>CM077668.1:53745085-54995085 GCA_039707655.1 Elymus sibiricus
TACTCTGCCTCTCGCCGGCGCCGGCGCCGGTCCGCCCCGTCTCCGGTGGCCTTAGGGCCATGGGGGCGGAGTGGATCCCGGTCCTTGCCGGTGGGAGGGCTCCGTTTATATATATTTTTTCGAGTTTTGTTAGGTTTTGTATCCTGCTCAGGAAGGCGAGACGGCGGCGGCTCTCTGAAGATGGAATAAAGGTCTCCCCGCCTAGCCCCCGTTCCGGTGATGCATCTAGCATCGTCGGTGGGCGTGTGAAGGTGTGGCTCCGGCGGATCTCTCTTTGGTGGATTTGCTCGGATCTGTTCGTCATTCGTCTATGTTCGTGTGTCTTCATGTTGGATCCTTTTGATCTACGCTCTTCATCGGCAGCGGTTGATGTTCTGGTGCGTTGGTTCTATAGGGCCTTAGCACGACGACTTCCCGACTGTCTACTACAACAAGGTTTGTCCGGCTCCGGCGAGGGAGGGGCGATGACAGCCACTAGTAGAAAACAGGGCATTAGTCTCGGTTCTTAAGGGCCTTTAGTTCCGGTTCTGCAACCGGGACTAAGCAATCGGGACTAAAGGCCCCCACTTTTAGTCCCGGTTGTGTTACGAACCGGGACTAAAGGAGCTCCACGTGGCCGCTGTGGGGTGCCCAGGCAGGAGGACCTTTAGTCCCGGTTGGTAACACCGACCGGGACTAAAAGGCAGCCACGCGTCAGCACCTGCCATGCGCTGGGGTTTTTTTTTTGAAATGAGGGGTTTAGGGTTTTGGAGGGTTTAGGGGTTTCATATTGTGTTTCCCCCTTTTCTTTTTGTGTTTACCATTCAATTCTTTTACATTTAGGGTTTTCGTTTTTATTTTACGTTTTCCATTCAACTCGACGCTAGCTACTACATATAGCAATGAAGGAACCATTACACAAATCGTCATGAATATAGAGAGAAGTGACCTCTCTTTCTCCGTGCTTGGTTGAACAACAAGTTTTCGTATATCTATTCGACGCTACTACGTATAGTACACGTTCATGCATATATACAATGTAACATCTCTTACGATTCCTAATATCTAATTAGCAACATTCACATCCAATTCTCGATGGTATACTCTGGTTTTAGCTATGATCTCTTCAAGGAAGAATCCCGCCAATTCATCTTGAATTGCTCGTATGCGAGCCTTTGGTACGAGTTCGTCCCGCATCCGTTGGATCTAATTTAAAAAAGGGGGTCAATATATATGAATGAAACTCAACATAATTGATAGTAATAAAATAAAATTGTGAATATTGTTTACGTACTTCAAGTTGTTGTAAATTTCTGTCAGTCTCACTGGTCGTCATGCGAATGAACTCGCAAACGATGTATCCACATAAATTAGTCCCCCTTTCCTGCCTCAAGCACTTTACGAGAGTAGAGTTCAATCAAAATAATAATCAAGCATGATAATGGTATTGAAATTAACTAGAATCAAAGAGATGCGCGGACCTAGCTAGTACTACTTACAGTGATTTGTTGAAATTGCAGCTCCTCTTTCCATTCACCCCTAGCCTTCTTGGTGAACCGTTTCCAAACCCTGCCCGGCAAAGAAAATAAATAAATGAGTTATTAATTACTTGATATCAGGAAATGAACGAGAGTTACCGATATAGTGCGATAATGATTGAAATTACATCTGGAGCATATCACGCAGGTCCGCCCACATCTGAGGGTCTTTACGTAGCGAGTCCATGACAAGTACGCTTCCTGAGTCAACCCGAATGACTAGCAGAATAAAGTGGAACCTGCGCACGCAGCATAACTCATCAATTACACTTAACATCGAGCAAGCGAAACAGAATGTGTACAAGACAGTATAACACTAACTTGAAGTTGTAAGGAAATAGTATTTCCCTTTTGGTTTGTTGTTTAATTAAGGCCCTTAGCAAGATCTTCTCTGTACCCTTGGCGTTCATATGTACCGTAACTTCATGAATAGTATTTGGGTTAATGAACCCAATGTCATAGATTTGTCCTGTTTTGCATTCGAGGATCTTCTTTCTGCATAATATATATAGTGAGGATAATTATACATGCAATGAACGAGCTAAGCTAGAGACTTAATTACCACAATGTAACTGAAATAATTCTTCAAATTCAATGTAAATCTCCTCGTCTCCATTGAAGTAATGCTCATCTTTAATTCCCACAATGATATAGTTGCTCCCTTGCTTCGAGGCTTCCAAGTACCAGTCATGCAATCTTCGCATCATCGTTGGTAGCTGCGGGAGCTCCTCAGGTCTGACGAGAGGCTTCCCTTGCTCGAATTTAAAGGCTAACTCAGCCATTTCGAACTGTACCTCATCGCCTAAGTAATCACCAAGAGTGAAACGAGGATCAGCGGCCGCTACCCCCGGATCATTAGCGATATCGGTAAACACCTTGAGCGGGGGGCACGATTGGTTTTTCTGTTCGCTGAGCTGGGGAATTGTTTTCCCCCTTGCACTACTGCTACTTCCCGACCGCTGCTGTGGATCTCTATATGACTTTACAATAGAGCGGTCATAGTTTGATAGCAGCGGAGGCGGCGGTGGTTTTGTAAGGTTTTCCAGCAAGCGCCTCGCTTTTACCGGATCTATTTTCTCCATTGGATCTGGACGGGTCGGTGCAAGCTGGCGTTTCACGTCGGCAGCCACGGTCTCCTTGGTTTCCTCCTCAGTCATGTCGTATGGTAACTTGACAGGAGCCTTCTTGACGCTACCTGCTCTGGATTTCTTCGCTGTTGTACTACTAGTCGCTGGAGCGGCGACGGATCTCTTCCGCCGGTGCTGATGCGGCGGAGGAGGCGGAGTCAGCTGACGCGGCGGATTCTGCTGAGGGGCCTCCTCCGGCGGAGTCCGCTGACGCGGCGGAGACAGCTGAGGCAACGGAGTGTGCTGACGCGGCGGAGATGGCTGAGGCAGCGGAGACGGCTGAGGCAGCGGAGATAGAGCTGGACTGTGAGGAGTCTGCTGAGGGGCCTCCTCCGGCTGAGTCTGCTGATGCGGCGTCCAGTATGGAAGCACGATGTGTTCCTTTCTCCATAGAATGGTAGTCCTTATGGCATCTCCCAGATGAGTCTCCCCTTCACCTGTAGGGTACTCAAGCTCCAGCTGCTCAAATCCGTTGGTAACTTCATCCACCCCGACAACAACATAGCCATCTGGAATCGGAGAGCAATGGTAAGTTCCATCAGGTACACGAGGTAAGGCATAGCCGACCGCCACCTTCAAGGTTATGTTCATGCATTTCGCATGTAGATCACAATGTTTCCTCTCCGTGATATCATCCACGGGGTAGCGAGGAGCCGTGATATCAGGCCGAACGAGCTCCGTGGAAGCCACGCTGCTTTTCCACTGAGATGGTGGGGTAGCTCCGTGGGCAGTATCGAATAAAGGATCTTCGTGCCGCTGAGATGATGGGCCGGTAGCTCGCTGGCTGGTAAGTGCCTCTATTTGCTTCTGCTGCAACGCTACTATTTCTTCTACCTTCTGCGGCCGGTCTGCATCCTGTTTCTTCTTTCTCCCTCGGCTTCTGTAAGTGTCTCTGCTGTCGGGAAACCCAACCTTCCACGGAACGGAGCCTGATGTGCCTCGTGTTCGTCCAGGGTGTTCAGGATTCCCGAGGGCGCGTGACAGCTCGTCCTTCTCTCTGTCGGGATGGAACTTCCCTTCCTCCACGTCCTTGATTGCTTCCTGAATCTTTATGACGGGCGTTTCAAGTTGTTCTTTCGTGTAAACACACTTCCCTGTTTCTGGGTCCAAAGTTCCCCCATGCCCGAAGAACCAAGTCCTTACCCGTTCGGGCCAGTTCAATGTCACTGGTTGGATCCCTTTAGCAAGCAGGTCGTTCTCAGCTTTGTCCCACGTAGGCCGGGCAACCTTGTAGCCACCTGACCCCGTAACATGGTGATACATCTTCTTTGCAACATTTAGCTTATTTGTCTGTGACCTGTTCTTAGCTTTCTCCGATTTCTTGTACGCCACAAATGCGGGCCTGTGATCTTTTATCTTCGCATATTGACCGGTGAATTCTGGAGTCTCGTCTTTCTCGACAAACTGTTCGTTCAATCTTTTCTTCCAGTTCTTGAATTGTTCTGCCATCTTCTTAAGAGCCCATTTTTTGACTTTTCGCTGTATAACTGGGTTATTTGGATCCTCCTCTGGCGGTAGGCTGAAATTTATCATGAGTGAGTTCCAAAGCTCATCTTTACATCTATCGTCGACATAAGAAACTCCATCGTCCTTCTTCTTATTCCATTCTTGGATGCTGATCGGGACGCTGTCCCTAACAACAACTCCGCACTGATGTATAAATCGGTCTTGGGTCCGCTTGGGAACAGTCGGTTTGCCATCTGGATCGACTTCTTCGATCGTGAACCTTTCATTCTCGCCCAACCTTTTCTTCGGGCCTCGTCTCCTTATAGAAGTTTGGCTCGATCCGGAGGGCTAAAAGAAGAAAGAAGCGTTAATATATGTACATACAAAACAATTAATGCATCTAGTCAGCAGAGGCTTAATTAATATATATACCTCGCCGGACTTTGCAACAATTAAGGCTCCAACACCGGCGGAGCCGTCATCTTCTCCCTCCTCCATTCGATCACCGGAGCCGTCATCTTCTCTTCCCTCACCATCGGAGTCGTTGAGAAACTGTGAGGTGATGATATCATCATCTCCGTCGCGGATTATTTCCTCCAACGCCTCTTCTTGTTCTAAGTCTCTGTCGTGTTCCATAGTTTCTGCAAATATTACAACATGGCAATATACAACCATGAGAGATGGATTAGTGGCAAACATAGACCTAATCACAACAAGGAATCATATGCATATGAGCAATGGATTAGTGGATTATTGGGGTTATGTTTTAACGACCCCCCCCCTCCTCATGTCGAAGTTACGACGATATTTGTACAAGATGAATACAAGATTTATACACAAGATGAATACAAAATGAATACAAGATTTATACACAAGATGAATACACAACTCAACAAATGAACCAACCATCATCCTATGAACAAAACTCAACATACAACAAATAGACACCTTTTGTCGAACAGCGGAGGGACGATCAGGGACCAACTCCACGGAGATGCAACACCACAACCTGTAATTCCACGGAGATGTAACACATGGCAAAACATGCTTACTGAACTAATTCAAATGACCCCTAGATCAATGGCAATCATCATGATCAAGTTGACAAGTATTAACAGATTTTCAGACTTAGTGATATTTGCATAGAGTGGCAGAAAACAGATTCATGATGCAACCTTTGAGGCAAGTACAATATATGCTACAGCAGTTTTTCCTGGCAACAAAGAGCATGGCAAGCATGTACTAATTACCCTCAACAAAACACCCTTACTGATCATGATCCAAAGATGCACAGATTTATTGCAAACCTCAAGGAAAAATGCAAAGTATTAATACTGCCAGTTTCAGACTTAGAGAAAAATAGCATGACATATATGGCAGAAATGAATAGATAGCAAGTTTACAAGCTTGTAGCACTCACTACAGGTCCTAACATGGCATGAACTAAAATCTACTAGCAAGATGACATCAAAATGCTCCTACTTCATGTTCAAAGATTGCCCAAAAGATGCTTGCATTAAAACATACAAAAAAGACAAAATGAACTCTAATGCAAAAATTTTGTTCTTCAATTTGTTTATATGCTCACTGGATTTCTATCACCATTTCTATGAACAAAAATTCCACACTAATTTCTATGACCTAGTTTATATGCTCACTGGATTTCTATCACCATTAATTTCACACTAATTTCTATGACAAAAAAGACAAAATGAACACTAATTTCTATGAACAAAAATTTCACAAAAATTTCTATGACTAATTTCTATCACCATTAAGATCACTCCTTCTTCAACATTGATAAAATGCTCACTGGAAATCACATTAACAAAAATAACAAAAAGAGGGGCGGAGAGGCCGGAGCGCGGGCGGCGGCGGCGTCGGGGCGGGCGGCGGCGTCGGAGCGCGGGGGGGAAGGAGGAGGAGGGGAAAGGCACGGCGGCTCACAGTGTGTTGCAGGGGAGCGGGGGACGGCGTCGGGGCAGGGCTCGGCGACGGCGGCGTCGGGGCAGGGCGCGGTGAGGGCGTCGGGGCAGGGCGCGGCGAGGGCGTCGGCGAGGGGGGGGGACGGCTCGGAGGCACGGCGATCTCCGGCGCAGCAGCCTGGCGGCGCCGTGCTGTGGTTCGGCGTCGGGGGAGAGAATGGGAGAAAAATTCTTAAGTGCTGCTTATATACACATCCCTTTAGTCCCGGTTCGTGGCTCCAACCGGGACTAAAGGCCTCCCTTTAGTCCCGGTCCGATCCACCAACCGGGACTAACGGTGAATTTCACCAGCCCAAAGGGCGCGAAACCCAACCCTTTAGTCCCAGTTGGTGGCTCGGACCGGGACTAAAGGGGGCCTTTAGTCCCGGTTGGAGCCACCAACCTGTTGGGGAACGTTGCATGGGAAACAAAAATTTTCCTACGCACACACAAGATCTATCCATGGTGATGAGCATCTACGAGAGGGAGAGTGAATCTACATACCCTTGTAGATCGCTAAGCGGAAGCGTTAAGAAACGGGGTTGATGTAGTCGAACGTCTCCGCGATCCAAATCGCAAGTCGTCCCTCGATCCGATCACGAACTAGTGCCGAACGGACGGCACCTCCGCGTTCAACACACGTATGGCTTGATGACGCCTTCACCTCCTCGATCCAGCGAGCGATGATGAAGTAGTAGATGAGTTCCGGCAGCACGACGGCGTGGTGATGGTGGTGAGGAACAATCTCTGCAGGGCTTCGCCAAGCACTACGGAGATTATGACGGGAGAACTAGAGGGTTAGGGTTGCCGACACACGGCTTGGGAAATCTTGATGTATCCCGTGTGCTAGCCCTGCCCCTCTATTTATATGTTGAGCCTTGGGGTCTAAACTTGGAGTAAAAGCCTCCTCCAGGTCGGTTTTGCCCGCACAAGGTCGGTTTGGCCCGTAGGGAAAGAGTCCAACTCGGATCCCTGCAGTATCGCGTACAAGCGGTAGTACCGCCCGTAGCGGTAGTACCGCTTACGATAAGCGGTAGTACCGCCCGTAGCGGTAGTACCGCTTACGATAAGCGGTAGTACCGCCCCAGACGCCAGCAAAACTTCCTTTCGCACCTTGCCTAAGCCTCGTGGGCTTTACCCCTTGGCCCAAATAAAGTGTTCTCGTATCCGAACATTTCGGGAAACATCCGGAACCTCTTCCGGTGAATTCCGGAACCCTTCCGGAAACCAAAACACCATTATCACATATATCAATCTTTACCTCCGGACTATTCCGGAGATCCTCGTCATATCCGGGATCTTATCCGGGACTCCGAACAACCTTCGGTCACCAACAAAATAACTCAACTATACTTAATCGTCACCAAACGTTAAGTGTGTAGACCCTGCGGGTTCGAGAACTATGTAGACATGACCGAGACACCTCTACGATCAATAACCAATAGCGGGACCTGGACGCCCATATTGGCTCCTACATATTCTACGAAGATCTTTATCGGTCGAACCTCTATGTCTAGGATTCAGTTAATCCCGTATACTGTTCCCTTTGTTCTTCGGTATGTTACTTGCCCGAGATTCGATCGTCGGTATCTCTATACCTAGTTCAATCTCGTTACCGGCAAGTCTCTTTACTCATTCCGTAATACAAGATCTCGTGGCTAACACTTTAGTCACATTGCTTGCAAGGCTCATTGTGATGTTGTATTACCGAGTGGGCCCTGAGATACCTCTCCGTCACACGGAGTAACAAATCCCAGTCTTGATCCATGCCAACCTAACAGACACCCTCGGAGATACCTGTAGAGCACCTTTATAGTCACCCAGTTACGTTGCGACGTTTGATACACACAAGGTATTCCTCCGATGTCAGGGAGTTGCATGATCTCATGGTCAAAGGAAAAGATACTTGACATGCAGAAAACAATCGCAATAAACTGACACGATCATATGCTACGTTTGTAGTTTGGGTCTTGTCCATCACATCATTCTCCTAATGATGTGATCCCGTTATCAAATGACATCTCATGTCAATGGCTAGGAAACCTTAACCATCTTTGATCAACGAGCTAGTCAACTAGAGGCTTACTAGGGACACAGTGTTGTCTATGTACCCACACATGTATTTGAGTTTCCAATCAATACAATTATAGCATGGATAATAAACGATTATCATGAACAAGGAAATATAATAATAACCAATTTATTATTGCCTCTAGGGCATATTTCCAACAGTCTCCCACTTGCACTAGAGTCAATAATCTAGTTCACATCACTATGTGATTTACATTGTAATGAATCGAACACCCATGCAGTTCTGGTGTTGTTCATGTTTAGCCCTTGGAAGAGGTTTAGTCATCGGATCTGCAACATTCAGATCCGTGTGTACTTTGCAAATATTTATGTCGTCCTCCTTGATGTAATCGCGGATGGAATTGAAGTGTCGCTTTATGTGTCTGGTCCTCTTGTGAAATCTTGGTTCCTTGGCTAGAGCAATGGCACCAGTATTATCACAAAACAGAGTCATTGGGTTAAGTGCACTAGGCACTACTCCAAGATCTGTCATGAACTCCTTCATCCAGACACCTTCCTTCGCCGCCTCCGAGGCAGCGATGTACTCCGCTTCGCATGTAGAATCAGCTACCACGCTCTGCTTGGAACTGCACCAGCTAACCGCACCCCCATTAAGAATAAATACGTATCCGGTTTGTGACTTAGAGTCATCCGGATCAGTGTCAAAGCTTGCATCGACGTAACCCTTTACGACGAGCTCTTGATCACCTCCATAAACGAGAAACATGTCCTTAGTCCTTTTCAGGTACTTCAGGATATTCTTGACCGCCGTCCAGTGTTCCATTCCTGGATCACTTTGAAACCTTCCGACCATACTTATGGCAAGGCTGACATCGGGTCTTGTGCACAGCATTGCATATATGATAGAGCCTATGGCTGAAGCATAGGGGATGAGACTCATCTTTTCTCTATCTCCTGCAGTCACTGGGCATTGAGTCTTACTCAACTTCATACCTTGCAAAACAGGCAAGAACCCCTTCTTGGACTGATCCATTTTGAACTTCTTCAAAACTTTGTCAAGGTATGTGCTTTGTGAAAGTCCTATTAAGCGTCTTGATCTATCTCTATAGATCTTGATGCCTAATATGAAAGCAGCTTCTCCTAGGTCCTTCATTGAAAAACTCTTGTTCAAATATTCCTTCACGCTTTCCAACATTTCTATATTGTTTCCAATTAGTAATATGTCATCCACATATAATATTAGAAATGCTATAGAGCTCCCACTCACTTTCTTGTAAATACAAGCTTCTCCGTAAACTTGTATAAACTCGAACGCTTTGATCACCTCATCAAAGCGAAGATTCCAACTCCGAGATCCTTGCACCAGCCCATAAATGGATCGCTGGAGTTTGCAAACGTTGTCAGCCTTCTCTGGATCGACAAAACCTTCTGGTTGCATCATATACAACTCTTCCTTAAGGAAACCGTTAAGGAACGCTGTTTTGACATCCATCTGCCAAATTTCATAATCGAAAAAGGCAGCTATTGCTAACATGATTCTGACGGACTTAAGCATCGCTACGGGTGAGAAGGTCTCATCGTAGTCAACTCCTTGAACTTGTGAAAAACCCTTTGCCACAAGTCGAGCTTTTATAGACGGTGACATTACCGTCCGCGTCCGTCTTCCTCTTAAAGATCCATTTGTTCTGAATGGCCTTACGCCCTTCAGGTAATACTTCCAAAGTCCACACTTTGTTTTCATACATGGATCCCATCTCGGATTTCATGGCCTCTAACCACTTCTCGGAATCCGGGCCCGTCATCGCTTCTCCATAGCTCGTAGGTTCATCGTTGTCCAACAACATGACTTCTAAGACAGGGTTGCCGTACCACTCAGGAGCAGTACGCGTCCTTGTCGACCTACGAGGTTCGATAGCAACTTGATCCAAAGCTTCATGATCATCATCATTAACTTCCTCTTCAGCTGATGTAGGCTCTACAGAAACATCTTTCTACGCTGCGCTACTTTCAGGTTGAAGTAAAGGTTCAACAACCTCATCAAGTTTTATCTTCCTCCCACTCAATTCTTTCGAGAGAAATTCTTTCTCAAGAAACGTTCCATTTTTAGCGACAAACACTTTGCCTTCGGATCTGAGGTAGAAGGTATACCCAACTGTCTCTTTTGGGTATCCTATGAAGACGCATTTCTCCGCTTTGGGTTCCAGCTTTTCAGGCTGAAGCTTTTTGACATAAGCATCACATCCCCAAACTTTAAGAAACGACAACTTTGGCTTCTTGCCAAACCAAAGTTCATATGGCGTCGTCTCAACGGATTTTGATGGTGCCCTATTTAAAGTGAATGCAGCTGTCTCTAATGCATAGCCCCAAAACGATAGTGGCAAATCGGCAAGAGACATCATAGATCACACCATATCCAATAAGGTTCGATTACGACGTTCGGACACACCATTACGCTGTGGTGTTCCAGGCGGTGTCAATTGTGAAACAATTCCACACTGTCTTAAGTGACTGCCAAACTCATAACTCAGATATTCTCCTCCTCGATCAGATCGTAGGAATTTAATCTTCTTGTTACGATGATTCTCAACTTCACTCTGAAATTGTTTGAACTTTTCAAATGTTTTAGACTTGTGTTTCATTAAGTAAATATACCCATATCTACTTAAGTCATCAGTGAAGGTGAGAAAGTAACGATAACCACCGCGCGCCTCAATACTCATCGGACCGCACACATCAGTATGTATGATTTCCAATAAGTCACTTGCCCGTTCCATTGTTCCAGAGAACGGCGTTTTAGTCATCTTGCCCATGAGGCATGGTTCACATGTGTCAAGTGATTCAAAATCAAGTGACTCTAAAAGTCCATCAGCATGGAGCTTCCTCATGCATTTTACGCCAATATGACCTAAACGGCAGTGCCACAAGAAAGCGGTATTATCATTATCAATTCTACATCTTTTGGCATCAATGTTATGAACATGTGTATCATTACTATCGAGATTCAATAAGAATAAACCCCTCACATTGGGTGCATGACCATAAAAGATATTACTCATATAAATAGAACAACCATTATTCTCTGATTTAAATGAGTAACCGTCTCGCAATAAACAAGATCCAGATATAATGTTCATGCTTAACGCAGGCACGAAATAACAATTATTCAGGTTCATCACTAATCCCGATGGTAATCGAAGAGCGAGCGTGCCGACGGCGATCACATCAACCTTGGAACCATTTCCCACGTGCATCGTCACTTCGTCCTTTGCCAGCCTCCGTCTATTCCGCAGTTCCTGTTTTGAGTTGCAAATATGAGCAACCGCACCGGTATCAAATACCCAGGCACTACAACGAGAGTTGGTAAGGTACACATCAATAACATGTATATCATATATACCTTGTTTGTTGTTGGCCGCCTTCTTGTCAGCCAAATACTTGGGGCAGTTCCACTTCCAGTGTCCGGTTCCCTTGCAATGAAAGCACACAGTTTCTGGTTTGGGTCCAGCCTTGGGTTTCTTCACGAGAGGAGCAACTGCTTTGCCACTCTTCTTGGAGTTACCCTTCTTACCCTTGCCATTTTTCTTGAAACTAGTGGTTTTATTGACCATCAACACTTGATGCTCCTTCTGAATTTCAGACTCAGCGGCTTTCAGCATCGCAAACAGCTCGGCGACTGACTTGTTCATCCCGTGCATGTTATAGTTCAACACAAAGCTCTTGTAGCTAGGTGGCAATGATTGAAGAACTCTGTCAGTGATAGCCTCTGGCGGAAGGGGCATCCCCAATTCAGCCAGACGGGTGGAGTACCCAGACATTCTGAGTACGTGATCACTGATAGACCCGTTCTCCTCCATCTTGCAAGCATAAAACTTATCGGAGATCTCATATCTCTCGATCCGGGCATTCTTCTGAAAGATAAACTTCAACTCCTGGAACATCTCATATGCTCCATGACGTTCAAAACGTCTTTGAAGTCCCGGTTCTAAGCCATACAATATTGCACATTGAACTATTGAGTAATCTTCAGAACGAGCCTGCCAGGCGTTCACAACGTCTAGAGACTCAACTGGAGTGGGTGGATCACCAAGCGGTGCATCAAGGACATAAGCCTTCTGGGAAGCCGTAAGGATAATCCTTAGATTACGGGCCCAGTCCACAAAGTTACTTCCATCATCTTTCAACTTAGCTTTCTCTAGGAACGCATTAAAATTCAGGGGTGCTACTGCGCGAGCCATGATCTACAACATAAATATAGCAAAGACAACTTAGACTATTGTTCAAGATAATGAGTTTAGTTAATTATATTACTTAAAAACTCCCACTCAAATTGACATCCCTCCGATCATTCGAGTGTAACATGATCCAAATCCACCAACTCAAGTCCAATCATCACGTGAGTTGAGGTGGTTTCAATGGTGAACATCTTCATGTTGATCATATCTACTATATGACTCATGTTCGACCTTTCGGTCTCTTGTGTTCCGAGGCCATGTCTGTACATGCTAGGCTCGTCAAGTTTAACCCGAGTGTTCCGCACGTGCAACATGGCTTACACCCGTTGTATGTGAACGTAGAGTCTATCACACCCGATCATCACGGCGTGTCTCGAAACGACGAACTTTCGCAACGGTGCACACTCGGGGAGAACACAATTTATCTTGAAATTTAAGTGAGGGATCACCTTATAATGCTACCGTCGTCCTAAGCAAAATAAGATGCATAAAAGGATTAACATCACATGCAATTCATAAGTGACATGATATGGCCATGAACTTGTGCTTTTGATCTCCATCTCCAAAGCACCGGCATGATCTCCATCGTTACCGGCATGACACCATGATCTCCATCATCTTGATCTCCATTAACGTGTCGCCATGAGGTTGTCGCGCCGACTGTTGCTTCCACGACTATTGCTAACTCATAGCGATAAAGTAAAGCAAAAACGGCGAAAATAATTAAAGACAACTCTATGGCTCCTGCCAGTTGCCGTACTCATCGACATGCAAGTCGTGATATTCTATACAACACATGATCATCTCATACATCACATATATCTCATCATGTAATTGGCCATATCACATCACAACATACCCTGCAAAAACAAGTTAGACGTCCTCTAATTGTTGTTGCAAATTTTACGTGGCTGCTACGGGTTTGCAAGAACCGTTCTTACCTACGCAAAACCAAAACGTGGTGTAGTGATTGCTTTTTGATCTTCTAAAAGAACCCTCTTCATTGAAATCGATTCAACTAAAGTGAGAGAGACAGACACCCGCTAGCCATCTTTATGCAACGAAGTTACATGTCAGTTGAAGGAACCTGTCTCGCGTAAGCATACGCGTAATGTCGGTACGGGCCGCTTCATCTCACAATGCCGCCGAATCAAGTATCAACTAGTAACGGCAAGCAATATGTATACACCCACGCCCACAACTCGTTTGTGTTCTACTCGAGATCTCATCTACGCATAAACCTGGCTCTGATACCACTGTTGGGGAACGTTGCATGGGAAACAAAAATTTTCCTACGCACACACAAGATCTATCCATGGTGATGAGCATCTACGAGAGGGAGAGTGAATCTACATACCCTTGTAGATCGCTAAGCGGAAGCGTTAAGAAACGCGGTTGATGTAGTCGAACGTCTCCGCGATCCAAATCGCAAGTCATCCCTCGATCCGATCACGAACTAGTGCCGAACGGACGGCACCTCTGCGTTCAACACACGTACGGCTTGATGACGCCTTCACCTCCTCGATCCAGCGAGCGATGATGAAGTAGTAGATGAGTTCCGGCAGCACGACGGCGTGGTGATGGTGGTGAGGAACAATCTCTGCAGGGCTTCGCCAAGCACTACGGAGATTATGACGGAAGAACTAGAGGGTTAGGGTTGCCGACACACGGCTTGGGAAATCTTGATGTATCCCGTGTGCTAGCCCTGCCCCTCTATTTATATGTTGAGCCTTGGGGTCTAAACTTGGAGTAAAAGCCTCCTCTAGGTCGGTTTTGCCCGCACAAGGTCGGTTTGGCCCGCAGGGAAAGAGTCCAACTCGGATCCCTGCAGTATCGCGTACAAGCGGTAGTACCGCCCGTAGCGGTAGTACCGCTTACGATAAGCGGTAGTACCGCCCGTAGCGGTAGTACCGCTTACGATAAGCGGTAGTACCGCCCCAGACGCCAGCAAAACTTCCTTTCGCACCTTGCCTAAGCCTCGTGGGCTTTACCCCTTGGCCCAAATAAAGTGTTCTCGTATCCGAACATTTCGGGAAACATCCGGAACCTCTTCCGGTGAATTCCGGAACCCTTCCGGAAACCAAAACACCATTATCACATATATCAATCTTTACCTCCGGACTATTCCGGAGATCCTCGTCATATCCGGGATCTTATCCGGGACTCCGAACAACCTTCGGTCACCAACAAAATAACTCAACTATACTTAATCATCACCAAACGTTAAGTGTGTAGACCCTGCGGGTTCGAGAACTATGTAGACATGACCGAGACACCTCTACGATCAATAACCAATAGCGGGACCTGGACGCCCATATTGGCTCCTACATATTCTACGAAGATCTTTATCGGTCGAACCTCTATGTCAAGGATTCAGTTAATCCCGTATACTGTTCCCTTTGTTCTTCGGTATGTTACTTGCCCGAGATTCGATCGTCGGTATCTCTATACCTAGTTCAATCTCGTTACCGGCAAGTCTCTTTACTCGTTCCGTAATACAAGATCTCGTGGCTAACACTTTAGTCACATTGCTTGCAAGGCTCATTGTGATGTTGTATTACCGAGTGGGCCCTGAGATACCTCTCCGTCACACGGAGTAACAAATCCCAGTCTTGATCCATGCCAACCCAACAGACACCCTCGGAGATACCTGTAGAGCACCTTTATAGTCACCCAGTTACGTTGCGACGTTTGATACACACAAGGTATTCCTCCGATGTCAAGGAGTTGCATGATCTCATGGTCAAAGGAAAAGATACTTGACATGCAGAAAACAATCGCAATAAACTGACACGATCATATGCTACGTTCGTAGTTTGGGTCTTGTCCATCACATCATTCTCCTAATGATGTGATCCCGTTATCAAATGACATCTCATGTCAATGGCTAGGAAACCTTAACCATCTTTGATCAACGAGCTAGTCAACTAGAGGCTTACTAGGGACATAGTGTTGTCTATATACCCACACATGTATTTGAGTTTCCAATCAATACAATTATAGCATGGATAATAAACGATTATCATGAACAAGGAAATATAATAATAACCAATTTATTATTGCCTCTAGGGCATATTTCCAACACAACCGGGACTAAAGGGTTGGTCCTCTCACAGCCGAGGGGCGGTGGGAGTTTAGTCCCACCTCGCCAAGCGAGAGGCGCTCGCAGCGGTTTATAAGCCCGCCTGCGGCTACCGTTGCAAGTTCCTCTCAAAGCACAGACAGCTCATCGTCTGACCTGTCCACTCTCTGCCCTGTGGGTCCTACTGACAGCAGAAATTCGTGCCCCGCGGGCCTACATCCTGGCCCATATATAGTTGGGTTTCTAGTCGTATGCAGGCCGTGGTGTGTGAATTCTCCTGCTAGTAGGCACGCATTTTTTTATTTTTTTTTATTTTTTGCATATGTTATGTCAATTTTTTGACCTTCTTCAAATCACATCCTAATTTTTGTACATACTCACTTATGTGTAATACACATGATTATCAAATAATTTCAACAAAATATATGAAATTCTAAAAAATGCAAAACTTTCATATTCTTTCTGTGTTAATGAAAGAGATCATGCCTATTTTTGGTTTTAATTCTAAAGTTTTATTTTAAACAAATGCATACATGCCTAGTTTTCATTTAATTCTTTTTGCTATTAAAGTTTTTAACCAAAAATACTTTATGAAAATTTTAGTTGCATAAATTTTATATAATTTTTAGTTAATATTATTTTGATCATAACTAGAGTTTTATAAAAGCTTTTTAGTTGATTCCTTTTGCTATTGAAGAATATTATAGTTTTGTTTTAGTTGATCATAACTAGAATTTATATAAATTTATTTCATGATATAGATTTTCATCAGATAGTGACAAAATAGCTAGTTCTATCAAGTTATTTTCATATGTACCAGTGCCGCAACATATTCACCATAAATTCCGATACTTTTTGTTAACCTAATTTATTTTGATGCATAGACACATAGTGATTCAAAAAAAGCCAACACCAATGTTCCCTATGTGAAGGAGATAGACCCTTACTATGAATCTTCTAGAAGAATTTTTTGTTAACCTAATAATGTTATATTTTCTTTATGTCATACAACGTTTCTCTCTTATCATCTCCGATCAGAGAAACCACATAGTACCTCCAACTTTATGTCATACAACGTTTCTCTCTTATCATCTCCGATGCTTCTGCTGTATTCATCTATGTCAAGACGTTTAAGCCATGTCTATATTAACCTTGTTATTTTATATGGAGCCACCAACCGGGACTAACCGCATATGATCAACCTTGCAAAACATGGGACTGAAAGGATAGGAATAATTGAAATTTCATAACTTAATAAATAATTATTCTAAAATCATGTTTCAAATGCCAAAATGCCCTAGCTAGCTCTTACAAAGATTCCCTCCGGTTTGTCCGAAGTGGCACTTTCCAGCTATAAGTCCGGAAACTCACAGTAGAGAGAAAGTGATGGCGGTGAAGCCGGTCATATCCTAGAGTGGGATCTTGGGGTATAAAACTATTTCTTCGCGTGTGTCCCTTGCTTATTGCGCCGTAACCATGGATAATCTTCATCATTTAACAGGATGCTTGGGTCAGTCTTCACTCTGAAGGGAGAAATTTCATGAAACTTTTCATAATCTTCTGACATGTCTGTCTTGTCCTCCACTCCCACGATGTTTCTTTTCCCTGAAAGAACTATGTGGCGCTTTGGCTCATCGTATGATGCATTCGCTTCCTTATCTTTTCTTTTTCTCGGTTTGGTAGATATGTCCTTCACATAGAAAACCCGTGCCACATCATTGGCTAGGACGAATGGTTCGTCTGTGTACCCAAGATTGTTGAGATCCACTGTTGTCATTCCGTACTGCGGGTCTACCTGTACCCCGCCTCCTGACAGATTGACCCATTTGCACCGAAACAAATTGACCTTAAAATCACGTCCATAGTCAAGTTCCCATATGTCCTCTATGTAACCATAATATGTGTCTTTTGCCTTATTGGTGTTTGCTGCATCAAAGCGGACACCACTGTTTTGGTTGGTGCTCTTTTTATCTTGGGCGATCGTGTAAAATGTATTCCCATTTATCTCGTACCCTTGGAAAGTCAATACAGTCAAAGATGGTGTCCTGGCCAAGAAGTACAGGTCATCTCCAATAGTGGTGTTACCCATGAGATGTGTTTGCAACCAACCGCCGAAAGTCCCCATGTGTTCACGTGTAATCCAGTCGTCAGACTGCTCCAGGTGTTTGGAGAGTAGAATATTCTTGTGTTCATTGATATACGGGGCCACCAAGGTAGAATTCTGTAGAACTGTGTAGTGTGCTTGCGCCCAAGAATGCCCGTCCCTACATATTATTAAGTTCGGTCCTAGCGTGCCTTTTCCACCCAGTCTCCCCTCATGCCGCGATTCAGGAACACCAATCGGCTTAAGGTCAGGAATAAAGTCAACACAAAACTCAATGACCTCCTCTGTTTGATGGCCCGTGGAGATGCTTCCTTCTGGCCTAGTACGGTTACGAACATATTTCTTTAAGACTCCCATGAACCTCTCAAAGGGGAACATATTGTGTAGAAATACAGGACCCAGAATTGCAATCTCGTCGACTAGGTGAACTAGGACATGCGTCATAATATTGAAGAAGGATGGTGGGAACACCAACTCGAAACTGACAAGACATTGGACCAAATTATTCTGTAACCTTGGTAGGATTTCTGGATCGATTACCTTCTGAGAAATTGCATTGAGGAATGCACATAGCTTCACAATGGATAATCGAACATTTTCTGGTAGAAGCCCCCTCAATGCAACCGGAAGCAGTTGCGTCATAATCACGTGGCAGTCATGAGACTTTAGGTTCTGGAATTTTTTCTCTGCCATATTTAGTATTCCCTTTATATTCGACGAGAAGCCAGACGGGACCTTGATACTAAGCAGGCATTCAAAAAAGATTTCCTTCTCTGCTTTGGTAAGAGCGTAGCTGGCAGGACCTTGATACTACTTTGGATGCATGCCGTCTTTTTCGTTCATACGTTGCTGGTCCTCCCGTGGCTCCGGTGTATCTTTTGTCTTCCCATACACGCCCAAGAAGCCTAGCAGGTTCACGCAAAGATTCTTCTTCACGTGCATCACGTCGATTGCAGAGCGGACCTGTAGGTCTTTCCAATAGGGTAGGTCTCAAAATATAGATTTCTTCTTCCACATGGGTGCGTGTCCGTCAGTGTCATTCGGAACAGATTGTCCGCCAGGACCCTTTCCAAAGATTACTTGTAAATCCTTGACCATATCAAGTATATCATCACCAGTACGGAGGACAGGCTTCTTCCGGTGATCTGCCTCACCTTTGAAATGCTTGCCTTTCTTTCTTAAGGCATGCTTGGTCGGAAGAAATCGACGATGTCCCAGGTACACATTCTTCTTGCATTTATCCAAATATATACTTCCGGTCTCATCTAAAAAGTGCGTGCATGCGTGGTATCCCTTGTTTGTCTGTCCTGAAAGGTTACTAAGAGCAGGCCAATCATTGATGGTTACAAACAGCAACGTTCGTAGGTCAAATTCCTGTTGTTTGTGCTCATCCCACACACGTACACCTTTTATGTCCCACAGCTGTAAAAGTTCTTCAACTAATGGCCTTAGGTACACATCAATGTCGTTGTCGGGTTGCTTAGGGCCTTGGATGAGCACTGGCATCATAATGAACTTCCGCTTCATGCACAACCAAGGAGGAAGGTTATAGATACATAGAGTCACAGGCCAGGTGCTATGATTGCTGCTCTGCTCCCCAAAAGGATTAATGCCATCTGCACTTATACCAAACCATAAGTTCCTTGCGTCATCTGCAAAGTCCGGCCACTTTCTCTCGATTTTTCTCCACTGCGACCCATCAGCGGGTACTCTCAACTTCCCGTCTTTCTTACGGTATTCTTTGTGCCATCACAACAACTTGGCATGCTCTTTGTTTCTGAACAGACGTTTCAACCGTGGTATTATAGGAGCATACCACATCACCTTGGCAGGAACCCTCTTCCTGGGGCGCTCGCCATCAACATCACCAGGGTCATCTCGTCTGATCTTATACCGCAATGCACCGCATACCGGGCATGCATTCAAATTCTCGTACTCCTCACCGCGGTAGAGGATGCAGTCATTAGGGCATGCATGTATCTTTTGCACCTCTAATCCTAGAGGGCAGAGAACCTTCTTTGCTTCGTACGTACTGTCAGGCAATTCGTTATCCTTTGGAAGCTTCTTCTTCATTATTTTCAGTAGCTTCCCAAATCCCTTGTCAGATACACCATTCTCTGCCTTCCATTGCAGCAATTCCAGTGCGGTACCGAGTTTTGTGTTGCCATCTTCGCAATTTGGGTACAACCCTTTTTTGTGATCCTCTAACATGCGATCGAATTTCAACTTCTCCCTTTCACTTTCGCATCCTCTCTGTGCATCAACAATGACCCGGCGAAGATCATCATCGGGCACATCTGGTGCCTCTTGATCTTCAGCTTCCCCCGTTGCAGTATCACCGTATTCAGGGAACATAGGATAGTTGTCATCATCCCCTTCTTCTTCGTTGTCTTCCATCATAACCCCTCTTTCTCCGTGCTTGGTCCAAACATTATAGTGTGGCATGAAACCCTTCTCAAGCAGGTGGAAGTGAAGGGTTTTCGAGTCAGAGTAATCTTTCGTATTCTCACAGACAGTATATGGACAATACATAAAACCATTCTGCTTATTTGCCTCAGCCACATCGAGAAAATTATGCAGGTCCGTAATGTAGTCGGAGGTGCGTCGGTCACCGTAGATCCATTGCCGGTTCATCTGCGTGCATTATATAATTAAGTATATCAAAAATCATTACAGAACATCATGAATAGAGAAATGACCAAATTAATACAAGTTCATCATCACATTAAAACCAAAGTACAGTAGTGATCAAATGTTATTACTGAAAAAATAAATACATAAAGTTCATACATAGTTCTCATAGAACAACATACAGCTCTCTAGAGCATCTAATTAAAACATACATTGAAACTAACATACAACTATGTAAAACATTTAAATGCAACAACAAATGCGATCAAAATCGCAAGTAAGGTAAAAATTGATCCAACAGCATAATGATACCAAGCCTCATTATCAATGGCATATTTTCTAATCTTCAAGCGCATTGCATCCATCAGGATCTTATGTAGATCGACGACATCGGCAACATGCAACTCCAATTTCATCTTTTCTTCTTCAACTCTTTTCAAATTTTTTTCAAATAATTGTTTTCTTTTTCAACTAAATTTAACCTCTCGACAAGAGGGTCGGTTGGAATTTCCGGTTCACATACCTCCTAGATAAAGACATCTATGTCAAGTTGGTCGGCATAATTGTCATAAACACTAAATGAAACAAATAGTTATAAAAGATAATATACCACATCCGAATCATAGACCGGACGAGAGCCGACGGGGGCGGATACCAAAACCATGGCACTATATAATAACAAACAATAATACAAGTAAGAAAATTATACAAGTAGCTATATAAATCATACAAGTAAGAATTTTTTCTTTTAAAAAAAAAAGAACAAGAGGCTCACCACGGTGGTGCCGGCGACGAGATCGGCGCGGGCGATCGACGGCGGTGAGGACGGGGACGGGACGGCACCTTACACATGTGCAAACTAAGAAGTTAATTTGAGCTCAAATTGTGCATCTAAATCAAATAAATTCACACATACACTCCTTCACTAAAACCCACAAACCACACTACTTCTAGAGCATTTGAAATGAGCTAAACTAGTAGTGAGAGATGAAAGGATGAAGTTGCTAACCTTTTTAGAACACCTGGATAGTTGATGCATCGCCAAACCTAGACAAATCTTGGGGAAAATGGAGCTTGCAGGTCGAGCTTGGAGGAAGAACAGAGGAGAAAGCTTAAGTGTGGCTCCGGCATTTCATCGAACACCTCATGTGCATATATAGGCAAAAAACAGAGTAGCCCACACCTCCACCCTTCCACGGCCAAAAAACAGAGGAGATGGGGGGGGGGGGGGGGCGTGGATATATATAGGCAAAACTTTAGTCCCGGTTTGTGTCTAAAACCAGGACTAATGGCCTACCCTTTAGTCCACCGGGACTAAAGGGCGGCAACCCCTTTAGTCCCGGTTGGTGGATGGAACCGGGACTGATGCCTGCCGAGGCCCGGCCGGCGTCCTAGCCTCTCGAACCGGGACTGATGCTCCCATTAGTCCTGGTTCGTAACATGACCGGGACTAATGCTCTGATCTGGCCAGGACCAAAGCCCTGTTTTCTACTAGTGAGCGGCGCCTTCGGCTCGCTTCAATGCTTGTAGTCGTCGCTAGGTGGTCTACAGATCTGGATGTAATTTTTATTATTTCTACTAGTGTTCATTGTACTACTATGATTGAAGATGGAAGTTTTTTCGTAAAAAAATAAAATAAAAAAAATCAGTAATATACATCCGCAAGATCGTGCGTTGCACTTGCACTCAACGTTAACCGGTTGCTTCACTGAAAAAAAGGGATTATTGAACCGTACGTTGAACATACGCAGGGCTGCAGATCGATCGATCGATCGGTTACTCGAGTGAAAACGAGCTCAAGTTGTCAGGCAGAGGCAAACAGCTTGGGAGCCAGGTCGAGCAGGGCGTCGAGCGCCTCCGGCTTGAACTTGCGCGCGAACACGGCGCACACCTCCGCCACCCCGCCGTTGTAGTAGCAGTCGCCGTACCCCCGCCTCATCTCCTCGAAGAGCTCCTCCGTGATCTCGCTGCCGTTGTGGCTCTTTGGGTGCTGCCCCACCGGGTGCCGCCAGTCGGAGTAGGTGACCGTCCGGTTGGCATTGCGGCGGCCCCAGCCCAGCACGCTCGCCAGCGTCATGGGATAGTGCTCCTCCAGGTTGCGGACCCCGTGCTTGCCGTTCCGGAACACCGGGCCGTAGTAGGTCTCGTCGGAGACGACCTCCAGGGCCAGCGCGCGGTCCATCTCGAACCACTGCGCGCCCTTGCGCCACTGCGCCAGGCTGATGTTGCGCTCGGCGAAGAATTCCCGGTGCCGCGCGCGCCCGTCCCGGCGGTCGAAGCTGTCCACGAAGCTGGTGTTGGATCCGGTGAGGTAGGCGTACAGGGCAGGGAAGCCCAGGATGGGGATGCACGACTCCGACAGCAGCGCGAACCGCGCGTTGGCGACGTCCAGCAGCGCGTTCCCCAGCAGCCGCCGCTCCGCGTCCATCAGGTTGATGTTTCCCCAGCTCGTTCTCTGCTTGCATGCACAGTTGCACACCGTCGGCTATCAACGTCGTCGTCTGAGGTCGACGGGGACGAAGAATATGAAACGTTAGCTGCGTACCTGGCTCGGGATGATACGGCCGTAGAATGGGGAGTCCGGCGGTGCCGAGCCGGTGTAGTCGGGGTTGGTGTGCACGTAGATGGAGTAGAGCCCCTCGTGCCCCTCGAAGAACTTGTCCCACAGGGGGCGCAGCGGCACGTCCCCCCTCACCAGGAACAGGAAGGCGACCTTGGGCACGATCCCGTGCTTGGGCGTGCGCTTGATCCTCGGCACCATGGACGCCCTCCACAACAGCTCCTCGTCGGTCATGTTGTGCATGGCTCCCCTGCCGCTCTCCATGCGCCTTCTCTCCGTTGACGGCGGCGGCCGTGGCGGTGGCGTCGGCTCCGGAGGGGGCAACGGCGGCAGGATGCATGGTACAGCTTCCGGCGTTGTCGGCGGCGATTGCAACCGGGAGGCAGGCAGCAGCAATGGCGAGAGGATGTTGTGGTGGACGTAAAAGTTCTCGAAGGTGGCGTTGGAGACCAAGCCCAGCACGTATGCCAAGCAGAAGACGAGCAGCATAGGCACCACGTTCACGCGGCCGCTGCCGGCCGCCATGGGCTTCTTCATGGCCTAATTGCTAGCCTTGGAGCATGCGTGTACGCTAATGAGAAGTTGACGCTCCTTAACCAGTTGTTGTCTATGCTTCGAACGATGAGACCACTAGTAGTACTGCGCTGACATGCATGCGACGTTAATTCAGCCTTGGTTTATATGCATGTTAGTACTAGCTTGCTCTTGAAAAAGTTGGTAGCTTAAAAGCAACTAAACACGACAGATTGGCGCATGTGGACTTGCATGGCACTCCCTCTGTCCCAAAAGGCTTGCCTATCTAAACACGTTTTAGTGTTAGATACATCCGTATCTAGATAAAAAAAAAATTAGGACGGAGGTATACTAAAACGACAAAATTTGTGAAAATGGGCCATGCATGTCTGAAAAAAGTTCTCAGTTAGAGCACCGCCACTTCAACTTAATTCGAATAACTCGAAAGTATGGAGAGTGATTATTAATTGGATGTTAACAACGTCACATTTTGCAAATTCTGAGATCGGACGTTGCTTAATTGTGACACATGTGATAACACAAGGTCAATAGCTAGAGGAAACTTGGAAATAACACAAGCAAACAGCGAGGAGACGGAACATCACAGCAAAGGAGACAGGCAAGTAAATTGCGGGAGTGGCTATCCATAGTTGACTAAATATATTTTGGCGACAAGTCAATATCCTCTCTATCAAACCAGGCGATCCAAATCGTAGGCCTCCAAAAGCTAAAAACAACAAGGAGCTCTGACTACTAATTGAGCAGAAAAGAATCAATAAATGTTCATAAGGAAACCTAATTCATCATCAGAAACCAACCGCATCGGAAACCTCACAAACTCACCGGTTGCCGTTCGAGTTGAAAACCCACATGACAAGCTCGAGCCGCCTAGCTAAACTAGATACAGAGCGCAACAACATATGGCTGCCGTGACTTTCAGATACACGCCGTTGCGCCCCCACTGATACTATCATAGTCCCAGCACGCACTGCTTGCAATAACATTTGACAAGCTCGAGCCGCCTAGCTAAACTAGACACGGAGCGCAACAACATTTGGCTGCCGCGACTTTCAGATACATGCCGTTGCGCGCCCGCTGATACTACCATAGTCCCAACACCCACTGCTTGCAACAACATTTGACAAGCTCGAGCCGCCTAGCTAAACTAGACACGGAGCGCAACAACATTTGGCTGCCGCGACTTTCAGATACACGACGTTGCGCGCCCGCTGATACTACCATAGTCCCAACACCCACTGCTTGCAACAACATTTGACAAGCTCGAGCCGCCTAGCTAAACTAGACACGGAGCGCAACAACATTTGGTTGCCGCGACTTTCAGATACACGCCGTTGCGCGCCCGCTGATACTAGCATAGTCCCAGCACCCATTGCTTGCAACAACATTTGACAAGCTCGAGCCGCCTAGCTAAACTAGACACGGAGCGCAACAACATTTGGCTGCCGCGACTTTCAAATACTCACCGTTGCGCGCCCGCTGATACTACCATAGTCCCAGCACCCACTGCTTGCAACAACATTTGACAAGCTCGAGCTGCCTAGCTAAACTAGACACGGAGCGCAACAACATTTGGCTGCCGTGACTTTCTCTGGAAAAAAATTCCGAGTACTTTCTCCAAGGATCGAGGGGAGGGGGGGGGGGGGGGCAACTAGGAGGAGGATTGGCTAGGGAGGCCATAGGGCCTTGGTACCAAATTATGGCATCTCCTGTGCCGTTAGAACCTCCCAACATGACGAGTCTATTAAACACCTAACTTTTGAGTGTAAGTTTGCTCGTGCAATGTGGGCCATAGTTCAAGTAGTTTCAAATCTTTACCCCCCCCCCCCCATGCAGTACACGTAATATGTTCGACAATTAGATGCGGGGTATCGACAAACAATTTTCTGCACATATTCTTGTGAGAATGATTGCCTTATGTTGGGCATTGTGGCTTATCAGGAATGATGTGATTTTTAATGATAAATGTGTTTCATCTCCTGTGCAGGTTATTCATGCATGTACACGATGGCTCCGTACTTGGTCTATCCTGCTGAGCCCGGAGGACATAGACCTTTTTATGATGGCGTCTACCCGGCTAGATGATGTCTACTACACAACTTATTCTTGTAGACTCTTGTTGGGCCTCCAAGCGCAGAGTTTTGTAGGACAGTAGCAATTTTTCCTCAAGTGGATGACCTAAGGTTTATCAATCCATGGGAGGCGTAGGATGAAGATGGTCTCTCTCAAACAACCCTGCAATCAAATACAAAAAATCTCTTGTGTCCCCAACACACCCAATACAATGGTAAAGTGTATAGGTGCACTAGTTCGGCGAAGAGATGGTGATACAAGTGTAGTATGGATAGTAGATATAAGTTTTTATAATCTGAAAATAAAAAAATAGGAAGGTAGCAAATAACAAAAGTGAGTACAAATGGTATTGCAATGCTTGAAAACAAGGCCTATGGTTCATACTTTCACTAGTGCAATCTCTCAACAATGCTAACATAATTGGATCATATAACAGTCCCTCAACGTGCGATAAAGAATCACTCCAAAGTTCCTATTAACGGAGAACATAAGATAGAAATTGTTGTAGGGTACGAAACCACCTCAAAGTTATTTTTTTCCGATCGATCTATTGAGCCATCCCTATAAGTGTCACAAACAGCCCTAGAGTTCGTACTAAAATAACACCATATGATACGCATCAACCAACTCTAATGTCACCTAAATACTCCAATGTCACCACAAGTATCCGTGAGTTGATTATTCGATATGCATCAAACAACTTCAGATCATAATATTCAATCCACACAAAGAACTTCAAAGAGTGCCCCAAGATTTCTACCGGGGAAAGTAGGACGAAAACGTGCATCAACGCCTATGCATAGATTACCCCAATGTTACCTCGGGAATCCGCGAGTTGAGTGCCAAAACATATATCAAGTGAATCAATATAATACCCCATTGTCACCACGGGTATTCATATGCAAGACATACATCAAGTGTTCTCAAATCCATAAAAGTATTCAAACCGATAATAGTGAAACCTCAAAGGTAAAAACTCAATTCATCACAACAAGATAGAGAGGGAAAAACACCATATGATCCAACAATATTAACAAAGCTCGCGGTACATCAAGATCGTGCCGAATCAAGAACACGAGAGAGAGAAAGATCAAACACATAGCTACTAGTACATACCCTTAGCCTCGAGGGTGAACTACTCCCTCCTCGTCATGGAGACCACCGGGATGATGAAGATGGCCTCCGGTGATGATTCCCCCCTCCGACAGGGTGCCGGAAAAGGGCTCCAGATGGGATCTCCTTGGTACAGAGGCTTGCGGCGGCGTAAAAACTCATCTAGGTTAACTTTCAGGGGTTTCTGAATATATATGATTTTTCAGCGTTGGAATCACGCAAAGAGGTGCCACAGGGGGCCCACGAGGCACCAGGGCGCGCCTGCCCCCCCCCCCCCAGGCGCGCCCTGGTGGCTCTTGGCCACCTCCTGGGGCTTCTGGCCTTCTCCCAAAGCTTCTAGTGTTGGTTATGTCCAGAAAAAAATCTCCAAAAAGTTTCGTGGCATTTGGACTTCGTTTGGTATTGATATTCTGTAAAACCAAAAACAGGCAGAAAACAGCAACTGGCATTGGGCACTAAGTTAATAGGTTAGTCCCAAAAAAAGATATATAATTACTGTAAATGTATATAAAAACATCCAGGATTGATAATATAACAGCATGGAACAATCAAAAATTATAGATACGTTGGAGACGTATCACTGTAGCATATGGCCAGGGAGGTTTTCTCCCTTCATGGATGGCGGTGTAATCTCCGGATAGGATCTACCCCACCTTAGGCTAGACTTTTTGTTGTAAAACGATATTTATTTTTGGTTGTGTTGGACGTGTTGGTTGTGTGCATCGTGCTATGTAGAGGCTAGACATTCTTTTAGTGTGGTTGTATCACCTTGATTTTATTTTAGAAACACCTGTAACTTTATTCATACTCATAATAATTACAGGTACACTGATTTTGACCTAAGATCCAATAAAATACAAAGTAACTCCTATGACTAAGAATTACAATGAAATCTCTTGAAAACACCTTCTTCGCGGTATTAATCTCTGCTCGAAGAAATACTCCAAAGACTTTGGTAAAGAGGATGCAATTGGACTGGAGCAACGATGTTGTCACTCTTTCACCCGCACGAACATTACCAATAATGGTTTTTGAAAGTGCCTTGAGTCGCCCATCCAAAAGGATGGGAAGCCTTGATCGATGAACGTACTTGGGCCAGGGATGATCCCCTAAACGTGTAGGCTGTCGAATCACTATATCTTCACCATGGTGTCGATGAAAGATTTCACCTCCACAAAGAATCAGACCAACAAAAAAAGCTTGACACAGCAACATAAACTCATCAGATCCGAATAATTGGATCTGCGAGGACAGAGAATCTCATGGCACCGCCAATAGAACGAGAGAAAATTTATTCTCAAAAAACTATGATGATCACTAGACGTTGACGAAGAACATAGAGGTCTTGAAGATCCAAGGTCCCCCCCCCACCTCTCAGCGCCAAGATGGAAGCCGGAGACGAGGGGACCTAAATTTCTCAGATGGCGACAGCGATGGCGGCGGCACGAGAATGTAGAAAACCTTCAGGGCCGGCCTTGAGGGGGGAGGGCAGAGGGGGCGGCCGCCCTGATACGTCCATTTTGCATCATGTTTTCCTATTGTTATTTATAGTGTTTTTAATCAATATAACACTTTGTGGAGCAATTCTAATGCCTTTTCTCTCTTAATATGAAAGATTTACATAAGGAGGGAGATTGCCGGCAGCTGGAATTCTGGACCTGAAAAACTATGTCAGAAATACCTATTCTGCACATCTCCAAATGAGCTGAAATTTCACGAAGATTTATTTTGGAATAAATAAAAAATATTGGAGAAAAGAAGTACCAGAGGGGGCCACCCAGATGCCCACGAGGCACCAGGGCGCGCCACCCCCCCCAGGCCGTAGTAGTTCTTGCATCGAGTCGCAACAGAATGCAACCGAGCGGGTATCTTTGTGATCAACTCACAATACCCAAGAATTATGGACTAATAGTTTAATCACAATTCCCAAGAACTATTTCTTTTGACCAGCCTTCCATACATCAATAACTTGTATGACTTTCATACACGAGTTGGACAGTCTTCTTTCTTTTTGCCTTTATACTTCTAACAGTTTAACTTTTAGTATTTCTCCTACTCTCAGAAGAAGCACCCAACTTTAGAGTGGCGTTAGCCCCGGACTTCCTAGGTGTGTAAGTCACACTAACACCCTTTGGACATTTCCTTTCTCTTTAAGTTGTTTGTTTTATTCACCTTCATCATATGACAGGCGTTCTTCTGGATCCCTCTCTCATCAGTCAAATGCTCAGTAAACACTTTACTAATACTTTGCAAACAAACATTGCTTTGGATATTTCATATCTTTTAGCCTTTGTTTGTATCTGAAACTAATTTTCAGTTCCATGAATATCACATAGCTATCCCAAACTTTTGAAGTTCGGGTCTCATGGAAACAAACATATTACACTTGACCGTAACGGAATTCTAGCTTTTGGATCGAAGGACGAGAGTCACATCATCCATAGCATTAGTGAGAGGATACCGAAAGCATGTGATAGGACAAAATCCTTCTCGGCACTCTTGAGGACAATCCTCATATTACGTTACCAATCATAAAGTTTTAACCAGATATATAATAGCTATTCAATTTTTAATAGGGAAGGTGGAAACGCGAGCCATTATTCTACAACTATTATACAAATTTCACTTAGACAAAGTTCAGAATTAATTTGCACTAGTGAATAAACAATTTTATTCTAAAGTGCGCTCCCACTCAAATAAATATCTCTCATAATTGATTATGAGTGATTCAAGATCCGCATTTCAATTCGACGCCATTGACGGGTTCATCACTGATGACATGAATTTCAATCGGTAGGCCAACTTGCCAATCACATCTCTATGTGATTCTTGTCCATCTTTCGATGCGCGTGTTCCGAGCTCAGGACTCTCCTGCCTGAACGTCAAGACAACCAAGTGATCATGCAGTGAGGTCTGACCTTCACCTGCCTTACACCTCTCTAATCGTTCGTGCTCATGTGTACATGGCGCACCCCGAAAAGATACGTGTTGTAGACGGTGTTACACTTGGGAGAACACTAACTACTTGATATTTTAAGTGAGAGATCACCCTAATAAAAAGCGACTACCGCGTGATACGTCCATTTTGCATCATGTTTTGCTACTGTTATTTATAGTGTTTTTAATCAATATAACACTTTGTGGAGCAATTCTAATGCATTTTCTCTCTTAATATGCAAGATTTACACAAGGAGGGAGAATGTCGGCAGCTGGAATTCTGGACCTGAAAAAGCTATGTCAGAGATACCTATTCTGCACATCTCCAAATGAGCTAAAATTTCGCGAAGAATTATTTTAGAATAAATAAAAAATACTGGAATAAAGAAGTACCAGAGGGGGCCACCCAGGTGCCCACGAGGCACCAGGGCACGCCACCCCCCAGGCGCGCCCTGGTACCTCGTGGGGCCCCTGTCCAGCCTCTGGCCCCCATTTTCTGGTATATAAGTGAATTTGCCCTAGAAAATATAGAGAGAAGACTTTCGGGACGGTGCGCCGCCATCTCGAGGCGGAACTTGGGCAGGAGCACTTTTGCTCTCCGGTGGAGAGATTCTGCCGGGGAAACTTCCCTCCGGGAGGGGGAAATCGTCGCCATCAACATCACCAGCGATCCTCTCATCGTGGGAGGACTAATCTTCATCAACATCTTCACCAGCACCATCTCATCTCAAACCCTAGTTCATCTCTTGTATTCAATCTTTGTCTCAAAACCTCAGATTGGTACCTGTGGGTTGCTAGTAGTGTTGATTACACCTTGTAGTTGATGCTAGTTGGTTTATTTGGTGGAAGACTATATGTTCAGATCTATTATGCTATTCAATACCCCTCTGATCTTGGACATGATTATGATTTGTGAGTAGTTACTTTTGTTCTTAAGGACATGGGAGAAGTCTTGTCATAAGTAATCATGTGAATTTGGTATTCGTTCGATATTTTGATGATATGTATGTTGTTGATTCCCTTAGTGGAGTCGTGTGAACGTCGACTACATGACACTTCACCATCTGTGGGCCTAAGGGAATGCATTGTGGAGTAGTAATTAGATGATGGGTTGCTAGAGTGACAGAAGCTTAAACCCTAGTTTATGCGCTATTCCGTAAGGGGCTGATTTGGATCCATATGTTTCTTCTTTCGTAGTTTAAACCCTAGTTTATGCTATGGTTAGAGTTATCTTAATTCTTCTTTCATAGTTGCGGATGCTTGCGAGAGGGGGTAATCATAAGCGGGAGGCTTGTTCAAGTAAGAACAGCACCCAAGCACCGGTCCACCCACATATCAAATTATCAAAGTAGCGAACGCGAATCAAACAACATGATGAAAGTGACTAGATGAAATTCCCATGTGTCCTCGAGAACGCTTTACTTACTATAAGAGATCGTTCCGGCTTGTCCTTTGATACAAAAAGGATTGGGCCAACTTGCTGCACTCTTTGTTACTATTGCTACTTGTCACTTGTTACGAATTATCTTGCTACCAAACTACTCATTACCGATAATTTCAGTGCTTGTAGAAAACATCTCTCTGAAAACCGCTTGTCATTTCTTTCTGCTCCTCGTTGGGTTCGACACTCTTACTTATCGAAAGGACTATGATTGATCCCCTATACTTGTGGGTCATCAAGACTCTTTTCTGGCGCCGTTGCCGGGGAGTGAAGCGCCTTTGGTGAGTGGAATTTGGTAAGAAAACATTTATATTACGTGCTGAAATTTATTGTCACTTGTCACTATGGAAAGTAATCCTTTGAGGGGTTTGTTCGGGGTATCTTCACCTCGACCGGAAACACAAATAGTTGCTCCTCAACCTACTGCACCTACTGAAAATATTTCATATGAAATTCCTTCGGGTATGATAGAGAAACTGCTAGCTAATCCTTATGCAAGAGATGGAACAGTACATCCTGATATGCACTTGATCTACGTGGATGAAATTTGTGGATTGTTTAAGCTTGCAGGTTTATCCGGAGATGGAGTTAAGAAGAAAGTTTTCCCTTTATCTTTGGAGGGAAAGGCATTGATGTGGTATAGGCTATGTGATGATACTGATACATGGGACTGGAACCGATTGAAACTAGAATTCCATCAGAAATTTTATCCTATGCATTTGGTTCATCGTGATCGGAATTATATATATAATTTTTGGCCTCGTGAAGGAGAAAGCATCGCTCAAGCTTGGGGGAGGCTTAAGTACATGATGTACACATGTCCCAATCATGAGCTCTCAAAAGAAATTATCTTACAAAATTTTTATGCTCTGCTTTCTCATGATAATCAAACTACGCTCGATTCTTCTTCGACTGGCTCCTTTATGAAGAAAACTATTGAATTCAGATGGGATCTTCTGGAAAGAATTAAACGCAACTCTGAAGATTGGGAACTCGACAAAGGTAATGAGTCAGGTATAATACTTGAGTTTGATTGTGTTAAATCTTTTATGGCTACCGATGCTTTTCATAAGTTTAGCACTAAATATGGACTTGACTCTGAGATAGTAGCTTCCTTTTGTGAATCATTTGCTACTCATGTTGATCTCCCTAAGGAGAAGTGGTTTAAATATCATCCCCATGTTAAAGAAAAGATTGAGGAACCCATTAGTGTTAAAGAAGAAATAATTGTTTACCATGCTGATCCAGTTGTGCCTACTGCTTATATTGAGAAACCACCTTTCCCTGTTAGGATTAAGGAACATGCTAAAGCTTCAATTGTGGTTAACAAAAGTTATATTAGAGCACCTAGACCCTCTGAACAAATTAAAGCTGAACCTGATGTTGCTATGGTTAAAGATCTCTTAGTCGATAATATAGATGGGCATGTTATTTACTTTTGTGAGGAGGCTGCTAGAATTGCTAAACATGTTAGAAATGAACAGGATAAGTTAGACAAGAACAAGCCCGTAGTTGGTATGCCAGTTGTTTCTGTTAAGATTGGAGATCATTGCTATCATGGTCTGTGTGATATGGGTGCTAGCGTGAGTGCTATTCCATTTTCTTTATATCAAGAAGTAATGCATGAAATTGCACCTGTTGAGATTGAAGATATTGATGTTACTATTAAGCTTGCGAATAGAGATACCATTACACCACTTGGGATTGTTAGAAATGTTGAAGTCTTCTGTGGCAAACATCTCAGGCAATTCATAATAGCATGATATGGTATAGCCCTTTCTGACAGAGAAGTCTTTATTTTCTTCGTCTTCGGCATTTGCGTTGGTGTTCACCTTCACGAAGATTGCTACCACCTTGTCGATGCACCAGATAATATTACTATCTCTATAGCTAATAAAATAAGTGCATTACTTAAGGTTGACACGCAGGTCATTAAAGTGACAATCATATGGCTCCAGCCATCATGCCGAATCATGACACGCAGGTCATGTTAATTTTTACATTATATAGTAATCTCATACATAATCAAATTAATATGAGAACTGCTATACCACATCACATGCACATCTCATGTCATCCTGCAAAACCAAGTTAGACGCCTCTAATCGGTTTATGCAAAATTTTATTTTACGTGGCTTCTAAGGTTTCGAAACAAATGTAGGAGATATGCCCTAGAGGCAGTAATAACAGTTATTTTGTATCTCCGAGTTTGTAATGAATGTTTATGTTCCATGCTATAACTGCAATGATTCTCGAGTCTGCAATATCCACGAGGCTCGGAGGGAAACTCATGTGCACGTGTGGTATAATAAACGGTAAAATGTATTCCTAGTCTTGCCTCTAAGAATGGCTCAAGTATTGCATGATGATCCTATTTTCCTGATCATGGGCATGTCTATGCCGGCAATTTTGAGGGCACAATGTTAGAAGAACACTTGTGTTGAATCGACCCAAATTGATGTTATGCTATGAGATACATTTGTCACAAGTTAATGGTTAATAACACAGAGATGGTTAATGTTTGCATAATTCCTTAGACCATGAGAGTGTCGAGTTCCTTCGTACTTGCTTCGTGAACTTTGGGGTTTGTTAAACGTCATCCGTAACTGGGTGGCTATTACGGCAGCTTACGGGTTCACGGAAAAGTATGACAAGTAACGAGATAGCTCAAGATTGGGATTTGCTCCTCCGACGATGGAGAGATATTCTCGGACCCTCTCGGTGTTACGGTATCCATCATCGTCTGGCCAGACACATTGTGATTTGATCATTGGGATGCCGGAACACGGAAACGAGAAAAGAGAACAAAACCGGTAACGAGGTAACTGGCATAGTGGAGAAGTTGTTGATCCACGGGGATGCAGAATCTCACCTCGGGTGTTTGTAACATAACGCGAAGCAACAGGAATAGCACACGGCAACTAGAGGTTCACTCGAATATTCATTCGTGTGGGTATAGGGGTCAATATGGGTGTCCACGGCTCCGATGTTGATCATTGATCGGAAAGTGTTCCGGGTCATGTCTATACTTCACCGAACCTATAGGGTCACACGCTTAAGGGTCATCTATCTGCTGAATACTAGACAGGGAGTCTGAGAGAAAGTCACTGGAAAAGTTTCGGAGACAACGGAAACGTTCCGGAGAGAACACCGGAATAGTTTCGGTAAAACTGAAAAAGTTATTTCGGGGTATTCCATTAAGTCAAATTGGTTTTGGCACACGCCTGGAAATTCTTGGAGGGTGCCAGAATTATTCTGGAAACTTCTGGGATTTTTCCGGGATAAAAACCGGAAATGTTCCGGAGCTGCCGGAACCGGTTTGGTTGCTTTTCGCAGATGAAAATCACTAATCCGAAATTGTTTCGGAACGCGTCCAAAATCATTTGTGTGGGTACTGGAATTATTTTAAGACCCACAGAAATATTTTCGGATTTAACGGTCGCGGAAAATTGGTTCCATGAATAGTGAAAATCACTTTATGGTTATTTTTTGGAAAGCCACCTTTTAGGGCTTTTCCCAAAAGGCTTCTAGAAGGGATTGGGGACCAAGGAACCCCCATGTGGGGGGCCCCCTAGGGGTGGCCGGCCAAGATGGAGCTCCTCCATGGAGCTCCACTTGCCTTCCTTTTATGCCCTTATGGATGATCCATGTGATGGGTTTTTTTGGGTATTTTTCCCCTTGGGCTTTCCTATAAATATAGGTGGAGAGGCACTCTCCACACTCACTCCTAACTCTCATACACATGCCATGACATTTCTGGCTTCTCTCTCCCTCCCAGTGAAATAGTTTCGTAGAGCCGAAAGGCTATCTGGGTTCTGGCAGGAACTAGTTCTGGACGGCGAAGCCCTGCCGGATAGCTGACACCGTATGTGTGCAACCCCGTAGAGAGGTCGTAGTTTCGATCTTTTGCCCGAGGGGCTGTTCGAGGGTCCTCCCGAAGGGCTGTCCGAGTTACCGTTCGAGTTTCGAGGGTCCTCCCGAAGGGCTGTCCGTGACATCGTCCGAGGGACTGTCCGACCGCCTCCCAAAGCTGTCCGACGAGGGAGTACATTCTCGCGGTTGGGAGGTTGTAAATCCTAGCTGCGGGTATCTACACCGATGATCTACATCGACTCTACTTCCGCTACGCTACGAGTCGGTAATGATCAGATCAAACCCTGTATGCAGTCTCCATAGTGGTCCTGGGCGTGCTCGCTGTACCGATTTTTTTTGTTTTCTGTCGTGTTCCCCTACAGTGGCATCAAGAGCCGTGCTATGCGTAGATGCAAGTTACAATCTAGAATACATGGAGATGTATGGGTATTGCATAATATAATTTTGGAGTAGATGAGATCTATTGCTGAAAATTATTTATGTGGGTGGCAGATGAAATCTGTTGCCCGATGTTCTTGTTGCTTTCCTAGAATTTGCGTATTTCTGATCTCGAGACAGCATGGTGGAATTTGACAAAGTTCTGGCAATCCGCCATCATGATTGATCAACGAAGTGCTATCAGTTCTTTGGGTTCCGACATAGTCAAAAGAAAGATAAAATTTCGCAGACGAAAGGGCAATGCAGATATGATCTGCACGGGGGTCATGCGTATGACGAAGTTTAGTATGGGGCTCGAGATTTTATTATCTTGTGTTTCATACACCCCGCGATGTTAATCTAGCGACTTGAATAATCATACTTAATGATAAAACGTTGGTAGCTGCGGTTTAAATCAAAACCTTAGAAGCCACGAAAAATAAAATTTTGCATAAACCGATTAGAGGCGTCTAACTTGGTTTTGCAGGATGTGCATGTGATGTGGTATAGCAATGCTCATATTAATTCGATTATGTATGAGATGACTATATGATGTAAATTTATTAACATGACCTGCGTGTCATGATTCGACATGATGGCTGGAGTCATATGATTGTCACTTTAATGACCTGCGTGTCAACCTTAAGTAATGCACTTATTTTATTAGCTATAGAGATAGCAATATTATCTGGTGCATCGACAAGGTGGTGGCAATCTTCGCGATGGTGAACACCGACGCAAATGCCGAAGACGAAGAAATACTTGACTTCTCCGTCAGAAAGGGCTATACCATATCATGCTATTATGAATTGCCTGAGATGTTTATCCCTTATGATGCACCCTTTTGATTACGCGGTAGTCGCTTTTTATTAGGGTGATCTCTCACTTAAAATATCAAGTAGTTAGTGTTCTCCCAAGTGTAGCACCGTCACGGCACCTACCTCTTCGGGGTATCACATGGATGCATGGGTATGAACGATTAGAGAAGTGTGAGGCGGGTGAGTTGAGACCTCGCAGTGAGATCACTTGGTTGTCTTGACGTTCTGGCATGAAAGTCATGAGCTCGGAACACGCGCATCTAAAGATGAACAAGAGTCACATCGAGATGTGATTGGCAAGTTGGCCTACCAAATGAAATTCTCGTCACTTGAGATGGATGCATCCTTGGCGTTGAATTGAAATTTGGATCTTGAATCACTCATAATCAATTTTGAGAGATATTGATTTGAGTGGGAGCGCACTTTAGAATAAAATTGTTTATTCACTAGTGCAAAATCATTATGAACAAAGTCTAAGTGAAACTTGTGTTTACCGTTGTAGATCAAATGGCTCGCAATGCCGCGTTCAACTTAGGCCCGATGTTAGAGAAAGAGAAGTTAGCTGCGACTGGAAACAACTATACAGACTGGGTCCGCAACATGAGGATTGTCCTCAGGAGCGCTAAGAGAATGTATGTGCTTGAAAATTCTCTTCCAGCTAGACAGGCGGCAACTGTCCCGAAAGATGAACAAAATGTCTGGGCCACTAAGGATGATGATTACAACTTAGTGCAGTGCCTCATGCTAGCTTGCATGAGTCCAGAGCTTCAAAAACGTTTTGAATTCCATAATGCCCACGACATGATCTAGGAATTGGATGCTTTGTACAAGGAAACCGCATGGTCTGAACGATTTGATATCATGAAGGCCGTGATGGATTGCAGGATGGCTGAGGGCAGTTCAGTTGGCGAACACGTGGTGAAAATGATTGGCTATGCTGAAAGGCTTAAAACCCTGGAATTTCCAATTCCACCAGCCCATATGATGGACATGTTGCTTGCTTCACTCCCCCCCGTCTTACGACAGTTTTGCCATGAACTACAACATGAGTGGGATGGAGAAGACACCGGAAGAGGTGCTCGCCATGCTGAAAACTGCAGAAGGAGGATTGTGGAAAAATCGCAAGCAAGTGTTTCTTGTGAATAAAACCGCCAGGTTAAAAAAAAAGGCAAGCCAAAGAAGGGCAAGGGCGCTGGTAAGACCGGCTCCCAAAGCAACTCTAAGGGCGGAGCCAAGAATGAAATTGAGTGCTTCTACTGCAAGGGCACAGGACACTGGAAGAGAAACTGCAAGAAGTATCTGGAAGATAAGAAGTCCGGGAAAACCGGAAAAGGTATAATTGTTATACAAGTTAATGTCATTGACGTTTTGCTTGCTAGCGAAAATTCTAAGTTTTGGGTATTTGATACCGGATCGGTTGCTCACATTTGCAACTCGATACAGGGACTGCAGAAGGTGCGCAAGCTAGCAAAGAATGAAGTTGTGATGCGCGTCGGGAACGGCGCTGGGATCGCCGCTCAAGCCGTCGGCATTATGCCTATACGTCTCCCTTCAGGATTTATCTTAGAACTAAGTAACTATTATTTTGTTCCACTATTGTGTAGAAACATTATCTCCGAATCATGTTTAGTACATTATGGGTATTCGTACAAGTCTGAGAACAATGGTTGTTCACTTTATTGTAAGGATATGTTTTATGGATTTGCACCCATTGTTGGGGGCCTTTTCATACTAAATCTTGAATGTGGAAATGATGTCTTTAACGTAAATGCTAAACGCCTTAAGAAGGCTGATGCCACCACCACTTTCATGTGGCACTGTCGTCTTGGCCACATCGGAAAGAAATGCATGCAAAGACTCCAGAGAGATGGAGTTTTACCGTCCTTTGATTTTGAATCATTTGACACATGTGAAGCTTGTCTGATGGGGAAAATGACCAAGACGCCATTCACGGGTCATCCTGAACGGGCGGGTGAATTATTGGAAATAATACATAGTGATGTATGTGGTCCAATGAGCACAACCGCACGGGGTGGGTATTTCTACTTCGTGACTTTTACTGATGATTTAAGTCGGTATGGCTATATCTACTTGATGAAGCATAAGTCAGAAACCTTTGAAAAGTTCAAAGAATTTCAGAATGAGGTAGAAAATCATCGTAACAAAAGGATTAAGCTTTTGCGGTCTGATCGCGGAAGCGAATATCTTAGTCATGAGTTTGGCCAACATCTAAGTGACCGTGGAATCGTTTCACAGCTTACGTCTCCCGGAACTCCACAACGAAACGGGGTATCAGAAAGACGTAACCGAACCCTGTTAGACATGGTAATGTCGATGATGTCTCTTACAGATCTACCGATATCTTTTTGGGGTCACGCACTAGAAACTGCCGCTCACACACTAAACAGAGCACCGTCTAAGTCTGTTGAGACGACACCACATGTGATGTGGCATGAGAAGAAACCTTGTGTGTCACATCTGAAAATTTGGGGTTGTGAGGCATACGTAAAGCGTTTACAGCCAAGCAAACTCGATCCCAGATCAGACAAATGTTACTTTGTAGGTTATCCCAAAAACACCGTTGGGTATTCCTTCTACAACCAATCCGAGGGCAAAGTGTTTGTCGCAAAGGTTGGGCACTTTCTCGAGAAAGAATTTCTCGCTAAAGGACCAAGTGGGAGGACAGTACAAATTAATGAGATTAGTGAATCTTCGGCAACCGTTGTTATGGCTGAGGAACCGGAAGAAATTCCGCAAATTATCCCTACAACCGAGCCGGAAGTTGTCGCATGTGATGCGGAAACTTCAGACAATGTTGTAACTGAACCGCGCAGATCAGGTAGGGCTATCCAGCCACCTGAGTGGTTTCATAACTAAATCTTCATTCTTGAAGACGATGAACCTGCGCACTACAAGGAAGCGATGGTGGGGCCCAGCTCAAGGGAATGGCACAATGCCATGAAATCCGAAATGGAATCCATGTACGAAAACCAAGTTTGGAACTTGGAAGAACTTCCAGAAGGTGTAAATCCCATTGGTTGTAAATGGATTTTCAAAAGAAAGACGGACGCGGATGGTAACATTACTATCCACAAAGCTAGACTTGTCGCGAAAGGGTTCACGCAAGTTCCAAGAGTGGACTACGACGAGACTTTCTCACCCGTAGCTATGCTTAGGTCTGTTCGGATATTACTAGCAATTGCTACTTATTTCGATTATGAAATATGGCAGATGGACGTCAAAATGGCTTTCCTAAATGGAAATCTCAAATAAGATGTATACATGATACAGCCTGAAGGTTTTGTCATTCATAAGGATGCTGGAAAGGTATGCAAACTTCAGAAAGCCATTTATGGTCTGAAGCAAGCGTCAAGGAGCTGGAACATTCGTTTTGATGAAGTGGTCAAACAGTTTGGCTTCATCAGGAATGACGAAGAATCTTGTGTTTACAAGAAGTTCAGTGGGAGCGCAAAAGCAATTCTAATCTTGTATGTGGATGACATATTATTGATTGGAAATGACGTGAATTTTCTTAGCGAAATAAAAGACTCATTGAAGAAGAGTTTTTCAATGAAAGACTTAGGCAAAGCGGCATATGTATTGGGCATCAGAATCTATAGAGATAGATCAAAACGCCTGATAGCGCTTACCCAAAGCACGTACATTGACAAGGTGTTGAAAAGATTCAACATGGAGAACTCCAAGAAAGGCCTACTCCCCATGTCACCTGGCACAGTGCTTTGCAAGAATCAGTGTCCTCGGACTCTCGATGAGCGAGTACAGATGAATGATGTTCCATATGCCTCGGCAGTTGGTTCTATTATGTATGCCATGCTATGTACAAGACCGGATGTTTCCTATGCGCTAAGTGTTAGCAGCCGGTACCAAAGTGATCCAGGACTGGAACACTGGGCCGCTGTCAAAAGTATTCTTAAGTACCTCAGAAGGACCAAAGATTTACTCCTTGTGTACGGAGGTGATGAAGAGCTCATTGTAAGTGGTTACACTGATGCAGGCTTCATGACTGACCCAGATGACTTCAAATCTCAATCAGGCTATGTTTTCATATTGAACGGCGGCGCAGTTGATTGGAAAGGTTCCAAACAAAAGACTGTGGCGGATTCTACGACGGAGGCGGAATATGTTGCAGCTTCAAAAGCCTCCAAGGAGGCGGTATGGATCAAGCAATTTCTTGAAGACCTTGGTGTGGTTCCAAGTGCTCTGGACCCGGTGGAGATCTATTGTGATAATAGTGGCGCCGTGGCTCAGGCAAGGGAGCCAAGTTCGCACCATAAGACAAGACATATTGAACGCAAATATAAACTCATTCGACATCATGTCGAGGCGGGTTTAGTAAAAGTACGCAAAGTTCACACGGATCTGAACGTGTCAGACCCGATGACCAAGCCTCTACCACGAGCAAAGCATGAGCAACACCGGATAGCCATTGGTGTTAGGGAAGCCATGTAACTAGATTATGTCTCTAGTGCAAGTGGGAGTCTGTAGGAGATATACCCTAGAGGCAGTAATAACAGTTATTTTGTATCTCCGAGTTTGTAATGAATGTTTCTGTTCCATGCTATAACTGCAATGATTCTCGAGTCTGCAATATCCACGAGGCTCGGAGGGAAACTCATGTGCACGTGTGGTATAATAAACGGTAAAATGTATTCCTAGTCTTGCCTCTAAGAATGGCTCAAGTATTGCATGATGATCCTGTTTTCCTGATCATGGGCATGTCTATGCCGGCAATTTTGAGGGCACAATGTTAGAAGAACACTTGTGTTGAATCGACCCGAATTGATGTTATGCTATGAGATACATTCGTCACAATTTAATGGTTAATAACACAGAGATGGTTAATGTTTGCATAATTCCTTAGACCATGAGAGTGTCGAGTTCCTTCGTACTTGCTTCGTGAACTTTGGGGTTTGTTAAACGTCATCCGTAACTGGGTGGCTATTACGGCAGCTTACGGGTTCACGGAAAAGTATGACAAGTAACGAGATAGCTCAAGATTGGGATTTGCTCGTCCGACGATGGAGAGATATTCTCGGGCCCTCTCGGTGTTACGGTATCCATCATCGTCTGGCCAGACACATTGTGATTTGATCACTGGGATGCCGGAACACGGAAACGAGAAAAGAGAACAAAACCGGTAATGAGGTAACTGGTATAGTGGACAAGTTGTTGATCCACGGGGATGCAGAAAATCTCACCTCGAGTGTTTGTAACATATCGCGAAGCAACAGGAATAGCACACGGCAACTGGAGGTTCACTCGAATATTCATTCGTGTGGGTATAGGGATCAATATGGGTGTCCACGGCTCCGATGTTGATCATTGATCGGAAAGTGTTCCGGGTCATGTCTATACTTCACCGAACCTATAGAGTCACACACTTAAGGGTCATCTATCTGTTGAATACTAGACAGGGAGTCTGAGAGAAAGTCACCGGAAAAGTTTCGGAGACAACGGAAACGTTCCGGAGAGAACACCGGAATAGTTTCGGTAAAACTGAAAAATTGTTTTGGGGTATGCCATTAAGTCAAATTGGTTTCGGCACACGCCTGGAAATTCTTGGAGGGTGCCAGAATTATTCTGGAAACTTCTGGGATTTTTCCGGGATAAAAATCGGAAATGTTCCGAGCTGCCGGAACCGGTTTGGTTGTTTTTCACAGATGAAAATCACTAATCCGAAATTGTTTCGGAATGCGTCCAAAATCATTTGTGTGGGTACTGGAATTATTCTAAGATCCACAGAAATATTTTCGGATTTAACGGTCGCGGAAAATTGGTTCCGTGAATAGTGAAAATCACTTTATGGTTAATTTTTTGGAAAGCCACCTTTTAGGGCTTTTCCCAAAAGGCTTCTAGAAGGGATTGGGGACCAAGGAACCCCCATGTGGGGGCCCCCTAGGGGTGGCCGGCCAAGATGGAGCTCCTCCATGGAGCTCCACTTGCCTTCCTTTTATGCCCTTATGAAGGATCCATGTGATGGGTTATTTGGGTATTTTTCCCCTTGGGCTTTCCTATAAATAGAGGTGGAGAGGCACTCTCCACACTCACTCCTAACTCTCATACACATGCCATGACATTTCTGGCTTCTCTATCCCTCCCAGCGAAATAGTTTCGTAGAGCCGAAAGGTTGTCTGGGTTTCGGCAGGAACTAGTTCTGGACGGCGAAGCCCTGCCGGATAGCAGACACCGTATGTGTGCAACCCCGTAGAGAGGTCGTAGTTTCGATCTTTTGCCCGAGGGCCTGTTCGAGGGTCCTCTCGAAGGGCTATCCGAGTTACCGTTCGAGTTTCGAGGGTCCTACTGAAGGGCTGTCCGTGACATCGTCCGAGGGACTGTCCGACCGCCTCCCGAAGGGCTGTCCGACGAGGGAGTACATCCTCGCGGTTGGGAGGTTGTAAATCCTAGCTACGTGGATCTGCACCGACGATCTACATCGACTCTACTTCCGCTGCGCTACGAGTCGGTAATGATCAGATCAAACCCTGTATGCAGTCTCCATAGTGGTCCTGGGCGTGCTCGCTGTACCGAATATTTTTGTTTTCTGTCGCGTTCCCCTACAACAAACTGAAGCTACCAACGTTCATCATCAAGTATGATTATTCAAGTCGCTAGATTAACTTTGTGGGGTGTATCAAACAAGAGATAATAAAATCTCGAGCCCCATACTGAGCTTCGTCATACGCATGACCCCCGTGTAGATCATATCTGCATTGCCTTTTCGTCTGCGAAATTTCATCTTTCTTTTTAACTATGGTGGAATTCAAAGAACTGTTAGCACTTCGTTGATCAATCAGGATCACGGATTGCCAGAACTTTGAAACTCCACCATGCTGTTATCAAGATCAGAAATATGCAAATTCTAGGGAAGCAACAAGAACATCAGGTAACAGATTTCATCTGCTACCCGCACAAATAATTTTCAGTAATAGATCTCATCTACTACAAAATTATATTATGCAACACCCATACATCTCTATGTATTCTAGATCGTAACCTGCATCTACACAGAGCATGGCTCATGATGCCACTGTAGGGGAACGCAGCAGAAAACAAAAAATTTCCGACCTACGCACCAGCCCAGGACCACTATGGAGACTACATACAAGGTTTGATCTTTTCGTTACCAACTCGTAGCTCAGCGGAAGAAGAGTCGATGACGATCGTTGGTGCAGATCCCCGCAGCTAGGATTTACAACCTCCCAGCCACGAGGATGTTCTCCCTTGTCTGCTCGTCGGACAGCCCTCCGGGAGGCGGTCGAACAGTCCCTCGGACAGTGTCACGGACAGCCCTTCAGGAGGACCCTCGAAACCCGAACGGTAACTCGGACAGCCCTTCGGGAAGACCCTCGAACAGCCCCTCGGGCAAAAGATCGAAACTACGACCTCTCTACGGGGTTGCACACATACGGTGTCAGCTATCCGGCAGGGCTTCGCCGTCCAGAACTAGTTCCTGCCGGAACCCAGACAGCCTTTCGGCTCTACGAAACTATTTCGCGGGGAGGGAGAGAGAAGGCTAGATCATGCATGGCTTGTGTATGTTGAGAAAGAGTGAGTGTGGAGAGTGCCTCTCCACCTCTATTTATAGGAAAACCCAAGGGGTAGGGTGGCTCCCAAAATACCAAAAAACCCATCATATGGATTCTCCACAAGGGTAAAATGGGAAGGCTAGAGGAGCACCATGGATGGCCTCCTCCTTGGCCGGCCACTCTCAAGCCCCCCCCCCCCCCAAAGGGGGTTCCTTAGTCCCTAAGTCTTTCTAGAAGCCTTCTGGGGAAAACCCCAAAAGGTGGCTTTCCATAAAGTAACCCAAAAAGCACTTTCACTATTCACGGAAACATTTTTCCGCGACCGTTAAATCCGAAAATATTTCTGTAGGTCTTAGAACATTTCCAGTACCCACTAAAATAATTTTCGACGCGTTCCGAAACAATTCCGGATTAGTGTTTTTCATCTGCGAAAAGCAAACAAAGCGGTTCCGGCAGCTCCGGAACATTTCCGGGTTTTTTCTCCGAAAAATCGCAGAAGTTCCCAGAACAATTCTGGCACCCTCCAAGAATTTCCAGGCGTGTGCCAAAACCAATTTGACTTAATGGTATACCCTGAAACAACTTTTCAGTTTTATCGAAACTATTCCGGTGTTCTCTCTCCGGAACTTTTCTGTTGTCTCCGAAACTTTTTCGGTGACTTTCTCTCAGACTCCCTGTCTAGTATTCAGCAGATAGATGACCCTTAAGCGTGTGACCCTATAGGTTCGGTGAAGTATAGACATGACCAGAACTCTTTCCGATCAATGATCAACATCGGAGCCGTGGACACCCATATTGACCCCTATACCCACACGAATAAATATTCGAGTGAACCTCCAGTTGTTGTGTGCTATTCTTGTTGCTTCGCGATATGTTACAAACACCCGAGGTGAGATTTATCGGTATCCCCGTGGATCAACACTTGTCCACAATGCCAGTTACCTCGTTACTGGTTTTGTTCTCTTTTCTCGTTCCCGTGTTCCGGCATCCCTATGATCAAATCACAATGTGTCTGGCCAGACGATGGTGGATACCGTAACACCAAGAGGGCCCAGAGATATCTCTCCATCGTCGGAGGAGCAATTCCCAATCTTGAGCTATCAAGTCCCTTGACATACTTTTCCATGAACCCGTAAGCCGCCGTAATAGCCACCCATTTACGGATGACGTTTAACAAACCCCAAAGTTCATGAAGAAAGCATGAAGAAACTTGATACTCTCATGGTCTAAGGAATTATGCAAACGTTAACTTTCTCTGTGTTATTAACCATTAACTTGTGACGAATGTATCTCATAGCATAACATCAATCGGGTCGATTCAACACAAGTGTTCTCCTAACATTGTGCCCTCAAAGTTGCCGGCATAGTCATGCCCATGATCAGGAAAACAGAATCATCATGCAACACTTAAGCTAGTCTTAGAGGCCAGACTAGGAATACATTTTTCCGTTTATTATTCCACACGTGCATATGAATCTTCCTCTGAGCCTCGTGGTTATTGTAGACTCGAGAACCATAGCAGTTATAGCATGGAACATAAACATAATTATGAACATGGAGATAAACAATAACATTTATTATTGCCTCTAGGGCATATCTCCTACAGGTTTTCCCTTTATCTTTGAAGGGAAAGACATTGACATGGTATAGGCTATGTGATGATATTGGAACGTGGGATTGGAATCGATTGAAATTAGAATTTCATCAAAAGTTTTATCCTATGCATCTGGTTCATCGTGATCGGAATTATATATATAATTTTTGGCCTCGTGAAGGAGAAAGCATCGCTCAAGCTTGGGGGAGGCTTAAGTACATGATGTACACATGCCCCAATCATGAGCTCTCAAGAGAAATTATCTTACAGAATTTTTATGCTCGGCTTTCTCATGTTGATCAAACCATACTCGATTCTTTTTCGACTGGCTCCTTTATGAAGAAAACTATTGAATTCAGATGGGATCTTCTGGAAAGAATTAAACGCAACTCTGAAGATTGGAAACTCGACAAAGGTAATGAGTCAGGTATAATACTTGAGTTCGATTGTGTTAAATCTTTTATGGATACCGATGCTTTTCATAAGTTTAGCACTAAATATGGACTTGTCTCTGAGATAGTAACCTCCTTTTGTGAATCATTTGCTACTCATGTTGATCTCCCTAAGTTGAAGTGGTTTAAATATCATCCCCCTGTTAAAGAAAAGATTGAGGAACCCGTTAGTGTTAAAGAAGAAACAATTGTTTACCATGTTGATCCAGTTGTGCCTACTGCTTATATTGAGAAACCGTGCATCTCGCGAAAGCAAAACCGTGCCTCTCGCGAAAAAAAATGCGTTTTTTTTCGTTTCCGAGTGGCACGTCCGTGCCTCTCGCGAAAGCAAAACCGTGACTCTCGCGGAAGCAAAAAAAAACACGTTTTTTTTCCGGAATTTTTTGGTCCAAAAGCTAAGGAAGACCGGTGGAAAACCAAAAGGCCGAAAAAACCAGGAAAAACCGTTTAAAAAGCCGAAAACACGTGCGGAAAAATAAAAATAAAATAAAATCCGAAGGGAGCACCCAGAGCGCGACATGTGACGGCGGTGGCGCGCTCTCAGCCCACCCCCAAGTGATCGTTGGGAGGCTCCCGAAAGAGCGCTCGTCAACTAGTTGCTCTCGCATCAAAGAGCATGTAGGTTAGCCCATGGCTCCAAAGAAAAAACAAGCTGGCCCATGGCTCACGGGAAGAGAAGCAGGGACGGGACGTAGGTTGCTAGATTCACGTAATCACATCTCGTCTTGTCTAGGGTTTCCTTCCGTTCATGAGTCGCGGCGCCGACGATCCCTAAATCTCTATTCGGCTTTTCTCCTTGGGCCCTGTGAGATGCGATTCAGCAGACTAATCTCGGAGCTGGACGCAGGGACACACACCGGCGCACGAGGCATGAGCGTACAGGCACATCCGAGCGGCGAGCGCCTCCTGCCTCTCGCCAGACACCAGTCCAGGTCGTGTCATCGTCGAGCGCTCGATTCCGACGCCAATCGACTGCTATGAGGTATGCCATAACGATATTATACATTTTTCATTCCATGTTCCCTATAGTTATATTGTTAACAAAGTAATTTATCTTTGCATACATGATGCATGCCTTGCACTGCTCAATCTTGGATGTAACTAGTGGGGCGCACCCCTGGTGCGCCGCCTGAGAGGAAGTTGGGGCGGTGCCAGGTGGGATGCGCCCCTTACACTTTCTTGTCTGTACTACGTGATGTTATTTCGTCAGAGACTCAAAATATAGCAATATGAAGTACTGGTACATGCAAATTCACGTCTAAAACCAGGGGCTATGCAAATTCACGTCTAAAACCAGAGACTGGCGGTGGTCGATGATACATCTAGAGGCAATGGAAATCATTGCTTGGGTCCTAGAGCGAGGAAGACGCGTCAGTCTCCTTGGCGCACTTGACCACCAGGATCCCCACACCCTGGCCTCACTTCCACAGCACCTTGAAGGCGTCATCGTTGGTGCAGGCGTCCCTGATTTACACCGGCAGGACGTCGCTTCAGTAGCCATCAATTGTTACCACATGCTTTTTCAGCTACGAAACAAGCAGAGAAATTGCTTGAATATGACAGATCATGTGCCTAAAACATGCTCGAAGTAGTTTTTGTTTTTGTTCTAGACGACTACACCTCCATCTTACTTTGTTTTTGTTGCATGTTCCATCTGATTCACCAAACGGGTAGTCATCCTTCGTGTCAATCCCACCATTTTTAATCACAATCTTATAAGCATAGTTCGTGAGCCTACCCGCCACAACCAACATTGTGGGATCTGTCACAATCGATTAGTTCCTGTTCAGAAAGGCTGAGAAGAGAGCCCGTCGTGATCTTGTTTATTCCTTCCATGGCACCTGTAACCGAGAAGCTCTAACAAGCACCTGAATGACAGTCCAGACCACATTAACTGGAAGTACGGCTGTGGGTTAGTAATAAGGAATGAGGTAAAACCGAAAAATACTTGAAGTATCTTGTATCAAGGCACTTGAGTAAAGGAAACAATACAAGTACAAAGGAGTGACTTCGCGGAAACAGAGACTTGCATCTTCACTTCTTCAGTGTCACTCTTGTGATCCTAATTTGTAAAACATAAGTGCTCACACAGTTCTTATGTAGCACCTCTAAACTGCACATTTCCAGTATAGCCATCGGCAACCTAAGATAATCCCAAACCTAGAATTCTAGATTGCTGCGAGCATAACAATTTTTTATAAGATTCTTATTTAAGGCGTAATACATAACTGGTCTACATAATAAAGCAGCACATGTCTATTTCCATGGCCAAACCGCAAAAGCTAACAAAATGATTTGAAGAATTCTCTTGTGTGGGACGCCTTAAAAAACAACATCACCTACGAATCACACAAGGAATTAGAGCATAACTCTCTAGCTCTAATTTATTTATCTAATTTTCCAAGCAGTCAGTACTGGAGTAGGCACTTCCTTGATATATTTCACATTTTTAAGGATAACAAAGTTCATTGATCTACTATTGGGAAGAGCTAAAGGACTAAAAACCAGCATAGCTTGAAGGAACGTTGTCAGTAAAACTGCAAACTGGGCCTGCAAAAAACTAAACAGAGACATTTTTTCAACATCTTCTCTGGCTGGGCTTGATTTTAAGTACTGCAGGCAAACATGTTGCTAAATGCCTCTAATTCCTAACAAGTTATGTAATGGTGGGAGATTAGCTTGTATGTATCAGCTTCTGCTCGCTTGCATGGATTCTATTTCTTGGAATTATTTGCCGTAAAAAATGCCTTGGTCATACATATGTAAGTACGACTATGCTTTTATGTAGTTGTGTGATAACATCTCAATATCAAAGTTTTAGTATTAAGGATAAAAAACTTTGTGGATGTACTGTTAGGAAGAGAAGTGATTACAGCCAGTATAGTTTGGACTTTGGAGAAATGTAGGCAGTAAAACTGGAAATTGGGCCTGCAAAAAACTAAACAGAGGCATTTTTTCAACCACTTTTCTAAGTGGGCACGATGATTTTTGCCAAGTATGACAGGCAAACAAGTTGCTAACTGCCAAGTGCTAACCAATTTATCTACCACCATTGTTACCTAACGAGTTATGCAAGGGTGGTTAGCTTGTACCTGTCAGCTTCTGCTCCCTAACATGGATTCTAGTTAATGGATCACTATGCTTTTGAAGTGCTTATGCACCACATCTCAATATCTAAGCTTTAGCAATAAAACCAAATAACTACACAAACAATAAAATTCCAACAGGGAAAATAGATGAGCGCTGCAATGTCAAGTGTAGAACAACAGATTCACAAGCATGGTGCTTACCGCACTTGCCCTGGTGCTTGACCATGGTGACGGCGCCGCTCTGCCTCCAGTCCAGCGTGTCGGGCACGTCGTCGGGCACAGGAATGTACATACCGCGGATGATGTACTTTGGAGGCTCATCTTCGTTGCGCTATGCATTTGAGAAAAAAATATATTAATTGGTAAGAAGCAATTGCTGTGACGATTGATCGAAAGTGAAGTAAGATGGAAAAATAGAGAGCAGAGCAAAAGGAAAATAATAAGATAACAGAACTGAAAGTATCATGTGAGTATGTCGGCAGATCATTTCACGAACGAATAATCAGTAAAAACGTGTGTGCATGTGTATGTTGAAACATAAATGGACAATTAGCATATGTTGTTTCCACATGCAAATTAAATAAAAGAAGATGAACGGTTTATTGAACCAAAAATGAGGTTCAGGGCATTCTCATTGACAGTTGGATTTCTAATGAACCTATGTAATTGGCAAATGGAAAGGAAAGAAAAAGAAAAGAGAATGATTAGCATATGGTAATTAGTTGGAAGTCTCTGAATAATAAAATGAGCTACGATCAGTTGTATACAATCTAACAGGATACACACAAGAAGTCATAAGAAATGAGCTCTGGAATGTAAATAATCAGCATTACAACTAAAAGCAAGATAGTTACTCTGACACTTGGGTAGGCTCATAAAAAAACTACTGCTGGCACATGGCACCTCATCTGAGAACTCATTTCTTAGCCTGGATTAGCAACGTTTCCTAAATTAGATTGGTCGTTAAAAAACAAGCTTTTGTCGTTTGGGTGTGCAGGGATTCAGCTTCAACGGCCAACTCCTTGATGAACCTGTGAAAGCTACTGAAACGACTTGTTGTATTCTTGCATTAGTAGCCACATGTACTGATGTATAGGGACACTTAGTTTATCTCCCTTTCTCCAAACCGAACCACTCTACACTTGTCAACGTCATATTGCCATCAACTGGGAAGAACAACATCAACACAACATCATCTAGGAGTTAGAACAGAACTCGGGTAAGAACTCCAAAACGGCACCAGAAATCTAACTGATTCATATAACAAAGAATCAATCTTCAGTGAATGACTGGGTGCAGATATTATTTGTGTGCATCTTACTATTAGTGATGGAGTCAAATATCTGATCTTTGGCTGCTTAATAGGCACGTCATAATAAAATCCATCATTGAATTCCCAACCTGAAATCAGGCAAACTATTAGCCCAATTTCACAAATGAATATGACATCAGAGAGATTTCTTGAAGAACACAACTGATGCATTTCAGAGAATAACGACGTCACCTGGAGATGGCGGTCTCTTGCCTTTCGATGTCGAAGAAGGATTAGTATGTTGATTAATTAGGTTGGTTCTTCACATAAAAGTGACTCTTAAGTACAAATACCTCACAGGACACTCGGAATTTACTAATCAAATTACCCTTTATTTGGTGTGTTGCCCAATCAGAAAAGGATAATAAAATAGGAAAAGGTCTACACCAACAGACAAACCATAGTCGCAAAATTCCAACTTATCTTACGAACAATCAACCAATCACAAAAGAGAAGAAAAGAGGAAGAGAAGGAGCCTCACCTCATGGTGGCAGCCGACCAACCGCTGCTTGGAGAGCACCTCCCGTCGGCAGGTAGTTGGAGCACCTCCATCTTGCCCGTCGGCAGGTAGTTGGCTGCAGCTCATCCTGTGCGTCGTCGTGGGCGATGGGTGAAACAGAAATGCCAATTGATTAGACCTAAACCCCAAACCCTAACAAACGACTCCCTGCTCACCTTCGCCAGAAGCGAGGGGATTTGGACACAGATCTCGTTGTCGAGGAGGCGGGAAGCCCGGAAAACGTCCTCCGTGGACATGGAGACCAGCTGGTCCTCATCCAGGTCGTCCACGGCCATCGGCTCTCTCTTCCGGTGAGGCCACCCTGCATCTCCTCGTGTTCACCTTCTCCCGCAGCGGTGGCACGGCGCGTCGAGCAGCCGGCCGCCGCGAGGAGGCCGCTGCACGGACCCGACGCTCCAGCTCCTCTTCGTCTTGTCAGGCCACTGCAACCACTGCGAGGAGATCCGCAACTTGGAGCGACGATCGACGAGGAGAGACACAGAGGAGCCAACGGCACAGGAAAGAGGAGGGGCTCGGGGCAGGCGCGTGGAGAATCGAGTGAGAGAAGAGGAGGCGGCGCCGACGGCGTCACGAGAGAAGGTTGCGTGCGATGTGAATTTTTTGGGAGGAAAGGAGAAGGAAGGGGTGGGGCTCGAGGCAACTTCCTCCCTCTCTCTTGTAGATGAAGCAAACGAGCGGTGGGCCTCTCTTTTTCGTTCGCCCGCACAGTGCAGCCATGCTGAGTAATGCTACACGTACAAAACAATACGGGCTTTTACAGGAAGGTGAGTTTTGATTGGAGATTAAGGGGGGAGGAGGGGCCCACCCCCGTGAAAATCAGGGGGGAGAGGTTAGTTAGGTTGAGAAGATCCTAGTCAGCGTGTAAAAGCCTGTAAACTTTTGTATGTTTAGCATTATTGCAGCCATGCTCGTGGATAGCGCGAGCGGGCGCGCCTTCCCCGTAGCTTATTGTGTTCGATATTTTTTTTCTGCTATGTGTGTTACCATAATACCAAGTCGTTCTGCAATACGCATCTTGCAGTGAAAAGGGGAAAATGAAAAAGAACATGTAGATGACTAGGTAGAATCATAAAGAGAAGCGACTGACAAAAAAATTCAGCACCTTTTCGAGAAAAAAATTTCAGCAGGAATACTAGTGTGTCAATGAAACCAAATCATGAGTTTGCAATAATTTTTGTGGAGGAAGACAACCAACTAATGGGAATTCGAAATCTGAACAAGAAGAAAATGTTGACATCAACATAGTTAATAACAATGTAAGCGGCCCGATTTATTATTGCTATGATCTTTGCATTAAGGGGCTCCGAGTTTTAGTTTCGCCCCGGGCCCCCAAAATCTCAGGTCCGGCCCTGAGAACCAAGCCAACAGAGGAATTTGATTGAGCATCCTAGCAATACTGTTGCATTTTAGAACAAACATGATAGAACACAAGGATGCATTCAGTTAAGGCATCCAACAGAACTATTGCATCTTGGGACCAACATGATATTTACTTATTAATTGAGAGTTCATTTCGGTTATCAATCAGTATCCAAAAGTTAGCTGGAGATCATTTAGCGCAGAAGATAAGTGGAAGTTTAATCCTACCAAGAAGCTAAGATCACAAGATTGACAAAAATTCAAAGTCGTAGCCTTTCTATGCCTGGCAGTGGATCATCGGGAAGGTCTAGCACATATAGAATTAGTAAATAACCCGAGCATACACGTACAGAAGAGCCATAAGCCTGATTGGAACTTCAATTTAACATCAAGTGGTTGCTTACAGTCCAAAACAGAGTCACAAAATTGCATCAGTAACTCGTTAAAAAAAATCTCATTATGTAGGATCATGTAATACAACAACTTACTCTATTTGCATTGTGGTGCTTTTATCACTGTATATCTCACATGAAGTTCAAAACCAACTATTTACATGCACCATTATATGTATCTTGGAAAGACATCTCTAAATAGTAAAAGGGTCTGGGCAACCCGCCCTTACGAGGCCGCCTCGCTCGCGCGGTGATTTCTGGCCGGTGGATCGATTTACTGCTCATGTTCTTACCCCTCTTGGCTGGTCAACCGTCCATCCGTTTTTCACGCGCGCGCTGCCGATTTGGCTGCATGACCGCTGGGTCCGCGCATGTGTGGGGGTGGTGTGCAGTGGGCTGGCTGCGCGCGTGTGGCGTCGCCTGCCTCGGTCCTGAGTGGTTGACCGGTTCGTGCGAGGCGATTGTCTCGGCCTCGTGCGAGACGTGCTGCGTTCTGAACGGGAGGGCGACGTGGTGTGGGTCCCGTAAGGTGAGAGGTGTATTCCTGCTTGTGTACTCGCGCTTGATCTACCATGCGTCTTTCAGGTGGTCGATGACGAGTGGACCTCACGTCAAGGAAACGAGGTGGGTTTCGGGTCGTTTGGGTACGGTTGGATTCCCTGGACAGGTGAAAACCCTAGCCTCCACACGTACGCGGTAAAAAATCCCCACTCTCCCCCGCGCCGCCGCCTCCTCTCTTCTGCCTGGGAACTCGCCCGCCGTCACCTTCCACCATAGGTTGCAACGGCCGGAGAAGCTGGAGAGGATAACAAGATCCTGTGCACCCCTCGCCGCCGCCTGCTCGTCCTCCGGGTGTCGCCGTCATCGTCGTTAAAAAGGTGAGCCCACCTCCTCCCGTTTTCCTCCTCTCCCCAGCCCTTCTCTTCCTCACTGCTGCTTCTCCTCTGATCTCTTCCACCAGGGCTTCAGGGCTTCAAGATGGAAGCTTGCACACGCGAGGTTCACAGGGCAGCCTCCAACAGCAGCGAGGACATCTCTCAGTTTGTGGAGGAGACACCGGCACAGGTGAGTTTCTTCCTATTTTCCTTCCTCCTTTCCTGATCTTCAATGGTAACCCGTGATTCTTTCCATTTTTTTTTTGTTGAGTTTTTTAAGGGGGCTCTAGATTGATTTGGCCAGGAATATCCGATCTGGATATCATGTGCCTGCAGCCATGTGGTTCTTGAGAGTATGGTGCTTTGTTAAAAAAATAGTACGGTAGTTTGATTTGGTTCTCATAGTGGCATCTTCCCTACCGTCTCCTTTTTTTAGTTTCTCTTGATGCTTTGATTTGGTCTCTTGGCCAGGAGGAGTAGGAGGAGGCAGGGAAGATGAGGAAGCAGACCAGTAGGAGAAAGAGAGGTTCTTGCCAGCGCGCTCGCCTTATTGGACAGGTGAAACTGGGGTTCAGAGCAGTGAAAAAAGACGATTCTGTTTTATATGTCTTAATTCTGTTTGTACAAACTAGGATTTTGGATTAAATAATCAGTGAAAAAAGACGATTCTGTTTTATATATCTTAATTCTGTTTGTACAAACTAGGATTTTGGATTAAATAATTAACTGTGTTAAAACTTGCTTTTGAATGCAGCCAGTTGATATGTTGTTAGTTGTTAGTTCAGGTTAAAGCACCTGGGATGATCGTCTGGAGCAAGATTGAAATGGCAAGTACAGAAAACCCAAAGGGGCCTTATGCACGATTACATATCGAAGAGGTTAGACGACACTCTCATATCCTTGCTGCACCTGATAGTCTCCTGTGTGACTGCATCATATTCCCAATTTCCAATGCATTCCTGAGCAGGGTAGCAGGTCTGTAGGCTGCATGCTAAAACTTCACCTGAAAGTCAGATTAGTACCTTCTCATGGATATGTGTTATTAATCTTAATTATGATTATATTTATATTAATCCGTGCACAGAGGATGAATATTGCCCCTGCTAATTTATTATACCAGTAGCACTTTAGTAAGCTTTCTTAGACCTGAAGTGATTGCTCGGTTAGGTTATATTTATCGTGAGGTAGCTTAAATCCTGGTATACCATGGATGTGTGACGGAATTGGGTGGCTGTCCCAAAACTAGACTGGAGTTGTTTAATGTGCAGTCGCACCATAGTTGATGCATTGCACCTGTGTATGCGCATCTTTACTGTTAAAGGCGCCGCTGGCACGTCTTCCATTCCTATGTCAATACTAATTGTTCTTGTGTTTTCATGATTTATGGATCATTATACACTAAAATTGAATAAGGGAATGCACACTTGACATTTTGTCCTTGCTCTGCACTTCTTTTGAACTGTACCACTTTGTATATTCATTTTCCTCTCATTTTCCCTTGCTTTCTGCTTCGTATGCAAGGTATTGTCTTCACAAAGAGCTCAGCCATGTGCTTAATTGATTACAAGCATGACATTCATATGCTTGATATAATACAATGCTTGCTTGGTTCTGTTGCAAGATGGACGGTTATGACTTAATGCTGATCTGTATGTACATCCTTGGTAAAACAAATGTATACATGTAAACGATGTAAGCTACGGGATCATAGTACTTCAGTACTAACCTATTTATTATGTGCTCAATCATCGATTTGATGACAGTTAATGGCTAAGTGAAGCATCATGCTCCCGTTTTATGCGTGTGACAATTTTCAAGAGTTATATTTTTGCCAGAGGTCAGGCATATACCTACATTTTGGTCAAGCCTGATGATAGGGTTCAACAGAAAGAGCACATGGTATTGGCTTTGTTGTTACAAGCAAAATAGATGATAAGAAGTATATTATGCTGATTAATGAGTCAATGCATTGAAAATACATTTGTATATATTGTCTCGTATTCTCTCTTTTCTCCCAGGAAGTTGCATGGTTTATAGATGCCTACATAAGAGTGTCCGCCAGTATGATGTGATTAATGTTCATATTTGATATAGATAAAGTGCTAAAAGTGTTCGACACCTTTTTTACCTTTTCTGCAGATATGTGCAACGTTCCCCAATGTTTCCACCAGCATTCAGCACTTGTTGGGAAGGTAAGCATCTTGGGCCAGGACTTCAGAAATTAGGATATGTGTTGTTTGTATTCTTTCCAAACTTTGCGATATTTCTGTTTCTGGGAGGTTTACTTACAGCCACCTTGCAAAGCTTAAGTACTTGTTATCTGATGCAAGTGTGATAAAAAATGATTGTTCTGCATGATGCTATGACCTTCTGCATGAGGCCAGATCTTCCAGTGAGTCTCCTGGTTGATGCAGTTGAGACCTATCCAAAGGACGTGGGAGAAACTCGGTACTCGGTGTTAAGAGGGACTTCCCGGCAGAAATTAGGATAAGGTGATGTTTGACCTTGCCCTTTTGTTCTCCAATCATTTGTTGTTATTATCTTATATCCTTTCCTTACATTTTTCTGCTTAATTCTTCTGGTTCATGGTGGTTCTTGTTAAGGATGAGAAATTCAAGAAATTGACATAACATTTTTATTAAAAACAATTCAGGCTTTAGCAACTGGTCCTTCATAAATGGTAGTTCTATTTCCCATTATGCTAATCTGAAGCAGAGTGTAAGAAGGTGCTAGAACTGAGCCCCTAGAGTCCACATAAAGCAGTCCAATTTAGAGGCAGGAAAGGCCAGGCTATAGACCTCCATGAGATAGAAAAGTATGAATTGACAAATTACTCACACTGAAGTAAAAACAACATAAACCATGGGTAGCCTGCTCACAAGATACCTCAATGATTGTAGCAGTTCCATTCAATAATCTGTTCTATTTGGGAACTGCATCTCATTTGCAATAGCTTCCTTCAAAACTGCTATCAAAGCGATAATAAATCTGCCGGGCATGTTGTGACACAGTTAATTCAGTCTGCAGTGCCCCGTTTGAGCTTCAATCATTTGTGCAGTTGCATTCTTCGTGCAGGCTACAAGCTGTATAAATCATTCATTTTTCCAGGTTGTTGTCTTCCGAAGAAATTTAATCCAAGAGTGTTTAAATAAAAAACTTCAGCCTTAAACTACAAACTTTGCAACCCCATTTCTTCTCTAGATCTGCATTCTACTTATACGAATTGCTGGATTATATATCTGTTTGGGTTGTATATACTACATAAATTTGTTAAACTTGCATTGTGCAGGTTTCCATGTTGATTTCCCCTCCTTTATGAAGTTGTTGCTGATTATTTTCTGTTATCATTGCCTATTGCTTGTCTAGAAAAATTTGATTCTCGCATCTGACCCTGATCGTGAAGGTGAAGCAATTGTTTGGCCCATTAAAGAAATGCTTGAACAGCAGGGTGGCGTTGGGTTGCCATGTTTTACTGTCATTTGCATGTAGTACTCTGTTGACTCAGGTGCTTCGCTATTATAATGTTGTCATTTACGTGTAGTAATCTGTTGACTCACATGGCTCATTATGTGACTGCAGGTGGCCTAGAAGCTTTATGAAGGGCTAAGTCTCTCGTCGGAACAAGCAACGGGGTTAATAACATACCTCATAAGTCAGAACAGATTGGTTTCATACAGGTGCCATTCTACTTTTAGTTGATTTCCAGAGTAGTTTTGCTGTTTATAGATGTATCATGTAGGTAGGGTAAAACATCCTCTTGGTCTCTTTTCTGTGGTCTGTGGTTGTAGATTAAAATTGGTGCATTCATGCGAAAAAGATCAAATTGGTCCCTCTATATACAAGTGAACTGTAGAGAAAGATTCCACATGGCGCTGGCTTTAGGGAAGATGTTGTTTCTTGCTATATTCTCAACTGACCCGAGTATCGTACAATGATGTCATGTTCCAAAACTGAAATATTTTGAACAATGCTCCCATGATCGAGAACCAAAATGAGAGCCAATTTTTATATCCTTTGCTTTCCTACTTGCTTATATATAATGAGCAGTTCGGTGGCGTAATGAAGTGGGGCTTCTTATGCAAATTAGTTCAGGCAAAAATCAACTATTTGTTCTGAGAGAAGCTAATATGAGGCGTTGTTACTCCAATGTAGGTTGGTGTGTGTGTGTGTGCAGTTAGCCGATTATCTGTTTTGTTGCGTGTGATGCGATTTATTCCAGGGCTCTTGCCCGCCTCTGGTTATTGACGGAGTGACAGAATACCTCATTGTTATTTCTTTCCCTTGATAGGTACGGGAAGATCGTCTCGCGACAGAAACTTTAAATACATGGAAGTTTTCTATAACAAGGTAACTACAAGAGTTCAACTATGATAAACTGCAGTCCGTTGAACAAAAGAACAAATCACTAGAGCATGAGTTCAAAGAGAAGGATGGGATAATAGAATGCCTAAGTTCCATAGAAGATGCAATGGATGTTGCAGCGGCTCGAGTTATCAGATACATGGAGACTGTGCGTGGCAAGGTGCTCAAGGACTATAGTTACAACGAACTGAAAATAAATAAATAAAGAGAACTGCATCTAATTGGTTTGTTAAGAGACAAAGAAAAGGAGATCAAAGAACAGAATTCGAAGATCAGAGAGCTTAGCAAAGGCTTTGCAGACTATATGTACCAAGTTAAAAACACTTTTGTTGGGATTCATTGCATAGCTAAAGATGGTGTATGCTCAACCAGTTCTACAAATGACAATGACCTCAGCAAGGCTGCTATTGATGTGCAGAATGATTGAATGAACTTGCTCATCTTGACCAATTGACTGATGACTCTATGCAGCTGATTCGAAACACAGGGGTTTATCCCTTTTAAAGAGAGTCTACTAAGCTACCTAAATAGTCTATGAAGCTCTGTGTGTATAGCTTCACCCTATGAACCTGTTTGCTTTTGCCACTACTGTCTGGTCATGTATAAATTTGGAATCCATGATGCTATGTTAGATCCATGTGATATATCTATGCCGACTACGTCTACTCCCTGCTGTTTAATGCAAATATTTTCTTATACTTGGGTGACAAGCTTTCTGCTTCTGTGACCAATATAGATAAGAAATCCATTTATATTGCTCTACATATGATTGTCAATGAATATCCGCTATTTGTAATACAATCAACATTGCATTATCTTTCCATCTACATCTCCTACTTACTAACATCACTTCTAATTGGCTTCTGCGCCATCGGCGCAACCGGGTCATCTAGTCTAGAGAAAATCTAGGAGAACATGCAGGCCTCACTGTTAGCCGCCATGGCAAGGCATTGAACAGTTGGTGCAGATGTGGCAAGAGGAGACGGTGATTATCGGCTCCGGCTGTGGTGGGGGGCAGAACCATGAAATCAGATGGAGAGAGGGAGAGGTTACCCTAGAAGGGCCGCGATGAGCATCGCCCTCCGGCCACCGCCACCACCAGGACGACGCACCACCCTCATCCGGGACCCCTAGCCTCCTCCATCGCCGCCGCACACTCTCCTCCGTCATGAGCTCCACTGTCATGGACTTGCTCCTTTGTCGCGAGCTCAGCACGCCGAGGATCCTTTCTCATCCGCGAGCCCTGCTCCACCAGTGCCTCCCTTCAGCCGCAACCTCTCCTCTATGAGCGAGGGGCATGGCCCGCAGCGGCGACAGGTGTAGAAGACGCACGGGAGATGTCGTGAGCAGTTGAGCACGGCCACCGGAACACGAAACACGGACACGTCAAACACCATATGCAAGCCATGACCCCATGAGAGTGGACCCCAACTGCCTCCCCCAACTTAACTTACATGTGGGGATCGAGCGGCTCTCACCAGCCTCGACGCACCAGAACGCAGGCTTTCATGGGAGCTTAGAGTTTTATTTATGTGATGGGGAAGCTTGATACAAAAAAAAGGCATACTTTTCTACTGGTTACCCGCCCTCCCCCCAAATCTTGCTCATTAATCGAGGGACACTACCGTTCCACTAGAGATCAAGGTCTTCCTTTCCAAATGATCATGGGGCTTTGCCATTGAATTTCTAAGTCACAAATAGACCCCCACCCCACCCCAAGATGTCCCTTGCTTCTCATGACCAGGAGAACGTGGATCACATTTTTCTTTATTTATTTATTTTGAGAAAAGTCGCTTAAAAAGCATCTTAAATTTGATAATTGTCAACAGAAACAGTAGCCGGTACAACCAGGACGATTTCAAGGGGGGACGAGGGGGGGGGGGGGGGGGGGGGGGGCGAGACCCCCCCTAACGATCACGTTTCCCCTTAATAGCGATTAGTTAGTAGCAGGTTTTTCTTGTACGCACACGATTTGTGGCTTGTCTCGCCCCCCTGTGCCTCCCATAGTCAAAGCCCATGTAGTGTGATTGCAGGCAACAGGTCAAAGGCCCAATATGAGGAAAAGAAAAGCAGCCCATCGTGGAAGAGAAAGGATCCAGGCTTAAGCAGCACGCACGTACACGGCAGTTCTATCTCTCCTCTAGTCGCTTCGTTTCCAATCTCGTTCCTGCGATCGGAAAAAACTGCTCGCGGCAGCCGGCCGCCTAGTAGATCGTCTGCGGTTGAAAAGGGAATGCGACAGGCAAGCGCCGTGCCGCCGTCGCGCCGATACACAGGAGCATTCTGGCCGGCCGGCCGCACGAACCAGCGACCAAAAGAGAAAAAAAAGGTTAGTTTGTTTTTAGGATTAGATTTTTTTCTAGCTAAATCTGTCAGTCATGTGAACATGATGCAAACGCAAAAGATGTGCAACCTAGCCAAGAGAACCACCCTAGTCCTGCTGAAGGTGATGCTGAACCTTATCGTCCAAGCCTTGTATGTACCCATCGACAAATGTGTTAGCCTATATAAAGGGGATCAGCGGAAGCACCATCACCATGAGCGACCATGGAACTATGCATGACATCCTCTATGCCTTCATGGTACGACCCTTCTCATCAACTTCAAATCTCTAATTTAATTCATCTAACATGAATGATCATTGATTGATGGACATGAAAATTGGATTGGAATCAATTATTTGTAGTACAGTGTACCAATTTTTTCTATATAAATTCAAAAACTGAATTTGTCTTTATCAAGATGGACAATTTGGTAGTATTCTTCTAGTGTTTACATCAATGAAAACATGATTTCAGTTTAGGCATTTTTTCACGGTTTAAATGTTATATAGTTGGGTCGATGCTCATTAGTCCGTAAGAGCTCAATTCCTGGCTCCGTCCCTGGGTACAACGTAAAGACAACTGGACGCAAAAAATTTACATTAAAAATCATACTAGTAGCATTTTTTTATTGTATCTCACCCACTGAGATTGAAATTTGCGCTGAACCAACAGTAAGGGTACCTGCAAACTGCAAACGCCTCGCTATACTAGGCTTTAAAGACTACAACAACCACCTACTTCTTGAAATGAGATCCAGAAATCACTAAAAAAACATCGCTTGAAGCATCATCCCACACAACACAGACTTGCAATCAATCATCATCGGTTCCGATAGTAGGAGAAACCGGACCATACCACAGAACAACACAGAAGAAGATATCGAAATCGACACACCAATAGCCAGCCAATTGCTCTCTTGATATATACACAGACTGCCAAGATCCGAAAAGAGCCAACAGATCTGACGACACAAACTCTCACATGCCAGTCGTCGACGCCAGATCATGCGTCGTTGAGGCAGAGAGGGGACAAAGAAATCTTATTCCAACACGTTGTCGCCGCCACCACCTCGTCGATGTCGCAAAGAAAACAAAACCTAAGGAAAACAAACGAAGTGGACGGTCCCGCTCTGCTCCTCTTGCCATTGACGAGGCCTTCAAACAGGAGAGAGGAGGAGGAGCGATGCGGCGACGTGGAGAAGGCCTTTGACGGCGGCAGCTAGGTTGGGAACACCCAAAATTGGGAGAAAAATAAAAGGACGTTTGCCATTGAATTTCTAAGTCACAAATAGGCCCCCACCCGACCCCAAGATGTCCCTTGCTTCCCATGACCAGGAGAACGTGGATCACATTTTTCTTTCTTTATTTATTTTGAGAAAAGTCGCTTAAAAAGCATGATAATTATCAATAGAAACAGTAGCCGGTACAACGAAAAGACAACTAGACGCAAAAAATTTAGTAAAAAATTTTACATCAAAAATCATACTAGCATTTTGTTTATTGTATCCCACCCACTGATATTGAAATTTGCACTGAACCAACAATAAGGAAACCTGCAAACTGCAAACGCCCTCGCTATACTAGGCTTTGAAGACTACAACAACCACCCACTTCATGAAATGAGATCTAGAAATCACTAAAGAAACATCGCTTGAAGCAGCCCACACAACACAGACTTGCAATCCATCATCATCGGTTCAGTAGGAGAAACCGGACCATACCGCAGAACAACACGGAAGAAGATATCGAAGTCGACATACCAATAGCTAGCCAATTGCTCTCTTGATAGATACACCATCTGCCAAGATTCGAAAAGAGCAAACAGATCTGGCGACACAAACTCTCACATGCCAGTCGTCGACGCCGGATCATACATCGTTGAGGCAGGGAGGGGACAAAGAAATCTTATTCCAACACGTTGTCGCCGCCACCACCTCGTCGATGTCGCCAAGGAAACAAAATTTAAGGAAAACAAATGAAGTGGACGGGTCCCCGCTCCTCTTGCCATTGACAAGGCCTTCAAACGGGGGAGAGGAGGAGGACCGAGGCGGCGACGTGGATAAGAGCTTTGACAGCGGCAGCTAGGTTGGGAACATCCAGAATCGATGATCGATATGGGAGGATACCTAAGAGCATCTCCAACAGGCGCGCTAGATAAGACGCGCGCTGGAAAAACCGGCTTTTTGGCGAGCGCGCGGGTGTTTGCCGCGCTCCAGCAGGCGCGCGAAAGTTAGGCGCGTGGAAAAAAGCGGCGCGCGCGGGGAAAAAGCGGCATCGCGCGGGGCAGTTTTGGCGTGCGGTGTCCAGCGCGCTGTTAAAAGCCGCGCGCGGGGCGCCCGCCAACCGCCACCCTTTCCCTCCCCCGCGCCTTCTTCCTCGCCGCTTTCGGTGCCCCGCCGCCGCCGCGCCTTCTCCCCCGCCGCCCCGCCATGCCGCCGCGCCCCCGGAGCAGCTCGGGCTTCCGCGGCGTCCGCCTCCGCCCCTCCGGCGTGTATTACGCGGAGATCCGCTCCGGCGACGATATACGTCTTGGGCTCGGCACGTTCGAGACCGCCCACGAGGCCGCCCGTGCGTACGACGCGGCGGCGTGGCGCCTCGGGAGGCCACGGGCGCAGATGAACTTCCCCGACGTGCGGACGAGCGAGCAGGCGCAGGAACTCGCGCCTTCCCCGCGACTAGTCACCGAGGAGGATCGCCGCCTCCAGCGGAGGCGGGAGCGCCCGCCTCCTCATCGCCGAGACGGACGAGCACGCCATGGCGGTGTGGCGCGAGCGCTTCCCGCAGGATGTCGTCGCCGAGAACGAGTTCTGGGTGCAGATGAGGGCGTAGCGAGCCGCGCGTCGGGCGGACAAGCGTGAGCGGAAGGCACTGGCGGAAGCCCAGTGCGAGCTGGGACCTGCGTCGACCTGGGACGAGGATGATCCTCGGTGGATCGACGCGTTTACGTCGTCAGACTACACCACCGAGGAGGAAGATTAGTTTCGTCGACGCGTTTATCTAGTTTTTATCTAGTTTATTTGCATCGTAGCATCGTTTTTATCTAGTTTTATTTGCATCGTATGGACTAGCTTGTGGTGTGGGGCTTGAATTATGCTATGAATTTTAACTAGGTGTTGTTTCATATTTTTTCGTATGTGTTGTTTCCATTTTTATTCCAAGCACCGGCTGCTCGCGCGCGCTAGATTTTGCAGCGCCTGCTGGCGCTAAAGCGGCGCGCTAAAATTTGCAACGCCTGGTAAAGCAAACACCCTCCTGCGTGCAAAAAAAGCTATTTCGGCGCTGAAGAAAAAAAATTACCGCGCCGCACAACCACGCGCCAGTTGGAGATGCTCTAAGCTTGCATCCGAGACACTCCACGCGAATGCCTTCGTTTATAAAGACTCCTGTTGCCCTCAAAAAAATTAAAAAGACTCCTGTTTATTGAACGGCTAGTTTGCTCCAAAATGTTACTCGTACTATTTTTTTTTTTTTGAACACAAAATGTTACTCGTACTAGCGAACGGCTATAACAAACGAATATACAACCGCGAGCGACTATTATACGTACAAAATCTCAGCCGAAGCCCATGACCTTGGGCGCGAGCTCGAGCAGCTTCCCCAGCGCGTCCCCGGAGAACTTGCGCGCGAACATGAAGCAGAACTCAACCGCCCCGCCACCGCCGCCGCGGCCGTAGCCGCACTCCCCGTTCCCTCGTCTCATCCCCTCGAGCAGCTCCGGCGTGACGTCCCTCCCGCCGTAGCTCGCCGGGTGCGGGCCCGGCCTCGGCCAGTCGGTGTACGTGAGGGTCCGGTTGGCGGCGCGCGCGCCCCAGCCCAGCAGGGTCACCAGCGTCGGCAGGTAGTGCTCCAGCATGTTGCTGATGCCGTGGTCGCCGCGGAACACGGCCATGTACCGCTCCTCGGCGACGACGTCGACGGCGAGCGCCCGGTCCATCTCGAACCACTGCGACCCCTTGCGCCACTGCGCGCGGCTGATGTTGCGCCGGAGGAAGAAGGGCGCGTGCCGCGCGCGGGTGGGGAAGCTCTCGACGAAGCTGGCGTTGGAGCCGGTGAGGGAGTCGTAGGCGGCCGGGAAGGAGAGGAGAGGGATGCACGTCTCCGATAGCAGCGCGAACCGCGCGTTGCCGAGGTCCAGCAGCGCCGTCGCCAGCAGCCGCCGCTCCGCGTCCACCAGATTCATGTTGCCCCAGCTCGTGTTCCGCTCCGCGTCCACCAGATTCATGTTGCCCCAGCTCGTGTTCCGCTCCGCGTCCACCAGATTCATGTTGCCCCAGCTCGTGTTCTGTTAGAGTGATATTAAACACATTCAACGTAAGCGGGGATAGCTCAGTTGGGAGAGCGTCAGACTGAAGATCTGAAGGTCGCGTGTTCGATCCACGCTCACCGCATCATCTTTTTTCCCTTTTTTTTGCACGTTACCTGGCTTGGGATCATGCGGCCGTAGAAGACGGAGTCAGCCGGCGGCGAGCCGTCGTAGGCGGGGCTGGCGTGCACGTAGATGGAGTAGAGCCCCCCGTGCCCGGCGAAGAACTTCTCCCACAACGGCCGCAGCGGCATGTCCCCCGTCACCAGGAACAGGAAGGCCACCTTGGGCACGATGCGCGTCGGCACGCGGGCGACCCTGGGCACCATGGACGCCCTCCAGAAGAGCTCCTCGTCGGTCATGTTGTGCGTGAGGCCGCCGCCTCTCGGCGCGAGGAAGTCGGCGAACCCCATTCGCACCGGCGGGGACTGCGGCGACGTGGGAGAGGGCGACGGCGGCCCGACGCCGCACGCTCCCACCGGAGCTGGCGATGGCCGTGCCGGCGACGACCGTAGGAGAGAAGGCAGCGGCTGCAGGAAAGGCGTGAGATGGGATTCCTGGAAGTTGGCGTTGGATACCATGCCGAAGACGAAGCCCAAGGAGAGGAGCAGCAGCATGGTGACCACGTTGGGGAGGACGCTCCCGGAACGGAGGGCTTCCATGGGCTTGGCCGTGCTGCTGCTGTTGCTGGCCATGCTACGTCGGGCATTTAGAAATGCAGCTCTTTGGTTACTTATACATATATGGAACATTGGACCACAGCTACGTCGGGGAGACACGTCCATCCTTGCTGCTCTGCTAATTCTCCTACATGCAATATTCTTATTATTTTTCGGCAGCGCTAGTAATTAGCACGAAAGCAATCTAGTAGTATCATTCTTTCTTTTTTACATGATCTAGTATCAGTCCCAGGTTCATCTCTAGCTTGTACTCCCTCCGTCCCGAATTAATTACTTGCAGTAGAAATGAATGTATCAAGACGTATTTTTAGTTCTAGATACATCCATTTCTACAGCAAGTAATATGGAACGGAGGAAGAAGTACTCTTTAGAGCAACTCTAGCAGAATCGCCGTATCTCAGGCTTCATAATTTTTTTCGTTTTCTTCATTCAAATACGTCGATTCTCTCTAAAATCAAACATTTTATCACATCATTTCATAAACAATAATGCATAGAATTTTCAAAAGGTTGCATGAACAAAAGCACTAAACCAACATGTACCGATCACATGTTACTGGCACATGCACCATCTCTTGTTGTGGTGACCCTAGAATGATGACAACCGCTCGCGTCTCCTCCCAAAGTTGTTCACCACTGGATCCGTGACGTTGGGATCCAACATGATGAATCGATTCTGCTCGGCTATTCGTTCATTTGCCAACATGATGAATCGATTCCCCCAAATTCATAAAATCCTTGCTAAAACACAAATTGTACATTTGCCAATTTTTTCACACTGAACCAATCCGAATACAAGGCAAAGGAGAGCTTTTTACCTCATCGGTGTTTCAGGCCCGCACAGGAACAGGAAGGCGCCCGAGCCTCGCCCGCCACTGGTATGAAGGGAGGAGGGGGAAGGGGGCGGCTGCCCAATTGTTCTTTCTTTCTCTCTTCTCTCTGGGCCGTTGTGGCACCTGCACGCAGGGGGGGACGCCTGCTAGTGACGGCATGAGGTTTGTCACCTCTGCGCTTGACTCGTCGCCGATATGGTGGACAAGGTGCTGGCCTTGGCGGTGGCAGGCGGCTGTCGAAGGCACAAGAGGTGCAACAACATGGAAGTCCTAGGATCGAGCTCCAAACCGACGAATTGGGATGCGTTGGTCAAGGTGGCTTCCATGGCATTGTCGATGTGGACTGGAGACAGGCAGAAGCGATCACAGGTGACACTATAGTGAGGAAGGGGAGGCGGCGACACAAGCGGGAAGAGCAACAAGAGGGGAAATGTTGCTCGCGCCAAATCATTTTCGGAATGGAGTGCGATCCAAATACCCCCAACAGCCACTAAATATGAAGGCTCATGGGCTCGATTTGGAGCAGCCTCTAAATTATGGAGGTCCAGAGCAGGATGGGACTCTGCTAGAGTGGCGTTTCCGACTAAAATCATCATACGGGTGGTTATTATGGTGATTGGCCAGTTACGACGAGTCTGCTAGAGTTGCTCTTCCATAGTAGTACGATTTTTAAACATGGTCACTCTAGTAATCTTCTTACAAATTTATAACCGGGCCGACAGTTGGAACCTTGTAGCTTGAGCCAATATATCAAAGCAGATTCTTTTTGTCGCACCCAGACCGAGATCACAGCAGGTTTTTATTGTAGATTAGAATGAAACGGTAGCGTCGGTTCAGCAAAAGTCTCTGTATTCGATTCACCTGCACATGGACTCAGGTCGAAAGTTCCTGTGGCTTAGGGAGAACACAACGTAGCACCGGGAGCTTCCCCCTTGTGTGTATACAGAGCAAAGTTCACAAATATGCAATCATGAGCAATCTTGGGAGTTTACAGTCTGACTTGGCACGCGAACAGCACGATCTTAGGACGGTTGCATGTATTTGGAGATGGGGATTACCGGTCTCGGAGAAGAATCCTAGGGCTGGTTGCCGTTGCTCTGAGGGCATACGCAATTGCCAGACCACCGGTGGCGAGGGCACCTGCCGCGATGATTAGGGCGGGTGAGCTCCTGGCTTGGGCATACGCCACGCCCCACCGGAATATGAAATGTGTTCCGCAGCTCGATTCGAACTTTTCCGTTGAGAAGTCCTGCATAAATTGAGTAACATGTTACATCAATGGGGCTTTTTGATATGTACACTTCTGATAATAGCTAGCATGTTTTGGTTTATTCAATAACATAACCCCCATTATCACTTTGTTTAGTTTCGTGTACAAAAACGCCAAAGAACACAACAGAGCAGCCTAGATGGGATACAAACTCAGAAGGAGCATTTGATTTTCTTCTCACACTCACGGTTACTGCTGCAGGCTAGACATAAATTCATCGCAACTTCCACTGAACATTTCTAAGGAGAAATCCTGCATGATGATCCCCAAGAAAATTAAACCGAATCATCATCAAAATCAATGAATAACTGGTTCTAACAAGAGCATACTTGTCAAATAAGGAAACGTGATAAAAAGTTGCAGACTGTTCTCAGAATATTTTGACTAATTTTTTCGTCGAATATATTGTTACGGTGTAAAATATTGCAGCTCTAAATAACATTCAGGTGCATTCTGATTTGCATCTGGCTAAATTTTCATCCCGTAATACTTCCCCTACAGGCCTACACTAGTATAGGTTATAAACATTTCTACAAGATCAAGATCAAACATAAATTATTCAGAAATTTGGTGTGTTATTGTGTTTCTTTGAACTTTCAGAGCATCCACAGGAGGAAAAGCTCTCAAAATGGTAACCACTCACTTGTAGTATTTTTCCTGGATTAATTATGGAACATGCAGGCTCCTTACTCTGGATTAATCATGAAACATACAGAAGTTGAGTGCAGTTTTCACTCACCTTGGGAAGTTTATGTTGAGAGTTCAGATGATCAACATGAAGGCGAACATTAAAGGATGCAGGAATCCATAATTTCCTGTCTACATCACAGTAAGTCTTTGAAACTATATCAAACAAAGTTTGAGCACCATTCTCTATGGATTGCAGAATGGAGGCTTCTCTAGCCTTTCGATTCCTACAAATTCAGTAAGATGCACATTACATTTGAGCTAATGTCTGCAGTATCTACAAATGGATAACTGTATCGTACTATCAGGTATGAACAAAGATGAAGAAATAACAACATAATTGTGCATCCATCAAGAGGTGGATATGTAGAAAACGATAATAGGCCACTTTTTAGAAGAAACAGGAAAAGTTGCAACAAAGGAACAGACTACATGGATTCGACAAATCCGAAAGTATAAAGTTCATCTTATATTCTGCTAAAAATGAACTTGTTCAACCATAGAACTTGTGAAGTGTAGACAAAGTTTGCAGTAGCGATTAATTCCATACTTGAGATATCCACAAAGCATATGCTTGGGCCATAGGTTGATTCTTCCGTGCATTGGAATTAGCACATGTGGCGACATCTCCAAGAATTTGTATGTGGTTTGGAAGTAGTCCTGCATAATTCAGAACACCCTTATTCTAATGCAACTCTGATTCAGACAACACAGCTCTCTGGAGGCAGCATTGCCAGAAAACGTAAAGCATAGAAACAAAGTACAAGACGGGAAAGAAACCGAGATTTTCCACGATTTGCGAACTTCGGTTATGATGCAAGAAATGAGCTTCCAAACAAAAATCATTGTTACCTTCATGTTGCCACCAGCTCTATTGTCCAATATTGCACTTCCATGCCTGAAAATGGCAAAAATATGCATCATTACTTCTCAGTGTTTATTTTATTTAGCATCACTTGCCTGTTTAGGGTGTGATTTTATTTCCTGTATAACTTTTGAGGAAAAGTAGTCAGTACTTTAGTTCTTGCATCTTTTTTATTAATAAAATAAAAACACTGGTGGGTGTCTAATACTCCCTCCATGTCGAAATAAGTGTCTCAACTTTGTACAACTTTGTTAGTACAAGTTGAGACACTTATTTTGGGACGGAGGGAGTATGCTGTCTTATAGACAAGCCTATGTACATCATAGCCTATATAGGACAGCCCTGTAGTTTCCAAATGCTTAGCCTTACTGTTTCTTTAGTGAGTCGGGCCAAGTTAAAAATCCGAGCATGTTGTAGTCCTTGAAGCTGGTCATTCTATTCGTGTGTCCTTCTCCATTTGTCAAAAATAATTGGTTTCGTTAACAAGTAATACGATTTAGATATGGTAGTTCGATTTAATACTTGCACTCAATTTAGATACGAGTGAAGAATGATCATAAAGTATCTGCAACTGCTGCTACTAATATGCTGAAGAATGATGCTTACCCTACGCAATGATCTCCGACAATTAGTGCATTGGTATTGACATGGAGAAGCCCCATATGACCATCTGTATGACCCTAGTATTGAAAACATAGAGAAGTATCAATCAATAAATTCAGCATATGTTCTGGTCTAAAATATGATGTAGGTTCCACAAAAACATCTCAATATATGATTCAGATCAGATCATATCAGCAAATGGATGAACTCCAAACTTTAAAGTAGACAAATTGTATGCTTCTGCTATTATGAGTTCACATAGTTAATTCAATAGAATAACAGAAACATAGACTTCTTCAAATGAGGATATTGGGAAGCTGATCATGTATAGTGTTGCTACTATTTTGCTTCAAAACAACGTCAGGAATGCTCCGTTTTGTCTATTTTTTCTGAAGTCTTAATATTCTTTAATTCTTATAAAATGTAAATCCATTCAAGTAACAAATGTCATGCCACCATATTTTCTTTTTTCTTAAAATAATCATTGCAAAATATTATTGTGAGTGGTTGGCATAATCATTCTGTATGGACCATGGCATGCAACTATATTTGAACAGCAAGAAGCAAAAAAAAATACAACAACAACAACAAAGCCTTTAGTCCCAAACAAGTTGGGGTAGGCTAGAGGTGAAACCCATAAGATCTCGCGACCAGCTCATGGTTCCGGCACATGGATAGCAAGCTTCCACGCACCCCTGTCCATGGCTAGTTCTTTGGTGATACTCCAATCCTTCAGATCTCTCTTTACGGACTCCTCCCATGTCAAATTCGGTCTACCCCGCCCTCTCTTGACATTATCCGCACGCTTTAGCCGTCCGCTATGCACTGGAGCTTCTGGAGGCCTGCGCTGAATATGCCCAAACCATCTCAGACGATGTTGGACCAGCTTCTCTTCAATTGGTGCTACCCCAACCCTATCTCGTATGTCATCATTCCGGACTTGATCCTTCCTCGTGTGGCCACACATCCATCTCAACATGCGCATCTCCGCCACACCTAACTGTTGAACATGTCGCCTTTTAGTCGGCCAACACTCAGCGCCATACAACATTGCGGGTCGAACCGCCATCCTATAGAACTTACCTTTTAGCTTTTGTGGCACTCTCTTGTCACAGAGAATGCTAGAAACTTGGCGCCACTTCATCCATCCGGCTTTGATTCGATGAAATTATACCAAACAATTATGTCGGACTGCCAAATGCTACTATAACCATTAGGGTTTATGTTCTTGCGTTGGACTTTACAAAAATTGCTACATAATTAAGTATTTAGTGATTGGAAAGTTCAAAGGAATTATCATGCAAGGTAAGGAAAGTAGGAAACAATGGCATAAGCTAAAACCAAAGAACGATTCTCCAAGGAAAACACTGGCTTACAGGAGCAAAAACGACTTGCAGTTCTTGGTCACCTATGCATATGCTTTCACCACCAGTCACTGCAGTATAGCCAGTTGACCAATTCCCTATACACCATGCACAAATGAAATATAAGATGTGTATGAACAGCACAAATAAATTAATGAGTATTAAGTGTGAGCTAGTTCACACAGATAGCCATGGTATATGGCAGTTGAAGATGGTGGCTAGTGAGTAGTCTAACTTAATGATATAAAATTGGATTGTTATCTACTACCGTCATTCACAGGCAATCAAAACTAAAACAAACTAATATATGTTTGACATTCAATAATGAATAATGATCCAACAATACAACACCTTAGAAGTGCCAAACATACCAGGACAGAGTGAAAACCACTATGAGGAGGACCATGTAAAAGGTAATACCGTATACCTAAGAGAGTATCCAAGTAAACAAGAAGACATGTTGCATTGCAAGCTTCAGCAGAGATATTGTTGTTTTAATCATTTTAACCACCTCGAACGCCTGATGGCTCTCTTGCCCCACCTTCCACTACTAAAATGCGCTGGCATGTGGTACCACACTTATAGTGGTCAAAACCTTCCAAATCATTCAAGGTGCTGCAAATATAAATAATTGTCTTGGTTATCAGATATAATTTTCTTCCCCTTTCTCCTTTTGTTTGTAAACTCTGCTTGCACCATTAATCACAGATTTATGACTACCAGGAACCTCTTAGGATGGTCAAAACAAGGTCTAAGGGCAAGGTTTCACTTGCTAGATGCCAATGGAATTATCCCAAGTAAACCCATTCCTGAACTACTTTTGTACTCCAAAAACAAGAAGACAAATATGCTTTGGCAAAGTGGATAACGACTTTTATAATTTTGGTTTAAAATAAGGTGTAGGTCGTTACCTTTCCCTATGCGCTTCATCGTGTTTTCATGTGTCAAAAGAACAGCATCAGGATTGCATCTCTGAACAACCGAAAGACCTAAGTCACTCAACCAAATGTAGCCAGTTTATTTACGATGGACAAATAGGCATGATAACAATTAACAAAAATGAGGAGCTAAAGAGCTATAGCATGGTATACGTTTCCAGCTTCATGACTTTTTCATTTTTTTCCCAGATATGATCTTAATTTTCAACAGAAAAACTAAGAAGTGCTACAGAAAACATTCTAACGTACCCTCAACATGATCATTATGATGATGCGTAACAAGGACCAATAACTTCTTTGGAAGGGAATTGACAAGATCTGCAAGCTGAAGATGGCAGGGATGTGATCATTTGTTAGGATAGAATGAACAGTTTCTGCTTAAAACAGTATTCAATATAAACAACTACTGTTGTAGGCAATAGGCCTATTGCTGTGCATGCAGTATCATCTAACAGATTAAAAACAAAGGCTATTGCAAAGCACAATTTCGTGCACTTTTGGTTTGGGTACCAATTACCAAATCAGCAACAGAAAATATCTATAAATGGAAGGCATACTTCTCAAATTATTCTACTTATTATAAAATTTCAAGTTCAAACTTGTTCCACAGTGAGAGTAACAATGCAATACTTCTGACAAATGAAAAATCAGCAAGGGAAGAAAAAGCACAACTGTTACTATTTACAGCAAACGTGTATCTGTCTCAAACAAACTTTAAGTTTAAAGTTCACATTTTAAAGAGTTATACAACCCACCACAAATCAGATCTAGTCTTCGCAAATAATTCAAGTTGATTCTATCCCAAACCAAAATTTTGTGCCGTTGTTCACCAAATTGTGGTTTTGCCCTGATAGCCCCAACTCTGAAAAGAGAATTTTTTTCACATGAAGGCTTCAGTGCTTTTTGGCCCCTTGTGTCACTCTTTGGTAATCCTTGCTGATTCTAATTTAATAGGCGAACATTTAGGCACAAGTTCTTTCCCTCATAAAGTTAGGGGTAGTTTTGAGGCCTGTACGAAGAAGTTGGTTTGAGTAATCAAAGTCTCATGGAAGGAACCAAAGCAATTAAATACTCCCTCTGTAAACAAATATAAGAGTGTTTAGATCACTACTTTAGTGATCTAAACGCTCTTATATTTGTTTACGGAGGGAGTAGATAATAATACTTTACAAAATAAGTCCAAGGCAGAAGCTGCATCCACAAGATAGACACCCTGTCACTGTATGTAGAGCTAAAAGAATGTAATCTTAGATATTGCATTTACCTCTGTATGAACCTGTGAGCAACATCCAGGATCTATCAGTAAAGCATCTCCACAAGCAAAATAATCAGGGCGCTTCGATCCACATGTACCACTGGTTGCTTGTATTACCACGAGATTAGTTGTACGAAAAGGCCGTAAGGTACTACTCTTCATTGGCACGAGTGTTATTCCAGGAGGGTACTCCTGTCACCAAACATTGCTTTTCAGGAAAAAGGAAACAGACTGGCATGACAGTTGACTAGAAACCGAAACTTGATCCACACAAAATTGTACTTATACAGACCTGGGAGACCAATGTGGAGTCAGCGGTACAATTTGACGATAGCTCCGATTTCACAAATCCAACGTGCACATAGGGCCCAATTCGAGTATCACCGGGCTTCACGTCAGAAAGCAATTCCCGAGCACCCTCCTTGGACATCCATTTACAGGAGTCTGCAATGCACAACTCGAGTTATGGTAGGTTTGGTGGTCAGGCAAATTCCTGGACGCAAACATTAGTAAGAAATGAAGCACCAGACCTTGCAGTGCCTCCGGTTTCGACTCGAGCGACGTGATGATGAGCACCGTGTTGACACCCGCGTCAGGGCCGAACTCGGCTTCCTCGACATACTTGAGGAGCCTCCACTCCCCGCACATTGCATTTGTCAGGCCCAATTGGCTCAAAATCTAGTGAGTGAGAGTCCACTCTTAGATCAGTTGCCGTTTGTCAAATTATGGTTCTACTACGACAAGTAAACAAGACTTGTACTAACTCGTAGTCCATAGCTCCCCCAGATATATATCACCAGATTTTGCAAGCTACTTTACTTCACAGTAGAACAGCAGCAGAGCGACAAGATTTCACTGAAGTAACGATGCGTCACCTGATCGAGGGCGGCGGGGACGTCGAGGCGCGAGAGGTCGAGGGAGCCCTCCGCGCCGGCGACGGCCACGCCCGGCCGGGCCGGCTCCCCCTCCGCGAGGCGCCTCAGCGGCGCCGACGGGAGGTCGTAGAGGTCGCTGTCGACGTAGCGCCGGTACTCCTCCTCCCCCTCCACCCCCGGCGGGGGCGGCGGGGGCAGCTGCCGGATGACGAGGAACTCGGCCTCGGCGCCCGAGGGGCCCGTGACCGCCGCCGCGAGCCGGTACGAGGGGGCGCCCATCTCCACTAGAACCACAGGCCGCGGCGACGTTGGAGTTGTCGCCGACTCGCTGGGGTTATCTCTGGCTTGGGGGTTGGGATTCAGGGTGTGCGTTTTCGGTTTGATTCGGTTCGGTTTATACGATTTTTGGTTAATACGGTTTTTATACTTCGGTTTATACGGTTTCGTATAAAAATACGGTTCGGTTTCGGTAATAACCATTTGAATTCGGTTCGGTTTCGGTAATAACCATATTAACCAAAGTTGACGCGATTTTTTTAAGAACACATAACTTTTTGTCACATATTTCAATTTTTAGTTCATGGATAATCAAAGATTGAAGTATGTTTCATTGTTGTAGTACATTTTTTTTTCCTACGCACAACTTCCTTGAAAGTTTAGAGTAGGAAAGCGCACTGGGTCTTCTGGTCCGAGGTCAGGAGTTCGATTCCAAGTCCATGCAAATTAATTTTAGCAAGCATGCACTTCACATCATTCGTTTTTTCGGTTTCAACCCAATGGTTTTCGGTTTTTAACTGAAAAAACCGAATGACATACGGTTTCGAGATATGAAAACCGTAACTGAAACCGAAAACCATAAAAACCAAAATTGCGGTTCGGTTTGGTTTTTTTGGTTCAGTTTTTGGTTTTCGGTTCGGTTTTGAACACCCTGAGTTGGGATTGGCGCCTCTTGTGAGAGGGGAGGGAGCTTGGGTTCGTCCGCCGGCCCGCACGCCAAGACCACTGACGACAAGGGGAGAGATGCTTCCGGAAGAATTCAATTCAAATCTGGGCGTGATGACAGTGTTGGTCGGTGATCTGCTTCCGCGGCCGGGAGTGAAGAACAAGTCGTTCATCTTACCTTTGCCTGTTACAAGTACGTGTACGATTTTCCGAACATTCTGAAAGTTCGAATGTACTGCTTGCATCCAATGCCCTAGCAAGCTTGCAGGGCATGGTTTTGTTATGAGAAAACCAAATTTGTTTCCGACGATTTATGAGGAAAATGTGACGAAACCACTGTTCACGCTCTGGTAACATTCACTATTGTAAAAGCAATTTGTTTTGTTTTCCTTGGTATGTCATCGTATGGCCAATTCGTAGCAAAAAAAGAAATTGTAAGTATGCATCGCAATCCCGATAGTTCGTAGTTCTTATGTCCGAGCAGGCAGCCCAGACCGTTAAAATACCAAATCGAACGGTCAAAAACCCGTCGTGCAATGGTACCCTGAGCAACTGGATAACCCGCCACTTAAAAAGATGGATATTTATGCTATTTTTAAGGTTTTTCTTATCAAAAACTTCTAGGTGGCTTCTTGTGGGCATTTCTGTTTATTTATTTATTTATTTTATGTATTGCCTTTTTTTCTGTTTCAATGCACCTGGATTTCGAAAACCCACTCTCCGTGTCACTCTCCTGGAACGTTGACCCAACTTTCTCTCTACAAATTTCTGAGGTGTGCCTGCTATTTCTTTTTATAATGGTTTCCCCTTGTATTTGACTTCTCCGTGCAGTTTTCCCTCCAAGAAAAGAACATTAAATACAAGGGAATTACGTGGAGGGAATTGTAATGGCCGATTTGCAAGTTGCAACGTGTTTATGTGCTTCTTTTTTTTTTGAACACACGTGTTTATGTGCTGTGATAAAATGTCGAGAATATCCAGAAAATTTATGTGGCATTTTGGGCCTAATGGCAGATCTGCAACGAACAGACTGTCTCGCCATGTTGGGCTATAGCCCAATAGCCCAATTTTTTTTTGAGTGTGCTATAGCCCAATTGAGCTATTATTCTCCTACCTACAAGATCCGGACACACCCACGAACTGTCCAAAACCGGCAACCCCCCTCCCCCAAGCCGCCGCCGCCGCCGATGTCTCCGTCGTCCTCCTCCGACAACGAGGCAGCGGTCTCCTCCGTCTCATCCGAGGACGACGACATCAGCCTCCCATCGTCGCCTTCCCCGTCCCCCGAGCCCTCTCCCGAGCCTTACGCATCCTCCTCGGAGGACGCGCCCGCGGCCGCCCCCGCAGCCAAGAAGCCTCGACGACCCCGGAACGGCGCCGGGACGCAGCCGCGAAGCTGGCCGATCGCCGACGAGGTGGTCCTCCTGGAGGCCGCCGTCGCGCACCGGGACCGGCACGGCCGGTTCCCCTCCCGCGACGACCTCGCCGCCGCCCTCGCCGGCCGCCTCCGGTACAGCGGCGAGCAAGTCGCCAGGCGCGTGGGCGCCCTGCGCGAGCGCTACTACGGCTCCGTCCGGCGGCTCTCCCGCGGCACCGTCCCCGTCACGGACGACGACATGAGGGTCTACAAACTCTCCAAGCGCCTCTGGGAGGGCACGGTGGCGGACACGCTGGCGGAGAGGGCGAGGCGCCGGGCGCGCCGCGCGGCCGACAAGGCCGCCGCGCGCCAGCACGAGCGGAGGGGCTTCGCGGAGCTCGAGGCGCTCTACCCCTGCCTCGCCGCGGAGGTGGAGGCGATCGCGTCGCGGCGGCCGTGCGGGGTGCTCAAGAGGGCGTTCGGGATGATCGGCGACGAGAGGGCGGCGGCGCTGGAGGCCAGGGTTAGGAAGCAGCGGCGTGCCGAGCTGAAGGCCAGGATGAAGCAGGCTGAGCTGAGGGATCAGGTGGCCAGTACGCTACTGGAGTTCATCGAATGATTCGGTTTCCTTCAGCAAAAATATGGAAGTGATTTTTCGGTTATCCTGTCATTAACACATGAACTGGATGGAGTATTACTGATTTACTGCTGCATCAAGAGCTCATTTTTACAGTACGAAATACACATGAACCTAGGGGGATGTATACTAGGAGTACATCTCTGTAAATTTCCATTACGAAATATGTCCTGGTAAAAGCTACACACAAAAAAAGGGACAGAATCATGTATTTCTACCACATGCACTATTCACTACTGTATAAAGCAGCTCACACCAAATCGTATTTCATCATGAAATTGTACATGAATGTAGTAGTATACATCTCTATGTTCAGGTGTATTTTTTCATATTTTTTTGAAACTTTGAAATATGAATTTCATTTTTTTTTCTTCAAAAAAACAGGCTCCATGGAGCTCGGGAGCAAGAAATCCACTCTCATTTCAGATGGTAAATATAACTACAGAGCGCGCTTAAAATTTGGCAAATCGGAGTTTTATTTCCGACATATCAGCAAATCTGTACACTGAAAACGATGACATCCAAGGACTAACAACCAGCCTAAATCTCGCACCTGCTGGAGCAATGGCACATAAGCTCTTTGATTCTGAGATGTGACAAGAAATAGCTGAGCTTTACTGGTGCCGCAACACCCTGAGCACCAGCCGGTTTGAATGGCATCAGGTGATCTTGCGGCTCGCTTATTTCAGGAACTACATAAAAGGCAAAGACAACATCCCGAGGTCTAAGGACATTTTCGCGGTGCTCATTGATCACTCACCAAGAAAGCACTAGCATCGGCTTTACTGGGTGGGCTTAGTGCCCGCTCAATCTCTTCCAGGGATCGCCCCTTGGTCTCGACCACATTCCCGGCAATGTACAGGACCGCGAGAGCACACACAGACGCGAATCCCAAGTACACGGTGCTGATCCCAAACTTGTTAACGACGCTCAGGAAGTACAGGCCGATAAAGAAGTTGGATACCTGCAAAGAGAAAGAACAGGTGATGATTCACTGGTGCCAGTAGGCTAAGTCGACAGTGCAAAACGTTGATCATCCTGCAACACACTGATCATCTAAGCAAATACTCACTCCGTCCCATAATATAAGATGTTATTACAATCGATATACTCACATATTGGTTGTAATAACATCTTATATTATGGGACGGAGGGAGTAGAAAGGATTATCACTGTTACAGAATGCATTTTTCTTTTTCTTCTCCTTCCAGTTTCATCTATCTACCCAAGTGGACAGAACTTACTATCTGAAAACAATTTATCACATGTATAAGCCGATCGTTCATCTAATAATGCACAAGCTATGACTACCTTGTATTTTGTACAAGATATGCGATACTGCTGAAGGAGGATACAAAATATAATTGGTTGGCGCAGACATCTGTAATCTGTTTGTCAGTTGTCACAACTGTAACCACTAGAGACTTACCCAGTGCATGCCCAGTGATAATGCTACAGCCTTGGCCCTTATTCTGGAGGCAAATATTTCAGGAAGGAGCAAAGCTGGAATAGGGCCAGCTCCAAGAGCGAATGACAGCACATACCTGAACAAAAATTACAATCAAGATTTCAAGTTAGTTAAGAGCTAAAATTATTAACAAAGAAAAACCAGGAGAAATCCATATTAGGTGAATGTAAACTACTTACAGGACAGTGCCAACAACAGCAAGAGTGCCAGAATAAGGTGCCAAAGCCTTCCAGGTGAAGGACAATGACAAGAGTAACATCGACGCCGCCTTCAAAAGAGAAAAAAGAAACAGTAATTCATAAATCATTTACACATTGAGAAACACAAATACACAAACTACTGTAGAGAAGACAGTACCATTCCAGAAAAGCTTGTTATGAGAAGGCTCTTCCTTCCTTGCTTGTCCATCAGTGAAGATGCAATCATGGTGCCTATGAGAAGTATGCATACACCTCAGAAAAGGAATTGAAAGTTACTACCGAAACACTCTTACCAACACTGAACTAACCAAAAACATTGGCAGCACCAACAAGAGCACTCGCTGCAACATCAGATGCAATGCCTGCACTGCGGAACACTGATGTAGAGTAGTACACAACAGCATTTATGCCAGCAAGTTGCTGGAACAAAAACAGTGCCGCTCCCACACTCACAACTGCAGTATGAGAAATATATCAGGACACATGTACCAGAATTTCATCATGATTATCAATTATGACGCAGACACAAATGAGTATCAAAAGAATACTTATAAACTGCTACCCAAGTTATGTAGCCTGAGTCATGATTGTTCTTTCAATCGTGGACTGTAAAGAACATGGTTGGTAGCAGCAGTTTGCAAGGAAAAGTTCTAGGCTAACCCTGAGATGATAGTTTCGATCGAGCAACTATGCAACTGTGAGAGCATAAAAACCATAGTAATTCTTTTTATCATTCATATGCATTTTGTTGTTGTCATAGATGATAGGCGATAGTTGCTTTGCCCAAACTACTTGCATCTATAAGATTAAGACAGCACATGAAACTTTATCACAAATTCCTTTGTACCAAGTCATTGACTTGATAGGGTGTAGGGAAACAATCAGAGAACATTTTACCTTTCCAATAGCGTTTGCTGAATAGATCAAACCAGCTGGCATCTGGCTCATTAGATCCTTGCCCACTAGCCTTTAGGTCATACATGACTTCAGTAACCTTTTCTTTCCCATACAATTTTTTTATAGCTGCTTCTGCTTGAGAAATCTTTCCTTGCTGCGGTTAATCACATGAACGTTATTCTCAAGTATCGTGTTGCCACCTGAGTACAAAATATGGTGAAAGAATTTGCACAGCACAAACCTGGAATAGCCAGCGAGGGCTTTCAGGTGAAACAGCCATTCCTAGAGCCAACAAAATAGATGGAACTATTGAAATTCCAAACATTGTCCTCCACCTGATTGCACACAACCACAAACAGATAACAGAAATTAAATAACTCATATGTTTATCATGCCAAATTTATTGTGATTTGCATCTTTAGTTCTCTCGTATGTATTAAATGAATATGCCTGTTGTTTCTGACTTACTTCCTTACAATTGCATTTGTTCACAAAAAAATAAAGAAAGAGGTTTCTCCCTTGTAATAATTACAAAAAACAATTGCTCTTAGATATATCATGGCTTCATAAATTAGAAGTTTTGAGAATTCAGAAGTTGATAGTCAACAGATTTTATGCACAAGCACAACAAAATTCAAAAGGCATCAACAGAATGCGACAAAGGAAAAGAGGATCGAAGAAAACTCACCATGCAGGATTTTGTGCTAATGGCAATCCAGCTACCAAAGCTGCAAGAATTCCAATGCAGATAAACAGCTGATTAATCGAACCAAGTGTTCCACGTATTTCAGTTGGTGAGATCTGCAAGGTGCAAATAGGTCAGCTGGGGAAGTTCAATATCACAGGCAGTAGTTGCTGAACAGTGGTTGTGATAATTTTGAGATATCACAAACCTCAGATATGTAAAGGGGCACAAGAGCAGAAGAGATCCCAATACCAATCCCAGCAAGTAATCGACCAATAATCATTGTACGGACATCTTGAGCTGTTGCACTACAAATGTTTTGCGAGTTAGGTTTACATAGCAATAGTATACCTTGAACCATAAATTGTTATAGCAGTGAATTCAGTCTCAGAACACACCTCAAGAATGCGCCTACAGCAAGAGGGATGGCATCTAGGATAAATGTCCGTGTTCTCCCTAATTTATCAGCCAAAGCCCCTCCGGTAAAAGAACCTACTGTCGCGCCAGCCAGGGTTGTGCTAACCACCCATCCTGAGTGAAAAGGCAGATGCATTGTGAAGCATATAGGCAAATGATATCTCATGGAATCCTCACGCCATAAAATCCCTAGTGCATATGTTATTCTTATCCCTTTTTAAATCAGTATGCAAGTCTCTTGCACACACAAAAATGGTTGTACATAATTGATCTGACATTTCAGATGTCCCTATTGCAGACACTAAGAGAAGGTATGTACCAAAAGGTTCTAAAACTACAATAATTGAAGTGTGGCTTATACTAGCAAGTAAAAGAATGTCATACCTTGTAACACAGCATTTTCAGCAATCCCAAGATCTTTCGAGAGATATTCAAGTGCGCCATTGACCACACTAAAACACATAGATTCAAATGAGATATTCAGTTTTGCTAGACACTGGTATTCGTCGGTTAACATTTAGACTAGGAAACTGCGCTTTAACCCCTTGCAATGCATGGGAAATTTTTCTACGCTACAGTACAGTGAAAAAGAAAAACATACCCAAGATGGTAGCCAAACAAAATTGCCCCCAAGCAAGCAACGCCAACGTACGGCAGAACACTTCCAGAAGATTTAGCTTGAAGCTTGTTAGATGGAATATCCTCGGGGTCAGCTGGATAAGATAGTAAAGGAGTCTAGATTAGCTCACACAGTTAAACCCATTCCATTTTCAACCCGCAGAAACGAAGCTACAAACAAATGGCCAACAGCTATAAGGGTGCAAACATCAGCACATGTAAAACGGGGACAGCTAACCGCAAGCAGGATGCACACAACCATATGAATGTTTGCAGCGCATAGTGGAGAGCAAAATGGAGACAGCTCTTTACCAACAACCTGTACAATTCGGAGCCTACTATGCAACAGACATTCCCACGGTAGTACATCAGAAGCTGAATCTCAGACAGGCAATAAGCATGCCAAGTCTGCTGACAACCACACAACCCAGGACAACTACAGCTGGTACTAGTACTAGATAGACAGTGCCAAGGCAATCCCTGTTTCCCCAAAGCGGAATTCAAAACAAAATTGCTGGCCGGCACAGCAGGCATGACCCTCCGTCACATTCCCCTTGTCAAATATTCACAGAATCGCACGGAATTTAGAGGCAATTGGTTGTTGCTAGAGCTTACATCATCCCTAACAACCAACCCCAGATTGCAGAAGCACGCTTCTGTACCCCGAATCGGTGACGCGGGACGGGAGTGACGAGACGACGACGCACCTGAGGCCGTGGCGCGCACGCGGCCGTAGCGCGGGCTCCGGAAGAGCCCCGCGGCGCCGGCGCTGGGCCTGCCCATCTCGAGCCCCGCGAGATCCGCCGCCCGCGACCTCATGCCGCCGCAGCAGAACCCGCCGCGCCCCTCCGACATCCGCACGACGCTCCTGCTGCCGCTGCCACCGGGCGACGACGACCTCCGCTCGCCACCGACGACGTGAGCACCGCCGGCCTTCACGGCGCACCGCATCATCTTAACGGGGGGCAGAAGGGACCTTCCTGCGATCGCACACCACCGCAGGAATTTTCAGTTTCCGTTACCAAAAAAAAAAAGGTAACGGCGAAAAACGCATTAAACCGGCGCGTTGACTTGTAGTACCGGGGAGTGGAGTGACTGACGTGTGGGTGGGTGGGTGGAAAACGACGTCGCACCTTCGAGCGGAGGCCGCCGGCCGTCCTGCGGCCGAGTGGAGTGGAATTAATGGCGAGCTCGCGGGTGGATTGTGGTTCGGATGAAGATGGGATGGGGGTGGGGGAGGAATACGACGGGTGCCAGCGAAGATATATCTTCTTCTCGAGATCCGATAGTTCCGAGGGAGGGCTGTCGATGGAATTCTTCCTCCTCCTCTTTTCGCGTGTTTTTTTTCTTCCTTTTCCTGTTGGCGCGGCATGTACATCCACGCCACCACGAGAGAGAGGGAGGGTCTGCCGTGCTGGCAACGATGTGTGCATTGGATAAGAGTTTTTTGTCAGCAACCCATGACGATGCCCCGTCTGGATCACGATGATGGATATACCTTTTTTTTTGCTCGCTTTATTATTATTATTATTATTACTCCCTCCGTTCCTAAATATAAGTCGTTTTAGAGATTCTAATATGGACTACATACGGAGCAAAATGAGTGAATCTACGCTAAAAAATACGTCTAGGTACATCCGTATATAGTCCATATAGAAATCGCTAAAAAGACTTATATTTAGGAACGAAGGGAATATTATATTATTATTATTATTTGCATTTGCTCGCTTTATTATTTATAGGGATGTTTATTATGCTATATAAATTATGTTTATACGAATAACAGCTATATATCATGCGGTGAGATCGGCCATATACGACGGCCAGTATGAAGGTGGAAGAGGAGTTAAGGGAGGATGCCTTGGAGAGCAATTGGCGGAGTGGGTCATCATTGCTGGTGCGCATGACTGAGCTTAGCTGCATGCGTCTTCTCGACCTCAGTCGAAGGCGGGCTTTCGTCACATCGCCGACGACTCTCCTGGCCGAACGGCGGCTGTATCAAAATTCCTCTCGGCCAAGAAGTTGCTATAAGGAAGGCCATGCTACCAGTGGCGGAGCGTGAACCAAATATTAGGGGGGCCAAATGAGTGTATGATATAGAAAAGGCTAGGGTGATCAGAGACGCCGGAGGATTAGTAGAGCAATTAGCAGAAAAATAAGCTTATTTGGCAAAATTTCCTCTAGGAAGGGGGGGCCAAGGCCCGGAATTGTCCCCACTACGCTCCGCCACTGCATGCTACTCCGTTGAGTCACATAAGATCGGGAGGTTGAAGGGGAAATGATGGTTGAACATGGCTGTTGCTAAAACTAAGAAACAACAAATGCTAAATAGGTACCCCTAGTTATAACCGATTGGACTGTATGAACATTGTTCATTTTTCAAAGTCAAGTTGTCCTCTTCGTGATAGAGGTGCCCAAATGTTTGTACTTTCTTTCTCATGATTTTATTTTTATTTTCCGAGAAAATAGCTGACAGCATGTTTCATTACTTATGATAACGAAACCGAAACGAAAAAAAATTAGGCATACCCTCATGTTGCAAAACAAGTGGGGGGGGGGGGTTGAAACACAAGGCACAAACGAGTAGAAGTGATAAATTGGGAGAATATCTCACGATCTTTCATGACATCAAAATTCATAAAATATGTGTTTGTTAGACGGATAAGCATTGTGTGTGCCCGTGCGTGCGTGTGTGTGTCTCTCTCTCTCTGTGCGTGCGTGCGTGTGTCTGCGTGCGTGTGTGTGTGTGTATTTGGAAATAATAACGGCTTCTTGTGACATGCGTTATGTTTCACACAGTCGAAATGAGTTGTGCTGCAAGCCAAAAAAAGGCTATATACCAGAAAACTTCATGCAAATATCCTACGCGAAGGGCAACATATAATTAGTCAATACAATGCACACTATCCTAATAATATTAGGAGAAAAGTTATACAAACATTACCTTGTAATCTTCCATTAATTGGTCCTAATACATGCTAAGCCAATGTAAACTAGGTACATGCTTATGCAGGAGGAGATCACTGGTGGATGTAGAAAAATTTGTCGAGGCAGGAGGAGGGGCAAAAGAATATAAAAAAACTGAGACTAATTGGTTTGATGCCAACATTTGGCAAGCCAACAATTGACAATATTAAAAGTTGCCAAAAATTGGCAACTTCTCGTGAGGTTGGCAAGTAAAATTGGTAACCAACCAAACACTAGCCAATATTTGGCATTTGCTAAATGTTGGCATGCCAATTTTTGGCATCAAACCAATCATGCTCTAAGTCCTTCAAACAAAAATCCTTCCTGGAGTGGTCCAACATGGGGGAGGGGGCAATGCCCCCCCCCCCCCATACACACGGATATCTATACATAGCTCCGTTAGTGGAGGATATACTGATCCAAGGCAACACCAAACCCTCGTTAGTTGTGGCCAACAGAGCTTCTTACCCGTGGACAGTGAAACCACAAGGATCAGGCTATGAAAAACATAGATAGTCAAGTTGTTCTCTACAATCAAGACGCACACTCGGTGGCTAGCCACTCGGTGCATCACCTACACAGATGGCTCTATCGCTATTGTCGTCTCCTCCTTACCATCATTTTCGAGCAGTGATGCAAGGAACTACGTAATGGCGATCACCAACCTCACGCCTACCAACGTGTACAGTTATGCCACATCATTGGCAGCGAGACACGACACCTTGATCTCGCAGCACTATGCTGGAGAGACGACATTTATGGGAACATCAGCCCCAAGAAGGAAAGCACCTACCTGAAGCCCACCGTTTCGACGACGACATTGAAAATCTTGCTCGTGGACTTGAGATCATTTCCTGTTTATAGAAGACATAATTCTCAAGACACTTTGTAGAGGTAAATAAATAGCAAAATGTCTAAGATTATTTTACATAAATAATTTAGCATAATTGATAAAAATTATAGCGAAGAACTGGAAACATGCTTCCAAAATGATTAAATACAACAAGAAAGTAAATACAATTAAGTATAGGAACAAAGGGTAAAATAATAGTCATTAGCTAAATAAACAATCCTTAACCTTGATCTATAGTACTAGCTCTAACCTAATAAATTGTTTCATACTTCATACACTAGACTCCAATCCAAACTTTCAAAAGAACTTTGTTATGCATGGATTTCGCCTATGTCTCGCTTGACGCTAGACGTAGGGCAGCTTCGCGCGAGACTGGGCCGACCCATCTCGTGGGAGGCCACAGCCTCGTAATTTTTTTTCCTTTTTCTTTTCATTTTTTTCTTTTTTGTACTTTGGTTTATACTTCAAATTTTCTAAATATATATAATACAATAACACTCTACATAAAACATTTGAAAATTAATCTAGCATTTGAAAAATATTAAATGTGTATAGAACAACCGTTTCTCATGTATACGAAAAATTTATACAAAAAATATACAATGTGTATGAAAAAAGTTGATCATGTATTTTAAAAATGTTAATCAAGCATTTTTTTATTCAAGTATTAAAAAAATCATGATATATCAAAAAATGTACATTGTGTATGAAAAAAAGTACTATTCAAAGACAAATATTTGAAAAAAAAGTTAATCATCTATTTCAAAAATGTTAAACGTGTATAAAAATGTTTCCGATGTATACAAAAAATGTAGAACATGTATTAAAATAATGATAAATAAAAACATAAACTATAAAAGATGTTGATCTTGAATAAAACATGTAATCATATATTGCGAAATGTTAAACATGTATAAAAAATGTTCCTGTTATATTCCAAAAATATACTATGTGTATAAAAAATGTTAAACATGTAAAAAAAGTTCCTGCTGTATATGAAAAATGTAGAACATGTATTACAAAATTTTGAAAATTAAAAAAATAATAAATTTTAAAAATATTGATTTTGTATACAAAATGTTAATCGTATATTTCAAAAATGATAAACATGTATTAAAAATGTTCCTAGTATATACTAAAAATTTACAATATGCATAAAAATAATAATCAAACATAATTTCTTTAAATTTTCATTATCTATTTAAAAAATGTTAAACAAGTATAAAAGAATGTTCCTGATCTATACGTAAAGTGTACAAATGTGTATGGAAAATGTAGACATGTGTTCAAGAAAAAAACAAAGGAAAGTAGTGAAAACAAAGAAACGGAAGAAGCAAACAAAAGAAACACCTCGAGAATGAAGAAAAAGAAAGAAGCCGAAGAACCCATAAAAACCCATGAGGAAACGAAGAAAAAGCAAGGAAAACAAAACAAAACAGATGAAAACTAAGAAAGAAACAAAAAAACAAAAAAAAATAGGAAAGAAAGGAAAAAAGAGAACCAATAAAAACAGAGAAAAGGAACAAAAGGAAATCAAAGAAAAAAAAATAAAACACAGAAAACGGTGAAAACGGTGAAAAAAACAAAGGAAACACAAAAAAAACAGAAGAAACGTGTGAATGAACAAACAAAGCGGAAGATAAACAAAAAACGGAGAAAACATGAGAGAGCGAGCCGGAACGATCGAGCGAGGTAGCATGAACGATCGTTGGAAATGGCCTAGCCTAGTAATATGCGGGGAAAGAAAAAGCTTCAGGCGAGACTATCTTCCGACTCGCGTTGTGCGAGATATAGTCCTGGCGGGTTTTTCGACACATGTAGCGAACACGTATGTTTGTTTGGACTATGTGCGACAAATGGGCCAGCCCACTCTCCCACCACTGCAAGTTATAGCGGCAACCCGCCCACCAATGGCATTCCCTATTTGGCGCTTCAGGCGCCCGTTCCTATTTTTTTTTTGTAAACGGGAGCTCACAGGCGCGTCTACTTGGGCTCGGCCCATCTCTTCTTTTTTTTCCTGTTGTTGAAACAAAACTGCACACGTGTCCGGCGTGATTCGAACCAGCGACCTCCTGGTCATTCGTACACTGCACTAACCATGCCACCGTCCTCACCTTATGTGCTCAGTTGCCTTCACGTACGAGTATATAGAAAAAATGTTGAACATGTATTAAAAAAATGTTAATCTTGTATTTTTAAAATGTTAATCAAGCATTTGAATTTTTTTTGAAAATGTGTATATAGAAAATGTTCACCACGTATTCAAAAAATATTAATCTCGTTTAAAAAAATGTTAAACATGTATTTCAAAAATGTTCTTGATACGAAAAATGTAGAATGAAAACCAAAACAAAGAAAGAAAAACGAAAAACCAATGAAAACCGAAAAAGAAACCAAAGTAATAAGAAAACAAAAATAAAACCAAAGAAACAAACACAAAAAGAATGGAAAAACTTTGAAAACCGATAAAGAAAAAAACCGAAGACAAAATGAAGGAAAAATGAGATAAAAAGGAAAAACGAACGGCTTGAGTTCGAATCCTGGAGAGGGCCACTTATTTTTTGCTATTTTTTCAGTCTTATAAGTTCGATGTGCAGCGCGTTCGTGGGCTGGCCCAACTAGGCGCTGCAGTGAGCGCCATTCGGCTTCCACGCCGCCGCTCCGTTGAGTCACATAAGATCGGGAGGTTGAAGGGGAAATGATGGTTGAACATGGCTGTTGCTAAAACTAAGAAACAACAAATGCTAAATAGGTACCCCTAGTTATAACCGATTGGATTGTATGAACATTGTTCATTTTTCAAAGTCAAGTTGTCCTCTTCGTGATAGAGGTGCCCAAATGTTTGTACTTTCTTTCTCATGATTTTATTTTTATTTTCTGAGAAAATAGCTGACAGCATGTTTCATTACTTATGATAACGAAACCGAAACGAAAAAAAATTAGGCATACCCTCATGTTGCAAAACAAGTGGGGGGGGGGGGGGGGGGGTTGAAACACAAGGCACAAATGAGTAGAAGTGATAAATTGGGAGAATATCTCACGATCTTTCATGACATCAAAATTCATAAAATATGTGTTTGTTAGACGGATAAGCATTGTGTGTGCCCGTGCGTGCGTGTGTGTGTCTCTCTCTCTCTGTGCGTGCGTGCGTGTGTCTGCGTGCGTGTGTGTGTGTGTATTTGGAAATAATAACGGCTTCTTGTGACATGCGTTATGTTTCACACAGTCGAAATGAGTTGTGCTGCAAGCCAAAAAAAGGCTATATACCAGAAAACTTCATGCAAATATCCTACGCGAAGGGCAACATATAATTAGTCAATACAATGCACACTATCCTAATAATATTAGGAGAAAAGTTATACAAACATTACCTTGTAATCTTCCATTAATTGGTCCTAATACATGCTAAGCCAATGTAAACTAGGTACATGCTTATGCAGGAGGAGATCACTGGTGGATGTAGGAAAATTTGTCGAGGCAGGAGGAGGGGCAAAAGAATATAAAAAAACTGAGACTAATTGGTTTGATGCCAACATTTGGCAAGCCAACAATTGACAATATTAAAAGTTGCCAAAAATTGGCAACTTCTCGTGAGGTTGGCAAGTAAAATTGGTAACCAACCAAACACTAGCCAATATTTGGCATTTGCTAAATGTTGGCATGCCAATTTTTGGCATCAAACCAATCATGCTCTAAGTCCTTCAAACAAAAATCCTTCCTGGAGTGGTCCAACATGGGGGAGGGGGCAATGCCCCCCCCCCATACACACGGATATCTATACATAGCTCCGTTAGTGGAGGATATACTGATCCAAGGCAACACCAAACCCTCGTTAGTTGTGGCCAACAGAGCTTCTTACCCGTGGACAGTGAAACCACAAGGATCAGGCTATGAAAAACATAGATAGTCAAGTTGTTCTCTACAATCAAGACGCACACTCGGTGGCTAGCCACTCGGTGCATCACCTACACAGATGGCTCTATCGCTATTGTCGTCTCCTCCTTACCATCATTTTCGAGCAGTGATGCAAGGAACTACGTAATGGCGATCACCAACCTCACGCCTACCAACGTGTACAGTTATGCCACATCATTGGCAGCGAGACACGACACCTTGATCTCGCAGCACTATGCTGGAGAGACGACATTTATGGGAACATCAGCCCCAAGAAGGAAAGCACCTACCTGAAGCCCACCGTTTCGACGACGACATTGAAAATCTTGCTCGTGGACTTGAGATCATTTCCTGTTTATAGAAGACATAATTCTCAAGACACTTTGTAGAGGTAAATAAATAGCAAAATGTCTAAGATTATTTTACATAAATAATTTAGCATAATTGATAAAAATTATAGCGAAGAACTGGAAACATGCTTCCAAAATGATTAAATACAACAAGAAAGTAAATACAATTAAGTATAGGAACAAAGGGTAAAATAATAGTCATTAGCTAAATAAACAATCCTTAACCTTGATCTATAGTACTAGCTCTAACCTAATAAATTGTTTCATACTTCATACACTAGACTCCAATCCAAACTTTCAAAAGAACTTTAATATGCATGGATTTCGCATATGTCTCGCTTGACGCTAGACGTAGGGCAGCTTCGCGCGAGACTGGGCCGACCCATCTCGTGGGAGGCCACAGCCTCGTAATTTTTTTTCCTTTTTCTTTTCATTTTTTTCTTTTTTGTACTTTGGTTTATACTTCAAATTTTCTAAATATATATAATACAATAACACTCTACATAAAACATTTGAAAATTAATCTAGCATTTGAAAAATATTAAATGTGTATAGAACAACCGTTTCTCATGTATACGAAAAATTTATACAAAAAATATACAATGTGTATGAAAAAAGTTGATCATGTATTTTAAAAATGTTAATCAAGCATTTTTTTATTCAAGTATTAAAAAAATCATGATATATCAAAAAATGTACATTGTGTATGAAAAAAAGTACTATTCAAAGACAAATATTTGAAAAAAAGGTTAATCATCTATTTCAAAAATGTTAAACGTGTATAAAAATGTTTCCGATGTATACAAAAAATGTAGAACATGTATTAAAATAATGATAAATAAAAACATAAACTATAAAAGATGTTGATCTTGAATAAAACATGTAATCATATATTGCGAAATGTTAAACATGTATAAAAAATGTTCCTGTTATATTCCAAAAATATACTATGTGTATAAAAAATGTTAAACATGTAAAAAAAGTTCCTGCTGTATATGAAAAATGTAGAACATGTATTACAAAATTTTGAAAATTAAAAAAATAATAAATTTTAAAAATATTGATTTTGTATACAAAATGTTAATCGTATATTTCAAAAATGATAAACATGTATTAAAAATGTTCCTAGTATATACTAAAAATGTACAATATGCATAAAAATAATAATCAAACATAATTTCTTTAAATTTTCATTATCTATTTAAAAAATGTTAAACAAGTATAAAAGAATGTTCCTGATCTATACGTAAAGTGTACAAATGTGTATGGAAAATGTAGACATGTGTTCAAGAAAAAAACAAAGGAAAGTAGTGAAAACAAAGAAACGGAAGAAGCAAACAAAAGAAACACCTCGAGAATGAAGAAAAAGAAAGAAGCCGAAGAACCCATAAAAACCCATGAGGAAACGAAGAAAAAGCAAGGAAAACAAAACAAAACAGATGAAAACTAAGAAAGAAACAAAAAAACAAAAAAAATAGGAAAGAAAGGAAAAAAGAGAACCCATAAAAACAGAGAAAAGGAACAAAAGGAAATCAAAGAAAAAAAATAAAACACAGAAAACGGTGAAAACGGTGAAAAAAACAAAGGAAACACAAAAAAAACAGAAGAAACGTGTGAATGAACAAACAAAGCGGAAGATAAACAAAAAACGGAGAAAACATGAGAGAGCGAGCCGGGACGATCGAGCGAGGTAGCATGAACGGTCGTTGGAAATGGCCTAGCCTAGTAATATGCGGGGAAAGAAAAAACTTCAGGCGAGACTATCTTCCGACTCGCGTTGTGCGAGATATAGTCCTGGCGGGTTTTTCGACACATGTAGCGAACACGTATGTTTGTTTGGACTATGTGCGACAAATGGGCCAGCCCACTCTCCCACCACTGCAAGTTATAGCGGCAACCCGCCCACCAATGGCATTCCCTATTTGGCGCTTCAGGCGCCCGTTCCTATTTTTTTTTTGTAAACGGGAGCTCACAGGCGCGTCTACTTGGGCTCGGCCCATCTCTTCTTTTTTTTCCTGTTGTTGAAACAAAACTGCACACGTGTCCGGCGTGATTCGAACCAGCGACCTCCTGGTCATTCGTACACTGCACTAACCATGCCACCGTCCTCACCTTATGTGCTCAGTTGCCTTCACGTACGAGTATATAGAAAAAATGTTGAACATGTATTAAAAAAATGTTAATCTTGTATTTTTAAAATGTTAATCAAGCATTTGAATTTTTTTTGAAAATGTGTATATAGAAAATGTTCACCACGTATTCAAAAAATATTAATCTCGTTTAAAAAAATGTTAAACATGTATTTCAAAAATGTTCTTGATACGAAAAATGTAGAATGAAAACCAAAACAAAGAAAGAAAAACGAAAAACCAATGAAAACCGAAAAAGAAACCAAAGTAATAAGAAAACAAAAATAAAACCAAAGAAACAAACACAAAAAGAATGGAAAAACTTTGAAAACCGATAAAGAAAAAAACCGAAGACAAAATGAAGGAAAAATGAGATAAAAAGGAAAAACGAACGGCTTGAGTTCGAATCCTGGAGAGGGCCACTTATTTTTTGCTATTTTTTCAGTCTTATAAGTTCGATGTGCAGCGCGTTCGTGGGCTGGCCCAACTAGGCGCTGCAGTGAGCGCCATTCGGCTTCCACGCCGCCGCTCCGTTGAGTCACATAAGATCGGGAGGTTGAAGGGGAAATGATGGTTGAACATGGCTGTTGCTAAAACTAAGAAACAACAAATGCTAAATAGGTACCCCTAGTTATAACCGATTGGACTGTATGAACATTGTTCATTTTTCAAAGTCAAGTTGTCCTCTTCGTGATAGAGGTGCCCAAATGTTTGTACTTTCTTTCTCATGATTTTATTTTTATTTTCCGAGAAAATAGCTGACAGCATGTTTCATTACTTATGATAACGAAACCGAAACGAAAAAAAATTAGGCATACCCTCATGTTGCAAAACAAGTGGGGGGGGGGGGGGGGGTTGAAACACAAGGCACAAACGAGTAGAAGTGATAAATTGGGAGAATATCTCACGATCTTTCATGACATCAAAATTCATAAAATATGTGTTTGTTAGACGGATAAGCATTGTGTGTGCCCGTGCGTGCGTGTGTGTGTCTCTCTCTCTCTGTGCGTGCGTGCGTGTGTCTGCGTGCGTGTGTGTGTGTGTATTTGGAAATAATAACGGCTTCTTGTGACATGCGTTATGTTTCACACAGTCGAAATGAGTTGTGCTGCAAGCCAAAAAAAGGCTATATACCAGAAAACTTCATGCAAATATCCTACGCGAAGGGCAACATATAATTAGTCAATACAATGCACACTATCCTAATAATATTAGGAGAAAAGTTATACAAACATTACCTTGTAATCTTCCATTAATTGGTCCTAATACATGCTAAGCCAATGTAAACTAGGTACATGCTTATGCAGGAGGAGATCACTGGTGGATGTAGGAAAATTTGTCGAGGCAGGAGGAGGGGCAAAAGAATATAAAAAAACTGAGACTAATTGGTTTGATGCCAACATTTGGCAAGCCAACAATTGACAATATTAAAAGTTGCCAAAAATTGGCAACTTCTCGTGAGGTTGGCAAGTAAAATTGGTAACCAACCAAACACTAGCCAATATTTGGCATTTGCTAAATGTTGGCATGCCAATTTTTGGCATCAAACCAATCATGCTCTAAGTCCTTCAAACAAAAATCCTTCCTGGAGTGGTCCAACATGGGGGAGGGGGCAATGCCCCCCCCATACACACGGATATCTATACATAGCTCCGTTAGTGGAGGATATACTGATCCAAGGCAACACCAAACCCTCGTTAGTTGTGGCCAACAGAGCTTCTTACCCGTGGACAGTGAAACCACAAGGATCAGGCTATGAAAAACATAGATAGTCAAGTTGTTCTCTACAATCAAGACGCACACTCGGTGGCTAGCCACTCGGTGCATCACCTACACAGATGGCTCTATCGCTATTGTCGTCTCCTCCTTACCATCATTTTCGAGCAGTGATGCAAGGAACTACGTAATGGCGATCACCAACCTCACGCCTACCAACGTGTACAGTTATGCCACATCATTGGCAGCGAGACACGACACCTTGATCTCGCAGCACTATGCTGGAGAGACGACATTTATGGGAACATCAGCCCCAAGAAGGAAAGCACCTACCTGAAGCCCACCGTTTCGACGACGACATTGAAAATCTTGCTCGTGGACTTGAGATCATTTCCTGTTTATAGAAGACATAATTCTCAAGACACTTTGTAGAGGTAAATAAATAGCAAAATGTCTAAGATTATTTTACATAAATAATTTAGCATAATTGATAAAAATTATAGCGAAGAACTGGAAACATGCTTCCAAAATGATTAAATACAACAAGAAAGTAAATACAATTAAGTATAGGAACAAAGGGTAAAATAATAGTCATTAGCTAAATAAACAATCCTTAACCTTGATCTATAGTACTAGCTCTAACCTAATAAATTGTTTCATACTTCATACACTAGACTCCAATCCAAACTTTCAAAAGAACTTTGTTATGCATGGATTTCGCCTATGTCTCGCTTGACGCTAGACGTAGGGCAGCTTCGCGCGAGACTGGGCCGACCCATCTCGTGGGAGGCCACAGCCTCGTAATTTTTTTTCCTTTTTCTTTTCATTTTTTTCTTTTTTGTACTTTGGTTTATACTTCAAATTTTCTAAATATATATAATACAATAACACTCTACATAAAACATTTGAAAATTAATCTAGCATTTGAAAAATATTAAATGTGTATAGAACAACCGTTTCTCATGTATACGAAAAATTTATACAAAAAATATACAATGTGTATGAAAAAAGTTGATCATGTATTTTAAAAATGTTAATCAAGCATTTTTTTATTCAAGTATTAAAAAAATCATGATATATCAAAAAATGTACATTGTGTATGAAAAAAAGTACTATTCAAAGACAAATATTTGAAAAAAAAGTTAATCATCTATTTCAAAAATGTTAAACGTGTATAAAAATGTTTCCGATGTATACAAAAAATGTAGAACATGTATTAAAATAATGATAAATAAAAACATAAACTATAAAAGATGTTGATCTTGAATAAAACATGTAATCATATATTGCGAAATGTTAAACATGTATAAAAAATGTTCCTGTTATATTCCAAAAATATACTATGTGTATAAAAAATGTTAAACATGTAAAAAAAGTTCCTGCTGTATATGAAAAATGTAGAACATGTATTACAAAATTTTGAAAATTAAAAAAATAATAAATTTTAAAAATATTGATTTTGTATACAAAATGTTAATCGTATATTTCAAAAATGATAAACATGTATTAAAAATGTTCCTAGTATATACTAAAAATGTACAATATGCATAAAAATAATAATCAAACATAATTTCTTTAAATTTTCATTATCTATTTAAAAAATGTTAAACAAGTATAAAAGAATGTTCCTGATCTATACGTAAAGTGTACAAATGTGTATGGAAAATGTAGACATGTGTTCAAGAAAAAAACAAAGGAAAGTAGTGAAAACAAAGAAACGGAAGAAGCAAACAAAAGAAACACCTCGAGAATGAAGAAAAAGAAAGAAGCCGAAGAACCCATAAAAACCCATGAGGAAACGAAGAAAAAGCAAGGAAAACAAAACAAAACAGATGAAAACTAAGAAAGAAACAAAAAAACAAAAAAAATAGGAAAGAAAGGAAAAAAGAGAACCAATAAAAACAGAGAAAAGGAACAAAAGGAAATCAAAGAAAAAAAAATAAAACACAGAAAACGGTGAAAACGGTGAAAAAAACAAAGGAAACACAAAAAAAACAGAAGAAACGTGTGAATGAACAAACAAAGCGGAAGATAAACAAAAAACGGAGAAAACATGAGAGAGCGAGCCGGGACGATCGAGCGAGGTAGCATGAACGATCGTTGGAAATGGCCTAGCCTAGTAATATGCGGGGAAAGAAAAAACTTCAGGCGAGACCATCTTCCGACTCGCGTTGTGCGAGATATAGTCCTGGCGGGTTTTTCGACACATGTAGCGAACACGTATGTTTGTTTGGACTATGTGCGACAAATGGGCCAGCCCACTCTCCCACCACTGCAAGTTATAGCGGCAACCCGCCCACCAATGGCATTCCCTATTTGGCGCTTCAGGCGCCCGTTCCTATTTTTTTTTTGTAAACGGGAGCTCACAGGCGCGTCTACTTGGGCTCGGCCCATCTCTTTTTTTTTTTCCTGTTGTTGAAACAAAACTGCACACGTGTCCGGCGTGATTCGAACCAGCGACCTCCTGGTCATTCGTACGCTGCACTAACCATGCCACCGTCCTCACCTTATGTGCTCAGTTGCCTTCACGTACGAGTATATAGAAAAAATGTTGAACATGTATTAAAAAAATGTTAATCTTGTATTTTTAAAATGTTAATCAAGCATTTGAATTTTTTTTGAAAATGTGTATATAGAAAATGTTCACCACGTATTCAAAAAATATTAATCTCGTTTAAAAAAATGTTAAACATGTATTTAAAAAATGTTCTTGATACGAAAAATGTAGAATGAAAACCAAAACAAAGAAAGAAAAACGAAAAACCAATGAAAACCGAAAAAGAAACCAAAGTAATAAGAAAACAAAAATAAAACCAAAGAAACAAACACAAAAAGAATGGAAAAACTTTGAAAACCGATAAAGAAAAAAACCGAAGACAAAATGAAGGAAAAATGAGATAAAAAGGAAAAACGAACGGCTTGAGTTCGAATCCTGGAGAGGGCCACTTATTTTTTGCTATTTTTTCAGTCTTATAAGTTCGATGTGCAGCGCGTTCGTGGGCTGGCCCAACTAGGCGCTGCAGTGAGCGCCATTCGGCTTCCACGCCGCCGCTCCGTTGAGTCACATAAGATCGGGAGGTTGAAGGGGAAATGATGGTTGAACATGGCTGTTGCTAAAACTAAGAAACAACAAATGCTAAATAGGTACCCCTAGTTATAACCGATTGGACTGTATGAACATTGTTCATTTTTCAAAGTCAAGTTGTCCTCTTCGTGATAGAGGTGCCCAAATGTTTGTACTTTCTTTCTCATGATTTTATTTTTATTTTCCGAGAAAATAGCTGACAGCATGTTTCATTACTTATGATAACGAAACCGAAACGAAAAAAAATTAGGCATACCCTCATGTTGCAAAACAAGTGGGGGGGGGGGGGGGTTGAAACACAAGGCACAAACGAGTAGAAGTGATAAATTGGGAGAATATCTCACGATCTTTCATGACATCAAAATTCATAAAATATGTGTTTGTTAGACGGATAAGCATTGTGTGTGCCCGTGCGTGCGTGTGTGTGTCTCTCTCTCTCTGTGCGTGCGTGCGTGTGTCTGCGTGCGTGTGTGTGTGTGTATTTGGAAATAATAACGGCTTCTTGTGACATGCGTTATGTTTCACACAGTCGAAATGAGTTGTGCTGCAAGCCAAAAAAAGGCTATATACCAGAAAACTTCATGCAAATATCCTACGCGAAGGGCAACATATAATTAGTCAATACAATGCACACTATCCTAATAATATTAGGAGAAAAGTTATACAAACATTACCTTGTAATCTTCCATTAATTGGTCCTAATACATGCTAAGCCAATGTAAACTAGGTACATGCTTATGCAGGAGGAGATCACTGGTGGATGTAGGAAAATTTGTCGAGGCAGGAGGAGGGGCAAAAGAATATAAAAAAACTGAGACTAATTGGTTTGATGCCAACATTTGGCAAGCCAACAATTGACAATATTAAAAGTTGCCAAAAATTGGCAACTTCTCGTGAGGTTGGCAAGTAAAATTGGTAACCAACCAAACACTAGCCAATATTTGGCATTTGCTAAATGTTGGCATGCCAATTTTTGGCATCAAACCAATCATGCTCTAAGTCCTTCAAACAAAAATCCTTCCTGGAGTGGTCCAACATGGGGGAGGGGGCAATGCCCCCCCCATACACACGGATATCTATACATAGCTCCGTTAGTGGAGGATATACTGATCCAAGGCAACACCAAACCCTCGTTAGTTGTGGCCAACAGAGCTTCTTACCCGTGGACAGTGAAACCACAAGGATCAGGCTATGAAAAACATAGATAGTCAAGTTGTTCTCTACAATCAAGACGCACACTCGGTGGCTAGCCACTCGGTGCATCACCTACACAGATGGCTCTATCGCTATTGTCGTCTCCTCCTTACCATCATTTTCGAGCAGTGATGCAAGGAACTACGTAATGGCGATCACCAACCTCACGCCTACCAACGTGTACAGTTATGCCACATCATTGGCAGCGAGACACGACACCTTGATCTCGCAGCACTATGCTGGAGAGACGACATTTATGGGAACATCAGCCCCAAGAAGGAAAGCACCTACCTGAAGCCCACCGTTTCGACGACGACATTGAAAATCTTGCTCGTGGACTTGAGATCATTTCCTGTTTATAGAAGACATAATTCTCAAGACACTTTGTAGAGGTAAATAAATAGCAAAATGTCTAAGATTATTTTACATAAATAATTTAGCATAATTGATAAAAATTATAGCGAAGAACTGGAAACATGCTTCCAAAATGATTAAATACAACAAGAAAGTAAATACAATTAAGTATAGGAACAAAGGGTAAAATAATAGTCATTAGCTAAATAAACAATCCTTAACCTTGATCTATAGTACTAGCTCTAACCTAATAAATTGTTTCATACTTCATACACTAGACTCCAATCCAAACTTTCAAAAGAACTTTGTTATGCATGGATTTCGCCTATGTCTCGCTTGACGCTAGACGTAGGGCAGCTTCGCGCGAGACTGGGCCGACCCATCTCGTGGGAGGCCACAGCCTCGTAATTTTTTTTCCTTTTTCTTTTCATTTTTTTCTTTTTTGTACTTTGGTTTATACTTCAAATTTTCTAAATATATATAATACAATAACACTCTACATAAAACATTTGAAAATTAATCTAGCATTTGAAAAATATTAAATGTGTATAGAACAACCGTTTCTCATGTATACGAAAAATTTATACAAAAAATATACAATGTGTATGAAAAAAGTTGATCATGTATTTTAAAAATGTTAATCAAGCATTTTTTTATTCAAGTATTAAAAAAATCATGATATATCAAAAAATGTACATTGTGTATGAAAAAAAGTACTATTCAAAGACAAATATTTGAAAAAAAAGTTAATCATCTATTTCAAAAATGTTAAACGTGTATAAAAATGTTTCCGATGTATACAAAAAATGTAGAACATGTATTAAAATAATGATAAATAAAAACATAAACTATAAAAGATGTTGATCTTGAATAAAACATGTAATCATATATTGCGAAATGTTAAACATGTATAAAAAATGTTCCTGTTATATTCCAAAAATATACTATGTGTATAAAAAATGTTAAACATGTAAAAAAAGTTCCTGCTGTATATGAAAAATGTAGAACATGTATTACAAAATTTTGAAAATTAAAAAAATAATAAATTTTAAAAATATTGATTTTGTATACAAAATGTTAATCGTATATTTCAAAAATGATAAACATGTATTAAAAATGTTCCTAGTATATACTAAAAATGTACAATATGCATAAAAATAATAATCAAACATAATTTCTTTAAATTTTCATTATCTATTTAAAAAATGTTAAACAAGTATAAAAGAATGTTCCTGATCTATACGTAAAGTGTACAAATGTGTATGGAAAATGTAGACATGTGTTCAAGAAAAAAACAAAGGAAAGTAGTGAAAACAAAGAAACGGAAGAAGCAAACAAAAGAAACACCTCGAGAATGAAGAAAAAGAAAGAAGCCGAAGAACCCATAAAAACCCATGAGGAAACGAAGAAAAAGCAAGGAAAACAAAACAAAACAGATGAAAACTAAGAAAGAAACAAAAAAACAAAAAAAATAGGAAAGAAAGGAAAAAAGAGAACCAATAAAAACAGAGAAAAGGAACAAAAGGAAATCAAAGAAAAAAAATAAAACACAGAAAACGCTGAAAACGGTGAAAAAAACAAAGGAAACACAAAAAAAACAGAAGAAACGTGTGAATGAACAAACAAAGCGGAAGATAAACAAAAAACGGAGAAAACATGAGAGAGCGAGCCGGGACGATCGAGCGAGGTAGCATGAACGATCGTTGGAAATGGCCTAGCCTAGTAATATGCGGGGAAAGAAAAAACTTCAGGCGAGACCATCTTCCGACTCGCGTTGTGCGAGATATAGTCCTGGCGGGTTTTTCGACACATGTAGCGAACACGTATGTTTGTTTGGACTATGTGCGACAAATGGGCCAGCCCACTCTCCCACCACTGCAAGTTATAGCGGCAACCCGCCCACCAATGGCATTCCCTATTTGGCGCTTCAGGCGCCCGTTCCTATTTTTTTTTTGTAAACGGGAGCTCACAGGCGCGTCTACTTGGGCTCGGCCCATCTCTTCTTTTTTTTCCTGTTGTTGAAACAAAACTGCACACGTGTCCGGCGTGATTCGAACCAGCGACCTCCTGGTCATTCGTACGCTGCACTAACCATGCCACCGTCCTCACCTTATGTGCTCAGTTGCCTTCACGTACGAGTATATAGAAAAAATGTTGAACATGTATTAAAAAAATGTTAATCTTGTATTTTTAAAATGTTAATCAAGCATTTGAATTTTTTTTGAAAATGTGTATATAGAAAATGTTCACCACGTATTCAAAAAATATTAATCTCGTTTAAAAAAATGTTAAACATGTATTTAAAAAATGTTCTTGATACGAAAAATGTAGAATGAAAACCAAAACAAAGAAAGAAAAACGAAAAACCAATGAAAACCGAAAAAGAAACCAAAGTAATAAGAAAACAAAAATAAAACCAAAGAAACAAACACAAAAAGAATGGAAAAACTTTGAAAACCGATAAAGAAAAAAACCGAAGACAAAATGAAGGAAAAATGAGATAAAAAGGAAAAACGAACGGCTTGAGTTCGAATCCTGGAGAGGGCCACTTATTTTTTGCTATTTTTTCAGTCTTATAAGTTCGATGTGCAGCGCGTTCGTGGGCTGGCCCAACTAGGCGCTGCAGTGAGCGCCATTCGGCTTCCACGCCGCCGCTCCGTTGAGTCACATAAGATCGGGAGGTTGAAGGGGAAATGATGGTTGAACATGGCTGTTGCTAAAACTAAGAAACAACAAATGCTAAATAGGTACCCCTAGTTATAACCGATTGGATTGTATGAACATTGTTCATTTTTCAAAGTCAAGTTGTCCTCTTCGTGATAGAGGTGCCCAAATGTTTGTACTTTCTTTCTCATGATTTTATTTTTATTTTCCGAGAAAATAGCTGACAGCATGTTTCATTACTTATGATAACGAAACCGAAACGAAAAAAAATTAGGCATACCCTCATGTTGCAAAACAAGTGGGGGGGGGGGGGGGTTGAAACACAAGGCACAAACGAGTAGAAGTGATAAATTGGGAGAATATCTCACGATCTTTCATGACATCAAAATTCATAAAATATGTGTTTGTTAGACGGATAAGCATTGTGTGTGCCCGTGCGTGCGTGTGTGTGTCTCTCTCTCTCTGTGCGTGCGTGCGTGTGTCTGCGTGCGTGTGTGTGTGTGTATTTGGAAATAATAACGGCTTCTTGTGACATGCGTTATGTTTCACACAGTCGAAATGAGTTGTGCTGCAAGCCAAAAAAAGGCTATATACCAGAAAACTTCATGCAAATATCCTACGCGAAGGGCAACATATAATTAGTCAATACAATGCACACTATCCTAATAATATTAGGAGAAAAGTTATACAAACATTACCTTGTAATCTTCCATTAATTGGTCCTAATACATGCTAAGCCAATGTAAACTAGGTACATGCTTATGCAGGAGGAGATCACTGGTGGATGTAGGAAAATTTGTCGAGGCAGGAGGAGGGGCAAAAGAATATAAAAAAACTGAGACTAATTGGTTTGATGCCAACATTTGGCAAGCCAACAATTGACAATATTAAAAGTTGCCAAAAATTGGCAACTTCTCGTGAGGTTGGCAAGTAAAATTGGTAACCAACCAAACACTAGCCAATATTTGGCATTTGCTAAATGTTGGCATGCCAATTTTTGGCATCAAACCAATCATGCTCTAAGTCCTTCAAACAAAAATCCTTCCTGGAGTGGTCCAACATGGGGGAGGGGGCAATGCCCCCCCCCCATACACACGGATATTGTAGGAGATATGCCCTAGAGGCAATAATAAATGTTATTGATTATCTCCCTGTTCATAATTATGTTTATGTTCCATGCTATAACTGCAATGATTCTCGAGTCTGCAAATAAAACGAGGCTTGGAGGGAAACTCATGTGCACGTGTGGGATAATAAACGGTAAAAAGTATTCCTAGTCAAGCCTCTATGACTGGCTCAAGTATTGCATGATGATCCTGTTTTCCTGATCATGGGCATGACTACGCCGGCAATTTTGAGGGAACAATTGTTGGTAGAACACTTGTGTTGAATCGACCCGAATTGATGTTATGCTATGAGATACATTCGTCATTAGTTAATGGTTAATAACACAGAGATGGTTAAGGTTTGCATGATTCCTTAGACCATGAGAGTATCGAGTTTCTTCATGCTTGCTTCATGAACTTTGGGGTTTGTTAAACGTCATCCGTAAATGGGTGGCTATTACGGCGGCTTACGGGTTCATGGAAAAGTATGTCAAGTAACTTGATAGCTCAAAATATGGGATTTGCTCCTCCGACGATGGAGAGATATCTCTGGGCCCTCTCGGTGTTACGGTATCCATCATCGTCTGGCCAGACACTTTGTGATTTGATCACGGGGATGCCGGAACACGGGAACGAGAAAAGAGAACAATACCGGTAACGAGGTAACTGGCATAGTGGACAAGTTGTTGATCCACGGGGATGCCTACATGTCTCACCTCGGGTATTTGTAACATATCGCGAAGCAACAGGAATAGCACACGGCAACTGGAGGTTCACTCGAATATTCATTCGTGTGGGTATAGGGGTCAATATGGGTGTCCACGGCTCCGATGTTGATCATTGATCGGAAAGTGTTCCGGGTCATGTCTATACTTCACCGAACCTATAGGGTCACACGCTTAAGGGTCATCTATCTGCTGAATACTAGACGGGGAGTCTGAGAGAAATTCACCGAAAAAGTTTCGGACGAAACGGAAACGTTCCGGAGAGGATATCGGAATAGTTCCGGTGAAACTGAAAAGTTGTTTCAGGGTATTCCATAAAGTCAAATTGGTTTCGGCACATGCCTGGAAATTATTGGAAGGTACCAGAATTGTTCCGGTAACTTCTGAGATTTTTCAGAGACAAAAACCGGAAATGTTCCGGACTGCCGGAACCGCTTTAGTTGCTTTTCACAGATGAAAATCACTAAACCGAAAAGTTGTTTCGGAGTACACCATAAAGTCAAATTGGTTTCGGCACATGCCTGATAATTCTTGGAGGGTGCCAGAATCATTCTGGAAACTTTCTGGAATTTTCCGGAATGAAAACCGGAAATGTTCCGGAGCTGCCGAAACCGCTTCAGATGCTTTTCGCAGATGAAAATCACTAAACCGGAATTGTTCTGGCTCGCGTTGAAAATTATTTTGGTGGGTACTGGAAATGTTCTAAGCCCACATGAATATTTTCAGTTCGACCAGACGCTGAAAAATGTCGTCGTGAATAGTGAAATCAGATTTATGGATATGGTTGGAAGTTGGCTTTCCACAAATATCTTCCCAAGATATTTTGGGATGACATGGCATTTTGGATATGCCCATCCTACCCCTTGTTTTTCCTATAAATAGAGGGGAGGAGGCAGCCCCATATGCTACATCCTTGCTCTCACATACACATGCCATGACATTTCTGGCTTCTCTCTCCCTCCCAGCGAAATAGTTTCGTAGAGCCGAAAGGCTGTCTGGGTTCCGGTGGGAACTAGTTCTGGACGGCGAAGCCCTGCCGGATAGATGACACCGTATGTGTGCAACTCTGTAGAGAGATCGTAGTTTCGGTCTTAGTTCGAGAGTGCCTCCCGAAGGGCTGTCCGAGTTACAGTTTGAGTTTCGGGTGTCCTCCCGAAGGGCTGTCCGAGTGACCCGCCCGAAGGGCTGTCCGTGAGGCCTCCCGGAGGGCTGTCCGAGGATCCGTCCGGTGAGCTGACGTGGGAGTACATCCTCGCGGTTGGGAGGTTGTAAATCCTAGCTGCGGGGATCTGCACCGCCGATCGTCATCGACTCTACTTCCGCTGCGCTACGAGTCGGTAACGAAAAAGATCAAACCTTGTATGCAGTCTCCATAGTGATCCTGGGCTGGTACGTAGGTCGGAAAATTTTTGTTTTCTGCTGCGTTACCCTACAGTGGCATCAAGAGCCGTGCTATGCGAAGATGCAGGTTACGATCTAGAATACATGAGATGTATGGGTGTTGCACAATATAATTAGGTAGTAGATGAGTTCTATTGCTGAAAATTATTTGTGCGGGTGACAGATGAAGTCTGTTACCCGATGTTCTTGTTGCTTCCCTAGAATTTGCGTTTGCTCAATCTCGAGACAGTATGGTGGAATTTCACAAAGTTCTGGCAATCCGCGATCCTGATTGATCAACGAAGTGCTTCAGTTCTTTGGGTTCCGCCATAGTCAAAAGAAAGATGAAATTCGCAGATGAAAGGGCATTGCAGATATGATCTGCACGGGGGTCATGCGTATGACGAAGTTTAGTATGGGGCTCGAGATTTAATTATCTCGTGTTTCATACACCCCGCGATGTTAATCTAGCGACTTGAATTATCATACTTGATGATAATACGTAGGTAGCTTCGGTTTGTTCGAAACCTTAGAAGCCACGTAAAATGAAATTTGCATAAACCAACTAGAGGCGTCTAACTTGGTTTTGCAGGATGGTTTGCATGTGCATATGATGTGGTATAGCAGTGCTCATATTAATTCGATTATGTATGAGATGACTATATGATGTAAATTAACATGACCTGCGTGTCATGATTCGGCATGATGGCTGGAGCCATATGATTGTCACTTTAATGACCTGCGTGTCAACCTTAAGTAATGCACTTATTTTATTAGCTATAGAGATAGCAATACTATCTGGTGCATCGACAAGGTGGTGGCAATCTTCGCGAAGGTGAACACCGACGCGAATGCCGGAGACGAAGAAATACAAGAGTTCTCCGTCAGAAAGGGCTATACCATATCTTGCTATTATGAATTGCCTGAGATGTTTATCCCTTATGATGCACCCTTTTGATTGCGCGGTAGTCGCTTTTATTAGGGTGATCTCTCACAAAAATATCAAGTAGTTAGTGTTCTCCCAAGTGTAGCACCGTCACGGCACCTAACTTTTCGGGGTATCACATGGATACATGGGTACGAACGATTAGGGATGTGTGAGGCGGGTGAGTTGAGACCTCGCAGCGAGATCACTTGGTTGTCTTGACGTTCAGGCATGAAAGTCATGAGCTCGGAACACACGCATCGAAAGATGAACAAGAGTCACATAGAGATGTGATTGGCAAGTTGGCCTACCGATTGCAATTCTCGTCACTTGAGATGGATACATCCTTGGCGTTGAATTGTAATTTGGATCTTGAATCGCTCACAATCAATTATGAGAGATATTGATTTGAGTGGGAGCGCATTATAGAATTAACTTGTTTAATTCTCAGTGCAATTAATTTTGAACACTGTCTAAGTGTGGTTTGCATAATAGTTGTAGAATAATGGCTCGCGTTTCCACCTTCCCTATTAAAATTGAATAGCTGTTAAATATCTGGTTAAAACTTTACGGCTGGTAACGTAATGTGAGGATTGTCCTCTAGAGTGCCGAGAAGGACTTTGTCCTATCGCATACTTTCGGTATTCTCCCGCTAATGCTATGGATCATGTGACTCTCGTCCTTCGATCCAAAAGCTAGAATTCTGTTTTAGTCAAGTGCAGTGCGTTTGCTTCCATGAGACCCGAACTTCAAAAGTTTGGATAGTTATGTGATATTCATGGAATCTGAAAATCATTTTCAGAGACAGACAAAAGCTAAAAGATATGAGATATCCAAAGCAATATTTGTTTGCAAACTGTTAGTAAAGGAGTTTACTATGCATTAGACTGATAAGAGAGGGATCCAGAAGAACGCCAGTCATATGATGATGGTGAATAAAACAACAACTTAAAGAGAAAGGAAGTGTCCGAAGGGTGTTAGTGAAACTTTCACGCCTAGGAAGTCCGGGGCTATCGCCACTCTTAAGTTGGGTGCTTCTTCTGAGAGTAGGAGAAATACTGAAAGTTAAACTGTTAGAAGTATAATGGCAAAAGGAAAGAAGACTGGAATATCCAGCTCATGTATGAATGTCATACAAGTTTTTGATGTAAAGAAGGCTGGTCAAAGATATAGTTCTTGGGAATTATGGTTAAACATGTTAATCACTAATTCTTGGGTATTGTGAGTTAATCACAAAGATACCCGCTCGATTGCATTCTGTTGCAACTCGATGTAAGAAATACTATGGCCTGAAAGACTAGCCAGGAATGAGGTTTGGATACACACAGGGAACATAGTAAATGTTACTATACCTTCCATCGGTGTATTCCCTATGTATTTACTTTCATAATTCATTTTAGAGTTTTATACACTCTAGCCCATTGCATAAAGTATCTTGCAAGAAGGTTGTTCATAAGAGAACTTCTGATGTTCGGTGTTATGAATAACATAAGGGCCATACTTTCATTATGAATGAGATGTATGTTATGAATATTGATAATAATACATTACCTCTGTATTTACTTTTATAATTCATTTTAGAGTTTTACACTCTAGCCCATTGCATAAAGTATCTTGCAAGAAGGTTATTCATAAGAGAACTTTTGATGTTCGATGTTATGAATAACATAAGGGTCATACTTTCATTATGAATGAGATGTATGTTATGAATATTGATATTAATACATTGCCTCTGTATTTACTTTCATAATTCATTTAGAGTTTCAAACACTCTAGCCCTTTGCATAAGGTATTTTGCAAGAAGGTTATTCATAAGAGAACTTTTGATGTTCGGTGTTATGAATAAACATGAAGGGCCATGCTTCCATACAGGATGGGATGTATGCTATGAATATTGATGGTAATATGATACATCTATAACACTGACGCTAAATGTCGCAAGACTAAAAGAATACCACACAAGTGTGGCACTGCATTTGGTCACATTGGAGAAACCCGCATGGAAAATTCCATTATGATGGATTTTGAAGTCATTTGATTTTGAATCATCTGACACTTGCCACTTTCCTCTGAAAGGTGAAGTGACTGAAATACCGTTCACAGGCCATAAGGAACGAGCAAAGAACATGTTGGTGATCATACATTATGATGTGTGTAGTCCAATAAATGTTGTTGCAAGTAGTGGATTTATCTATCTTCAGAAATGACTCAAGTAGATATATGGATATTCACTTGTTAAGACATAAGTCTGGATCTTTTGAATTCATTCATAAGGTTTTCAAATATGAAGTAGAAGTTATTGTAACAAGAAAATTATGTTTCTACAATTCGATTGCAGAAAGGAATATTTGAGTTACAAGTTTAGCGAATGTCTGATGAGTTGTGAAAAGAGTTTCATAACTTGCACTTCCCGGAACACCACTGCAAGTGGAGAGTCCGTGTAGATGTAATCGAACCATTTATGACATGGTAAGATCAAAGATGACATAAATAAAATTGCCATTATCCCTTTTAAAAGGTGATGCTTTAGAGGCTGCGGCTTTTACAATAAAAAGAGATCCATCAGGTCTGTTGAAATGACGTCATGGTATGGTACGCCCAACCATGTTATATCTTTTCTTAACATTTGGAATATGGGGCTTGTGTAAAAGGTTACAAACCTATTCCAAATCAGACAAGTGCTACTTTGTAGGTTGTCCCAAGTAATTGGGTATTCCTTCCTCACTATACCGAGGCAAATAGGTTTGCCGCAAAACGGTATGCTTTTAAAGAGAATAGTTCTTACAAAAGGTGAGTGGGAGGACAGTGCAACTCGACGAGATAACCGGTATCTTCGTCATCAGATCAAAGGAAAGGAACCTTGGAAGTGATTCCGGAGTTTCCTACTGCGACTGATACGGAAGTCTCTACAATAAAATGTATGGACTTCAGTCGAACTTGCAGCTGAACCCCGTAGGCAAGGCTCGTGCAAACCTCTCAGGTGCGCAAACGAGATATTGTTGTTGGACAACAGTATACCTACGATACACAAGGAAGCGTTGATGGGCCCTGACTCCGAAATTGGCTAAATGCCAATACAATCCGAGATAGTTTCCATATAAGTGATTCAAGATTAGAACCTTGATACACCTTTCGGAAGACTTAGAGTCTAAACGAATATTTATGGAACTAAAAACTGATACGGATAAAAATGTTTTATCCATAAAGCTCGACTTGTTGAAATAACAAGTTCAAGGAGTTGACTACGATGAGGTTGTTTCACCGTAGCGATGCTTGAAGTCGGTTCGGGTTGAACTAGCAATTAATACATATTTCAATCATGAGATATGAAACATGGATGACAAAAGGATTTCCATCTGATGGGAATGAAACCTAGGACTTGTATGTGATACAGTCCAAAGTAATTTGTCGATCCAGAGGATGCTAGTAAGTATGCAAACTTCAGAGTTCCAGCGATGGACAGAAGAGAGCAAAGTGGAGTTGGAATCTTCGTTTTTGATGAAATGGTCAAAAGAGTTTGACTTCATCAAATGGGTATCGAAGATGCTTGTGATTCAAGAAAGTAAGTGGGAGCATAATAATATTTCTAAAAACCTTGTGTACTTGACACATTGTTAAATGGAAATAAATTTCTTGACACGAATTAGGACTTCACTTGAAAAATAGTTTTTCAATTAAGTGCTTAGGCTAAATAGCCTTAATATTAGGCATGATGATCTATGGAGATAGATTTACCTAATGGGGCTAAGCTATGAATACATATTGACAAGGTGCTAAAACCTTTTAGCATTTAAAACGCCAAGGAGTGATTCTTGCCGAAGTCACATGGAAAGGGTTTTGCAAGACTCGGTGTCTCAAAACACTGATGAGCAAAATACATGATGGTGATTCCACACACTCTTGTGTTTGGATTAATCATGTATTCCATGGTATGTAAAAACAACCAGATATGTCCAATACTCCAAAGTTGTTGCGAGTATAGATACCATAGTGATCAAAGTACTGATCATGGGACAACAGTGAAAGATGTCATTAAGTACTAGAGCAGTACCGATGACATGGTTTCTCGCAAGTGGAGATCATGAAGAGTTCGTTGTAAAAGGTTACATCGATACAGTCTTCATCGATGCTCCATGCGATTTTCGATTTAAATTGAGGGTTTTGTGTGATACACAATATGGTGGCACGGTAGTTGGAAATTGTTCCAAACAAGATACTGTGGCGAATTCTATAACAAAGGCTAAGTATGTTGATGCTTAAGAAGCGACAAAGAAGTTGTTGAATCATATAGTTCATTCATGAACTTAGTATGGTTCCAAGATGGCTTTGGTCTATGGGACACTATTGCAGATAGCTGCTCCATAGCTCAGTCTGAGGAATCAGGTTTCGACCAATGATTCACACATATGCAAAGCCAAGTCTACACAAAATATGAATTTTGTGAAAGCGTGAAAACGCGGGGATATGCAAAGTTACACACGGAGCTGAAGTCGTCAGATCCGTTGGACATCAGGCTATACCACATGCGAAGCATATTTTACACCAGTATGCCATAGGTGTAAAATGCATTAGCATTGACTAGATTATTGACTCTAGTGCAAGTGGGAGTCTGTAGGAGATATGCCCTAGAGGCAATAATAAATGTTATTGATTATCTCCCTGTTCATAATTATGTTTATGTTCCATGCTATAACTGCAATGATTCTCGAGTCTGCAAATAAAACGAGGCTTGGAGGGAAACTCATGTGCACGTGTGGGATAATAAACGGTAAAAAGTATTCCTAGTCAAGCCTCTATGACTGGCTCAAGTATTGCATGATGATCCTGTTTTCCTGATCATGGGCATGACTACGCCGGCAATTTTGAGGGCACAATTGTTGGTAGAACACTTGTGTTGAATCGACCCGAATTGATGTTATGCTATGAGATACATTCGTCATTAGTTAATGGTTAATAACACAGAGATGGTTAATGTTTGCATGATTCCTTAGACCATGAGAGTATCGAGTTTCTTCATGCTTGCTTCATGAACTTTGGGGTTTGTTAAACGTCATCCGTAAATGGGTGGCTATTACGGCGGCTTACGGGTTCATGGAAAAGTATGTCAAGTAACTTGATAGCTCAAAATATGGGATTTGCTCCTCCGACGATGGAGAGATATCTCTGGGCCCTCTCGGTGTTACGGTATCCATCATCGTCTGGCCAGACACTTTGTGATTTGATCACGGGGATGCCGGAACACGGGAACGAGAAAAGAGAACAATACCGGTAACGAGGTAACTGGCATAGTGGACAAGTTGTTGATCCACGGGGATGCCTACATGTCTCACCTCGGGTATTTGTAACATATCGCGAAGCAACAGGAATAGCACACGGCAACTGGAGGTTCACTCGAATATTCATTCGTGTGGGTATAGGGGTCAATATGGGTGTCCACGGCTCCGATGTTGATCATTGATCGGAAAGTGTTCCGGGTCATGTCTATACTTCACCGAACCTATAGGGTCACACGCTTAAGGGTCATCTATCTGCTGAATACTAGACGGGGAGTCTGAGAGAAATTCACCGAAAAAGTTTCGGACGAAACGGAAACGTTCCGGAGAGGATATCGGAATAGTTCCGGTGAAACTGAAAAGTTGTTTCAGGGTATTCCATAAAGTCAAATTGGTTTCGGCACATGCCTGGAAATTATTGGAAGGTACCAGAATTGTTCCGGTAACTTCTGAGATTTTTCAGAGACAAAAACCGGAAATGTTCCGGACTGCCGGAACCGCTTTAGTTGCTTTTCACAGATGAAAATCACTAAACCGAAAAGTTGTTTCGGAGTACACCATAAAGTCAAATTGGTTTCGGCACATGCCTGATAATTCTTGGAGGGTGCCAGAATCATTCTGGAAACTTTCTGGAATTTTCCGGAATGAAAACCGGAAATGTTCCGGAGCTGCCGAAACCGCTTCAGATGCTTTTCGCAGATGAAAATCACTAAACCGGAATTGTTCTGGCTCGCGTTGAAAATTATTTTGGTGGGTACTGGAAATGTTCTAAGCCCACATGAATATTTTTAGTTCGATCAGACGCTGAAAAATGTCGTCGTGAATAGTGAAATCAGATTTATGGATATGGTTGGAAGTTGGCTTTCCACAAATATCTTCCCAAGATATTTTGGGATGACATGGCATTTTGGATATGCCCATCCTACCCCTTGTTTTTCCTATAAATAGAGGGGAGGAGGCAGCCCCATATGCTACATCCTTGCTCTCACATACACATGCCATGACATTTCTGGCTTCTCTCTCCCTCCCAGCGAAATAGTTTCGTAGAGCCGAAAGGCTGTCTGGGTTCCGGTGGGAACTAGTTCTGGACGGCGAAGCCCTGCCGGATAGATGACACCGTATGTGTGCAACTCTGTAGAGAGATCGTAGTTTCGGTCTTAGTTCGAGAGTGCCTCCCGAAGGGCTGTCCGAGTTACAGTTTGAGTTTCGGGTGTCCTCCCGAAGGGCTGTCCGAGTGACCCGCCCGAAGGGCTGTCCGTGAGGCCTCCCGGAGGGCTGTCCGAGGATCCGTCCGGTGAGCTGACGTGGGAGTACATCCTCGCGGTTGGGAGGTTGTAAATCCTAGCTGCGGGGATCTGCACCGCCGATCGTCATCGACTCTACTTCCGCTGCGCTACGAGTCGGTAACGAAAAAGATCAAACCTTGTATGCAGTCTTCATAGTGATCCTGGGCTGGTACGTAGGTCGGAAATTTTTTGTTTTCTGCTGCGTTACCCTACAGATATCTATACATAGCTCCGTTAGTGGAGGATATACTGATCCAAGGCAACACCAAACCCTCGTTAGTTGTGGCCAACAGAACTTCTTACCCGTGGACAGTGAAACCACAAGGATCAGGCTATGAAAAACATAGATAGTCAAGTTGTTCTCTGCAATCAAGACGCACACTCGGTGGCTAGCCACTCGGTGCATCACCTACACAGATGGCTCTATCGCTATTGTCGTCTCCTCCTTACAATCATTTTCGAGCAGTGATGCAAGGAACTACGTAATGGCGATCACCAACCTCACGCCTACCAACGTGTACAGTTATGCCACATCATTGGCAGCGAGACACGACACCTTGATCTCGCAGCACTATGCTGGAGAGACGACATTTATGGGAACATCAGCCCCAAGAAGGAAAGCACCTACCTGAAGCCCACCGTTTCGACGACGACATTGAAAATCTTGCTCGTGGACTTGAGATCATTTCCTGTTTATAGAAGACATAATTCTCAAGACACTTTGTAGAGGTAAATAAATAGCAAAATGTCTAAGATTATTTTACATAAATAATTTAGCATAATTGATAAAAATTATAGCGAAGAACTGGAAACATGCTTCCAAAATGATTAAATACAACAAGAAAGTAAATACAATTAAGTATAGGAACAAAGGGTAAAATAATAGTCATTAGCTAAATAAACAATCCTTAACCTTGATCTATAGTACTAGCTCTAACCTAATAAATTGTTTCATACTTCATACACTAGACTCCAATCCAAACTTTCAAAAGAACTTTGTTATGCATGGATTTCGCCTATGTCTCGCTTGACGCTAGACGTAGGGCAGCTTCGCGCGAGACTGGGCCGACCCATCTCGTGGGAGGCCACAGCCTCGTAATTTTTTTTCCTTTTTCTTTTCATTTTTTTCTTTTTTGTACTTTGGTTTATACTTCAAATTTTCTAAATATATATAATACAATAACACTCTACATAAAACATTTGAAAATTAATCTAGCATTTGAAAAATATTAAATGTGTATAGAACAACCGTTTCTCATGTATACGAAAAATTTATACAAAAAATATACAATGTGTATGAAAAAAGTTGATCATGTATTTTAAAAATGTTAATCAAGCATTTTTTTATTCAAGTATTAAAAAAATCATGATATATCAAAAAATGTACATTGTGTATGAAAAAAAGTACTATTCAAAGACAAATATTTGAAAAAAAAGTTAATCATCTATTTAAAAAATGTTAAACGTGTATAAAAATGTTTCCGATGTATACAAAAAATGTAGAACATGTATTAAAATAATGATAAATAAAAACATAAACTATAAAAGATGTTGATCTTGAATAAAACATGTAATCATATATTGCGAAATGTTAAACATGTATAAAAAATGTTCCTGTTATATTCCAAAAATATACTATGTGTATAAAAAATGTTAAACATGTAAAAAAAGTTCCTGCTGTATATGAAAAATGTAGAACATGTATTACAAAATTTTGAAAATTAAAAAAATAATAAATTTTAAAAATATTGATTTTGTATACAAAATGTTAATCGTATATTTCAAAAATGATAAACATGTATTAAAAATGTTCCTAGTATATACTAAAAATGTACAATATGCATAAAAATAATAATCAAACATAATTTCTTTAAATTTTCATTATCTATTTAAAAAATGTTAAACAAGTATAAAAGAATGTTCCTGATCTATACGTAAAGTGTACAAATGTGTATGGAAAATGTAGACATGTGTTCAAGAAAAAAACAAAGGAAAGTAGTGAAAACAAAGAAACGGAAGAAGCAAACAAAAGAAACACCTCGAGAATGAAGAAAAAGAAAGAAGCCGAAGAACCCATAAAAACCCATGAGGAAACGAAGAAAAAGCAAGGAAAACAAAACAAAACAGATGAAAACTAAGAAAGAAACAAAAAAACAAAAAAAATAGGAAGAAAGGAAAAAAGAGAACCAATAAAAACAGAGAAAAGGAACAAAAGGAAATCAAAGAAAAAAAATAAAACACAGAAAACGGTGAAAACGGTGAAAGAAACAAAGGAAACACAAAAAAAACAGAAGAAACGTGTGAATGAACAAACAAAGCGGAAGATAAACAAAAAACGGAGAAAACATGAGAGAGCGAGCCAGAACGATCGAGCGAGGTAGCATGAACGATCGTTGGAAATGGCCTAGCCTAGTAATATGCGGGGAAAGAAAAAGCTTCAGGCGAGACTATCTTCCGACTCGCGTTGTGCGAGATATAGTCCTGGCGGGTTTTTCGACACATGTAGCGAACACGTATGTTTGTTTGGACTATGTGCGACAAATGGGCCAGCCCACTCTCCCACCACTGCAAGTTATAGCGGCAACCCGCCCACCAATGGCATTCCCTATTTGGCGCTTCAGGCGCCCGTTCCTATTTTTTTTTTGTAAACGGGAGCTCACAGGCGCGTCTACTTGGGCTCGGCCCATCTCTTCTTTTTTTTCCTGTTGTTGAAACAAAACTGCACACGTGTCCGGCGTGATTCGTACCAGCGACCTCCTGGTCATTCGTACGCTGCACTAACCATGCCACCGTCCTCACCTTTTGTGCTCAGTTGCCTTCACGTACGAGTATATAGAAAAAATGTTGAACATGTATTAAAAAAATGTTAATCTTGTATTTTTAAAATGTTAATCAAGCATTTGAATTTTTTTTGAAAATGTGTATATAGAAAATGTTCACCATGTATTAAAAAAATATTAATCTCGTTTAAAAAAATGTTAAACATGTATTTAAAAAATGTTCTTGATACGAAAAATGTAGAATGAAAACCAAAACAAAGAAAGAAAAACGAAAAACCAATGAAAACCGAAAAAGAAACCAAAGTAATAAGAAAACAAAAATAAAACCAAAGAAACAAACACAAAAAGAATGGAAAAACTTTGAAAACCGATAAAGAAAAAAACCGAAGACAAAATGAAGGAAAAATGAGATAAAAAGGAAAAACGAACGGCTTGAGTTCGAATCCTGGAGAGGGCCACTTATTTTTTGCTATTTTTTCAGTCTTATAAGTTCGATGTGCAGCGCGTTCGTGGGCTGGCCCAACTAGGCGCTGCAGTGAGCGCCATTCGGCTTCCACGCCGCCGCTCCGTTGAGTCACATAAGATCGGGAGGTTGAAGGGGAAATGATGGTTGAACATGGCTGTTGCTAAAACTAAGAAACAACAAATGCTAAATAGGTACCCCTAGTTATAACCGATTGGACTGTATGAACATTGTTCATTTTTCAAAGTCAAGTTGTCCTCTTCGTGATAGAGGTGCCCAAATGTTTGTACTTTCTTTCTCGTGATTTTATTTTTATTTTCCGAGAAAATAGCTGACAGCATGTTTCATTACTTATGATAACGAAACCGAAACGAAAAAAAATTAGGCATACCCTCATGTTGCAAAACAAGTGGGGGGGGGGGGGGGGTGAAACACGAGGCACAAACGAGTAGAAGTGATAAATTGGGAGAATATCTCACGATCTTTCATGACATCAAAATTCATAAAATATGTGTTTGTTAGACGGATAAGCATTGTGTGTGCCCGTGCGTGCGTGTGTGTGTCTCTCTCTCTCTGTGCGTGCGTGCGTGTGTCTGCGTGCGTGTGTGTGTGTGTATTTGGAAATAATAACGGCTTCTTGTGACATGCGTTATGTTTCACACAGTCGAAATGAGTTGTGCTGCAAGCCAAAAAAAGGCTATATACCAGAAAACTTCATGCAAATATCCTACGCGAAGGGCAACATATAATTAGTCAATACAATGCACACTATCCTAATAATATTAGGAGAAAAGTTATACAAACATTACCTTGTAATCTTCCATTAATTGGTCCTAATACATGCTAAGCCAATGTAAACTAGGTACATGCTTATGCAGGAGGAGATCACTGGTGGATGTAGGAAAATTTGTCGAGGCAGGAGGAGGGGCAAAAGAATATAAAAAAACTGAGACTAATTGGTTTGATGCCAACATTTGGCAAGCCAACAATTGACAATATTAAAAGTTGCCAAAAATTGGCAACTTCTCGTGAGGTTGGCAAGTAAAATTGGTAACCGACCAAACACTAGCCAATATTTGGCATTTGCTAAATGTTGGCATGCCAATTTTTGGCATCAAACCAATCATGCTCTAAGTCCTTCAAACAAAAATCCTTCCTGGAGTGGTCCAACATGGGGGAGGGGGCAATGCCCCCCCCATACACACGGATATCTATACATAGCTCCGTTAGTGGAGGATATACTGATCCAAGGCAACACCAAACCCTCGTTAGTTGTGGCCAACAGAGCTTCTTACCCGTGGACAGTGAAACCACAAGGATCAGGCTATGAAAAACATAGATAGTCAAGTTGTTCTCTGCAATCAAGACGCACACTCGGTGGCTAGCCACTCGGTGCATCACCTACACAGATGGCTCTATCGCTATTGTCGTCTCCTCCTTACCATCATTTTCGAGCAGTGATGCAAGGAACTACGTAATGGCGATCACCAACCTCACGCCTACCAACGTGTACAGTTATGCCACATCATTGGCAGCGAGACACGACACCTTGATCTCGCAGCACTATGCTGGAGAGACGACATTTATGGGAACATCAGCCCCAAGAAGGAAAGCACCTACCTGAAGCCCACCGTTTCTACGACGACATTGAAAATCTTGCTCGTGGACTTGAGATCATTTCCTGTTTATAGAAGACATAATTCTCAAGACACTTTGTAGAGGTAAATAAATAGCAAAATGTCTAAGATTATTTTACATAAATAATTTAGCATAATTGATAAAAATTATAGCGAAGAACTGGAAACATGCTTCCAAAATGATTAAATACAACAAGAAAGTAAATACAATTAAGTATAGGAACAAAGGGTAAAATAATAGTCATTAGCTAAATAAACAATCCTTAACCTTGATCTATAGTACTAGCTCTAACCTAATAAATTGTTTCATACTTCATACACTAGACTCCAATCCAAACTTTCAAAAGAACTTTGTTATGCATGGATTTCGCCTATGTCTCGCTTGACGCTAGACGTAGGGCAGCTTCGCGCGAGACTGGGCCGACCCATCTCGTGGGAGGCCACAGCCTCGTAATTTTTTTTCCTTTTTCTTTTCATTTTTTTCTTTTTTGTACTTTGGTTTATACTTCAAATTTTCTAAATATATATAATACAATAACACTCTACATAAAACATTTGAAAATTAATCTAGCATTTGAAAAATATTAAATGTGTATAGAACAACCGTTTCTCATGTATACGAAAAATTTATACAAAAAATATACAATGTGTATGAAAAAAGTTGATCATGTATTTTAAAAATGTTAATCAAGCATTTTTTTATTCAAGTATTAAAAAAATCATGATATATCAAAAAATGTACATTGTGTATGAAAAAAAGTACTATTCAAAGACAAATATTTGAAAAAAAAGTTAATCATCTATTTCAAAAATGTTAAACGTGTATAAAAATGTTTCCGATGTATACAAAAAATGTAGAACATGTATTAAAATAATGATAAATAAAAACATAAACTATAAAAGATGTTGATCTTGAATAAAACATGTAATCATATATTGCGAAATGTTAAACATGTATAAAAAATGTTCCTGTTATATTCCAAAAATATACTATGTGTATAAAAAATGTTAAACATGTAAAAAAAGTTCCTGCTGTATATGAAAAATGTAGAACATGTATTACAAAATTTTGAAAATTAAAAAAATAATAAATTTTAAAAATATTGATTTTGTATACAAAATGTTAATCGTATATTTCAAAAATGATAAACATGTATTAAAAATGTTCCTAGTATATACTAAAAATGTACAATATGCATAAAAATAATAATCAAACATAATTTCTTTAAATTTTCATTATCTATTTAAAAAATGTTAAACAAGTATAAAAGAATGTTCCTGATCTATACGTAAAATGTACAAATGTGTATGGAAAATGTAGACATGTGTTCAAGAAAAAAACAAAGGAAAGTAGTGAAAACAAAGAAACGGAAGAAGCAAACAAAAGAAACACCTGGAGAATGACGAAAAAGAAAGAAGCCGAAGAACCCATAAAAACCCATGAGGAAACGAAGAAAAAGCAAGGAAAACAAAACAAAACAGATGAAAACTAAGAAAGAAACAAAAAAACAAAGAAAATAGGAAAGAAAGGAAAAAAGAGAACCAATAAAAACAGAGAAAAGGAACAAAAGGAAATCAAAGAAAAACAAAGAAAAAAAATAAAACACAGAAAACGGTGAAAACGGTGAAAAAAACAAAGGAAACACAAAAAAAACAGAAGAAACGTGTGAATGAACAAACAAAGCGGAAGATAAACAAAAAACGGAGAAAACATGAGAGAGCGAGCCGGAACGATCGAGCGAGGTAGCATGAACGATCGTTGGAAATGGCCTAGCCTAGTAATATGCGGGGAAAGAAAAAGCTTCAGGCGAGACTATCTTCCGACTCGCGTTGTGCGAGATATAGTCCTGGCGGGTTTTTCGACACATGTTGCGAACACGTATGTTTGTTTGGACTATGTGCGACAAATGGGCCAGCCCACTCTCCCACCACTGCAAGTTATAGCGGCAACCCGCCCACCAATGGCATTCCCTATTTGGCGCTTCATGCGCCCGTTCCTTTTTTTTTTTTGTAAACGGGAGCTCACAGGCGCGTCTACTTGGGCTCGGCCCATCTCTTTTTTTTTTTCTGTTGTTGAAACAAAACTGCACACGTGTCCGGCGTGATTCGAACCAGCGACCTCCTGGTCATTCGTACGCTGCACTAACCATGCCACCGTCCTCACCTTATGTGCTCAGTTGCCTTCACGTACGAGTATATAGAAAAAATGTTGAACATGTATTAAAAAAATGTTAATCTTGTATTTTTAAAATGTTAATCAAGCATTTGAATTTTTTTTGAAAATGTGTATATAAAAAATGTTCACCATGTATTCAAAAAATATTAATCTCGTTTAAAAAAATGTTAAACATGTATTTAAAAAATGTTCTTGATACGAAAAATGTAGAATGAAAACCAAAACAAAAAAATGTTCAACACAAGGGTTCTACTAACATTGTGCCCACAAAGTTGCCGACATAGTCATGCCCATGATCAGGAAAACAGAACCATCATGCAACACTTGAGCTAGTCTTAGAGGCCAGACTAGGAATACATTTTACCGTTTATTATTCCACACGTGCATATGAGTCTTCCTTCAAGCCTCGTGGTTATTGCAGACTCGAGAACCATAGCAGTTATAGCATGGAACATAAACATAATTATGAGCACGGAGATAAATAATAACTTTTATCATTGCCTCTTGGGCATATCTCCTACAGACTCCCACTTGCACTAGAGTCAATGATCTAGTCAATGCTAATGCACTTTACACCTATGGCATACCGGTGTAAATTATGCATCGCATGTGGTATAGCCTGATGTCCAACGGATCTGACAACTTCAGTTCTGTGTGTATCTTTGCATGTCCTCGCGTTTTCACGTTTTCACAAAATTCATATTTTGTGTTTACTTGGCCTCGTATATATGTGAATCACTGGTCAAACCTTGATTCCTATGACTGAGCTATGGAGCAACTATCTTCAATAGTGTTCCATTGAGCAAAGCCATTTTGGAATCATACTAAGTTCATGAATGAACTATATGATTCAACATCTTCTTTGTCGCTTCTAAAGCGTCAACATACTTAGCCATTTGTTATAGAATTCGCCACAGTAACCTGTTTAGAACAATTCCAACTTACCGTGCCACCATATTGTGTATTACACAAAACCCTCAAATTCAATCGAAAATCGCATGGAGAAATGATGAAGACTGTATCGATGTAACCTTTTACAACGAACTCTTCATAATCTCCGCTTGCGAGAAAACATGTCATCAGTGCTACTTTAGTACTCAATGACCCTTTTTAACTGTTGTCCCACGATCAGTACTTTTGATCACTTTGGTATCTATACTCACAACAACTTTGGAGTATTGGACATATCTGGTTGTTTTACATACCATGGAATACATGATTAATCCAAACACGAAAGTGTGTGGAATCTCCATCATGTATTTCGCTCATCAGTGTTTTGAGACACTGAGTCTTTGCAAGAACCCTTTCCATGTGACTTCGGCAAGAATCACTCCTTGGCGGTTTAATGCTAAAATGTTTTAGCATCTTGTCAATATGTATTTTGCTTAGCCCCATTAGGTAAATCTATCTCCATAGATCATCATGCCTAATATCAAGGCTGTTTAGCCCAAGCACTTCATCGAAAAACTATTTTTAAATGAAGTCCTAATTCATGTCAAGAAATTTATTTCCAATTTAACAATGTGTCAGGCACACAAGGTTTTTAGAAATATCATTATGCTCCCACTTACTTTCTTGAAACCACAAGCATCTTCGTTACCCATTTGATGAAGTCAAACTCTTTTGACCATTTCATCAAAAACGAAGATTCCAACTCCACTTTGCTCTCTTCTGTCCATTGCTGGAACTCTGAAGTTTGCATACTTACTAGCATCCTCTAGATCGACAAATTACTTTGGACTGTATCACATACAAGTCCTAGGTTTCATTTCCATCAGATGGAAATCCTTTTGTCATCTATGTTTCATATCTCATGATTGAAATATGTATTAATTGCTAGTTCAACCCGAACCGACTTTAAGCTTCGCTACGGTGAGACAATCTCATCGTAGTCAACTCCTTGAACTTGTTATTGCAACAAGTCGAGCTTTATGGATAAAACATTTTATCCGTATCAGTCTTTAGTTCCATAAATATTCGTTAGACTCTAAGTCTTCCGAAAGGTGTATCAAGATTTTAATCTTGAATCACTTATATGGAAACTATCTCGGATTGTATTGGCATTTAGCCAATTCTGGAGTCAGGGCCCATCAACGCTTCCTTGTGTATTGTAGGTATACTGTTGTCTAACAACAATATCTCGTTTGCGCACCTGATAGGTTTGCACGAGCTTTGCCTACGTGGTTCAGCTGCAAGTTCGACCGAAGTCCACACATTTTATTGTAGAGACTTCCGTATCAGTCGTAGTAGGAAACTCTGGAATCACTTCCAAGGTTCCTTTCCTTTGATCTGATGACGAAGATACTGTTTATCTCGTCGAGTTGCACTGTCCTCCCACTCACCTTTTTGCAAGAAACATTTTCTTTCAAAATTGTACCGTTCTTTGTGGCAAACCTTTTGCCTCGGTATCGTGGTGGAGGAATTCCCAATTACTTGGGATAACCTACAAAGTAGTTCTTGTCTGATTTGGAATAGGTTTGTAACCTTTTACACAAGCCCCATATTCCAAATGTTAAGGAAAGACCAAGCATGGTTGGGCGTACCATACCATGGCGTCATTTCAACAGACCTGATGGCGCTCTTTTCAGTGTAAAAGCCGTAGTCACTAAAGCATTACTTTAAAAGAGATAATGGCAAATTGATTTATGTCATCTTTGATCTTACCATGTCGAAAATGGTTTGATTACATCTTCATGGACGTACCACTCTCAGTGGAGTTCCGGGAGGTGTAAGTTATGAAACTCTTTTCACAACTCATCAGACATTCGCTAAACTTGTAACTCAAATATTCCTTTCCGCAATCCAATTGCAGAAACATAATTTTCTTGTTACAATAATTTCTACTTCATTTTTGAAAACCTTATGAATGAATTCAAAAGATCCAGACTTACGTCTCATCAAGTAAATATCCATATATCCACTTGAGTCATTCTGAAGATAGATAAATCCACTGCCAGCAACAACATTTATTGGACTACACACATCAAAATGTATGATCACCAATAAGTTTGTTGCTCGTTCCTTATGGCCTGTGAACGGTATTTCAGTCACTTCACTTTTCGGAGGAAAGTTGCAAGTGTCAGATGATTCAAAATCAAACGACTTCAAAATCCATCATAATGGAATTTTCCATGCGGGTTTCTCCAATGTGACCAAATGCAGTGCCACACATGTGTGGTATTCTCTTTAGTCTTGTGACATTTAGCGTCAGTGTTATGGATGTATCATATTACCATCAATATTCATAACATACGTTCCATCGCTGTGGAAGCATGGCCCTTATGTTATTCATGATTCCGAACAACAATTGTTCTTTCATGAACAACACTCTTGCAACAAACATTATGCAAATAGGCTAGAGTGTACAAAACTCTAAAATGAACTATGAAAGTAAATACAGAGGTAAAGTATTATTATCAATATTCATAACATACATCTCATTCATAATGAAAGTATGGCCCTTATGTTATTCATAACATCGAACATCAAAAGTTCTCTTATGAACAACCTTCTTGCAAGATACCTTATGCAAAGGGCTAGAGTGTGTAAAACTCTATAATGGATTTTGAAAATTAATACAGACAGAAATACACTGATGGAAGGTATAGTAACATTTACTATATTCCCAGCGCGTATCTAAACCTCACTCCGGCAAGTCCTTTTAGGCCGTAGTAGTTCTTGCATCGAGTTGCAACGGAATGCAATCGAGCGGGTATCTCTGTGATCAACTCACAATACCCAAGAATCAGTGATTAACAGGTTTAATCATAATTCCCAAGAACTATTTCTTTGACCAGCCTTCAACACATCAATAACTTGTATGACATTCATACATGAGCTGGATATTCCAGTCTTCACTCTATTTGCCTTTATACTTCTAACAGTTTAACTTTCAGTATTTCTTCTATCTCAGAAGAAGCATCCAACTTAAGAGTGGCGTTAGCCCCGGATTTCCTAGGCGTGAAAGTCTCACTAACACCCTTCGGACATTTCCTTTAAGTTGTTTGTTTTATTCACCTTCATCATATGACAGGCGTTCTACTGGATCCCTCTGTTATTAGTCAAATGCATAGTAAACACCTTTTACTAACAGTTTGCAAAACAAACCTTGCTTTGGATATCCCATATCTTTTAGCCTTTGTTTGTGTCTGAAAAATGATTTTCAGTTCCATGAATATCACATAGCTATCCCAAACTTTTGAAGTCCGAGTTTCATGGAAGCAAACATATTGCACTTGACCGTAACGGAATTTTAGCTTTTGGATCAAAGGACGAGAGTCTCATTATCCATAGCATTAGCGGGAGAATACTAAAAGCATGCGATAGGACAAAGTCCTTCTCGGCACTCTTGAGGACAATCCTCACATTACGTTTACCAACCGTAAAGATTTAACCAGATATTTAACAGCTAATTCAATTTTAACAGGGAAGGTGGAAATGCGAGCCATTATTCTACAACTATCATGCAAAATTCACTTAGACAAAGTTCATAATTAATTGCACTGAGAATTAAACAAGTTAATTCTATAGTGCGCTCCCACTCAAATCAATATCTCTCATAATTGATCGTGAGTGATTCAAGACCCATATTACAATTCAACGCCAAGGATGCATCCATCTCAAGTGACGAGAATTGCAATCGGTAGGCCAACTTGCCAATCACATCTCTATGTGACTCTTGTTCATCTTTCGATGCGTGTGTTCTGAGCTCATGACTTTCATGCCTGAACGTCAAGACAACCAAGTGATCTCGCTGCGAGGTCTCAACTCACCCGCCTCACACTTCCCTAATCGTTCGTACCCATGCAACCATGTGATACCCCGAAAAGTTAGGTGCCGTGACGGTGCTACACTTGGGAGAACACTAACTACTTGATATTTTTGTGAGAGATCACCCTAATAAAAGCGACTACCGCGCAATCAAGAAGGGTGCATCATAAGGGATAAACATCTCAAGCAATTCATAATAGCATGATATGGTATAGCCCTTTCTGACGGAGAAGTCTTGTATTATTCGTCTTCGGCATTCGCGTCGGTGTTCACCTTCGCGAAGATTGCCACCACCTTGTCGATGCACCAGATAATATTGCTATCTCTATAGCTAATAAAATAAGTGCATTACTTAAGGTTGACACGCAGGTCATTAAAGTGACAATCATATGGCTCCAGCCATCATGCCGAATCATGACACGCAGGTCATGTTAACAAATTTACATCATATAGTCATCTCATACATAATCAAATTAATATGAGCACTGCTATACCACATCACATGCACATGCAAACCATCCTGCAAAACCAAGTTAGACGCCTCTAATCGGTTTATGCAAAATTTCATTTTACGTGGCTTCTAAGGTTTCGAAACAAACCGAAGCTACCAACGTCCATCATCAAGCATGATAATCCAAGTCGCTAGATTAACATTCCAGGGTGTATGAAACACGAGATAATAAAATCTCGAGCCCCATACTAAACTTCGTCATACGCGTGACCCCCGTGCAGATCACATCTGCATTGCCCTTTCGTCTGCAAAATTTCATCTTTCTTTTTAACTACGGTGGAATTCAATGAACTGTTAGCACTTCGTTGATCAATCAGGATCGCGGATTGCCAGAACATTGAAACTCCACCATACTGTTATCAAGATCAGAAATGTGCAAATTCGAGGGAAGCAACAAGAACATCGGGTAACAGACTTCATCTGCTACCCGCACAAATAATTTTCAGCAATAGATCTCATCTACTACCTAATTATATTGTGCAACACCCATACATCTCTATGTATTCTAGATCGCAACCTGCATCTACGCATAGCACGGCTCTTGATGCCACTGTTGGGGAACGCGACAGAAAACAAAAAATTTCCGACCTACGCACCAGCCTAGGATCACTATGGAGACTGCATACAAGGTTTGATCTTTTTCGTTACCGACTCGTAGCGCAGCGGAAGTAAAGTCGATGACGAACGGCGGTGCAGATCCCCGCAGCTAGGATTTACAACCTCCCAACCGCGAGGATGTACTCCCACGTCAGCTCACCGGACGGATCTCCGGGCAGCCCTTCGGGAGGCATCGGGACAGTCCCTCGGATAGTCCCACCGGACGGATCCTCGGACAGCCCTTCGGGAGGCCCCTGGACAGTCCCTCGGATAGTCCCACCGGACGGATCCTCGGACAGCCCTCCGGGAGGCCTCTGGACAGTCCTTCGGATAGTCCCACCGGACGGATCCTCGGACAGCCCTCCGGGAGGCCTCACGGACAGCCCTTCGGGCGGGTCACTCGGACAGCCCTTCGGGAGGACACCCGAAACTCAAACTGTAACTCGGACAGCCCTTCGGGAGGCACTCTCGAACTAAGACCGAAACTACGATCTCTCTACAGAGTTGCACACATACGGTGTCATCTATCCGGCAGGGCTTCGCCGTCCAGAACTAGTTCCCACCGGAACCCAGACAGCCTTTCGGCTCTACGAAACTATTTCGCTGGGAGGGAGAGAGAAGCCAGAAATGTCATGGCATGTGTATGTGAGAGCAAGGATGAAGCATATGGGGCTGCCTCCTCCCCTCTATTTATAGGAAAAACAAGGGGTAGGATGGGCATATCCAAAATGCCATGTCATCCCAAAATATCTTGGGAAGATATTTATGGAAAGCCAACTTCCAACCATATCCATAAATCTGATTTCACTATTCACGACGACATTTTTCAGCGTCCGGTCGAACTGAAAATATTTATGTGGGCTTAGAACAATTCCAGTACCCACTAAAATAAGTTTCAATGCGATCCGGAACAATTCCGGTTTAGTGATTTTCATCTGCGAAAAGCATCTGAAGCGGTTCCGGCAGCTCCGGAACATTTCCGGTTTTCATCCCGGAAAATTCCAGAAAGTTTTCAGAACGATTCTGGCACCCTCCAAGAATTATCAGGCATGTGCCGAAACCAATCTGACTTTATGGTATCCTCTGAAACAACTTTTCAGTTTTACCGGAACTATTCCGATATCCTCTCCGGAACGTTTCCGTTTCGTCCGAAACTTTTTCGGTGAATTTCTCTCAGACTCCCCGTCTAGTATTCAGCAGATAGATGACCCTTAAGCGTGTGACCCTATAGGTTCGGTGAAGTATAGACATGACCCGGAACACTTTCCGATCAATGATCAACATCGGAGCCGTGGACACCCATATTGACCCCTATACCCACACGAATGAATATTCGAGTGAACCTCCAGTTGCCGTGTGCTATTCCTGTTGCTTCGCGATATGTTACAAATACCCGAGGTGAGAAAACATCGGCATCCTCGTGGATCAACACTTGTCCACAATGCCAGTTACCTCGTTACCGGTTTTGTTCTCTTTTCTCGTTTCTGTGTTCCGGCATCCCTGTGATCAAATCACACTTGTGTCTGGCCAGACGATGATGGATACCGTAACACCGAGAGGGCCCAGAGATATCTCTCCATCGTCGGAGGAGCAAATCCCAATCTTGAGCTATCAAGTTACTTAACATACTTTTCCATGAACCCGTAAGCCGCCGTAATAGCCACCCATTTACGGATGATGTTTAACAAACCCCAAAGTTCATGAAGCAAGCATGAAGAAACTCGACACTCTCATGGTCTAAGGAATTATGCAAACATTAACTTCTCTGTGTTATTAACCATTAACTTATGACGAATGAATCTCATAGCATAACATCAATCGGGTCGATTCAACACAAGGGTTCTACTAACATTGTGCCCACAAAGTTGCCGACATAGTCATGCCCATGATCAGGAAAACAGAACCATCATGCAACACTTGAGCTAGTCTTAGAGGCCAGACTAGGAATACATTTTACCGTTTATTATTCCACACGTGCATATGAGTCTTCCTTCAAGCCTCGTGGTTATTGCAGACTCGAGAACCATAGCAGTTATAGCATGGAACATAAACATAATTATGAGCACGGAGATAAATAATAACTTTTATCATTGCCTCTTGGGCATATCTCCTACATGGGGCACACCTCCTCCGCACCCCCCATCGAGCAGGCCGGCCCATTTAGGACTGTATTAGTAGTTCATTTTCTTCTGGCATTTTCTTTGGCCGTTTTTGTGTTTTGTTTCTGTCCGGTTTAGGCTCGGTTTTTATCGATTTTTATTTTATTTTCTAAAATTCGTGAACTTTTTCAAGTGCATAAACTTTTAGCTCGTGAACTTTTTTTAAACTTTGTGAACATTTTCAATTTTTCATGAACTTTTTAGAAATTTCAAGAACTTTTTTTAGAAATTCATGAATTTTTGCAACTTCGTGGTTTTTTAAAAAAAATTGTGATTTTTATTCATGATTTTTTAAATTTTATAATAAAAATCATTTTTTTTGAACTTTTCTCAAATTCACGATTGTTTTCAAAATTTCTGTGAACTCTTTATATATCTTTTTTGAACTTTTATAAACTTTTTAGAAAATCAAAGGGCAACTGGCCAACAAGATGGCACGAGCAAGCACAACTTTCATGTTTTTCTTCCATTTCTCCTGTTTTAGTAGCGCTAATGGGCCGGCCCGTTACTACATCTGCTTAACGCGAGAGATCCTTCCGTCTCGCGTAAAGCGAGGTATAGTCGCTGCGAATCCCAAATAGGGAGAAATCACTAATTAAGGAGTGCTCTTTGCAAAGGTCACTCCACACCCCGGTTGCGACAAGTGTCACACTGTATGTGCGTCACTTGTCGCAACCTGGAATTTTCCCTTTTTTCGTAGATTCGTTTATTCATAATGTTTTATCTCTCAAACCGTGCGTTCAAATCTCGAACCGTTTTCATCGTTAGATTCCTCGCATCGAGATCATCAACACTAGATCCCATGTTGATAGATTTCAACAAACTTTTTTTCACGAAAAAATCGGACAAAAAAACCCGAACCAGGAGCACGTTTTTTTCCTTTATGAGAGGCACGACCGTGTCCGTGCCTCCAGGAGAAATAAATTTGTGCCTCTCGCGGAAGAAAAAACAAGAAAACACGTTTTTTCTCTTTTTCGAGAGGCACGATCGTGCCTCTCGCGGAAGCAAATCCGTGCCTCCACGAGAAGTAAATCTGTGCCTCTCGCGGAAGAAAGAAAAAACAAAATGTGTTTTTCCCCTTTCCGAAAGGCACGACCATGCCTCTCGCGGAAGGAAAAAAAATACGTTTTTTCCTTTCCGAGAGGAACGACCCTGCCTCTCGTGGAAAAAAAAAGGAAAAACACATTTTTTTCTCTTTTAGAGAGGCGCGGCCGTACGTCTCGCAGAAGCAAATGCGTGCCTCCACGAGAAGTAACTCGCGAAAGGAAAAGACAAGTTTTTTTCCTTTCCGAGAGGCACAACCGTGCCTCTCGCGGAAGCAAATCCTTGCCTCCACGAGAAGTAAATCTGTGTCTCTCGTTTTTTTTCCTTTCTGAGAGGCACGACCGCGCCTCTCGCGGAAGCAAATCCATGCTGATACGTCTCCGTCGTATCTACTTTTCCAAACACTTCTGCTCTTGTTTTGGTCCATAATTTGCATGATTTGAATGGAACTAACCCGGACTGACGCTGTTTTCAGTAGAATTGCCATGGTGTTGTTTTTGTGCAGAAAATCAAAGTTCTTGGAATTGGATGAAACTTTTTGGAGATTTTTTATGGAATATATAAAAAATATTTGCATCAAGAACTACTGGAGGGGGGCCACCCAGTGCCCACGAGGCACCAGGGCGCGCCACCCCCCCCAGGCGCGCCCTGGTACCTTGTGGGGCCCACGTGGCTCCATCTGACCTAATTCCAACGCTATAAATTCATTTTTCCAGAGAAAAAAAATAAGAGAGGAAGTTTTATTGCGTTTCACGATACGGAGCCGCCGCCACCTCCTGTTCTTCATCGGGAGGCCAGATCTGGAGTCCGTTCAGGGCTCCGGAGAGGGGGATCTTTCGGCATCGTCATCATCAACCATCCTTCATCGCCAATTTCATGATGCTCACCGCCGGGAGTGAGTAATTCCTTCGTAGGCTTGCTGGACGGTGATGAGTTGGATGAGATTTATCATGTAATCGAGTTAGTTTTGTTAGGGCTTGATCCCTAGTATCCACTATGTTCTGAGATTAATGTTGCTATGACTTTGCTATGCTTAATGCTTGTCACTAGGTCCCGAGTGCCATGATTTCAGATCTGAACCCTTTATGTTTTCATGAATATATTTGTGTTCTTGATCCGATCTTGCAAGTTATACGCACCTGCTATGTGTTATGATCTGCATACCCCAAGGTGACAATAATTGGGATTCTTTCCGGTGATTGCCATAGTTTGAGGAGTTCATGTATTCACTAAGTGTTAATGCTTTGTTCCGGTTCTCTATTAAAAGGAGGCCTTAATATCCCTTAGTTTCCTTAAGGACCCCGCTGCCACGGGAGGGTAGGTCAAAAGATGTCATGCAAGTTCTTATCGCAAGCACGTATGACTATATACGGAATACATGCCTACATTACATTGATGAATTGGAGCTAGTTCCGTGTCGCCCTAGGTTATGACTGTTACATGATGAATGTTATCCAACGAATATCACCGATCCAATGCCTACAAGCTTTTCACATATTGTTCTTGCTAAGTTACTACTGTTGCTACTGCTGTTACAATTGCTACTACTACTGCTGCTACCGTTACTGTTACTGTTACTATCATTGTTACTGCTATCAAACTATCATATTACTGTGCTACTGATCACTCTGCTGCAGATATTTAGTTTCCAGGTGTGGTTGAATTGACAACTCAACTGCTAATACTTGCAAATATTCTTTGGCTCCCCTTGTGTCGAATCAATAAATTTGGGTTGAATACTCTACCCTTGAAAACTGTTGCGATCCCCTATACTTGTGGGTTATCAAGACCTTTTTCTGGCACCGTTGCCGGGGAGCATAGCTATATTTGCTAAGTCACTTGGGATTTATATCTGTTGATCACTATGAAGAATCTGAAAGACACTAGAACCAAGATCGTTCCCTCTACGACGAGGGGAGGTAAGGAACTGCCATCTAGCTCTGCACTTGATTCACCTTCTGTTTTGAGTAAACTTGCAACACCACAACATGCTATTAATTCTGATATGTCGCAAGTTATTGATGATACTACCTCTACTATGAATGATACTCATGATGATGCTAGTACTATGCCTGATAATGCTGTGCCACTTGGTGAATTTCTTACTGAATAAATTGCCAAAGCTAAAGAAATTAAAAATGCTAAAACTCTTGAGAATTATGATTCACCTATTATGCCTAGCTCTCCTACTAGAGTTGAAACACCCGAGGAACAATGTTTTGATAGGAAGACCGCTAGAGCCATCCTTGCTTGTAATGATAGAGATGTAATGATAGAGATGAAGTTATAAAATTGCTTGCTGATATGAAAGAAAAATCTATGAGGGAGAAAATGAAATATGATCCTAAGTTTGCTACCTCTCCCATATTTGTTACTGATAAGGATTACGAATTCTCTGTTGATCCTGAGCTGATTAAGTTGGTAGAATCTGATCCTTTCCATGGCTATGAAACTGAAACCGTTGTGGCACATCTTACTAAATTAAATGATATAGCCACCCTATTTGCTCATGAGGAAAAAATTCGCTATTACTATATTCTTAAGTTATTTCCTTTCTCATTAAAGGGTTATGCTAAAGAATGGTATAATACTCTTGCTTCTGGATGTGTGCGTAGTCCCCAGGATATGATTTATTACTTCTCTGAAAAATATTTTTCTGCTCATAAGAAACAAGCTGCCTTACAGGAAATATTTAACTTTGTGCAAATTGAAGAAGAGAGTCTCCCACAAGCTTGGGGGAGGCTTCTCCAACTACTTAATGCTTTGCCTGATCATCCTCTCAAGAAAAATGAAATACTTGATATCTTCTATAATGGACTAACCGATGCTTCTAGGGATTACCTAGATAGTTGTGTGAGTTGCGTTTTCAGGGAACGGACTATTGAGCAAGCTGAGGAATTATTGAATAATATATTGAAGAATGATAATGATTGGACACTTCTTGAACCACCGCCTAAACCCACTCCGAAGAAGAGGGGTATTTTATATCTCAGTCCTGAAGATATGCAAGAAGCGAAGAAATGCCAGAAAGAAAAAGGTATTAAAGCTAAAGATGTTAAGAATTTACCGCCTATTGAAGAAATACATGGTCTTGACAAACCGTCACAGGTAGTAGAGGTAAATTCTCTTATAAAGTTTAATGAAAGTGATATTCCTTACAACAAACCTCCTAGTCAATGCTTGTATGAATTTGACAATTATATGATGAAGCAAGATCATTTCAATGCAAATGTTATGAACCAATTGAAACGAAATACCTATATGATATATCGCTTGAGTGACTTGTTATTTAGAATTGCTAATGATGTTAAAGGTGTTAGTAAACATGCATCTATGGTTCAAACTCAATTAGAACAAGTTGCTAAATCTCAGAGTGAATTGCTTAATGAAATGAATAACAATATGAATGATCATGCTGTTAGAGTAATGACTAGAAGGGGTAGAATGACTCAGGAACCACTTTATCCTGAGGGTCACCCTAAAAGAATTGAACAAGATTCTCAAAGAATTAATGATGATGCACTTAGTCCATCTAAAAGGAAAAAGAAAAAGAAAAATGATAGGACTTTGCATACTTCTAGTGAACCTGAGGTAGAAAGACCTTTAGAGGATAGTAATGATGTTTCTGTTTCCGATGCTGAGACACAATCTGGTAATGAACATTCACCTGATAATAATAATAATGATGATGCTCATGTGGATACCCAACCAGATAACGATAAGGAACCAGATAATGATGTTGAAATTGAACCTGCTGTTGATCTTGATAACCCACCTCCTGAAAATAAACGTTATGATAAAAAAGACTTCGTTGCTAGAAAATATGGTAAAGAAAGAGAACCATGGGTTCAAAAACCCATACCCTTTCCTCCTAAACCATCTAAGAAAAAGGATGAGGAAGAATTTGAACGCTTTGCTGAAATGCTTAGGCCAGTCTTTTTGCGCACTCGTTTGACTGATTTTATAAAGATGCCTCCCTATGCTAAATACATGAAGGACATTGTAACAAATAAAAGAAAGATACCTAAAGCTGAAATTTCTACCATGCTTGCAAATTATTCTTTTAAGGATGGAGTGCCTAAGAAACTAGGAGACCCAGGAATACCAACTATACCATGCTCCATTAAAAGAAATTATGTCAAAACTGCTTTGTGTGATTTAGGAGCCGGTGTTAGTGTTATGCCTTTCTCTTTATATAAAAGACTTGATTTGAATAAACTCACTCCCACTGAAATATCATTGCAAATGGCTGATAAATCAACTGCCATACCTATCGGTGTTTGTGAGGATGTGCCCGTTGTAGTTGCAAATGTTACTATCCTGACAGACTTTGTTATACTTGATATGCCTGAGGATGACAATATGTCGATTATCCTTGGTAGACCCTTTTTGAATACTGCAGGGGCTGTTATTGATTGCAACAAAAGCAAGGTCACTTTTCATATCAATGGTAATGAACATACGGTGCACTTTCCGAAGAAACAATTTCAAGTGAATGGTATTCGTATTATTGATAGGACTCCGACAATTACCATCGGAAGTTTCCAAATCCCTCTTCCTGCTGTTAAAAAGAAATATGAAACTTTTATTGTTGGGGAGATGCATATCCCCGTTGAGGTAACTTAGTGTTATACGAAAATTCTTCGGTTTCATGTCACTCGGAAGTGGTTTGTTAATAAGACTTGATCAACCTTATTAATGGATTCTTTTTGAGGGGCATGGGATTGATGAATTCAGTAGGCACAACCTTCTGTACCCACCTTTTATTTTCTGCTATTGTTAGTTAAATAAAATAAAATGCCTTATTTATCCTGTTTTCTGATTTATCCGTGTAATAAAAAAAAGGGGGTGCCCAGAAATAAAAGTGCTCAGAATGTAATAAAATTTTGGCATGATTTTTTATTTAATATTTAAGAATTTTTGGCACAAAAATTATACCAGGAGGGTGCCCCTGGTGCCCACGAGGCACCAGGGCGCGCCACCCCCCTGGCGTGCCCAGGTACCTCGTGGCCCCACAGGGACCCCCTCACTTATCCCTTTAGCTCACTTCGTCTCTTACCTCTAGCAAAAATTCCTGGTAGCTCTCTCTCTCTCGTGTTCTTGCTCACAAAACTGAAATTTTTGATCTCTTTGCTCGGAGCTCCGTTTCCGAAACTGTTTTGGGGGATTACTCCTTGGTATGTGACTCCCCCATTGCTCCAATTAGTTTTTGGTTTAGTGGATTATATTTTGCATAATTAGCTACTATTGGTGCTACATAAAATGAGCTTGCATGTTGAATTCTTTGAGTTCCAAGTAGTTTGAATGCTTAATATAGCCTCTAGGCATCCATATGAGTAGTTGCTATCAATCTTGTGAAGTTTTATTGATATCATTTTGTGACCCAAAATTTTTCAGAAATTATTCTTAGGAAAATGAATATCTTCCGGAGAAGTTCTTCGAGGAGGAGGTCCTCGGAAGCTTCATCAAGTGAAAGCTCGGCACGCCAATCATATGAGGAACGAAGAGCAAGTTCAGTGCGAGATGCCGAAGCAAAATCATGTCGGTGGCCGTGCAACGAGTTCATGCTAGGTGCTGGCATCAAGGAGGAGTTTGACCAATATATTCACAATGCCGAGCTCTCCGCTTTCATCGCAGATAAGCCACCACAGCACTACAACCTCACTCATTCCTTCACTCAGTACTTTGACTTTCATCAGCACACTTCTAGAGTTTTATTTCACCTCTATGACAAATCTTATAATATGCCTCTAGAAGAATTCTGTGATGCATGCAAAATTCCGTATTGGGGTTCGTTAGATGAACCACCAAGATCTGATTATGAGTTGTTTCTTAATAGCCTTTGTAACGGTGAGGATAGGGGAATCACGCAGGCTAGAATTAATAGCATTCATTTTCCCGCTATTCGGTACTTTGCGCTTTTTAATGGTAAATGTGTTACTGGTAAGCAAAACTGTAGTGCACTTTGCGCCCCTGATCTGAGTCTTATTCATGCAGCCTTGACCGGTGGCAAGCTTTATAATCTTGGGGCCATTGTAGCATGTAGGTTGCAGCGTAATGCGGGTAGTGGTGATTTATATGGAGGAGTTTATGCCTCCCGCTTAGCTGCAAAGTTAGGGGTCTCGCCCAAATTCAATGATCCCCTCTTGCCTTATAAATATTTAAATTTCGAAGCAATGCAAGAACATAGGTTTTTAAAACGCAACGCACAGGGTTATGAATATAACCTAGTCTTTAATAAATATCACTCTGTGTATGTTGCTTTGCCTGCGCCTGCTCTCTTTGATTTTCAGAACAAACAGAGATACTTTCTTCATGAGAGTGAGGTGCACGAGTACAAGGCGGCTGTCGAAGCTGCTCGTCAGGCTGAGGAGGCCCAGAACGCCTCTACGAGCTATCATTTCGATTATTATCCAGGACAGCCATGGCCGTAGACCGAGCTAGGCAAAAGCCTAAGCTTGAGGGGAGTACGTATTTCTCACCGACATTACATTCATGTCCACACATTTCATTCCAGTTGTCGGTGTTCATACTCTTTCATTGTATAATCCATGCTAGTTTTATTTTCCTGTTTTCTGTTTGTCTGTTTGAAAAACTTTGAGAAAATCCAAAATTATTTCTCGTTTCTTTTCGGTTTTTCTTTCTAGCTTAATTAGTTGTAGAATTAAAAGAAAACCCAAAAAGATTTCCCGTTTCTTCTTTTACTTGTTGGGAGTTCTCCCGTGTAAATAGTTTTCTTCTCTCGTTTTTCGTTTTCTTCTTTAATTTGCTTTCTTCAAAAAACTAAAAACTCCAAAAATATTTCGGTGTGTTTTTCTAAAATTCTTTTCTTTTGTTGAGTCATTGAAAGGAGAAGACCACGATGAAAATGTTGAGTGGCTTTCATATGCATTATTGTTGATTTAACAAAGAGCCCATTTTACCTTGTCTTCTCCTTTGAATAAAATGCTTGCAGATTCCAGCTTAGTTCACGACACACTTGCACTATTATCATTCGGTCGTGCAAGTGAAAGGCAATAATGACGATGATTTGATGAAGTGACCGTGGCAAGGAAAAGCGGGTATGAACTCAACTTGTTCTTTGTTTTTGTAAATATGTTTAACTCAGTATCCATGATTCAGCATATTATGATTAAACATATTTGTGATGAAAATTAGAGATTATAGTTGCTCATGCCATGCTTAAATAGCTAGGAGTGGATAATGATTTATCTTGAGTGTCAACATGCATTAAAATGATTGTGATGTAGTATGATGATATGGTATCCTCCTCTGAATGTTTCAAGTGGCTTGACTTGGCACATGTTCACGCATGTAGTTGATTCAAAACCAACATAGCCTTCACGATATTTATGTTCATGGTGTTTATATCCTACTCATGCTAGTATTCAATGTTGATTATTCATAATGCATGATTATGACCGTTTTTGCTCTCTAGCTGGTCGCTTCTCAACCTATTTGCTAGCCTTCGCCTGTACTAAGCGGGAATGCTACTTGTGCATCAAAACCCTTAAACCAAAGTTATTCCAGATGAGTCCACTATATCTACCTATTTGCGGTATTATCCTGCCGTCCTAAGTAAATTTGCATGTGCCACCTCTAACTATTCAAATGAACATCTGTTTTGTGTGCCCGTACCGCTCATGGAGCGACAGGGGGCGGTCAGTATCTTCCATGCTAAGCGGGTTATTCTCATGATGAGTGTTTACTCACTTGTCCTTGCACGAGAGGGGCTGGTAATCGGGATGCCCAGTCCCATCATTAAAAATGCAAAATAATAAAACAAACTCCCCCGGAAAGTTGTTGGTATGGAGGGCACCCGAGGATTCGGCTAGCCATGGCTTGTGATTGTTGGTGGAGGGGGAGTAAACTTTACTTTACCGCTTGGGAACCGCCGCTAATGTGTTTAGCATGGAAGATATTGAAAACTCTCGGTCGTGACGTTGACAGGAAAGGCATACCTCCCAAAATTTATTTATCTCTGATTTGAGCTTCGAGCTCTGGCACCTCTGCAAATCCATGCTTCCCTCTGCGAAGGGCCTATCTATTTACTTTTATGTTATTTTACTTTATTGTTGAGTCATCACCTTCTCAAATAAGCACCAGACCTGAGAGCACTATTGTCATTCTCATGCATTGTGAATAGTTAATGTTGTGTGCATCATGACTGGATCTCTTTTACCATGAATTACAATGTTTAGTCGTTGCTTGAACTTTGGAGGTGCTCTGCATTTATGTTTTGCGGTCTCAGAAAGGGCTAGCGAGATACCATGTTATCATATTATATCATGATTGTTTTGACAAAGTGTTGGCATTGGAGATATCTTATTATTGCTCGCTAGTTGATTATGCCATTGATATGAGTGAATATAATTTCTAAGAGTTATCATTTGCATGGTTAGTTATGATCCTTGCTGAAAACTTGGACACTACTTAAGCATATATATAGATACAAGAACAACAGAGTTTGTAAAAGTTTTTCTTTATCACTTTCAGTTTGTCAACTGAATTGCTTGAGGACAAGCAATGAGTTAAGCTTGGGGGAGTTGATACGTCTCCGTCGTATCTACTTTTCCAAACACTTTTGCTCTTGTTTTGGCCCCTAATTTGCATGATTTGAATGGAACTAACCCGGACTGACGCTGTTTTCAGCAGAATTGCCATGGTGTTGTTTTTGTGCAGAAAATCAAAGTTCTTGGAATTGGATGAAACTTTTTGGAGATTTTTTATGGAATATATAAAAAATATTGGCATCAAGAACTACTGGAGGGGGGCCACCCAGTGCCCACGAGGCACCAGGGCGCGCCACCCCCCAGGCGCGCCCTGGTACCTCGTGGGGCCCACGTGGCTCCATCTGACCTAATTCCAACGCTATAAATTCATTTTTCCAGAGAAAAAAATAAGAGAGGAAGTTTTATTGCGTTTCACAATACGGAGCCGCCGCCACCTCCTGTTCTTCATCGGGAGGCCAGATCTGGAGTCCGTTCAGGGCTCCGGAGAGGGGGATCTTCCGGCATCGTCATCATCAACCATCCTTCATCGCCAATTTCATGATGCTCACCGCCGGGAGTGAGTAATTCCTTCGTAGGCTTGCTGGACGGTGATGAGTTGGATGAGATTTATCATGTAATCGAGTTAGTTTTGTTAGGGCTTGATCCCTAGTATCCACTATGTTCTGAGATTAATGTTGCTATGACTTTGCTATGCTTAATGCTTGTCACTAGGGCCCGAGTGCCATGATTCCAGATCTGAACCCTTTATGTTTTCATGAATATATTTGTGTTCTTGATCCGATCTTGCAAGTTATACGCACCTGCTGTGTGTTATGATCCGCATACCCCAAGGTGACAATAATTGGGATTCTTTCCGGTGATTGCCATAGTTTGAGGAGTTCATGTATTCACTAAGTGTTAATGCTTTGTTCCGGTTCTCTATTAAAAGGATGCCTTAATATCCCTTAGTTTCCTTAAGGACCCTGCTGCCACGGGAGGGTAGGACAAAAGATGTCATGTAAGTTCTTATCGCAAGCACGTATGACTATATACGGAATACATGCCTACATTACATTGATGAATTGGAGCTAGTTCTATGTCGCCCTAGGTTATGACTGTTACATGATGAATGTTATCCAACGAATATCACCGATCCAATGCCTACGAGCTTTTCACATATTGTTCTTGCTAAGTTACTACTGTTGCTACTGCTGTTACAATTGCTACTACTACTGCTGCTACCGTTACTGTTACTATTACTATCATTGTTACTGCTATCAAACTATCATATTACTGTGCTAATGATCACTCTGCTGCAGATATTTAGTTTCCAGGTGTGCTTGAATTGACAACTCAACAGCTATTACTTGCAAATATTCTTTGACTCCCCTTGTGTCGAATCAATAAATTTGGGTTGAATACTCTACCCTCGAAAACTGTTGCGATCCCCTATACTTGTGGGTTATCACATGCCTCCACGAGAAGTAAATCTGTGCCTCTCGTGGAAAGAAAAAAAACGAAAACAAGTTTTTTCGCGCAATTTTTTTTTGAATTTTTTGGGTCCAAATCCTAAGAAAAACCGGGGGAAAACCGAAAAGCCAAAAAAACTAAAAACATATCATCTAAAAGCCAAAAACGCGTACAGAGAAAGAAACAAAATTCGGAGGGAGCATCCAGAGCGCGACACGTGACGGTGGCTGAGAGCGCGCCAAGTGGCGCGCTCCTAGCCCACCCCAAGTGACCCTTGCGGGGGCTCCCGAAGGAGTACTCTTTAATTAGTTGCTCTCATTGGCGTATTCGGTAGGGGGGGCACCTCCCCCACCCCCCACCCTCATCGAGCAGGCGGGGCCATTTAGGACTGTATTAGTAGTTCGTTTTCTTCTGGCGTTTTTTTGGCCTTTTTGTTTTTTTGTCCGTTTTAGGGTCGGTTTTTAATTTTTTTTCTAAAATTCGTGAACTTTTTCAAGTGCATAAACTTTTAGCTCATGATTTTTTTCAAACTTCGTGAACATTTTAAAATTTTCATGAATTTTTTAGAAATTTCAATAACTTTTTTAGAAATTCATGAATTTTTCCAACTTCGTGAACTTTTTTAAAAATTTCTGTGTTTTTTATTCATGATTTTTTAATTTTTATATTTTTTCCATTTTTGTGAACTTTTCTCAAATTCACGATTGTTTTCCAAATTTCTGTGAACTCTTTATATATATTTTTTGAACTTTTTATAATCTTTTTAGAAAATCAACGGGCAACTGGCCAACGAGATGCCACGAGCAAGCACAGTTTTCACGTTTTGCTAGGCTAGCCCGCTAGGTAGCGCGTTCGAGTGCCAGCACCGTTAGAGCAAGTACAATAGGATGATGTAGGCGGGCTTTAAGACTTTAAATATTATATTTTTGATGAGTTGGCGGAGAGAGTAGAGGAAAGAGAAGAGAAGCGGGCTACTAATTAACAGTCGGCTATAGCACGCGCTCCGAGACACTTTGTGAGAGAGGGATGTAGGAGATATGCCCTAGAGACAATAATAAGTGTTATTATTTATCTCCATGTTTGTAGTTAAGTTTATATTCCGTGCTATAACTGCTATGGTTCTCGAGTCTGCAATAACCACGAGGCTCGGAGGAAGACTCATATGCACGTGTGGAATAATAAACGGTAAAAAGTATTCCTAGTCTGGCCTCTAAGACTAGCTCAAGTGTTGCATGATGGTTATGTTTGCCTGATCATGGGCATGACTATGCCGGCAACTTTGAGGGCACAATGTTAGGAGAACACTTGTGTTGAATCGACCCGAATTGATGTTATGCTATGAGATTCATTCGTCACAAGTTAATGGTTAATAACACAGAGAAATTTAATGTTTGCATAATTCCTTAGACCATGAGAGTGTCGAGTTTCTTCATGCTTGCTTCATGAACTTTGGGGTTTGTTAAACGTCATCCGTAACTGGGTGGCTATTACGGCGGCTTACGGGTTCATGGGAAAGTATGTCAAAGGACTTGATAGCTCAAGATTGGGATTTGCTCCTCCGACGATGGAGAGACATCTCTGGGCCCTCTCGGTGTTATGGTATCCACCATCGTCTCGCCAGACACATTGTGATTTGATCACAGGGATACCGGAACACGGAAACGAGAAAAGAGAACAAAACCGGTAACGAGGTAACTGGCATAGTGGACAAGTTGTTGATCCACGGGGATGCAGAAAATCTCACCTCGGGTATTTGTAACATATCGCGAAGCAACAGGAATAGAACACGGCAACTGGAGGTTCACTCGAATATTTATTCGTGTGGGTATAGGGGTCAATATGGGTGTCCACGGCTCCGATGTTGATCATTGATCGGAAAGTGTTCCGTCCATGTCTATGCTTCACCGAACCTATAGGGTCACTCGCTTAAGGGTCATCTATCTTCTAAATACTAGACAGGGAGTCTGAGAGAAAGTCACCGGAAAAGTTCCAGAGCGAACACCGGAATGGTTTCGGTAAAACTGAAAAGTTGTTTCGGGGTATGCCATTAAGGCAAATTGGTTTTGGCACACGCCTGCAAATTCTTGGAGGGTGCCAGAATTATTCTGGAAACTTCTAGGATTTTTCCAGGATAAAAACCGAAAAAGTTCCGGAGCTGCCGGAACCGGTTTAGTTACTTTTCGCAGATAAAAATCACTAATCCGAAATTGTTTTGGAACGCGTCCAAAATCATTTGTGTGTGTACTGGAATTATTCTAAGACCCACAGAAATATTTTCGGATTTAACGGTCACGGAAAAATGTTTCCGTGAATAGTGAAAGTGCTTTTTGGGTGTCTTCTTGGAGAAGCCACCTTGAGGGCCTTTTGGTATTTTTCCCCTTGGCTTCTTGGAGAAGCCACCCTTGGGCTTGGCCTATAAATAGGGGTGGAGGGGGCTGCCTAAAGGCTCATCCCTTGCTCTCATACACATGCCATGACATTTCTGGCTTCTCTCTCCCTCCCAGCGAAATAGTTTCGTAGAGCTAAAAGGCTGTCTGGGTTCCGGTGGGAACTAGTTCTGGACGGCGAATCCCTGCCGGATAGATGACACCGTATGTGTGCAACCCCGTAGAGAGGTCGTAGTTTCGATCCTTTGCCCGAGGGGCTGTTCGAGTACCTGCCCGGAGGGCTGTCCGAGTGACCCGCCCTAAGGGCTGTCCGTGAGGCCTCCCGGAGGGCTGTCCGGGGATCCGTCCGGTGGGACTATCCGAGGGACTGTCCAGAGGCCTCTCGAAGGGCTGTCCGAGGATCCGTCCGGTGGGACTATCCGAGGGACTGTCCAGAGGCCTCCCGAAGGGCTGTCCGAGGATCCGTCCGGTGGGACTATCTGAGGGACTGTCCCGAGGCCTCCCGAAGGGCTTCTCGGAGATCCGTCCGGTGATCTGATGAGGGAGTACATCCTCGCGGTTGGGAGGTTTTAAATCCTAGATGCGGGGATCTGCACCGCCGATCGTCATCGACTCTACTTTCGCTGCGCTACGAGTCGGTAACAAAAAGATCAAACCTTGTATGCAGTCTCCATAGTGGTCCTGGGCTGGTGCGTAGGTCGGAAATTTTTTGTTTTCTGCTGCGTTCCCCTACAGTGGCATCATGAGCCGTGCTATGCGTAGATGCAGGTTACGATCTAGAATACATAGAGATGTATGGGTGTTGCACAATATAATTTGTAGTAGATGAGTTCTACTGCTGATAATTATTTGTGCGGGTAGCAGATGAAATCTGTTACCCAATGTTCTTGTTGCTTCCCTGGAATTTGCATATTTCTGATCTTGATAACAGCATGGTGGAGTTTCAAAGTTCTAGCAATCCGCGATCCTGATTGATCAACGAAGTGCTAACAGTTCATTGAATTCCACCATAGTTAGAGAGAAAGATGAAATTTCGCAGACAAAAGGGCAATGCAGATATGATCTGCACGGGGGTCATGCGTATGATGAATTTCAGTATGGGGCTCGAGATTTTATTATCTCGTGTTTCATACACCCCGTAAAGTTAATCTAGCGACTTGAATAATCATACTTGATGATGGACGTTGGTAGCTGCGGTTTGTTCGAAACCTTAGAAGCCACGTAAAATGAAATTTTGCATAAACCGATTAGAGGCGTCTAACTTGGTTTTGCAGGATGGTTTGCATGTGCATATGATGTGGTATAGCAGTGCTCATATTAATTTGATTATGTATGAGATGACTATATGATGTAAATTAACATGACCTGCGTGTCATGATTCGGCATGATGGCTGGAGCCATATGATTGTCACTTTAATGACTTGCGTGTCAACCTTTTGTAATGCACTTATTTTATTAGCTATAGAGATAGCAATATTATCTGGTGCATCGACAAGGTGGTGGCAAACTTCGCGAAGGTGAACACCGACGCGAATGCTGAAGACGAAGAAATTAAAGACTTCTCCGTCAGAAAGGGCTATACCATATCATGCTATTATGATTTGCCTAAGATGTTTATCCCTTATGATGCACCCTTTTTGATTGCGCGGTAGTCGCTTTTATTAGGGTGATCTCTCACTTAAAATATCAAAGTAGTTAGTGTTCACCCAAGTGTAGCACCGTCTGAAATTCGTATCTTTTCGGGGTGCGCCATGTACACATGAGCACGAACGAATCGAGAGGAATGAGGCGGGTGAGGTCAGACCTCGCAGCAAGATCACTTGGTTGTCTTTGACGTTCAGGCAGGAGAGTCCTGAGCTCGGAACACACCCATCGAAAGATGAACAAGAATCACATAGAGATGTGATTGGCAAGTTAGCCTACCGATTGAAATTCGCGTCATCGGTGATGAACCCGTCAATGGCGTCGAATTGAAATACGGATCTTGTATCACTCGCAATCAATTTTGAGAGATATTGATTTGAGTGGGAGCGCACTATAGAATTAACTTGTTTAATTCTCGGTGCAATTAGTTATGGACATTGTCTAAGTGAAATTTGCATAATAGTTATAGAAGAATGGCTCGCGTTTCCACCTTCCCTGTTAAAATTGAATAAGCTGTTTAATATCTGGTTAAAATTTTACGGTTGGTAACGTAATGTGAGGATTGTCCTCAAAAGTGTCAAGAAGGACTTTTGTCCTATCGCATGTTTTCGGTATTCTCCCGCTAAATGCTATGGATGATATGACTCTCGTCCTTCGATCCAAAAGCTAGAATTCCGTTACGGTCAAGTGCAAAACGTTTGCTTCCATGAGACCCGAACTTCAAAAGTTTGGGATAGCTATGTGATATTCATGGAACTGAAAATTAGTTTCAGATACAAACAAAGGCAAAAAGATATGGGATATCCAAAGCAATGTTTGTTTTGCAAATTATTAGTAAAAAGTGTTTACTATGCATTTGACTAATACGAGAGAGATCCAGAAGAATGCCTATCATATGATGAAGGTGAATAATACAACAACTTAAAGAGAAAGGAAATGTCCAAAGGGTGTTAGTATGACTTACACACATAGGAAGTCCGGGGCTAACGCCACTCTTAAGTTGAGTGCTTCTTTTAAGAGTAGGAGAAATACTGAAAGTTAAACTGTTAGAAGTATAAAGGCAAAAAGAGAGAAGACTGGAATGTCCAGCTCATGTATGAAATTCATACAAGTTATTGATGTATAGAAGGCTGGTCAAGAAAATAGTTCTTGGAAATTGTGATTAAACATGTTAGTCACTAATTCTTGGGTATTGTGAGTTAATCACAAACATACCCGCTCGATTGCATTCTGCTGCGACTCGATGCAAGAACTACTACGGCCTAAAAGACTTGCCGGAGTGAGGTTTAGATATGCGCTGGGAACATAGTAAAAGTTGCTATACTCGGTACATTACCTATGTATTTATTTTCATAATTCATTTTAGAGTTTTACACACTCTAGCCCATTGCATAAAGTATCTTGCAAGAAGGTTGTTCATAAGAGAACTTTTGATGTTCGGTGTTATGAATAACATAAGGGCCATGCTTCCATCATGGATGGGATGTATGTTATGAATATTGATAATAATATATTACCTCCGTATTTACTTTCATAATTCATTTTAGAGTTTTACACACTCTAGCCCATTGCATAATGTTTGTTGCAAAAGGGTTGTTCATAAAAGAACAATTGTTGTTCAGTGTTATGAATAACATAAGGGCCATACTTCCATCGTGGATGGGATGTATGTTATGAATATTGATGGTAATATGATACATCCATAACACTGACGCTAAATGTCGCAAGACTAAGAGAATACCACACATGTGTGGCACTGCATTTGGTCACATTGGAGAAACCCGCATGGAGAAATTCCATAATGATGGATTTTGAAGTCGTTTGATTATGTATCATCTGACACTTGCAACTTTCCTCCGAAAAGTGAAGTGACTGAAATACCGTTCACAGGCCATAAGGAACGAGCAACGAACTTATTGGTGATCATACATTTTGATGTGTGTAGTCCAATAAATGTTGTTGCTGGTAGTGGATTTATCTATCTTCAGAAATGACTCAAGTAGATATATGGATATTTGCTTGATGAGACGTAAGTCTGGATCTTTTGAAATCATTCGAAAGGTTTTCAATATGAAATAGAAATTATTGTAACAAGAAAATTATGTTTCTGCAATTTGAGTGCGGAAAGGAATATTTGAGTTACAAGTTTAGCGAATGTCTGATGAGTTGTGAAAAAGGTTTCATAACTTACACTTCCCGGAACTCCACTGTGAGTGGTACGTCCGTGAAGATGTATTCAAACCATTTGTGACATGGTAAGATCAAAGATGACATAAATTAATTTGCCATTATCCCTTTTAAAGGTAATGCTTTAGAGACTGCGGCTTTTACACTGAAAAGAGCGCCATCAGGTCTGTTGAAATGACGCCATGGTATGGTACGCCCAACCATGCTTTGTCTTTTCTTAACATTTGGAATATGGGGCTTGTGTAAAATATTTACAAACCTATTCCAAATCAGACAAGTACTACTTTGTAGGTTATCTCAAGTAATTGGGAATTCCTCCACCACTATACCGAGGCAAAAAGGTTTGCCACCAAGAACGGTATGCTTTTAAAGAGAATGGTTCTTGCAAAAAGGTGAGTGGGAGAACAGTGCAACTCGACAAGATAACAGTATCTTCGTCATCAGATCAAAGGAAAGAAACCTTGGAAGTAATTCCAGAGTTTCCTACTGCGACTGATACGGAAGCCTCTACATGAGATGTATGGACTTCGGTCGAACTTGCAACTGAACCTCGTAGGCAAAACTCGTGCAGACCTCTCAGGTGCGTAAGCGAGATATTGTTGTTAGACAACAGTGTACCTACGATACACAAGGAAGCATTGATGGGCCCTGACTCCGGAATTAGCTAAATGCCAATATAATCCGAGATAGTTTCCATAAATGATTCAAGATTATATCTTGATAAACCCTTCGGAAGACTTAGAGTCTAACGAACATTAATGGAACTATAAACTGATGTGGATAAAATATTTTATCCATAAAGTTTGACTTGTTGCAATAACAAGTTCAAGGAGTTGACTACGATGAGGTTGTCTCACCATAGCGATGCTTAAAGTCAGATCGGGTTAAACTAGCAATTAATACATATTTCAATCTTGAGATATGATACATGGATGCCAAAAGGATTTCCATGTGATGGAAATGCAACCTAGGACTTGCATGTGGTACAGTCCAAGGTATTTTGTCAATCCAGAGGATGCTAGTAAGTATGCAAACTTCAGAGTTCCAGCAATGGATAGAAGAGAGCAAAATGGAGTTGGAATCTTCGTTTTTGATGAAATAGTCAAAAGAGTTTGTTTTCATCAATGGATAAGGAAGATGCTTGTGGTTTCAAGAAAGTAAGTGGGAGCATAATAATATTTCTAAAAACTTTGTGTGCTTGACACATTGTTGATTGGAAATAATATAAATTTCTTAACACGAATTAGGACTTCATTGAAAATAGTTTTTTGATGAAGTGCTTGGGCTAGATAGCCTTGACATTAGGCATATTTATCTACGAGATAGAATTGCCTAATAGGCTAAAGCCAAAAATACATATTGACAAGATGCTAAAACAGTTTAGCATTAAAACGCCAAGGAGTGATTCTTGCCGAAGTCACATGGAAAGGGTTTTTGCAAGACTCAGTGTCCCAAAACACTGATGAGCAAAATACATGATGGAGATTCCACACACTTTCATGTTTGGATTAATCATGTATTCCATGGTATGTAAAACAACCAGATATGTCCAGTACTCCCAAGAAGTTGCGAGTATAGATACCGAAGTGATCAAAGTACTGATCATGGGACAACAGTGAAAAATGTCATTGAGTACTGGAGTAGCACTGATGACATGTTTTCTCGCAAGCAGAGATTATGAAGTGCTCATTGTAAGTAATTGCATCGATACAGTCTTCATCAATACTCCATGCGATTTTCGATTTAAGTTAAGGGTTTTGTGTAATACACGATATGGTGGCACGGTGTTTGGAAATCGTTCCAAACAGGTTACTGTGGTGAATTCTATAACTAAGGCTAAGTATGTTGCCGCTTTCAAAGCGACATAGAAGATGTTGAATCATACAGTTCGTTCATGAACTTAGTATGGTTCCAAGATGGCTTTGGTCAATGGAACACTATTGAAGATAGTTGCTCCATAGCTCAGTCTGAGGAATCAAGGTTTGACCAGTGATTCACATATATACGAAGCCAAGTCCACACAAAATATGAATTTTGTGAAAACGTGAAAACGCGAGGATATGCAGAGATACACACGGAACTGAAGTTGTCAGATCCATTGGACATCAGACTATACCACAAGCGAAGCATGTTTTACACCGGTATGCCATAGGTGTAAAGTGCATCAGCATTGACTAGATTATTGACTCTAGTGCAAGTGGGAGTCTGTAGGAGATATGCCCTAGAGGCAATAATAAGTGTTATTATTTATCTCCATGTTTGTAGTTAAGTTTATATTCCGTGCTATAACTGCTATGGTTCTCAAGTCTGCAATAACCACGAGGCTCGGAGGAAGACTCATATGCACGTGTGGAATAATAAACGGTAAAAAGTATTCCTAGTCTGGCCTCTAAGACTAGCTCAAGTGTTGCATGATGGTTATGTTTTCCTGATCATGGGCATGACTATGCCGGCAACTTTGAGGGCAAAATGTTAGGAGAATACTTGTGTTGAATCGACCCGAATTGATGTTATGCTATGAGATTCATTCGTCACAAGTTAATGGTTAATAACACAGAGAAAGTTAATGTTTGCATAATTCCTTAGACCATGAGAGTGTCGAGTTTCTTCATGCTTGCTTCATGAACTTTGGGGTTTGTTAAACGTCATCCGTAACTGGGTGGCTATTACGGCGGCTTACGGGTTCATGGAAAAGTATGTCAAGGGACTTGATAGCTCAAGATTGGGATTTGCTCCTCCGACGATGGAGAGATATCTCTGGGCCCTCTCGGTGTTATGGTATCCACCATCGTCTCGCCAGACACATTGTGATTTGATCACAGGGATACCGAAACACGGAAACGAGAAAAGAGAAGAAAACCGGTAACGAGGTAACTGGCATAGTGGACAAGTTGTTGATCCACGGGGATGCAGAAAATCTCACCTCGGGTATTTGTAACATATCGCGAAGCAACAGGAATAGCACACGGCAACTGGAGGTTCACTCGAATATTTATTCGTGTGCGTATAGGGGTCAATATGGGTGTCCACGGCTCCGATGTTGATCATTGATCGGAAAGTGTTCCGGCCATGTCTATGCTTCACCGAACTTATAGGGTCACACGCTTAAGGGTCATCTATCTGCTGAATACTAGATAGGGAGTATGAGAGAAAGTCACCGGAAAAGTTTCGGAGACAACGGAAAAGTTCCGGAGAGAACACCGGAATGGTTTCGGTAAAACTGAAAAGTTGTTTCGGGGTATGCCATTAAGTCAAATTGGTTTCGGCACACGCCTGGAAATTCTTGGAGGGTGCCAGAATTATTCTGGAAACTTCTGGGATTTTTCCGGGATAAAAACCGGAAAAGTTCCGGAGCTGCCGGAACCGGTTTGGTTACTTTTCGCAGATGAAAATCACTAATCCGAAATTGTTTCGGAACGCGTCCAAAATCATTTGTGTGGGTACTGGAATTATTCTAAGACCCACAGAAATATTTTCGGATTTAACGGTCGCGGAAAATGTTTCCGTGAATAGTGAAAGTGCTTTTTGGGTGTCTTCTTGGAGAAGCCACCTTGAGGGCCTTTTGGTATTTTTCCCCTTGGCTTCTTGGAGAAGCCATCCTTGGGCTTGGCCTATAAATAGGGGTGGAGGGGGCTGCCTAAAGACTCATCCCTTCCTCTCATACACATGCCATGACATTTCTGGCTTCTCTCTCCCTCCCAGCGAAATAGTTTCGTAGAGCTGGAAGGCTGTCTGGGTTCCGGTGGGAACTAGTTCTGGACGGCGAAGCCCTGCCGGATAGATGACATCGTATGTGTGCAACCCCGTAGAGAGGTCATAGTTTCGATCCTTTGCCCGAGGGGCTGTTCGAGTACCTGCCCGGAGGGCTGTCCGAGTGACCCGCCCGAAGGGCTGTCCGTGAGGCCTCCCGGAGGGCTGTCCGAGGATCCGTCCGGTGGGACTATCCGAGGGACTGTCCAGAGGCCTCCCGAAGGGCTGTCCGAGGATCCGTCCGGTGGGACTATCCGAGGGACTGTCCAGAGGCCTCCCGAAGGGCTGTCCGAGGATCCGTCCGATGGGACTATCTGAGGGACTGTCCCGAGGCCTCCCGAAGGGCTGCCCGGAGAGCCGTCCGGTGAGCTGACGAGGGAGTACATCCTCGCGGTTGGGAGATTTTAAATCCTAGCTGCGGGGATCTGCACCGCCGATCGTCATCGACTCTACTTCCGATGCGCTACGAGTCGGTAACGAAAAGATCAAACCTTGTATGCAGTCTCCATACTGTTCCTAGGCTGGTGCGTAGGTCGAAATTTTTTTGTTTTCTGCTGCGTTCCCCTACAAGGGAGGTGGGCCATGTATCAACAAAGTAGTACATATTTATATGCAACTATTGTACTTGCCGGCTATAAGGTTGGCTATAGATGACGTGGCAAGATCATATAGCCAGCAGCTGGCTATACTATTAACCATGCTCTTAAGAGCAAGTATAATAAGGTGACCTAGGCGGGCTGTAAGACTTAAAATAATATATTTTTGTTGAGTTGGAAGAGAGAGAAGAGGGTAGAGAAGAGAAGCGGGCTACAAACTAATAGCCGACTGTAGCACATGCTCCAAGAACTTTGTGAGAGAGGAAGGCGGGCCATGTATTAATGAAGTAATACTTATTTACATCTAACTATTATACTTGTCAACTATAAGCTTAGCTACAAATGACGTGGCAACAGCATATAGCCAGCAGCTGGGTGTACTATTAACCATGCTCTAAGCCGCGTTGAGAGCGCAGAACGTGAGCTTCCATATTGTCGTACACCTTTTAACTCATGCATCCATTTACTTCACTCATTTATGGACAGTCATCAGAAAACACATGTCAAATTAATTAAAAAGATGAATGTACAGATGACAGCCAGCTAGCAGCCAGTTCAACGTATTGTCCAGTACTACTACAATGACTACAGCCAGCTAGCAGCTCCTACGAGACAACATGATAATTTTTATGGCTCTTTAATGTATTTGACCAGTATTTTCCCATTTTCCCGTACTCCACCGAGTTATTTGTTCACTAGTAGTAGCTCAACACAGACCATATAAACTGTATTTTACCTAGGACCTTTTGGTCATTACACTCTTCCAACATTTATTGCCTAACTATGTGCGAATTTGTAAAGAAATACTGCGGTCGGCCTATATATATATATGAGCATCCATTGATTAGTTTATCAGGTTTCAGTCAAAACTCAAAAACAATAGAGAGTCAGCGACATCCGCGATGAACTTGTCATGGTGCTCCTTACTTGTGCTGGTCGTTTTTGTAGCAGAAGTGGCACTGGCTGCGGTTTTTGGTGATGCGGTACAACTCGATCCCAATGACATTAAGATGACCATAAAGGTATATACATGTATCCATCTCCATCTATATATGTTCAGCCGATTCTATAGTATACAGCTCCTTATACATATTGTTCTTTCGGGAATATACATAAGCTGATAATAGCCTTTCTTCACTAATTCTTTCGGGCTGCTGTGTCTATGTACCATTTTCTATATGCATATTGCAGAGCAGAAATGGGGAAATAATTGATTGCGTTGACATCTACAAGCAACCGAGCCTGAATAACCCCTTGCTGAAGGACCTGAAACACCAGGTTAATGATCCTCAGTTTGTACATGCAAATAATTACCTACTGAATTTTCTGCCAGTGATCTGCTTTTATTCTCCATATCCAAATAATATATTAATCACTTTTTTTTTATATTTTGAAACAAGTGACGCCGTGCATAAATTAAAAACTGAATCAAAAACTCATCTATGGAACCTATTTATGTACGGATGATGGTAAAGCTGAATGCATGTGTGTGTCCATGCAGATAATGAGGGACATAGCCAGTTCCGTGGCTGAGCAACAAGATGGAGATACGCAGGCGGCGGCGGTGGAGCAGGAATGGCACAAAGGCACAAGGCAATGCCCCATAGGGAGCATCCCCATCCTAAGGACGAACGCCTCCGTTAATGACCTCGCCGGCCTTCTCCCATCGCCGCTCCGTGCAGCTAACAGTAGCAGTTGGAGTGGAGCTGCCGATGCGGCCGGCCCCAGATATGAGGTCTCTCTCCTCAGGATACTTATTTTCTGTTTCACTGCTTGCAAGTCGTTGATCTCATCTTGATTTTGATGTGGATGCAGTTCGCTTTAGCGGTTGCTGCCAACGGGCCGTACAGCGGAGCTTATGTACAGCTGCCGGTGTGGAAGCCGGCGCGCGTCCACGGCTCGGAGTACACCGCGACCTATCTCCTCATGGCCGGCACAAAGGACCGCCGATTTGTCCCTTCACCTGGCGTAATACCGCCCGACGCCACCAATCAGATAGCCATTGGCCTCTTTGTACGTACACGTGGGAACTATATACTCCTTTTTTTAAGTCACCATATACTTCTTTTTGGTTTATTATTAGGCCTACCCGCAAGCCTAATAAGCCGAAAAGAAGGTAGTACACTGTAATAATTATGACTTAATAACATGATAAATATGCCGAGGGTGTTCTGCCTGCAGGCTTATCCAGAAAAAGACAATAATCCTCGGTTAAACATATTCTATACGGTGAGTATGCGTACTCGGATGGTGAGTAGTATAGATATCTGAATCTGACTTGATCTTGTTTGATTAATGTACAAAGCCCGATGGCGGTAAGACTCTGTGCTACAACTTGAACTGCGGAGGGTTCGTTCAAACAAGCAGGGCCATCGCTCTCGGCGCTAGCCTCGTCAATGGTGCGTCCGGTGTAGAAGATTCTGTGCCATACGTACTGGTTAGTATAGAGAAGGTATGTACATGCACACAATAATAATTATGGTATTCTACTATTCTTTCGCTAGGATTATTTTGGATAACAAATATTTCTTTTTTACAACGAGCTTTTCCATTTCCATGCATGGATGATGTGCAGAGCGCTGCTGGGCCTTGGCATGTGCTGGTGAACGACACGGACCTCGGCTACTACCCTCGGGCCATTTTCCCTTGGTGGTTCTTCCCTGAGGCCGTGGCCAACCTGGTGGGTGGCACGGTGCTCAACACATGGCCCGGCGGCAAGCACACAAACACCGTTATGGGCAACGGACGACGGCCACCCAACGACTACAAACCTGCCGTCATCAAGGGCTACGTAGCTGTCAACCTCGACGGACACTCCTTCCCCGACACTCTCGAGACCATTGTCCACACTGCGGCCAACTGCTATGACATCAATTTACTCGGGCAAAGCATTGGCACCGTCATCCATGTGGCCGCATGCATCTTTTTGATGCAGAGGCCGGAGGATAACCTCCTTTTCTAAAAAAAAAAAAAAAAAAGCATTGGCACCGTAGGTGTCAGCGTTGCATTCGGCGGATCTGGTGGACCGGACTGTGCTCGGCGACCCGCCTAGCTAGCTAGCTACAATATCCAGTTAGGTGCATACCTGCACAAAAGCTTCCCAGTGGCCAGTGGGTGCACGATAGAATGGATGTCTGAAGCTAAGATTAGTAGTTCAATAATAAAAGGATGTTTGTAGCAGTAATAAAAGAAAATCAAATTCTCCATGGATTCAAACAAATAAATAAGAGAAATCATATACATAGGGAAAACCCAGTTCTGAAAATCGGCATATCACGAAACTATAAAACAATTTCACGAATCACCATACAACAAAGTCACCATTCACCAATTAAAACAACAAATTTGCCAGTTTTGAGTAAATAGCAATTTACTCCCGCATGATCACCCACTATGCACAAGCCATAAAAAAAGTACTATAAGAATTACCAATTGCATCGAACAGCTTAAAATAAGCTAGCCTGAAACCTTCAAAGACTATTAGAACACAAGATAAGTCAAAACTTAAAACAAAGCCCAAAAGCGCTCAGCTCCTTGATAACGGCGCCTGAGAAAACTTGATGGCCTGCAAGTGCACAGAGTTTAGTTGTAGCTTTTTTTGAAGTAAGAGTATCGATCTCATAGGGACCACAAGAATTAGGCGTTGTCTCTCGTAGTAACTTATTAACTTGTGTCTGCAAGTAATTGTAGACTCCAAGCAAAGTGAGGGTGAAAATAAATAGTAGTTTTGAGTAGAGTGTAAACTGAAAGTAAATAACAAAAACAGGAATAAAAATAGTACGATGAGTAAAAAGTGAACTGGCAGAGGAGTAAGGGGTTCTCAGGGAGTCCGAAATTCTCATTGGTAAGTTTCTAACGTAACCTATGCAACGACATAGTATTGTTCGGATACTTGAGCCACTCTTGACGTTTATGCTGGGCAGAGCCAGGAACAGAACGCATTCTACTCTAGGTAGACTTCGTGTCACGCACGCCACTACCGTAGTCCCCTCCTGCAGGTTACGACTACGGTAATTAAGGGTTCCCCTATGTTCGCGGCCTTATTAAGTGTTCTCCGTAATTCCCCTATCAATTGTAAAAGCTAGGGGTGAAGGATTTTACTGTCACCTCAAATTACCTTCACTTTCTAACCTTTACAAAGATATCGATACACTTCATGGCCTTGCGGCGAAAATGCTGAGTGGGGCCCCTTCACAACATTTATGAAGTTTATTAAACTAAGCATTCAACAGAGGATCTCATATCCTTATTAATGTTTGAGCTCCTATACATACCAAGGTTCATCCATATCCCCCAAAACTATGGGGTTTACTTGTACATAGGGGAGACAAACATCATATGATTGGCGGTGATGATCATGGATGGATCAAACAAGTAACACACATACAAATCCACAATAGGGTTTGGTATTACGACGAGATGGAGGTGGATGATGATGATGATGATGATGAGGGTGGTGATGATGCCGACTTTCCCTTGCACGTGGTGGTGAAGATGGCGATCTCCCCCTTGCTAAATCCCCCTCCGGAGGCTAGGGTTCTACCTTTCGGATGTGTTTCTGGTGTGTGTGTGTGTGTGTATGCGTCTAATCCCCGATCCGACCGCGCAGGGTGGAAGTAGTCGACCAGGGGGAGGCGGCTCCTGTCGGGGGGATGACCCCCGGGTAGGCAACGGAGCCCGAATCCCTTTCGGAAAATCATCAGAGCAAGACAAGTCCCTCTGGCCGGCTTGCCAGGCACGCCGGCTCCCCAGCGCGAGCCGGCTTGGCGTGGCAACCCGGCCTGGCCGGCTGGCCCATGCCGGCTGGCCGCGAGGCGGCGAAGCCTTAGCGACGAAGCAAGCGGTGCTACAGCGCTCCTCCCTTTACCCTGACAGAGCAGGTGAGGCTGCAGCTTTCCTTGCGCCCCCGCCCGAGGCGAGCGGTGTCAGTGAGGCGTGGTCCTGTAGAAACGGCGGCGCCGACCTCCCTCTGACGATGGACAAGACGCGCCACAGTGCCTCGAACCCAGACTGACGAGACAAGACCCATCACGATGCCCGCGCCAGGCAGGTGCGGCGCACCTGGCGACCCGGCACCCGGCGACCCGGCATCCCGGCATCTGGCGACCCGGCGACCCGGCCACCGGATCCTGGTCAATGACACCAGGGGCCCGCGCCTCTGGTACGTTACCGTTGTAACCCTGGGGGTCGGCCTATAAGACCCCCAGGGAGGCCTCCGTGCAGAGGGATCGGGTTTTAGTGGCTGAGAGTTCGAGTTAGTGCGGTAAGGTCAGTTCTCACCCTAGCTAGCTCTCTCCAGATCACGAACACTCGCACAGGAGAGGCAGAACGGTGGCTCAGCCCCTTCTCCCTCCTCCGTCCAAGCAACTCCAGGAGCGACTCTGTAACCTCTGTGTTTATCAGCTCACACGGCAGGAGTAGGGGTGTTACCTCTCCAGTTTATCTAGCTCGTATGGTTGGTCGTCTTGCGCTCTGGATGAGCTGCATGCTCCAATTGCCTCCAAATGTTTTATTCTTCTTATGTAGGTGATAATCATATTGATTAACGTGATTCCACCATAATTTCCTGGGATAATCATATTGGCAGCACATCTTTTGGAGCTAGATATGGGACTGTTATAGTTATTTTGTACTTATATAGGGGTTTCTGCAAATTTCGCAGCATGGGGGCATCCAAACTCCATCCTGTACCTACAGGTTCCATCCAATGGCTGTGATGCGGTTGGTGCAGCCGGAGTACTCCATGCTTGGGAGTACAGGGTATGCTCTCATCAATTAGTGCACACGCGCTGCAGTTTGTATATACGTATCACAATTACGCTTTGCTAGCAGTGCTATAAATAATGGTGAATAAACCTTAGTGTGCACACATTTACCATTTTGCTATTAATGCAGCAAATAAAAAGGTACTCCTAAGGAACCCATAATTAACTTGAAACTTTAGCAGTGCAGAAAAATTTAAGCAATAAGCATCGTCTTCCTTCCTGATGACATAATACAAGTTAAAATACTATGCAAATTAACTCTGTAAAAGCAGGCACTATTCTAATTAGATATGGATTTTAGGAGAAAGGTTATACAAAGATTACCTTGTAATAATCTACCATCAGTTGGTCCCGAATACGCAGGCCAAGCCGATGTACACCAGGTACGTGCCCAAGCCGGAGGAGATGTCGATCCCGGTCAACAACAAACCCCTCGTTACTTGCGGCCAACAGCGCATCTTACCCATGCGCAGTGAAGCCGCATCGATCAGGCTCCAGAAGACACAGAGAGTCAAGCCTACCTGCGACAAAGCAGCGACAAAGATGCATACTCGCCACGTCACCGGCACGCGTGGCTCCGCAGCAGTCGCCATCTCCTCCTTTTCAGCGTCGCCGAGTTGTGATGCAAGAAACTACGCAATGGCGATTGCCAGCCCCACGCCTACCAGCGTGTACAGCTGTGCCACATCATCGGCGGTATGTCGAAGCACTATGCACGAGGGATAACGTCGGTGCCAACGTCAGCCCCAAGAAGAAAGCGGTAACCCGGAGCCCACTGTTCCGGCCACGGTGTGGAAAATTTGGCTCACGGACTTAGAGATCGTTTCCTATTTATAGAATACATAATTTTAAGCTGCTTCGTAGTAGTAAATGAACAGTGACATGTCTGAGATTATTTACATATATAAATTACTCCCTCCGTTTCTAAATATAAGACCTTTTAGAGATTCCACTATGGACTACATACGGAGCAAAATGAGTGAATCTACACTCTAAAATATGCCTATATACGTCCGTATGTAGTTCATAGCGGAATCTCTATAAGGTCTTATATTTAGAAACGGTGGGAGTAGCATAACAGACAAACAATTATATAGTGAAGAAGTGAAAATATGCTTCCCGAAATGATTGAATACAACAAGAAAGTAAATGCAATGAAATATAGGAACCAAGGGTAAACGAATATTATCATTTGCTAAAATAAACACATCCTTAACCTTGATCTATAATGTTTGCTCCCACCTGAACAGGGGCGGAGCTTAGTTAGGGCCCAACTGGGCCATGGCCTGCCCAGGATTTTTGCACATCTTTTTTTACCTACGCTTGCTTCGTTGCCCACACCACACCGCATCTAGACTGAAGGTTTCGTTTTCTCTCGCATGAGCATTGAGAGCAGTGCGGCAGCGGCGCTAGGTCATCCTGAAGGTTCCGTTCTCTCGCACGAGCATTGAACAGTGCGGTAGAAGCCCTAGGTCTAACACAGTAACACAGTAGCCAGCAGCGGCGGCAAAGCAGCCGCACATGCACACAGCAAGGACCAAGTGCCGCCCGTGTGACGCCCCCGACTCGCCTTCAGCGCCAGCACCGGCCACGAGGTCCATCGCTCCAGCAGCAAGGCAGGAAGCAGCGTCACAGCATGCAAGACATCACATGTATTCTGATTTGTTTCCCCAATTTCGGGTTGCCTGATTTTATCCACTCGGTTGTTCATTACAATTTACAAATTGCAACGTAGGTATTGGTAGCTAGCCATGTAATGTCATACATACTACTGCCTATGATTCATATTTCTTTTTAAAAAGTGTGCTCTCTTTAGTCTGGCCCGCCCAACATTTTCTTCGAAGCTCCGCCACTGCACCTGAACCTAGAACTATAGAATGTTTCATACTTCATACACTAGATTCGGATCTGAATGTTCTATAAGAAGAATCTTGAAGTAAGTAAATTAATTAAACATGTGTATTAAACAATATTCATAATTCAAATGGAAATCCAAATCATAGATAAAATTTTCCAGAGAATGTCGCGGTGGGTATGCTTATTAAGTAAAATCAAGACGTACCAATGAGACCGGGCGGTGCACGTGTCTCGCCGTCGACTGTAGGATGCCGAGGGTCCTGAACACGGCTGTCTCCTGCAGCCTGCAGGAAGTGGTGGGCGTCGTCGCTTTGCTGCTTTTGTTGCCAAACAACAGCGAAAAAATTAGAACAATGTCAGTGCTAGAAAACTTGGTGGAGTCAACATTAAAAGAGAACAATGTCAGTGCTAGAAAACTTGGTGGAGTCAACATTAAAAGCAAGTGACAATCATTGCCCCGAATCGGTCATCAGAGTTTATTGAGAAAATTAGTAAGAAAACTGGTAGATTTTTGGGCGCCCAAGGAATGTGGTGGTAAATCCGGATTTGAACTTGAAATCTGGTTGATTTTCGTAATTCACTCTACCCCGCGAGATCCCACAAACCCTGGACGAAATTCCTCAATTCGACCCCAAATTCTCCTACAACTGAACCAGGCATTACATATCCTCTCCTGTTTATATAACCACTGAATATAGACAACAAAGGGATTTTTCTTCTTCTTGGAAACAACCTATTCAAGAGCGGATGGGGATCGGCCGTGGCGAACTAGTGCTGCTGATAATAATTTACTTCAAGACATGACCAACTCTACTGAAAACGTATGTACCTTCGAATTCTCGTCTTCCGTACAGTCAAAAAAAATCTCTGCATTGGCGCTCGTCTCCTCGCCAAGTTCGACGAGCTGATATGCCTTCACTCCTGTTATGATCTTATCTTTGTTTTCTTGTTTTTAGTGGACATTGTGTTGTTATCCTTTGCTGAGCGAGCATTTTTGTCGGCATCGCTAAAAAAAGAACCAAAAGTTGTTGCCAGCGATTGGCAGCCAAAATTACATTGCACACTATCCTAATTAGATTAGGAGAAAAGTTTTACAAACATTACCTAGTAATCTTACATGAGTTGTGGAGCTGCGAATAAATTGCGCGCGGGGGAGGGGGGGCACGGCCCCCTGACATCAACAAAGCTCGGCCAGTGGAGGAGATACACATCCCGATCAGCAACGAACCCTTGTTGCTTGTGGCCAACAATGCATCTTACCCACGCCAAGTTAAACCGTGAGGACCAGGCTCCAGAATACGTAGACAAGCAAACCTACTGATAGCACAACAGCGACAAAGACGCACACTCGGTGTATCACAAGCACATGTCGCTCTCCCACATCATTTCCTCCTTTCTAGTGCCGCCGAGCAGTGATGTGATCGCCATTATGTGGGAGGGACGACGTTTGTGCCAACATCAGCCCCAAGAAGGGGAGCAGCAACCCAAAGCCCACCGTTGCAGCAAAGGCGTTAAAAATATGCCTCACGGACTTGAGATTGTTTCCTGTTTATAAAAGACACAACTCTCAACCTACTTCATAGTAGTAAATAAATAGTAATGTGTCTGACATTATTTTACATACCTAATTTAGCATAACCATAGATAGTTATATAGCGAAGAACTGATGATATGCTTCCCAAAATGATTAAATACAATAAGAAAGTAAATGCAATGAAGTATAGGAACCAAGGGTAAAAGAATATAGTCATTAGCTAAACAAACACATCCTTGACCTTTTATCTATGGTGTTTTCTCCGACCTGAACCTAGAACTATAAGTTGTTTCATACTTCATACACGAGACTAGTCTGATCTGAACTTTCTTAAGAAGTCTTAAAGTAAGTAAAGTAATTAAGCGTATACTTTAACCATTACTAGTTACATTGTTTCAACATCATGAAGCCATGATCTATAAGAGCTAAGAGCCGTTGAAAAATAATATGAACATTATACACATAAAATTCAAAATTCAGATGGAAATATAGTGTATTGTGTGCGCCACGGCTTTTATTCGCACTTCCTTTCAACCTTGAGACAAGTTATTATCATATCTTGTCAATAAAACATTTGGCCATTCTCTTGTATACTTTGGATTTTTTTTTTCCTTTCTTCATTCTACCCTTTGGAGTAGGCAGCCCTAGGTACTTGACCTCAAAAGTGGCTTGAGTAACTTACAACACCCCTTTAATCTTATGTACGTAGCATTTATCATGGTTTATGGGCTAACCTGTCCCGCTAGCAAAGGTATTTATGATTTGTTGGACCAGTAGGGCATGCTCACACTCCGCCTTGAAGAACAAAAGTGTCTTATCCATGAACAACATATGAGATGTACCTGGGGGCCTTCTACACACTTCTGGGTTCTATACATACGATGAGCATTGACCTCCCTGTGCAATAGAGCTGAGAGACCATCAAAAAGAAATAAGAAGAGAAAAGAGGACTGCAGGTCACCTTGTCATAATTCGCGTGAGGGGACAACAAATCCAACATGGTCCCATTAAATTTTCATGGAGTATCTCATCAAGGTCACACGTGACATTTTCCGGCTGACCCACTGATGAGCAAAACCCAAACATTGCATCGCTCTCTGAAGAAAGCTCCAATCCACAAGATCATACACGTTAGAAAGGTCCAATTTGTGCGTACATAAGTTCTTACTATGGTTTCTTTTGTGCTCAATAATAAAGTAGAAACATTCAAAGGTTACCAGTGTATTATCCGTAATAAGCCTCCCTGACACAAACACACTTTGTTTCACCGAATATGTATCTCCCAGCATAGGACGTCATCGGTTCACCAAGAATTTTGCCACTACCTTATAAATGATCGAGCATAAACTGATTGATCTAAACTCCGTTAGTTTAGCAGGCTCTTCCACTTTAGGGATAAGAACAATAGACATATGATCCACATTATCTGGCATTAGATTAACTGCATTAGTAACCTGTTTCTTTAAAGTACCCAATTTCTTTGATAGATCGTGCAGGTAACTCATCCGGTCCGGGAGCCTTTAGGGGCCCGCAAGCCTGCATTCATGCTCGAACATGACTATCTCCTCTAGGTCAAGTTGGGGGTCACTGCATTTTCCCAGGGAGAACTTAAATTTAAAATAAAATAAAATAAAGTTTTCTTACTGATTATTGGCGAATTTATAAATCCGTACATTCACAAAAGAGTTGTCGCATAATTAAATTGTTGAGGTAAAAGTGAAATTAAGGAGGTAGGGAGGCGCGCGATCGATATCATCTCCGTTTGTTCTTGCTCCCGACGAGCAAGACGACGTAGAAGAGAGCACGGAAGAAGCAGCCGAATGCCGCCGTGACCAGGAGACAACTCCACTTCCCTAGGTCGGTGACGGCCTGCTGCTTGAGCACGTCGGCGCCGGTGAGGAGGCACGTGCTGGCCGTGACGTTGGTGCCGAGGGTGGCGCTGATGGCGCCGAGCACTTTCATCTTGACGGCCTCCGACATGCCGCCGACGGGCGTCCCGTCGAACACCTGGATACCCCGCGCGAAGCACCTGGTGGCGTCACCGAACTCGTTCTGCACCAGCGCCTGGTACGGGTACTTGACGAGCGACATGTAGTGGAGCCACATCCAGTAGCTCGGGATCCTGTCCCGGCTGATGAAGAAGCCGGACAAGAGGAGGAAGTAGGCGAGGACGGCCACCACCACCGTGTAGCCGAGCATCACGTGCGGCACCACCGCCGAAAGGAACGTCACGAAGCCGATGCCCGCCCATAGGGAGGCCAGGACGTTGAGCACGAAGAAACCGAAGGACGCGCCGCCGCCGGCCAGGCCGACGGCGAAGAAGGTGGTGACCGCGAATGCCAGGCACGGGATGACCAGCGGCGGGAAGAACACCGCGGAGCTGGCGAGGACGTACGAGATCCGGCGGTACGCGTTGTGCTCCGTTTCGCGGAGGTACACGTGGCGCTCCTGGATGAACACCGGCAGCGTGCCGGCGCTGACGTAGAACATGGTGGACATGCCCATGGCGAAGAAGCCGAGCCGCTCCTGGACGCCCTTGGGCATGTCGTCCAGGCGGAAGAAGATGGTAACCAGGACGATGCCCGTCACCATGAGCGTGCCGAGGCGCAGCGCGAAGAGCTCTGGCATGCGCCGAAAGTTGATGAACGACCGCTTGCTCAGCACCCACACCTCCAACGCCAGCGGGTTCGCGTACGTCCACATCCCCCCTTTGCCGGCGCCACTCCCGCTCAGGCGGCTCAGCTTCCCACGGGAGACGCTCTCCGCCACGGCCAACTCCAGCGACATCACAGTTCTGCTGACCTTCTTGTCGGTTGTGTCGCCGTGGCCGTGGCCGTGCCACCTGGCACTGAAGTCGGTAAGCTTCATGGCGCCGTTGGGCTGGCGCTCGAGGTCTCGGATGGTGTCGAGCGCGAACTCCGCCGGGTTCTCGTTGTCAGGGATGGGCGTGCCGAGCTCGGAGAAGAAAGGCTTGAGGCCGGCGGGCGTGCCGGCGTAGACGGTGCGGCCGCGGGAGAGGAGCAAGAGGCGGCCGAGGATGCGCGCACTGGGCTGGTGGATGGTCATGACGACGACGCTGCCGCTCCGAGCGATGTCGCGGAGCACCTGGACCACCATGAAGGCGCTGGTGGAGTCGAGGCCGGACGTGGCTCGTCGAGGAAGAGCAGGATGGGGTCGTGGATGATGTCGGCGCCGCTCACCGCCCGACACGCCGCGGTGAGTCTCGTCGCCTACGACGGTGTCGGCGGCGCTGCAGAGGCCGAGCTGGCGGATGAGCGCGTCGACGCGGTCGCGCTTCCTGGCCGCGGAGACCGTGCGCGGGAGGCGGAACTCGGCGGCGAACAGCAGCGTCTCGCGCACGGTGAGCATCGGGTACAGCAGGTCGTCCTGCATCACGTAGGCGGAGATGGCGCGGAGGCGGCCGCCGGTGAGCGGCTCGCCGTTGAGCGTGACGCCGCCGCGGAGGCTGCCCCGCGTGATCCGGCCGGCGAGGGCGTCGAGGAGCGTGGACTTTCCGGACCCGCTGGCGCCCATCACCGCGAACAGCTCGCCCTCGCGCGCCTCGCCGGAGATGCCGTCCAGCAGCGCCTTGGTGTTGGAGTCCGGGGATGCCACCTGGCGGTTCCTACGGCACGACATCAGCCCGCCGCGGCGCTTGTTGACGCTGTAGCATAGGTCCGTGAAGGACAGCACGTACGGCACCGGCTCCTGCTCATCAGGTCCAACGCCGACAACCATGTGGCCGGAGGTCGCCATGGATGCTCGGTCTTCCGTGTATGCTAGCGCGATACGGCCATATCGCTCTTGGCCCCTGGGACAGCCAGCGATGCCGAAGTGAGCGAGCATATTGCTGAAGAAGGGGCGCAGCGGCAGGGGCATACCCGCGGCGAACGTCTCCGCTCACGAGAGGAGGGGTCGGCACGCACGCTGCCTTGGCGGCGTCGATGAGGTGCAGACCATGGCCGCCATGACTTGCGCTACCTCCTCCCCCCTACTCGTCGTGCTCCCCGCCTCCCCTGGCCAGCTAGGCTGCAGATGCGGTGCTCTCCCGCCCCCGCTCCACCTCCCCTCGCCTGCCTCGGTAGCGTTTGCCTGATGGAGAAGATTCGCCGGAGGTGTGGCCGATGGTGATGGCCACCGCCTTCTCAGCACGCACGCCCTCAAGCCAATTCCAACGTGAGGGCACGGTCGTAGATGCTGACGGGTGGGTCCTGTGTGCAGCATAACGTTCAAGTCAAACAGTGTCAAGTTTTGTTGCCACATCAGCATTGCCGGCGGGTCCCATCTGACGTGTTTATTGACCGATCGCAAATTGTCAGCAAAATGGTGGTGGATTTTTGCAAAAAAAAATGATGGTTTTTTGATTTAGGGTCCACAAATGTGGTGGTTTTCCGCAATTTACTCGGGTTCTTCCGTTATAAAGAAATTTGCTAGATACCGTTTCTCTCTGGTGCATTCACCAGCACCAACAATTTCTTCACCAGGTTGATAGACAAGCATGTTGACACCGCATTCCATCTTTTTTTACCTTACCAATTGGCAGCCAAACATGCCAAATGTTGGCAACTTCCAGCTTTGCAAATAGGCTTGCCAACAATTGGCATGCCAAAAATTGGCTGCAAACCAATCAGCCTCATTATCAATCAGATGCCTACATGTGGTAATTATTCTAACTGAGCTAATAAATGAAGCCTGTGATTAGAAACAAAACAAAACAAAGTACCACGTTTTATTGGCCTCTTATAATGGCAGTGGATTTTTATGGAGCAAAAAAACAGTAGATGAATTAATCTACTCCCTCCAATTCATATTAATTGACACTAGTTTAGTACAAAGTTAGTACAACTTTGTACTAAACCAAAGTCAATTAATATGGATCGGACGGAGTAATAAGTTACACAAGGCAAACTTACAGCACAACACAATACGTTACTGAGCTCAAGTGAGCAAGGCAACGTGCAATGACAAATGCTCAACAAGTTGAGTCGGTCTTAACACGAGACATAATCCAAGAAATTCCAGTTCTACCATAAAGGAATCACGACCTGATACATCCAAGGCTGACTGGTAGTCGAAGGGGGGAAACGAGATCTAACCATTAGTTAGCAAGGGCAACGAAGATGCACGATAATCCCTACACATAATCTAAATCTAATCAGCAAACAGAAGCCATAGACCAGAATCAAATTGTCCTCTGGAACCAATGGAAGTCCAGTCCAGAGTGCACCTGCTACAAAAACAATGCCCCCAACTGTGCTCTTGAAGTCTGCGTCTGCTTACAAGGTCAAGGTAGGGACCCGAGCCAACAGCTGAGAATTCTTGTGCAAGGGTAATTTAGGTGATGTATCTTTCCTGCTGCTGCTGAAGCAAATGAGCAGAGGACTTTGCGTCCAAATACAGAACACGAACTTCTTCGAGATCAGCCTGACAGAGGATCGTGAAGTCAGACTACAAGTGACTGAAATCAGGCTAGGAAGATGACATGTTATTGAAATTCAACATATACCTTGCAGATCTTCTCTCTCCCATTAGCCTTGGCAACTACGCTAGCAGGTGACAGCAACTGAATAGCATGTCTGCAAAGAGATTCAAGATCTATTACAACCCATTACAACCAACAATGCTTACACTAGACATACAGACATGTTGAAATTCAAATAAGTAGAACACTAAAAGTGGGATGACAGCAAAAAAACAGGTTGGAAACTGTCCTAACTTTAAAGGCTCGAGAAAGTCCTTCCAACCCACATTCCAGCTTAATTTAATTTAATTTCGCATTTCTAATCTTGGCATGGGACGCAAATGTGTGGACATAATCCGAAACAACAACAAGAACCATACCTCAAAGATGTCTGCTGCCCAACCTCTCCTAGAAATGCAAGACTGTCTTCATCAATTTCAATCTCCTCCACTTGTGCTCTAATAGCTAATATCTGCAACGCACAATAAACAAACATTAAATGCATTTCTACATAGGAAAGTTGAACACATGATAAGGCAGGAAATAGGAACCTGGATCATCTCGATAGGGCCATATATCTGTGTCCGTACGATAACCAACCTATCTAGGAGGTCGACTGGGATACCATGGGGACTTGTCATGTCAGTTCCCCTGAATAAATAAAAGAGTTGTACAATCATAAGATGTATAATAAGGGCAAAATAGTACATAAGAGCAATAGGCGGTAAGGCGAGCACACCGCCCTGATGCCTAAGCGCCTAAAGTGGGCATAATTGCAAGGCTGCCAGGGATTCCGGTATTGCAGTTCAGCATGGAGCAATTCACGACAGGTAAATCAAATTTCTTACCTTACAGTACATATTCCTCTGTTTGTAGCGAGTATTACAATTGGCGATAATGAGCTCTCGAGAGCACGATTAAGATAAGAGAAGCACTCAATGTCCAGCATGTGAACCTACAGATAAAATTATTATCATTAATGAAATCAGATCACTGTAAGGCATAGTTCTACCATTTAGTAACATAAAGCCAATTAGTTCAGGAGAACAATGCTGCTCCACAAGATGGACACTTGTTTATTTGGCAATAGGAGAAGTTGGAAATAAACAAGCCCAAGCTCATTCATATTTTAGGAAATCCAAAACAAACCTACGAAGACAAGTAGATTTTCAATCCTGAGATAATAATATAATACCTCATCAATGAACAGCACACCAGGTACAAGCTCTGCAATACCTTCGTCAATATATCTGTTAACCACCTACGACCATACAAAAGAAAAGGCACCCATTCCAATAGGTCTATCAAAATTTGATCCAAATTTATAAAAATAAAATGTTGCATAACGAGAATTTTGAAACCTTATTGATCTCTTGGCGCAGCTTCTCAGTGATTTCAGTCTTCCGTGACTTCATCATCTGGCCCATAAGGGACAAAATATCTTGGCCTCCTTGCGGCTGGGCATTTGCGGCGTCAAGGTCATGCAGTGTAACGTCCTATGCAGATGAAAGCATATAATTTACTTCTTTCAGTTGACTTACATTGAACTTGAAAACAAGAAGAATACGCTTCTATGTTACAACACAAACAGGAATTTTCACTCTATGCTATTGGAAAAGATTATCACCCACCGAGAGAAAATAAAGAACAAACCACGCTGAACTCAATTGTCCTTCGTCGGATGTAGGTACGTAAAGGATGATTCTAACTTTCTTTAGACAGAACAAGAACAACGATTCCTACTTAATTGGTGAATTCAAGAAGACAATAGTTAACCGGGTTTGAGCGGATGATCAAAAAAATGGCGCGCAATCTTATTAGCTTGCGAACTTTATGTTTTTTTATCCAGGAAGGCGCAATTAATAATGTGGACCGAGTATTTGATGCAATCTTATTAATCCTTAGGTTATGGATTTTCCGTTTCTATTTTCTGGAATTTAGCGGGAGCAAGCAACTTACAAATACCTGGCAGGGAAACCACATATTTAAGCATGCTTGAGCAACACTATAATAATAAGAAGCTTCATCTTAACAAATGCATCATGCTTCCACCTTTGATCCTTTAGATTAGATATAATATGCTGCAATTGCATACTATATTATCTCAGATCCAATTACCAAAAAGTTGTTTTATGGATGGTACAATGCAGAATTGGCTGAACAAGTGTACATGCAAACAAACTATAAGGCTGAACTAGCGTCAAATTTGTACCTGCACTATTTCTTTTTTCTTGTGGACTTCCCCTTTGGGAATTGGCACATACTCCTCTGCTTCAAGATCGTATTCTGTAGCAAAAGCATCACATCTGCCAACTCTTTTCACTGCACCGCTGTTAGCTTCGATGTATATAACATCACCGACTGCCACCTGCATCCCATATACAAATGATGAAATGTTAAGCAGCTTCATGCAGAAGACAAGTAGGAGAGCCAAGGCAAAGCAACGAAAGTAAATTATAATGCATCATATCTCAATTTAAGTAAAGTCTCACGATGTTTTGTTATGCCATAACAGAACATCTAACAATGAACAAGAGAAATATGATCATGTGTGTGAGTTTCCATGAGTAAATACTTGCCATGAGTTTGCACAGGTTATATATTGCATAAAGACAATATTCTGAACACTTCAGATACACAATCCACCCACTGTAATTCAAAGCGAAAATACAAATGCAACTTAACAGTCTAGCAACAGAGGCAGAGAGCAAGGGAGGGTAGGTAGCAGATAGTAACCTTTTCCTTGATTAAAGCATCATAAATTGTAGGATCTAACTTTAGTTGCTTAGTCCCTTTTACAGTCTTCAGGCCAATTACTACATGGCTAATGCTTTTCCCATATCCACCAGTTGAACTCTCAGATTCTTCTGGGGAAAGCTCTGTAACCTAAAAGGCAAGCAAAATAATATAGCCACAAGCACTAGAATATTAGTTGTATTAGAAAATGATGACAAAGAAAGTATTCATATCAAGTAAAACACTAATTCAAGAACAATATCTTTTTCAAATTTGAAAAGGAGCATATATGCCACTCCTACCTCTCCTTCATAGACTTCTTTGTTTTCCTTTATACGCAAGCCTATAGCTCTACGAAAATTTTCCATCAGCACCTCAGTTTTCTTGACCTCTGAAGAGTACACTTCTGATCCTACCATAGGACAGAAAGGGACCTGCATTCCAGAATAGCAAGAGAAGATTGAAGTTTCTTCCAAAACAGAAATAGACATAGGGCATCAAATGTAAATCAATATATAGTTCACTGCAAAAAATCATATACATTGGATGTAATGGACAAGACAGCCTGATAAATTGCTAGCAAATGCTAGTAATCCACCAAATTTACTCCAGCGTTTTGGAGTAAGTATATTTTCTAAAGAACAGCATACTTCCCATTAGCAGGGCAGCATACTGAAATATTTTGGACCAGCGAGAAGCAGAATATAGAACTCAAAATAATTTTTTAATGACCAAGACAAATGGTAACACATTACTAGCTAAAATGATACTACAGAACACCAATTTAGATAAGTAGATGAAATGAAATTCAACCACTCTAGCAACATCCCAGCTACAACAAAATGAAAAGGTGAATGCTTCAATGGTCAGAGCTCAGTGAATTACTTTGGTTGCTTGTCTTACTAGAACTAGATGAGACCTTGCAAATGCAGAGCTGCCTGTTCATCATACAGCTGCTCTTCACGAGCAGTAAGTTAACATTTTTTGAAAAGAGAAGAGACTAAACGATCAAGGACTGTCCAGTAAGGTAGTAACAACCTAGCCTCCAAATCTATATCTATACCTATACCTATACCTATATACTAATAAAGCAAGGTGCGTTTCTCCAATTTCTTAATCCATTCACCCACATTATTATTTATGATTTTCTGAGAATTTTTACTAACCGAGGTGGTACTATTTTTTTGCGCAGTTTTTGTTATTGGGCTCCTGAAAAAACTTGATGCTGTTATTGGGCCACGTTTATGTTCTGGGCTCCCGTGACCTTACCGCAGTGCTGCCTTACATAAAATCTTGATTTGATCCGTCACCTTTTTTTTGTCCGTCACACCTCCTGGCGGACGGCCCCTCGTACGGCCGCTTCAAAAACCCAAAGGGAAACAAGCAGGAAAGCGTGACCGCGTCAGACCCCTTCACACGTACTCCGTCCCCCCAGCCCCCATCGCCTCTCTCCCTAAAAAATCCGCAATCACAGGATACGTGGCTCCTGCACGACTTCCCGTCGGGACACCTCCTCCGGCGAAATCAGCGTCTCACTCCTGAACTACACGATTCAGAGGCATACGCCCTCATGTCGTGGTCCTGCCCGCGACCCATTGCTGGAGGAGGACTGCCCTAACCCTGCCGTGCACCTTGCCGGCGAAGAAGGCGAGGATGCGTCGCCGGGAGACGGGAAGACCACCGACGTCCCAGATGGGTGTTTTTTTCAGATTTCTGGCGCGTCGCTCCTCTGATAACCAGAGTGTACAAAATCAGACCTGTTTCAATTCGTACATGTGCAACAACAGCAAGTGCTATCTTCTGTTTGGTATGGCGATTTGGGAAGAGATACGGGGAGGATTGGAGGATCCTGCTGTCATCCGGATTGATGGCGAATGACACGACCATGGCATTCGTCCAAGGAAGTACTCTGGCAATGCCCCATGCATCTGTATCACGCACACCCTGTCTAGCTTCATGATTGTGAGGGGCAGTTTGAACATGTCACACCCCCTGTTGTGTTGGTGATTGATTTCAGTAAAGTCAGTGATAACAGAAGAATAAGAGATTACAATCATACAATTTTATATGCGCAAGTATGGCCATTGCATTCATGTAAATGTTGCCTTATTTGCTTCGGCTTTTTGCTATGAAAACATGATTGTGCAGGTTTGAGATTTTGGTGGTACACAGAGTCTTTATAATGCAATGCTCCTTACCTGCAGGTTTGAGATTTTCTTGGTACAGGTTTGAGATAGTCAATGCATTTCAGCAAGGCATCGGTGCAAGTGCTCTTCCGGTTGAAGATGAAGCTTTCGGATGGGGGCATCACATTCCACTAGCTAGCTGTTCAGAATTAATCATGTCCTCTCTGGCTCTCTCCGGCCGGGAGGTGATATTTTATCTCCCGTCGCAAGCATGGACATTTTTGCTAGTTTGGATTAACTAGTCCAAATCTAGTCCTGCAGACACCCCACCCCGGAAAACAAGTTGTACATTGCAGCCAAACATGTAACAGTAGCAGTAAAAGTATCTAGCAATTTGTGAGGGAAAGGAGGATGAATTAGAGGCACGGACCTTGCTGCCCAGCTCCTGGGAGATGCCGAGAGCGAGTGCGGTCTTGCCGGTAGCAGGTGGGCCGGCAAGGAGCAGCGCGCGTCCAGCCATTTTCTTCTGGCGGATCATGTCGACCACCAGCCCACACGCCTCCCTCGCCTCGGCCTGCCCCACGAATCCCGCCGACATCCCTATCGCCGTCCCATTGGCCTGCAAAGAGAAGCAGACGAATCCTCCTGAGAAGGAAAATTCGGGGTAACTAGTGGAAACACTCGTAAGCCCGCAGGAGGAGCGGAGAAGCAGGAGAGTTACGTCGAGGCCGAGGCCCTTGATGTGGGTGTGGGTGGCGATGCGCTGCTTCTTCGACGTCGACTGTACCTCCTCGATCCTCATCGTCGCCGCCGCCGATCTTTCTCTCTCCCGAGGCGGGGCGGCTAGGGTTAGCCGCCGAGGCGTGTGCGGGGACGAGAAGACGAGGCGGCGGCGCAGAGTAGACTGAAGAGAGCGAGGGGGGGTTCGCGCCGGTGCGCAATGGCGCAGGAAGGTGGCGGCGATTTGGGGGGCAGAGGGAGGCGCCGAGGGAGAGGTGCGATAAGAGGGAAGCGGGTTAGGGTTGGGAGAGACTTGCGTTCGATCTGGGCTTAGTACGTATGAGATCGTTCGATCCAGCGTTTTGAGCCACTAGATTTGCATCCAGCGGTACAGATAGGCTCAGGTGGGTTTCTGATCAGGTCAAAGGTACAATTCGCATTTACATCCTTGGAAAAAGACCTTTTTAGCGGAAACCACCTCCATATAGGTGTCCGTCGTTCCCGTTCCCAGCAGCTGGTTCCGTCCTGTCGTCCAGGTCATTTCCCCATCGATGGTGGCGGCTAACCTGCTAAACCAATTGTTATTGTTACTAAAGAAACATCCCACTGAGATGAGCCAATCTTCAGTTCGTGGCACATGAATCTTCCCGCCGTCCCGCGCCGTAGTTGCATCCGCAAGTCTGCTGTTCTATGATATGCTTCTGAATTGTTGTCAGTACAACAAAAACAGAAACTATTACAAAACCACTGAGCAGTAGCAGTTTAAGCTCAATAAAATTGTTGCTTAGCAGCAGACAAATAGTATATGCGCAACTAGACACTAAATCGAGCCGTTTCCACATCATATTATAGGGAACTTATCTAGTTATATTAATATCGCTGAGATGCTATATATCTCCTGAAAAAAGGAACACTGCGTACTCAGATGTCATCAGCAGCTGAATTATACACCATCAGTGCACCAGCGCCGCCTTTCAGTAGCAGGCTAGGCATCTTGAGCTACTGGTGTGTATCAGCAAGCTAGCAGAGTCAACCTAGCTATCAGGTTCTATTAGCACGGACCATGACAACTTCCAAGTCCATGTAGTCAGGGTAAGTTGCCTGGATCTCAAAGTGCACCCAGTCGAGCTCGTGGCGGAATTGATTCCTGGACACAGCATCTATGGTCTGTAACACCCTTATGTAATGAGCTACAGTGATCCACCATATTAATGCCAAGTCATCTGAGATTTGCAATGATAATCATGTTGGATTAATATCTCATTTCAAATTCTGCCACTGATTTCAAATTCAAATTGCAAGTGAATTTTGGAGTTCCACAAAAGTTGCTGGAAAAATGTTCATCAATTAGCAAATATTCCAAAACAATTTATTGTTAAGAAAAACAACATCTCCATCATGCTAAAATGAGCATTAGCATTTAATCCAGTGCAATTCCAGCAATTATAATTGCAAATTCATTTATGAAAAATGCAAATGAAATTATCTGCCTCCCAAAATAATTGTGACGGTGCCTAAAAATGCACTGGAATTAATGGGCCAAGTCCCATATTTTTCCTAATTCATTTGGATGCCCAATTAATTCAATTTCTCTCTCTGTTTGCTAAATAAAAAGAGAAAACGGGAAAAAGGAAAAAGGGGCGAAGCTTACCAGGCCTTACCTGGCGCGGCCCAGCCGGCCCACCTACTGTATCCCCACCTGCTCCCGCGCCGTGTCGTCGTCCCCGCGCCCGGCGGGCGCGGCGCCGTTCCCAGCTCGCCACCGCGTCGGAGCTGGTGGGCAAGGGGATAAGAGCGCCCCAGCCACTCCCCCTGGCCACTCCTCCCTCCTCTCCTCTCTTTCCCGCACTCGGCTCTCTCCTCCCCTCTCGCTCGAGCTCACCCGAGCGGGTTCATCGCCGTCCGCCGTGGCTTTGCCGCGGCCCCGTGCCTCCCTCGCATTCCCACCGTGCCCGTCCGGCTCGCCGCGGTCTGCCTCGACTCCCAGTGCTGCTCGTTGGAGCCGGGGCCCTCCGCAGCGCCGGATCTCCCTCGTCCCCTTCCGCCTCGGCCACCAACGCTCGCCGGCGACCTCGACCTCCCCTGCAGCTACAAAACCACCACGGGCCTCCTTGCGCCGCTCGGTGAGCATCCTCCCTCTCCCCTGGCCCCTCCTTCTGCTCTAGGACGCGTTGCCACCGCCGTTTCGTTCGCACCCGTAGGTCGCCGCCGCCACGGCTCATCGCTAGCTCGCCTAACGGCCACCTCCGCCCATTCCAACACCGTAGGTAGACGCGGGATGAACTGGCCGTTCGAACACAGCAAAAATCGGGCAAAATGGTGCACCACAGAGGTTTTCCGCCGCTCGCCGGCGTTCGGCCACCGCGTGGAGCTTGCCGGAGTAGCTCCGGCGCCGGCCGCCTACGTGGCAAGGCGCGGGGCCCACCCAGAGACACTGCCAGTGGGCCCCCGACGCCTGTTTGACCGGGTTGACCACGGTCAACGCGCGGGTTACTGTTCCTCTGCCGCTGACGTGTGGGCCCGCTGACTTAATTAACTGTTAGCGGTTAGTTAGTTAAAACGGTTAATTAGTTAGGTCACTGACAGGCCGGGCCCACTGGTTAATTAGTCTGTTAGTTTAAGTTTAATCACTGTTAAAACCCTCTGAGGCTGACAGGTGGGTCCCACCTGCCAGTTGACCAGTCGGCTGGTCAGCCGACTGCTGACGCGGTGATGACATCAGCATGATGTCATATTCCAGTTTTGACAATTTCTGTTAATTTAATTAATTCCAGAATACTGTTTAAAACTTTGAAAATTCGTAGAAAATTAACCGTAGTTCGGATCGAAAAACTTTCTACATGAAAGTTGATCAGAAAAACGAGACAAATCCGAATACGTGGTCGAAATGCTTGACCATCACTTCTAACTACCTGAACATGGATCCGTCCCCTCCGGTTCAGTATACCAAAATCCGCCTAAACGCCGGGAAAATATCCCAGATATTTTCCCGATTCTTCTGCGACATGTAGTAATGCATTAGGCCACGACCAACACTGCATACTGCCGTACCGTGCATCTGTGTTGCATTATTTGCCTTTATTTATTGTTTCTTCCCCCTCTTCTTATCCGATAGCCCCCGAGACCGACGCAGCTCCGGAGACCGGCTACATCCCCGACGACCCCTCTTTTGCCGCAGAGCAACCAGGCAAGCAACCCCCCTTGACGCATGCATATATCACCTATTCTTTCTCCCTCCTGCTTGCATTAGAAATTGTTGCTGCTTTGTTTTATCCTATTCTGATGCATAGCATGTTCTTGTAACTGTTTTTGATACCTGCCTGATATCCAAAATGCTTAGTATAGGTTGGATAAAATCCATCTGTGGCCCCTCTTCCTTGTCCTAGTTGCCCCGCTTAGTATTCAGTGCCCTGGTCGATGTGATCGACGGGCTGAGACCAGCACATCACACAACCCCCCCTAGGTTGCTCGACCCTGCAGAGCTATCATCGAGTGCCGAGGATGATACCTCTTATCTCACTCCCGATGTGGGCTCTGTGGTACAGCTAGTCGGTTGTGGGTTACGAGGGTGATTCCTCTTCCACCACCTCCGATGAAGCTTCTGTCGTGCAACCCCGCAAGTGTGAATACCATCGAGGGTGATTCCTCCTGGCTCACCTTGTCGGGTACATCAAGTGGGAATTCAACGAGGGTGATTCCTCGAATCCCATCTTGATGTTATGGACACACGGTTACCTGGGTTTTACTACAAATACTTGATAAAGTCGGGTCGACCCCGAGGGGTACCCGCGAGAGATATGAAGTCGGGTTGACCATGAGGGTACCCGCGAGATGATTACGTGGCACGGCCGGGCATTCTGAGCCCTTGCCGTACTTCCACGAGACGGGGCGACGGGGCCACATGTTTCGTGGATCTCTGCTCGTTTCCGCGAGCTCCCAATGCACTTAACGGATTTGGGTATTTGGTCTGAGTTGGCCCCTGGCCTATACGCACTACCACCACGCGGGATAATGGTTTAATGGGGCCCTCTGCACCGTACGTATCAGCCGAAAGCTCTGTCAGACGTCCAGTTCAGCATTGCGGCACGGCCGGGTCGGCACCCCAGAGGTGGTGCCTGGATCGCCCTGCATGCAACGACCCGGAGTGAAAAGGGGGATGGGCCCAAGAACCCTGAGCACTTAGGATGTAGACCGGCGGGGACCTCTCTGCTGAGCTCTAGGTAGGGTTGCGGTGTGTCGATCAGCCGAGGCCGGGCATGACCCAGGAAAGTGTGTCTGGCCGGAGTTAATCGAGCGTGTTGGGTAACAGTAGTGCACCCCTGCAGGGAAGATATATCTATTCGAATAGCCGTGTCCACGGTAACAGGACGCTTAGTAAAGTATCCCGATCTACTACTTGAACTGATTACATGTTAATTAATTGAAAGCTCCGGGATCGCTTTCTCGCAGGGAGGCGAGGAAGGATCTCTAGGCTTTGCTACAACATGCTTGTTACTTTAATTATGTTACTAATCTGCACTCTTCTAATGCTGCAAGACCGCTGAAGATGCTAGTCTTCGATAGGCTAGGCTTTTCCCCTCTCTTCTGGCAATTCTGCAGTTCAGTCCACATATACAGACTTTCTTTGATACCGATGCATAAGTAGAATAGTTCTGATGTAAGTCTTGCGAGTACTTTGGATGAGTACTAACGGTTGCTTTGCTTCCCTTTTTCCCCATACCCGATTGCTGCGACCAGATGATGGAGCCCCGGAGTCAGCCGCCCAGTCGACAACTACTACACTTCTGGAGGAGCCTACTACTACGTGGAGACCGCCGACGACCAGGAGTAGTTAGGAGGCTCCCAGGCAGGAGGCCTGCGTCTGTTCGATCCGTGTCGTTGTTTTGCCCCGCCTGTTTAGGGCTTATCTGTTTTGCTTTTATATCTGTACCCAGATATCTGATGCTTTCGCTGACGCTTGTAGGCGAGCTTTTGTATTCGAGCCCTCGAGGCCCCTGGCTTGTAATATAAAACTTGTATGACTTTTATTTGTGTAGAGTTGTGTTGTGATATCTTCAAGTGAGTCCCTAGGCTTGATCGTGTGCATTTGCGTGTATGGTTAGTGCACGATTAAGTCGGGGGCGTCACATGGTCTTTGCACGGATGTGAGAATCATCAGGAGACCTGGAAAAAAAAGAGAACAACTGTAATATTGCTATCTTACGAATTACTAGCAGCTTATTTTCTGTAATATTGCTATCTTAGGAATTACTAGCAGCTCCTTGCTATTTCAGGTACCATGTAACATGTTTCTCCACTTCCATAATTTTTTTGACAAGATAAATAAGGTAAACACACAGAAAATAAGGCGACCATCCTAAATTTGAAGTGTATGTTATGATAACCTGCATTCTGAACCCGAGGTAGCCCGGATATAATCGGTATAATTACGAAGAGAAGAAAAACTTGAACATCTTGTCAGAGGTAAACACACATAAATCTGCATTCTACTTACATCTAGAGAAAAGCATTGTCTCTTCTTAGGTGTAGAGTATTCATGAAACGGAAGCAAAGTGGAATTAATCTCTGAAAAGACTTGGCATCACTTAATTCAAGGCCATTGACCGATTCTGCAAAAACAAAATAAAAAGCTTAAGCAGACATATTGTCATAAAGAAGCAAAAATAAATAAAAATGATCACTCTCAATGCCAAGAATTCACCTGAGAGGGCTGGTACACTACACAGATTTGTCATGCGTGCCAAGACTCGCGAGGGCGGGATGGCGCTAGTTTCCTCCATTTAGAAGAACAATGTTGTAGTCAGTTTCACTGCCATCAACAGGAAACTAAAATCTGATTGCCTTCTCCTATCTGCTTCCCTACAAAAAATTTAAAATGTGCCACATATCACGAACTGGATCCAGTCTCAAGGAAGTGTATGTTACTGGACTAAAAGTAATGCTTCTCAAATTGAAACAAGACTGAAGAATCAAACTTATGTTCGAACAGCAAGCATAATGATTTAATCTGCACATCTATATTAAGGACATCTCCGCGTCTGCCTGCGTTGTAGATATGTATACTTTTTCTTAGAATTGGCATATATCCTCGCCGCTGCTCACCGAATCAGTATGTCCATTGTCCACGCGTTTTTACCACAACAAACTATCTTTCCATTGCAGGTACTCATGCCGATTAGCTTGCATTGCTACCTAGTTTACTTAACAAAATTACTATTAGCATAGTGCACAGAAAACTGCTACTAGGTCGTGGAAGAAGGGGATGAAAAGTGTGGACTAAATATATGTATTCTCTCATCGATAACCTCAGTCCCACGACAACAAAGTCACGGTATTTGTTCACCTCTACAGTATATCAATAAGCTTGCCACTGGGCCACTAAGGCCTTGTACAATGCCAGGTGTTTAGGGAGGTGCTTAGAAAAATAAACCGGATTTTTCTAAAGCACCAATGCCTATTTCTACAGGAGAGACGTCTAATTAAGCGTCTACCCTATACAAATAAGCACCGGTGCTTAAGGAAAGCCTGGTTTATTTTTTCAAACACCTCCTCTAAGCACCTTGCATTGTACAAGGCCTAAATAGGTAGTCATCTAGAACTTTTCAGTGCAAAATTCAAATCAGGAGTGCAAAATTCAGTTCAGAACTAAGAATTATTTGTCCAATTGCATACTGAAAAATAATGTGTGTTTATTAGAAGCACCACAATCTGATAAAATTTCTTGATTACCGGACATGGTAGCAGGCACCAAAATTGGACACTCAACTTAAAAAAACCCTGAACTAGCACGATGCAAATGTGGGTGGATCAGGACATACAAATACTACTTGTCCTTGCAATTAAACTGTACTTACCACTAACTGTCTCCAAAATCACCACCAGAAAGCATGGAACGATACCATATGCCCCGGTACTCGTCGGCATTACACGGAGACTGGATGTGGGGAAGAGATCTAGTCCGACCCAATTGCATGTCCACCCTTGACACGCAGCTCGCCCGACCCCAGTTGCATGCCCACCCTTACACACAAACTAGCCCGGCCCAATTGCATGTCCACCCTTGACACGCAACTCGCCCGACCTCAGTTGCATGTCCACCCTCGACACGCAACTCCCGACGACCCCAGTTGTATGTCCAGCCTTTACGCGCAACTAGAGCAACACAGCTGTGTGTCCATCCTCGACACATAACTTTTATACGCGACCCAGTTGCAGGTGCATACTCGAGACGTAACTGGGTTGCATGTGTCACACCCGACATGAAAACGTAAGCAACATAACATCCACGCAACTAGGGGCCGCGGGATGGTGGGTGCATAGGGGCAGCCCAGGTTGGTGGAATTATAAATTTTCCATTTTCTACTTTTTTGTCTTTTCTTTATTTTTTGTGTTTTGAGTTTAGGATATTTTTTACACACAACTAGGATGGACGGTTTGATAGGTGGGGTTATTTATTTACTTTTCCATTTTTCATTTTTGTTTTGGTTATTTTTTGTGGTTTTCTTTTTCTAAAAGGGGGGGGGGGGGTTGCAATTTTTTTTGTTCATATATGTGGTTTATTATTATTTTTAAATATCTTGTTCTATTTTTATTCATTTTGCACACATACGTTACCGCATATAATTGCATGTCCGTCACGGTGTGCAGCTAAATTACTTTCCAAAAATAATTTCTCTAGTTGCACTGAGTGGAACGTGTGCAGTTGAAACAGTCGTACGTGTGCAACTAAATTATTTTTTATTCAAAAATAAAATAGTTCAAACAAATTATTTTTGAATGTGTGGTTTAGAAGTAAAAAAAAATAACCTTCTTTTTTAAAGGGACGCATGCAAACATTTCGTGTGTTTTTGTTTGATCGAGCCATTACATTCGTTTCCTTTTTTTGTTCTTTGTTTAGCCCAGTCCAAGGAGAAAGCTGGCGTTGTGTAGCCCACACAAGGAAAAAAAACACACAAAAAAAAAGGGACCAGGCTACCGCACGCATGGAGCATGCATGCATGCATAACCGGGCCGTGCGCTGCCTTCATCGGGTGACGCGCGAGGGGAGGAGTCAATGGAACAATTCGTACGCTATAAATGTTATAGAGTAAAATGCATCAGAAGTCCTAAAACTATTGGAGATATGTCACTTTAGTCCTATAACTTCAAAAATGCAGTTTTGGATCCTAAAACAATTGGAGGTGTGTCAGTTTGGTCCTATAACTTCAAAATTGCAGTTTTGCGTCCTAAAACTATTGACGGTGTGCTAGTTTAGTCCTATAACTTCGAAACAGCTGTTTAGGATCCCAAAACTATGTAAGTTTGTTCATCTTAGGTCCTGGGCGTCGTCCGGCAGGAGCGACAATTCCCCACCTATGGCCATGCTCGTGCCCAAATAACAACCTGCATGACCAGCTCTATGGCCAGGGTGTTGGGGCAACGACGATGTCGTTAGAGAGAGGGGGTGGGATGGCGTCCTCCATCCCGATTGTCTCGGGATCTCCCCGGCTGCCGCTCCGAGGGAGAGGGATGTCGTCCTCCATGCCGACTGGCTCAGGGTCCCCCCAGCGGCTGCGCCAAACCTCCCAGTGAGGTTGTCATGCAGCTCATGGCCACACAGGTGGTGCGCAAGCAGGATGCAGCACACACTGCAATGTGGAAGAGTATGGACCACTTTTGGGAAGTAAACACATATAAAAGGCTCATCTGAAAAAAAATGCACCATAGATGTTGGCCGTGCAAGCTTAGGACCTGAGATGAACACACGTACAAAGTTTTGGGACCCAAAACGGCAATTTCATAGTAATAGGACTAAACTGACACACCTCCGATAGTTTTAAGACCCAAAACTGCAGTTTCGAAGTTATAAGACTAAATTGACACATCTCCAATAGTTTTAGGACTTCTGATGCATTTTACTCAATGTTATAATATACGTACAATTTTTTATGACAAAAAAAGGCAAACAAACAATCAAAAGGGCAAATAGCACGGGTTGTTTTTGAATTAGGTGGGACGATGTCATACTTAGATATGACATAACTATGTCACATTTAGATGAGCTATAGACACCACAAAAGAGTTGTGGCTTCACCCTTGTGCATCCAGATGCGCAAAGCTACAATGTACTAGTTGCAGATATGACAGAGGCATGATTAATTTAACTGTTGAGGTAAAAGTGAAATTAAGGAACTAGGGACGCGCGTGATCATATCATCTCCGTTTGTTATTGCTCCCAACGAGCAAGACGACGTAGAAGAGAGCACGGAAGAAGAAGCCGAATGCCGCCGTGACCAGGAGGCAACTCCACTTCCCTAGGTCCGTGACGGCCTGCTGCTTGAGCACGTCGGCGCCGGTGAGGAGGCAGGTGCTGGCCGTGACGTTGGTGCCGAGGGTGGCGCTGATGGCGCCGAGCACCTTCATCTTGACGGCCTCCGACATGCCGCCGACGGGCGTCCCGTCGAACACATGGATTCCCCGTGCGAAGCACCTGGTGGCATCGCCGAACTCGTTCTGCACCAGCGCCTGGTACGGGTACTTGACGAGGGACATGTAGTGGAGCCACATCCAGTAGCTCGGGATCCTGTCCCGGCTGATGAAGAAGCCGGACAAGAGGAGGAAGTAGGCGAGGACGGCCACCACCACCGACAGGAACGTCACGAAGCAGCACGAAGAAGCCAAAGGACGCGCCGCCGCCGACCAGGCCGACGGCGAAGAAGGTGATGACCGCGAATGCCAGGCACAGGATAACCAGCGGCGGGAAGAATACCGCGGAGCTGGCGAGGACGTACGAGATCCGGCGGTACGCGTTGTGCTCGGTCTCGCGGAGGTACACGTGGCGCTCCTGGATGAACACGGGCAGCGTGCCGGCGCTGACGTAGAACATGGTGGTCATGCCCATGGCGAAGAAGCCGAGCCGCTCCTTGACGCCCCTGGGCGTGTCGTCCAGGCGGAAGAAGATGGTCGCCAGGACGAGGCCCGTCACCACGAGCGTGCCGAGGCGAAGCGCGAAGAGCTCCGGCATGCGCCGAAAGTTGATGAACGACCGCTTGCTCAGCACCCACGCCTCCAACGCCAGCGGGTTCGCGTACGTCCGCATCCCCCCTATGCCGGCGCCGCTCCCGCTCAGGCGGCTCAGCTTCCCACGGGAGACGCTCTCGGCCACGGCCAACTTCAGCGACATCACAGTTCTACTGACCTTCTTGTCGGTTGTGTCGCCGTGGCCGTGGCCGTGCCACCTGGCATTGAAGTCGGCAAGCTTCGTGGCGCCGTCGGACTGGCGCTCGAGGTCTCGGATGGTGTCGAGCGCGAACTCGGCCGGGTTCTCGTTGTCAGGGATGGGCGTGCCGAGCTCGGAGAAGAAGGGCTTGAGGCCGGCGGGCGTGAGCTTTCAATTATAGGAATACTGCCAGTTCACGACTTAATGCATTATCTCGGTATCTCACATTGATCGACAGGTTTCACAACTGTATCATTCTCTATTTGTTTATTTGTTTATTTTTCGAGCATCAAATGTACTAGTACAAGTATGATTCCCATGATCGGGGCGGGAATAATCCGGATCGATCGCAGACGTGGATTTATTCTAACTGGTTGCGCGCACAACGCATATCTCCTCCACTCATCTTCATGCACATCACATCAACTGCATGCTGCCATGCACGATTTGGCTATAGACTGGCCCCACTGTCTAGGACAGAGAATCTCTCTTGGTCATGCACCACGTTAATGGATGATTTCAACCGTGTTTAATTAAATGGGCCGAACTGTGGCTAATTATTCTTAAATAATAGTGTGAATAAACCATTGTTAATTAACTACTTGACAGTTCCAAAGAAAACATATGAATGTACCGAAGTTTATGGGAAAATCCAATGAACTTTACTGTTATAATCAGCGAGCTTTATGGAACAATTCAATGAACTTTGTTGTTATAATCAGCAAACTTTATGGGAAAAACAATGAACTTTACATTTACCTAGCTCACACTTTGTATAAAAATTCTGAAGAACTTTCTGGTATAATTCAATAAACTTTATGGTTGAATGTGCTGGTCATTTTTGCCAATTGAGAATTTTTTTCATGAAATATTACATTTACCTGGCTGGCACTTTGTATGAAGATTCTGAAGAACTTTGTGGTATAATTCAATAAACTTTTCTTCTTTGTCATGTGTTTGATATATAGTAATTCCCATCTCTAAATTTAAATATGTTGATATTGGGCTTGTTTCGAAGAGCTCACCATGAAAAAGTCAAATAAATACATGAATTTAATTTTTCACAAAAGTAATTAAAAGATATGGTGATATATTTGTTTGTAGTGCAGTTTTGTTTTGAAGAGCTGATAGCATAGGCATCTGAAGCTTCTGCTAGCTGTATTAGAGCATGGTTAATAATATAGCCAGCGGCTGGCTATATATGATTGCCATGTCATCAAGAGATAGCAATATCATCTACTAATACAATGGGGTTGGCTATAAGGTTGGCTCTTAGGCTAGTGATATTTTTCACTTTCTCTCTTTCTCTCTCCTCTCATTTACTCATTTTACCTAGGAGCGCATGTAGAGGCTGGCTCTTGCATTAGAGCCCACTTCCTCCCTTTTTTGCTTGTCTCTCTCCTCCACATAAGCAAAAATGCTATGCAAGCGGGCTTATAGCCTACTATTGTACTTGCTCTTAGCGTCAGACATACAAACAGTCGGCCATAGGGAATCTAGCAGAGACGTGGGAAAAGAGAAATATGGGTCGGGACCCGGTGTGGGCCTGGGCGCGCTGATCACATGATTCATAGACGGCAAGGATTCACATTGCGCGCGCAGACAGTTAAGATTCGCCATATTCAATCGATTGCTATGTATGTGCACGACGAGGCCACTCCCCGACTCTTCCACTCCTCCAAGATAGACATTGCCAAGGGCTCGTTGTGTGACACGTGAGACTTTATCCTCAGTGTCGATCTCTCTGTACCTCGACGGCGATCCAGTGTTGACGAAGGCCCTGTGAAAGTTTGTGTTCACAAATCTGTTGGATTTCTCAGATTTTGGTAGTTGATGTGTCCTTTTAAGGAGATCAATCGGCTGAACATTGGTGCGACGACTTCGACATCCTCTGAGTTTTTTTTTGTGACATGGTGGGGTTTCTTCAACCCTCTGGACCACACATGGTGATGGATTGCACGCTTGTTTTACATGGGTGATGATTCAACCAATGCTTCTTCATCTACTTCTAGATCTCGTCTTAAGGGACGAGTGGTTATTGCAGTCTTCAAAGCCTGGTACGACGAAGACATTTGTAGGGGTCCCTTTTCTTTACTATTGGTTTAGTTCAATTTTAAATCTCTGACGGCCAGCTTAAAATCAAAGTTGGAGGAACAAGAATGCTAGTATGTTTTGCAATGTAATATTGTTTTGTATACCGATCGCGATAAGGTGTCTTTCCACTATACTGGCTATTGTCAATCTCTGGCTACCGTGTTCAGATATAAGATGCCCTTTAGGTGTCTCTTACAAAAAATGTCTAAAAGAAATGTCAATGTACCTCTGGGAGCTCTTAATGACGAATAATCGCTAAACCGCACAAATGGGCCATGCCAAGTAGCACTGCTGGAGGGGGGAAAATGCGACGTTCACTCGAAAAGAAAAGCTTTTTTTTAAGATAGAGTTTGGCTCCAAAACAATTAGGCTACCGTTTTCTGTGAGATTTGCAAAATTTTATTATTGCAAAAGACATGTTCCAAATTTTAGATAAACAATAATGATTTTCCACAAATATTCATGTTTTTTGAATATTCATGAATTTTAAAAATAATGATAACTTCAAAAATCACAATGTTCATTTTTATTTTTTGAAGATAAAACTAGAAAAGATCAAACAGAGAAACCTAACGAAAAGATAGGTAAAAACACTGAATAAAAAGGAACAAAACAGAAGGGAAAAAACATGTGGGTGCTGCCCATCATGGGCCATTGCCTCCTAATTCAATCTATAGTAAGATGAATATTTTTCAAGAAAATCTTATTCACTCATTATGGGGAATTGTCGAACACTAGCAAAAGGATCTCTTGCATGGGTTAGGCTGGTCTATCATACCAGTTTTTCTTCGTGTTTACTTCTTTCGCTCAGGTTTTCTGTTCCCGTTATGTATCCTAATTTGGTCTTGGAAGGTTGGCTTTGGTTTTTTCGATTTACGGAAGGTTCTATCCCCTTTTCTTTGTTCTTTTTTACAATACTATTTAAATTCAAGAAAATTTTACAAACTCGTGATCATTTTCAACTATAGACATTTTTTAAATTTGTGCACATTTTCAATTAAACAAGCATTTTAATAAAAGTTGAGAACATTTATAAAAGTAAGTAATTTTTTAAATATATGAACATTTTTTAAATTTGAAGAAGATTTTTGAAATTCATGAAAATTTTATAAAATATATAAAAAAAATCTAAAATACGTTAACATTTTTTGAAAACATCAAAATATTTTTGAAAATATGGGAACATTTTTTAACCCATGAACATTGTTTAAAATACGTGATCATTTCACAAAATGTTTGAAGATTTTCTAGAAAAATAAGTATTTAAAAATTTCACAAACATTTTTTGTAATTATCTTATTTAATTTTTTAACATTATAATATAAAAATATTTTCCATTAAAATCAGACTAAAAAACCCAAGTAAACAATAAAACCGAGTTTAATAATAAAAGCAAAATAACACAAAAATTGGAACCTTGCTAAAACCAAACGAATTAAGAAAACAAACAAAATAACAATTCAGTTTTAATCTTGAATTTTATTTGATATTTTTAATTCGGAAACGGATATTTTATGTGTTGTTGGGTCGTGTCAGGCAATCAGGACCGCAAGCTTAGACCAGCTCAGGGTATCCCCAGGCCCAACTTCTGTTTCGCGCCTTAAGCGCCGGTTAGAGTACAATTTGCGAGACCAACTAATTAGCGAGCGCTCCTTCAGGAGCCTCCCAAGGGTCACCTGGGGGTGGGCTGAGAGCGCGCTCTCAGCCGCCGCCACGTGTCGTGCTCTGGGAGCTCCCTTCGGATTTTGTTTTTATTTTTATTTTTTCGCACATGTTTTCGGCTTTTTAGATGGTCTTTTTTGGGTTTTTTCGGCTTTTCGGTTTTCCGCTGGACTTTCTTAGCTTTTGGACAAAAAAATCAATTTTTTTGCATGAAAAAATGCGTTTTCATTTTTTTTTGCTTCAGCGAGAGGCACAGACGTGCCTCTTGGAAACGAAAAAGAAACACGTTTTCATTTTTTTTCTTCCGCGAGAGGCACGGTTTTGCATCCGCGGCCGTGCCTCTCCGAAATGGAAAAAAACGAGTTTTCCTTTTTTTCCTTCCGCGAGAGGCACGGTTTTGCTTTCGCGAGAGGCACGGATTTGTTTCCGCAAGAAGCACGGCCGTGCCTCTCGGAAACGAAAAAAAACGCGTTTACAATTTTTTTCCTTCCGCGGGAGGCACAATTTTGCTTCCCCTCTCGGAAACAGAAAAGAAAGTGTTTTCATTTTTTTCCCATCTGCGAGAGGCACGGTTTTGCTTCCGCGAGAGGCACGGCCGTGCCTATCGGAAACGGAAAAAAACACATTTTCTTTTTTTTCCTTCCGCGAGAGACACGGTTTTTTCACCCGGTTTTTTTCGTCCGGTTTTTTCGTGAAAAAAAATTCTTCAAAACCTATCAACATGGGATCTAGTTTTAAAAATCTCGATGCGAGAAATCTAATGGTGAAAACGGTTCGAAATTTGGACGCACGGTTTAAGAGATAAAACATTTTGAATAAACGGATCTACGAAAAAAGGAAAAACTCTCAGGTTGCAACAAGTGGCGCACTGTTGCAAGGAGTGCTACTTAATTAGTGATTTCAACAATTTTGCGTGAATCCTATTAGGCGCCCGTTGGGCGACTTAAAGGCGTTTCAGCAAATGGGCACACACACCCCTCTGACTGGGCCGGCTCATGTAGGTTTTTTTATTTCTCCACCACACACACGTGGAACTGGACCAGCGGCGCTGTTTGTTTTTTCGGGAAGAGACCCAACCGGTTTTGTGAAGCTTCTAGAAGCTTCTGGCCGGTTTGGGAAGCTTCTGAGTGGCTTTTCTTTCTGGTTTTCTTGATGGTTTTTATTGTTTTTTCTTTTCTTAAATTCATGAACTTTTTTCAAATTAGATGATTATTTTCCAAAATCGATGATCTTTTTTCAAAATTTTGACCTTTTTCAAAATCGATGAACCTTTTTTCAAAATTTATGAACCTTTTTCAATTATGTGAACTTTTTTTTTCAAAATTGATGAACTTGTTCCAAAATCGATGAACTTTTCTCAATTTTGTTAACCTATTTTCAAAATTGATGATTTTTTCCAAAATCAATGAACGCTTTTTCAAGTGGATGAAGTTTTTTATAAAATCCATAAAACTTTTTTTCTTTCACAATAAATTCATAAGTTTTAAAAAACCAATCGTTTTTTTCTACCTAATCAACAATGTAAAACGACAAAGAAACAAAAACTAGCATGAGCAAGCGAAGCGAGCGGGGGGGAGGGGGGCAGGGGAGCCAACTCTGCTGGGCCGCAGAACCGCCTAATAGGAGTGCTCTACAATTTTCTAAGGTTGGTCGTAGTGGAGAGTATCATATACTAGTATCATGCATATGATACTGGTGTATGATACTACATCCATAGTGCATAGTATCATACATTAGTATCATATGTGGTCTCATTTATTGTCATGCATGACACATAGTAGCATAGAATTTATTATGATACGGTATCATAATATGATACTCAGCCTTCTCTTTCTTCGTTTAATTCTATGCCATCTCATCAAAATTGCCTAGTTGGGATGCATGATACTAGATATGATACTCCCACTACAACCAGCCTAACCGGCACGCTTGAGTGCTAGCTCGCGTTTCTGGCACTTGATGGCGCCTAATAGGAGCGCTCTACAATTTGCTAACCGGCATATACCCCTTCATTGCACTGTGTATGTATAAGGGCCGGCCCGTGTAGTTCTTTTTTTCCACCGGTTTCTTGGGGGAACCATCCAATGATTGTTCTGACTGTTTTCTTGGGCCTTTTTTCCTCGTTTTCCCCAGCACGGGTTTTGCCGATTTTCTCATTTTGCTTTTCATTTTTGTTTTTGTTTTTCGCTTTTCGTTTCCTTTTCTTTTTTTCCTTTCCTCGTGAACTTTTTCCAAAAAGAAAATAATCCAAACTTCTCTGAACTTTTTTTCAAATTCATGAAATTTTCCCAAATTGAGACTTTTTAAAAAATCTTGTGAACTTTCTTTCATTTTTGAACCTTTTTTCAAATTAGACACTTTTCCAAGTGGTGAATTGTTTTCAAATTCAATAATTTTGTTCCCAAATTTCATGATTTCTTTTTCAAATTTGTTGATTTTGTTAAATATTTTTGAAACTATTTCCATTTTTGTGAACTTTTTTTGAAAAGTCAACGGTCTACTCTTCGTAGTAAATAGTCAACAGCGACAGGTCCACCAGTTTACCGTTTTAAAACGAAATGCAGCTTGGCCGACCATATACTCCCGCGCTGTGGATTTGCCTCCTCTGTCTGCCGCTCCGGCAGCCAGTGGCGGGGGGGGGGGGGGGATCCTGGTGCCTCCGCTCCGGTTAGTAGTTTAGGTTAGGGTTTTTTAGTCCTCGCAGGTGTGGCGCTCGGGCGGATGGCGGCGCTTCTTCCTCGAGTTTGTCTTCCGAGCTCTGATCCTCCTCGGGTTCGTTCATCTGGACATAGTCAACAGAGCTCCGACGTAGATTCATGTTGTCTCGTTGGGGTGGTGAGGTTAGGGTTTCTCGTTGTGTGGCGAGATTTCGTGTCAGGTGCCTCAGATCTATACAACGGTCCAACGACGACGACTATGGCTGCAGGGTGCAGGTCTTGGGGGCATATGCACGAAGACTTCTCGGCTGTCATCGACAAGGTCAAGCCGACTCCGATAGGGTAGCGTCGCCAGCGGCGCCTCGGCGGCTTGTTCTGACAACGGTAGTGATCATTCGGTGGTCTTAGAACCTTGATGTAATTTTTATTATGTTTGGGGTGCTTTGTACTTCCGATGAACTTTGGTAATAGATTTGAATCATTTTTGCAAAAAAAGAAGAGAAAAAGACAAACCATTTGGAACACTAAGATACATAGTGTGTGACTTATAATTTAAGTAACGAGGGCGAAAAGGAAATCTAAAAGAAAACAAATTATTGAAAACCTAATAAATTTTAGATCTTTGTATTATCTATAGAAGGTGGCTAAATAGTCCGTCTATATAAAAAAATCAATCTATCAATGCGGTCGCAAAATGCATTTGTTACATAACCCTCACGTGATAAGAAGACACTAAAATAGACGCATAGACATATAAAAATACTGTGACACATCTACGTGGCACAAATCTCTTTTTTCGACAAGCATCAGACATGTTATAAAAGTTTACCGGAAGTACAAAGCATCTCAAACAAATAAAAATTCAATCGAAATTCTTAGTCCATCGAATGACCACTACTACTACCGGAACAACCCGTTGGCGCGCCGTTATAGCCGCTCCCCTATCGGAGCCAGCTTGACCTTGTCGATGATAGCTGAGAAATTTTCATGCACGTGCCCCTAAGAAACAGCACCCTGGAGCCACAGTCGTCGCCATTGAACCGTTGCATAGATCTGAAGCATTTGACACCAAAATCTCGCCAAATGGTGAGAAACCCTAACTTCACCGCCCCAAAGAGACGATAGGAATCTACGTCGGAGCCCGTTCGACTACGTCCAGGCAGACGAACTTGAGGAGGATCGGAGCCCAAAAAACAAACTCGAAGAAGAATCGCCGCCATCCGCCCGAACGCCGCATCTACGAGGGCTAAAAAACCTAAGCTAAAGAACTAACTGGAGCGAAGGCATCGGGATTCCCCTCCCCGCCACCGGCCCCCGGAGCGGTAAACAGAGGGGAGGCGAATCCTTGGGCTCACCGGTGAAGTCTGGAGGGGAGAGTTTGCCCTAACCATCTAGGGTTACATGAAGAAAACGAGAGGAAGTCACGTGGCACGAACCATTCAAAGTGAATGTGATTTGACATCTTTATGTGCGTTGGTAAGATTAAATAGGATTTGCCTAAGCACAATGTCCAAAAGCAAATTAGAAAAATAGCAAAAATATTATGATAAAATATGGTTATAATTTAACACTTGCATATTTGTACATAACTATTGGTGTTTGATTTGTATAGTAGCAAAAATTATTTTTTATCCCAATAACGTAATTAATGCGAAAATACAATTGTGAACATGGGTACACATGCTCTCCTTATGAACATTAAAATCTAAAGAATAGCAACAAAAAAAAATTAGACAACCCTAAATTTTCGGTAAACAAACTTGTCAACTTTTATACTCACATGTGAAGTTTCGCGAAGAAATGACATCCCTGATATTCTTAGTGTAAAACAAAATCAGAGCCCCAATTTTTTTTATTTTTTTTTGCGGGCTCAGAGCCCGAAATTTCTGCAAACATGTTTTTTAGTACCAAAATTTCTTTTTACCCAGAATACCACAAATGGGAGTACAACACTCGACCATCTATGTAACTATCAAAAAACAGAATTGTTTGTTTGTTTGTATTTTTACCTTTTTCTGAAGTTATTGCCCAAAAGGGGTGCACGTGGACCCATGCTCCAAAAATCTGTGTACATGATTAATGTAGTTTGGGTATCAAAACAGTAGCATTGCCTTTAATGTTGAAATCTAAGGTTGAATCAATGAAAATTAATACTAAATAAGATTTAGTAATAGTTTTACTAGTACTACGTATGACTAAGACTGGCCATAGTGGGAGTAACTTCAAGGGTAGTATAAGCTCCAACTCAGCAAAATTGCCTATGTGGCATTGAGTTAATGAGGAGAGAGGCAAATTGAGTAACTTAGCTAGTTACCGTAACATCACATATCCCAATACAATATGAGTCTATAACCTAATAAATAAAAGTTTGCATGATACCACCCTTATGTTACTACCCACTATGAATGTAGTAACATAGCCTAGGATAATGTGTATGTTACTCTTAAAGTTACTCTCCACTATGGCTAGTCTAAGTAAAATAAGTGCTACTTCCTCCGTTCCTAAATATAAGTCTTTTTATAGATTCCAATATGAACTACATGCGGAGCAAAATAAGTGAATCTATACTCTAAACTATGTCTATATACATCCGTATATAGTCCATATTAAAATCTTTAGAAAGACTTATATTTAGAAACAAAAGAAGTACGTGATTGTCAATTTGTTTTATTTTTCTTTGGCCTGCCAAACAACTGGACATATCACACATAAAGATTTGGTCTTCATTGGCTAGGTCATCGAGCAAACATGATCATTGGATGCCTACGTGTGATTCTATACATGCGTCGCCCTATCATGTTGTTTCACGCTGGTTTATATGCTCATTTCCCCTTCCACTCCTCCCCCGACGCTCGAGCGTCCCGGAGGCTAAACCTAGCCGCGGCCGTCGAAGGCCCCCTTCTCCTCTCTTCCCCTCCCTTGCCGCTGCCAGAGGGCGCGGCCGGGTGAAACCCGGCCGAGGCTGGCGGCGGTGGGGAGTTCTCATCCCCTCGCGCAGGTGTCTCGACATGGGCCGGCTCACCTGGGCCTGGGTGCCACGCTAGGCGACGGGCCCGGCAGTGCAACGGCGCGCCAGAGTGCTGGATGGCATCGGCGCGGGCGGCGCGACGGGGGTGCCCGCTGGGGTCAGAGACGGTGGCTTCTGCGGTGCGCCCCGACCAGATTTGGCCTCGTGCGGGGCAGGGCGTGAGCGGCGCGGGTCATGGGCGGCTGCCCCAGCCGTGCCATTCGGCTGGTGGAGGTGGCGACGTGATGTGGGTGGTTGGCCTCTCCCTCCTTTGCTCTTGGGCTGGGAGCGGTTGTTGGTGGCGGCCTGGTTGGGGTATTGTAACGCCCCAGACACACTCGCCGGTGGTCGTTACTCCTGGCGGGATCTAGACTGGCCCCACAGATCAATACTAGTCTTTCCTGCGCACTTTGTCCTCACTCGTGCGCACCCGGGACCAACTTCCCGGTCGGTCACCCATCCTGAAATTACTCCAAGTTGAGCATGCTTAACTTTGGAGTTCTTTCTGAATGGGCTCCCGGAAAAGAAGGAATTTCTTATTGATATGAGTAGTCTGTCATCCCTATTATGTCAGGCCATCACATACACCCCACTCAGAGGAACCGACATCCTCGTCGGGCCACAGGAACGTTCCCTCTTGGCACATACGTCTGTGCATCCAGTCCGGCACATGTGCCATGCCGTGTGCCATGACGAGTCACAAACGTCATGCACAACATGACCGCGCACCTGTCCGCAAACATCCGTGTAACCGCGAGGGTCAGCTCTGATACCAACCTGTAACGCCCTGGACACACCCGCCGGTGGTCGTAACTCCTGGCGGGATCTAGACTGGCCCCACAGATCAATACTAGTCTTTCCTGCGCACTTTGTCCTCACTCGTGCTCACCCGGGACCAACTTCCTGGTCGGTCACCCATCCTGAAATTATTCCAAGCTGAGCACGCTTAACTTTGGAGTTCTTTCCGAATGGGCTCCCGGAAAAGAAGGAATTCCTTATTGATATGAGTAGTCTATCATCCCTATTATGCCAGGCTATCACAGGTATGTCATCGGCCCTGCGCGTGGCGTCGTTGGCTGGCCGGTGGTGGCAGGGGCAAGCCGGGGAGGGAGGCAGGGGGCCTCCCAGCCGTGCCGACGCCAAGATTTGTAGCTACCAGATGGGTTGTGTCAGTGGTCCTTGTCCCCGGTGGAGCGGTGCGGTGGCTGCCTGATACGTCTCCAACGTATCTATAATTTTTGATTGTTCCATGCTATTATAGTATCAATCTTCGATGTTTTATATGCAATTATATGTCATTATATATCATTTTTTGGGACTAACCTATTAACCCAGTGCCCAGTGCCAGTTGCTGTTTTCTGCTTGTTTTTGACTTTTTAGAAAATCATTATCAAAAAGAGTCCAAACGAGAAAAAAACTTTGGATTAATTTTTTTTGGACCAGAAGAGACCCACGAAGCTTCGGGAGAAGAACAGAAGAGCCACGAGGAGGCGACAAGCCTGGAGGGCGTGCCCAGAGGGGGTAGGCGCGCCCCCAAGGCTTGTGGGCCCCTCGTAGCCCCTCCTGACCTAATTCCAGCGCTATAAATTCCCAAATATTCCCAATATACCAGAAAGACATAAGAGAAAACCTTTCCGCCACCGCAAGCCTCTGTTCTTCCGCGATCCCATCTGGAGGCCTTTTCCGGTACTCTGCCGGAGGGGGAATCAATCACGGAGGGCTTCTTCATCAACCTTGCTGCCCTTCCGATGATGTGTGAGTAGTTTACCACAGACCTACAGGTCCATAGCTAGTAGATAGATGGCTTGTTCTCTTGATCTTCAATAGCATGTTCTCCTCGATGTTCTTGGAGTTCTATCTGATGTAATCTTCTTTTGTGGTGTGTTTGTTGGGATCCGATGAATTGTGAGTTTATGATCAGATTATTCATGAGAAATATTTGAGTCTTATCTGAACTCTTTTATGCATGATTATTATAGCTTTGTATTTCTCTCCGATCTATCGATTTGGTTTGGCCTACTAGATTGATTTATCTTGCAATGGGAGAGGTGCTTTGTGATGGGTTCAATCTTGCGGTGCTCAATCCCAGTGACAGAAGGGGACATGACACGTATTTGTATTGTTGCCATTAAGGATAAAAAGATGGGGTTTAATCATATTGCTTGAGTTTACTTTGTCTACATCATGTCATCTTGCTTAAGGCGTTACTCTGTTTCATACTTAATACCCTAGATGCATGCTGAATAGCGGTCGATGGGTGGAGTAATAGTAGTAGATGCAGGCAGGAGTCGGTCTACTTGTCTCGGGCGTGATGCCTATATACATGATCATTGCCATGAATCCGTCATAATTATTTGCTTTTCTATCAATTGCCCAACAGTAATTTGTTTACCCACCGTATGCTATGTGTTCGAGAGAGAAGCCTCTAGTGAAAACTATGGCCCCCGGGTCTACTTTATCATATATAAAAAACCTAAAAATACCTTGCTGCAATTTATTTACTTTTATTTTATTTAGTATTTTAGTTTATCTATCTACCATTATCAGAATTAATCCTTGCAAATAACCGCTAAGAGGATTGACAACCCTCTTATTTGCGTTGGGTGCAAGTGTTTGCTTTTGAGTGTGCAGGTGCGCTTAACGGGATTTTGCTTGGTTCTCCTACTAGATTGATAACCTTGGTTCTTAACTGAGGGAAATACTTATCTCTACTATACTGCATCATCTTCTCCTCTTCGGAGAAATACCAATGCATTCTACAAGTAGCAGGAAGAATTTCTGGCGCCGTTGCCGGCGAGACATCATCAAAATTACCAAGTACCTTCTCACAAACTATCATCCACTTGCATTTATTTTATTTGCCTTTTTTATTTGCATTTGCCTCTCGTTTTCATCTCCCCCACTTCTAATTTTTTTTTACAAAAACACAAAAATATTTTCATTTGCTTGTTTGCCTCGTCACTATGACTAGTTTTACCATCCCTCCTTTGTCTCCGGACTTTGAAGTTCTTTACTTCAAACAGAAACAAGGAGAAAATTTGAAAGATGCTTGGTATAGGATAATTGAATCTTATCGTGTTTGCACCATAAAACGGGATATGAAAATTTTGTTGCGAAACTTTTATGTAGGGCTAACTATACCAAATAGACAACTCTTGGACTTTGCTACCAAAGGAAATTTTATTGACAACGATCCTAATACTGCTTATGAATTAATAGAGGGAATAGTGGGAACCCCACCCTTGCAAAAAGGATCTAATTATACTCAAGAAGGGATCCAAATTTTGGAAAAGCTAGGTGACATACAAAAAAATTGGTGGAGTTACAAAAGTCTAATGAACCTCTTAAAAATGTTATTGGTAACCTCAATCGCATGAATAATCTCCTCACTATTTGCAACAAGAAGTTAGACACTTTAGATAGTAAAATTGCCTTATTTTCTGAAAGTAATGGGAAGCATAAAGAGCCTCCCGGGTTCGAAACCAACCCATCTAAATTAGCAAAAACTAAGGATGACAACACTTGAAACTATGCATTATGCCTAGCTAGGGGCATAAAACAATAGCGCTTGTTGGGAGGCAACCCTATGAATAAAATAATTTTTTGTTTTTACTTTCTGTTCTTGTGTGTTTACACAATTATATCCTCTGTTATGATTGTGTTTTTATCTTTTCATTAGTGTTTGTGCCAAGTAATGCCTTTGGGATGATGTTGATGATAGTATAATTGATGCTGTTTGGAAAACATAAAGTTTTGCGTCCAGTGCTGGAATTTTAGTTCTATACTGGAGCGTCAGAAAAAACTGAATTTTCTACACAGTATTGGTATATGAATTTTTTACGTTGTCCTAAGTTTTCAGAATTTTTGGAGTGAAAGAAATATGGCTTTTAAATAGATCTTTACAGATTGTTTTGTTTTAGACAGATTCTGTTTTTGTTGCATAGTTTGCATATTTTGATGAATCTATGGATCATATCGGGGGGTACGAGTCATGGAGAAGTTGGAGTACAGTAGCATTATGCCAATATTAAATATGAATCAATTTACAACAGTACCCTAAAGTTTAAGGTTTTTTTTAGGGTTAAGTTTAAGGTTTGTTTGTTATACTAATGGATCTCACGAGGTTTCTGTTGAGTTTTGTGTGCTGAAGTTTTCAAGTTTTGGGTGAGACTACGATGGATAAAGGAATAAGGAGCGGCAAGAGCCTAAGCTTGGGGATGCACAAGGCACCCCAAGGTAATATTCAAGGAAGACTCAAGCGTCTAAGCTTGGGGATGCCCCGGAAGGCATCCCCTCTTTCGTCTACAATCTATCGGTAACTCACTTGGAGCTATATTTTTATTCATCACATGATATGTGTTTTACTTGGAGCGTCTTGTGATATAGTTTGTTTTCTTTTTAGTTTGTCACAATCATCTTTGCTGAACACACCTTTTTGAGAGGGACACATATTATTCGTGATTTGTTTGAATACTCTATGTGCTTCACTTATATCTTTTGAGCTACGCAGTTGCTCTTGTGCTTCACTTATATCTTTTAGAGCACGGCGATGGTTATATTTTAAAGAAATAGTTGCACTCTCATGCTTCACTTATATCTTTTTGAGAGTCTAATAATTAGCAATGGTAATATGCATGGGTTATGAATTTGGTTCTGATATGATAGGTATTTAAGAGGGATATAATAAAAACTTTCATGTAGATCACTGAATATGATAAGTTTGATTCCTTGCAATAGTTTTGCGATATTAAGATGGTAATATGTGGGAGGTGCTAGTAGATAATTGTGGTTTAGTAAGAATATTGGTGTTAAGGTTTGTGATTCCCGAAGCATGCACGTATGATCTGTCGTTATGCTAGGAAGTTGGACCATGCTTTATTATTGATTGTCTACCTTATGAGTGGCAGTCGGGGATGAGCGATGGATTTTTCCTACCAATCTATCCCCCTAGGGGCATGCGTAGTAGTACTTTGCTTCGAGGGCTAATAAACTTTCGCAATAAGTATGTGAGTTCTTTATGACTATCGTGAGTCCATGGATTATACGCACTCTCACCTTTCCGCAATTTGCTAGCCACTTCGGTACCGTGCATTGCCCTTTCTCACACCGAGAGTTGGTGCAAACTTCGCCGTTGCATCCAAACCCCGTGATATGATACGCTCTATCACACATAAGCCTTCTTATATCTTCCTCAAAACAGCCACCATGCCTACCTATCATGGCATTTCCATAGCCATTCCGAAATATATTGCCATGCAACTTCCACCATTCCGTTTTTATGACATACATCGTCATAGTCATATTGCTTTGCATGATCATATAGCTGACATAGTATTTGTGGCTCAGCCACCGTTCATCATTTTTTATACATGTTACTCTAGTATCATTGCACATCCTGGTACACTGCTAGATGCATTTATATAGAGTCATATATTTGTTCTAGTATCGAGTTGTAATATTGAGTTGTAAGTAAATAAATGTGTGATGATCATCATTATTAGAGCATTGTCCCAGTGAGGAAAGAATGGTGGAGACTAATGAGTCCTCGAAAAAGTGGGGATGAGGTCCATGAGACCGTTCAAAAAAAAGAGAGGCCAAAAAGAGCCCACGAAAAAAATGAAATGAGAGAAAAAGAGAGAAGGGGCAATGTTACTATCCTTTTTCCACACTTGTGCTTCAGAGTAGCACCATGTTTTTCATATAGAGAGTCTCCTATTTTGTCAATTTCATATACTAGTGGGAAATTTTCATTATAGAACTTGGCTTGTATATTCCGATGATGGGCTTCCTCAAATGCTCGTGGTCTTCATGAGCAAGCAAGTTGGATGCACACCCACTTAGTTTTCATGTTGAGCTTTCATACACTTATAGCTCTTAGTGCATCCGTTGCATGGCAATCCCTACTACTCGCATTGGCATCAATTGATGGGCATCTCCATAGCCCGTTGATTAGCCTCGTCGATGTGAGACTATCTTCTTATTTTTGACTTCTCCTTATTGATCTCTACCACCATACTCTATTCCACCCATAGTGCTACATCCATGGCTTGCGCTCATGTATTGCGTGGGGGTTGAAAAAGCTGAAGCGCGTTAAAAAGTATGAACCAATTGCTTGGCTTGTCATCGGGGTCATGCATGATAAATATTTTGTGTTAAGAAGATGGAGCATGACAGGATTATATGATTTTGTAGGGATAACATTCTTTAGCATTTTTATTTTGAAAGACATGATTGTCTATTAGTATGCCTGAGTATTGATGTCTTTATATCAAACTATAGACTATTGCTTTGAATCATTCGGATCTTATTATTCATACCGTAAGAGAAAGATTACATGATGAAACATGTTAGGTAGCATTCCACATCAAAAATTCTGTTTTTATCATTTACCTACTCAAGGACGAGCAGGAATTAAGATTGGGGATGCTTGATACGTCTCGAACGTATCTATAATTTTTGATTGTTCCATGCTATTATAGTACCAATCTTGGATGTTTTATATGCAATTATATGCCATTATATATCATTTTTTGGGACTAACCTATTAACCCAGTGCCCAGTGCCAGTTGCTATTTTCTGCTTGTTTTTGCCGTTTCAGAAAATCATTATCTAAAAGAGTCCAAATGAGAAAAAAAACTTTGGATTAATTTTTCCTGGACCAGAAGAGACCCACGAAGGTTCGGGAGAAGACCAGAAGAGCCACGAGGAGGCGACAAGCCTGGAGGGTGCGCCCAGTGTAGGAGATATGCCCTAGAGGCAATAATAAATATTATTATTTATCTCCATGTTTGTAATTAAGTTTATGTTCCATGCTATAACTGCTATGGTTCTCGAGTCTGCAATAACCACGAGGCTCGGAGGAAGACTCATATGCACGTGTGGAATAATAAATAGTAAAAAGTATTCCTAGTCTGGCCTCTAAGACTAGCTCAAGTGTTGCATGATGGTTCTGTTTTCCTGATCATGGGCATGACTATGCCGGCAACTTTGAGGGCACAATGTTAGGAGAACACTTGTGTTGAATCGACCCGAATTGATGTTATGCTATGAGATTCTTTCGTCACAAGTTAATGGTAAATAACACAGAGATAGTTAATGTTTGCATAATTCCTTAGACCATGAGAGTATCGAGTTTCTTCATGCTTGCTTCATGAACTTTGGGGTTTGTTAAACGTCATCCGTAAATGGGTGGCTATTACGGTGGCTTACGGGTTCATGGAAAAGTATGTCAAGTAACTTGATAGCTCAAGATTGGGATTTGCTCCTCCGACGATGGAGAGATATCTCTGGGCCCTCTCGGTGTTACGGTATCCATCATCGTCTGGCCAGACACATTGTGATTTGATCACTGGGATGCCGGAACACGGAAACGAGAAAAGAGAACAAAACCGGTAACGAGGTAACTTGCATGGTGGACAAGTTGTTGATCCACGGGGATGCAATAAATCTCACCTTGGGTGTTTGTAATATATCATGAAGCAACAGGAATAGCACACGGCAACTGGAGGTTCACTCGAATATTCATTCGTGTGGGTATAGGGGTCAATATGGGTGTCCACGGCTCCGATGTTGATGATTGATCGGAAAGTGTTCCGGGTCATGTATATACTTCACAGAACCTATAGGGTCACACGCTTAAGGGTCATCTATCTGCTGAATACTAGACAGGGAGTCTGAGAGAAAATCGCCGGAAAAGTTTCGGACGAAACGGAAACGTTCCGGAGAGGACACCGAAATAGTTTCGGTGAAACTGAAAAGTTGTTTCAGGGTATTCCATTAAGTCATATTGGTTCCGGCACACGCCTGGAAATTCTTGGAGGGTGCCAGAATTGTTCTGGTAACTTCTGGAATTTTTCGGAGAGAAAAATCGGAAATGTTCCGGAGCAGCCGGAACCGCAATGGTAGCTTTTCGCTGAAGAAAAACATTGTTCCGGAATTGTTTCGGAATGCATTCAAAATTGTTTTAGTGGGTACTGTAATTATTCTAGGCACACAGAAATAATTTGGGATTTAACGGACGCAGAAAAATGTCTTTGTGAATAGTGAAATGCTTTATGGATATTTTTTGGAAAGCACCTTTTGGGATATTTCCCAAAAGGCTTCTAGAAGAGCTTGGGGGCCAAGGAATCCCCTCATGGGGGGGCCCCCAAGGGGTGGCCGGCCAAGGGAGGTGGAGCTCCTGGAAGCTCCACATGCCATCCCTTTTTTGCTTTATTGTTTTTATGTAAGACATAAAGTGGGGGTACTTTTGGTATTTTTGAATGCCAACTTAATCCCTTGGCTTTCCTATAAATAGAGGTGGAGGGGTGCTCTCCAAAGATCATCCTTGCTCTCATACACATGCCATGCTCGCCTGGCTCTCTCTCTCTCCCTCCCACGAAAAGATTTTCGTAGAGCCGAAAGGCTGTCTGGGTTCCGGTGGGAACTAGTTCTGGACGGCGAAGCTCTGCCGGATAGATGACACCGTATGTGTGCAACTCTATAGAGAGATCGTAGTTTCAGTCTTAGTTCGAGAGTGCCTCCCGAAGGGCTGTCCGAGTGACCGTCCGAGTTTCGAGGGTCCTCCCGAAGGGCTGTCCGAGTGACCGTCCGAGTTTCGAGGGTCCTCCCGAAGGGCTGTCCGCGACACCATCCGACGGACTGTCCGACCGCCTCCCGGAGGGCTGTCCGAGGGGCAGATGAGGGAGTACATCCTCGTGGTTGGGAGGTTGTAAAATCCTAGCTGCTGGGATCTGCACCGCCGATCGTCATCGACTCTTCTTCCGCTGCGCTACGAGTCGGTAACGAAAAAGATCAAACCTTGTATGCAGTCTCCATAGTGGTCCTGGGCTGGTGCATAGGTCGGAATTTTTTTGTTTTCTGCTGAGTTCCCCTACAGTGGCATCATGAGCCGTGCTATGCGTAGATGCAGGTTGCGATCTAGAATACATAGAGATGTATGGGTGCTGCACAATATAATTTGTAGTAGATGAGTTCTACTGCTGATAATTATTTGTGCGGGTAGCAGATGAAATCTGTTACCCGATGTTCTTATTACTTCCCTGGAATTTGCATATTTCTGATCTTGATAACAGCATGGTGGAGTTTCAAAGTTCTGGCAATCCGCGATCCTGATTGATCAACGAAGTGCTAACAGTTCTTTGAATTCCATCATAGTTAAAAAGAAAGATGAAATTTCGCAGACGAAAGGGCAATGCAGATATGATCTGCACGGGGGTCATGCGTATGACGAAGTTCAGTATGGGGCTCGAGATTTTATTATCTCGTGTTTCATACACCCCGTAAAGTTAATCTAGCGACTTGAATAATCATACTTGATGATGGACGTTGGTAGCTGCGGTTTGTTCGAAACCTTAGAAGCCACGTAAAATGAAATTTTGCATAAACCGATTAGAGGCGTCTAACTTGGTTTTGTAGGATGGTTTGCATGTGCATATGATGTGGTATAGCAGTGCTCATATTAATTTGATTATGTATGAGATGACTATATGATGTAAATTAACATGACCTGCGTGTCATTATTCGGCATGATGGCTGGAGCCATATGATTGTCACTTTAATGACCTGCATGTCAACCTTTTGTAATGCACTTATTTTATTAGCTATAGAGATAGTAATATTATCTGGTGCATCGACAAGGTGATGGCAAAACTTCGCGAAGGTGAACACCGACGCGAATGCCGAAGACGAAGAAATACAAGAGTTCTCCATCAGAAAGGGCTATACCATATCATTCTATTATGAATTGCCTGAGATGTTTATCCCTTATGATGCACCCTTCTTGATTGCGCGGTAGTCGCTTTTATTAGGGTGATCTCTCACTTAAAATATCAAAGTAGTTAGTGTTCACCCAAGTGTAGCACCGTCTGATATTCGTATCTTTTCGGGGTGTGCCATGTACACATGAGCACGAACGAATCGAGAGGAATGAGGCGGGTGAGGTCAGACCTCGCAGCAAGATCACTTGGTTGTCTTTGACGTTCAAGCAGGAGAGTCCTGAGCTCGGAACACGCCCATCGAAAGATGAACAAGAATCACATAGAGATGTGATCGGCAAGTTGGCCTACCGATTGAAATTCGCGTCATCAGTGATGAACCCGTCAATGGTGTCGAATTGAAATACGGATCTTGAATCACTCACAATCAATTATGAGAGATATTGATTTGAGTGGGAGCGCACTTTAGAATTAACTTGTTTTAATTCTTAGTGAAATTAATTATGGACACTGTCCAAGTGTAATTTTGCATAATAGTTGTAGAATAATGGCTCGTGTTTCCACCTTCCCTGTTAAAATTAAATAAGCTGTTAAATATCTGGTTAAAACTTTACGGTTGGTAGCGTAATGTGAGGATTGTCCTCAAAAGTGCTGAGAAGGACTTTGTCCTATCGCATGCTTTTGGTATTCTCCCGCTAATGCTATGGATAATGTGACTCTCGTCCTTCGATCCAAAAGCTAGAATTCCGTTACGGTCAAGTGCAATATGTTTGCTTCCATGAGACCCGAACTTCAAAAGTTTGGGATAGCTATGTGATATTCATGGAACTGAAAATCATTTTCAGACACAAACAAAGGCTAAAAGATATGGGATATCCAAAGCAATGTCTGTTTTGCAAACTGTTAGTAAAAGTGTTTACTATGCATTTGACTAATAACAGAGGGATCCAGTAGAACGCCTATCATGTGATGAAGGTGAATAAAACAACAACTTAAAGAGAAAGGAAATGTCCAAAGGGTGTTAGTGTGACTTACACACCTAGGAAGTCCGGGGCTAACGCCACTCTTAAAGTTGGGTGCTTCTTCTGTGTCAAGGCCGGTTTTCCAACAAAACATTTATTGAAAAATCGCCCTAATAGTCCGGCCAGTACAGAAAATCCTTCTTACTGGTAGACAAATCCTTGATACAGAAATCCAGTAGTACTTAATATTATACAGGGTTGAGCGGAGGCTGCTCAACAATTTATTACAAGAACGCCAATATTACACATAATGGCGGATATGTCACAATGGATGTGGTGGCATAACTACTGACTCGTAAAAATAAAAAGAGTGGTGGGTATGTCACAGTGGAGTGGGTGACATAACTCTCATATCTTACAGCTCATCAAGCGTCGGAGTGAGGCTCGATGATTTTATTTGGGTGGCGGAAGCGTATATAATACAAGTGGCAAACTCCAGGATCGCAAGAGACTGACTGGGACTCCTCTAGGCGTCGGACTCGCTATCGTACTCTTCATCCATAAGATCGCCTTCGTCCACATCTGGCCAAAACAATAGCCAGGGACAAGCCAGTGAGTACTTTGAATGTACTCGCAAACAGTTTGGACATAAGATATAACAAATGCAAACATGATGCACATGAGCAGGATTAGTAATACACACACATGCATTTAAATTTGCACAGCAAGAGTAAGGAAAGGAAGTCGGGCGGTAGTCCTCCCGAAATCCCCATAAAAATAGAAGAAGACCGATCGGGTGTCTGAAGCGACGCCTCGAAAGGTAAGAAATAAAAGACATGCCTCAGTCGGGCGTCGGAGCGACACCACATAAAGGGCTTATGTCAAAATTTAAATAACAGGAATGCCACAGTCGGACGTCTGAGCGACATCACATAAAGGGCTTATATCAAAAGTAAATGACAAGCATGCCACAGTCGGACGTCTGAGCGACATCACATAAAGGGCTTATATCGAAAAGTAAATGACAAGCATGCCACAGTCGGACGTCTGAGCAACATCACATAAAGGGCTTATATCAAAAGTAAATGACAAGCATGCCACAGTCGGACGTCTGAGCGACATCACATAAAGGGCTTATATCAAAAGTAAATGACAAGCATGCCACAGTCGGACGTCTGAGCGACATCACATAAAGGGCTTATATTGAAAAGTAAATACAGCAGTGCCACAGTCGGGCGTCTGAAGCGACGCCACATAAAGGGCTTATATCAGTAACATTCAAAATACGAGTAATCCAGGAGGTAACACCATCCCAAGGAATACCCGGCATATCACAATAATAAACAGGTTAGTCCATCCACAGGAATAACATTCAGCCAAATTTACTTCTGTTGTTTAACATATTAGTTCTCCAGAGACTGACACTGAGACCGACACTTGACCTGTCAACCAACGTCCTTGACCGTGGACACGGCTACTCGAATAGTTTTGACTCTGCAGAGGTTGTACTCTTTAGCCACAGCCAACGTATTTCAGTAGTCACAAAGGACTAGTTCCATCTATGGTATTTTAGAAGAAAACACATCTGACCAGTACACACCCGTTTTACATCCCGATGCCAGGAATCACCCTAGGCAACGTTCAAGAAAAACTTTAAGACGGGGAGGCCACTACCTCGAATAGCATGGGATCAAATTTATATCGCGCGCTCTAAGGGGTGCCCCCCTCTCGGTCCAACCGGAAACACCCATGCCCCCTGACCGGATGACTGGCTTTAATCCAGGGCCATGGTACCTTCATCACGGCCCCTCTATTTGGTGTGTACATGGAAAGAGGTTTGCAACTTACTAAACCGTATTCTTTGCAGAAAACATGTGGCGGCACGAAAGAAGGTGAACGGGGACAAGACTCGATCTATGTCACCACTGGAGTTAAACAGTTCCTTTGTTAATACCGGCATGCTCCAACAATACCGGCGTACAACCTATCATGCCACCACATGACTAGGTTGTCTCATATCTCATCAAGTTTTGTGGCTCACTTGCAACCCATCATATATGAAATGTAACATTCTCCAAATGCTTACATAAACATGTCATGCAAAACATCATGCAAGCAAACATGAAACACACTCGTCATATCAAAGGTTCAAACATGCTTGCCTGGTTCGGAGTAGTCGGAGTCTAACTCGGCGAAGTTGACGGCACCGTCTCCTTCTTCGGTATCTACGATATACACATATACGAATACTAACGTAAATACCGTGCGCATATAAAAAGTTGTTCCAAATATTTTTCAAATAAATATGACAAAAAACTAGACAGAAAAATAAAGATGACAGAAAAAGAATCAACTCAAAATCATCTTTACTTTAAAAGTTATAAAGGAATCAAACCCAGGGACTAGTCTGTGATGAAACAGAAACTATCCAGGGGGTAGTTTGTTAAAACAGAAAATGATTCGGTCCAAAATACGCCAGCCTGCAGAGGAGACGAACTTTGCCCGAAGGCGCTATCTCAGAAAACGGTTCGAGAATAGAAAGAGAGGCTGACGAGGGGGTCCCACTCGTCGGGTTTAAAAAGAGAAATAGAGCTCGCCGGCGCTAGAGACTTGCGGTGATCGCCGGCGACGAACCACTGCGAGACAGGGAGGGAGGGGAGTACCGGCGTGCTCAGGAGGTCCTTCCGCGTCGGTGGGTGGTGGAAGGAGGCGTCGGAGAGCGCCACGTTGACGGCCCCTTCCTCTCCGGCGGACGGCAGCTTCGGGCGATGATGGATCTCACCGGAGGAGGCTGCCAACACCAAATTGACGCTCGGGTTAGACGAGGTGGTGGACCAGAAGGTTGCTGACCAAAGATGAGCTGGGGAGAAGCTTTGAACGGAGAGAATTTTGCTGGCTACCGAAGCGGGTTGATGCGGCCGGAGCTGGGGAAGAAGACCCTCCCGAGGCCTTCTGATGATCGGGGCGAGGTTCTGGGGGAAGGAGGAGAGGCTCTGAGTCGATGGAGAGCATCGGGGCCTCTATTTATAGCCGTCCCGAGTCGGTTGCCGAGAACGGGATAACTCCGGCGAGCGATTACGGCGAGGTGGAGATCGGACGGAGGGAAAAAGCGACGGGGCAGCTTCGGATTGGTCTGCCGACTCTATTTTTGTCTTAAGTTGGGGCTAACTTGGGCGACACTCCACAGCTAGACGGAACGGAGCTCACGGGCACGTCGGCGGCAGAGGGCGCGCTCTGTGCATCCCAGGCCACGGCGACGGTTCTGCGGTGCGCTCAGCGAAGGAGATGGCCACGCGGAAGCTCGGGGTGGTGCGGGCGGTGCTGAACGGCGTCGCTCCTTGCTGAGCTCTCTGGCGCCCGCAGCGGCCATTGCTGCCATTGCTCACGGGGATGCTAAGCCCTTGCCAGCTAACCGTCGACCAGGGGAAGACGCCAACCGTCCGTGCGGCTCTGGATAAGAAGGAGGAACAGGGGAGCAAGACGCCACGGCGGCTACTGGTGAGATTGACGCTGGCACTGACGAACAGAGTACTGACTCTGAAGAAATTGACACTGAACTCTCTGAACCTGATAGCAAAAGTGCCGGCCACCTGTTCGATGAAATGGTTTGACCCACGTGCAAAATTTTCCTGGAGCTGAGACTTGGAGGGGTGGTCTCTTGATGCATCCAGAGTCTACCTGATTTTTCTCAGAATTTTTAGAAAGGTGGAAGAGTGGTTTGCATCAAAAATATCCAATCAGGTTCAAATTTGCAGGGGTCAAATTTTGAAATACTTGAATTGAGGACCAGAAGTTCTTGATGGATCTTGGTTGAGGGTACTAACGACTAGCCAGAGGAATTTATTTGGAACCAATACTCAAAGGAATCTGGCAGTTCCTTTGTAAATCACAAAGGTCCAAATAAATGACAGAAAATTGTTTTGAGGAAAAACAATTAGGATAAAAATCCGAAATAGGTTAAAACTTGCTGGTATAAGATGCAAGACTTGACTTCAAGGTAGGTAGGAGAGTTTGGGAAGAAAAACTTGTAATGCAAGTCATGGTAAGAGGTTTGAATAGGGCATTCTTGAATGAGAAGGAATAAACCCAATTTCAAATAAATTCTTTTAGTGAGGAAAATGACAAAACATCCAGAGGGTCTTTGTGTTGAATCAACACATGTTGGAAAAACCCTCAAGACCAGAATTCAAGATAGAAAAGGTTTTATAAGAGGTTTGTCACCAAAAGACTTGAGAGGAAGATCTTTTTAGAAAAATTCAAATAACCTCCTCAATACTTATTAAAGAAGTTGATAAAAACCAGAATAAAAATTTTGGGGTGTTACAACACCTACCCCCTTAGGAAAAATCTCGTCCCCGGGATTTCAGCTGATCCTCAAATAGCTGTGGATGCTCTGTCCGAAGAAAGTCCTCTCTTTCCCATGTTGCTTCATCCTTAGTGTGATTGCTCCATTGAACCTTGAAAAATTTGATTGTATTCTGACGGGTCCTTCTTTCAGACTCTTCCAATATTTTTATTGGACGTTCCCGGTATGTGAGATCTGGTTGAACGTCAATACTCTCATGAGATACACGCTTCGCTGGATTGCTCACACATTTCCTTAATTGTGAGATGTGAAATACGTCATGGACGTCTGACAGTTCTTTGGGTAGGTCTAGCTAGTAGGCTACTGTGCCTCTTCGTGCAATTATACAGAAGGGTCCAATAAATCGTGGTGCCAGCTTTCCTTTAACTTTGAATCTTTGCAGACCCCTCATCGGGGATACTCGTAGGTATACGTAATCACCGGGTTTGAAACTGATTTCACGATGTTTTTGATCATAATAACTCTTTTGTCGACTTTGGGCTGTCTTGAGTCGATCCCTGATTTGTTTAACTTTTTCCTCGGCCTCCTTGAGCATGTCTGGACCAAAGATACGGCTGTCTCCTGTTTCTGACCAATTTAATGGGGTACGGCATCTTCGCCCGTACATGGCTTCAAAAGGTGCCATTTGTAGACTGGCTTGGTAACTGTTGTTGTACGCGAATTCGGCGTATGGCAAGCTTTCTTCCCAACTGGTTCCATAGGTGAGAACACATGCTCTTAGCATGTCTTCTAGAATTTGGTTCACACGTTCAGTCTGTCCTCCAGTCTGGGGGTGGTATGCTGTACTGAATACTAGTTGAGTTCCCAGAGCTTGTTGTAAATGATCCCAAAATCTGGAGACGAATTGAGTGCCTCTGTCGGATATTATAGTCTTTGGAACTCCATGTAAACAGACAATACGGTTGAGATAAAGTCTGGCAAGCTTCTGTGTGGTGTGGGTTGTTTTCACTGGAATAAAATGTGCCACTTTGGTTAACCTGTCGGTGATGACCCATATGGCATCATTTCCGTGTCGTGACCGGGGTAGCCCGACAATAAAATCCATTCCAATCTCGTCCCACTTCCATTCAGGTATCCTGTTTGGCTGTAATAAACCTGCTGGTTTTTGGTGCTCGGCTTTAATGCGTTGGCATGAATCACAACATGCAATGAATGTGGCTATATCCCTTTTCATACCGTGCCACCAAATTTTTTCCTGTATGTCTTTGTACATTTTGGTTCCTCCTGGGTGGATTGAATATGGAGCGGTGTGAGCTTCGGTTAAAATTTGTTGGTTGAGGTCCTCTATATTTGGTATACATAGCCTGTCTCCGTACCATAATATTCCCTTGTCATCCACGACAAATTCTGAGGCCTTGCCCATACTTACTTTTCTTTTTATGCCTTCGATGCTAGGATGTCCATGCTGAGCTTCTTTGATTTGCTCCATCAAGGTGGGCTGAATTTCTAAATTTGCCATAGTACCTTCGGTGACTAAAATCATGTTGAGCTTGGCAAACTCCCGCTGAAATTCAGGTCTCAAATTTTGCAGACTACTGTTGCTTGAGCTTGGGTTTCGGCTGAGAGCATCTGCTACGACATTCGCCTTGCCTGGATGGTAGAGAATACCAACATCATAGTCCTTCACTAATTCCAACCAGCGTCGTTGTCGCAAATTGAGTTCCGGCTGTGTGAAAATATATTTGAGACTTTTATGGTCCGTATATATTTCACAACGATTTCCAAGCAGAAAATGATGCCACTCCTTGAGTGCATGTATAACTGCTGCCAATTCCAAGTCATGGGTAGGATAATTTTCTTCATGTCGTCGGAGCTGTCTTGAAGCATAAGCGACTACTTTACCTTCTTGCATTAGTACACATCCAAGACCTTTCCTGGACGCGTCGCAATATACTTCAAAATTTTTGTGTATGTCTGGTATGACCAAAACTGGTGCTGTTGTTAATTTCTTCTTTAACTCTTGAAAAATTTTCTCGCAGGCATCAGTCTATTCGAACTTCTTATCCTTCTTGAGTAGTTGGGTCATAGGTTTTGCTATGGTGGAAAATCCCTCAATAAATCTTCTATAATATCCAGCCATTCCCAGAAAACTCCGTATATCCGTTATGCTGGCTGGTTGTTTCTAGTCAAGTACAACTTTGACTTTTTCCGGGTCCACGGCAACACCTTCTTGGGTTAGTACGTGGCCTAGAAAACCAACTTGTTTTAACCAGAATTCACATTTGCTGAATTTGGCGTACAATTTATGTTTTCTTAATTCTCCCAGTACGATTTTGAGATGTTCAGCGTGTTCTTCTGGTGTCTTGGAATATACCAAAATGTCATCAATGAACACCACAACAAATTTGTCCATATATTTCATAAACACCTTATTCATGAGATGTACGAAATATGCAGGGGCATTTGTCAGTCCGAACGGCATCACTGTAAATTCATATAAACCGTATCGGGAAGTGAATGCTGTCTTTGGAATATCTTCTGTTCGTATTTTTAACTGATGATATCCTGACCTCAAATCAATTTTTGAGAAAACCTTGGCTTGTGCGAGCTGGTCAAATAAATCATTTATTCGCGGCAGTGGATATTTATTTTTGATGGTGACCATGTTCAGTGCTCGATACTCCACACATAATCTCAGAGTTCCATCTCTTTTCTTGGCAAATAATACTGGTGATCCCCACGGTGAGGAGCTGGGCCTGATATAACCTTTGTCCAGTAATTCTTTTATTTGCTTCTTTAACTCTACCAACTCGGACGGTGCCATTCTGTATGGTTTCTTATAGATAGGTTCGGTGCCAGGTGCTAGTTCAATGATGAACTCTATTTCACGGTCGGGTGGCATACCTGGTAGCTCTTCTGGAAATACATCTGGAAATTCACAGACCACCGGAACTTTGCTTAGTCCAGAAATATCTACCTTGTTCAGTCTTGGTTGAAGTGAAATTGGCCTTTCTTGAGCTGCAATTCTTATGGTCTTCCCGTGATGATGAGTGAGAGTCACTGTCCGATTGAAGCAGTCAATAAAACCCTTATTTGTTGTTAACCAATCCATTCCAAGAATAACATCCAGTCCCTTGTTTTCTAGAACAATGAGGTTTGCCCAAAATTTCAATCCTTTAATTTCAATAACCACACCTTGGCAGTAACTTTGAGTGATTTGCTTAATCCCGGGGGACTTGATAGTCATAGAATTTTCCAAGGGGAGAATCGGAAAATCATGTTGCAAAGCAAATTTCTTGGAAATGAACGAGTGAGAAGCTCCAGAATCAAACAAAACCGTGGCAGGTATTGTGTTGACAGGGAACGTACCGAGTACGATATCTGGGGCATTCTGTGCTCCATCCTTGGTCACATGGTTCATGTGACCCTTCCTGTGGTTGTTATTGGGGTTGAAATTGTTGCACTTGGGAGCTGAATTATTTCCATTGTTGTTCGGCTTGGGGGCCGAGTTTCTTGGCTTTGGACATTGCCTGGCATAATGTCCTTCTTCTCCACAGGCGAAACAGGTAACGCCTGGGCGATACATAAATTCCTTGTCCCTTGCATGGAAATTTTTATTTGGGCGAGGAACATTGGTTGAAAATTTGCTCGCCCCATTTTTCTGGAGATCATTCTTGTTCTTGATGTTGCGAGAATGAGCAGTCTTGTCCCTTTTGCGCTTGCGAAAATCATCCAAGCTGCGACGCTCATTTTCCAGTGTAATGGCCTTGTCCACAAGTGTCTTGAAATCTGGGAAGGTGTGAACGACCAGTTGGCATTTTAGTGCTGGTGCCAGGCCATCCAGAAATTTTTCCATCTTTTTATCCTCAGTCATGCGCTCTTCATTTGCATAGCGAGACAGTTGAGTAAACTGACTATTGTACTCAGTCACTGTCATGCTTCTCTACTTGAGGTCATCAAATTCCCTTTTCTTGATCTTCATAACACTTCTGGGAATGTGCGCCCCACGAAAGTTTTCCTTAAATTCCTCCCAGGTGATGTTGTTTTCATTGGGGTGCATGTGTAGGAAATTTTCCCACCATGATGCAGCTGCTCCAGTAAGGTAGTGAGGTGCATAAAGTACCTTTTCACGGTCCGAACATTGAGCAATAATTAATTTCCTCTCAATGTCTCGAAGCCAATCATCGGCCTCAAGAGGTTTATCAGTGTGAGAGAAAGTTGGGGGACGTGTCTTTTGTAGCTCAGATAATTTGGAATGCTGATGGTATGGTTCGCGGTGATTTCCCATATTGATAATATGATTCATCATTTCTTGATGCTGCTGCTGGCTTTGCTCATAAAGACGGCATACTTGAGAAAATGCTGCTTCACTGTCTTGCTGACTTGACTGTCCCTGTGAGAAATTGTTACCTGTCTGTGTACCATAATTTTCTTCTGGCGGACTTGGCATGGAACGGGTCCAGGGACGAGGCATTTTCCACTCTGGGGTATTTTTTTGCAGAACACATGAGAAAATCTGTGTGGCAAAAATAAATAATTTTTGCAAAGGCAGAAAATTAAATACTCCAAGATTTTTCAAGAAAATATTTGATTGCGCATGGAGAAGGACCGCTCAGTACATATCTTACAAGCAAGCCATAATTATACAGTACATCACTCATGATGCGCGTACACATTCCTGACATGTTATTTAGGCTAGTGCACTTCTCCAAGTTCCTACATGATGCGCAAACAGTCTACTTCTCTCCAAGCCTATATACATATAAACATATCATACAAGCTGGTACATCACACTGCTGCTCGGCGCACTCAGTCGGAGATGGTAAAAACTTCCCTCGGCCTGCCGAGGGTGAGTCTCAGAGGTGCAGGAGACTCAACCTCCTCCTCCTTAATAGGCTCTAGGCGCGGAGTGCTGGGCTGTGGAGCTGGAACGGGTGTGGCAGGAGGTGCAGCACTAACTAGAGTAGGAGCAATGACTTGGTCAAACTCCTCAGTGGTAGGCAGGCGGCGTGCGGTGGCTAAGATGGCAGGTGTATAATGCTAAAATAACCTTATTACACTAATAACCGATTAGCGATCGCACCTAGTGGCTTCCTACAGTCAGCCTGGCTCTGGTACCAAGGTTGTCAAGGCCGGTTTTCCAACAAAACATTTATTGAAAAATCGCCCTAATAGTCCGGCCAGTACAGAAAATCCTTCTTACTGGTAGACAAATCCTTGATACAGAAATCCAGTAGTACTTAATATTATACAGGGTTGAGCGGAGGCTGCTCAACAATTTATTACAAGAACGCCAATATTACACATAATGGCGGATATGTCACAATGGATGTGGTGGCATAACTACTGACTCGTAAAAATAAAAAGAGTGGTGGGTATGTCACAGTGGAGTGGGTGACATAACTCTCATATCTTACAGCTCATCAAGCGTCGGAGTGAGGCTCGATGATTTTATTTGGGTGGCGGAAGCGTATATAATACAAGTGGCAAACTCTAGGATCGCAAGAGACTGACTGGGATTCCTCTAGGCGTCGGACTCGCTATCGTACTCTTCATCCATAAGATCGCCTTCGTCCACATCTGGCCAAAACAATAGCCAGGGACAAGCCAGTGAGTACTTTGAATGTACTCGCAAACAGTTTGGACATAAGATATAACAAATGCAAACATGATGCACATGAGCAGGATTAGTAATACACACACATGCATTTAAATTTGCACAGCAAGAGTAAGGAAAGGAAGTCGGGCGGTAGTCCTCCCGAAATCCCCATAAAAATAGAAGAAGACCGATCGGGTGTCTGAAGCGACGCCTCGAAAGGTAAGAAATAAAAGACATGCCTCAGTCGGGCGTCGGAGCGACACCACATAAAGGGCTTATGTCAAAATTTAAATAACAGGAATGCCACAGTCGGACGTCTGAGCGACATCACATAAAGGGCTTATATCAAAAGTAAATGACAAGCATGCCACAGTCGGACGTCTGAGCGACATCACATAAAGGGCTTATATCGAAAAGTAAATGACAAGCATGCCACAGTCGGACGTCTGAGCAACATCACATAAAGGGCTTATATCAAAAGTAAATGACAAGCATGCCACAGTCGGACGTCTGAGCGACATCACATAAAGGGCTTATATCAAAAGTAAATGACAAGCATGCCACAGTCGGACGTCTGAGCGACATCACATAAAGGGCTTATATTGAAAAGTAAATACAGCAGTGCCACAGTCGGGCGTCTGAAGCGACGCCACATAAAGGGCTTATATCAGTAACATTCAAAATACGAGTAATCCAGGAGGTAACACCATCCCAAGGAATACCCGGCATATCACAATAATAAACAGGTTAGTCCATCCACAGGAATAACATTCAGCCAAATTTACTTCTGTTGTTTAACATATTAGTTCTCCAGAGACTGACACTGAGACCGACACTTGACCTGTCAACCAACGTCCTTGACCGTGGACACGGCTACTCGAATAGTTTTGACTCTGCAGAGGTTGTACTCTTTAGCCACAGCCAACGTATTTCAGTAGTCACAAAGGACTAGTTCCATCTATGATATTTTAGAAGAAAACACATCTGACCAGTACACACCCGTTTTACATCCCGATGCCAGGAATCACCCTAGGCAACGTTCAAGAAAAACTTTAAGACGGGGAGGCCACTACCTCGAATAGCATGGGATCAAATTTATATCGCGCGCTCTAAGGGGTACCCCCCTCTCGGTCCAACCGGAAACACCCATGCCCCCTGACCGGATGACTGGCTTTAATCCAGGGCCATGGTACCTTCATCACGGCCCCTCTATTTGGTGTGTACATGGAAAGAGGTTTGCAACTTACTAAACCGTATTCTTTGCAGAAAACATGTGGCAGCACGAAAGAAGGTGAACGGGGACAAGACTCGATCTATGTCACCACTGGAGTTAAACAGTTCCTTTGTTAATACCGGCATGCTCCAACAATACCGGCGTACAACCTATCATGCCACCACATGACTAGGTTGTCTCATATCTCATCAAGTTTTGTGGCTCACTTGCAACCCATCATATATGAAATGTAACATTCTCCGAATGCTTACATAAACATGTCATGCAAAACATCATGCAAGCAAACATGAAACACACTCGTCATATCAAAGGTTCAAACATGCTTGCCTGGTTCGGAGTAGTCGGAGTCTAACTCGGCGAAGTTGACGGCACCGTCTCCTTCTTCGGTATCTACGATATACACATATACGAATACTAACGTAAATACCGTGCGCGTATAAAAATTTGTTGCAAATATTTTTCAAATAAATATGACAAAAAACTAGACAGAAAAATAAAGATGACAGAAAAGGAATCAACTCAAAATCATCTTTAGTTTAAAAGTTATAAAGGAATCAAACCCAGGGACTAGTCTGTGATGAAACAGAAACTATCCAGGGGGTAGTTTGTTAAAACAGAAAACGATTCGGTCCAAAATACGCCAGCCTGCAGAGGAAACGAACTTTGCCCGAAGGCGCTATCTCAGAAAACGGTTCGGGAATAGAAAGAGAGGCTGACGAGGGGGTCCCACTCGTCGGGTTTAAAAAGAGAAACAGAGCTCGCCGGCGCCAGAGACTTGCGGTGATCGCCGGCGACGAACCACTGCGAGATAGGGAGGGAGGGGAGTACCGGCGTGCTCAGGAGGTCCTTCCGCGTCGGTGGGTGGTGGAAGGAGGCGTCGGAGAGCGCCACGTTGACGGCCCCTTCCTCTCCGGCGGACGGCAGCTTCGGGCGATGATGGATCTCACCGGAGGAGGCTGCCAACACCAAATTGACGCTCGGGTTAGACGAGGTGGTGGACCAGAAGGTTGCTGACCAAAGATGAGCTGGGGAGAAGCTTTGAACGGAGAGAATTTTGCTGGCTACCGAAGCGGGTTGATGCGGCCGGAGCTGGGGAAGAAGACCCTCCCGAGGCCTTCTGATGATCGGGGCGAGGTTCTGGGGGAAGGAGGAGAGGCTCTGAGTCGATGGAGAGCATCGGGGCCTCTATTTATAGCCGTCCCGAGTCGGTTGCCGAGAACGGGATAACTCCGGCGAGCGATTACGGCGAGGTGGAGATCGGACGGAGGGAAAAAGCGACGGGGCAGCTTCGGATTGGTCTGCCGACTCTATTTTTGTCTTAAGTTGGGGCTAACTTGGGCTACACTCCACAGCTCGACGGAACGGAGCTCACGGGCACGTCGGCAGCAGAGGGCGCGCTCTGTGCATCCCAGGCCACGGCGACGGTTCTGCGGTGCGCTCAGCGAAGGAGATGGCCACGCGGAGGCTCGGGGTGGTGCGGGCGGTGCTGAACGGCGTCGCTCCTTGCTGAGCTCTCTGGCGCCCGCAGCGGCCATTGCTGCCGTCGCTCACGGGGATGCCGAGCCCTTGCCAGCTCACCGTCGACCAGGGGAAGACGCCAACCGTCCGTGCGGCTCTGGATAAGAAGGAGGAACAGGGGAGCAAGACGCCACGGCGGCTACTGGTGAGATTGACGCTGGCACTGATGAACAGAGTACTGACTCTGAAGAAATCGACACTGAACTCTCTGAACCTGATAGCAACAGTGGCGGCCACCTGTTCGATGAAATGGTTTGACCCACGTGGAAAATTTTCCTGGAGCTGAGACTTGGAGGGTTGTCTCTTGATGCATCCAGAGTCTACCTGATTTTTCTCAGAATTTTTAGAAAGGTGGAAGAGTGGTTTGCATCAAAAATATCCAATCAGGTTCAAATTTGCAGGGGTCAAATTTTGAAATACTTGAATTGAGGACCAGAAGTTCTTGATGGATCTTGGTTGAGGGTACTAAGGACTAGCCAGAGGAATTTATTTGGAACCAATACTCAAAGGAATCTGGCAGTTCCTTTGTAAATCACAAAGGTCCAAATAAATGACAGAAAATTGTTTTGAGGAAAAACAATTAGGATAAAAATCTAAAATAGGTTAAAACTTGCTGGTATAAGATGCAAGACTTGACTTCAAGGTAGGTAGGAGAGTTTGGGAAGAAAAACTTGTAATGCAAGTCATGGTAAGAGGTTTGAATAGGGCATTCTTGAATGAGAAGGAATAAACCCAATTTCAAATAAATTCTTTTAGTGAGGAAAATGACAAAACATCCAGAGGGTCTTTGTGTTGAATCAACACATGTTGGAAAAACCCTCAAGACCAGAATTCAAGATAGAAAAAGTTTTATAAGAGGTTTGTCACCAAAAGACTTGAGAGGAAGATCTTTTTAGAAAAATTCAAATAACCTCCTCAATACTTATTAAAGAAGTTGTAAAAACCAGAATAAAAATTTTGGGGTGTTACATTCTGAGAGTAGGAGAAATACTAAAAGTTAAACTGTTAGAAGTATAAAGGCAAAAAGGAAAGAAGAATGGAATATCCAGCTCATGTATGAAAGTCATACAAGCTATTGATGTATAGAAGGCTGGTCAAAGAAATAGTTCTTGGGAATTATGATTAAACATGTTAATCATTGATTCTTGGGTATTGTGAGTTGATCACAAAGATACCCGCTCGATTGCATTCTGCTGCGACTCAATGCAAGAACTACTACGACCTAAAAGACTTGCCGGAGTGAGGTTTAGATATGCGCTGAGAACATAGTAAAAGTTGCTATACTCGGTACATCACTTATGTATATAATTTCATAATTCATTTTAGAGTTTTTATACACTCTAGCCCATTGCATAAAGTATCTTGCAAGAAGGTTGTTCATAAGAGAACTTTTGATGTTCGGTGTTATGAATAACATAAGGGCCATGCTTACATCATGGATGGGATGTATGTTATGAATATTGATAATAATATATTACCTCCGAATTTACTTTCATAATTCATCTTAGAGTTTTTACACACTTGAGCCCATTTGCATAATGTTTGTTGCAAGAGTGTTGTTCATAAAAGAACAATTGTTGTTAAATGTTATGAATAACATAAGGGCCATGCTTCCATCGTGGATGGGATGTATGTTATGAATATTGATGGTAATATGATACATCCATAATACTGACGCTAAATGTCGCAAGACTAAAAGAATACCACACATGTGTGGCACTGCATTTGGTCACATTGGAGAAACCCGCATGGAAAAATTCCATAATGATGGATTTTTGAAGTCGTTTGATTGTAAATCATCTGACACTTGCAACTTATCCTCCGAAAAGTGAAGTGACTGAAATACCATTCACAGGCCATAAGGAACGAGCAACGAACTTATTGGTGCTCATTCATTTTGATGTATGAAGTCCGATAAATGTTGTTTCTAGCAGTGGAATTATCTATCTTCAGAAATGACTCAAGTAGATATATGGATATTTACTTGATGAGACGCAAGTCTGGATCTTTTGAAGTCATTCAAAAGGTTTTTAATATGAAGTAGAAATTATTGTAACAAGTAAATAATGTTTCTGCAATTTGATTGCGGAAAGGAATATTTGAGTTATAAGTTTAGCGAATGTCTAATGAGTTGTGAAAAGAGTTTCATAACTTACACCTCACGGAGCACCACTATGAGTGGAATATCCGTGAAGATGTAATCAAACCATTCATGACATGGTAAGATCAAAGATGACATAAACCAATTTGCCATTATCCCTTTTAAAAGTAATGCTTTAGAGACTGCGGCTTTTACACTGAAAAGAGCGCCATCAGGTCTGTTGAAATGACGCCATGGTATGGTACGCCCAACCATGCTTTGTCTTTTCTTAACATTTGGAATATGGGTCTTGTGTAAAATATTTACAAACCTATTCGAAATCAGACAAGTACTACTTTGTAGGTTATCCCAAGTAATTGGGAATTCCTCCACCACTATACCGAGGCAAAAAGGTTTGCCACCGAGAACGGTATGCTTTTAAAGAGAATGGTTCTTGCAAAAAGGTGAGTGGGAGAATAGTGCAACTCGACGAGATAACAATATCTTCGTCATCAGATCAAAGGAAAGAAACCTTGGAAGTAATTCCAGAGTTTCCTACTGCGACTGATACGGAAGCCTCTACATGAGATGTATGGACTTCGGTCGAACTTGCAACTGAACCACGTAGGCAAAACTCGTGCAAACCTCTCAGGTGCGCAAGCGAGATATTGTTGTTAGACAACAGTATACCTACGATACACAAGGAAGCGTTGATGGACCCTGACTCCGGAATTGGCTGAATGCCAATATAATCCGAGATAGTTTCCATAAATAATTCAAGATTATATCTTGATAAACCCTTCGGAAGACTTAGAGTCTAACGAACATTAATGGAACTATAAACTGATGTGGATAAAATGTTTTATCCATAAAGCTCGACTTGTTGCAATAACAAGTTCAAGGAGTTGACTACGATGAGGTTGTCTCACCATAGCGATGCTTAAAGTCAGATCGGGTTAAACTAGCAATTAATACATATTTCAATCTTGAGATATGATACATGGATGCCAAAAGGATTTCCATGTGATGGAAATGAAACCTAGGACTTGCATGTGGTACAGTCCAAGGTATTTTGTCAGCCCAGAGGATGCTACTGAGTATGCAAACTTCAGAGTTCCAGCAATGGACAGAAGAGAGCAAAATGGAGTTGGAATCTTCGTTTTTGACGAAATAGTCAAAAGAGTTTGATTTCATCAATGGATAACGAAGATGCTTGTGGTTTCATGAAAGTAAGTGGGAGCATAATAATATTTCTAAAAACTTTGTGTGCTTGACACATTGTTGATTGGAAATTTCTTGACACGAATTAGGACTTCATTAAAAAGGTTTTTCGATGAAGTGCTTGGGCTAAATAGCCTTGACATTAGGCATATTTATCTGCGATATAGACTTGCCTAATAGGCTAAAGCCAAAAATACATATTGACAAGATGCTAAAACAGTTTAGCATTAAAACGCCAAGGAGTGATTCTTGCCGAAGTCACATGGATAGGGTTTTTGCAAGACTCGGTGTCCCAAAACACTGATGAGCAAAATACATGATGGAGATTCCACACACTTTCGTGTTTGGATTAATCATGTATTCCATGGTATGTAAAACAACCAGATATGTCCATTACTCCCAAGGAGTTGCGAGTATAGATACCAAAGTGATTAAAGTACTGATCATGGGACAACAGTGAAAAATGTCATTGAGTACTGGAGTAGCACTGATGCCATGTTTTCTCGCAAGCAGAGATTATGAAGTGCTCGTTGTAAGTAATTACATCGATACGTCTTCATCAATGCTCCATGCGATTTTCGATTTAAGTTAAGGTTTTTTTGTGTAACACACAATACGGTGACACGGTAGTTGGAAATTGTTCCAAACAGGATACTGTGGCGAATTCTATAACAAAGGCTAAGTATGTTGACGCTTTGGAAGCGACAAAGAAGATGTTGAATCATATAATTCATTCACGAACTTAGTATGGTTCCAAGATGGCTTTGGTCAATGGGACACTATTGCAGAAAGTTGCTCCATAGCTCAGTCTGAGGAATCAAGGTTTGACCTGTGATTCACATATATACAAAGCCAAGTCCGCACAAAATATGAATTTTGTGAAAGCGTGAAAATGCGAGGACATGCAAAGATACACACGGAATTGAAGCTGTCAGATCCGTTGGACATCAGGCTATACCACAAGCGAATCATGTTTTACACCGGTATGCCATAGGTGTAAAGTGCATCAGCATTGACTAGATTATTGACTCTAGTGCAAGTGGGAGTCTGTTGGAGATATGCCCTAGAGGCAATAATAAATATTATTATTTATCTCCATGTTTGTAATTAAGTTTATGTTCCATGCTATAACTGCTATGGTTCTCGAGTCTGCAATAACCACGAGGCTCGGAGGAAGACTCATATGCACGTGTGGAATAATAAACGATAAAAAGTATTCCTAGTCATGCCTCTAAGACTAGCTCAAGTGTTGCATGATGGTTCTGTTTTCCTGATCATGGGCATGACTATGCCGGCAACTTTGAGGGCACAATGTTAGGAGAACACTTGTGTTGAATCGACCCGAATTGATGTTATGCTATGAGATTCTTTCATCACAAGTTAATGGTAAATAACACAGAGATAGTTAATGTTTGCATAATTCCTTAGACCATGAGAGTATCGAGTTTCTTCATGCTTGCTTCATGAACTTTGGGGTTTGTTAAACGTCATCCGTAAATGGGTGGCTATTACGGCGGCTTACGGGTTCATGGAAAAGTATGTCAAGTAACTTGATAGCTCAAGATTGGGATTTGCTCCTCCGAAGATGGAGAGATATCTCTGGGCCCTCTCGGTGTTATGGTATCCATCATCGTCTGGCCAGACACATTGTGATTTGATCACTGGGATGCCGGAACACGGAAACGAGAAAAGAGAACAAAACCGGTAAAGAGGTAACTTGCATGGTGGACAAGTTGTCGATCCACGGGGTTGCAATAAATCTCACCTCGGGTGTTTGTAATATATCGTGAAGCAACATGAATAGCACACGGCAACTGGAGGTTCACTCGAATATTCATTCGTGTGGGTATAGGGGTCAATATGGGTGTCCACGGCTCCGATGTTGATGATTGATCGGAAAGTGTTCCGGGTCATGTCTATACTTCACCGAACCTATAGGGTCACACGCTTAAGGGTCATCTATCTGCTGAATACTAGACACGGAGTCTGAGAGAAAATCGCCGGAAAAGTTTTGGACGAAACGGAAACGTTCCGGAGAGGACACCGGAATAGTTCCGGTGAAACTGAAAAGTTGTTTCAGGGTATTCCATTAAGTCATATTGGTTCCGGCACACGCCTGGAAATTCTTGGAGGGTGCCAGAATTGTTCTGGTAACTTCTGGAATTTTTCGGAGAGAAAAACCGGAAATGTTCCGGAGCAGCCGGAACCGCAATGGTAGCTTTTCGCTGAAGAAAAACATTGTTCCGGAATTGTTTCGGAATGCATTCAAAATTGTTTTAGTGGGTACTGGAATTATTCTAGGCACACAGAAATAATTTGGGATTTAACGGACGCAGAAAAATGTCTTCGTGAATAGTGAAAATGCTTTATGGATATTTTTTGGAAAGCACATTTTGGGATATTTCCCAAAAGGCTTCTAGAAGAGCTTGGGGGCCAAGGAAGCCCCTCATGGGGGGCCCCCCAAGGGGTGGCCGACGAAGGGAGGTGGAGCTCCTTGGAGCTCCACAAGCCATCCCTTTTTGCTTTATTCTTTTTATGTAAGACATAAAGTGGGGGTACTTTTGGTATTTTTGAATGCCAACTTTACCCCTTGGCTTTCCTATAAATAGAGGTGGAGGGGTGCTCTCCAAAGATCATCCTTGCTCTCATACACATGCCATGCTCGCCTGGCTCTCTCTCTCTCCCTCCCACGAAAAGATTTTCGTAGAGCCGAAAGGCTGTCTGGGTTCCGGTGGGAACTAGTTCTGGACGGCGAAGCCCTGCCGGAGAGATGACACCGTATGTGTGCAACTCTGTAGAGAGATCGTAGTTTTGGTCTTAATTCGAGAGTGCCTCCCGAAGGGCTATCCGAGTGACCGTCCGAGTTTCGAGGGTCCTCCCGAAGGGCTGTCCGAGTGACCGTCCGAGTTTCGAGGGTCCTCCCGAAGGGCTGTCCGCGACACCATCCGAGGGACTGTCCGACCGCCTCCCGGAGGGCTGTCCGAGGGGCAGATGAGGGAGAACATCCTCGCGGTTGGGAGGTTGTAAAATCCTAGCTGCGGTGATCTGCACCGCCGATCGTCATCGACTCTTCTTCCGCTGCGCTACGAGTCGGTAACGAAAAAGATCAAACCTTGTATGCAGTCTCCATAGTGGTCCTGGGCTGGTGCGTAGGTCAGAAATTTTTTGTTTTCTGCTGTGTTCCCCTACACCCAGGGGGGTAGGCGCGCCCCCCAAGTTTGTGGGCCCCTCGTAGCCCCTCCTGACCTATTTCCAATGCTATAAATTCCCAAATATTCCCACTATACCAGAAAGACAGAAGAGAAAACCTTTCCGGCGCCGCAAGCCTCTGTTCTTCCGTGATCCCTTATGGAGGCCTTTTTCGGTACTCTGCCGGAGGGGGAATCGATCACGGCGGGCTTCTTCATCAACCTTGCTGCCCTTCCGATGATGTGTGAGTAGTTTACCACAGACCTACAGGTCCATAGCTAGTAGCTAGATGGCTTCCTCTCTCTCTTTGATCTTCAATACCATGTTCTCCTCGATGTTCTTGGAGTTATATGCGATGTAATCTTCTTTTGCGGTGTGTTTGTTGGGATCCGATGAATTGTGAGATTATGATCAGATTATTCATGAGAAATATTTGAGTCTTCTCTGAACTCTTTTATGCATGATTATTATAGCTTTGTATTTCTCTCCGATCTATCGATTTGGTTTGGCATACTAGATTGATTTATCTTGCAATGGGAGTGGTGCTTTGTGATGGGTTCAATCTTGCGGTGCTCAATCCCAGTGATAGAAGGGGACATGACACGTATTTGTATTGTTGCCATTAAGAATAAAAAGATGGGGTTTAATCATATTGCTTGAGTTTACTTTGTCTACATCATGTCATCTTGCTTAAGGCGTTACTCTGTTTCATACTTAATACCCTAGATGCATGCTGTATAGCGGTCGATGGGTGGAGTAATAGTAGTAGATGCAGGCAGGAGTCGGTCTACTTGTCTCGGACGTGATGCCTATATACATGATCATTGCCATGAATCCGTCATAATTATTTGCTTTTCTATCAATTGCCCAACAGTAATTTGTCTACCCACCGTATGCTATGTGTTCGAGACAGAAGCCTCTAGTGAAAACTATGGCCCCCGGGTCATTTATCCATCATATATAAAATCCAAAAATACCTTGCTGCAATTTTATTTTCTTTATTTTGTTTTGCAATTTATTTATCTATCTATCACTATCAGAATTAATCCTTGCAAGCAACCGCCAAGGGGATTGACAACCCTCTTGTTTGCGTTGGGTGCAAGTATTTGCTTTTGTGTGTGTAGGTGCTGCTAACGAGGTTCTGTGTGGTTCTCCTACTGGATTGATAACCTTGGTTCTTAACTGAGGGAAATACTTATCTCTACTGTACTACATCATCCTCTCCTCTTCGGGGAAATCCCAACGCAGTTCAGAAGTAGCAGGAAGAATTTCTGGCGCCATTGCCGGGGAGACATCACCCAAACCTATCAAGTACCTTCGCATAAACTATCATCTACTTGCTCTTATTTTCATTTGCCTTTTTATTTGCATTTGCCTCCTGTTTTCATTTCCCCCACTTCTAAAACAACAATAACAAAAACACATAAATATTTTATTCGCTTGTTTGTTTGCTTGCTTGCTTGGTCAATATAACTAGTATCACCATCCCTCCTTTGTCTCCAGACTTTGAAGTTCTTTACTTAAAACACAAAGAGGGAGAAAATTTAAAAGATGCTTGGTATAGGATAATGGAATCTCATCATGTTTGCACCATAAAAGGGGATATGAAAATTTTGCTACGAAATTTTTATGTAGGGCTGACTATGCCCAATAGACAACTTTTGGATTTTGCCACTAAAGGGAATTTCATTGATAGTAAGGCTAATACTGATTATGAAATAATAGAGGGAATAGTGGGAACTCCACCCCCGCAAAAAGGATTTAATTACACTCAAGAGGGGATCCAAATTTTGGAAAAATTAGGTGACATGAAGAAAAACTTGGTTGAGTTACAAAAGTCTAATGAGCCTCTTAAAAATGTTAGTGGTAATCTCAATCGCATGAATAATCTTCTTACTATTTGCAACAAGCGGCTAGACACTTTAGACAATAGAATTGCCTTATTTTCTGAAAGTAATGGGAAGCGCAAAGAACCTCCCGGTTTCGAGAATAACCCACCTAAATTAGCAAAAACTAAGGATGATAATACTTCAAACAGTGCATTATGCCTAGCTAGGGGCATAAAACAATAGCGCTTCTTGGGAGGCAACCCAATATTTATCTTTATTGCAATTTTTATTTTTCTTGTGTCACACAATTTTAGCTTCTGTTATGATTGTGTTTTTATTTTTTAATTAGTGTTTGTGCCAAGTAATGCCTTTGGGATGATTTGGATGAAAGTATAATTGATGCTGTTTGAAAACAGAAAGTTTTGAGTTTAGTGCTGGATTTTTGGTTCTGAACTTGAGCGTGATAAAATTCTTAATTTTTTAATTTTTGGAGTTACAGAAGTATAGCTTTTAAATAGATCTTTACAGATTGTTCTGTTTTAGACATATTCTGTTTTTGTTGCATAATTTTCTTATTTTGATGAATCTATGGATTGTATCGGGGGGTATAAGCCATGGGGAAGTTGGAGTACAGTAGCATTATGCCAATATTAAATATGAATCAATTTATAATAGTACCTAAATTTTAAGATTTGTTTGTTATACTAACCGATCTCATGAGGTTTCTGTTGAGTTTTGTGTGCTGAAGTTTTCAAGTTTTGGGTGAGACCACGATGGGTGAAGGAATAAGGAGCGGCAAGACCCTAAGCTTGGGGATGCCCAAGGCACCCCAAGGTAATATTCAAGTAAGACCCAAGCGGCTAATCTTGGGGATGCCCCGGATGGCATCCCCTCTTTTGTCTACAATCTATCGGTATATCACTTAGAGCTATATTTTTATTCATCACATGATATGTGTTTTACTTGGAGCGTCTTGTGCCATAGTTTTCTTTTCTTTGTTTGCTTTTTAGTTTGCCACAATCATCTTTGCTGAACACACATTTTTGAGAGCGATACACATTATTCGTGATTTGTCAGAATACTCTATGCGCTTCACTTATATCTTTTGAGCTAGGCAGTTGCTCTAGTGCTTCATTTATATCTTTTAGAGCATGGCGGTGGTTATATTTTAAAGAAATAGTTGCACTCTCATGCTTCACTTATATCTTTTTGAGAGTCTAATAAATAGCAATGGTAATATGCACTGGTAATGAATTTGGTCCTAATATGATAGGTATTCAAGAGGTATATAATAAAAACTTTCATGTAGATCATTGAATATGATAAGTTTGATTCCTTGCAATAGTTTTGCGATATTAAGATGGTAATATGTGGGAGGTACTAGTAGATAATTGTGGTTTAGTAAGAATATTGGTGTTAAGGTTTGTGATTCCCAAAGCATACACGTATGGTCTGTCGTTATGCTTAGAAGTTGGAGCATGATTTATTATTGATTGTCTTGCTTTGCGTGGCGGTCGGGGGCGTGCGATGGTTAACTCCTACAAACCTCCCCCCTAGGGGCATGCGTAGTAGTACTTTGCTTCGAGGGCTTATAAACTTTCGCAATAAGTATGTGAGTTCTTTATGACTAATGTGAGTCCATGGATTATACAGACTCTCACCTTTCCGCAATTTGCTAGCCTCTTCGGTACCGTGCATTGCCCTTTCTCACCTCGAGAGTCAGTGCAAACTTCGCCGGTGCATCCAAACCCCGTGATATATGATACGCTTTATCACACATAAGCCTCTTTATATCTTCCTCAAAATAGCCACCATACCTACCTATTATGGCATTTCCATAGTCATTCCGAGATATATTGCCATGCAACTTCCACAGTTCCGTTTATATGACACACATCATCATTGTCATATTGCTTTGCATGATCATATAGTTGACATAGTATTTGTGGCTCAGCCACCGTTCATCATTTTCATACATGTTACGCTAGCATCATTGCACATCTTGGTACACTGCCAGAGGCATTCATATAGGGTCATATTTGTTCTAGTATCGAGTTGTAATTTTGAGTTGTAAGTAAATAGAAGTTTGATGATCATCATTATTAGAGCATTGTCCCAGTGAGGAAATAAAAAAGAGAGGCTAAAAAGAGCCCAGCAAAAAAATGAGAGAAAAAGAGAGAAGGGGCAGTGTTACTATCCTTTTCCATACTTGTGCTTCAAAGTAGCACCATGTTTTTCATATAGAGAGTCTCCTATATTGTCACTTTCATATACTAGTGGGAATTTTTCATTATAGGACTTGGCTTGTATATTTCGATAATGGGCTTCCTCAAATGCCCGAGGTCTTCATGAGCAAGCAAGTTGGATGCACACCCACTTAGTTTTTATTTTGAGCTTTCATACACTTATAGCTCTTAGTGCATCCGTTGCATGGCAATCCCTACTCCTCTCATTGACATCAATTGATGGGCATCTCCATAGCGCGTTGATTAGCCGCGTCAATGTGAGACTATCTTCTTTTTTTGACTTCCCCTTATTAATCTCTATCATCATATTCCATTCCACCCATAGTTCTATATCCATGGCTTGCGCTCATGTATTGCGTGGGGGTTGAAAAAGCTGAAGCGCGTTAAAAAGTATGAACCAATTGCTTGATTGTCTCTAGGGTTGTGCATGATAAATACTTTATGTTAAGAATATGGAGCATGACAGGATTGTATGATTTTGTAGGGATAACATTCTTTAGCATTTTTATTTTGAAATACATGATTGTTTATTAGTATGCCTGAGTATTGATGTCTTTATATCAAATTATAGACTATTGCTATAAATCATTCGGATCTTAATATTCATACCGTAAAAGAGAATTACAAGATAAACATGTTAGGTAGCATTCCACATAAAAATTCTGTTTTTATCATTTACCTACTCGAGAACTAGCATGAATTAAGCTTGGGGATGCTTGATACGTCTCCAATGTATCTATAATTTTTGATTGTTCCATGCTATTATAGTATCAATCTTGGATGTTTTATATGCAATTATATATCATTTTGTGGGACTAACCTATTAACCTAGTGCCCAGTGCCAGTTGCTGTTTTTTTGCTTGTTTTTGGCTTTTCAGAAAATCACTATCAAACAGAGTCCAAACAAAGAAAAAACTTTGGATTATTTTTTTCTGGACCAAGAGGGACCCTAGAAGGTTCGGGAGAAGACCAGACGAGCCAGTAGGGAGCGACAAGCTCGGGAGGCGCGCCCAGGGGGTAGGCTCGCCCCCCAGGCTTGTGGGCCCCTCGTGGCACCTCTTGACCTAATTCCGCCGCTATAAATTCTCAAATATTCCCCATATACTAGAGAGCCACCTCGAATAACGTTTCCGCCGCCGCAAGCTTTTGTTCTTCCGCGATCCCATTTGGCGGCCTTTTCCGGCACTCTGCCGGAGGGGGGATCGATCACGGAGGGCTTCTACATCAACCTTGCTGCCCTTTCGATGTTGTGTGAGTAGTTTACTACAGACCTACGGGTCCATAGCTAGTAGCTAGATGGCTTCTTCTCTCTCTTTGATCTTCAATACCATGTTCTCCTCGATCTTCTTGAAGTTCTATCCGATGTAATATTCTTTTGCGGTGTGTTTGTTGGGATCCGATGAATTGTGGGTTTATGATCAGATTATTCATGAGAAATATTTGAGTCTTTTCTGAACTTATTTATGCATGATTGTTATAGCTTTGTATTTCTCTCCGATCTATCCGTTTGGTTTGGCCAACTAGATTGATTTATCTTGCAATGGGAGAGGTGCTTTGTAATGGGTTCAATCTTGCGGTGCTCTATCCCAGTGAGACAAAGGGACAAGACACGTATTTGTATTGTTGCCATTGAGGATAAAACTATGGGGTTTATTCATATTGTTTGAGTTTACTTTGTCTACATCATGTCATCTTGCTTAAGGCGTTACTCTGTTTTTATTAACTTAATACCCTAGATGCATGCTGCATAGCGGTCGATGGGTGGAGTAATAGTAGTAGATGCAGGCAGGAGTCGGTCTACTTATCTCAGACATGATGCCTATATACATGATCATTGCCATGAATCCGTCATAACTATGCGCTTTTCTATCAATTGCCCAACAGTAATTTGTCTACCCACCGTATGCTATGTGTTCGAGAGAGAAGCCTCTAGTGAAAACTATGGCCCCTGGGTCATTTATCCATCATATATAAAATCCAAAAATACCTTGCTGCAATTTTATTTTCTTTATTTTGTTTTGCAATTTATTTATCTATCTATCACTATCAGAATTAATCCTTGCAAGCAACCGCCAAGGGGATTGACAACCCTCTTGTTTGCGTTGGGTGCAAGTATTTGCTTTTGTGTGTACTGCATCATCCTCTGCTCTTCGGGGAAATTCCAACGCAGTTCACAAGTAGCACTGGCCCACCCCGACCCCACTTATATACGTAGCCATCCACATCCCGAACCAAATCCTAGCCACTTTGCTCTACTCCACTCCACTCCACTCTGCCAAAACTCCCTTCCGGCGATCGTCGGCATGGCGGGAAGCGGATCTGAATCTGACCTCTCCTGATCTGTGGACAGGGACGTCGTCCCATGCGGTCCGGAGGAGGAGATGGTCGTTCGCATTGCTCTATGTTGCTCCTGGGAGGAGTCCGCCCGAGAACGGTCGGACTTGGTCCAGCGGGAATCCATTGCGTCCGCACAAATGGCGCTTGGATCCATTAGTCATGGTAGCGGGAGGCGCTTGCCCGCTTCCTCACCGGAGGCTGTCCGGGCCATCTGGCGCCACAACGCCGTGTCGGCGATGTGTCAACCGGGCTCCAAGCCGGAGGTAAACGCCGGCATGACTCATGGCGCGTCGTGCCCGTTGTGAGAGGCATAGGGGGCGGGAGGCCGCGACGTCCCTAGCGGAGGAGGTTAAGGAGGCGGAGTCGCACGCCGCTCCGGTGTGGGTCACCAGCCACCCCTAGTGTCGGAACCGCGTCACGGGGACGTGTCGGTAGGGCTGCAAACGAGTCGAGTTCGAACGAGTTGAACTAGATTCAGCTCAACTTGTAATAAAATTCAAGCGAGCTCGAACGGAGTGAAGCTCAAGGTTGAGTTTTAAAAAGTGGCTCGTGCTCGGCTTGTAACGATCTTGAGTCGACCTTAAGCTAGTTTTGAGCTAAATAATATGATTTTCTTTTAATAATGTAATCCAATTTTTCAAACAAGATAGGTCACAACACAACATAAGAAACCATTATAAAATGCGACTTATTCGCTCTCAACTAAAAACTACTACTTTTTTTGATGGGAAAGAGAGATTTATTAGCTAGAAATAGAGTAGTGTTTATAGCTTCCACAATTTCTTGGGGGGAATGACGGCGCCGTACCGCAGTCTTGATTTGTTCTCTACCTAGTTGTGCTAATCCATGACTCACACAGTTGGCCTCGCGATTAATTTTAGGAATCATGGATGAACTAGCAAGAGAAGAAAACGAAGGTGTGTCTGCTCCCAAATTTGACCAAAATAACATGATATTTGACACATGGCTGACCACGTACCATATTGAGGTTAAATTATCTCCATGCTTAATTAGGGTTCCATGTTTGTTACTCTTTCCATTCGACAATGTAGTGCATATAAATTTATTGAAAAGTCAAACTTTACATACTTTAACCAAGTTTGTTGAGAAAAACTTATACATCTAGAATACCAAATAGATATCATTAGATTCATCATAAGCCATATTTTCATATTGTATAAATTTGGTATTGTAGATATAAATAGTTTTCTCTACAAATTTGGTCAAAATTTGTGAAGTTTGACTTTCCAAAATATTTATATGTACTACATTATGGAACGGAGAAAAATCGTACACAACATAATGGTAATATATTAACATATTTTTTTAATATATATATATATATATATATATCAAGATTATTTAATATAATTATATGATATCGTGCTAAAATTGAGCGAGCTAGTGTTGGCTCAAGATTAGCTCGTTTCTCGATCGAGCTACGTAGAGTGCTCATACTCAGCTTATTTCTTGTCGAGACGATCTCGAGTTGAGCCAAAATACAAGTCGATCTCAAGCGGCTCATGAGTCTCGAGCTTTTTTTGTAGCCCTGCATGTTGGGCTCCGACCACGAGGGTTCTATCATGAATCTCACATTGACCAGCGACATGTAGGTCACGGGCTCCAACGAGGGAAAGTAGGGCATGGGAGACAGCAGAGCCACGAGTTCCGTGAGCCGGTTCGTGGCCCATGTCCTACTCTACCTCGCCGTCAACCGCACCTTCAATCTAAGGAGCTTAGCTGGCCGCCGGACATGGACACGGCCGTGGAGGCGAACGAGCGTCAGCGAATATTTAGATTAGGATTTACATTGCTTGCAATGTATGGATTTGAGGATTTGTAATTGAGGTATCCGGTTGTGAAAGAGAACAATTAAGGTGTGACCGGTCAGTGCCGGACCCGTCCGCAGACGTTTGAGGGGTCGGATTAGCTGTACACGGGTGTAGATACTCTAAAATTGGGCAGCTATCGGAGATTCTCTACTAGAACCCACCTTTTATCGGGGCAGCTCATGGTTCATAAGGGCATCTCCAACGGCAACCCGCAAATTTCCTCCCGCATCCTTTCGCGGATAGGGGGGGCCAGTCCGCAGTCACGGATGCGGGAGGATGCCATTCAACTCTAGCCGCATACATTTCGAACTCTTTTTCAACAAACCGGATGAAATTCGTGCAAACATGGCCGAATTTCATACAAACAAGACGGATTTCGTACAAACACGGCGGATTTTCATTAGATTTTGAACATTTAGAACAAAAAAAAGACCCGACCCTAAACCTATCCTACACGGCGGTGGCGCCCGAGCCCGTGTCGTCCTCCATCCGCCGTCTTCATGACCACCGGTGATAAGACCCGTGAGGTGAAGGGGCGGTCTCTGGCGAGGAAGAGTAGGAAATGGGTGACGGACCGGCCCACATGGGACACCAGGCCCTGCCGCCTCCCGTGCCCTACTCATCCTCGGAGGAGTCCACGACCTGTCCGTCGCCGGTGGACGTGAGGTCCACGATGGAAATTGTGGCGCCCGCACGGTCGTTGTTGTGGTTTTGACACGGCAGATGCCCTTGTGAATGGACTTGGAGATGAGGCCATCGCACAAGGGTGGAAGCTTAACGGGGTTAATCGGGAACGAGAAGACACGGGATTACCCAGGTTCGGCCCCTCACGGTTGAGGTAAAAGCCTACGTCCTGCTTGATTATATTTCCGTGGATCTCGATTACAAGGATGCGGATTCGCTAACCTAGCTTTCGAGAGATTGCAACTTAACTTTCTGGCCTAGGCACTCCCCTTTATATAACAGGTGGAACCCTAGATTTACATGAGAGTCCGGGTCATCCTCTAACCCGTCTCTTGTACTTATTCTACTTATTCCCCAAGGCAACCTTGCTGCCACATGTTTGTCTCTTAAGCCGACCCATAGGCTGAGTCGGCCCTTCTCTCCGGGCCTCTAGTAAACCGGCCCACTGAATGTCTTCTTAACCCCGCCGTGAGATAACTCGCTGAGCCTGCTCTAAGGCCGGGTCATCTTCCTGCCGGGTCTACACACTGGAAAATATCCCCAACATTAGCCCTCAGTTTGACTTGAATTCATTCATGTTAAACTCCACCCTGAAAAACAGGCAAATAAAATAAATCAAAAAAATCTGTGAGGGAGCTCTGAATCTGCCTCTCAAGCCGGTTCTTCAGCGTCCTTCATCTGCACTCAAATTTGCCGGCTCAACCATTTTGCCGGGTCATCACCCTCCATAATCTGGTATCTGTTCACCACTTTTCTTTATGATGTCACAATCTACTTCCGCAAAATCCGGGGTGTCATCATATCGAATCTTTGAGTGGGTTCGTATTGTCTTGTCAGGCGCGAAAATCAAGGAGCCCATGGCCGAAATTTACTGCGCCGCCTAGGGCTCCGCACCCGTCGTTCCAAGTTCTACAAAGCCTATATATAGGCCAGCACACCTCCATTACTTTCCTTTACCACTCTCACTCTTCATCTTCTCCTCTGCTCCGACGCCGCCGCACTGTCCGAGCTCGTCGCCGCCGGAGTCAGCACCAGTCGTGCCTCCTCATCGTCGCCGGAGCCATCCAACATCGCGCGGCCGCATCCATAGCACTTCGAAGACCTCAAGTTTCACCTCCAGATCTGTAAGTTCCTTTCTCCATTGCTACTAGTTCATCGTCGTTCTTCTCAGTTCTTCACCACAGCAGCTGCAGATCCAAAATGCATTTGATCCCTCATGTTATTAGCTCACACGGTCGCTCCGCGGCATTTTCATTATTGGTAGATGCTACTTGTGAGCTGCGTTGGGATTTCCCCGAAGAGGAGGGGATGATGCAGTACAGTAGAGATAAGTATTTCCCTCAGTTATGAAACCAAGGTTATCAATCCAGTAGGAGAATCACGCAACAACTCGTTAGCAGTACCTGCACACAAAACAACAAATCCTTGCACCCAACGCAAACAAGGGGTTGTCAATCCCTTGGCGGTCAATTGCAAGATTAAATTGTATGGTGATAGATAAATAGATCGAACAAAAATACAAAATAAAATAAATAAAGTAAAAGTGCAGCAAGGTATTTTTAGGTTTTTTATATATGTTAAAAGTAGACCCAGGGGCCATAGTTTTCACTAGAGGCTTCTCTCATGAAAATAGCATACGGTGGGTGAACAAATTACTGCTGGGCAATTGATAGAAAAGAAAATAATCATGACGATATCCAAGGCAATGATCATGTATATAGGCATCACGTCCGAGACAAGTAGACCGACTCCTGCCTGCATCTACTACTATTACTCCACACATCGACCGCTATCCAGCATGCATCTAGTGTATTAAGTCCATAAAGAACGGAGTAACGCCTTAAGCAAGATGACATGATGTAGACAAAGTAAACTCACGCATGAATAAACCCCATCTTTTTAACCTTAATGGCAATGATACATACGTGGCATGTCCCTTTTTGTCACTGGGATTGAGCACCGCAAGATCGAACCCATTACAAAGCACCTCTCCCATTGCAAGATAAATCAATCTAGTTGGCCAAACCAAATCAATAGATCGGAGAGAAATATGAAGCTATAATAATCATGCATAAAAGAGTTCAGAGAAAACTCAAATAATATTCATGGATAATCTGATCATAAACTCACAATTCATCGGATCCCAACAAACACACCGCAAAAAGTGATTACATCGGATAGAACTCCAAGAACATCGAGGATAACATTGTATTGAAGATCAAAAAGAGAGAAGAAGCCATCTAGCTACTCACTATGGACCTGAAGGTCTGTGGTAAACTACTCACGCATCATCGGAAGGGCAGCAAGGTTGATGTAGAGCACCTCCGTGATCGATTCCCCCTCCGGCAGAGTGCCGGATAAGGCATCCAGATGGGATCTCTCGAGAACAGAAACTTGCGGCGGCGGAAAAAGTATTTTGTGGACTCCTCTGTTGGTTTCCCTATTTAGATAATTTATAGTGGTGGAATTAGGTCAAACGGAGCTGTGTGGGCCCCACGAGCCACCAGGGCGCGCCCCCCCTGGGGCGCGCCGTGGTGCCTCGTGGGCCACTGCTTCATCTTCTCGTCTCCTCCCGAAGCTTCTAGTGTTTCTTATGTCCAGAAAAAAATCTCCAAAAAGTTTCATGGCATTTGGACTTCGTTTGGTACTGATATTCTTGAAAAAACCAAAAACAGGCAAAAAACAACAACTGGCACTAGGCACTAAGTTAATAGGTTAGTCCCAAAAAATCATATTTAATTGCTGTAAATGTATATAAAAACATCCAAGATTGATACTATAATAGCATGGAACAATCAAAAATTATAGATACGTTGGAGACGTATCAAGCATCCCCAAGCTTAATTCCTGCTCGTCCTCGAGTAGGTAAATGATAAAAACAGAATTTTTGATGTGGAATGCTACCAATCATATTCATCATATATTCTTTTCTTTTGTAGCATAGAGATTCGGACTTGAACGATTCAAAGCAATAGTCTATAGTTTGACATGAAGATATAAATACTCAAGCATACTAACAAGCAACCATGTCTTTCAAAATATCAACGCTAAAGAAAGTTATCCCTAGCCCATTATGCTCAATCATTGATCCATTCATGAAACACACTCAATATTAGCTACACACAATGCACAAGTATGACAATAGTGCTCTCTAGTTGGTGCTTTGTAAGAGAAGATGGAGACTCAAATAAAAATTAAAATTGCATAAAAGTAAATAGATAGGCCCTTCGCAGAGGGAAGCAGAGATTTGCAAATGTGCCAGAGCTCAAAGCTTAAATTAGAGAGATAAAATTATTTTGAGAGGCATGCTTTTCCTGTCAACGAAAATGACCGAGAATTCCCAATATCTTCCATGCTAGACACATCATAGGCAGTTCCCAAACAAAAAATAAAGTTTATTTCCTTTCCACCATTCTTTCACAATCCATGGCTAGCCGTTTCCATGGGTGCCCTCCATACCAACACTTTCCAAGGAATTTGTTATTATTAATTTTGATTCATTGTGGGACCGGGCATCCCTATTACCGGCCACTCTCTCGTGCAATGACAAGTAAATAAACACTCATCGTGAGAATAACACACCTAGCATGGAAAATATTGGCCACCCCCTGCCGCTTCATGAGCGGTACAGGCACACAAAACGGAAAATTATTTTGAAAAATTAGAGTTGGCACATGCAAATTTAGTTGGAACGGCAATGGAATACCGCATATAGGTTGATATGGTGGACTCATTTGGCACAACTTGGGTTTAAGGAGTTTGGATGCACAAGCAGTATTCCCACTTAGTACAAATGAAGGCTAGCAAATAGATTGAGAAACAACCAACCAAAAAGCAAAAACGGTCATAAACATGCATTGAACATAACTGACACCGAATAATGCACCATAAGTAGGATATAATTTCATTGCATAACTATTGACTTAATGTGCATGCATAAGGAATCAAAAACCTCAACACCAATATTCTTACTAAATCATAATTACTCACTAACATGACTCACATATTATCATCTCCATATCGCAAAACTATTGCAAGGAATCAAACTTATCATATCCAATGATCTATATGAAAGTTTTTATTATATCCCTCTTGAATATTCATCACTTTGGGACTAAATTCATATCTTGTGCAAATTACCATTACTATTATCAACTCTCAGAAAGATATAAGTGAAGCATGAGAGTGCACATATTTCTTCAAAATTTATCAACTCTCAAAATAATATAAGTGAAGCATGAGAGTGCACATATTTCTTCAAAATTTATCAACTCTCAAAATAATATAAGTGAAGCATGAGAGTTCAAATATTTCTTCAAAATTTAGCCACCGCCGTGCTCAAAAGATTTAAGTGAAGCACTAGAGCAACTGCCTAGCTCCAAAAAATTAAGTGAAGCACATACAGTATTCTAACAAATCATGATAAACGCGTGGCTCTCTCAAATAGGTGTGTCCAGCAAAGATGATTGTGACAAACTAAACAGCAAACAAAGCAAAGACTCATATAATACACGATGCTCCAAGTAAAACACATATCATGTGACGAATAAAAATATAGCTCCAAGTAAAATTACCGATGGTTGGTAGAAGAAAGAGGGGATGCCTTCCGGGGCATCCCCAAGCTTAGACGCTTGAGTCTTCCTTGAATATTACCTTGGGGTGCCTTGGGCATCCCCAAGCTTAGGCTCTTTCCACTCCTTATTCCTTCATCCATCGTGATCTCACCCAAAACTTGAAAACTTCAATCACACAAAACTCAACAAAACCTTCGTGAGATCCGTTAGTATAACAAAATAAATCCTTAACTTTAAGTGTTGTAAATTGATTCATATTTAATATTGGCATAATGCTACTGTACTCCAACTTCTCCATGGCTTATACACCCCGATACAATCCATAGATTCATCAAAATAAGCAAACTATGCAACAAAAACAGAATCTCTCTAAAACAGAACAGTCTGTAAAGATCTATTTAAAAGCTATACTTATGTAACTCCAAAAATTCTGAAAAATTAGGACAACGTGGGCAATTCATATACCAATACTTTTTAAAAATTTCAGATTTTTCTGACACTCCAGTACAGAAATAAAATTCCAGCACTGGATGCAAAACTTTCTGTTTTCCAAACAGCATCAATTATACTATCTTCCAAATCATCCCAAAGGCTTTACTTGGCACAAACACAAATTAAAACATAAAAACACAATCATAACAGTAGCATAATTGTGTAAACACACAAGAACAGAAACAAAAAGTAAAAATTTATTTTATTCATTGGGTTGCCTCCCAACAAGCGCTATTGTTTTATGCCCCTAGCTAGGCATAATGCATAGTTTTCAAGTATTGTCATCCTTGGTTTTAGTAACCTTTATAGGAGTTTTCTCAAACCCGGGAGGCTCCTTACGCTTCCCATTATTCTCAGGGAATGAGGCCATTTTAAGGTCTAGAATATCCAATCGCTTATTGCATAGAGTAATCAAAGTGTTCATGAGATTGAGGTTTCCACTAATATTTTTAAGAGGTTCGTTAGACTTTTGCAACTCAACCAATTTTTTCTGCATGTCACCCAATTTGTCTAATATTTGAGCCCCCTCTTGAGTAAAATAAAAACCCTTTTGTGGTGGTGGAATCCCCAATATACCTTCTATTATTTCATAGGCAGTATTGGCCTCACTTTCAATAAAATTCCCTTTTGCGGCAAAGTCCAAAAGTTGTCTATGATGCATGGTTAAACCTATATAAAAATTGCAAAGCAAAATTTTTAAATCCCCTTTTATAGAGCAAATGCGGTAGGATTCCATTAACCTATACCAAGCATCCTTAAGATTTTCTCCTTGTTTCTGTTTGAAGTAAAGCACTTCAAAATCCGGTGAAAAAGTAGGGATAGTTACGCTAGTCATGTTGACAAGGTGAGCAAATCAAGCAAAAAAGGCAAATGGAAAATATTTTTGTAAAAACTTTTTAGAAGTGGGGGAGATGAAAACGAGAGGCAATGACAAATAAAATAAATGCAAGGAGATGTAAGTTTTATGCGTAGGTACTTGATAGATGTTGATGATGTCTCCCCGGTAACGGCGCCAGAAATTCTTCCTGCTACTTGTGAGCTGCGTTGGGATTTCCCCAAAGAGGAGGGATGATGCAGTATAGTAGAGATAAGTATTTCCCTCAGTTATGAAACCAAGGTTATCAATCCAGTAGGAGAATCATGCAACAACTCGTTAGCAGTACCTGCACACAAAACAACAAATCCTTGCACCCAACGCAAACAAGGGGTTGTCAATCCTTTGGCAGTCAATTGCAAGATTAAATTGTATGGTGATAGATAAATAGATCAAACAAAAATACAAAATAAAATAAATAAAGTAAAAGTGCAGCAAGGTATTTTTAGGTTTTTTATATATGATAGAAGTAGACCCGGGGGGCATAGTTTTCACTAGAGGCTTCTCTCATGAAAATAGCATACGGTGGGTGAACAAATTACTGTTGGGAAATTGATAGAAAAGCAAATAATCATGACGATATCCAAGGCAATGATCTTGTATATAGGCATCACGTCCGAGACAAGTAGACCGACTCCTTCCTGCATCTACTACTATTACTCCACACATCGACCGCTATCCAGCATGCATCTAGTGTATTAAGTCCATAAAGAACGGAGTAACGCCTTAAGCAAGATGACATGATGTAGACAAAGTAAACTCACGCATAAATAAACCCCATCTTTTTACCATTAATAGCAATAATACATATGTGTCATGTCCCTTTCTGTCACTGGGATTGAGCACCGCAAGATCGAACCCATTACAAAGCACCTCTCCCATTGCAGGATAAATCAATCTAGTTGGCCAAACCAAATCAATAGATCGGAGAGAAATACGAAGCTATAATAATCATGCATAAAAGAGTTCAAAGAAAACTCAAAAATATTCATGGATAATCTGATGATAAACTCACAATTCATCGGATCCCAACAAACACACCGCAAAAAGTGATTACATCGGATAGAACTCCAAGAACATCGAGGAGAACATTGTATTGAAGATCAAAAAGAGAGAAGAAGCCATCTAGCTACTAACTATGGACCCGAAGGTCTGTGGTAAACTACTCACGCATCATCGGAAGGGCAGCAAGGTTGATGTAGAGCCCCTCCGTGATCGATTCCCCCTCCGGTGGAGTGCCGGAGAAGGCCTCCAGATGGGATCTCTCAAGAACAGAAACTTGCGGCGGCGGAAAAAGTATTTTGTGGACTCCTCTGTTGGTTTCCCGATTTTAGAGAATTTATAGTGGTGGTATTAGGTCAAACGGAGCTGTGTGGCCCCCACGAGCCACCAGGGCACGCCCCCCCTGGGGCGCGCCGTGGTGCCTCGTGGGCCACTGCTTCATCTTCTCGTCTCCTCCCGAAGCTTCTAGTGTTTGTTATGTCCAGAAAAAAATCTCCAAAAATTTCGTGGCATTTGGACTTTATTTGGTACTGATATTCTGGAAAACCCAAAACAGGCAAAAAACAGCAACTGGCACTGGGCACTAAGTTAATAGGTTAGTCCCAAAAAATGATATATAATTGTTGTAAATGTATATAAAAACATCCAAGATTGATACTATAATAGCATGGAACAATCAAAAATTATAGATACATTGGAGACGTATCAGTAGATCTGCCGTACTGCTTTAGATAGACCCCATTGTATTTCATCTCATAGCACGAAGAACCAACCTAGTTTTTTCTTTTTCATTTTTATCGATTTTTCAGATCCGTAGGATTTTCTCACCCAATCGAAACTTGTTTGCTGACTCGTAGTTCAGGCCATGTTCAACACTTGTAAAAAATCTGCGCTACGTAATTTCTGGCTTATCTTCGTCAAGAACCTTGACCCGGAATTTATTTGTATCCCCTTTCGTAACCCGGCCAAGTATCTCAACTGCCGGCACGCATGCACCATTTATATTAAATCAAAATGTTCATGTTTGCCGCCTTATGACATCTTCCCTCTTCATAACAGCTGAAACAATGGCTCCCAAACCCAAGATTGTTAACTGGGCAAAATCCAGCATGACTGAGCTTAGTCTGCAGGCCTTGGTAGATTCCGGGTTGTTGCCATCCAAGGAAACGATTGAATGGCGCGCTCCTGAAGAAGAAATCCATCCTCAGCCGGATCAGAAGGAGATCGTTGTATTTGCTGAACATGTCTCGAGGGGCTTCCGTCCCCCAGGCTCAAAGTTTTTCAGAGATGTACATCATTTTTTCAACATCAGGCCTCAAGAAAACAGGATCATCATGCAATACTTGAGCCAGTCTTAGAGGCAAGACTAGGAATACATTTTACCGTTTATTATACCACACATGCACATGAGTTTCCCTCCGAGCCTCATGGTTATTGCAGACTCGAGAATCATTGCAGTTATAGCATGGAACATAAACATTCAGTACAAACTCGAAGATACAAAATAACTGTTATTATTGCCTCTAGGGCATATCTCCTACAGACTCCCACTTGCACTAGAGTCATAATCCAGTTACATGGCTTCCCTAACACCAATGGCTGTCCGGTGCTGCTCATGCTTTGCTCGTGGTAGAGGCTTTGTCATCGGGTCTGACACGTTCAGATCCGTGTGAACTTTGCGTACTTTCACTAAACCCGCTTCGACATGATGTTGAATGAGTTTATATTTGCGTTCAATATGTCTTGTCTTATGGTGCGAACTTGGCTCCCTTGCCCGAGCCACGGCGCCACTATTATCACAATAGTTCTCCACCGGGTCCAGAGCACTTGGAACCACACCAAGGTCTTCAAGAAATTGCTTGATCCATACTGCCTCCTTGGAGGCTTCTGAAGCAGCAACATATTCCGCCTCCATCGTAGAATCCGCTACAGTCTTTTGTTTGGAACTTTTCCAATCAACTGCGCCGCCATTCAATATGAAAACATAGCCTGATTGAGATTTGAAGTCATCTGGGTCAGTCATGAAGCCTGCATCAGTGTAACCACTTACAATGAGCTCTTCATCACCTTCGTACACAAGGAGTAAATCCTTGGTCCTTCTGAGGTACTTAAGAATACCCTTGACTGCGGCCCAGTGTTCCAATCCTGGATCACTTTGGTACCGGCTGCTAACACTTAGCGCATAGGAAACGTCCGGTCTTGTACATAGCATGGCATACATAATAGAACCAACTGCCGAGGCATATGGAACATCATTCATCTGTACTCACTCATCGAGAGTCCGAGGACACTGATTCTTGTAAAGCACTGTGCCAGGTGACATGGGGAGTAGGCCTTTCTTGGAGTTCTCCATGTTGAACCTTTTCAACACCTTGTCAATGTACGTGCTTTGGCTAAGCGCTATCAGGCGTTTTGATCTATCTCTATAGATTCTAATGCCCAATACATATGCCGCTTCGCCTAAGTCTTTCATTGAGAAACTTTTCTTCAATGAGTCTTTTATTTCGTTAAGAAAATTCACGTCATTTCCAATCAACAATATGTCATCCACATACAAGATTATAAATGCTTTTGCTCTCCCACTAAACTTCTTGTAAACACAAGATTCTTCGTCATTCCTGATGAAGCCAAACTGTTTGACCACTTCATCAAAACGAATGTTCCAGCTCCTTGACGCTTGCTTCAGACCATAAATGGCTTTCTGAAGCTTGCATACCTTTCCAGCATTCTTATGAACGACAAAACCTTCTGGCTGTATCATGTATACATCCTCTTTGAGGTTTCCATTTAGGAAAGCCGTTTTGAGGTCCATCTGCCATATTTCATAATCGAAATAAGCAGCAATTTCTAGTAATATCCGAACAGACCTAAGCATAGCTACGGGCGAGAAAGTCTCGTCGTAGTCCACTCCTGGAACTTGCGTGAACCCTTTCGCGACAAGTCTTGCTTTGTGGATAGTAATGTTACCATCCGCGTCCGTCTTTCTTTTGAAAATCCATTTACAACCAATGGGCTTTACGCCCTCTGGAAGTTCTTCCAAGTTCCAAACTTGGTTTTCGTACATGGATTCCATCTCGGATTTCATGGCCTTGTGCCATTCCCTTGAGCTGGGCCCCGCCATCGCTTCCTTGTAGTGCGCAGGTTCATCGTCTTCAAGAATGAAGATTTCATTATGAAACCACTCAGGTGGCTGGATAGCCCTACCTGATCTACGCGGTTCAGCTACAACATTGTCTGAAGTTTCCGCATCACATGCGACAACTTCCGGCTCGGTTGTAGGGATAATTAGTGGAATTTCTTCCAGTTCCTTAGCCATATCAACGGTCGCCGAAGATTCACTAATCTCATTAAGTTGCACTGTCCTCCCACTTGGTTCTTTAGCAAGAAATTCTTTCTCGAGAAAGTGTCCAACCTTTGCGACAAACACTTTGCCCTCGGATTGGTTGTAGAAGGAATACCCAACGGTGTTTTGGGGATAACCTACAAAGTAACATTTGTCTGATCTGGGATCGAGTTTGCTTGGCTATAAACGCTTTACGTATGCCTCACAACCCCAAATTTTGAGATGCGACACACAAGGTTTCTTCCCATGCCACATCTCACGTGGTGTCGTCTCAACAGACTTAGATGGTGCTTTGTTTAGTGTGTGAGCGGCAGTATCAAGTGCGTGACCCCAAAAAGATATTGGTAGATCTGTAAGAGACATCATTGACCTTACCATGTCTAACAGGGTTTGGTTACGTCGTTCCGACACTCCGTTTCTCCGTGGAGTTCCGGGAGGCGTAAGCTGTGAAACGATTCCACGGTCACTCAGATGTTGGCCAAACTCATGACTAAGATATTCGCCTCCGCGATCAGACCGCAGAAACTTAATCTTTTTGTCACGATGATTTTCTACCTCATTCTGAAATTCTTTGAACTTTTCAAAGGTTTCCGACTTGTGCTTCATCAAGTAGATATATCCATACCTACTTAAATCATCAGTAAAAGTCACAAAGTAAAAATACCCACCCCGTGCGGCTGTGTTCATCGGACCACATACATCACTATGTATTATTTCCAATAATTCACCCGCCCGTTCAGGATGACCTGTGAACGGCGTCTTGGTCATTTTTCCCATTAGACAAGCTTCACATGTGTCAAATGATTCAAAATCAAAAGACGGTAAAACTCCATCTTTATGGAGTCATTGCATGCGCTTCTTTCCGATGTGGCCAAGGCGACAGTGCCACAAGTAAGTGGTGGTGGTATTAGCCTTCTTAAGGCATTTAGCATTCACGTTAAAGACATCATTTCCACATTCAAGATTTAGTATGAAAAGGCCCCCAACAATGGGTGCAAATCCATAAAACATATCCTTACAATAAAGTGAACAACCATTGTTCTCAGACTTGTATGAATACCCATCGTGTACTAAACATGATCCGGAGATAATGTTTCTACACAATAGTGGAACAAAATAACAGTTATTTAGTTCTAAGATAAATCCTGAAGGGAGACGTAGAGGCATAATGCCGACGGCTTGAGCGGCGATCCCATTGCCGTTCCCGACGCGCATCACGACTTCATTATTTGCTAGTTTGCGCACCTTCTGAAGCCCCTGTATCGAGTTGCAAATGTGAGCAACCGATCCGGTATCAAATACCCAAGACTTAGAATTTTCGCTAGCAAGCAAAACGTCAATGACATTAACTTGTATAACAATTATACCTTTTCCGGTTTTCCCGGACTTCTTATCTTCTAGATACTTCTTGCAGTTTCTCTTCCAGTGTCCTATGCCCTTGCAGTAGAAGCACTCAGTTTCATTCTTGGCTCCGCCCTTAGAGTTGCTTTGGGATCCGGTCTTACCGGTGCCCTTGCCCTTCTTTGGCTTGCCTTTCTTTTTGAAACTAGCGGTTTTATTCACAAGCAACACTTGCTTGCGATTTTTCCGCAGTCCTCCTTCCGTAGTTTTCAGCATGGCGAGCACCTCTTCCGGTGTTTTCTCCATCCCACTCATGTTGTAGTTCATGATAAAACCATCGTAAGACGGGGGGGGGTGAAGAAAGCAGCATGTCCATCATATGGTCAGGTGGAAGTCGAAATTCCAGGGTTTTAAGCCTTTCAGCATAGCCAATCATTCTGACTACGTGTTCGCCAACTGAACTACCCTCAGCAATCTTGCATTCCATCAAGGCCTTCATGATATCAAATCGTTCAGACCTTGCGGTTTCCTTGTACAGAGCATCCAATTCCCGGATCATATCACGGGGTTTATGGAATTCAAAACGTTTTTGAAGCCCTGGACTCATGCAAGCTAGTATGAGGCACTGCACTAAGTTGTGATCATCATCCTTAGTGGCCCAGACATTTTGTTCATCTTCCGGGGCATCTACCGACGGTTTAGCTGGAAGAGCAGTTTCAAGCACATACATTTTCTTAGCGCTCCTGAGGACAATCCTCAGGTTACGGACCCAGTCCGCATAGTTGTTTCCAGTCGCAGCTAACTTCTCTTTCTCTAACATCGGGCCTAAGTTGAATGCGGTGTTGCGAGCCATTTGATCTACAACGGTAAACACAAGTTTCACTTAGACTTTGTTCATAATGATTTTAGCACTAGTGAATAAACAATTTTATTCTAAAGTGCGCTCCCACTCAAATCAATATCTCTCAAAATTGATTATGAGTGATTCAAGATCCAAATTTCAATTCAACGCCAAGGATGCATCCATCTCAAGTGACGAGAATTTCATTTGGTAGGCCAACTTGCCAATCACATCTCTATGTGACTCTTGTTCATCTTTCGATGCGTGTGTTCCGTGCTCATGACTTTCATGCCTGAACGTCAAGACAACCAAGTGATCTCGCTGCGAGGTCTCAACTCACCCGCCTCACACTTTTCTAATCGTTTGTACCCATGCATCCATGTGATACCCCGAAGAGATAGGTGCCGTGACGGTGCTACACTTGGGAGAACACTAACTACTTGATATTTTAAGTGAGAGATCACCCTAATAAAAAGCGACTACCGCGCAATCAAAAGGGTGCATCATAACGGATAAACATCTCAGGCAATTCATAATTAGCATGATATGGTATAGCCCCTTCTGACGGATAAGTCAAGCATTTCTTCGTCTTTGGCATTTGCATCGGAGTTCACCTTCGCTAAGATTGCCACCACCTTGTCGATGCACCAAATAATATTGCCATCTCTATAGCTAATAAAATAAGTGCATTACTTAAGGTTGACACGCAGGTCATTAAAGTGACAATCATATGGCTCCAGCCATCATGCCGAATCATGACACGAAGGTCATGTTAATAAATTTACATCATATAGTCATCTCATACATAATCGAATTAATATGAGCATTGCTATACCACATCACATGCACATCCTGCAAAACCAAGTTAGACGCCTCTAATCGGTTTATGCAAAATTTTATTTTACGTGGCTTCTAAGGTTTTGACTTAAACCGCAGCTACCAACATTTTATCATCAAGTATGATTATTCAAGTCGCTAGATTAACATCGCGGGGTGTATGAAACACGAGATAATAAAATCTTGAGCCCCATACTAAACTTCATCATACGCATGACCCCCGTGCAGATCATATCTGCATTGCCCTTTCGTCTGCGAATTTCATCTTTCTTTTGACTATGGCAGAACCCAAAGAACTGATAGCACTCCGTTGATCAATCAGGATCGCGGATTGCCAGAACTTTGTGAAATTCCACCATGCTGTCTCGAGATCAGAAATACGCAAATTCTAGGGAAGCAACAAGAACATCGGGTAACAGATTTCATCTGCTACCCGCATAAATAATTTTCAGCAATAGATCTCATCTACTCCAAAATTATATTATGCAATACCCATACATCTCCATGTATTCTAGATCGAAACCTGCATCTACGCATAGCACGGCTCATGATGCCACTGTAGGGGAACGCGACAGAAAACAAAAAATTTCGGTACAGCGAGCACGCCCAGGATCACTATGGAGACTGCATACAAGGTTTGATCTGATCCATACCGACTCGTAGCGCAGCGGAAGAAGAGTCGGTGTAGATCGTTGGTGCAGATCCCCGCAGCTAGGATTTACAACCTCCCAACCGCGAGGATGTACTCCCTCGCCGGACAGTCCTTCGGGAGGCGGTCGGACAGTCCCTCGGACGATGTCGCGGACAGCCCTTCGGGAGGACCCTCGAAACCCGAACGGAAACTCGGACAGCCCTTCGGGAGGACACTCGAACAGCCCCTCCAGCAAAAGATCGAAACTACAATCTCTCTACGGGGTTGCACACATACGGTGTCAGCTATCCGGCAGGGCTTCGCCGTCCAGAACTAGTTCCTGCCGGAACCCAGACAGCCTTTCGGCTCTACGAAACTATTTCGCTGGGAGGGAGAGAGAGAGAGCCAGACGAGCATGGCATGTGTATGAGAGCTTGGATGAGGTTTGGAGAGCACCCCTCCACCTCAATTTATAGGATAGCCAAGGGGTAAAGTTGGTATTCAAAAATGCCAAAAGTACCCCCACATTATGTCATACATAAAAGAATAAAAGGGAAAAGGGGTGCCATGTGGAGCTCCATGGAGGAGCACCACCTTGGCCGGCCACTCTTGGGCCCCCCCCCCCCCATGAGGGGGCTTCCATGGCTCCCAAGTCCTTCTAGATGCCTTTTGGAAAATATCCCAAAAGGTGCTTTCCAAAAAATATCCAAAAAGAACTTTCACTATTCACGAAGACATTTTTCTGCGTCCGTTAAATCCCAAATTATTTCTGTGTGCCTAGAATAATTCCAGTAACCACAAAAACAATTTTGAACGCATTCCAAGACAATTTCGGAACAATGTTTTTCTTCAGCGAAAAGCTACCATTGCGGTTCCGGCTGCTCCGGAAAATTTCCGGTTTTTCTCTCCGGAAAAATTCCAGAAGTTACCAGAACAATTCTGGCACCCTCTAAGAATTTCCAGGAATGTGCCGGAACCAATTTGACTTAATGGAATACCCTGAAACAACTTTTCAGTTTCATCGGAACTATTCCGGTGTTCTCTCCGGAACGTTTCCGTTTCGTCCGAAACTTTTTCAGAGATTTTCTCTCAGACTCCCCGTCTAGTATTCACTAGATAGATGACCCTTAAGCGTGTGACCCTATAGGTTCGGTGAAGTATAGAAATGACCCGGAACACTTTCCGATCAATGATCAACATCGGAGCCTTGGACACCCATATTGACCCCTATACCCACACGAATGAATATTGGAGTGAACCTCCAGTTGCCGTGTGCTATTCATGTTGCTTCATGATATATTACAAATACCCGAGGTGAGATTTATCGCATCCCCGTGGATCAACAACTTGTCCACTATGCAAGTTACCTCGTTACCGGTTTTGTTCTCTTTACTCGCTTCCGTGTTCCGGCATCCCAGTGATCAAATCACAAGGTGTCTGGCCAGATGATGATGGATACCGTAACACCGAGAGGGCCCGAGAATATCTCTCCATCATCGGAGGAGCAAATCCCAATCTTGAGCTATCTTGTTTCTTGTCATACTTTTCCGTGAACCCGTAAGCCGCCGTAATAGCCACCCATTTACGGATGACGTTTAACAAACCCCAAAGTTCACGAAGCAAGTACGAAGGAACTTGATACTCTCATGGTCTAAGGAATTATGCATACATTAACTATCTCTGTGTTATTAACCATTAACTTGTGACGAATGTATCTCATAGCATAATATCAAATCGGGTCGATTCAACACAAGTGTTCTACTAACATTGTGCCCTCAAAATTGCCGGCATAGTCATGCCCATGATCAGGAAAACAGGATCATCATGCAATACTTGAGCCAGTCTTAGAGGTAAGACTAGGAATACATTTTACCGTTTATTATACCACACGTGCACATGAGTTTCCCTCCGAGCCTCATGGTTATTGCAGACTCGAGAATCATGGCAGTTATAGCATGGAACATAAACTTAATTACAAACATGGAGATAAATAATAATATTTATTATTGCCTCTAGGGCATATCTCATTACAAACTCGAAGATAAAAAATAACTGTTATTACTGCCTCTAGGGCATATCTCCTACAGCAACACCCACTGCCGGGTTATAGGGCAAACCGGCTTGCCGCCAATGCAGCCTTCCCGGGTCTTGCTTCCAGGGAAGAGAGAGAAAATCTGGAACCCTTGTATCCCAAGATGAATGCATTGATTGCTCATGGTCTCACCGGCGTCGATGTGACCTGGACTTGGATTGAGTGGTGAATTCAGCCACTCAGTTTTAGGACCCGGCTTATGCACGCCTATACCGGTCATCCAGAAGATCCACTCCGATTTAGCCGGGTTAATCTCAAGGAGAAATACGTCCTAAAATTTGCCAAGAAACTTCTTGGTGACACAAAGGATGATATCAAACTCGTGGGACTCGCCCCATTTTACTCCAACAACCCGTCACCTGAGGTAAGCCGTCTTTGTCACCTTTCGTTTTGTCAACACTGTTTTATTCTTGTCGTAATTCCATCCATCCTGATACATGAGAACGATGATTGGTGGCGAGTTGAAGTTCAAGATCCTACTCCTCCTCGGGAAAACGATGAAGAGGATCCAGACGACGATGAGGATAATGAGGTAGAACTTGACTCTCTTGGCCACCTTTTTAATCAGATTGCTGATGCTCACTCCTCTTAGGAAGAAGCTGAAGTTAGCCACACCATCAAGCCAGAGGTAACTTTGATCTCTTCAGACTCCGACTCCCCAAAACCTGTTCGAAAGAAATTCCGGGCTGTAGTCCGCAAAGTCCGAAGAAAACCCCAGGTTACCATCCGTAAAGTCCCTTTTTCACATCAAGATGCTCACTTGGAACATCTAAAAGGAAGACCCGGAGTAGTGAAGGAGAGTTGAGTGGCGGGCTACCATATGAGCCACCAGCACGTAAAGCGCGGACAGAGGTGCCTATTAGCCCAACTCCCTCTTTTCCTCTAGCTGGCCATTTCAAAGAGCCCTTACATTTGAATGACTCGGCATATCAGACGTCCCCCTCCTCGGACGAGTCCAGTGCAACTCAGGCGCCGGCCTTCAACATTAACCCGGGGTAAGCACGTTGACTATTCCTGTATCGCACAATGCTTTCTTGCCTTTTATCCTTTAACTGAATAACTCTTTGTTCCTCGTATAGCGCCAAGGCCATTAAGAAGAAGACCGCCGCCGGGTCATCTGACCCGGTCATTCCAACAGGTCCTTCCTAGCAAGAGACAGCAGCTACCCTGGACATCCAGGATGAGCCGGCATTTCAGAACAGCCCGCCGCCCCAAGACACTACTGTGAGCCCGGCTCATGCCTCCTCTCATGTTATTCAGGAGATGGAAATTTAACTGAAGAGCCGCCCGCGGCACCGGCTCAAGATGAAGTAGTGGTGATCAGTGAGCGGCAAACAGCTCCACCGGAAACCTCTACTGCTCTAACCAGGATTCCTGCCAAGGCTGAACCGACCCTTAAGAACAAGGGGAAGGCGGCTCTTGACTTCTCTGCCTTTGAGGATCAAGACGCCAACACACTGCACCAAGTTGTGCTGACCCGGCTGTCTGAAAGCCGTGACATAGAAATTGCCATGATAACTTCATTGAAGCAGAAATATGAGGTAACGTTTGCCCTCTGTCATGATATTCATATATATATATATATATATATATATATATATATATATATATATATATATATGTAGCCCCCAAGGGCCGGGTCATTATCAGATGATGACCCGGGACTTCAAAAACTTTTCTTGCATGCATAACCTCCAACGGTGGCCTCCAAAGGCCGGCTTGTCATATTATGACGCGCGGGTCTCCATATGTAGTAAGATAGATCGAATTATGCATTAGCCCCCAAGTGCCATGTGGAATGCCTGCATCTGCATGGAACTTGCTATTTTTTGGGAAGCGCTGAAACATGTAGCCTTCATGTGCCGGGTCGACCAGAAGGGCGGCTCGGGACATGCTTATATGATGTATAACTGAAGCCGCTTTGCAGGATATGCTGAATCAAGTGGAGGCTCGGGCTTCCTTCTTCCGGAAGGAAGCAAGGAAGGAGAAAAAACTACGTAAAGAAGCTGAAGAATCCACTGCAGAAGCCAACAAGTCTCTGCTCCTTGTGAGGAGCACCTTGAAAGAAACCGAGGCAGAAAGAGCCGCCCTCGCTAAGCGCGCTGAGAAGGCCGAGGCAAAACTGGAGCCGGCTACTCAAGAGCTATCCACTCTGAAGGGCCATATCACAGCCATGTGCAAGGCCATCTTCGGTAAGTAAAAAGACTAACATTAGTCAATTATATCAGCTTATTATGCTAAGCCGGCCTTACTGACCTCGTGCACTTATCCTTGAAGGCTGTAGGAACCAAACCCTTGTGCAGCAACCACTGGTGAAATTGAAGGCAATGTATACCTTTGTGGAACAGCTGTACATAGGCGGCTCCCGTTGCATAATGGCCGCAAAAAATACCAAGGTACCGCCACAGTTGATCTCGGATATGCTGAAGGAATTGTCTATGGTGGCTGCATGGTTGGAGGAGTGGAAGAAGGCAGCTTGCCGTGCAGGGGCTCTGACGGTACTGGCGCGCACCAAAGCGTACGTGCCAGAACTGGACCCGGCTCAGATCGTTGGCCGCTATCCTAAGTTTAATGTAGATGACTCCCCCTTTACTGAGAAGGACTTCCGACGTTGCCTAAAGGAAACCCGGGTTGCCGCGACTGCCATTGCTGAGGAGGCGAACTTGTCCAAATATCAGGCCGGATACTTGGAGAACAATGAGCGGATCGAACAGCCTAACCCGCCGGCAGTTGCTCTCACTCGTGCGTGTAAGCAATCCTTTGCTCCTGAAGTTGATCCTTCTTCTGTGATTACCGCCGACGTAATGTTTGAGGCCTTGCGCTCCATCCAGTGGTCAACTAGGGAATCGACAAGCCAGGAAGGGGCAGGGGATGACGACAATCGCGAAGAGCCGGGACAAAGCGCTCCTTAATCCTCCGGCGTTTTGTAATCTGGCAAACACTGGCTCTTCCTTGACTAGTAGAATGTGGAGAAAACCATTTAAGTCTGCAGCTCAATGGGCGACTTGTAATAGCTTAGTATTTGAAACTATAGCTGATGCCAGTGCCATCGTGCACTGTACTGTGGTTGCCTGTAAACACCTTTGTGGATGTCTTGCCTGTGTATTTTCACAGGCGTTTTTGCCATTGTGCATCCTCTTTCCGACCTCAAGAGCCAGTTTTTGCAACAAGAATGATTCTGTACAGGCAATAACTACCATGGAGAGCAATAACTTGTGATTGATGAATGTCATACAGATAAATAGCAACCTTGTTACTGCTTGTAATAAACCAGAAACATCAAAGTTAACTAAGGTAGATGCCATGTATGAATGCATGTATGCATGCAGAGATGAAATGAATGCAAAAAGAGAACAAAACTGTAATAAGCCGGTTTTTTAAAACACAATTTGAAAGACCGGCTTATAAAGCTTAAGTCTGAATAGCTTTCATGAAGCTGGCACTTTGGCCTGTTGGTTTATCCTCGCTTTCTGAAAGCCGGCTCTCGCGCGACCAATCGGATGTTTTAACTCTGATGAATTCAGGGTCACCTTGGTGATTGAGTCATCAGGCGTATGCCGGGTTACCTTTTTGGAGTAGCATCTTGCTAACAGGCAGGTTTAACCAACTTTTGGCTTTTCGCCAGGTTAAAGGGTTTTGTAAGCTAAACTCAATGAGTTGGAAGCCTCCAAGTAATCAATGATCAATCAATAAAGACTCAACACACAATTTCGAGGTGAAACGACAAACTCTCTTATATAGAGCTACCAGTCTTTATTTCATTGATCAAAAATATGTATATACACAATAGAAGGTATGTACAACGATGTAACCCAGTCTGTGACTTAGGTGTAGTAGGCCGGAGATGGGCAATGTTCCAAGGCCGGCTTGTCTCCTCTTCAGAGGTTCGTGACTTATCTGCCTCACGTATATCAATCAGGTAATACGACCCGTTGTTGAGATTCTTGCTGGCCACAAAGGGTCCTTCCCAAGGAGGGGATAACTTATGCATGCCTGTCTGGTCTTGTATCAGACAGAGCACTAAGTCACCTTCCTGAAAAGTACGGCTTCGAACTCTACGGCTGTGATAGCGACACAGGTCCTGTTGATAAATTGCTGATCGGGACGCGGCAAGTTCGCGTTCTTCTTCCAGAGCATCAAGAGTGTTTTGTCGAGCTTGTTCATTATCAGATTCCACATAAGCCGCCACTCGAGGGGAGTCATGATGAATGTCGCTTGGAAGTACAGCTTCTGCACCATAGACCAGGAAGAACGGCGTATAGCCTGTTGACCGGTTAGGAGTAGTCCATATGCTCCAAAGCACCGCAGGTAATTCTTATTCCCAACAACCCGGCATGCGTTGCAAAGGCACCATGAGCCGGGGTTTGATACCACGCAGTAGTTCCTGATTGGCTCTTTCAGCCTGCCCGTTGGACTGAGAATGCGCAACCGAAGCAAGATCAAGCCGGATGTGCTCTTGTTGACAGAACTGTTTCATGACTCCCTTGGAAAGATTAGTTCCATTGTCTGTAATGATACTGTGTGGATAACCGAAGCGAAATATCAACTTTTTCAGAAACTTGACGGCTGTAGCAGTGTCACAACGACTAACCGGCTCTGCTTCTACCCACTTGGTAAACTTATCCACAGCCACCAACAGGTGTGTATGCTTGTTCTTAGAACGTTTGAAGGGTCCAACCATGTCCAGCCCCCGGACTGCAAAAGGCCAGGTTATCGGGATCATCCGTAACTCCTGAGCCGGCACATGAGCCTGGCGAGCATATTTCTGGCAACCATCACACTTGCGTACGATATCCTCTGCGTCGGCGTGAGCTGTGAGCCAGTAAAACCCGTGCCGAAAAGACTTCGCCACAAGTGATCGTGAGCTGACATGATGACCACAATCGCCAGAGTGAATCTCATTGAGAATGGCACGGCCTTCGTCAGGTGAAACACAACGCTGAAAAACACCAGTGACGCTTCGCTGGTGCAACTCGCCATTGACGATAGTCATAGACTTGGATCGTCTGATGATCTGTCGAGCGAGGATTTCCTCCGCTGGGAGTTCTCCCCGGCTTAGATGAGCCAAGTAAGGAACTGTCCAATCAGGTATAGGATGAACAGCAGCCACTAGAGCCGCCTCCGGGTCAGGAATAGCCAAGTCTTCCTCTGTTGGCAACTTGACGGACGGGCTATGCAATACATCCAGAAAAACATTGGGTGGCACCGGCTTACGCTGAGAGCCCAAGCGGGAGAGTGCATCTGCTGCCTCGTTCTGCCGGTGATCATTGTGATCAACCTGATAACCCTTGAAGTGTCCAGCAATGTTGGTGACCGCGTGCCGATAAGCCGCCATAAGGGGATCCTTGGAATCCCATGTACTAGAAACCTGTTGGGCCACCAGATCTGAGTCGCCCAAACACCTAACCCGGCTCAAGTTCATCTCCTTAGCCATCCGAAGTCCATGAAGTAACGCCTCATATTCTGCTGCATTGTTAGTACAAGGGAACATAAGTCTTAAAACATAATAGAACTTATCTCCTCGTGGGGAAGTGATCACCACTCCAGCCCCCGAGCCTTCGAGCTGCCTTGAGCCGTCGAAATGTATGGACCAATATGTTGTGTCGGGCTTCTCTTCGGGAGCCTGCAACTCTGTCCAATCATTAATGAAATCCACCAATGCTTGAGATTTGATTGCTGTGCGGGGCACATATTTGAGATGATGTGGACCGAGCTCGATGGCCCATTTAGCAACCCGGCCTGTGACTTCCCGGTTCTGGATTATGTGCCCAAGGGGCGCTGAGCTGACCACGGTGATTGGATGCTCATGGAAGTAATGCTTCAGCTTGCGGCTAGCCATGAACACTCCGTAGACTAGCTTCTGCCAATGCGGATATCGTTGTTTGGACTCTGTTAATACCTCACTGATATAATACACAGGGTGCTGAACTGGATATTCCTTGCCGTCTTCCTTGCGCTCTACAACGACTGCAACGCTTACAGCCTTGTTGTTGGCAGCAATATATAACAACATTGGTTCCTTGTCACGAGGGGCAGCAAGGACCGGCGGCTCAAACAACTGCTTCTTGAGGGCCTCAAAAGCCTTATCTGCAGCATCGCTCAAAACAAAGTCATCTGATTTCCTGAGCAATTGATACAATGGGATTGCCTTCTCCCCAAGCCGGCTTATGAACCGGCTTAATGCCGCAACCCGGCCAGCCAGCTTCTGCACAACATTGAGATTTGTCGGCTTAGCCAGGGTCATGATTGCCTTGATCTTTTCCGGGTTAGCTTCAATGCCACACTCAGAAACAAGAAATCCCAAAAGCTTTCCTGCAGGGACACCAAAGACACACTTCTCCGGGTTAAGTTTCATCTGGTAGACACGGAGATTGTCAAATGTTTCCTTGAGATCCTCCAACAGGGTTTCTTTCTTCCGAGATTTAACCACAATGTCATCAACATATACATGAACATTCCGCCCGATCTGTTTGTGGAAACAACTTTGGACACAGCGCTGGTAAGTCGCCTATGCGCATTTCAGACCAAACGGCAAGGTCGTATAACAAAAAGCTCCAAACGGTGTGATGAAAGCCGTCTTTTCCTGGTCCTCCTGCTTCATCTTGATCTGATGATAAACGAAGTAAGCATCCAGAAAGCATAAACACTCACAACCCGCCGTAGCATCGATGATCTAGTTAATACGGGGCAAAGCAAAGGGGTCACTCGGACAAGCCTTATTTAGGTTTGTGTAATCAACACACATCCGCCAAGTCCCATTTTTCTTCAGAACAAGCACCGGGTTGGCTAACCACTCAGGATGAAAGACTTCAATAATGAACCCGGCAGCTAGGAGCCGGGCTACTTCCTCACCAATAGCTTTCCGCCTTTCTTCATTAAAGTGACAGAGATATTGGCGAACTGGCTTGAACCTAGGATCCACATTGAGGGAGTGCTCAGCGAGTTCTCTCGGTACACCTGGCATGTCAGAAGGTTTCCATGCAAAGATGTCCCGGTTCTCACGGATGAACTCAATGAGCGCGCTTTCCTATTTGGGATCCAAGTTTGCACCTATGGCGAACTGCTCAGAAGAATTGCCCGGAGTGAAATCAACTTGCTTGGTGTCCCTGGCCGACTTAAATTTGAGCAAAGGGTCTGACTCCGTTGTGGGCTTCTTCAGGGAGGTCCTATTTGACGGGTCAACGTTGTCCTTATAATACCGCAATTCTTCCGCAGCGCAAGCCGTCTTAGCATATGCTGCATCTCCTTCCTCGCATTCGAGTGCAAGTTTTCGATTGCCTTCAACTGTGATGGTTCCTCTTGGTCCTGGCATCTTCATTTTCAGGTAAACGTAGCACGGCTGCGCCATGAATCGTACATAAGCCGGCCGTCCGAATAAGGCATGGTATGGGCTTTTAAGCTTGACCACCTCAAAGGACAGAAATTCAGAACGATAGTTATCCTCTGAACCGAAGGCTACTTCCAGGGATATTCTGCCCACGGGATAAGCCGACTTGCCAGGGACGATGCCATGAAACACTGTGGAGGATGGAGTCAACTGCTTATCCGACAGACTCATCCGCCTGAAAGTATCATAATACAATATGTTGATACTGCTACCGCCATCCATGAGAACTTTTGTTAACTTGTAACCACCGACTTGAGGTGCCACTACCAACGCCAGATGACCAGGGTGATCAAGGAGCACCGGATGGTCCGCCCGGCTCCACGTGACCGGCTGTTCTGACCAATTGAGATAGTACGGGGTTAACGGCTCAACCAAGTTGGCGGCTCGCCGCTGCACCTTCCTATCCCGCTTGCAGGTACTAGTGGTGAAGACATGATACTGTCCACTATTCAACTGCTTCGGGTTACTCTGGAACCCTGACTGACCGGCCTGATGCTGATTCCCTGGCTGTTCCGCTGATTGCCGCCTCCAGTATTACCAGCCCCTGAAACCCGGCGTTCTGGCCACTGTTCCCTTGGAACCCGGGGCCTGCGAAGGGCCCTTGTGAGCCGGCTCTAGAGAAGCCGGGTCCCTGGTTGCCGGGTTGTCCGCCGTTGCCACCCCCGTTATGATGGTTCTGGAAGACCCGTCTAGAAAACTCTTGCATGATGTAGCAATTTTCCCAGGAGTGACTGGACGGCTTACCATTGTAACTATGTTTTGGACATGGACCCTTGAGAGCTTCCTTGAAGCTGAGAGGGCGATTACCGGAGGACTGCCTCCTGAAACCATCGTTCTGACGCTGGTTTTTGTTACCTGTATTTGTGTTTGCCACCAAATCGGAGCCGCCATCATAAGTTTTACGCTTACCACCGTTGTTGTTTTGCCCATTGCCGTTGTTCTGCTGGGGACCCTTGCCGCCGTTTTTCTTGCCCTTACCGGATTTGTCCTCATCAGACGGCGGATCCTTTGTATTATCCGACTCAGCATACCGGGTTAAGACATCCATGAGATCGCCCATATCTTGGGCCTTTCTCTTGAGTCGCCCTAATTTCTGGACCAGCGGCTGAAACTTGCATGTTCGTTCCAGAACGAGCACCGCTTGTGCAGCCGAGATGCTATCTGAACTGTGTATAACTTCCGCAACCCGGCGAGCCCAATGATGTGCCGACTCATCCTCCCGCTGAACACATCGTTCAAGATCAACAATTGTAGTTGGCCTTTTACAGGTTCCCTGGAAATTCTTGATGAAGCGCTCCTTCAGTTCCTGCCATGTGTTGATAGAATTCACCGGTAGGTTTTTCAACCAAGTATGTGCCGGGCCTTCCAGCATGAGAGGTAGATAACGTGCACACACTGCCTCACTTGCGCCCAACAAGTCCATTGCCAGCTCGTAACTCTCGATCCACTCAGTTGGTTCCAGATTCACTGTATAATTAGGAACTTTGCGAGGACCTTTGAAATTTGGTGGCATACGCGCATCTCGCAGCGCCGGGACTAAACAAGGAGTTCCAATCATGCGGCTTGATAAGCTTCCAAGCCGGCCAGCAGTCTGGGTTGTGGTGGGCGGGTCGTGTGCTGTCGGCGGGTTGACGTTCGGCGGTGGGTTATACATTGCACGCGCGTTTTCCTCCAACGCTCGTAGAGCCCGAACGGTGTCCACGATGTCCTGTGCACTCGGGATTCTGGGCTGGTGCTAATCCGCCAGCGGTTGGGCGGCTCTTCTGTGGTGTGCGCTGCTGGAAACCGCCAACGACTCTAGACGCTGGCTCCTGGTGCGGCTCTGGTGGGGGGTCGAGTGAAGCCGATGCTAGCTATGAGAGTAGTTGGCTTGATGTACTACCGCTGTCTTGAGCATCGCAATAGCATTCCTGGCCTCTGCCTGAACCGGACCATCTCCCTAGATCGGAATTGCCGCCAAGTTGTGGGTCGCAGCCAGCACGTTATCGACCGGGTTGGAGTAGTGTCCAATCGGGGTCTGGAACAGGTGAGACGGCGGCTGCTGTTGTTGATCTGGCGTATGATGCTGGGCCGGCTCCCTCTGCTGAACCGGCTGTTGCAAAGGCGGCCCTCCCGGGGGGACAACTCCAGCCCCCGGGTTCATTGGAGCTGGCGGATTGATTGGTGTGGTGAACAGCTGAGTCGGCTCAATATTAGCCGGAAGCCGGCTTTGATGACGCCTCTGGTGGACGAGCTATGACTCGGCCTGCCGGCGGCTCAAATAATGAGCCTCCTCATTAAGGCGCCATCTTTCCTCAGCAAGCCAGGCCTGCGCCTCTGCCAGACGGGCATTCTCAGTATTGATGTCCTCTTGGATCTTGGCCATCTGCTCGCGGCACTTCGTGATCTCCGTGTTGCGCGCCGCTGCATTCTCCGCAGTAACCGGCTCGGCCAACAGGGCTGTCAGCGTGTTCATCAAGTCCGCGAGCGCCTGTACTCCAGTTTTCTGAGAGCCGGCAGCTATCACGCCGGCTCCTCCTGAGCCGGCAAGAGTGAGGTTTTGTCCAGCCGCTGGATCGGCCGGATCACGCACTGGATCTTGCCTATCCGCCATGTACACCGCTGCGAAACGAGGCGGCTCATGGACTACTGGAAAGACTTTGTCAGTATATCCTAGCCTTCCATCATATAGGGGATGAATCGACTCGGTTTCTCCCGTCGAGGATTCGCCGTCAGACTGAACGAGCGCATCATCTCCAGACAGGGAGTTCTCCGACGAGGCCACCCCTTGGGTGAACCCTACGAAGACATGCTTCCGTCCGGCTTGCGGCGGGCCGGGTTTTGCCTGGCTCGGACCAGTGCGGCACGCCGACTCGACACGGGTGACGTGCTCCAACCCGGCGGCCGACTCGCCGACCACGCCAATGAAGGTATGGATCTTGCCGAAGGGGACCCGATACCCGTACTCAATTGAGTCGGCGTCGGGGCCTTAGTATGAATCGTCGATGTAGAATTTCCTGCGGCGGCTCTTCATCATCAAGCCGACCGCGTACTTCCCGAACCCTGGGAGAGCTCCCGCTAAGAACTCAACTCCACCATGCGGCAGACCCACGGTGGGCGCCAGCTGTCATGGTTTTGACACGGCAGATGCCCTTGTGAAAGGACTTGGAGATGAGGCCATCGCACAAGGGTGGAAGCTTAACGGGGTTAATCGGGAACGAGAAGACACGGGATTACCCAGGTTCGGTCCCTCACGGTCGAGGTAAAAGCCTCCGTCCTACTTGATTATATTGATGTGGATCTCGATTACAAGGATGCGGATTCGCTAACCTAGCTTTCGAGAGATTGCAACTTAACTTTCTGGCCTAGGCGCTCCCCTTTATATAACAGGTGGAACCCAAGATTTACATGAGAGTCTGGGTAATCCTCTAACCCGTCTCTTGTACTTATTCTACTTATTCCCCAAGGCAACCTTGCTGCCGCATGTTTGTCTCTTAAGCCGGCCCATAGGCTGAGCCAGCCCTTCTCTCCGGGCCTCTAGAAAACCGGCCCACTGAATGTCTTCTTAACCCCGCCGTGAGATAACCCGTTGAGCCTGCTCTAAGGCCGGGTCATCTTCCTGCCGAGTCTACACACTGGAAAATATCCCCAACAGTCCTCGTCCCACCGGGCCGCCTGGTGGTTTGTCGGCGGCGCGTAGGAGGCGCAACTGGCATTGTTCTCCTCCGCGATCGCCTGGAGCTGCGCCTCGACGGCGGCCGCTTCCTGGCGGGCGGCGGCTTGAGCGCAGAGGGCATCGTAGATGGCACGCTGCTCCGCGACGAAGTTGGGGTTCGCCACGGCCTCTTCGCTCAGGCGCTCGCCGTAGATCTGGCTCTCCGCCAGCCGGTGTTGCTCTAGGAGGAACAGGCCGTTGTTCCTCCTGCCCCTGCCGGAACACCGACAAAGGTGCCGGCGCAGGCTACACCTCTGGCATGGCGGCGTTGTAGTGCGCCTGCGCCTGCTCCATGGTGAAGCCGGCATGCACAGGCGCGGCAGCCGGGGCGGTGTCGTCGGAGCCCGTCTCCATCATGGGGTCGTCCTCGTCGTCGGAGACGTCGGGCGAGCTGGCTGGCAAGCCGCCCTTGATCCGCCTGGCACGGCGGCTCTGCCAGGCGGCGGCAAGGGCGGCCACCGCGTGCTTCATCTCCGGCGACAGACTGTCCCACAGTGCTTTCCCGCTGGCGGTCATGGCGGATGTGGAGGAAAGGAGGAGGATGTGGAGCGGATGTGTTGTGTTGTAGAGATAGTCGGGTGCGGCCGCCCTTAAATAGCAGATTCCAGTGAGGCCAGGCGTCAATGCGGGACGCCGGAGTGGGTTTCTCGGCCGTCGAGCCTGCTTAATGGCGGCATATGGACGGACAGCGGCATTGAACGGGCGTGGTAAATATCCGTCCCGTCCCGTCCAGTCACGCGTCTTCGGCATTGAACAGACGCGGACACCGAAGACGCGTCGCTGGCGGCGCCCTCGGCCGGCGCGCCGCTTCAATGGCGGAGGCAGTGAGAGGTCGCGTCTGCCCTGAGCCGTCTTCAATGTTGAGCGGCGCGCTCTACAACGGCATGAATGCGAGCAGGTGGCGCCTGGCGGGAACGCGCGCGGGCGAGGGAGGAGGGGTTTTGGTGGGCCAGGGCGGTCAGAAGCGGGCTTGTGATCGGTCCGGGCTCCCGCAAACCTCCCCCATTTTTATCTTCGGATTGCGGAAGAAAACGCGTCCGGACCGCGCCGCGAACCGATACAGGCCCTCGTTGGATGGCTTCCGCGGTCTGGACTGCACGGTCCGAACGATTGCGGGAGGGTTAAAGGTCGGCATTGAAAGATGCCCTAGTACAACGAAGGCCAATGAAGAAAAATCATAATTGACCGATTCTCGAATCTCTGCGAGAAAGCATTCATTCTCCCTTGTGTTTGTCTTTGCCCACAGCCACAGTCACGCATGCATTTTTTTTTCGCGGGGTACAGTCACACACGCAGTCGCCTGGGAATGCTGGCACGGACGCTGGTCAGAGTAAATGTCCACGGGCACACCAGTCAAAGAAAACAACCACCAAGGGACGACACGCGTAGATCCAAATAAAAAACAGCGTCTTGTACTGTAGTTGTAGTAGTCAAATCCCGCTAGAGAAAAGGCTTGGGGGATGGAAACGGACGCTCCTCTCCTCTCCTCCCACTGGTGTACTGCATTTTCACGAACGAATCGATCGACCTGCTCACGTACGTACGTTTCGTATATCGATCTGCCCTAGCAGTACTCGTACCACGACAGTATATGCTGGTGGCGGCCGTAGCGCCGCGTGTATTCGCACCGAAACTGCTGTGCGTACGATGAATAACGTGTACGATTTTCGTACGACATGATCTCACTCGTCCGTCAATTGGTCGAACGTCTGCTGAGGACTGTCGAACGTAGATCGTACTACTAAATGCATCGTCGTAGGTTATGGTGACTGTTTGTCATTAGATGCAAATCCAGAATGAGTAGCAGGTGTGGCGTTGGAGCGAACGAACCACCCGACGGACCGGACCGGAGTGAATGCGGATCCAGCGACCGAATTTAGCCGGCGAGGAACGTAGTACGACCAGGCTGCCGAAGCAGCAGGACACGTACGCGCGTGCTGGGATCTGAAAATAAATGGCGTCTCTCAGGTCCGGTCAGGTGGTAAAAAGCCGTCAGTCACCGTGTGTGCGAGCGTGGAGCAGCCGGATAACCAGAAAGTTGGGGACGGGGGCGAGCGGCATGGGGTTGGTTCACTTTGAGACTCGAGAGGCGCCAACGGCAACGGCTAGCTTGGTTCGAAAAGGGGTCGGTCGGCCGGCCAGCTCAGAGCCACCGGCCTGGGCTCGGAGACGGACGCTTTCCAGGCTGCGACCCCACGAGCACGACCACGCCCACGACCACCAGCACGAGTCCACCACGACGAGGGCCCGACCGTCTCCCCTCCATCTCCTTCCTGGAGCGCGCCGTTGCCCAAGTGCCCAACCAAGCGCGCGTAATCTGCTCTTGACTCTTGAGCCCCACGACCGGAATTAAGCTGGTGCAATCACACGCACGCATTAGTTCATTTCATCACCGTAGCCCTAACCCGCATGCAACGCACGGAACGGGTCGCTGTTCCTCACTCGCTAACACGGACGGGGATGAAAAAGGCTACGCGCCATACGACCCCGGCTTTGATGGTCGCCCGAGAAAATTACTGTACACATTTACACTGCTGCTGTGCTCCACAAGTACTAGTACATATCCTACTGTTTGCATTATGATCCGAGCGAGTGATCCATCACGAGGCCTGCGTGCGTACGCCAAGAAAGCAGAGAGATGTCGTCAGGTAGGAGTAGTAATGAGCGTGCAGATTTCGTGGCAACCCCGAGATGTAAACTGTAAGAGCATCTCCAACAGGCGCACAATCTTAGCGGCCCACTGGAAAAAACGCCTTTTTTTTGCGCGCGCGCAGCCGAAACGGGTGCTCCAACAGACGCGCAAAAAATGCGCGCGCGGTATAATCGGTTCAGCGCGCGGAGGAAAACGGCATCGCACGCCGTTTATTTCGTGCGTCCGCTCCCGCGCGCTGGACAGCGACGACTCGCGCACGACTTCGCCAACCACCAGATCCAGGCGCCGCCGCCCACACCTTCCCCATTTGCTCCAGCGACCCGTCGGCGCTTCCCCGCCTATCCCCGCGCGCCGCCGCTCCTTCCTCCACCACCTCTCGTCGCCGCCGCCCCTCGAGCGCGCCATTCCTCCGACAACAGCGCCCGGCGGCCCACTGCAGCTCGGCGCCCACAAGGTGTTTGACAAAACGCTTGCAAGGTATGTACTTCAACTTTATATTTTGTAGATGAATTTGTTGCATGTTGTTTGTAGTTTTATAGACTAGTTTAAATTCAATATTGTAGATGAGTTCGTCCTATGATTCTTCCGACGAAGAATTTGATATTCAAGAGGAGGAGGACCTCGCAATGATCATAGCTATGCACGTCAATAAAAAGCCGAAGCACGGTGGTTCGGTTATGGGTCGTCATAAATTTTGGAGCGATAAGATCGATGCCGACAACAGATTGATGAGGCACTATTTTGTGGAGAATCCCACATACCCCGAGTCGTACTTTCGGCGCCGTTTTAGGATGAGCATCAAGTTGTTCAAACGCATTGCAGAGAAACTGGCGAGCCATGACCGGTTTTTTCAGCAAAGGAGGAATGCCGCCGGAGAACTCGGGCATAGCACCTTTCAAAAGGTGACAGCCGCTTTGCGTATGTTGGCATACGGTATTCCGGCTGATCTAGTTGATGACCACTTGGCCATGGGTGAGAGTCAAGCCATCATGTGTGTCAAGCGCTTCGCAGTCGGAATTGTGCAAGTGTTTGGTCCGGAGTATTTGAGAGCTCCCAATGCTGAAGATACCGCAAGGCTTTTGGAGATGAACAAAGCTCGCGGGTTCCCAGGTATGCTTGGCTCAATAGATTGCATGCATTGGAGTTGGAAGAACTGTCCTAAGGCATGGCATGGACAATTCCACGGCCAGAAAAAGAGTTCCACTATAATCCTTGAAGCAGTGGCCGATCAGGAGACTTGGATTTGGCATGCTTTTTTTGGAATGCCTGGATCTTTGAATGACATCAACGTTCTTGATCGGTCACCACTCATGAATAAGATTGCAAATGGTGAAACTACACTGGTGGAGTTTGTAGCAAATGGTCATACATACAACTATGGCTACTATCTTGCGGATGGCATCTACCCAAAGTGGCAAACATTTGTGAAGCCGTTGAAAAAACCGGAAGGTAAGAAAAATCTTGATTTCCACAATGCTCAGGCGGCGGCTATGAAAGATGTGAAGAGAGCTTTCGAGATTTTGCAATCCCAATTTGCTATTGTGAGAGGACCGGCTAGATTTTGGGATCAAAAGATCCTTTGGTACATCATGAACGCTTGTGTTATCATGCATAATATGATCATCGAGAATGAGCGTGGGCAAGATTTAGACTATTCTCAGTATGAGCTCTTGGGACGTCCCGTGCGAGTGCGGAGGAGGGCTGCAAGGGTGGCCCGATTTGTTGCCTCCTATCATGCCATTCGACGTGCGGAAACGCATGATGATCTTCAGAATGATCTAATCGAGGAGTGGTGGGCATGGAATGGCCGACAAAACTAGTGATGTTGTATGTTTGATGTTGTATTGTTGAACTATTTGTTGTATTGGTAGATAAACTATTTGTTTGAGTTGTATATAAATTGAACTATTTATTGTTGATTTATTTTTGAATGTTTGATCTTCTTGGTTCTATTTTGTGAGTGCGATATGTTGTTTGTGCTGGACGCGAGCGCTGTATATTTACCGCGCCTGCTGGAGCTGCTCGCGCGCGTCATCTTTTGCAGCGGCCGCTGAAGCCAGCGCCATGCTGCGCGCAAAAAAAGGCTTTTTCGACGCTGTAAAATGGTTTAAGGCGCAAAACTTTCCTGTACTGTACGCACGATCGGACGAACGGCTAGCCCGAGCCCGAGCCCGAGCCCGAAGCGCCCACCGCCCATAAAACCACCCCACCTGCAGCCAGCAACAACCACCACCACGATCACTGAATCCGCCACCTTGGCCCATTTTGAATGTGACAAAGAGAGGGAAACCAAGCCAAGCCGCCGACCAGGACGCCGGCCGGCCATGCCGAGGTCCTCCTCCTCCTCCGGCTCCACGCCCCGCATCCTCGGCAGGGCCATGGCCATCCTCTCCCTCCCGCTCACCCCGCTATCCAAGGCCAGGGCGGCGAGGACCCTGCTCCTCTTCAAGAAGCGCCGCGCGCGCCGCCTGCGCCACTACAACTACGCCTACGTCGGCGAGTACCAGTTCTCCCCCTCCGGGTCCCCGCTCCTGCCGCGCCCGCCCGGCGTCTCCGCCTGGCGCGCCAAGCGGAGGAGCCGGGCCAGGATGGTCCTCGCCGCGCTCCTCTGCGGCGGCTGCGGCATCGGCGGCTTCGACGTGGACGGCGGGATCGACGTCGCCGTGCTCGACGGCCTGCTGCCCCTGCCTCGGGCTCTGCAGGAGGAACGGGCGGTTGACGACAGCGCGTCGTACGGGTACCGCGAGGAGGAAGTGTACGACGGCGAGGAGGATGAGGAGGCGGAGGCGGAGGAGTACGAGGGGGACGAGGAGGTGGACGGCCGCGCCGAGCGGTTCATCGAGAGGTTCTACGAGGAGATGAGGATGCAGCAGAGGCGCCTCCTCTAGGCCGGCCGGATCCATGGAGGGCTCTGTCTGCATTTCGCCTTCGTCTTGGTAGAATTGTCGCTAGCTATCTTAGCTGCAGTTCCTTCGGTGGTTACAGTGCGTTTGTTCTTGCTTCCTCGCACAGCGTTGTTGTTCAAGTAGTATCATGTTCACTCATGTGTCTGAATTTACCCAAAATTCCGTGTTGTTGACTTGTTGTGGTGTTGATAAATGTCCTCCGAGTTCAAATCTGTATTTGGTGCTAGCATTCTTCAGTCGTTCAAAATCTCCGTTCGAGTTCAGTTGTTTATATCTATTTGAAAATCAGTAGAACCGAAGGAGCGCAACGGCAGGTGGTAGCAGAGAGCAAATCATGGAAAAGTTGGCCGTAAACAATGCGATAAGAGCGTTTGTCTCAAGGCGCGGTTGCCTTATCTCCCTTTGTTAAAACCAAGTGCGTCAAGGAGCGCTTTTCCGGATGCAGAGAGTGCTCTGGTCTGCTCTGCTTCGAGAACCGGCGCTGTTTTGTCTCTGATCCTTGCATGTTTCCTCCCAAGTTTATATATACTCGAACAGGTGGAGCAAGTCCAGGAGACGCAGCATTGGAAATTCCAACTTGCTCACTCAGTGGGAGCTCATTCACGGATCGCAACGGCGTGATGCCCGAAAGGTTAAAAGCGACTGAGACAAAGGTGTTCTCGTTTCTCAGAGGGATTTGCAAGTTCAGCAAAATAGATCTAGCAAAAGGTGAAGCACATATCAGTATGAGTATGATGCAGAGGCCGGGGGTTTAACCTTCTTTTCGAAAAGAAAAAAATCTTACAATATCCACCTTGATTTCTGCCATCATCGCTACACAAGGCAAAATGGCCTAGGACAACAAACACAGAAGCTCCGGCAAAAATAGCTGAAGAGGAAATATGATGTACTACAACCGTACCATAAAAGCTTGCAGGTCCTTGGGATCATTCAGTGAAACAGCAGGAAATGCCTCTGAAGGTAAGAAAAAAAAAAAGGAGCAGTGCATACACTTTTAGCACGTTTCAGTTAGCCAGTACACAAAAGGCAAAATAACCGGAGGAGGGCGTCCATATTACTACATGACGCTGTGTAACATCTTCGGAGTAGAACTACAGTACATATCTGCAGAGTGTTATTTATGCCTGACCAATGCCATGCCAAGCAGTACACTTCAACACTTTCAGCAGCATTGGTCGAAGGCGAACTCACCGACGAGGGCCTCGAGTATGTCGTCCTCAATGGCGAGGCTGATGTCGAACGCCTCGGTCCGGCACGCGTCCCACCTCGCTGCCGCCACCTGGTCCAGCTCCTTCTCCGCGGCCCGGTCCGACGAAACATCGCTCCAGCTGCCGATCTCTTCGGATATCTCCCTCTTCAGCAGGTCTTTGCTCAGGGTGAGAGGCAGCCTCAGCAACGCCTTGTACCCGCATTTGCCAAAATCGCGGAACTTTGAGTCCAGCGACTCGACAATGCAGTCGAACAGGAAGTTGGCGCGCTGGCAGTTGTTTTCCTCCTTGAACCCAAAGCTGCTCTCCGGTCCATCGCCGAAGACGGCCTCGACAGTTTCCAGCATCTCAACGATGAAAGAATGGAGTGACAGACTTGACGGTGTGCCGCAGAAGAGGCTACTGTCCAGAAGCAGCTCAGCATTTGCAATGGCTTCTCCGATGCTGTGGAGCCTGCCTTCTAAGAACTCGAAATCATGCTCTGGAGAACTTTGAACACATGGTATTTCAGTACTGATGCCGCGATCATCACTCTTCGTTGGGTCAATGGACATGGACAGATCCACAATGTCAGACTCTAGATTGAAGAGATCCTCCATTTTGTTCTCCATTGAAACAAAGAATTCTGTATTCTCTGCAAGCAAAAGAAGAAACCATACATTATCATCATAATCTACTCCATTACACACGTCAAAACCTACTAATTCAATCCATTCTGTAAATCAGAATTGTTTTAAGCTTCTCTCTAAAGAGAGTTCATTTAAGACGAGCAAAGTTAACTAGAGAATATCGTAACAGAACACTGTCTTATAATACTTCAAATATTAGTAATATATGTAAACTATTTGTTGTTTCTTTTGCTACTCATCGTGATACATACCTTTAATCTGCAACACAGCGTCAAGATGTGCACTAAAGCAATCAATTTCGATAGCCATTCATTTAAGGTTTCGTCAGCATATAAACTTATATTTTTACTTCAGATCAGCAACAGAAGTTGAGTAAATAAAGAGGGAACTTTATTTTGTAGCACATGTTTTTTTTTCTTCAGAAAAGGCCTTTCAACCTAGCTTTATAGATAACTAAAAGTAAAATGGTTTTACAGGGGTTACTAGCTACAAAGTATCTTTACATCCTAGTACAACATTCAAGGTGATACAGAAGTATTTACCGATCTTTTCAGTTGGACTTCCAACGGAGGAAGCATCGTTTGAGAAGCATGCTTCGAGGACAGATGTTGGGCTCGGCTGATTGGGCTCATCGTTTGTGCATGTAGCGGAAGAATCAGCCCCTTGGTCACCCTGGAACTAGAACAAGAGAATGTTTTCAAATTTCAATAGTCAGCAGACAAAAAATAGTGTGACCACTGACCACAATACAATGAATGCAAGTCATCCAAGTTGGTACACAATTACTTCTGTAAAGATCAGGGAGCATCCAATAATATATTTTCTACAAATTCACAAAATGTACCAGGCATGGATTCATCAGTCTCTACCATTAGACAAAGTGCTAGGATATGCAAAATCAACATTACTGAAGTAAACATAAGACATAAAAAGTTGACAACATGAAGCAGCAAGGTAACATTTAAACTGACCTGATAACGCTTGCGGAAGTCAGCTGATTGATCATTGGAATCGTATACAGGCTCGGCATTATTCAGAGGAGCTGATGAATCCGAATAGTTACTACTTTGGGATGCTGAGGTGTTTGTGTCATTAGTAAGGGCAGAAATGAGCTCTTGGAGCACCGACACAGTCAAGTTTGCGGAATGACCATCACTTGGTTCAACCCTATCTGACAGGCCAAGCTCATTGACCTTTGCTTTCAACAGCCTCCTAAACTCCTCTTTCTCAGATGTGGCGCCCACGGCACAGGGTTCGGCTTCCAAACATTTGACATCTACCACCGGCTTTCTTGCACAACCGGTATCAGGGTGTGTGCTTCGGAGCCCTCTGTTCTCTGAAACTTTGCCATCTGATGAAGCCCTGGATACCGGTCTCGCTGATGAACTAGAGGCAAATGCAACTGTGTTCCGACCTCCTCTGTTACTGGCCGCGGTACCGCGGTCAATTTTCTTGCGTGATCCTCTCCTCTGCCCAGATGCATTGCTTGTATCCGTACTTGTGGACGCCGATCCATTTCGGTCGATCACGTCTCTAAGTGTGCTTCTTTGCGGGGTGCTCGAACTCATCGACTCCCTCCTTGGAACAGAATTGTGTGGTGCCCTCCTACTACTACTACCAGAATTGTGTGCTGCTCTCCTACTACTAGCATGTGCCGGTTCACGAGCATTGCCGATCAAACGCGTTGAACTAACCAAGTTCCCAGACCCAGCACTCCTTGGAACATCTGCCCTAGACAAGGCTCCCCGTTTGCGCAACATCCTCTGTTCTCCGGTTCTTACCCTGTCGCCGGCATTGCTCGATCTGACCCCAGCATAACTGCCCATTCCCCCAGTTCTTGCCCTATAATCTCTTTGCATTGTATCCACATCAGAGCTGCCTCTACTCGTGTGTGCATCATAGGAATCACTTCTCGGTACCACAATGGTATGAGTGCTGCTCATGGTGTTCATGGAGTCTGTCTCCTGCCAGCAGCGGGACCCGACGGCATCGTCTCGTTGGTCTGTGTCCGCCGGAGGAGGAGGTGCGCGACGCTCTAATGACAGGCTATCGGAGCGAGACAAGAAGTCGTCGAGCTCGAGCGTGCCCCAGCTCTGCTGCGAGGCGCCGGGATGGCCGCGGTGCTGCGGCGAGGAGCAGGCGTACGTGATGGCCTGCAGCCGGGCGCTCGCCTTCGAGCTCCCGCGCGCCCCCGGCTCCAGCAGCCTCGACGCGGCGGCGTGCACGAGGCGGCTCCGCCTGGGGCTCCTCGCCGGCAGGTCGGCGCTGTGGTGGCTCCGCTGCGCGTGCGTGGGCGACCCGGGCGCGGGCGGGCGCCGGCTCGGCGGCAACATCACCAACACCGGCGTCGGTTCATTGTCTCCTCCCCCCGCCGACGCCGTCGCCTCCACCTTCCTCTGCTTCTGCGGCCCGGGCGGCGCGGCCGCGGCCGCGCCAGGAGCGGCTGGCCAGGACTCGAGGCCCATGAGGCGCGCGACGACGCCGGGAGGGGCAGCAGCGGCGCCAGCGGCCCCATCGGCCGTGCTCGACGCGGGACGAGGCTGCGGGGCAGCCGGAGAGGGCGGCGGCGGCGCGAGCCTGCGGAGCGAGGAGCTGCGGACGGCCGAGGGGAGCAGGCGGCGCGGGGAGAAGAGGCGTCGCTTGCGTGCGAGCCGGCGGTGCCAGTCCAGGAGGTGGAACAGCACGCCGCCGGCGCAGCCCCCCGCGCCGCCCCCGAAAGGCGGCTTCTTCTCCACGATGGCCAGGCTGCCGCCGCCCATCCTCCTCCCCCCACCTCCCGCCACCACAACGGCGTCGCCACTCCTCGCTCCTCCGTCCCAGGCTCGGGTCAGGTCCGGCTGGGCCTGGCCGTGCGATGTGTGTACTTGTTTTCTCCGACCCGTGCTTCGGTCCGGGGGCGGAAAAGCGAGGGCGTGGAGGATGTTGTAGTAGGTGGCACGCAACGGCACCTAGGCCTCGCTACCCGCCACCTCGCCACGCGCCGCGAGGAGATGGCGGGGGTGGGTGATGACAGGTGGGGCTCTGCGAAGCGCGGGCCGCGGCGTCAGTGGGGATGGGTCGGCGCGGCGTGGAGCGGACGTGGGTAGGCAGAGACGACGCGTCGCGAGGAAGGAAAGCCAGGTGAGCAGCACTCGCAGCAGCCTTCTCTCCCTGGCACGGGAACCGAGGCTGGGACGGAGCTGGGGAGAAGAGCTAGCTATAGAGAGTGTTCAGACAGAGCTACTGGTGTGAGTGAGAACGGGATGGGCTCGACTGGACTGGACGTCGCCGGCCGGACGGGAGGGAGATGGCAGGCTTCTCATTATCTCATCGACCGTTGCTGCTGCTGGCCATGGACGGGAACCGAAGATGTGGACTGCTCGGAGCTCTCTCTCATCGTGGTGAGTCTGGCTGCTGGATGCTGATGATGAGATGAGCAAGTGGGAGTGGTTTTGGGGTTATTTCTCTCTTCTCTGTACCGTTGGGGCCTTGGCGATCCGAAGTGCGCGGCTTTTCGTTTAGATTTCTGCGTGGCCAGTCAAAAAAGCTCGAAAAACGCCCAGAAAATGGATGCAAAAGTCATGGCCCATGGAGCAAGCCGCGGACCACCGACAGGAGCAATCGGACCCGCCCATCTCATCTCCCCTGCGTAGCTTTCACGATCCGTCTCTATGACCATGCTGAGGCCCTGTTTGGTTTATAAGTCCTACGACTTTTTCTAGTCCCAACTAAAAAGTCCCTAGTCCCTAAAAAGTCCCTTCATGTTTGTTTCCAGAGACTAAAAAGTCTCTAGTCCCTCCCTAGAGGTTATTAAATGACCATGTTACCCCTAGTATACAGAAAAATAACAACCAAACAACACCATGGGGCGGCGGGGCAATGGGTGCATGGAGGGGCATTGTTGGAAAAGTCCCAAAAAGTCCCAAAAAAGACTCTCCGTGAGAGTCTTCTTCATTTAGTCCCAAAAAACAACTTTTAGTCCCTAGTAGTCCCTCCTGTTTGGTTAAAAAGTCTCTAAGAAGGACTTTTTCTAGTCCCTACACCAAAAAGTCCCTGGAAACAAACACCCCGTGAGTTAACCATGGCCTGCACGACGCGCGCCCGGGATTGTGCCGTGGTGGCAACGGTGGTGCTCCTCGGGAACATGACAAGACAAGAGCGTAATGGCCATCGAGCCCAAGGGTAGGTAGGTAGCTGTGGCGCACCGCCGCGCAGGTGCCGACACGAGCTCTCCTCCGCGCGTCCGTGCGTGCGTGCATGCATGGGTACTCCTCGTGGCGAGTCGACGGGCACCCACCGCCGCACCGGCAACAGGAGCGGAGAGAAAGACGACACGAAAGGGGAGTGCACAAGTCGTGCAGGGCAGGGGAGCGAGCGAGTGGCCGAAGCGAGAGCATCGTCCACTCCGCCCCGGACGTTTCCCTGGCCGGCCTTGTCGCGTCGGCGCATGCACCGTATGGGTCAAAGGCCACCGACGGGCTCCCCCGTGACGAGGCTGGGTCGGGTGCGTCAGGGTCTGGGCGCTCTGCTCTACACGGGCCAACAATATTATGATCTGATGTGCTTTCTTGGTATCCTAAATATAAGATTAATACTTCAAGTTGCTGTGGCAGATTGGAAGATACCGATATCTCTATTTCAATTTGTTGATTGATGGGTGCAGCGTCGGCTTTGGTTGGATCCATGATTGGGACACTGGCCGGGTCCGCCACTGTTTGGGCCGCAGCGCCGAGATCACCGACGCCGGATAGATAGATAAAGCACCGTCACTCAGTCACCGCGCTGCTGCCTGTCTCCTCTCCTCCCCTCTCCTCCGAGCCCTCGCTGCTTGGGCAAACGATGTGTGTTGGCTTTTTTTTTTTTTTTGCGAATGTGTGTTGGCTTTGCAGTGATCATTTTCTACTGATGAGAACAAGACGCCATGCCTTTGGGATGTTTTTCAGAAATACTACTTTTTTTTGAACAAATTCGGAAAATAAGATCAGAAAATCGGAAATATCAGAACTAGCACACCGTCGTCCTACTGTTGGCCGAAACATACGTGTCGTTTTACGGTTGGACGAAACATCGATGTTTCGTCCTAGCGTTGGACGATACGTGGGTTTCGTTGAAGTGGGCTGCGAAACGGCCCAGTTTCGTTGCCGCACCGACGGCCCTGGCTGGTTTCGTCCAACCGTTGAATGAAACATCTGTTTCGTTGTACTAGCGGACGAAACGCTACGGGATAAGGCCATAGGCCATCTTCTTCCTCCTGCCTCCCTTTCTCTCGGCTCTCTCTCTCTCTCTGTTCTTCCTTTCCTTCGTGACGAGGGCATGTACTAGGGATAGGGTGATAGGCCTGACCTATAGACCCTACCCTAGGACACCACACGTCTTACACTGGGCCCCAGGGCCAGATCAACAACCCAGAATTTCGCAGACTGACATTCACTCGGAGTTCTACGAACCACTCGGGAGGCAAGAGTTCACTCGACAGACTCGTTTCACTCGGAGCACCCGAAAGTCACTCGGCCAGTTAAGACCAGGAGTCTCCGGGAGCGCAACGGTCGAGACACACGTTCTCCTGTATTAATTGTCATCAATACGCCCGTTACCTGGCGCACTTATACCCCTCTTAACCCCCTGTAATGGCTGGCGTTGATGGGAGGGCTGGCGAGACTATATAAGCCGCCCCCCTGCTCCATTCCAAGGGTTCGCAACCTGTTGTAATCATACACTCAAGCAATACAGCTCCAGAGCACCGAGACGTAGGGCTATTACCTCCACCGCTGAGGGGCCTGAACTCGTAAATCCGAGTGTAACACCTGCACCGTAGTTAGGCTCTGCCCTCTCATCCGTACCCCTACACACTACTGTCAGACTTGCACCCACGACAGTTGGCGCCCACCGTGGGGCAGGCGTCTAGCGACTTCCGGCGTAGTTGCATTTTTCCGATCATCACCATGGTTTCCGGCGGCGGACTGACTCTGGGCGGCGAGATCCGTTTCGGCGTCCTCAGCTTCATCGCCGACGATTCGGCGTGGCTCCAGGAAGCCCCGCTGGATGTCGAGGCGTTGCCCGTCCGCGGCGCGGCGCACTTCCGTGCGAGTTCCTTTGGCGTCCTTCTTCAGCAACCGTCGACTCCCTACCAGTTGACTTCTTCGCTCCCCACCAGCCGTCGTCGCAAGCGCTCCGGACGCTCGCAGCTTCAGCGGTGGATCAGGCACGCGGTGGCCCTTCAGGTCGCGGCCCCGCAAATCGCGGCGATCGAGCCCGATGAGCCTGTCTTCGATCTGTTCGCCTCCGTGTATGAGCACTCGGAAAGCGTATCCGAGTGCGAGAGCAGCGATCCCGCTGCGGAGGTGCTGATGGCCGATTCCCCGCCCAGTTCGCTTGGGTACGGCCGCGGCGGCGCGGAGAACGACGACCCGTCGCACACTGATCTTGGCGGTGGCAGGGACCGGCGGGACGTCGAGTACTCCGAGTACGTCCCCCGACCTCTCACTCGGCAGCAGAGGGAGGAACAGCAGCGCAGGACCGAGCAGGCCCTCCAGACGCCCATCGTTGGGACGACCCCCGAGGCTTAGGCTTTGGAGGCCGTGCGCCAGGCCAACTTGGCTGAGCGCAATCGTCTGGAAGCGCTCCAGAAGGCACTCGATGATCGCGCCCGCAGACAGCTTCAGCCCAGTTCCAGTCGGCGACAGCGGCAGTTGTTTCCGAATGACCAGCAGCAGAGTTTCCAGGTATTCCGCACTCCCGTCCAGAATCTAGCGGCGGCCACTCGGATAGCAGATTCCATCGAGCCGTCCCGATCCGAGGCGGGGGAGGGTCTTCGACAGATCCGGGCCCTGCTCAAGGCGGCTGAAGAGCAAAATTCGGCAGTATCTCAGTCGCGCAACAGGATACACAGCAGATCCATTCGGGCTGACACCGTCTAGTCGGCACACAGCCCAGTGTCTCCAAGGAGAAACAGGCACTCGCCTCCGCGGCGAAACGACCAAGACCGCCACCGGGACCAGTACTCGGGACAGGGTCGCAGTCGGAATACGCCTCCGCGGCGTCAGGACGATCGTCACCACATGCAGTCGCCCCCTCCGCGGGATGGCTCGTACGCGCCCCGGCCGCACGATGCCAGGCGTCCTTATGACAACGATCGGAGGGCCAGCCCTCCCCGTCATGGCGACGGTTATCGTCAGAGAGAGCCAGTCGACCACCGTGACCCGCAGTTCAATGCGAGATCCGTTCTCGCTCAGAACCTGGTCAACAGAGGCAGAGCTCAGAGAGAGAACTTGGATAGAGATCGTCCGAGTGGAAGTGGGGCATTCATCTCCGGGCCCGAGTGTTTCAGTAGGGCCATCCGGGCTGCTGAGATTCCGCCAAACTTCAGATTGGCAGCTGGAGTGAGCAAGTTCACCGGTGAGTCCAAGCCAGAGACTTGGTTAGAGGATTACCGAGTGGCTGTGCAGATTGGAGGAGGAAATGACTACGTGGCTATGAAGCATTTGCCATTGATGCTTGAAGGGTCCGCCCGCGCCTGGCTCAATCAGCTCGTTCCGGCCAGCATATACTGTTGGGAGGATTTGACCCGAGTGTTCATCAAGACATTCGAGGGCACGTGCAAACGCCCGGCTGGATTGTCTGAGTTGCAGCACTGCGTGCAGAAACCGAATGAAACATTGAGGGAGTACATCCAGCGGTGGACAACCTTGCATCATGTGGTGGAAAACGTCACAGAACATCAAGCCGCCTGCGCCTTCAAGGCAGGAGTCAGATATCGGGAGCTCATCCTGAAATTCGGTCGGTCAGGAGCTTTGACCATGAGCCGAATGATGGAGATAGCCACTCGGTACGCAAATGGAGAAGAGGAAGACCGTCTCCGTAACGACAAAGGGAAAACCAGCGAGCCCAACCCCGGAAACAGTAATCCTAGTCGGAAGCCGAAGCGCAAGGCTGATGGTTCGGCTCTGGCCGAGGCTGCCGCTCTGGCCAGTCAAGCCAAGAACAAGGGGAAGGCCAAGGATAAATGGGTCCCGAAGAAAAAGAAAGATCAGTCGGGCAAAGATGTCCTCGATTTACCGTGTCACATCCACACCAGAAAGGATGAAGATGGCAATCTGATATTGCCCAAACATACCACTCGACAGTGCAGACTGTTGATCCAGTAGTTCCGAGAGGACCCGTCGAGTGAGAAGAGCCCAGAAGACGCTGATGATGGAGACAAAGATGAACCCTTCCCCAGTGTCAACGCAACCCTGATGATCTTTGCAGATGTAGAGAGCAGGAGCCGATTGAAAGTCATCAATCGAGAAGTGAACATGGCAGCGCCGGCGACGACAAAGTTTTTGAACTGGTCGAAGACTCCGATCACCTTTGATCAGTCGGATCACCCAGCCTATATTGCCACCCCTAGGCGGCAGGCGCTGGTGGTCGACCCAGTCGTGGGAGGCGTCCGACTGCGCAAGGTCCTCATGGACGGAGGAAGCGGACTGAACATACTGTACGCTGACACTCTGCAAGCGATGGGCATTCCGATGTCCCGACTCAGCGAGAGCAGCATGCAGTTCCACGGAGTGATCCCCGGCAAGAAAGCAAAGTCACTCGGGCAAATCGCCCTGGATGTGGTCTTTGGAGACGACAAGAACTTTCGGAAGGAAAGACTAACCTTCGAAGTGGTCGACTTCCGCAGCGCCTACCATGCCATCCCTGGTCGGCCGGCTTACGCACGTTTCATGGCCCGTCCATGTTATGTGTATCTCAAGCTGAAGATGCCAGGCCCGAAAGGCGTGATCACAGTCACTGGCAGTCGACAGCACGCGGAAGAGTGTTTGCAGCAAGGGTCCAAGATAGCTGATGAGCAGATGGCCATGGTGGAGCTGGAAGAGTACAAGAAGAACGCCGATCCAAGTGATCTGCTGCGCTCGAAGAAGCCGGCTGCAGAATCTGCATTTCAGTCGGCTGGCGACACGAAGCCTGTGCACATCCACCCGGAAGATCCCAATGCTGTTCCCACCAACATATCAACAACACTCGACAGCAAATAGGAAGAAGCGCTCATCCAGTTCCTCCGTGAGAACTGGGACATCTTCGCATGGAAACCATCTGACATGCCGGGTGTACCCAGGGAGCTGGCTGAGCACCGTTTGCGAGTCGACCCAAAGGCGAAACCTGTGAAGGAGCATCTCCGTCGCTCTGCTACACAGAAGAGGAAGGCCATTGGCGAAGAAATTGCCCGGCTCCTGGCAGCCGAGTTCATCCGTGAGGTGTACCACTCCGAGTGGCTCGCCAACGTCGTCATGGTCCCTAAGAAGGACAAGTCTCTCCGAATGTGCATTGATTTCAAGCACATCAATCGGGTCTGCCCCAAGGATCACTTCCCACTCCCCCGCATAGATCAAATCGTAGATTCCACTGCGGGTTGTGAGCGTCTGTCTTTTCTGGATGCGTACTCCGGCTACCACCAGATCCGACTGTCTGGGCCGGACGGAATAAAAACTGCCTTCATCACCCCATTCGGGTGTTTCTGCTATATCACCATGCCATTCGGCCTCAAAAATGCCGGTGCCACTTTCATGCGCATGATCCAGAAGTGTTTGCAAAAACAGACCAGTCGGAATATTGAGGCGTACATGGATGATATTGTGGTCAAGTCCAGAAAAGGTTCCGACCTGCTGGCTGACTTAGCTGAAACTTTCGCAAATCTGCGGAAGTATGACATCAAACTGAATCCAGCAAAGTGCACTTTCGAAGTTCCTGGGGGCAAACTACTCGGTTTCCTCGTTTCCGAACGAGGGATAGATGCCAATCTTGAGAAGATCGGGGCGATTGTACGAATGAAACATCTAGAGCGTCTTCATGATGTGCAAAAGCTCACGGGTTGCCTTGCAGCTCTGAGCCGATTCATCTCCCGTCTCGGTGAGAAGGCACTGCCCCTGTACCGATTGATGAAGAAATCTGATTCGTTCGAGTGGACTGCTGAAGCACAAGCAGCGTTTGTCGAGCTCAAAGCCCTGCTTTCCACCCAGCCGGTGCTTGCCGCTCCGAATGAAAAGGAGTCGTTGCTCTTGTACATCGCGGCCACTGGTCAAGTTGTCAGCACTGTCCTCACAGTCGAGCGAGAAGAACAGGGCAAGGCTTACAAAATGCAGCGCCCAGTCTATTATATTTCTGAAGTTCTGACTCCGTCCAAGCAGAGGTATCCTCATTACCAGAAGCTCGTCTACGGCATTTATCTGACTGCGAAGAAAGTAGCCCATTACTTCCAGGAGCACACTGTGTCAGTCGTCAGCGAAGCCCCACTGTCTGAGATAATGAACAATCGGGACGCGACTGGTTGAGTGGCGAAGTGGGCTATCGAGCTTCAACCCCTGGACATCAAGTTTGAGGCGAAGAAGGCAATCAAGTCCCAAGCATTAGCCGATTTCCTAGCCGAGTGGACTGAACAGCAGCAACCGACTCAGAGTCACCCGGAACACTGGACCATGTTCTTTGACGGTTCCAAGATGCTGAATGGTTCAGGAGCTGGAGTTGTGTTAATATCCCCAAAGGGCGATCGTCTCAGATATGTTCTGCAGATTCACTTTGATTCCTCCAACAACGAAGCCGAGTACGAAGCACTCCTCTATGGTCTACGTATGGCCATCTCACTCGGCGTCCGGCGCCTGATGGTCTATGGAGACTCGGATCTAGTTGTGAACCAAGTGATGAAGGAGTGGGACATCAGAAGCCCCGCTATGACAGGATACTGCAACGCAGTGAGAAAGTTGGAAAAGAAATTTGAAGGTCTGGAGCTGCATCACGTTCCCCGAGCCAAGAATCAGGAGGCAGACGATCTGGCAAAAATCGGGTCCACTCAGAAATCCATACCCAGCAATGTTTGCCTCGAGCATTTACATTCCCCGACTATAAAAGAAGATCCCTTCACGGAAGAGCCCCCGCAAGCGGTCAGTCCGTCTGATCCGACTGAGGTTGAAGTCCCGACAGTCATTGATTTGGTAATGGAGGTCCTAGCAATCACACCCGAGTGGACGGTGCCTTACATCGCATACCTGCTCAGGCATGAACTTCCAGAAGACGAAGCTGAGGCCCGCCAGATTGTTCACAAGTCCAAAGCCTTTGAAGTGGTCGGTGATCATTTATACAGAAAGAGCGTCACCGGTGTGACTCAGCGCTGCATTTCTCCGGAAGAAGGTCGACTGCTCCTGGAGGAGATTCACTCGGGAACTTGTGGGCACCACGCGTCCTCTCGGACAATCATGGCTAAAGCTTACCGAGCCGGTTTCTTCTGGCCCCGTGCCAATGAAGCTGTGCAGGAGATAGTCCAACACTGTGCCAGGTGCCAGTTCTATGCGAACTTATCCCACAAGCCTGCGTCTGCTCTGAAGACCATTCCACTCGTCTGGCCGTTTGCAGTCTGGGGACTCGACATGGTAGGACCCCTCCGGACAGGGGGCGAGTGGATTCACTCACTTGCTGGTTGCAGTCGACAAGTTCACTAAGTGGATCGAAGCCAAACCCATCAAGAAGCTAGACTCTCGTACAGCGATCAAGTTCATGAAGGAGATAGTATTCAGATACGGCGTGCCCCACAACATCATCACTGACAACGGTTCAAACTTCGACTCGGAAGAGTTCAGGACATTCTGTGCCGGCCAGGGTACCCGAGTCGATTATGCATCTGTGGCGCACCCGCAGTCGAATGGACAAGCGGAGAGAGCAAATGGACTGATACTTCAGGGGTTAAAGCCGCGACTCATGCGCGATTTGGATCATGCAGCTGGAGCCTGGGTCACCGAGTTGCCATCAGTTCTTTGGGGCTTGAGGACGACCCCCAACCGGTCCACCAATCGTACTCCCTTCTTCATGGTGTACGGAGCTGAAGCCGTCCTGCCGAGTGACTTGCTCCATAATTCACCCCGAGTGGAACTGTACTCTGAAGCTGAAGCAGAGCAAGCACGGCAAGACGCCGTTGATCTCTTGGAGGAGGAAAGGGAGATGGCTCTGATCCGTTCGACCATTTATCAGCAAGATCTACGACGTTTTCACAGCAGGCACGTCCGAAGTCGGACCTTTCAGGAAGGAGATCTTGTCCTCCGAGTGGATCAACAGCGACCACACAAGCTTGCTCCCGCGTGGGAAGGCCCCTTCATCGTGTCAAGGTTCTGCACAACGGAGCATACCGCATGTACAACCTTCAGAAGCAAACAGACGAGCCCCGTGCTTGGAATGCAGATTTGCTGCGACGATTTTATACTTGATGACGAGGTGTAATAAAAAGTACTCGAGTGACATTTGATGAATAAAAGCAGGACTTTTCCAGTTCTACATTGAAGTTCGCTCGTACGCATTCTCTGGCTTACAACCCCCAGTGGGTGTATGCCGTTCAACTTAGCTGCAAACCAGTTTTTGCCTAAGTTAAAAACTACTCCGAGTGACGAGCAACCCTCTCACTCGGGGGCTTGGCTGCGGACCAGCTTCCGCCCAAGTTAAAAATACTCCGAGTGACGAGCAACCCTCTCACTCGGGGGCTTGGCTGCGGACCAGCTTCCGCCCAAGTTAAAAACTACTCCGAGCGAGGAGCAACCCTCTCACTCGGGGCTTGGCTGCGGACCAGCTTCCGCCCAAGTTAAAAACTACTCCGAGTGTCGAGCAACCCTCTCACTCGGGGGCTTGGCTGCGAACCAGCTTTCGCCCAAGTTAAAAACTACTCCGAGTGACGAGCAACCCTCTCACTCGGGGGCTTGGCTGCGAACCAGCTTTCGCCCAAGTCTAAAAACTACTCCGAGTGACGAGCAACCCTCTCACTCGGGGGCTTGGCTGCGGACCAGCTTCCGCCCAAGTCTAAAACACTACTCCGAGTGGCGAGCAATCCTCTCACTCGGGGGCATGGCTGCAGACCAGCTTCCTCCCAAGCCAAAACTCAGTTCAAAGATACGAAAGACTCGAAGGAAAGCATTCGATTAACTCCAGAAGTTCAAAAGCGAATACGAGTACTCGGGCCCAAAGCCCGAAAGAGTTTAACGATTACAGTTTCACTTGGCATACCGAGGTTAATGGATAAGACTTAAAGTTTTTTCACGCCCCTGTAGGGCTGGCTGGTTCGACGAAAGCATCCAAGTCGATGCCGTCTGCAATCCGAGTGGCCGCTTCGATGAATGTCTCCATGAAGTCCTCAAACTGGAGTTTCTTCGTGTTGGCAACTTGGAGAGCCTTTAGTTTCTCCTCCTTGGCCTCCTTGCAATGCACTCGGACCAGGGAGAGCGCCACGTCGGCCCCACAGCGAGCAGCTGACTTCTTCCACGCTTGCACTCGGCTGGGAATGTCATTGAGACGAGTCATCATGGCTTCCAGGTCGGTGTCGAGGGTATCTTCTGGCCACAACTCCTTGTCGATTCTGCCGAGTGCGCCCCGCAGACGAATGATATAACCTTGGACGTCTTCGATGCGAGATTCCACCCGCAGGATTCCTAGTGCGGCCTTGTCACCGACGAGCGACTGGGAAGGATTCAGATCCCTCTCGATTCGATCAGTTTCCAACTCAAAGTTTTGGCAGTACTCTGCGGACGAGGAAAGAAGAGAGTTGAAGGTCAGCATGCATGAAGTTCACTCGGATAAAAGTTCACTCGGAGGCTGTAAGTTACCTGCAAGCTTATTGTACATCTCCTCCGTGAACTCCTCTATGTATCTCTCCAAAGCGTTCCTCTTCTCGATAAGCTGGGCGACCTTCTCGTTCAAGGTCTTCTTCTCTTGTTCATAGACCTCGAGCTTCCCGAGTGAGGCCAGCCACTCGGTCTTGAGCTTACCATCCCATTCGGTCTGCTGCTTCTTGAGCTCGAGCACCTCTTTCTTCAGCGATACGTTCTCTGCTTCGAGCTTCCCGAGTGAGGCCAGCTTCTCTTCGGCGGCCTTAGTCTTCTCCTTCGCCACTTGCTGCGCTCCCGCCAGCTCATTGTCCTTGTTCTCGAGTGCCTGCTTCATGGTGTCTAAAGAGATAGAAGTTCCGAGCCGCACTTGGAGACGGTGATTTTCACTACGCACATCTGTTCGAGTGGAGTTACTCGGTTCAAAGAATGCAAAAAGGTGAAAGCAGAATGCTCGGCAGGTGAACCTTACCTCCCATGGTCTTGAGCTCTGCCTGAGCACGCTCTGTGTTCCTCCTCTCCACCTCCAAATTCACTCGGAGCTGGGCCGTTTCCTTCTCCAATGCCACGTACTGAGTCCCGAGCTCGCAAGTTTTCTGAAATACAAGAGAGAACAGTTAATGTCAAGAAGCATCCTGAAGTGTCATTCGACAAAGGAGGAACAAGCTTGACCAGTATCAGATCCTAAGTTCTAAGACTTCTGCCGATTGCCCGCAGTCGACAGTAGTCTCGGGGACTACACCCAGTGGGTGCACTCAGCGTACCCCCACTGGAATGGTATCCCCTCGGAACCGGTCCGCCCGGTCCGAGTGATGGCCAAAAGAGAAAAAAAAAAGTTCCGAGCGCCCAGAGATCAACACTCCTGGAAGGAACAAGCTTGACCAGTATCAGATCTTAAGTTCTAAGACTTCCGCCGACTGCCCGCAGTCGACGGTAGTCTCGGGGACTACACCCAGTGGGTGCACTCAGCGTGCCCCCACTGGAGCGGTATCCACTCGGAACGGTCCGCCCGATCCGAGTGATGGCCGAAAGCAAAAAAAAAACAACAACAACAGAACAAGTTCTAAGCTCTAAGACTCCCGCCGACTGCCCGCAGTCGACGGCAGTCTCGGGGACTACACCCAGTGGGTGCACTCAGCGTGCCCCCACTGGAATGGTATCCATTCAGAACCGGTCCGCCCGGTCCGAGTGACGGCCAAACACAAAAACACCCAGTGGGTGTGCCAGATATTTTCCAACTGGAATTCCTACTGAAGAAAAAAGACTTGGAGGTCAACTTACAAGAGCACTTACTCGGACATTCTCCTGGAGAGCAGCACTGGCATCATAAGCTAGCTTCCCAACCGCGCACATCTCCCTGAGCCGTTGGGTCATCAATTCCGCCTGGATCATCGCCTCCTTGCCGGCCCCGGTTTGGTCCTCCGGCGTCTTGTACAGAGTGAAGATGTTGACGGGAGCAGTCGGAACTGAGGCCAGGGCAGTCGACGGAGCCGTAGCAGGACCGGCCCCAGCCTGAGAACCTTGCCCCAGCGGCACGGTCAAAGCGGACGCAGGTGGAGCTCGAGGCACTTCGTTCGGCGGCGTCTTCCGTGTGGTGGCCTGAGGATCAGTCGGAACTGGGGTCTCCTTCTCAGTGGTCCTCCGCGGCGGCTCTTCATCATCATCTCCGACGTGGATGACCTCTGCAAGCATTACGTTCACTCGGCGCAATCAGTCGCAATGCACGATTCAATCGAACGAAGACATTTCAGTCGAACGACAAGTTGCAGTAAAAATGAAGTTATTGTTACCTCTTTGAGAAGTGGTCGCGTCTGCCGTCTCAGCTTCGGTGCGGTCCTTATCAATCTGCATGGGAGACGTCGTCGAGGTTACAGCACTGGTTCACAAAATGCACTCGGTCAGAGGAATCACGAAAGTCGACAAAGACAGAAAAGAAAAGCTGAGAAGGATACTCACGTTGAGGCGACAGGCACAGCGATCTTAATCCGGGGCAGAGCCTTCCGAGGCTTGGGGGAAGCGACCTTGGGCTGCTTGGCAGCCTTCTTAGTCGGCGCAGGCGATGACGTCCGACTGCGTTTCGGGGCAGTAGCACTCGGAACCACCTCCTTCTCCGGGTCAGCACTCGGATCTTGAGCTCGCTTGGAGCCGTGCTCGAAGCACAACTCCGGAGACAGAGAAGACTCGTCATCGCTCCCTTCCGAGTCCTCGCTTTCCTCCTCGCTGTCCTCCGCGTAGCTGCCCCCGACGCTGCCATGTTCGCTCTCCGCGCCTCCGACAAGTTGTTCTCCATTCGGCACAGGCGATAACATCTTCTGGAATTCCTGCAAGACACAAAGATCAGAGACAGTCGGTTCAGTCAGATTACTCAGTTCATTCGGAACATTTGCGCATAAGTGATTCACTCGGAAATGCATGTCATACCTCCAACGGCAGGTTGTTGACGTCGAAGGGCGGGATCCGTCTCGACCCTCGCGGATTGTCACGTGCGCCAGTGATGCACTTGATCCACTGTTCCACGTCTTTCGCCTCGACGTCTTCCGGATGCACTCGGGTCGAATCACCGGGCCCAGTGTAGAGCCACATGGGGTGAGCCCACTCCTGCAGCGGCTGGATTCTCCGACTGAGAAATACCTCCAGAAGGTCTAGGCCAGTCAATCCACCCTGAATCAGACTAACCACGGCAGTCATCAAGATCGATACGTCCGTCTTCTCCTTTTTATCAACTGTCAGCGAGGGAGGAGACTGAATCCTCTCGGTCGTGTAAGGAGGAAGACCAGTCGACGAGCCCGAGCACGGCAGGTCATTGCAGTAGAACCAGGACGACTGCCAGCCCCTCATCGAGTCAGGAAAAGACATGGATGGGAATGCACTCTTACCCCTCATCTGAATACCTAGGCCACCGTACATCTGGATCTCGTGCGTCCTCTCTCCATTCGGGTCAACCTTCTTAACCGATTGAGATCGGCACGTGAAGATATGTTTGAACAAACCCCAGTGCGGCGGACAACCCAGAAAATTCTCACACAAGGAAACGAATGCGGCAAGATACATAATAGCATTTGGAGGCAGATGGTGGAGCTGAGCACCGAAGAAGTTCAAGAATCCGTGGAGAAAGGGATGGGGTGGCATGGAGAAACCTCGCTCCACGTGCGTGGTGAGAAGCACTCGCTCCCCGGGGCGCGGCGCGGGCTCGATCTTCCCCTCCTCCGGCAGCCTCCACGTCCCGTCACGGATCAGCCCGTCCACGATGAGCCCGTTGACGTCGTCGAGCATGGTGGTCGGCGGGATCCAGTCGCCCTGGATCCACCCGGGCGGGAGCACGGCTCGCGAGCTCGAAGCCTTCCTCCCCTTCGCCGCCTTCTTCGCCTTCTCGAGCTTAGCCGTCTTGTCCTTCACCATCGCCGCCGAACTCGCCAGCACCGAGGAAGATTTGCGTGGAGTGGGTCGCGGGAGAAGGGATCGGGCAGATCGAGGAAGTTGAGAAAAGGGGATCTGTCTCTCTCTCCCTCTCCGCCGCGGTCGCCTCTTATATCGCCGCCCGCACCGCTCCCCAATCCGCGCCGCTGAACCGCAGGCCCGCAGATCTCCTCAAATCGTGTCGCCGAAGATCCAGCGGTACATAGCGAAAAGTGGGGCGAGAATCGAGGCGTCACGCCCCACTTTCCCCACTCGTTGCGCTGCAACCGTTTACGCGTGCTCAAATATGGTTTCAAATCCTGCAAAATCCGGAGTCCGGCAACCCGATTGCTCTCACTCCAAAGACGTGCCGCGTACGCACGGATCCGCTCCAATGCACGGCATATGGCTACTCATTTCACTCAGATGGGAAACTACTCACTCGGATGGAAGCTACTCACTCGGACAGAAACTACTCATCCAGATGAAGACTGCTCATTTCACTCGGACGTCAAATGGTCCAGAATCCGTCAAGGTGCGATACGGAGACAAGGGCACCTAATGACCAGTTAGAGTTCTTGAGCACCCCCGTAGCGCTCAACTCACCTGGAAATTCGCCTTGACTCGATCCACCTAACCTCGACCGATTCGGGGGCTAATGACGAGGGCATGTACTAGGGATAGGGTAATAGGCCTGACCTATAGACCCTACCCTAGGACACCACACGTCTTACACTGGGCCCCAGGGCCAGATCAACAACCCAGAATTCCGCAGACTGACATTCACTCGGAGTTCTACGAACCACTCGGGAGGCAAGAGTTCACTCGACAGACTCGTTTCACTCGGAGCATCCGAAAGTCACTCGGCCAGTGAAGACCAGGAGTCTCCGGGAGCGCAACGGTCGAGACACACGTTCTCCTGTATTAATTGTCATCAATACGCCCGTTACCTGGCGCACTTATACCCCTCTTAACCCCCTGTAATGGCTGGCGTTGATGGGAGGGCTGGCGAGACTATATAAGCCGCCCCCTGCTCCATTCCAAGGGTTCGCAACCTGTTGTAATCATACACTCAAGCAATACAGCTCCAGAGAACCGAGACGTAGGGCTATTACCTCCACCACTGAGGGGCCTGAACTCGTAAATCCGAGTGTAACACCTGCACCGTAGTTAGGCTCTGCCCTCTCATCCGTACCCCTACACACTACTGTCAGACTTGCACCCACGACACTTCGCGTATTTCTTCAGATTCCAGGCCATTTAACCATTAAATTTAGTAGATGGAGCTAGAAACCGGCTGCTAGTAACCCGATCCGGCAATGGGGTAGAGGAGGGAAGCCGGCAGCCGCGTGTGGGGGAGAGGGTAGAGGAGGGAGGCCGGCTGTGGAGGCAGCCATTGGAGCTTGGTCCCGGCCGTGGTGGAGCTTGGCAGGGGCGGGGGTGAGGCAGGGGCGGCCATTGGAGGAGCTTCGCAGGGGCAGCCGTCTGTGGTGGCCGTGCTTGTGCGGGTTGGCCGTGGGCAGCTCGGTGCTCGGATTAGCGCGGAGGACATGAGCTCGCCAGAGAAGCACGCGTCAAAGGTATAACCTCACATTTTTGTTTAGTGTGTTTTTATTTTAGGTTTAATGAGCTTCACATTTTTGTTAGTGCAAATTTTTTTGCTTAGTTCATAATATAAATGATGATTGTTTAGTTCATTAGATCGGTTATTTACTTAGTGGTAGTCATGTATATGTGGTAGACATTTCTGTTAGTGTAAAAAAAATTATGTGGTACGTAGTGGTTGACGGGAATATGAATTTTAATTGCAGGAGACATGTCTGAAATTTTAGTTCGTTTGATCGGTTGTTTGCTTAGTGGTAGTCATGTATATGCTTAGTTGTAGACATTCCGGTTAGTGTATAATAAATTATGTGGTACTTAGTGGTTGATGGAATATGAATTTTTATGCCAGGAGACATGTCTGAATCAGTCAAATTTGTTGTTTATTATGGTCCTGGTAATGTCCGCTCAAACGAGAGTGGGGTTGATCTAACTGAGTTTGCATATGTGGAGTTGCAACTGACCGATCCAGAAAAAGTGAACATTAGTCAGTTGAAACACTGGTTGACAACAAATTTCTCACTTGATCCCAATGTGTGCACCGTCAGTATTCAGTCAGTGTGGACGAAATCCCGTACAAAAAATTTCTAGGAGTTGGTTCCGATAGATAGGACACATAAGTGGGTGACCTGGTTAGAATCCTGCAAACGCCGGAGGACTCACCCCGTTGCCTTAGTGCTCCCCATCCCCATGGAGGATCCTCTGGTACAAGGCGGCGGTGGTTACGAGCCTGGCCAGGTCAGTCAGCCGATTGATGAGATGGATGTAGCTGGGTCAGAACATATGGGTGGTACTGAACTTGAGGGTCAGTCGGATTATGTGTCACACGTTGGAGGGGACTACGATGCAGGGGAGAGTAGTCAGAACATAGGATATCCTGATAGTGGTGAGGCTGATGGGGATGAGGAAGGATCGGAAATGCAGAACCTGATGAAAGAGGAAGACGAGGATGGATTGGCGGAGGATCTTGATTCCGAGAACTCAAATGAAGAAGATGGTGAAGAGAACGACGAGGAGGTACCGATTCCTGCTTCATGGAATCAGAACCTCTCGACCGGCATGACCTTGAACGATGGTCATGAATCTTCCTGGGAGTATCATCGGAACAAAGTCGAAATAGGGGGTATATATGACACAAAGAAAAATCTGAAGGCAGTTGTGACAGAGTGGGCAATGTCCACGCAAAGGATTTTTCAAACGGACGTATCAACAAAAAAATACCTGACTTTGTCATGTATTATGAATAGTTGTCCTGCGAGGGTGCACGCCCACGTTCCAAAGTGGGACGTGAATTGGGTCGTGACGAAGGTTGTGCCCCATAATTGTGTGATGAAATATCCGCTGGTGGATCATCCAAACCTTACTTCAACTCTCATTGCGGAACTCATGTTCAGTGAGATAGTGAACAAGAAAGACATGGAACCGAAACACATTCAGAATGCAATTAAGAGCAGATATAGTTACAAAATTCCGTATGGGAAGGCTTGGAGGGCTAAGCAGAGAGCGATGGAGAAGAGGTTTGGGACGTTTGACTCGTATGATAATGTTGTCCGTCTCCTGCACACATTGCAGGCGAGGAATCCTGGCACACATGTCGACATCCAGCACATTAGGCTGCCCGAATTCCCAGATTATAAGGTGCTGCATCAAGTGTTCTTCTCTTTCGCTATATGCATCAAAGCTTTCAGTCATTGCCTGCCTGTGTTGTGTGTGGATGGTACGTTTCTCACTGGTAAGTACAGGGGTCAGATCCTCACCGCTATAGGTGTGGACGGCAACAATCAGATCCTCCCACTTGCTATGGCCTTCGTGGAGGGTGAGAACTTTGAGAGTTGGTTATGGTTCTTCAGGCAGCTAAAAATTGCAATTGTGAAGGACCGGCCAAATGTGTGCATCCTTCATGACAGGCATGCGCGTATACTAGCAGCCATTCAGGCACTGCAGGCGCCAGGTTCGAACGAACCAGCACCATGGCAGGACATGCAGAGCCGATGGTGCATGCGCCATCTTGGGGCTAATTTTTACTCCCAGTTCAAGAACAAGCGCCTCATGAATTTGTTCAAAAAGTTGTGCGCACAAAACCAACAAAAGAAGTATGATTTTTTGTGGAAGAAGCTCGATGAGTTCACGAAGGCACAGGTTAAGCAAAGGAGAGCTGCACAGGCTAAGCAACCAACTAACACAGAGCTAGAGCCAATGGAGCTTTGTGACTTGCCAGCATTTGACCTGCCAGGTACGAAGAGAAAGAAGGGGAGGGCAATAAAGAATTTTTCATAGTGGATAGAGAAAGAGCCTCCCGTGAAGTGGTCTTTGCTTCATGACACCCATGGAGCGAGGTATGGCACCATGACAACCAACCTTGCTGAGGTTTATAACTTTTCCCTCAGAGGGAATAGGGGTATGCCACTAACAGCAATTGTCGAGGGTGTTTTTCATGGCACGGTGAGGTATTTCAGAGATAGGCACTTGAAATCTGAGAAGCATATTAAGAAGAATCCCGAAACACCTTACTGTGAAAAGATTATGCAGTACATGGCGAAGAAGATGAAAAAAGCAAAGTTGCACACTGTCACGGCCATTGGTAATCAAGAAAGGAGGTATGAGGTGCGCCTACCTACCGATAGATTCGGTTCTGCAAATGAGTTGAAGACGCACGAGGTGATAATTGGAAGTGGAGTCAGGCCAACATGTGAGTGCACATGCAACAAACCGAAGCTGCTCCAATTGCCTTGCTCACATGTGTTGGCTGCATGTGGCCAGATAAAAATGGACGCAATCTCTTTCGTGTCTGAATATTATCTAAAAGAGTCGGTGCAGAATACTTGGACCGGTGAGATGGTTGGATTTAGAGTTATGGGTAACTTCAACACGGTTAACCCGGATGACAGGCAATACATCCCAGACCCAGATCTGATGTGGACAAGTGGAGGTAGAAGGAAGGTACGTCGAATCCGTAATGATATGGACGAATCTGAAGCCGGTGGGTGTACTAGACAATGTTTGCTTTGCGGTGGATTTGGCCACAGGATGAAATATTGTGACACTCTTACCGTTGGTGGTGATACTGCTGGTGCGTCCACATCGACGGCTACAACGCCAGTGGCTGCAACGTCAGTAGGAAGGCGTGGACGTGGCCGAGGCAGTCGAGGACGACGGGGAGGGAGAGGGTGAGGGAGCAAGAACTCCCAGCATTTGAGGTGGGCGGACTATGTTTTACTTTATAATATCTGCGGACTATGTTTAACTTTGTAATATGTGCGGACTATGTTTTACTTTGTAATATATGCGGACTATATTTTACTTTGTAATATGTGCGGACTATGTTTTACTTTGTAATATGTGCGGACTATGTTTAACTTTGTAATATGTGGGAGTTGAGAATGTCGCATTTGAGCCATGGGATTTCGCCGCGTATCTCCAGATGTACAGAAGCTCGACTCATCTATACTTGGTACCGACGGCAATTCCTGGCCAGATGCAGCCCCCTGGCACGTCGGAGATATACCCAATTGAGTCTATGGCGGGGATCAGACACCACGCTGTAAGTATCATGTCGCTCAATTGCGTGCACGCATCAAATCTTGAATACGTATATAACTTTTTTTTATTCCTTTCAGGGTGAGTTGACTGAACAGGCTCAAGAGGATGTTGCTGCTTTTATTCGCCGGGTTGAGACTGGGCCTCTTCTCCCCCAGGAGGAGCACGTCTCCTGGTTGAGGCGTCTTGAAGAGAAGCTATGAGGTATCAAGCAGGCTATTTCGTGTACGCGCTCGTATGACGTTGTGCCTCGTCGAGCAGCACAGCGCCCCCCGCGTCACTCGTTGGACCTTCACGATCCGCGGCCACATGTTTCGCCCCCTCGTCACTCTTTGCGCCGTCAGGAATCGCGCCCACAGGTATCGGCCCCTCGGCACTCTTTGCACCGTCAGGATCCGCGACCACATGTTTCGCCTCAGATTCCTCCCAGGCCACCACCTCCTTTCCAGCCCGGAAGTTCATCATCGCAGCAGCAAAAGGGGTCGCAACAGGAAGAGGATTGGCTTCATCAACAGGTGTGGCAGCCGTAACAACATATGTGGCAAGGTAATAATTCATCATTCTTGTTAGTAATTGATTATAAATATGCAACTCACTATGACATCGTTCATACCACAGACACTACTGAGGGACAGTACATGGCTTCGCCTGGGGGACACACTGCCGCGTTTTCTGACCGCTCATCAGATGTCCATTCAGATGTCTTGGGAGACCCGCAAGCCTACACCGGCTGGTCTCAGCAAGCATATCAGACTCTGACACTACCTCCCACGCAGGAGACACAACCAGAGGTTGACGAGGAGTTGTACGGCCGAGATCTACGTCACGTGCGTCCGAAGATCCCACTCACGCTTTCCGGTCCTCGGCGGAGACCGCGTACGCGTCCTCATAGAGACGAGTGATACTATTATCTATGCATGAGACATATTTCTATCTATGTTTGTTTCAGACTTTTATCTATGCATCAGACATATTTCTATCTATGTTTGTTTCTGACTTTTATCTATGTATGAGACATATTTCTATCTATGTTTGTTTCCGACTTTTATCTATGTATGAGCCATTATCTATGTATGAGACACATAATGTATATGATAATTCTGATAGTACAAACTATTTCTGCAACGTCGTGCAACAACTACAACATGAAATTAAGATACAACATAATGTTTCTACAAAAAGACACTACAAACTAATTCTATAACGTCGTGCAACAACTACAACGGGAAATTAAGATATAACATAATGCTCCTACAATTAAGATACAAGTACATCTGAATTAAACGGTAGGGCTGAATTAAAAAATACAGCTTACAAACTACATGAAGGCATCATCGTCATCCTCTGTCGATGCAACACTCTTGCCCTTCGACGATGCGGCACTCTTGGCCTTCGACGATGCGACACTCTTGGCCTTCGACGATGTGGTACTCTTGGCCTTGGTGCTCGGCATGAAGATATCGTCTTCGTCCTCGCTGTCGGCAGTCCATAAATAAGTATGTTCTGCTGCAGTCTTTAGGAAAGTTTCACTCTTATGTTGTTGCTTCTTCCACCTTCCATGCAACCTGAGAAGTTCTTTCCGTATCTCCTCAAAGGTCCTTGCAGGCCACCCGCACCTACTTAATGCGTGACCCAACTCATTCAGTACAGTGTCACTACTGAGTAGTTCGTCCCATGAAACTATCCTATTGTTTATCTTGAAATCGCTGGCTAACCTCAGAAGACATTTGGACATACTAGGGTGAAAACTACGATCGAAAGGATAATCGGACATCTTGACGAGACTACACTGCTATGCTTACCCACCTTAATGAGTCGAGGGGGTTTTATAGGTTGAGAGGAGAAGATGGCGGGAATGAAGATGGCGGGAAAGGGTTGGCGGAAAAGAAGATAGCGGGAAAGGAGTTGGCGCGAAGAATATTGGCGGGAAATATAAAGGCGGGAAGAATATTGGCGGGAAATAAAATGACGGGAAAGAAAAAGGCGGGAAGAATATTGCGGCAACGAAAATGGCGGAAAAGAAAAAGGCGGGAAGAATATTGGCGGCAAAAAAAGGCGCGAAAGAATATTGGCGGCAAAGAAAAAGGCGGGAAATAAAATGGCAGGAAGATTATTGGCGGCAACAAAAATGGCGGGAAGAATATTGGCGGCAAAAAAAAAGGCGGGAAGTAATGGGCGGGATACATTTTCAAGTAGAGAAAAGATGTGAATCGGGGAAAAAATAGAGTTTTCGTTGTCCAGAAAAACGAAACTGGCTATTTTCAGTGCATTTTGCAGTATAACCTCACATTTTTGTTTAGTGCATTTTTATTTTAGGTTTAATGAGCTTCATATTTCGGTTAGTGCAGAAATAATTGCAATGAACGTGCATAATATAAATGACGATTGTTTAGTTTCTTAGATCGGTTATTTACTTAGTGGTAGTCATGTTATCGTGCCGAGGAGTTTTGGTGGGAATGGAAAAAAATAGAGGTTTCATTTTGCTGAACAACGAAACTCACGTTTCGGTCGTACCCACAACGACATGCAGCTTCGTTCGCAAATGCATGAATGATTCGTCCAACAGTTCAACGAAACGTACGTTTCGTCCAACCAGTCAACGAAACATATGATTCGTCCAACCCCACAACGAAACATCAACGTTTCGTCCAACCCCACAACGAAACGTACGTTTCGTTGCCGCGTACAACGACGGTGTGCTAGTTCTGATATTTCTGATTTTCTGATCTTATTTTCCGAATTTGTTAAAAAAAAGTAGTATTTCCAAAAAAATCCGTGCCTTTGTATAGCGGTTACTGTTACTCACGAAGAGAGATACCCTACTTGGAAGAGCAGAATCTTGAGGGGTAGGGTAGCCGGGTAGGGACGCCGGCCGTGTGAGTGAGCGGTGATCATTGGGAAATTTGGGAGACCCTTCCATGCTGCCCTGTTCATGCATGACCATGAATCAATGGCTGCATGATCGATGCTACGCATGAGCATCATGGCGTGCATCATTTCGTTCCCGAGTAGTGGCATCGGGCATGTTGGTTGTACCATGATGATGAGTCAACGATGCCAAGTTGACACGCACACCATGCAAACCTTATGTTATTGATTTTTTTTTGAAAAAAGGAGGTTAAGGCATCTCCAAAGCGGACTCTCAAACCGCCCGCATCACATGTTTTGTCATCCAACGCTGTTCTGTATCGGTCCGCCGACCGGTTCAGAGATGCCTTTTCTCGCAAATTGGGAGCAAGGAGAGGGGATTTGCGGGAGTCCGGACTGCCGCCACGTAGGACTCCGACACCCACGGACCACTCAAATCCCCCTCCCGGTCCTATTCTCTTCCACTTCACCCCTGCTCCCCTTGCTTTGCATCCGCGCCCTTCTCCTCCAACGCCGTCGTTGTACCTCTCCGATCGCAACCCAGGCATTGCCGGACGCCCGTGACCACAACCCATGCGCCCTCTCGCCTTGTACTACGGCGCCGTCCACCCAGGATCCATCCACGCCAGGTACTCTCTGCTCCCCTGTCGACGACGTCCATGGCAGACACCATGCTCAGCAGGTGTTCAGTCAAATGCCATTGAGCTTATTTTCAAACTTCATGTCATTTTTTCAGAGTACGAAAGATGGCGGGGTACTCGAGCATGGAGGATGAGTTGTTGTGCGATGCATGGTTGACCGTATGCACGGATTTCGTAAGCAGGAGCAGAAAGGGGCTCTTCTGGCAGCGCGTGCATGGTTCGTTTTCACGCGCGAAAGCACATTGCGTCCTACGACATGTACATCATCCATGAACGCAATGTGAAGTTGTCAGTGTATCGATGGTACACCATCCAGACCACCGTTGTCAAGTTTTGTAAAGCGGTTGATCGACTAGAGGCAATGTGGCCATTGCGCGCGGTAGCCGTGGAGATCGTAAGTTTTGCTTCTTCTTGCTCAACTTGTTGATTGATGCATTCATTCACTCAATCTTACTCTACACTTTGTGTAGCCTGTACGCGCTGTCGTGATGTACCGTAGAGTAGAAGGCAAACCATTTACGCACATACATTGTTGGATGACGCTCAAGGGCAGTATGAGTGGGATGACATGATCCGTTCATGGAAAATTTGTTGAACATCCGGTTAATCTCGTTGAATTTGAACTATTGTTGTACTAGACTTATTTGCATGCTATGTATGGATGATTTGTGATGTTTTCTATCTGTCGTGGTTTTGACACGGCAGATGGCCTCATGGGAGGACTTGGAGATGAGGCCATCGCACAAGTGTGGAAGCTTAATGGGGTTGATCGGGAACGAGAATACACGGAGTTACCCAGGTTCGGCCCCTCACAGTGGAGGTAAAAGCCTACGTCCTGCTTGATTATATTGATGTAGATCTCGATTACAAGGATGCGGATTCGCTAACCTAGCTTTCGAGGGATTGCAACTTAGTCTTTTTTGGCCCAAGTGCTCCCCTTTATAGATACAAGTGGAACCCTAGATTTACATGAGAGTCCGGGTCGTTATCCTGACCCGTCTCCTACTCTTTCCTACTTGTTCTCCAAGGCGACCCTTAAGCTGTTCATCTTCTTCTTGAGCCGGCCCATAGCTTGAGCCGGCCTTTCTTATCGGGCCTTCGCCAAGCCGGCCCATCGAGCATCTTCTTAGCCCTGCAGTGAGATAACCCGCTAAGCCCCTCAACTCCATGGCCGGGTCATCGTTCAGCCGGGTCTACACGCTGGGAGATATCCCCGACATTAGCCCTCGGTTTAACTTGGATTTATCCATGTTAAACTCCAACCTGAAAAACAAATAAAATAAATCAAAAAATCTGTGAAGGAGCTCTGAATCTGTTCCTCAAGCCGGTTCTTCAGCGTCCTTTATCTGCACTCAAACTTTCGCCGGCTCAATCATTTTGCCAGGTCATCACCCTACATAACTTGGTATCCATTCACCACCTTTCCTTATGACGTCACAATCCACTTCCGCAAAATCTGGGATGACATCATATCGAATCTTTGAGTGGGTTTGTATTGTCTTGTCAGGCGCGAAAATCGAGGAGCCCACGGCCAAAATTTACTGCGCCGCGTGGGGCTCCGCACTCGCCGTTCCAATTCTCACCATATAAATAGGCCAGCTCGCCCCCATCGTCTTCTTTTACCTCTCGCTCTTCCTCTTCCCTTCTGCTCTCAACGCCGCTGCATGATGTCTACTACGCAACTTATTCTTGTAGACTCGTGTTGGGCCTCCAAGCGCAGAGTTTTGTAGGACAGTAGCAATTTTCCCTCAAGTGGATGACCTAAGGTTTATCAATCCGTGGGAGGCGTAGGATGAAGATGGTCTCTCTCAAACAACCCTGCAACCAAATAACAAAGAGTCTCTTGTGTCCCCAACACACCCAATACAATGGTAAATTGTATAGGTGCACTAGTTCGGTGAAGAGATGGTGATACAAGTGTAGTATGGATAGTAGATATAGGTTTTTGTAGTGCGAACAATAAAAAACAGCAAGGTAACAAGTAACAAAAGTGAGCATAAACGGTATTGCAATGCTTAGAAACAAGGCCTAGAGTTCATACTTTCGCTAGTGCAATCTCTCAACAATGCTAACATAATTGGATCATATAACCATCCCTTAACGTGCAATAAAGAATCACTCCCAAGTTCCTATTAGCGGAGAACATAAGATAGAAATTGTTTGTAGGGTACGAAACCACCTCAAAGTTATCCTTTCTGATCGATCTATTGAGCCATTCCTATAATTGTCACAAACAGCCCTATAGTTCGTACTAAAATAACACCATATGAAACACATCAACCAACTCTAATGTCACCTAGATACTCCAATGTCACCACAAGTATCCGTTAGTTGATTATACGATATGCATCAAACAACTTCGTAATCACAATATTCAATTCACACAAAGAACTTCAAGGAGCACCCAAAGTTTCTATCGGAGAAAAGATAATGAAAATGTGCATCAACCCCTATGCATAGATTACCCCAATGTCACCGCAGGAATCCGCGAGTTGAGTGCCAAAACATATATCAAGTGAATCAATATAATACCCCATTGTCACCACGGGTATTCATATGCAAGACATACATCAAGTGTTCTCAAATCTGAAATATTCAATCCGACAATAACGAAACCTCAAAGGGAAAAGATTCGATTCATCACAACAAGGATAGAGAGGGAAGAAACACCATATGATCCAACTATATTAACAAAGCTCGCGATACATCAAGATCGTGCCAAATCAAGAACACGAGAGAGAGAGATCAAACACATAGCTACTGGTACAAACCCTCAGCCCCGAGGGTGAACTACTCCCTTCTCATCATGGAGACCGCCGGGATGATGAAGATGGCCTCCGGTGATGATTTCCCCCCTCCGGCAGGGTGCCGGAAAAGGGCTGTAGATGAGATCTCTTTGGTACAGATGCTTGCAGCGGCGTAAAAACTCATCTAGGTTAACTTTCGGGGTTTCTGAATATATAGGATTTTTCAGCGTTGGAATCACGCAAAGAGGTGCCACAGGGGGCCCAGGAGGCACCAGGGCGCGCCTGGGGGGTGGCGCGCCCTGGTGGCTTGTGGGGCCCCTGTGGGTCTTCTGCTGCTCCCCCGAAGCTTGTTGGGTCTGTTTCCTTCCAGAAAAAATCGTCAAAAAGTTTCACTGCATTTGGACTTCATTTGATATATATGGATTTTCTGGAAAACCAAAAACAAGCAGAAAACAGCAACTGGCACTGGGCACTAGTTCAATATGTTAGTCCATAAAAATAATATAAAAGCCATATAAAAGTGCACCAAAATCATACAAAACTATAATAAACATGGCATGAATACTTCATAAATTATAGATACGTTGGAGACGTATTAGCATCCCCAAGCTTAATTCATGCTCGTCCTCGAGTAGGTAAATTATAAAAGAAATAATTTATGAAGTGTGAATGCTAGCATAATGCATAAGTTTGATCAATGATAATTTCAATCACTTTTCCTAGCATCATAACAACAACTCTTTCTCATAAAACTCATCATGATAAAGTAGCAATCAATTCACATGTTATGGTTCAAACAATGCAATCTCTTGAAACTTAACAACCTATGTTCTTAGTCACCAAACAATTGCAATTCAACTTAATTTCAACAAAGTCTAAGTAAGAGCTCCACATACTCAATTATCATATAGTCTTCTATGATTGCTAGTACTCAAAGCATATTTTTAGAACAAATGGCATCCATCGAACACAGAGAAAGATAGGGGCTTAGTGTTTCGCCTCCCAACTTATTTATCATAGAGATAATTATCAACAATAATAATTCATGATCAAATATATTTGACTGGCCAAATGTGCCTGGATCTTTCCCCAATACATGATGCTTGCCAACTAGAGAATAATTAAGGTTGAAATGAGAATGAATACTTATTGACTCTTGCATAAAGGTAAATTCATAAAAGTAAATACATAAAAGTAAAAGATAGGCCCTTCGCAGAGGGAAGCAGAGGTTGTCATGCGCTTTTTATCTTTGGATGCACAAGCCCTTAATGCAAAGGAACGTCACGTTATATTGCCCCTTGTGATAGCAACCTTTATTATGTAGTCCGTCGCTTTTATTTCTTTACCATCACAAGTTCGTACAACACTTATTTTCCCTTGCAATAAAAGATCATACATATTTTAGGAGCAATTTTTATTGCTTTTTGCACCGATGACAACTTACTTGAAGGATCTTATTCAATCCATAGGTAGGTATGGTGGACACTCATGGCAAGAAACTGGGTTTAAGGGTTTTTTGGATGCACAAGTAGTATCTCTACTTAGTACGAATTTTTGGCTAGCAAAAGATCCTAAGCAAGCACCACATGTTGGAGGATCCATAACAATATAACTTCTATGCAAATATACCCAAACATAACTCATTACGTTGTCTTCCTTGTCCAACTTCAACTAATTTTCTCAAGTTTGAAAATAATTAATGGGTATTCACAATCATAAAAGATGTCCAAGATAATATATTTATATGTGAAAGTTCTCTTCCTTATACTAATCATTCATGAATTGCTTGCATGACCAATATTGTGATTGTCAAGCTTCAATAGATTTCACTTTCTAAACCCAATGTGAAACTACTACTAGGCATGATACAAGCATATGAAGCACATATAATTTCAAATTTATGATATTCAATTTATTCAACAATTTACTCTTAGGATATAAGTGAAGAACAAGAGTAAATGACAAACTACTCCAAAAAGATATAAGTGAAGATCAAATGAGTAGTTAAGTAAATAGGTAGCTATGTGAGGACTCTCTCTCATTTAAAATTTTCAGATCTTATTATTTTATTCAAACAGCAAGAAAAAAAAAATGACATTCCAAGAATAGCACATATCATGTGAAGAAGCAAAAACTTAGGCTCAACCAAAACTGACCGATAATTGTTGATGAAGAAAGGTGGGATGCCTACCGGGGCATCCCCAAGCTTAGATGCTTGAGACTTCTTGAAATATTAATTTGGGATGCCTTGGGCATCCCCAAGCTTGAGCTCTTGTGTCTCCTTAATTCCTCTCATATCATGGCTTCTCCTAAATCTTTAAAAACTTCATCCACACAAAACTCAACAAGAACTCGTGAGATAAGTTAGTATAAATCAACTCAAAACCTTAACATTCTCTACTGTAGCAAATCACTAAAATTATAATTTAACATTGTATAATAAATGTCTCTGCATATTTAATACTCCTATCCTCAAATAGAATCATTAAACAAGCAAACATATGCAAACAATGCAACTATATCAGCAATCTGCCAAAACAGAACAGTCTGTAAAGGGGGATTTAAAATTCATACTTACCTAACTCTAAAAATTCTGAAAATTTACCACATGACAGAGAACTCATGCATTCTTACTTTGTAAAAATTTCATATTTTTATCATGTTCTGACTATTCAGGAATATTCTGGACATAACAGAAAACTTTCTGTTTTCAAACAGCAACACATAAACTTGCAATCTGAGCATGGTAAAGGCTATACTTGGCATTTTATTGAAATAAAAGATACAGAACATTATTATTGATAACAACAGGAAAATCTCAACAAAAGAAAATGATGCTCCAAGCAAAACTCATATTATGTGACGAATAAAAATATAGCTCCGAGTGAGGTTACCGATAGTGTTGAAGATGAAAGAGGGGATGCCTTCCGGGGCATCCCCAAGCTTAGACGCTTGAGTCTTCTTTGAGTATTACCTTGGGGTACCTTGGGCATCCCCAAGCTTAGGGTCTTGCCACTCCTTATTCTCCTCATATCGACATCTCACTCTAAACTTGAAAACTTCAATCACATAAAACTTAACAGATCTTGTGAGATAGGTTAGTATGATAGAAATAAACCATCCACTTAGGTACTGTCAAGACAAGTTTAATAATTGTTCTCACATAATGCCTACTGTATTCTATCATTTACACAATTTATATTACTCAATATAAGCTATGGAAACACTAAAACAAGCAAACTATGCATCGAAAACAGAATCTGTCAAAAACAGAACAGCATGTAGTGAGCGATTTAAAAACCATACTTCTGTACCTCCAAAAATTCTGAAAAGTTAGAAAAATGTAAAAAATTTGTAACCCAATGCTATGTAAAAATTTCAGAATTTTCTCACGCTCCAATACAGAATAGATATTCCAGCACTGGACGCAAAAGTTTCTGTTTTTGCACAGAATCGAATCAACAAGTATCCACACAATCCCAAAGGCTTTACTTGGCACATTATTTAAAGAAAACATATAAAACATGATTACTACAGTAGCTTAATCATGTGAACACACAAAAACATAAGGTATAAGTATTGGGTTGTCTCCCAACAAGCGTTTTTTTAAATGCCTTTTTAGCTAGGCATGATGATTTCAATGATGCTCACATAAAAGTAAAGAATTAAAACATAATGGGAGCATCATGATGTAGGAGATATGCCCTAGAGGCAATAATAAATGTTATTATTTATCTCCATGTTTTTAATTATGTTTATGTTCCATGCTATAACTGCTATGGTTCTCGAGTCTACAATAACCACGAGGCTCGGAGGAAGACTCATATGCACGTGTGGAATAATAAACGGTAAAATGTATTCCTAGTCTGGCCTCTAAGACTAGCTCAAGTATTGCATGATGATCCTGTTTTCCTGATCATGGGCATGTCTATGCTGGCAATTTTGAGGGCACAATGTTAGTAGAACACTTGTGTTGAATTGACCCGATTGATGTTATGCTATGAGATTCATTCGTCACAAGTTAATGGTTAATAACACAGAGAAGTTACTGTTTGCATAATTCCTTAGACCATGAGAGTGTTGAGTTTCTTCATGCTTGCTTCATGAACTTTGGGGTTTGTTAAACGTCATCCGTAAATGGGTGGCTATTACGGCGGCTTACGGGTTCATGGAAAGGTATGTTAAGTAACTTGATAGCTCAAGATTGGGATTTGCTCCTCCGACGATGGAGAGATATCTCTGGGCCCTCTCGGTGTTATGGTATCCACCATCGTCTGGCCAGACCCATTGTGATTTGATCACTGGGATGCCGGAACACGGAAACGAGAAAAGAGAACAAAACCGGTAACGAGGTACTGGCATTGTGGACAAGTGTTGATCCACGGGGATGCCGATGTTTCTCACCCCGGGTATTCGTAACATATCGCGAAGCAACAGGAATAGCACACGGCAACTGGAGGTTCACTCGAATATTCATTCGTGTGGGTATAGGGGTCAATATGGGTGTCCACGGCTCCGATGTTGATCATTGATCGGAAAGAGTTCCGGTCATGTCTATACTTCACCGAACCTATAGGGTCACACGCTTAAGGGTCATCTATCTGTTGAATACTAGACAGGGAGTCTGAGAGAAAGTCACCGGAAAAGTTTTGGAGACAGCGGAAAAGTTCCGGAGAGAGAGCACCGGAATAGTTTCGGTAAAACCGAAAGGTTGTTTCGGAGTATACCATTAAGTCAAAATGGTTTCGGCACACGCCTGGAAATTCTTAGAGGGTGCCAGAATTGTTCTGGGAACTTCTGGGATTTTTCCGGAGAAAAAAATGGAAATGTTCCGGAGCAGCCGGAACCGCTATGGTAGCTTTTCGCTGAAGAAAAACATTGTTCCGGAATTGTTTCGGAATGCGTTCAAAATTGTTTTAGTGGGTACTAGAATTGTTCTAGGCACACAAAAATAATTTGGGATTTAACGGACGCAGAAAAATGTCTTCGTGAATAGTGAAAGTGCTTTTTGGGTTACTTTATGGAAAGCCACCTTTTAGGGCTTTTACCAAAAGGCTTCTAGAAGGACTTTTTGAGGGCATTTTGGTCCTCTACCCCTTGGGCTTGGCCTATAAATAGGGGTGGAGGGGGCTGCCCAAAACTCACTCTATCTCAACATACACATGCCATTTGACTTGTCTGGCTTCTCTCTCCCTCCCAGCGAAATAGTTTCGTAGAGCCGAAAGGCTGTCTTGGTTCCGGTGGGAACTAGTTCTGGATGGCGAAGCCCTGCCGGATAGATGACACCGTATGTGTGCAACCCCGTAGAGAGGTCGTAGTTTCGATCTTTTGCCCGAGGGGCTGTTCGAGGGTCCTCCCGAAGGGCTGTCCGAGTTACTGTCCGAGTTTCGGGGGTCCTCCCGAAGGGCTATTCGTGAGGCCTCCCGGAGGGCTGTCCGAGGATCCGTCCGGTGGGACTATCTGAAGGACTGTCCAGAGGCCTCCCGAAGGGCTGTCCGAGGATCCGTCCGGTGGGACTATCCGAGGGACTGTCTAGAGGCCTCCCGAAGGGCTGTCCGACGATCCGTCCGGTGGGACTATCCGAGGGACTGTCCCGAGGCCTCCCGAAGGGCTGCCCGGAGATCCGTCCGGTGAGCTGATGAGGGAGTACATCCTCGCGGTTGGGAGGTTGTAAAATCCTAGCTGCGGGGATCTGCACCGCCGATCGTCATCGACTCTACTTCCGCTGTGCTACGAGTCGGTAACGAAAAAGATCAAACCTTGTATGCAGTCTCCATAGTGATCCTGGGCTGGTACGTAGGTCGGAAATTTTTTGTTTTCTGCTGCGTTACCCTACAGTGGCATCAAGAGCCATGCTATGCGTAGATGCAGGTTGCGATCTAGAATACATAGAGATGTATGAGTATTGCACAATATAATTTGTAGTAGATGAGTTCTATTACTGAAAATTATTTGTGCGGGTAGCAGATGAAATATGTTACCCGATGTTCTTGTTGCTTCCCTGGAATTTGCATATTTCTGATCTTGATAACAGCATGGTGGAGTTTCAAAGTTTTGGCAATCGGCGATCCTGATTGATCAACGAAGTGCTAACAGTTCTTTGAATTCCACCATAGTTAAAAAGAAAGATGAAATTTCGCAGACGAAAGGGCAATGCAGATATGATCTGCACGGGGGTCATGCGTATGACGAAGTTCAGTATGGGGCTCGAGATTTTATTATCTCGTGTTTCATACACCCCGTAAAGTTAATCTAGCGACTTGAATAATCATACTTGATGATGGACGTAGGTAGCTTCGGTTTGTTCGAAACCTTAGAAGCCACGTAAAATAAAATTTTGCATGAACCGATTAGAGGCGTCTAACTTGGTTTTGCAGGATGGTTTTGCATGTGCATATGATGTGGTATAGCAGTGCTCATATTAATTTGATTATGTATGAGATGACTATATGATGTAAATTAACATGACCTACGTGTCATGATTCGGCATGATGGCTGGAGCCATATGATTGTCACTTTAATGACCTGCGTGTCAACCTTTTGTAATACACTTATTTTATTAGCTATAGAGATAGCAATATTATCTGGTGCATCGACAAGGTGGTGGTGGCAAACTTCGCGAAGGTGAACACCGACGCGAATGCCGAAGACGAAGAAATACAAGACTTCTCCGTCAGAAAGGGCTATACCATATCATGCTATTATGAATTGCCTGAGATGTTTATCCCTTATGATGCACCCTTCTTGATTGCGCGGTAGTCGCTTTTTATTAGGGTGATCTCTCACAAAAATATCAAGTAGTTAGTGTTCTCCCAAGTGTAGCACCGTCACGGCACCTATCTCTTCGGGGTATCACATGGATGCATGGGTACGAACGATTAGAGAAGTGTGAGGCGGGTGAGTTGAGACCTCGCAGCGAGATCACTTGGTTATCTTGACGTTCAGGCATGAAAGTCATGAGCTCGGAACACACGCATCGAAAGATGAACAAGAGTCACATAGAGATGTGATTGGCAAGTTGGCCTACCGATTGCAATTCTCGTCACTTGAGATGGATGCATCCTTGACGTTGAATTGTAATATGGGTCTTGAATCACTCACAATCAATTATGAGAGATATTGATTTGAGTGGGAGCGCACTTTAGAATTAATTCTTTTAATTCTTAGTGCAATTAATTATGAACCTTGTCTAAGTGAAATTTGCATAATAGTTGTAGAATAATGGCTCGCGTTTCCACCTTCCCTGTTAAAATTGAATAAGCTGTTAAATATCTGGTTAAAGCTTTACAGTTGGTAACGTAATGTGAGGATTGTCCTCAAAAGTGTCGAGAAGGATTTTGTCCTATCGCATGCTTTCGGTATCCTCCCGCTAAATGCTATGGATGATGTGACTCTCGTCCTTCGATCCAAAAGCTAGAATTCCGTTACGGTCAAGTGCAATATGCTTGCTTCCATGAGACCCGAACTTCAAAAGTTTGGGATAGTTATGTGATATTCATGGAACTGAAAATCATTTTTAGATACAAACAAAGCAATGTTTGTTCGCAAAGTTTTAGTAAAGTGTTTACTGAGCATTTGACTGTTAGGAGAGGGATCCAGTAGAACGCATGTCATATGATGAAGGTGAATAAAACAACCGCTTAAAGAGAAAGGGAATGTCCGAAGGGTGTTAGTGAGACTTTCACACCATGGAAGTCCGGGGCTAACGCCACTCTTAAAGTTGGGTGCTTCTTCTGATAGTAGGAGAAATACTGAAAGTTAAACTATCAGAAGTATAAAGGCAAAAAGAGAGAAGACTGGAATATCCAACTCATGTATGAAAGTCATACAAGTTATTGATGTATGGCTGGTCAAAGAAATAGTTCTTGGGAATTATGATTAAACATGTTAATCACTTATTCCTGGGTATTGTGAGTTTATCACAGAGATACCCGCTCAATTGCACTCTGTTGCGACTCAATGCAAGAACTACTATGGCCTGAAAGACTAGCCAGGAATGAGGTTTAAATACATGTTGGGAACTTAGTAAAAGTTACTATACCTTCCATCGGTGTATTACCTATGTATTTATTTTCATAATTCATTATAGAGTTTTACACACTCTAGCCCTTTTGCATAAGGTATCTTGCAAAAGGTTGTTCATAAGAGAACTTTTAATGTTCGGTGTTATGAATAACATAAGGGCCATACTTTCATTATGAATGAAATGTATGTTATGAATATTGATAATAATACTTTACCTCTGTATTTACTTTCATAAATCATTTTAGAGTTTTATACACTCTAGCCCATTTGCATAATGTTTGTTGCAAGGGTGTTGTTCATAAAAGAACAATTGTTGTTCAAGATTATGAATAAACATAAGGGCCATACTTCCATCATCGATGGAACGTATGTTATGAATATTGATGATAATATGATACATCCATAACACTGACGCTAAATGTCGCAAGACTAAAAGAATACCACACAAGTGTGGCACTGCATTTGGTCACATTGGAGAAACCCGCATGGAAAAATTCCATTATGATGGATTTTGAAGTCATTTGATTTTGAATCATCTGACACTTGCAACTTTCCTCCGAAAAGTGAAGTGACTGAAACACCGTTCATAAGCCATAAGGAACGAGCAACGAACTTATTGGTGATCATACATTTTGATGTGTGTAGTCCGATAAATGTTGTTGAAAACAGTGGATTTGTCTATCTTCAAAAATGATTCAAGTAGATATATGGATATTTGCTTGATGAGATGTAAGTCTGGATCTTTTGAAATCATTCGAAAGGTTTTCAACATGAAGTAGAAATTATTGTAACAAGAAAGATTATGTTTCTGCAAACTAGATTGCAGAAAGGAATATCTGAGTTACAAGTTTAGCGAATGTCTGATGAGTTGTGAAAAGAGTTTCATAGCTTACACCTCCCGGAACTCCACCGTGAGTGGTACGTCCGTGAAGATGTATTCAAACCATTTATGACATGGTAAGATCAAAGATGACATAAATCAATTTGCCATTATCCCTTTTAAAAGTAATGCTTTAGAGACTGCGGCTTTTACACTGAAAAGAGCACCATCAAGTCTGTTGAAATGACGCCATGGTATGGTATGCCCAACCATGCTTTGTCTTTTCTTAACATTTGGAATATGGGGCTTGTGTAAAATATTTACAAACCTATTCCAAATCAGAAAAATACTACTTTGTAGGTTATCCCAAGTAATTGGGAATTCCTCCACCACTATACCAAGGCAAAAAGTTTGCCACCAAGAACGGTATGCTTTTAAAGAGAATGGTTCTTGCAAAAAGGTGAGTGGGAGAACAGTGCAACTCGACGAGATAACAGTATCTTCGTCATCAGATCAAAGGAAAGAAACCTTGGAAGTAATTCCAGAGTTTCCTACTGCGACTGATACAGAAGCATCTACATGAGATGTATGGACTTCGGTCGAACTTGCAACTGAACCACGTAGGCAAAGCTCGGGCAAACCTCTCAGGTGCGCAAGCGAGATATTGTTGTTAGACAACAGTATACCTACGATACACAAGGAAGCGTTGATGGGCCCTGACTCCGGAATTGGCTAAATGCCAATACAATCCGAGATAGTTTCCATAAATGATTCAAGATCATATCTTGATACCCCTTTCGGAAGACTTAGAGTCTAACGAACATTAATGAAGCTATAAACTGATGTGGATAAAATGTTTTATCCATAAAGCTTGACTTGTTGCAATAACAAGTTCAAGGAGTTGACTAAGATGAGATTGTCTCACCGTAGCGATGCTTAAAGTCAGATCGGGTTAAACTAGCAATTAATACATATTTCAATCATGAGATATGTAACATGGATGCCAAAAGGATTTCCATACGATGGAAATGCAACCTAGGACTTGCATGTGGTACAGTCCAAGGTATTTTGTCAATCCAGAGGATGCTAGTAAGTATGCAAACTTCAGAGTTCCAGCAATGGACAGAAGAGAGCAAAATGGAGTTGGAATCTTCGTTTTTGATGAACTAGTCAAAAGAGTTTGTTTTCATCAATGGATAACGAAGATGCTTGTGATTTCAAGAAAGTAAGTGGGAGCATAATAATATTTCTAAAAACCTTGTGTGCTTGACACATTGTTGATTGGAAATAATATAAATTTCTTGACACGAATTAGGACTTCCTTGAAAATAGTTTTCGATGAAGTGCTTGGGCTAAATAGCCTTGACATTAGGCATATTTATCTACGAGATAGAATTGCCTAATAGGGCTAAAGCCAAAAATACATATTGACAAGATGCTAAAATATTTTAGCATTAGAAACGCCAAGGAGTGATTCTTGCCGAAGTCACATGGAAAGTGTTTTTGCAAGACTCGGTGTCCCAAAACACTGATGAGCAAAATACATGATGGATTTTCCACACACCTTTGTGTTCGGATTAATCATGTATTCCAAGGTATGTAAAACAACCAGATATGTCCGATACTCCCAAAGTTGTTGCGAGTATAGATACCAAAGTGATCAAAGTACTGATCATGGGACAACAGTGGAAAAATGCCATTAAGCACTAAAGTAGCACTGCTGACATGTTTTCTCGCAAGCAGAGATTATGAAGTACTCATTGTAAGTGATTACATCGATACAGTCTTCATCAATGCTCCATGCGATTTTTGATTTAAGTTAAGGGTTTTGTATAATACACAATATGGTGGCACGGTGTTTGGAAATCGTTCCAAACAAGTTACTGTGGCGAATTCTATAAACAGAGGCTAAGTATGTTGCCGCTTTCGAAGCGACGAAGAAAATGTTGAATCGTATAGTTCGTTCATGTACTTAGTATGGTTCCAAGAAGACTTTGGTCAATGGAACACTATTGCAAAATAGTTGCTCCATAACTCAGTCTGAGGAATCAAGGTTTGACTAGTGATTCACATATATACGAAGCCAAGTCCACACAAAATATGAATTTTGTGAAAGCGTGAAAACGCGAGGATATGCAAAGATACACACGGAGCTGAAGTTGTCAGATCCGTTGGACATCAGGCTATACCACAAACGAAGCATTTTTACACCGGTATGCCATAGGTGTAAAGTGCATCAGCATTGACTAGATTATTGACTCTAGTGCAAGTGGGAGTCTGTAGTGTTGGAAATATGCCCAAGAGGCAATAATAAAATAGTTATTATTATATTTCCTTGTTCATGATAATTGTCTATTGTTCATGCTATAATTGTATTAACCGGAAACCGTAATACATGTGTGAATACATAGACCACACCATGTCCCTAGTGAGCCTCTAGTTGACTAGCTCGTTGATCAATAGATGGTCATGGTTTCCTGACCATGGACATTGGATGTCGTTGATAACGGGATCACATCATTAGGAGAATGATGTGATGGACAAGACCCAATCCTAAGCATAGCACAAGAGCGTGTAGTTCGTCTGCTAGAGCTTTTCTAATGTCAAGTATCATTTCCTTAGATCATGAGATTGTGCAACTCCCGGATACCGTAGGAATGCTTTGGGTGTATGAAACATCACAACGTAACTGGGTGACTACAAAGGTGCACTACAGGTATCTCCGAAAGTGTCTGTTGGGTTGGCACGAATCGAGACTGGGATTTGTCACTCTGTGTGACGGAGAGGTATCTCTGGGCCCCCTCGGTAATACATCATCACAATGAGCTCAATGTGACTAAGGAGTTAGTCACGGGATCATGTGTTACGGAACGAGTAAAGAGACTTGCCGGTAACAAGATTGAACAAGGTATAGGGATACCGACGATCGAATCTCGGGCAAGTAACATACCGATGGACAAAGGGAATTGTATACGGGATTAATTGAATCCCCGACATCGTGGTTCATCCGATGAGATCATCGTGGAACATGTGGGAGCCAATATGGGTATCCAGATCCCGCTATTGGTTATTGGCCGGAGAGGTGTCTCGGTCATGTCTGCATGGTTCCCGAACCCGTAGAGTCTACACACTTAAGGTTCGGTGATGCTTGAGTTGTAATGGGAATTGTATGTGGTTACCGAAAGTTGTTCGGAGTCCCGGATGAGATCCCGGACGTCACGAGGAGTTCCGGAATGGTTCGGAGGTAAAGATCTATATATGGGAAGTCCTATTTTGGCCACCGGAAAATGTTGGGGATTTTTTGGTATTGTACCGGGAAGGTTCTAGAAGGTTCCAGAGTGGGGCCCACCTGCATGGGGGGACCCACATGAATGTGGGTAGTGGGGGCAAGGCCCCACACCCCTGGTCAAGGCACACCAAGATCCCCCCTTAGAAGGAATAAGATCATATCCCGAAGGGATAAGATGAAGATCCCTAAAAAAGGGGGGATAACAATCGGTGGGGAAGGGAAAGGATGGGGTTTCTTTCCTCCCACCTTTGCCAACGCCCCAATGGACTTGGAGGGCAAGAAACCAGCCCCCTCCACCCCTATATATAGTGGGGAGGCGCATGGGAGCTGCACCCCTTGCCCCTGGCGCACCTCCTCCTCCTCCGTAGTGCTTAGCAATCTTCAAGGGTATGAAGATGCACTCCCTCTCTCTCATTGCTAGCATCTCCTAGATTGATCTTGGTGACACGTAGGAAAATTTTGAATTATTACTACGTTCCCCAAGAGTGGCATCATGAGCTAGGTCTATGCGTAGATTCTATGCACGAGTAGAACACAAGTAGTTGTGGGCGATGATTTGGTCAATTTGCTTGCCGTTACTAGTCCTATCTTGATTCGGCGGCATTGTGGGATGAAGCGGCCCGGACCGACTTTACACGTACGCTTACGTGAGACTGGTTCCACCGCCTGACATGCACTTGTTGCATAACGTGGCTAGCGGCTGTCTGTCTCTCCCACTTTAGTCGAATCGGATTCGATGAAGAGGGTCCTTATGAAGGGTAAATAGCAATTGGCATATCACCGTTGTGGCTTTTGCGTAGCTAAGAAATGTTCTTGCTAGAAACCCATAGCAGCCACGTAAAACTTGCAACAACAATTAGAGGACGTCTAACTTGTTTTTGCAGGGTATGCTATGTGATGTGATATGGCCAAAAGGATGTGATGAAATATATGTGATGTATGAGATTGATCATGTTCTTGTAATAGGAATCACGACTTGCATGTCGATGAGTATGACAACCGGCAGGAGCCATAGGAGTTGTCTTAATTTATTGTATGACCTGCATGTCAATAAAAAACGCCATGTAATTACTTTACTTTATTGCTAACCGTTAGCCATAGTAGTAGAAGTAATAGTTGGCGAGACAACTTCATGAAGACACGATGATGGAGATCATGATGATGGAGATCAAGGTGTCGTGCCGGTGACGATGGTGATCATGCCGCGCCCCGAAGATGGAGATCAAAGGCGCAAGATGATATTGGCCATATCATGTCACTTTATGATTTGCATGTGATGTTTATCATGTTTTTACATCTTATTTGCTTAGAACGACGGTAGCATAAATAAGATGATCCCTCAGTAAAATTTCAAGAAATGTGTTCCCCCTAAGTGTGCACCATTGCGAAGGATCGTTGTTTCGAAGCACCACGTGATGATCGGGTGTGATAGATTCTAACGTTCGCATACAACGGGTGTAAGCCAGATTTACACACGCGAAACACTTAGGTTGACTTGACGAGCCTAGCATGTACAGACATGGCCTCGGAACACGAGAGACCGAAAGGTCGAACATGAGTCGTATAGTAGATGTGATCAACATGGAGATGTTCACCATTGATGACTAGTCCGTCTCACGTGATGATCGGACACGGCCTAGTCGATATGGATCATGTATCACTTAGATGACTAGAGGGATGTCTATCTGAGTGGGAGTTCATTAAATAATTTGATTAGATGAATTTAATTATCATGAACTTAGTCTAAAATTGTCTTTACAATCTATCTTGTAGATCCAATGGCCCACGCTAATGTTGCCCTCAACTTCAACGCGTTCCTAGAGAAAACCAAGCTGAAAGACGATGGAAGCAACTATAAGGACAAGGTCCGTAACTTGAGGATCATCCTCATAGCTTCCAAGAAAGCATATGTCCTTGATGCACCGCTAGGTGACGCACCCATTTTCCCAGCAACTCAAGACGTTATGAACGCCTGGCAGTCGCGTAGTGATGATTACTCCCTGGTTCAGTGCGGCATGCTTTACAGCTTAGAACCGGGGCTCCAAAAGCGTTTTGAGCAACATGGAGCATATGAGATGTTCCAAGAGCTGAGAATGGTTTTCCAAGCTCATGCCCGGGTCGAGAGATATGAAGTCTCCGACAAGTTCTTCAGTTGTAAGATGGAGGAAAATATTTCTGTCAGCGAGCACATACTCAAAATGTCTGGGTTGCACAACCGCTTGTCTCAGCTGGGAGTTAATCTTCCGGATGACTCGGTTATTGACAGAATCCTCCAGTCGCTTCCACCTAGCTACAAGAGCTTTGTGATGAACTTCAATATGCAAGGGATGGAGAAGTCCATTCTTGAGTTATATTCGATGCTGAAATCAGCGGAGGTGGAGATCAAAAAGGAACATCAAGTGTTGATGGTGAATAAGACCACCAGTTTCAAGAAAGGCAAGGGTAAGAAGAACTTCAAGAAGGACGGCAAAGTAGTTGCCGCGCCCGGTAAATCAGTTGCCGGGAAGAAGCCCAAGAATGGACCCAAGCCTGAGACTGAGTGCTTTTATTGCAAGGGAACCGGTCACTGGAAGCGGAACTGCCCCAAGTACTTAGCGGATAAGAAGGCCGGCAACGTCAAAGGTATATATGATATACATGTTATTGATGTGTACCTTACCAGCGCTCGTAGTAGCTCCTGGGTATTTGATACCGATGCGGTTGCTCACATTTGTAACTCAAAACAGGAGTTGCGGAATAAGCGGAGACTGGCAAAGGACGAGGTGACGATGCGCGTCGGGAATGGTTTCAAGGTCGATGTGATCGCCATCGGCACGCTACCTCTGCATCTACCTTCGGGATTAGTTTGAAACCTCAATAATTGTTATTTAGTATCAGCTTTGAGCATGGACATTGTATCTGGATCTCGTTTGATGCGAGATGGCTACTCATTTAAATCCGAGAATAATGGTTGTTCTATTTATATGAGAGATATGTTTTATGGTCATGCCCCACTGGTCAATGGTTTATTTTTATTGAATCTCGAACGTGATGTTACACATATTCATAGTGTGAATACCAAACGATGTAAGGCTGATAATGATAGTCCCACATACTTGTGGCACTGCCGCCTTGGTCATATTGGTGTCAAACGCATGAAGAAACTCCATGCAGATGGACTTTTGGAGTCTCTTGATTATGAATCATTTGACACGTGCGAACCATGCCTCATGGGCAAGATGACTAAGACTCCGTTCTCCGGAACAATGGAGCGAGCAACCAACTTGTTGGAAATAATACATACCGATGTATGCGGTCGAATGAGTGTTGAGGCTCGCGGTGGCTATCGTTATGTTCTCACCCTCACTGATGACTTAAGCAGATATGGGTATGTCTACTTAATGAAACACAAGTCTGAGACCTTTGAAAAGTTCAAGGAATTTCAGAGTGAGGTAGAGAATCAATGTGACAAGAAAATAAAGTTCTTACGATCTGATCGTGGAGGAGAATATTTGAGTCACGAGTTTGGCACACACTTAAGGAAATGTGGAATTATTTCACAACTCACGCCGCCTGGCACACCTCAGCGTAATGGTGTGTCCGAACGTCGTAATCGCACTCTATTGGATATGGTGCGATCTATGATGTCTCTTACTGATTTACCGCTATCATTTTGGGGATATGCATTAGAGACTGCCGCATTCACTTTAAATAGGGCACCGTCTAAATCCGTTGATACGACACCGTATGAATTATGGTTTGGGAAGAAACCTAAGCTGTCGTTTCTGAAAGTTTGGGGATGCGATGCTTATGTCAAGAAACTTCAACCTGAAAAGCTCGAACCCAAATCGGAAAAGTGCGTCTTCATAGGATTCCCTAAGGAAACTATTGGGTATACCTTCTACCTCAGATCTGAAGGCAAGATCTTTGTTGCCAAGAATGGATCCTTTCTAGAGAAAGAGTTTCTCTCGAAAGAAGTAAGTGGGAGGAAAGTAGAACTTGATGAGGTAATTGTACCCCCTCTCGAACCGGAGAGTAGCGCGGCGCAGGAAAATATTTCTGTGGTGCCTGCACCGACTAGAGAGGAAGTTAATGATGATGATCATGAAACTTCGGATCAAGTTACTACTGAACTTCGTAGGTCCACGAGGACACGTTCCGCACCAGAGTGGTACGGCAACCCTGTCCTGGAAATCATGTTGTTAGACAACGGTGAACCTTCGAACTATGAAGAAGCCATGGCGGGCCCGGATTCCAACAAATGGCTTGAAGCCATGAAATCCGAGATAGGATCCATGTATGAGAACAAAGTATGGACTTTGGTGGACTTGCCCGATGATCAGCAAGCCATAGAAAATAAATGGATCTTTAAGAAGAAGACTGACGCGGATGGTAATGTGACCGTCTATAAGGCTCGGCTTGTCGCTAAGGGTTATCGACAAGTTCAAGGAGTTGACTACGATGAGACTTTCTCACCCGTAGCGATGCTGAAGTCCGTACGAATCATGTTAGCAGTTGCCGCATTTTATGATTATGAGATCTGGCAAATGGACGTCAAAACGGCATTCCTTAACGGTTTCCTTAAGGAAGAATTGTATATGATGCAGCCAGAAGGTTTTGTCGATCCTAAGAATGCTGACAAGGTATGCAAGCTCTAGCGCTCCATCTATGGGCTGGTGCAAGCATCTCGGAGTTGGAACATTCGCTTTGATGAGGTGATCAAAGCGTTTGGGTTTATACAGACTTATGGAGAAGCCTGTATTTACAAGAAAGTGAGTGGGAGCTCTGTAGCATTTCTCATTTTATATCTGGATGACATATTGTTGATGGGAAATGATATAGAACTTTTGGAAAGCATAAAGGCCTACTTGAATAAGTGTTTTTCAATGAAGGACCTTGGAGAAGCTGCTTACATATTAGGCATCAAGATCTATAGAGATAGATCGAGACGCTCATTGGTCTTTCACAAAGCACATACCTTGACAAGATATTGAAGAAGTTCAATATGGATCGGTCCAAGAAGGGGTTCTTGCCTGTATTGCAAGGTGTGAGATTGAGCACAGCTCAATGCCCGACCTCGGCAGAAGATAGAGAAAAGATGAGTGTCATCCCCTATGCCTCAGCCATAGGCTCTATTATGTATGCCATGCTGTGTACCAGACCTGATGTGAACCTTGCCATAAGTTTGGTAGGGAGGTACCAAAGTGATCCCGGAATGGAACACTGGACAACGGTCAAGAATATCCTTAAGTACCTGAAAAGGACTAAGGATATGTTTCTCGTTTATGGAGGTGCCGAAGAGCTCGTCGTAAAGGGTTACGTCGATGCTAGCTTCGACACAGATCCGGATGACTCCAGGTCACAAACCGGATACGTGTATATTTTGAATGGTGGGGTAGTCAGCTGGTGCAGTTGCAAGCAAAGCGTCGTGGCGGCATCTACATGTGAAGCGGAGTACATAGCTGCTTCGGAAGCAGCGCAGGAAGGAGTCTGGATGAAGGAGTTCATCACCAACCTAGGAGTGATTCCCAATGCGTCGGGCCCGATGACTCTCTTCTGTGACAACACTGGAGCTATTGCCATTGCCAAGGAGCCCAGGTTTCACAAGAAGACCAAGCACATCAAGCGCCGCTTCAACTCCATTCGTGGTTACATTCAGGATGGAGATCTAGATATTTGTAAAGTACATACGGATCTGAATGTCGCAGATCCGTTGACTAAACCTCTTCCACGAGCGAAACATGATCAGCACCAGAACTCTATGGGTGTTCGATTCATCACAATGTAACTAGATTATTGACTCTAGTGCAAGTGGGAGACTGTTGGAAATATGCCCAAGAGGCAATAATAAAATAGTTATTATTATATTTCCTTGTTCATGATAATTGTCTATTGTTCATGCTATAATTGTATTAACCGGAAACCGTAATACATGTGTGAATACATAGACCACACCATGTCCCTAGTGAGCCTCTAGTTGACTAGCTCGTTGATCAATAGATGGTCATGGTTTCCTGACCATGGACATTGGATGTCGTTGATAACGGGATCACATCATTAGGAGAATGATGTGATGGACAAGACCCAATCCTAAGCATAGCACAAGATCGTGTAGTTCGTCTGCTAGAGCTTTTCTAATGTCAAGTATCATTTCCTTAGACCATGAGATTGTGCAACTCCCGGATACCGTAGGAATGCTTTGGGTGTATCAAACGTCACAACGTAACTGGGTGACTATAAAGGTGCACTACAGGTATCTCCGAAAGTGTCTGTTGGGTTGGCACGAATCGAGACTGAGATTGGTCACTCCGTGTGACGGAGATGTATCTCTAGGCCCACTCGGTAATACATCATCATAATGAGCTCAATGTGACTAAGGAGTTAGTCACGGGATCATGTGTTACGGAGCGAGTAAAGAGACTTGCCGGTAACGAGATTGAACAAGGTATAGGGATACCGACGATCGAATCTCGGGCAAGTAACATACCGATGGACAAAGGGAATTGTATACGGGATTAATTGAATCCCCGACATCGTGGTTCATCCGATGAGATCATCTTGGAACATGTGGGAGCCAATATGGGTATCCAGATCCCGCTATTGGTTATTGGCCGGAGAGGTGTTTCGGTCATGTCTGCATGGTTCCCAAACCCGTAGGGTCTACACACTTAAGGTTCGGTGACGCTTGAGTTGTAATGGGAATTGTATGTGGTTATCGAAAGTTGTTCGGAGTCCCGAATGAGATCCCGGACGTCACGAGGAGTTCCGGAATGGTTCGGAGGTAAAGATCTATATATGGGAAGTCCTATTTTGGCCACCGGAAAATGTTGGGGATTTTTTGGTATTGTACCGGGAAGGTTCTAGAAGGTTCCGGAGTGGGGCCCACCTGCATGGGGGGACCCACATGAATGTGGGTAGTGGGGGCAAGGCCCCACACCCCTGGTCAAGGCGCACTAAGATCCCCCCTTAGAAGGAATAAGATCATATCCCGAAGGGATAAGATCAAGATCCCTAAAAAGGGGGGATAACAATCGGTGGGGAAGGGAAAGGATGGGATTTCTTTCCTCCCACCTTTGCCAACGCCCCAATGGACTTGGAGGGCAAGAAACCAGCCCCCTCCACCCCTATATATAGTGGGGAGGCGCATGGGAGCTGCACCCCTTGCCCCTGGCGCACCTCCTCCTCCTCCGTAGTGCTTAGCGAAGCTCTACCGGAGAACCACGAGCTCCACCGCCACCACGCCGTCGTGCTGCCGGAGCTCTGCCTCAACTTCTCCTTCCCCCTTGCTGGATCAAGAAGGAGGAGACGTCCCCGGGCTGTACGTGTGTTGAACGCGTAGGCGCCGTCCGTTCGGCGCTTGGATCGGATCTTCCGCGATTTGAATCGCCGCGAGTATGACTCCATCAACCGCGTTCTTTGCAACGCTTCCGCTTAGCAATCTTCAAGGGTATGAAGATGCACTCCCTCTCTCTCGTTGCTAGCATCTCCTAGATTGATCTTGGTGACACGTAGGGAAATTTTGAATTATTACTACGTTCCCCAACATGTAGGAGATATGCCCTAGAGGCAATAATAAATGTTATTATTTATCTCCATGTTTGTAATTATGTTTATGTTCCATGCTATAACTGCTATGGTTCTCGAGTCTACAATAACCACGAGGCTCGGAGGAAGACTCATATGCACGTGTGGAATAATAAACGGTAAAATGTATTCCTAGTCTGGCCTCTAAGACTAGCTCAAGTATTGCATGATGATCCTGTTTTCCTGATCATGGGCATGTCTATGCTGGCAATTTTGAGGGCACAATGTTAGTAGAACACTTGTGTCTTGCCACTCCTTATTCTCCTCATATCGACATCTCACTCTAAACTTGAAAACTTCAATCACATAAAACTTAACGGATCTTGTGAGATAGGTTAGTATGATAGAAATAAACCATCCACTTAGGTACTATCAAGACAAGTTTAATAATTGTTCTCACATAATGCCTACTGTATTCTATCATTTACACAATTTATATTACTCAATATAAGCTATGGAAACACTAAAACAAGCAAACTATGCATCGAAAACAGAATCTGTCAAAAACAGAACAGCATGTAGTGAGCGATTTAAAAACCATACTTCTGTACCTCCAAAAATTCTGAAAAGTTAGAAAAATGTAAAAAAATTGTAACCCAATGCTATGTAAAAATTTCAGAATTTTCTCACGCTCCAATACAGAATAGATATTCCAGCACTGGACGCAAAAGTTTCTGTTTTTGCACAGAATCGAATCAACAAGTATCCACACAATCCCAAAGGCTTTACTTGGCACATTATTTAAAGAAAACATATAAAACATGATTACTACAGTAGCTTAATCATGTGAACACACAAAAACATAAGGTATAAGTATTGGGTTGTCTCCCAACAAGCGTTTTTTTTTAAATGCCTTTTTAGCTAGGCATGATGATTTCAATGATGCTCACATAAAAGTAAAGAATTAAAACATAATGGGAGCATCATGATGTAGGAGATATGCCCTAGAGGCAATAATAAATGTTATTATTTATCTCCATGTTTTTAATTATGTTTATGTTCCATGCTATAACTGCTATGGTTCTCGAGTCTACAATAACCACGAGGCTCGGAGGAAGACTCATATGCACGTGTGGAATAATAAACGGTAAAATGTATTCCTAGTCTGGCCTCTAAGACTAGCTCAAGTATTGCATGATGATCCTGTTTTCCTGATCATGGGCATGTCTATGCTGGCAATTTTGAGGGCACAATGTTAGTAGAACACTTGTGTTGAATTGACCCGATTGATGTTATGCTATGAGATTCATTCGTCACAAGTTAATGGTTAATAACACAGAGAAGTTACTGTTTGCATAATTCCTTAGACCATGAGAGTGTTGAGTTTCTTCATGCTTGCTTCATGAACTTTGGGGTTTGTTAAACGTCATCCGTAAATGGGTGGCTATTACGGCGGCTTACGGGTTCATGGAAAGGTATGTTAAGTAACTTGATAGCTCAAGATTGGGATTTGCTCCTCCGACGATGGAGAGATATCTCTGGGCCCTCTCGGTGTTAGGGTATCCACCATCATCTGGCCAGACCCATTGTGATTTGATCACTGGGATGCCGGAACACGGAAACGAGAAAAGAGAACAAAACCGGTAACGAGGTAACTGGCATTGTGGACAAGTGTTGATCCATGGGGATGCCGATGTTTCTCACCTCGGGTATTCGTAACATATCGCAAAGCAACAGGAATAGCACACGGCAACTGGAGGTTCACTCGAATATTCATTCGTGTGGGTATAGGGGTCAATATGGGTGTCCACGGCTCCGATGTTGATCATTGATCGGAAAGAGTTCCGGTCATGTCTATACTTCACCGAGCCTATAGGGTCACACGCTTAAGGGTCATCTATCTGCTGAATACTAGACAGGGAGTCTGAGAGAAAGTCACCGGAAAAGTTTCGGAGACAGCGGAAAAGTTCCGGAGAGAGAGCACCGGAATAGTTTCGGTAAAACCGAAAGGTTGTTTCGGAGTATACCATTAAGTCAAAATGGTTTCGGCACACGCCTGGAAATTCTTATAGGGTGCCAGAATTGTTCTGGGAACTTCTGGGATTTTTCCGGAGAAAAAACCGGAAATGTTCCGGAGCAGCCGGAACCGCTATGGTAGCTTTTCGCTAAAGAAAAACATTGTTCCGGAATTGTTTCGGAATGCGTTCAAAATTGTTTTAGTGGCTACTGGAATTGTTCTAGGCACACAAAAATAATTTGGGATTTAACGGACGCAGAAAAATGTCTTCGTGAATAGTGAAAGTGCTTTTTGGGTTACTTTATGGAAAGCCACCTTTTAGGGCTTTTACCAAAAGGCTTCTAGAAGGACTTTTTGAGGGCATTTTGGTCCTCTACCCCTTGGGCTTGGCCTATAAATAGGGGTGGAGGGGGCTGCCCAAAACTCACTCTATCTCAACATACACATGCCATTTGACTTGTCTGGCTTCTCTCTCCCTCCCAGCAAAATAGTTTCGTAGAGCCGAAAGGCTGTCTTGGTTCCGGTGGGAACTAGTTCTGGATGGCGAAGCCCTGCCGGATGGATGACACCGTATGTGTGCAACCCCGTAGAGAGGTCGTAGTTTCGATCTTTTGCCCGAGGGGCTGTTCGAGGGTCCTCCCGAAGGGCTGTCCGAGTTACTGTCCGAGTTTCGGGGGTCCTCCCGAAGGGCTATTCGTGAGGCCTCCCGGAGGGCTGTCCGAGGATCCGTCCGGTGGGACTATCTGAAGGACTGTCCAGAGGCCTCCCGAAGGGCTGTCCGAGGATCCGTCCGGTGGGACTATCCGAGGGACTGTCTAGAGGCCTCCCGAAGGGCTGTCCGACGATCCGTCCGGTGGAACTATCCGAGGGACTGTCCCGAGGCCTCCCGAAGGGCTGCCCGGAGATCCGTCCGGTGAGCTGATGAGGGAGTACATCCTCGCGGTTGGGAGGTTGTAAAATCCTAGCTGCGGGGATCTGCACCGCCGATCGTCATCAACTCTACTTCCGCTGCGCTACGAGTCGGTAACGAAAAAGATCAAACCTTGTATGCAGTCTCCATAGTGATCCTGGGCTGGTACGTAGGTCAGAATTTTTTTGTTTTCTGCTGCGTTACCCTACACATGAAGCATATGACAAGCACATTTAAGGCTAACCCACTTCCTATGCATAGGGATTTTGTGAGCAAATAGTTTATGGGAGCAAGAATCAACTAGCATAGGAAGGCAAAACAAGCATAACTTCAAAACTTTTAACATATAGAGAGGAAACTTGATATTATTGCAACACCTACAAGCATATGATCCTCTCTCATAATAATTTTCAGTGGCATCATGAATGAATTCAACAATATAGCTATCACATAAAGCATTCTTTTCATGATCCACAAGCATACAATTTTTATTACTCTCCACATAAGCAAATTTATTCTCAACAATAGTAGTGGGAGCAAACTCAACAAAATAACTATCATGTGATAGTTGATTGGCATAATCCAACTGAAAATTAAAATCATGATGACAAGTTTCATGGTTATCATTATTCTTTATAGCATACATGTCATCACAATAATCCTCATAGATAGCAACTTTGTTGTCATAATCAATTGAAACCTCTTCCAAAATAGTGGAATCGTCATTAAATAAAGTTGTGACCTCTCCAAATCCACTTTTATCAATATAATCATCATAAATAGGAGGCATGCTATCATCATAATAAATTTTCTCATCTAAACTTGGGGGGCTAAAAATATCATCTTCATCAAACATAGCATCCCCAAGCTTGTAGCTTTGCATATCATTAGCATCATGGGTATTCAAAGAATTCGTACTAACAACATTGCAATCATGCTCATCATTCAAAGATTTTATGCCAAACATTTTATTAAATTCTTCTTCTAGCAATTGAGCACAATTTTCTGCTCCATCATTTTCAAGAAAGACATTATAAAGATGAATAATATGAGGCAACCTCAATTCCATGTTTTTTGTAGTTTTCTTTTATAAACCAAACTAGTGATAAAATAAGAAACTAAAAGATTCGATTGCAAGATCTAAAGATATACCTTCAAGCACTCACCACCCCGGCAACGGCGCCAGAAAAGAGCTTGATGTCTACTACGCAACTTATTCTTGTAGACTAGTGTTGGGCCTCCAAGCGCAGAGTTTTGTAGGACAGTAGCAATTTTCCGTCAAGTGGATGACCTAAGGTTTATCAATCCGTGGGAGGCGTAGGATGAAGATGGTCTCTCTCAAACAACCCTGCAACCAAATAACACAGAGTCTCTTGTGTCCCCAACACACCCAATACAATGGTAAATTGTATAGGTGCACTAGTTCGGCGAAGAGATGGTGATACAAGTGTAGTAAGGATAGTAGATATAGGTTTTTGTAGTGTGAACAATAAAAAACAGCAAGGTAGCAAGTAACAAAAGTGAGCATAAACGGTATTGCAATGCTTAGAAACAAGGCCTAGGGTTCATACTTTTGCTAGTGCAATCTCTCAACAATGCTAACATAATTGGATCATATAACCATCCCTCAACGTGTAATAAAGAATCACTCCCAAGTTCCTATTAGCGGAGAACATAAGATAGAAATTGTTTGTAGGGTACGAAACCACCTCAAAGTTATCCTTTCCGATCGATCTATTGAGCCATTCCTATCATTGTCACAAACAGCCCTAGAGTTCGTACTAAAATAACACCATATGATACACATCAACCAACTCTAATGTCACCTAGATACTCCAATGTCACCACAAGTATCCGTGAGTTGATTATACGATATGCATCAAACAACTTCATAATCATAACATTCAATCCACACAAAGAACTTCAAGGAGCACCCCAAAGTTTCTATCGGAGAAAAGATAATAAAAACGTGCATCAACCCCTATGCATAGATTACCCCAATGTCACCGCGGGAATCCGCGAGTTGAGTGCCAAAACATATATCAAGTGAATCAATATAATACCCTATTGTCACCACTGGTATTCATATGCAAGACATACATCAAGTGTTCTCAAATCTAAAATATTCAATCCGACAATAACGAAACCTCAAAGGGAAAAGATTCGATTCATCACAACAAGGATAGAGAGAGAAGAAACACCATATGATCCAACTATATTAACAAAGCTTGTGATACATCAAGATCGTGCCAAATCAAGAACACGAGAGAGAGAGATCAAACACATAGCTACTGGTACAAACCCTCAACCCCGAGGGTGAACTACTACCTCCTCATCATGGAGACCGCCGGGATGATGAAGATGGCCTCCGGTGATGATTTCCCCCCTCCGGCAGGGTGCCGGAAAAGGGCTGTAGATGAGATCTCTTTGGTACAGAGGCTTGCGGCAGCGTAAAAACTCATCTAGGTTAACTTTCGGGGGTTTCTGAATATATAGGATTTTTCAGTGTTGGAATCACGCAAAGAGGTGCCACAGGGGGCCCACGAGGCACCAGGGCGTGCCTGGGGGTGGCGCGCCCTGGTGGCTTGTGGGGCCCATGTGGGTCTTCTGCTGCTCCCCCGAAGCTTCCTGGGTCTGTTTCCTTCCAGAAAAAATCGTCAAAAAGTTTTGCTGCATTTGGACTTCATTTGATATGGATTTTCTGGGAAACCAAAAACAAGCAGAAAACAGCAACTAGCACTGGGCACTAGGTCAATATGTTAGTCCATAAAAATAATATAAAAGCCATATAAAAGTGCACCAAAATCATATAAAACTATAATAAACATGGCATGAATACTTCATAAATTATAGATACGTTGGAGACGTATCACCGCACTACCCGAGCTCGTCGTTGTCGGAGCTAGCACCAGCCGCGTCTTCTCCTCATCGTCGGAGCCATCCACTGTCGCGCGGCCGCCTCCACCGCACCTTGAAGACCTCAAACTCGTCCGTCGGATCTGTAAGTTCCTCTCCATTGCCGTTTAGCTTTTTACTGTTCTTCCGAGTTCTTCGCCACAGCCGCTGCAGATCCAAAATGCGTTTGGTCCCTCTCGTTTTTAGCTCGCATGGTTGTCCCGCAGTATTTTCAACATCGGTAGATCCGCTGTACTGCCTTAGATAGACCCTACCGTGTTTCATCTCATAGCGCGAAGAACATACCTAGTTTTTTTCTTTTTCATTTTTATCCATTTTTTAGATCCGTAGAATCTCCTTATCCAACTAAATCTTGTTTGCAGACTCGTAGTCCAAACCATGCTCAACACTTGTGAAAAATCTGTGCCATGTAATTTCCGACTTATCTTCGTTAGTAATCTTGACCCGGATTTCATTTGCATCTCCTTTTCGTAACCCGGCCGAGTATGTCAATTGCCGGCTCGTATGTACCATTTATATTAAATCGAAAAGCTCATGTTTTGTCGGCTTATAACATCTTCTCTTTCCCATAGCAGCTGGAACAATGCCACCCAAGCCCAAGATCGTCAACTGGGCCAAGTCCAGCATGTCCGAGCTTAGTCTGCAAGCCCTGGTAGATTCCGGGCTGCTGTCGGCTAAAGAGACAATTTCATCGTGAGCTCTTGAAGAAGAGATTCACCCCCAACCCGGCCAAAACGAGATACTCATATTTGCTGATCATGTTTCAAGGGGCTTTCGTCCTCCCGGCTCGAATTTTTTTCGGGACGTGCTGCATTTCTTCAACATCAGGCCTCAAGACCTGGCCCCCAATTCGATCTTCAACTTGTGCCAATCCCAAGTATTCCGTGAAGTGTATCTGCAGCTCAAGCCGTCCATTAGCTTGTTCCGGGAATTTTTCTACCTGAACCGCCAAACGGAGCACAAGGATGGTCCGAGTATTGAACTTGGTGGGATTTCTATCCAACGAAGGAAAAACATAGTCTTCCCCAACGCCAAGCCGGCCAGCCACCCCAAGGGATGGCATAGAACCTGGTTTTACTACAAAGACACATCCCCCGAAGGACAAAATCCACTACCGGGTTACAGGTCAAGCCGGCTTGCTGTCAATGCCGCCTTCCCGGGTCTTGCTTCCAAGGAAGAGAGAGAGAACCTGGAGCCTCTCCATCCAAAGATGAATGCATTGATCGCTCATGGCCTCACCGGTGTCGATCTGACCCGGACTTGGGTCGAGTGGCTAATTTAGCCACTTAGCTCTAGGACCCGGCTCATGCACACCTACACCGGCCATCGCGAAGACCCACTTCGATTTAGCCGGGCTAATCTCAAGGAGAAGGACGTCCTAAAATTTGCCAAGAAGCTTCTTGGCGAAACAAAGGACGACATTAAGCTCGTGGGGCTCGCCCCATTCTACGCCAACAACCCGGCTCCTGAGATAAGCCGTCTTTGTCATCTTGCACTTTGCCACTATTGTTTTATCCTTGTCATTATTTCAACAATCCATCATATTTACAGGAGAACGCTGACTGGTGGCGGGTTGAAGTTCAAGATCCTACCCCTCCTCGAGAGGACGACAAAGAAGACCCGGAGGATGATGATGACAATGAGGTAGAACTTGACTCTCTTGGCCGCCTTTTTAATCAAATTGCTGATGCCAACTACTCACAGGAACAAGCTGAAATTAGCCACACCGTCGAGCCAGAGGTAACTTTGATCTCTTCAGATTTTGACTCCCCAACACCTGTTCAAAAGAAAACCCGGGCTGTAGTCCGCCAAGTCCGAAGAAAACCCCGGGTTACCATCCGTAAAGTCCCTTTTTCACATCAAGATGCTCACTTGGATCCCCAATTTCTTTTGAAGAAAACACAGCACGCCGGAACCTCCAAAAGGAAGACCCAGAGTAGTGAAGGAGAGCTCAGTGGCAGGCTACCGTATGAGCCGCCAACACGTAAAGCGCGGACAGAGGTGCTTCTTAGTCCAACTCCCTCTTTTCCTCTAGCTGGTCATTTCAAGGAGCCCTTACATTTAAATGACTCGGCATATCAGACGTCCCCTTCCTCGGACGAGTCAAACGCTACTCAGGCACCGGCTTTCAACATCAACCCGGGGTAAGCCCGTTGACTATTCATGTATCGCACAACGGCTCTTTTACCTTTTAACCTTCAACTGAATAACTCTTTGCTCCTCGTATAGTGCCAAGGCCATCAAGAAGAAGACCGCCGCTACCGCCGGGTCATCTGACCCGGTCATTCCAACAGGTCCTTATCAAGAAACAGCAGCTACCTTGGACATCCAGGACGAGCCGGCGTTTCAGCCCGCCGCCCCAAGGCACTGCCGTGAGCCCGGCTCACGCCTCCTCTCCTGTTATTTAGGAGACGGAGATTTTAACTGAAGAGCAGCCCGAGGAACAGCCCACGGTACCGGCTCAAGACGAAGCAGTGGTGACCAGTGAACGGCAAACCGCTCCACCAGAAGCCTCTACTGCTCTCACCAAGGTTCCTGCCAAGCCTGAGCCGCCCCTGAAAGATAAGGGGAAGACGGCTCTTGATTTCTCTGCCTTTGAAGATCAAGACGCCAGTACCCTGCACCAAGCTGTGCTGACCCGGCTGTCTGAAAGTCGGGATACAGAAATTGCCATGATAACTTCATTGAAGCGGAAATACAAGGTAATTTGTGCCCTCTATCATGAGACATATATATATATATATATATATATGTAGCCCCCAAGGGCCGGGTCATTATCAGATGATGACCCGAAACTTCAAAACTTTATCTTGCCTGCATAACCTCAATCGGTGACCCCAAAGGCCGGCTTGTCATATCGTGACGGGCGGGTCTCCATATCTAGTAAGATAGAGCAAATTATGCATTAGCCCAAAGTGCCATGTACAATGCCTGCATCTGCATGGAACTTGTTTTTTTTTGCTTTTTGAAAAGCGCTGAAACACGTAGCCCCCATGTGTCGGGTCGACCGGAAGGGCGGCTCGGGACATGCTTATATGATGTATAACTGAAGCTGCCTTGCAGGACATGCTGAATCAAGTGGAGGCTCAGGCTTCCTTCTTCCGAAAGGAAGCAAGGAAGGAGAAAAAACTGCGCAAAGAAGCTAAAAAGACATCCGCAGAAGCCAACAAGTCTTTGCTCCTTGTGAGAAGCACTTTGACGGAGACTGCAGCAGAAAGAGCCGGGCTAGCCCTACGTGCTGAGGAGGCCGAGTCGAAATTGGAGCCGGTAACTCGAGAGCTAGCCACTCTGAAGGGCCAGATCACAGCCATGTGTAAGGCCACCTTCGGTAAGCAAAAAGACTACCATGAGTCAATTATACCAACTTATCATGCTAAGCTGGCTTTACTGATCGCGTGTACTTATCCTTGAAGGCTGCAAGAACCAAACCCTTGTTCAGCAACCACTGGTGAAATTGAAGGTGGTGTATACCTTTGTAGAGCAGCTGTACATAGGCGACTCTCATTGCGTAATGGCCGCGAAAAACACTAAGACGACACCACAGTTGATTGCTGACATGTTGAAGGAACTGTCAGTTATGCCCAAGTGGTTTGAAGAGTGGAAGAAGGCGGCTTGTCGCGCCGGCGCTCTGACGTTTCTCGCTCGTGCCAAAGCCTATGTGCCAGAACTGGATCCGGCTCAGATTGTGGGAGGGTATCCGGAGTTCAACGTAGATGACACCCCATTTTCTGAGAAGGACTTCAGACGCTGCCTAAAGGAAACCCGAGTTGCTGCCACTGCCATTGCCGAAGAAGCGAACTTGTCCAAGTACCAAGCCGGGTATACAGATGATAATGAGCGGATTGAGCCGCCAAACTTTCAACCGGTGGCTCTTACTCGCGCGCGTAAGCAATCTTTTGCCCCTGAAGTTAATCCTTCTTCCGTGATTTCCGCTGATGCGATGTTTGAAGCCTTGCGCTCCATTCAGTGGTCGACCGGCGAGTCCACAAGCCAGGAAGGGGCGGAGGATGACGACGACCAGGAAGAGCCGGGTCAAAGCGCTCCTTGATCATCCCGTGTCCTCAATCTGGCACATACCGGCTGTTCTTTGATTGTAGCGGAACTTGGGAGGAATAACACTTTAACCTGCAGCCCGATGGGCGATTTGTAATAGCTTAGCGTTAAACACTTGTTGCTGATGCCAGTACCATCGTGTACTGTGCTGCTGTTGCTTGTACAAACACTTTTGTGGATGCCTTGCCATTGTGAATCCTCTTTTGGGCCTCAAGAGCCGGTTTTTGCAATAAGAGTGATTCTGCTGAAACAATAACAATTGCATATAACAATAATTTTGTTTGATGAAATCATATAAATAACTAGTAACTCTGTTACTGTTTGTAATGAATCAAGAATATCAAATGTAACTAAGGTAGATGCCATGTATGAATGTATGCATGCAGAGATGAAATGTATGCAGAAAAGAGAACATGACTGTAACAAGCCGGCTTATAAAGCTCAAGTCTGAATTCTTTCATGAAGCTGGCACTTTGGACTGTTGGTTTATCCTCGCTTTCTGAAAACCGGCTCTCACTCGACCAATCAAGCGTTTTAACTCTGATGAATTCAGGGTCACCTTTGTGATTGATTCATTAGGCGTACGCCGGGTCATTTTTTTTGGAGTAGCATCTTGCTAATAGGCAGGTTTAACCAACTTGTGGCATTTTGCCGGGTTAAAGGGTTTTGTAAGCTAAACTCAATTGAGTTGGAAGCCCCCAAATAACCAAGATCAATCAATAAAGAGTCAACACACAATTTTGAGGTGAAACGACGAACTCTTTTATACAGAGCTATTGGTCTTTATTTCATTGATCAAAAGATATGTATATACATAATAGAAGGTATGTACAAAGATGTAACCCAGCCAATGACTTAGGTGTAGTATGGCCGGAGATGGGCAATGTTCCAGGGCCGGCTTGTCTCCTCTTCAAAGGTTCGTGACTTATCTGCCTCACGTATGTTAACCAGGTAATATGACCCGTTGTTAAGATTCTTGCTGACCACAAAGGGCACTTCCCAATGTGGTGAAAGCTTATGCATTCCTGTCTGATCTTGTATCAAACGGAACACTTAGTCACCTTCCTGAAAAGTACGGCTTCGAACTCTACGGCTGTGATAGCGACGTAGGTCCTGTTGATAAATTGCTGATCTGGACGCGGCAAGTTCACGTTCTTCTTCCAGAGCATCAAGAGCGTCTTGGCGAGCTTGTTCATTATCAGATTCAACATAAGCCGCCACTCGAGGGGAGTCATGACGAATATCGCTGGGAAGTACAGCTTCTGCACCATTGACCAGGAAAAACGGCATATAGCCTGTTGACCTATTGGGAGTAGTTCGTATGCTCCAAAGCACCGCAGGTAATTCTTCTTCCCAGCAACCCGGTGTGCATTGCAAAGGCACCATGAGCCGGGGGTTGATACCACGCAGCAATTCCTGATTAGTTCTTTCTGCCTGCCCATTGGACTGAGGATGCGCAACCGACGCGAGATCAAGCCGGATATGCTCCTGTTGACAGAACTGCTTCATGACTCCTTTGGAAAGATTGGTTCCATTGTCTGTGATGATACTGTGCGGGTAGCCAAAGTAGAATATCAACTTTTTTAGAAACTTGACGGTTGTAGTAGCATCACAACGGCTGACCGGTTCTGCTTCTACCCACTTGGTAAATTTATCCACAGTCACCAATAGGTGTGTATGCTTGTTCTTAGAACGTTTGAAGGGTCCAACCATGTCAAGCCCCCAGACTGCAAAGGCCATGTTATCAGGATCATCTGGAGCTCTTGAGCCGGCACATGAGCCTGGCGAGCATATTTCTGGCACCCATCACATTTGTGCACAATATCTTCTGCATCGGCGTGAGCTATGAGCCAGTAAAAACCGTGCCCGAAAGCTTTTGCGACCAGTGATCTTGAGCCAGCATGGTGACCACAATCACCAGAATGAATCTCATTGAGAATTACACGGCCTTCTTCAGGTGAAACACAACGCTGAAAAACACCAGTGACGCTTCGTCGGTGCAACTCACCATTGACGATAGTCATGGATTTGGATCGCTTGATGATCTGCCGAGCAAGGATTTCCTCTGTTGGAAGTTCTCCTCGGCCGAGATAAGCCAAGTAGGGGACTGTCCAATCAGGTATAGTGTGGACATCAGCCACTAGAGCCGCCTCCGGGTCAGGAATGGCCAAGTCTTCCTCTGTCGGCAACTTGACAGACGGGTTATGCAAAATGTCCAGAAAAATATTGGGTGGCACCGGCTTGCGCTGAGAACCCAAGCGAGAAAGTGCATCTGCTGCCTCGTTCTGCCGGCGATCAATGTGATCAACTTGATAACTCTTGAAGTGTCCAGCAATGTTGGTGACCACACGCCGATAAGCCGCCATAAGGGGATCCTTAGAATCCCATGTACCAAAAACTTGCTGGGCTACCACATATGAGTCGCCCAAACACCTGACCCGGCTCAGGTTCATCTCCTTGGCCATGCGAAGTCCATGAAGCAATGCCTCATATTCTGCTGCATTGTTAGTGCAAGGGAATACAAGTCTTCAAACATAACATAACTTATCTCCTCGCGGGGAAGTGATCACCACTCCAGCCCCCGAGCCTTCAAGCTGCCTGGAGCCGTCGAAATGTATGGACCAGTATGTTGTGTCGGGTTTCTCTTCGGGAGCCTGTAATTCTGTCCAATCATTAATAAAATCCACCAACGCATGAGATTTGATCGCTGTGCAGGGCACATATTTGAGATGATGTGGACCGAGCTCGATGGCCCACTTAGCAACCCAGCCTATGGCCTCCCGGTTCTGGATTATGTCCCCGAGAGGTGCTGAGCTGACCACAGTGATTGGATGCTCGTGGAAGTAATGCTTCAGCTTGCGACTATCCATAAACACTCCGTAGACCAGTTTCTGCCAATGCGGATATCGCTGCTTGGACTCGGTTAACACTTCACTGATATAATACACAGGGTGCTGAACTGGATATTCCTTGCCGTCCTCCTTGCGCTCTACAATGACTGCCACGCTTACAGCCTTGTTATTGGCAGCAATATATAACAGCATTGGTTCCTTCTCATGAGGGGCAGCAAGGACCGGCGGCTCAGACAACTGCTTCTTGAGGGCCTCAAAAGCCTGATCTGCAGCATCATTCCAGACGAAGTTATTTGACTTCCTAAGCAACTAATACAACGGAATTGCCTTCTCTCCAAGCCGGCTTATGAACCGGCTCAGCGCCGTGACCCACCCAGCCAGCTTCTGCACGGCATTTAGATTGGCCGGCTTAGCCAAGGTCGTGATTGCTTTGATCTTTTCCGGGTTAGCTTCAATGCCACGCTCGGAAACAAGAAATCCCAGAAGCTTTCCTGCAGGGACACCAAAAACACACTTCTCCGGGTTAAGCTTCATCTGGTAGACACGGAGATTGTCAAATGTTTCCTTGAGATCCTCCAACAGGGTTTCTTTCTTCTGAGACTTAACCACAATATCATCAACATAAGCATGAACGTTTCACCCGATCTGTTTGTGAAAACAGCTTTGGACACAACGCTGGTAAGTCGCCTATGCACACTTTAGACCAAACGGCATGGTTGTATAACAGAAAGCCCCAAAGGGTGTGATGAAAGCCGTCTTTTCCTGGTCTTCCAGCTTCATTTTGATTTGATGATAACCAGAGTAAGCATCCAGGAAGCATAAACACTCACAACCCGCCGTAGCATCGATGATCTGGTCAATACGGGGCAAGGCAAAGGGGTCACTAGGACAAGCCTTATTTAGATTTGTGTAATCAACACACATCCGCCAAGTCCCGTTTTTCTTCAGAACAAGTACCCCGGCAGCTAGGAGCCGGGCCAGTTCTTCACCAATAGCTTTCCGCCTTTCCTCATTAAAGCGACAGAGATACTGGCGAACCGGTTTAAACTTAGGATGAGGGAGTGCCCAGCGAGTTCTCTCGGTACACCCGGCATGTCAGAAGGTTTCCATGCAAAGATGTCCCGGTTCTCACGGATGAACCCGATGAGCACGCTTTCCTATTTGGGATCCATATTGGCCCCTATAGTGAACTGCTCAGAAGAATTGCCTGGGGTGAAATCAACTTGCTTGGTGTCCCTGGCCAACTTAAACTTGAGCAGAGGGTCTGACTCCGTTGTGGGCTTCTTCAGGGAGGTCCTGTCAGACGGGTCAACATTGTCCTTATAATACCGCAATTCTTCTGCAGCGCAGGCCGTCTCAGCATATGCTGCATCTCCTTCCTCGCACTCGAGTGCAATCTTCCGGTTGCCTTCAACTGTGATGGTTCCCCTTGGCCCTGGTATCTTTAATTTCAGATAAACGTAACATGGTCGTGCCATGAATCATGCGTAAGCTGGCCTACTGAATAGAGCATGGTACGGGCTTTTCAACTTGACCACCTCAAAGGACATGAATTCAGAACGCCAGTTATCCTCTGAGCCGAAGGCCACCTCCAGGGATACCCTTCCCATGGGATAAGCTGATTTGCTAGGAACGATGCCATGAAAAACTGTAGAGGATGGAGTCAACTGCTTGTCAGACAGATTCATCCGCCTGAACGTGTCATAGTATAGAATATTGATGCTACTGCCTCCGTCCATGAGCACTTTAGTCAATGTATAACCACCAACCTGCGGCGCTACCACCAAAGCTAAATGGCCGGGGTGATCAAGGAGGACTGGATGATCTGCCCTGCTCCAGGTAACCGGATGTTCGGACCAATTGTGATAATAAGGGGCTGCCGGCTTAACCGTGTGGGCGGCTCGTCGTTGCACCTTCCGATCCCGTTTGCAGGTGCTGGTGGTGAAAACATGATACTGCCCACTATTTAACTGCTTTGGGTTGCTTTGGAACCCTGTCAGACCGGCTTGGTGCTGACTTCCCTGGTTGCTCCGCTGATTGCTGCCTCCAGTATTACCAGCCCCCTGAAACCCGCTGCTCGGGCTACTATTTCCGTGAAAACCAGGACCTGTGAAGGGCCCTTGCAAGCCGGCTCCCTGGTTGCCAGGTTGTACATTGTTGCCGCCCCCGTTATGATGATTTTGGACGACCCATTTGGAAAACTCTTGCATGATATAGCAATTTTCCCAGGAGTGGCTGGACGGCTTGCCATTGTAACTATGTTTCGGACATGGACCCTTGAGAACCTCCTCGAAGCTGAGAGAGCGATTACCGGAGGACTGCCTCCTAGAACCATCGTTCTGGCGTTGACTTTTGTTACCAGTATTTGTGTTTGCCCCCAGATCGGAGCCGCCGTCGTAGCTTTTGCATTTACCGCCATTGTTGCCCTGTCCATTACTATTATTCTGCTGGTAACCCTTGCCACCGCCTTTCTTGTCTTTACCGGCTTTTTCCTCGTCAGATGGCGGATCTTTAGTATTGTCAGACTCCGCATACTGGGTTAAGACATCCATGAGATCACCCATGTCCTGGGCCTTTCTCTTGAGTCGCCCTAGTTTTTGGACCAGTGACTGAAATTTGCATGTTCGTGTTGGGGAACGTTGCATGGGAAACAAAAATTTTCCTACGCACACACAAGATCTATCCATGGTGATGAGCATCTACGAGAGGGAGAGTGAATCTACATACCCTTGTAGATCGCTAAGCGGAAGCGTTAAGAAACGCGGTTGATGTAGTCGAACGTCTCCGCGATCCAAATCGCAAGTCGTCCCTCGATCCGATCACGAACTAGTGCCGAACGGACGGCACCTCCGCGTTCAACACACGTACGGCTTGATGACGCCTTCACCTCCACGAGCGATGGTGAAGTAGTAGATGAGTTCCGGCAGCACGACGGCGTGGTGATGGTGGTGAGGAACAATCTCTGCAGGGCTTCGCCAAGCACTACGGAGATTATGACGGGAGAACTAGAGGGTTAGGGTTGCCGACACACGGCTTGGGAAATCTTCATGTGTCCCATGTGCTAGCCCTGCCCCTCTATTTATATGTTGAGCCTTGGGGTCTAAACTTGGAGTAAAAGCCTCCTCCAGGTCGGTTTTGCCCGCACAAGGTCGGTTTGGCCCGCAGGGAAAGAGTCCAACTCGGATCCCTGCAGTACCGCGCACAAGCGGTAGTACCGCTTCACACAAGCGGTAGTACCGCTTACACGGTAGTACTGCCTTTACCAGCGGTAGTACCGCTTAAGGCAGTAGCAAAACTTCCTTTTGCACTTTCCAATACCTCGTGGGTTTTACCCCTTTGGCCCGTATAGAGTGTTGTTGCACCCGAACACTTCGGTAAACATCCGGAACCTCTTCCGGTGAATTCCGGAACCCTTCCGGAGATCAAAACACTATTATCACATATATCAATCTTTACCTCCGGACTCTTCCGGAGACCCTCGTCATGTCCGGGATCTTATCCGGGACTCCGAACAACCTTCGGTCACCAACACAATAACTCAACTATACTAATCGTCACCAAACGTTAAGTGTGTAGACCCTGCGGGTTCGAGAACTATTTAGACATGACCGAGACACCTCTACGATCAATAACCAATAGCGGGACCTGGATGCCCATATTGGCTCCTACATATTCTACGAAGATCTTTATCGGTCGAACCTCTATGTCAAGGATTCAGTTAATCCCGTATACTGTTCCCTTTGTTCTTCGGTATGTTACTTGCCCGAGATTCGATCGTCGGTATCTCTATACCTAGTTCAATCTCGTTACCGGCAAGTCTCTTTACTCGTTCCATAATACAAGATCTCGTGGCTAACACTTTAGTCACATTGCTTGCAAGGCTCATTGTGATGTTGTATTACCGAGTGGGCCCTGAGATACCTCTCCGTCACACGGAGTAACAAATCCCAGTCTTGATCCATGCCAACCCAACAGACATCCTCGGAGATACCTGTAGAGCACCTTTATAGTCACTCAGTTACGTTGCGACGTTTGATACACACAAGGTATTCCTCCGATGTCAGGGAGTTGCATGATCTCATGGTCATAGGAACAGATACTTGACATGCAGAAAACAATAGCAATAAACTGACACGATCATATGCTATGTTTATAGTTTGGGTCTTGTCCATCACGTCATTCTCCTAATGATGTGATCCCGTTATCAAATGACATCTTATGTCCATGGCTAGGAAACCTTCACCATCTTTTGATCAACGAGCTAGTCAACTAGAGGCTTACTAGGGACACAGTGTTGTCTATGTACCCACACATGTATTTGAGTTTCCAATCAATACAATTATAGCATGGATAATAAACGATTATCATGAACAAGGAAATATAATAATAACCAATTTATTATTGCCTCTAGGGCATATTTCCAACAGTCTCCCACTTGCACTAGAGTCAATAATCTAGTTCACATCACTATGTGATTTACATTGTAATGAATCGAACACCCATGCAGTTCTGGTGTTGTTCATGTTTAGCCCTTGGAAGAGGTTTAGTCATCGGATCTGCAACATTCAGATCCGTGTGTACTTTGCAAATATTTATGTCGTCCTCCTTGATGTAATCGCGGATGGAATTGAAACGTCGCTTTATGTGTCTGGTCCTCTTGTGAAATCTTGGTTCCTTGGCTAGAGCAATGGGACCAGTATTATCACAAAACAGAGTAATTGGGTTAAGCGCACTAGGCACTACTCCAAGATCTGTCATGAACTCCTTCATCCAGACACCTTCCTTCGCCGCCTCCGAGGCAGCGATGTACTCCGCTTTGCATGTAGAATCAGTTACCACGCTTTGCTTGGAACTGCACCAGCTAACCGCACCCCCATTAAGAATAAATACATATCCGGTTTGCGACTTAGAGTCATCCGGATCAGTGTCAAAGCTTGCATCGACGTAACCCTTTATGACGAGCTCTTGATCACCTCCATAAACGAGAAACATGTCCTTAGTCCTTTTCAGGTACTTCAGGATATTCTTGACCGCCGTCCAGTGTTCCATTCCTGGATCACTTTGAAACCTTCCGACCATACTTATGGCAAGGCTGACATCGGGTCTTGTGCACAGCATTGCGTACATGATAGAGCCTATGGCTGAAGCATAGGGGATGACACTCATCTTTTCTCTATCTTCTGCAGTCACTGGGCATTGAGTCTTACTCAACTTCACACCTTGCAATACAGGCAAGAACTCAACCTGGCAGTCGGGTCGGGTTTGGTCGGGTCGACCTCTACCAAACCCATGCCCTATAAGTAAATGGGTCTACCCCTTCGTCCACGACCCTACCCATGGGCATAGGAGCAGACCCACGTCCATACCCATCGGGTAACCCAACCCAATGGGTTACCCATCGGGTTGCTGTACAGTACACAACAGAGAATAGGCTCAGCAGCACGGAACAAAGCATCAGTCAGCCCCCGAGTATGCCTTTATAGGCAGCAACCCAAGTTCGCTCTCATCGAACAAGCGAGGTGGTACTAAAGTTTATCGTGTCCTTCTCTGGTTGCAGGCACAGCTAATGAATATGGGCTGTGCATGGGCTGCAACAGCCTAACATGCCAATACACTTGATATGGGCTGCAACGTGGTTGGTTTCATGGGCCTAGGATGCTAAGAAGCGAGAAGGCATGTCATGATATTTTTAGCAATTGTTAGTGAAATATACGTAAGGCTAAACGATAATATATACTCAAAGGCTGAACTAATTAGCATGTATCTTTACCAAAAATGTCCATGTGCCATACAAAATAAAATATATTTTAATTTCTAATATTAATCGGGTGACCCATCGGGTGACCCATGGGCAGGACCTTATGCCCATACCCTACCCATGACTAATCGGGTTACCCATCGGGCTTACCCATGGGTGAAGATGGCGACCCATACCCTACCCATTCGGGTCGGGTGCCCATGGGCGCGGCCACCCATGGGTCGGATTGCCGGGTTGAGCAAGAACCCCTTCTTGGACTGATCCATTTTGAACTTCTTCAAAATCTTATCAAGGTATGTGCTTTGTGAAAGTCCTATTAAACGTCTTGATCTATCTCTATAGATCTTGATGCCTAATATGAAAGCAGCTTCTCCTAGGTCCTTCATTGAAAAACTCTTGTTCAAATATTCCTTCACGCTTTCCAACATTTCTATATTGTTTCCAATCAGTAATATGTCATCCACATATAATATTAGAAACGTTATAGAGCTCCCACTCACTTTCTTGTAAATACAAACTTCTCCGTAAACTTGTATAAACTCGAACGCTTTGATCACCTCATCAAAGCGAAGATTCCAACTCCGAGATGCTTGCACCAGTCCATAAATGGATCGCTGGAGTTTGCATACTTTGTCAGCATTCTCTGGATCGACAAAACCTTCTGGTTGCATCATATACAACTCTTCCTTAAGGAAACCGTTAAGGAACGCTGTTTTGACATCCATCTGCCAAATTTCATAATTGAAAAAGGCAGCTATTGCTAACATGATTCTGACGGACTTAAGCATCGCTACGGGTGAGAAGGTCTCATCGTAGTCAACTCCTTGAACTTGTGAAAAACCTTTTGCCACAAGTCGAGCTTTATAGACGGTGACATTACCGTCTGCGTCCGTCTTCCTCTTAAAGATCCATTTGTTCTGAATGGCCTTACGCCCTTCAGGTAATACTTCCAAAGTCCATACTTTGTTTTCATACATGGATCCCATCTCGGATTTCATGGCCTCTAACCACTTCTTGGAATCCGGGCCTATCATCGCTTCTCCATAGCTCGTAGGTTCATCGTTGTCCAACAACATGACCTCTAAGACAGGGTTGCCGTACCACTCAGGAGCAGTACGCGTCCTTGTCGACCTACGAGGTTCGATAGCAACTTGATCCAAAGCTTCATGATCATCATCATTAACTTCCTCTTCAGCTGATGTAGGCTCTACAGAAACATCTTTCTGCGCTGCGCTACTCTCAGGTTGAAGTAAAGGTTCAACAACCTCATCAAGTTCTATCTTCCTCCCACTCAATTCTTTCGAGAGAAACTCTTTCTCAAGAAATGTTCCGTTTTTAGCGACAAACACTTTGTCTTCGGATCTGAGGTAGAAGGTATACCCAACTGTCTCTTTTGGGTATCCTATGAAGACGCATTTCTCCGCTTTGGGTTCCAGCTTTTTAGGCTGAAGCTTTTTGACATAAGCATCACATCCCCAAACTTTAAGAAACGACAGCTTTGGCTTCTTGCCAAACCAAAGTTCATATGGCGTCGTCTCAACGGATTTTGATGGTGCCCTATTTAAAGTGAATGCAGCTGTCTCTAATGCATAACCCAAAATGATAGTGGCAAATCGGCAAGAGACATCATAGATCGCACCATATCCAATAAGGTTCGATTACGACGTTCGGACACACCATTACGCTGTGGTGTTCCAGGCGGTGTTAGTTGTGAAACAATTCCACATTGTCTTAAGTGACTGCCAAACTCATAACTCAGATATTCTCCTCCTTGATCAGATCGTAGGAATTTAATCTTCTTGTTACGATGATTCTCAACTTCACTCTGAAATTGTTTGAACTTTTCAAATGTTTCAGACTTGTGTTTCATTAAGTAAATATACCCATATCTACTTAAGTCATCAGTGAAGGTGAGAAAGTAACGATAACCACCGCGTGCCTCAATGCTCATCGGACCGCACACATCAGTATGTATGATTTCCAATAAGTCACTTGCCCGTTCCATTGTTCCAGAGAACGGTGTTTTAGTCATCTTGCCCATGAGGCATGGCTCACATGTGTCAAGTGATTCAAAATCAAGTGACTCTAAAAGTCCATCAGCATGGAGCTTCCTCATGCGTTTTACGCCAATATGACCTAAACGACAGTGCCACAAGAAAGTGGTATTATCATTATCAATTCTACATCTTTTGGCATCAATGTTATGAACATGTGTATCATTACTATCGAGATTCAATAAGAATAAACCCCTCACATCGGGTGCATGACCATAAAAGATATTACTCATATAAATAGAACAACCATTATTCTCTGATTTAAATGAGTAACCTTCTCGCAATAAACAAGATCCAGATATAATGTTCATGCTTAACGTAGGCACTAAATAACAATTATTCAGGTTCATCACTAATCCCGATGGTAATCGAAGAGCGAGCGTGCCGACGGCGATCACATCAACCTTGGAACCATTTCCCACGCGCATCGTCACTTCGTCCTTTGCCAGCCTCCGTCTATTCCGCAGTTCCTGTTTTGAGTTGCAAATATGAGCAACCGCACCGGTATCAAATACCCAGGCACTACAACGAGAGTTGGTAAGGTACACATCAATAACATGTATATCATATATACCTTGTTTGTTGTTGGCCGCTTTCTTGTCAGCCAAATACTTGGGGCAGTTCCGCTTCCAGTGTCCAGTTCCCTTGCAATGAAAGCACACAGTTTCTGGTTTGGGTCCAGCCTTGGGTTTCTTCACGAGAGGAGCAACTGCTTTGCCACTCTTCTTGGAGTTACCCTTCTTACCCTTGCCATTTTTCTTGAAACTAGTGGTTTTATTGACCATCAACACTTGATGCTCCTTCTGAATTTCAGACTCAGCGGCTTTCAGCATCGCAAACAGCTCGGCGACTGACTTGTTCATCCCATGCATGTTATAGTTCAACACGAAGCTCTTGTAGCTAGGTGGCAATGATTGAAGAACTCTGTCAGTGATAGCCTCTGGCGGAAGGGGCATCCCCAATTCAGCCAGACGGGTGGAGTACCCAGACATTCTGAGTACGTGATCACTGATAGACCCGTTCTCCTCCATCTTGCAAGCATAGAACTTATCGGAGATCTCATATCTCTCGATCCGGGCATTCTTCTGAAAGATAAACTTCAACTCCTGGAACATCTCATATGCTCCATGACATTCAAAACGTCTTTGAAGTCCCGGTTCTAAGCCATACAATATTGCACATTGAACTATTGAGTAATCTTCAGAACGAGCCTGCCAGGCGTTCACAACGTCTAGAGACTCAACTGGAGCGGGTGGATCACCAAGCGGTGCATCAAGGACATAAGCCTTCTGGGAAGCCGTAAGGATAATCCTTAGATTACGGGCCCAGTCCATAAAGTTACTTCCATCATCTTTCAACTTAGCTTTCTCTAGGAACGCATTAAAATTCAGGGGTGCTACCGCGCGAGCCATGATCTACAACATAAATATAGCAAAGACAACTTAGACTATTGTTCAAGATAATGAGTTTAGTTAATCATATTACTTAAAAACTCCCACTCAAATAGACATCCCTCCGGTCATTCGAGTGTAACATGATCCAAATCTACCAACTCAAGTCCGATCATCACGGGAGTTGAGGTGGTTTCAATGGTGAACATCTTCATGTTGATCATATCTACTATATGACTCATGTTCGACCTTTCGGTCTCTTGTGTTCCGAGGCCATGTCTATACATGCTAGGCTCGTCAAGTTTAACCCGAGTGTTCCGCACGTGCAACATGGCTTACACCCGTTGTATGTGAACGTAGAGTCTATCACACCCGATCATCACGGCGTGTCTCGAAACGACGAACTTTCGCAACGGTGCACACTCGGGGAGAACACAATTTATCTTGAAATTTAAGTGAGGGATCACCTTATAATGCTACCGTCGTCCTAAGCAAAATAAGATGCATAAAAGGATTAACATCACATGCAAATCATAAGTGACATGATATGGCCATGAACTTGTGCTTTTGATCTCCATCTCCAAAGCACTGGCATGATCTCCATCGTCACCGGCATGACACCATGATCTCCATCATCTTGATCTCCATCAACGTGTCGCCATGAGGTTGTCGCGCCGACTGTTGCTTCCACGACTATTGCTAACGTTTAGCGATAAAGTAAAGCATTACATAGCGCTTAATGATTGACACGCAGGTCATACAATAATTAAAGACAACTCTATGGCTCCTGCCAGTTGCCGTAGTCATCGACATGCAAGTCGTGATATTCTATACAATACATGATCATCTCATACATCACATATATCTCATCATGTAATTGGCCATATCACATCACAACATACCCTGCAAAAACAAGTTAGACGTCCTCTAATTGTTGTTGCAAGTTTTACGTGGCTGCTACGGGTTTGCAAGAACCGTTCTTACCTACGCAAAACCACAACGTGGTGTAGTGATTGCTTTTTGATCTTCTAAAAGAACCCTCTTCATTGAAATCGATTCAACTAAAGTGAGAGAGACAGACACCCGCTAGCCATCTTTATGCAACGAAGTTACATGTCAGTTGAAGGAACCGGTCTCTCGTAAGCGTACGAGTAATGTTGGTCCGGGCCGCTTCATCTCACAATACCGCCGAATCAAGTATCAACTAGTAACGGCAAGCAATATGTATACACCCACGCCCACAACTCGTTTGTGTTCTACTCGAGATCTCATCTACGCATAGACCTAGCTCAGATGCCACTGTTGGGGAACGTTGCATGGGAAACAAAAAATTTCCTACGCACACACAAGATCTATCCATGGTGATGAGCATCTACGAGAGGGAGAGTGAATCTACATACCCTTGTAGATCGCTAAGCGGAAGCGTTAAGAAACGCGGTTGATGTAGTCGAACGTCTCCGCGATCCAAATCGCAAGTCATCCCTCGATCCGATCACGAACTAGTGCCGAACGGACGGCACCTCCGCGTTCAACACACGTACGGCTTGATGACGCCTTCACCTCCTCGATCCAGCGAGCGATGGTGAAGTAGTAGATGAGTTCCGGCAGCACGACGGCGTGGTGATGGTGGTGAGGAACAATCTCTGCAGGGCTTCGCCAAGCACTACGGAGATTATGACGGGAGAACTAGAGGGTTAGGGTTGCCGACACACGGCTTGGGAAATCTTCATGTGTCCCGTGTGCTAGCCCTGCCCCTCTATTTATATGTTGAGCCTTGGGGTCTAAACTTGGAGTAAAAGCCTCCTCCAGGTCGGTTTTGCCCGCACAAGGTCGGTTTGGCCCGCAGGGAAAGAGTCCAACTCGGATCCCTGCAGTACCGCGCACAAGCGGTAGTACCGCTCACGAGCGGTAGTACCGCTTGAGCGGTAGTACCGCTTCACACAAGCGGTAGTACCGCTTATGCGGTAGTACCGCTTCACACAAGCGGTAGTACCGCTTACGCGGTAGTACTGCCTTTACCAGCGGTAGTACCGCTTAAGGCAGTAGCAAAACTTCCTTTTGCACTTTCCAATACCTCGTGGATTTTACCCCTTTGGCCCGTATAGAGTGTTGTTGCACCCGAACACTTCGGTAAACATCCGGAACCTCTTCCGGTGAATTCCGGAACCCTTCCGGAGATCAAAACACTATTATCACATATATCAATCTTTACCTCCGGACTCTTCCGGAGACCCTCGTCATGTCCGGGATCTTATCCGGGACTCCGAACAACCTTCGGTCACCAACACAATAACTCAACTATACTAATCGTCACCAAACGTTAAGTGTGTAGACCCTGCGGGTTCGAGAACTATGTAGACATGACCGAGACACCTCTATGATCAATAACCAATAGCGGGACCTGGATGCCCATATTGGCTCCTACATATTCTACGAAGATCTTTATCGGTCGAACCTCTATGTCAAGGATTCAGTTAATCCCGTATACTGTTCCCTTTGTTCTTCGGTATGTTACTTGCCCGAGATTCGATCGTCGGTATCTCTATACCTAGTTCAATCTCGTTACCGACAAGTCTCTTTACTCGTTCCGTAATACAAGATCTCGTGGCTAACACTTTAGTCACATTGCTTGCAAGGCTCATTGTGATGTTGTATTACCGAGTGGGCCCTGAGATACCTCTCCGTCACACGGAGTAACAAATCCCAGTCTTGATCCATGCCAACCCAACAGACATCCTCGGAGATACCTGTAGAGCACCTTTATAGTCACTCAGTTACGTTGCGACGTTTGATACACACAAGGTATTCCTCCGATGTCAGGGAGTTGCATGATCTCATGGTCATAGGAACAGATACTTGACATGCAGAAAACAATAGCAATAAACTGACACGATCATATGCTATGTTTATAGTTTGGGTCTTGTCCATCACGTCATTCTCCTAATGATGTGATCCCGTTATCAAATGACATCTTATGTCCATGGCTAGGAAACCTTCACCATCTTTTGATCAACGAGCTAGTCAACTAGAGGCTTACTAGGGACACAGTGTTGTCTATGTACCCACACATGTATTTGAGTTTCCAATCAATACAATTATAGCATGGATAATAAACGATTATCATGAACAAGGAAATATAATAATAACCAATTTATTATTGCCTCTAGGGCATATTTCCAACAGTTCGTTCCAGAACAAGCACCGCCTGAGCCGCCGAGATGTTGTCGGAACTGTGTATAACCTCCGCAACCCGGCGAGCCCAATGGTGTGCCGACTCATCCTCCCACTGAACGCAACGTTCAAGATCAACAATTGTGGTTGGCCTTTTACACGTTCCCTGGAAATTCTTGATGAAGCGCTCCTTCAGTTCCTGCCAAGTGTTGATAGAATTCACTGGTAGGTTTTTCAACCAAGTACGAGTGGGGCCTTCCAACATGAGAGGCAGATAACGGGCACACACTGCCTCACTTGCGCCCAATAAATCCATTGTCAGCTCATAACTCTCGATCCACTCGGTGGGCTCCAGATTCGCTATGTAATTAGGAACCTTGCGAGGACCTTTGAAATCTGGGGGTATGCGCGCTTCTCGCAGCGCTGGTACTAAACAAGGAGTTCCGATCATGCGGCTCGATAAGGCCCCAAGCCGGCCAGCTGGCTGGGTTGCGGTAGGCGGGTCGTGTGCCGTCGGCGGGTTGATGTTCGCCGGTGGGTTATACGTTGCGCGCGCGTTTTCCTCCAACGCTCGGAGAGCCCGAACGGCGTCCACAATGTCCTGCGCATTCGGGATTCTGGGTTGGTGTTGATCCGCCAGTGGTTGGGCGGCTCTTCTGCGATGTGCGCTGCTAGAAACCGCCGGCGACTCTGGATGCTGGCTCTTGGTATAGCTCTGGTGAGGAGTTGAGTGAAGCCGATGCTGGCTACAGGAGTAGTTGGCCTGCTGTACTACTGCTGTCTTGAGAATCGCAATAGCGTTCCTGGCCTTCGCCTGAATCGGACCGTCCCCCTCGATCGGAATAGCCGCCAAGTTATGGGTTGCTGCCAGCACGTTATCGACTGGGTTGGAATAGTGTCCAATTGGGGTCTGGAACCGGTGAGACAGCGGTTGCTGTTGCTGATCTGGCGTACGATGCTGGGCCAGCTCCCTCTGCTGAACCGGCTGCTGCAGAGGCGGTCCTCCTGGGGGAACAACTCCGGCCCCCGGGTTCGCCGGAGCCGGGGGTGTGGTGAACAGCTGAGTCGGCTCAAGATCGGCCGGAAGCCGGCTTTGATGGCGCCTCCGGTGGACAAGTTCTGACTCGGCCTGTCGGCGGCTTAGGTAATGCGCCTCTTCATCCAAGTGCTGCCTCTCCTCGGCAAGCCGGGCCTGCGCCTGTGCCATGCGTGTGTTCTCTGCGTTGATGTCCTCTTGGATCTTGGCCATCTGCTCGCGACACTTCGTGATCTCCGCGTTGCGTGCCGCTGCGTTCTCCACAGTAACCGGTTCGGCCAGCAGGGTTGTGAGTGTATTCATCAAGTCTGCGAGCGCCTGCACCCCGGTTTTTTGAGAGCCGGCGGCTGCCGCGCCGGCTTCTCCTGAGCCAGCCAGGGTGAGGTTCTGTCAGGCCGCTGGATCGACCGGATTATGGGTAGGATCTTGTCTACCCGCCATGTACACTGCTGCAAAATGAGGCGGCTCGAGGGCTTCTGGAAAGACGTCGTCAGTGTGCCCGAGCCTGCCGTCATGTAGGGGACGGATTGACTCGGTTTCTCCCACCGAGGATTCGCCGTCAGATTGCACGAGCGTATCATCTCCCGACAGAGAGTTCTCCGACAAGGCCACCCCTTGGGTGAACCCTACAAAGACATGGTTCCGGCTGGCTTGAGGTGGGCCGGGTCTCGCCTGGCTTGGACCAGCGCGGCACGCCGACTCGACACCGGCGATGTTCTCCAGCCCGGCGGCCGACTCGCCGACCACGCCGATGAAGGTGTGGATCTTGCCGAAGGGGACCCAGTATCCATACTCAATTGAGTCGGCGTCGGGGCCCCAGTATGAATCGTCGATGTAGAACTTCCCGCGGTGGCTCTTTGTCATCAAGCCAACCGCGTACTTCCCGAACCCTGGGAGAGATCCCGCTAAGAACTCAACTCCACCGTGCGTATGCCCCACGGTGGGCGCCAACTGTCGTGGTTTTGACACGGCAGATGCCCTCATGGGACGACTTGGAGATGAGGCCATCGCATAAGTGTGGAAGCTTAATGGGGTTGATTGGGAACGAGAAGACACGGAGTTACCCAGGTTCGGCCCCTCACAGTGGAGGTAAAAGCCTATGTCCTGCTTGATTATATTGTTGTAGATCTCGATTACAAGGATGCGGATTCGCTAACCTAGCTTTCGAGGGATTGCAACTTAGTCTTTTTCGCCCAGGTGCTCCCCTTTATATATACAGGTGGAACCCTAGATTTACATGAGAGTCCGGGTCGTCATCCTGACCCGTCTCCTACTCTTTCCTACTTGTTCTCCAAGGCGACCCTTAAGCCGTTCATCTTCTTCTTGAGCCGGCCCATAGCTTGAGCCGGCCTTTCTTACCGGGCCTTCGCCAAGCCGGCCCATCGAGCATCTTCTTAGCCCTGCAGTGAGATAACCCATTGAGCCCCTCAACTCGATGGCTGGGTCATCGTCCTGCCGGGGCTACACGCTGGGAGATATCCCCGACACTATCCGAACTTTGATGAATTCCGTCATGAATTTCGTCCGGTTAGTTGAAATGTGGCTTGAAATGTATGCGGATAGCTTCGGATGGCCACCTCCCACATCCATGTCCGCGCACTGGTCCCCCTGTCCGTCGATGGATGCGGTTTCGGTTTGTGGGTCAGCGTTGGAGATGCCCTAACCATGTTATTCATAACCGTACTGAAATGTTGAGTGTGTGTAAGGGCAACTCCAATGCGGATCATCAAATCGTCTGCAAATGTACGGATCAGACAGTCCGGACGTTCTTTTGTCATCCAACGGCGGTCATCAAAATTGTCAATCCGAGTGTTCGAAATCTCACAAACCAGAACCAAGTTGGGGGCGGTTTGCGAACATCCGGACGTCCGCCACATAGGCATTCAACAACGCGGACGCACCCAAAAGCAAGGCGGTGCCCGTGCATTTCGCCATTTTCGCCACTGCTTTCGTGCGAAAGCCTGCCCCTTCCCAGTTCATCCCTTCCACTGTTCCGCCATCCATCACCTTGATTGATCCAACTCCGGAGGAGGAGACTGAGATGTTCGTCGCCCCGCCGGCACTGGAGGACCCGATGGTGGTGGCCGCCCACAAGGCTCGGTCTTCGGAGCGCAACACCCGACGCGTGAAGACGGCAGAAGAAGCGGCAGCGGGATCCTCGTCGGCCAAAGCGCCCCAACAAGAACACGGTCTTGCCGCCCGGGAAATCGGCGTAGTGGCCGTCCCATTTCAAGATTCCCTATTACTTCGCCTCCCAACACCTCAGTCCGGCTGACACGTAGCTATGATTCCTACCGCACGAAAGTGATCTTTTAACGCAATCCGGAGTGGCTAAGCCATCGATGCCACACCATTCAAGAGCACCTTACAATCAAGTGAAAACCCGGGGGGCAAGTGGCGCGTCAATCTAAGATCTCGAAAGTTTTATGGCTCGTTGCTCAATGTGTTGGTCTCATTGATTCGTTCAATGTTGCAACTTGTTGACCATCCATTGTCTTCCTTTGCTATCCTGGACGTGCATGCGTGCTATACAACAAGACGGGGAACAATCACTTCATCTTTATGCATCGTTGGGTGAAGTTGAATGGGCAAATCAAGTGGCTCGCCGCTATTGCCAATTTCGTCAAAACTGCCATGCTTAATAAAGATGAAGGTGGTGATCTAATCGTTCCAACACCATCGGGGAACCGGGAGAGGAAATGAGAGGAGGAGAAGGAGAAGCGGGGCAGCGACCAAGATGACCAAAAAGTTCGAGCATATCATTGCGAAAAAGGAGGAGGGATTTGTCAACCATCATGCGGTGAAGGGGCCAAAGACGGTGGAGAGGTTTAACAAGTTCACGGAGATGCAAGACAAGAAGCTCAAGCTCCAAGAGGAGAATCTTGAGATCAAGGTTACTATGGTGAACTCCAAGATGTTGTTCCTGAAGATGCCGGAGTTGGTCTCAATGCGAAGATTGTCCTAGCCTAGTGCGTGGACTTGTTGAAGTGCTTCGGGCAAATGAAGGTGCCGAAGAGCGAGGTCTTTGCCACGGATAGTCGGACCGTAGTAGAATGACGTTTTTGACACGGACAACCGGACCAACAACTTTTGAGATTGATTGGATGTAACGGTTTATTCAAAATCTGGTGTTTTTTTTATTGTAATAGTATATGTTTATTACAACTATTAAACATATGCTTAAATTGGTATTGATCAAAATATGCATGTCAAATGAAGGAGGCCGGACCATATACAAATATTTGATGACAACAATTAAATGGCCGGCTCTCTTAACGATCATTTTGGTGCGTTCATTTTAATGATCTACGCTAGAGTTGTCCTAGATCTGGGGCTGTTTTCGCAAAAAAAAAAAAAGAGAAGATGTGACTGCAGCAGGTTCGATCTGTGGCTTCCGTCTCACTCTTGTCGCTCCGAGTCCAAGATCCAAGGTCCACTGCAATTTCTTAGGCCGCCCGTAATGGGAGTATAATAGTTAGTTCATGCATATCAACTAGATCATTTTGATGAGGTGACATAAAATTAAATGAAAAAAGAGAGGGTTGAGTATCATATCATGATACCGTATCATAATAAATGTTATGCTAGTATGTGTCATGCATGACAATAAATAAGGTCACATATGATATTAACATATGATAGTATGCATTTTTTTTATAAAAAATAATACTATGCATTATGAAGGTAATATCATACACTAGTATTATATACATGATACTAAATTATAATACACCCATTACAAGCAGCCTTATCGCGTGAGGGGTTGGTGGTGCGGGTAGACTAACCGTGATGCACCATCGCCTGTTGTAATTTTTTGAGACATCATCGGCTTGTAAATGATCGATGCATCGGGACGCCAAACCAATGTTCAGGTTTTTCTGGAGAGATCCCAGATCAAATTGCTCAGCAGTTTTCCACGTAGAGAAAAGAAAAACTGTTCAGCAGACCGTGGATTGCTATTCATGAGAGCTATGCTTCAATTATTATATGAGACCTAAGCTCCGTCTGGCTGCTGTATATCGTCATAGTAGGGTGGCCCAATGAAGTGATCCTGGGAATGTTCTGAGCGCGCCGACTATATCTTGCCTTAAGCGAGACGATAGGATGTCTCGCTTAAGCATCTACAGTCCCGACCCGGCCCACTAGAGACTTTAAAAGGCAGGATTCAATCCTGGGGTCTCTGGGATGATACATAGCGCTGCTAACCGGTGAGCTAGTGTCATGTTCGTGGAATTCTGTAGGGCGCGACCTACTTAAGGAGAATAGATCCTGTTTTCCATGGTGTTTTCTCGTTTTTTTCTTTGTTTTTCCACGGTTTGTCATCCTTCCTTTCTCCATTTTCAATGGGATTTTTTTCTTTTTTTTCTTTGGTTTTATTTTTTTCTTTTCACGGTTCTCATTGTTTTCTTTTTTTTTGCTCCGGTTTTGTTTGTTTGTTTCTCGGTTTTCAATGCCTTTTTTTTCCTTTCTTCATTTTTCTTTATCATTTTTCATCTTTTTTTCGTTTTGTTTCCCCTCGGTTTTTATTGTTTTTCTATACACATTTTTGGTATATATATCATAGTACATTTTTCTAATACACGTTTAATATTTTTCAAACACAAGTCTAACATTTGTTGAATACGTGGTCAACAAGATTTTGAAAAAAAAATCAAACTCTTGATTAACATTTTTTAAATACAAGATTAGCATTTTTTAATACATGATCAACATTTTCCTATACATTTTAACATTTTTAAAAATGCTTGATTAACATTTTTTAAATAAAAGATTAATTTTTTTAATACATGGTCAACATTTTGCCGTACACATTTAACATTTTTCCAAAGCTTGATTAACAATTATCAAATACTTGATTAATATTTATATACATGATCTAATTTTTCATCAGTTTTTTTAGGACATGGTAAACATTTTTTCTAGGCACATTTAATTTTTTTCAAATGCTTGATTAAAAAAATTCAAATACTTGCTCAACATTTTTTTAAATGCTTGATTAACATTTTTATATACATGATCAAAAAAATTCAGCATTTTTTAATACATGGTCAACATTTTATATACACATTTAACATTTTTCAAATGCTTAATTAACATTTCTCAAATACATGTTCACCATTTTTTCAAATGCTTGATTAAATTTTTTTAAATACAAGCTCAATTTTTTCCATACACATTGTTTTTTTATACATTTTTCGTATACATGATAAACATTCTCTCTCTCTCTCTCTCTCTCTCTCTCTCTACATATATATATATATATATATATATATATATATATATATATATATATATATATATATATATAGGCACACACACAATCCCCCCCCCCCCCCCCCCCCTTTAGCGAGGGTTCCCTAGCTCTCGCTGAATGCAAGATATAGGGGTGCCTTTTTTTTTTGACATCAGATATAGGGGCGCCTTGTTCTGAGCACCGGTCCGGGTAACCTTCCATTTGTTTTGGCCGATTTTGGGAAGGTTTCACATGTTTTTTCCTTTTTCACTCCGTTTTTTTATTGTTTTATTTGTTTTATTTTGTTTTTGTTCGTTTTCTTTTTTTCTTTTTTTTCAAATACATGTCGAGTTTTTAAAATACACATTCTATATCTCTCGTAGAGATGCTGAACAGTTTTTGATACACGTTGAATATTTTTAAAATACATGATGATTATTTTTCAAATACATATTTGAATATGTTTTTCTGAATGGATGTTAAAAAAATTTAAATACATGTTGAACTTATTTGGAATACATGTGTAACAGTTTTCAAATGCACCTTCAATATTTTTTTTAAAATACATGATGAATATTTTTTAAAATACATGTTTGAATATTTTTTTGAATACATGTTTTTTTCACATATATGTTGACACTTTTCAAATACACATTGAAATGTTTTTTGAATACATGTGAAAGGTTTTTCAGATACACCTTGAATATTTTTACCAATACATGTTGAACATTTTTAAAAATACACGCTGTATATTTTTTGTATACATGCTGTACATTTTTTGATACATGTTAAATATTATTAAAATATGTGATGAACTTTGTTTCAAATATATGTTGAACATTTTTCAAATACATGTTAAACATTTTTCAAATACATGTGGAGCATATTTCTGATAGATCCTGAATATTTTTTTTAAAACACATGATGATTGTTTTCCAAATACACGGTGAACATTTTTCCGAATATATGTTGAATATTTTTCAAATACATGATGAACCCTTAAACAAACGTTTTTGATTTTTTTTTAATACTCGCTCAACATTTTCTGAATGGCACTGACATTTTTGAAAATTTGTTTTATATTGCATGAGTATTTCTTAAATGCATGGTAAATTTTTTAAAAAAATTATGTAAATTAATAGAATATTTTAGAATATAAACAAAATTAAATAAGAAAAAAACAAAACGAGCGATTGAAAAATCAAAAGAAATGAACGAACAAAGAAAAAACAAACAAAACGCTACTAGGTTGTCCCACTAGCACGTCGCCTGACGTTTTTTTAGGGGTAGTACGTCGCTTGTCGGTTTTTTTTTTTGAGGAATCTGCTAGGCTTTATTCATCAAGTGATATGGATACATGTATTACATTGGGATCATGAGATTGCCCCATCCACAGATGGCGTCCCTAATCCAATGAAAGCGCATTCCTAGCTAGATTATGAGACTCAGTATTTGAGCTCCTAGATTCATGTTTAAAGGTACAAGAATTAAACAAAAACATCCACGACCTATTTTCTTTGACAACTCCTCCATAATTTCCTACTGATGCTTCATTAATGTGTTTCACCACCGTCGAGCAATCCGATGCAATCACAACATTTTGGTGCCCCAAATCTTCGGCTAAGAGCAAAGCCTCCCGGCAAGCAACTGCTTCTATACTCGGCGGATCCGTCGGGCCTCTTACGACAAATGCCGATGACCCCATGCACTTTCCTAGGTGATCTCTGCACACAGCAGCAGCTGTGCCCGTGCCATGCCTTATAGCTGCATCAACATTTAATTTTGCCTCCGTCGTCGGTGGTGGGATCCACCTTCCTTCGGGCCTGCTGTGGATGTGCCGAAACACCCCCGCGATTTCCGGGTGTAGCGTTTGCCTCACCCAACTCTGAGATGAAATGAGTGATAAAAAGATGGGTAGAAAGAGGACTTTGATTGATACCTTCGCTTGACGGAGGCTACTACACTCGGTCTCGCTTAAAGCTAGGCATAGCGGCGACCATTGCTACTTTCCAATGACGTCCGTTAGTTTGGAGTTTCATTTTAGTTGAGCCCAATGCGATTCCTAGACCAGCAGATCGATCCCAACCCAGAGTCAGCTAGAGAGAGCATTTGGCGCATACAGCCCAACCCACATATGCTTCCGGCCCGCCTAACCCATTCCCCGCCTCGAGATATTTTCATTTCCCCCCTTGCCCTCGCCCTATCGCCTATCGCCTTCGGTTGCCACTCCCCTCCCCCTGCCATGTCGCTCGCCATGGCCACTCCCACCACCACCGCCGCCGCCCACCTCGCCTCGCCCCTTCTCTTCTCCTCATCTCCAGACCTCCGCAGCCACCGAGCCCTCAGGGCCCCGTTCCGACGCACCCGCTTCGCCGTCGTCGCCTCCGTCCCCGACCCCGCCGAGAAGCCGGTGGAGTACACGCTCTGGCTCATCGCCGGCCTCGGCAACCCCGGCAGCAAGTACCACGGCACTCGCCACAACGTGCGTACATCCCTTCGCTCGTGCTCCTCCCCCCACCCCACCCATTCGAGATGACCTGCCTACCCCTCACTTCGCCTGTGTGTGTCTGCGCGTGCGTCTGCGTGTGATTAGGTGGAGTTCGAGATGGTGGATCGCATCGCGCGGGACGAAGGGATCGTGATGAACACCATCCAGTCCAAGTCTCTACTCGGAGTAGGTACCCCGCTCACTCTCTCCTCGCTCGCAGCGTGTACATAGGTGCTGCAGTTTTCAGTATCGTGTTTCGCAATTACTGCTTGCTCTGTGAACCGCTGCAGACTGGACACCTTTTTTTAGCCGAGTTTTAGTTAAGAGGCATGCTATGTGGCCTAGATGTTAATTCCGCTTCATGCTATGTTGTTTAGCTCGACGGCGATATTTGTTACTGTAATTGTAACCTTCTTAGTATGCTAGCACCAGGAAGGCAGAATGACTTATATTCTACATAAAATATGGTGGCTGAAGCAAGTGATCTGTGGAGAACACCCATCCCCACATCTAAGTCAACCTTTTACCAGTTTCTTGACAATGAATTATAGCTTGATTACGTGTAAGCGAGTTTTTCTGCAGTATTAGGAAAGTGAATCTAAGTTGTTGTCGGCTAGGTGTTGTTCTACTTAATTTATTTATTTTTGAACAAACAGGCTGGGATGTTTTTTTCCACCTTTCATAAACTCTAGGGAAACTGGATTTCATTGCCAAGTATTTCCCCTCTTGAATTGCAGTAGTAAGGCACTTAATATGGGTCAACAAAACTCTGCTTTCCTTGAAAACGTAATATCCAGTTAAACTGGACTGTGTTTTCCACCAGCACAGATGGTAATAGACAAAACCTTTGTAGTTTTTCCGAAGTACTCCCTATCTTTAGTTACAAACAATGCATTCATGCGGGATTACCGTTTCGAATTCAACACTTGATTTTGTACTAAAAGTTTGAAATGGTAAACTTGATATCTGTCAAGAGGAAATGGAACACCATTTCCTTGTGTTTGATCTGCATTAACTCTCAAGTGTCAGGGTATTACACCTTTTGATCATGTAGCTAACCTACTCCCTTGTTCTGCAGATGACATCTTTGAAAATGTTCTGGCCTCTTTTCTTGAAAATTAATTTGTTTTGTTGGCTCCTTCCTGATTTTGAATGTTAACCGTCATGTTCAAAACATGTATATACTGGAGGTACTACATGTGTGTAGTGGCATATATTTGATGCATTAATTACTTCTGAAGAAAGTAGTCTGGTGCATCAAGTTTGGCTAGTTGAGTGAACATTTTGTTACTGGAAGCATCGTTGTGAACGGCAAGATGTGTTGCAGTCATTTGTAATCTTCAGATTAATTGTGTTTCCACTCATCTGTTGGGTTGTATTTTGGTACAGGTTTAATTGGGGAGGTACCAGTGCTGCTGATAAAGCCACAATCATACATGAATTACTGTGGTGAAGCAGTGAGTCTTTATTCTTGTCCTTCTTGAAGTAAACATTTCCTGGGAACTATATCATTTATGAGAAAAGTTGGTGTAATAGATTTGTCATATACTCACTTCAAGAATATCACTTCAATGTTTGTTTGGCAAAATACATCCCCACAGCCTATCTATCAATATAACGCTGTTGCCTTTTTTGTATGAAGCAAAAGTTACCTAAGTTGGCTGCAGAGAAGTATCAGTTATGTTGCTAATCTTAGAGTGTTTCACAACTATGCCTATACATATCAGTTCTCATTTATATTAGCATATTATGGACCATGTCTTATCGAAATGAACTAATTTCTATAAGTTGGTGACAGGACTTGTTGTCTCTATTCTGATGCAATATTTTTCCTGGTCTTCTTAATTTTTCATGTACTAACGAAAAACATTCCTCTATCATGTGAAGATTGGACCGCTTGCTGCCTATTACCAAGTACCTCTGCGGCACATTCTTGTGGTACATACTATCATTGTTCTTTAGTAGCTTACCGCAGCAACTCGGTATCATGTGCTTGTGACTGAAACCAATGAGTTCTATTTTTTGCAGATTTATGATGACATGAGTCTGCCCAATGGTGTATTGCGACTTCAACGGAAAGGTGGCCATGGCCGCCATAATGGGTAATATATGAGTTCCAAATAATTTGAACAATTAGTATGTTTAGTACTTCTAGTCACATGGAACGTGCTGATGTTACTTACATACATAATGCATCAGATTTAGTTCAGCCACTTCATTTTCTCATTCTGGAGTTCAAAAGGCGAACCAGAATGGAATTCATTTAGAGTAAATGTAACAAAAATGGGCCTGGTTTATTTTTCAGATGTAAGAAATCATACCGGAAGTTAAGTTCATATAGCTGTTGTTGAGATTTTTTCCTGAAGAGCTCATGAGCAACAAATATGAATTTGCTCAGGAGGCCAGGATTGAGCCAGAACATGTATTACATGGACTTGCAGAATAAAATTTTGATCTGTCAAAAATTTGCAGTATTGAGTTTGGAATACTCGAATAATGGGTGCCTCTTCTAACTTAATATTGTGAGGGAAAATATTAGTTCCTTTTGTTGTAGGCTTTATGTTAATACTAGCATCAGTTTGCTTATAAATATTATGCATTTGAAGTGCTCTTTCTGTGATTTTAGTAGGTAAGATATGTTACTTACATTTCACAATCTATTGCTTACACTCTCAATGATCATCTTCACTGAAAAACAGCCTACAGAATGTAATTGAGCATTTGGATGGCTGCCGGGAGTTTCCTCGTTTATCTATAGGTATATATTATTATTATGTTCACCAGCTAGCACTTCAGTGTCTTCTCTGAAAATCCGGGTCATGCCAACCTTGAGTTGTTGACTGTTGAATACAGGCATTGGTAGCCCACCTGGCAAAATGGATACACGAGCTTTTCTTCTGCAGAAGTTTAGTTCAGAGGAACGAATTCAGGTATTGATTTCACCATGTTTGAAATTTCGTCGTAGATGTCGCGTATAGTGTGAAATCCCTTTCTTGTGATCTTTTGTCCTCTTCCAGTATGTTCATCCGTTTTTTTCTCTCTCTAGTAGACAAAAAAAGCCAATGCCATACGATCAATTGCATTCTAAGAGTTTATTCCCAATAATTAATAACATTTCAATTGAACATTGGCTGTAGGAAAAAGATATCTCCCACGATTTCATTGGGTTGTTATTGTAACTGATGAGTATTAATAGTCGTGGTGAACATATGTAAGTACAAACAAAGGATGATGATATGATTCTGCGCTGGCCATACTTCACATTTTTTGGTACTACTCCAACTAGGTTGTATCCTTTAGTTGGTGACACAAAGGGACTATCTCAATTTATATGTATTGTTAACTGTTCTCAAGCCTACTTGGGGAAGTTTTGCAATTTTGGTTCTCGTTTTCTACTGGTCTGCCCTTTTCTGGGAGGAACTCTCAGATATGGTTGTTGCTGCATGGTTATTGATCTAAAACCTGTTATCTTATCTTTATATAGATTGACACCGCGTTGGAGCAAGGGGTGGATGCTGTGAGGACCCTTGTGCTGAAGGGTTTTAGTGGAAGTATTGAGAGATTTAATCTGGTGCAGAAGTACAAGTTCAACAGGGCTTGATGATTCTTTAGATGCTTGGATCTGTCTACTTTTGGAAGATACATGAATGCACATGAAAATGTTTTTGGAAGCGTTTGATGTGATAATTTGCATAACCTTAGGTGCACTAAGTTGGGTGTCCTGTAGTTTTGAGGATGTTAAAAACTTAGCAGGGTGTAGATAAGTTAGAGTTCTTCTGCACATCTTCCTAAAGATAACTCATGGTTTACTCAAATTGGGAATAAAATAGGTCCATTTGATGAAGGTCATGTAAAAACGCTTTGTACTTCTCTAGGTTAATGACACAATAGTCTGATGTAAAAGAGGAATGTAGACCATTTCATTCCACCTTTCCTAATTCTGTGATTTGTCCATGCAAATAAATACTTAGTTGTCCTTGTTGGGGTAGATCATCTGCCTGCAAAGTGGTGATATAGGTAATTTATTATCTTTGACCGTACAACTCGTTTTCATCAACTTGATGTGGTAAAGTCGTTTAGTAGTGTGTCATGTTATGGTTAGAGATGTCTATGCCCCCACGTTATCTCACCCTTTAAAAGATTATTTTAGGAGATCCTCAGCGCTTATTTGACAAGGACTTGAAAGCAAAATCCAGTTTTTTATTTTCTTATGCTGATATGTCAGTCCAAACTTGTCGGCAACAGATAGATTGCAGAAGTTTCTTATGCTATGTAAAAGCTTGCACCTTCTTGAATCAGTTAAGCTAACTACTATCTACAAGACGCAGAGTAAAGCTAATGTAGCTCTAATTTGTATTGTATTTTCAAGTTTAATATAGAAATTTGGTGATTAACTTTCAAAGGTGAGCTTATGATGAAATGTGATTTGCAACCATCTAGCATAATATTCTCTAGGTGAAGTTTAAAACTAGATCTAGAACAGTCTGCTATGCGCTAATTTAAGAAGGTAAGACCTGCTAGACCTTACTGCTATGAGATAGGGTACAGGAAGGTGGCCATAATAGTTGAATCACCTTTTCAAGTCATGGCTGGTTTCTTATACCCATCTTCTTCTTCACTGCCATCTTATCCTTATGCGCATTCCAATCTCATGTGCAAAATGTACACGAGTTGATTAGCTCCTGATCTGGGACCATACAATTTTACTACCACATATCATGAATAGTTTTAGTTATCACTTAACAACCAATAATTATAATGGAGCATGCATATTCCATAAAACTATGTTTTTGATTGAATACTAGCATGTTTTTATATTCTCTTTGTATTTTTGACATAAGTTTTTACAATTTGAAGTTGATGCTGCTTTGCCTCCATTTTTAACGGGCCGTTTATAAAACTTGAATTGGCTATGATGTGCAGCCAAGAACATGTATATGTTAATTTTTGTGGAAGTGTGCCTTTTCTGGTAATGTTCCTTTAACCCTTATAAAACATTTATATACATGTTTCCTGTAATATTGCATTTTTATTTCATTTCCTCATGGAACAACTACATACATGTCTTTATGTTAGCAAATTTTATTAGTGAACCCTAGAAGATCAAATGCATGGTTCGGCAACAGAGTTAGTGAAGTTGTAGCTTTAGAAACCTGGTGTTAATTGTGCTGAGCTTGGTGGTAATGGCAATCGGCAACCTGACACATTAATTCTTTTTGAGTTTCACATAATACTCCAGAAGCTTTGCATAGCTGGAGAAATGACATGTGCACCAATGCTGGGTTCTCATGGTTGATTAGTTGTCCTTTAATGTAGAACATGATGTCATGATGTAATAAAACAAGGTGACTAATAGTTTTTGGTAATTATAAGAATGTGAAAAGATCAGTTTTCAGCAATAACTGGTAGCAATTGCCTTCTACCAATGTCAACCTTTTCGTAGCAACACTAAGAACTTCTGATTAACGAAGCGCCTAGCGGATTATCTCATATGATGATCCAAATGTTGTCATTACTTGCTAAAGCAATAGCAGAATGGAAAGTAATTTATTCTGTATGAAATTGTAGTTGGTTCTAACCTTTTCAAAGTGGGAGGGGAAGGAACTAGTTTCAGTGCGGAGCTACCAATATTCCAGAAAGCCATAGATAACTTGTGGTGTGATGTTACCAGTAACAACCATGTGACTTGCCTAGTACATCACACAAGATACGATATTTGTCAAAGGCTTAGTTTTGACAATGGTTTCAAGACCAAAAAACATTAGTCTAGTAACCTCACTTCCACTAATATTTGCTAGAAAAATTCCTTATGACTAATTGTTTTTTCATCACCAAGTGGATTCCAAAGTTCCAAAGATTATATTATCTAAAGCTCTTTCCTCCACCATCACGTTACCTAAACTACTTGCTAATCTCTTTCTTAAAGCCATCACACAAGTAGGGCTTGGAGTAATCATACATCTAATCCATGTGCATCCATCTGTTGATCATTCGCTTGCTGAGCTGTATTATATTTACCAAGTGTCATAATCGTAGCCGTATTGGCTTAATTTGCGGGCTACACTGGATCTCTATGTTTTATATTGTTTCCTGTGGTGACGTTTAATTTTAATGTTTTGATAAGCTTTAGACATTCTAGACTATTAGATTTTGGTCTAGGTGTTTGTTTACTCCCTTATTGCATGATTAAGTATAGGAGAATCACTTCACATGACTTTAAGTGAAATCCACCCAATCTCAAGTGCTTATTTTATGGAGTAGGTAATGTCACTTGGAACACTAGAACATAGTTTAGAGTCCTTGCTCACATTGCTTGGGTTTGTTAACTAGCTTTCAAACTTATTCAGTAGGAAGACATCAACCTCAATTATTAAGCTAAGCCGTTTTTAATCTCCTGTGGTGGCCCAAAAAGCACTTGCGAAGAAAAATAAGGAGATATGGTTGCTAAGTTGAGTGTTATGTATATATTGCTTTGGAGTAAAATGGCTGAGGTCATCCCTGGGATTAAACTATGTGCTAAACTTGTCATCATGTGCCACAAAGAAGGATTTTCTCTCGAGAGCATAAGTTAGGCGGGTCCCTGCTAGGATTCGGGCGATCTTAAATGTTGCCAACTTTGTGCTTGCAATCAACTAACAAATAAGTTGGGGATGTGACGAGGAGCCTTTGTTTAGGTAACACAACAGACTCAAGACAAACTTGGGACTAGTCACATGTAGCTTGTAATCAAGTTGCAGGTTGCAAGTGACATACATTTCTATCTTATCAGCACCCCATCAAGGTTACTAAGCAGTGTTTTGGTTTCACCTGCTGTGATTAAATGGTCCACATGTGTTAGGTACTTCCGTGAGTAAGGTGCAAACTAGTGAGCCTTGTGAGATCCACACAAGTTAGTGATGTGCTATCTCTCGAAACAGGCTTTCGCCCCGCTTTATATATAAAGCATCAACCACACAGAGTACACGGCCGAACGATACAAGGGGATGGGGTAGCCCTCAAACAATGCCGATCCCAGGGTAACCTGATCACGCAACACGCACGCGGCTACGCAACCGAAATAGAGAACAAGAAGAATGGAGAACAACACCACCCTAAGCCCTATAGCACCTAAGTTCCACGACAACGCCCCCAGGAGGTAAAACGGCGCTAGGCGTCGCCGTTGCCGAGTCCCGATAGACATAGGTTTTCACCCGGAACCCGGACACGGAAAGGAGCACCACGACGACGTCTTCAGGAAGATAACGGCGCCCGCGAGCGTCGCCGTCGTCGACGACAAAACGCGGAGCTTTCGCTCGGCAACTCCACCGTGTCCCTAAACGAGGTCTCTAGGGCAGAAGTGGCGAGCCCAGAACTCCAGATCCGGATCGGGGCACCACCATCGTCAGAGACGAGCGCGCCCGGGTCACCCGCTGCACCACCTCTCGCCGCCCACACGACCAAGAGAGAATGCCATCACCGCCGTCATGGCGCCCGCCGGAGAGCCAACCATGCGGACCGCCATCCGGGGCCGCCACCCCGGCATCCATGTCCAAGGCTCCACTAACCGTCCACGTCACGATGCATCCACCATGGTAGGAAGAGTAAAAGGGATCTCCTTTCACTCCTAGCCCGGCATCAGCCACGGAGTATGGGTCGACGCCTCCACGGTAGGAGGCACCCACGCCTGCGTCTCTAGCCAGTCCCGGTGGACCGGAGAAGACACTACCCCGTGACTCCCGACGGCCATCGCTGAGCGTGCTCGCACGACGCCATGTCCATGGCGCTTAGCACCGATCTGCCCGACAGTGTAGCAGATCCCCGACCACCACCAACTCACACTGTACCCGCAAGGAGAGGGACCTCCACGCCCACGGGCACCACCCGGATCGAGCCCAAGCACACCAACCCGGAGCGCGAACTCCGACTCGCCTTGGGCCCCGCCAAGATCCGCCCGAGCACGAGTCCCGGCTCGCCGCCATGCCGCCGGCCTAGAGCTAGGGGAAGGAGGCCTGCTTCCGCCACCCAGCGCCACCGGCACGGGGACGACACCCAGCTTGCGCCGCCGCCCGCACCGACCCGCACCACCCGCACGTTGGACGAGGCCAACCCAGCCGCCGACGCCGCTGGCCAGCCCACCGAGGCGCGCCCCCACTCCAACCACCACCAGCACCCAAGGGCCGCCGGGGACAGCCGGACCTCGCCGCCTAGGCCTGCGCCGCCCGCGTGCAACCAGCCGGAGGAGCAGCCCGCCAGATCTGTATTGGGCAGCCACCGCCCCGACGCAGCCCACAGCGCAGGCACGCCCCGCCGACCTCCCAGCAGTCCACCACGTGCCTCCACCAGCCGCCGCCGTCGCCGCGCCCTGCCCAGCGCTGCACAAACACCCGAGGGGGGCCGTCCCGCGCCAGCCCTCCCCACGCGAAGGATGAAAAGGGCCCGCCGCCGCCGACGCCGGCCGGGCTTTGCCCGGCGGCGCACTCCGGCGGCGGCGGGGGGAGGGGATCGAGGAGGGGTGGGGGCTGGCGGCGGCCGATGTAGGGACCGGGTCGGGAGTGATGTGCTATCTACCTTTCATAAAACCTCAAGGTAATATACGACTTGCTTTTGAGCATTACTGCAGTAGCATTGTAGAACATTTTTGAGATCAATACCATTTACTACTTTGATATACGGTTGGATGTCAACTTGATTATTTTCGTTTATGAAAAATAGATATGCATCACCATTTCAAAGCCCTCATTCCAGGGCATGAACTCTAGAATAGAGAGTGAAATATGACAACAGTATGACAGCAAATAAGGCTACCTTAGCCGTGTTTCCCTGACTGTGAGGGTTAAATAATATCTAGATGAGGTGCTCTGTAGTGCAAGGTGGAGACCACTGCAGCAAGCAAATGCTAATAATGGATAGCCCCCAATCTTTAATCAGGGGAACAACGGGATGATTCACTGACCCTAATTTTGTTTGTTGGCCATAAACTAGTAAGTAGGAAGTGAAAGATATGAAGGAAAACATATGCAGCTCACATTTGATTCCCTACATGTTAGATCCAATATAGTTATCATCAACAAGGAGAATTATACCATTCAAGGAGATAGTGTTTATTGCAGGTAAAATTGGTCGTTTACCTGCATCTGTGTTTGCAGGTTCTATTGAGTACATGTTAGATTCTTGGTGGCATAAACTAATGATATTAGTGCTGCTGAACATGTGTATTATAATAAAAGACCATGTGCGTTGCTGCAAATTGCAGTCTGAGGAAAATATTTAGGATCCCTTGCCCTCCAACCGCCCAAGCTTCTTTCAGACAATTCCTCCTGGAATCAAAACATATTATTTTTTTCAAAAGAGGTTGGTGTCTTATGGGGTCCTAGTATTGGTCATCCTATAAGGTATCCCGGAGCATGGAAGGAAAGGACAAGTAGATGAGGACTTTTGAAGTTATAGAAGCCAAAGTTTCTTTATAGAACTTGGCAACTTGCTCTACATTTTCTGGATTTTGCTAGGTTCACCGCTAGCACGTGGTATGGGCTGGAATCAGTCCTAACCAACCAATAACTTCTACTCTTCTCTTTCCGTTCAAGCCTTATGCAGTATAGAATGGATTATTACTTTTTACCCAACATTTGTTTTTATTTGAAAAATTGGTCGCTTGATTAGTGTACCTGGATTATTCGTTCCAACTTGAATTATTAAATGTGTGATAATTCTATTTTCTCAATCATATCATATGAAAGGTTCATAGGATATATTGTTGTATTTTCATGAAGTGATGGTTATCAATTCAAATGAGATGGTGTTTATTGCAGAAATTTATTGATAAATTTTAATTGGAAAAAAAATGATGGATAGCTACGAGGAACTAGGCATCAATTTAGACAATAGGCATCCACATCCGATCAAGAGAAGATTCTTACCTTGGTGGTGGTGGTGTACACCCACACCTCCGACCGATTGAATTAGATGTCGGTGCCTCCTGGCAGAAAAAAGGCTCAAAATTCTGACAAAAAAATACCACAGTAGATTTTCTATTTGGAGAACATATAGGACTGTTGTAGATATGACTCATAACAAGTTCAGTGTCCTGGATAGTTCAGATCTGGCCTATACAAGAGTAGGATCTATCTCAATTATGTCATGCATGGTGGTCATATTGGCGCACAACTTTCCTGTCTCGCATGATTGCTGTTCTGAAATGTGCATCATATTGTGTGATCTTACTTTTTTAGGAGATGTAGATGTTTCCTGCATTTGCAATGCTCTAACTTGTAGACTTGAAAAAATCTAGCTACAGTTGGAGATGTCAAATCAGGATCGCATTAGTTGAAACTTCAATTTGGCATCGTAGTAGACATTCTTTGGACTGTAGCGCAACTGAGTACACTTATTTGCAGTAAACTAGAACTGTTTAATGGTAGATTCGGTTCATTGATGTAATATTACAATAAGATGCTAATTGATCGTCTGTTGAGAAACTGCAATCACATTTCTAACGTCATGTACAATAATTCAAGGGAAGTTCACTTTAGTTTTTTTTTGTTGGTAAACAGTCTTGAGCACATTGTATGCCGATAACTACGCGTGATCTTTTCTTGTCGGTAATAATTGGCTACTGGAGGATTATATATTTATGAACCTGTTGTCTGTTAACGTTTGTCTAGATATGTAGCACCGTTTACAAAATAGATCAACAGGCAAGAGAAGATTCCATGCATGTGAGGTTTCTTATCTAACATCTGCTAGTCTCTGCTAGAATCTAGGTGTAACTGGGAAGTATACAAACTCTAGGATCATCTTGATAATGTATTTTTATTTTGCTTCTGTACAGAATACGAGTTTGGGTTACAGATGTCAATGTCAAACAAAAGGTGGCTTTGTTGCATAAAACCGGGCTGTCAGTCTAACGGATCCAAAAGATGTATTATATGGTTCTTTGACTCTTGATTTCTTATAGATGGAGGCATGCTTAGAGAATAAAAAAGTACAAGCTAGTACATACTTTATGGTCATCAATGCAATCAAGTATTTGCTCAACTTGGCTAACCTGAAACCATTAAAGTAAGCTGAAGCTCCATGACCTAAGCATGGTTAAAACTGCAAAGTAAAAACATTAGACCAGAATAAAGCCAAATCTTCGGTGACAGCTATGTAACCGCGACCTCTCCCTAAGCAACAACTACTGATTATATATTGTAGATGGTATCAACTTCTTTATAGCAGCAACTGCGACCTCCAAGCTCATGTTTTAGTTGAAAGGGATAGAAAGAAGGGAGCCAAGTTTAGGGGACAGGGTGGGCCTTTGTTTAGAAGTTGGAGAAAGACTTTGGAAAGAGGGGAGATAAGAAGGGAATTTCGGGTGAAAGAAGCTTTCGCGGATGGTGGAGACGAGATTATGTTAGAAAAAAGATGCAGAATTCTAACTTTCTCTGGGGTTAGTAGGATTTGGAGAGATTTCTTTCCAACCTGGTTGAAGAAAAAGTCCAACTGAAAAGCTTTGCTGATTTGAACTCATGTAGACGACGCAGGAGGTGCGGGGCTCGATATATGCTAGTGCTCAACTAGTTTAGCGCTGTGAAAACGCACGGAAGAGAAGGGTGGGCGATCTTCGCGCACTAGCTAGTAGTTATTACAGTAAAGATTTCTAAAGGCATAGCATACCTGATCTTTTTGGACACCATGGAAGCTTGCAGACTGAATATGCCTGCATCATGGTGCCTTGCTCCTTTTGGTTCCAAGTCAAGCATGATAGTACATGATAATTAGTTTAAATGGCTGATGTTTCTTTATCTGTCATTCACTGATCCCATCTCCTTTGTTGATTAATCCCAGTTATGTTAGCATTACAACAAGTGGAAGCCTTTTCACTTGAGTAGACTTACAATAATTGTAGCAGAATACCGATGTTTCATCACTTAAATGATGTGAAACGTCGGGGGGAAAAGCTGGCTGATTAGCAAGGTTTGGTAAGACATGTTTTTCGTTTGCTTAACGTCAGTGTGTTTTTCTCTCTATGCAAAGCTTTTCTTCTGCCTTTGGGTTTTGTGTGTGGACCATGCATGGGGCTTAAACTTCAGCCGGACAGGACAGATATATTTCAAACGTCTTAAGCATAATTAGCTCAATTATTACGCTTAACCTTTTCTGCGACATTTTGATGTGATGGTGAGTGATGTGTTCCTTGTTTGTTGCAAGGAAATCTGGAGGGCATTTCCAGTTAACCAAAACGTTAGATATGCTATTTCCAGTTTTATCCAACTCTGACATCAACGGTGCATGGGTAAATGGTCAATAGCTGATCCTTTTCAAGGCCATGTAAGGTAAAATAAACCCAACTTGATTACATCACCCATGCATGCTTTGCTGCGTTTTCTTTTGGCTCGTGATTGCTTTTACGAATGAAAACATTCTATGCTTTTGTATTACTAATTTACTATGTTCTGCAGTTCTATAAATAGTTAATAATGCATAATTCGGATGATTGTTACTTCCACTAGAGAGGGCTGGTAGTTATTACTATTACGATTGGAGATTGTTTACTAATATTATCTTCTTGGATCCCCTTGAAAACAGCCTTTTCCGTCCGAGTAAAATTATCCTAGCTCCCATGAACTGTCGTAGATCGATCGGTTATGCGCTCGAGGACCATTCTATAGTCTATCCTTGCTGCCTTTTCCGTACACGACCGAGAATAAATATACACACACATACCGATTTATTTATTGCAACATATCTAGTGATATATTATTTGCATGTACCAGAAGCATGTTCTAGTATATGATTTTATATATTTTGTGTGTGTGGCAAAGACATAATAATGGTCCGGGCGATGGATGGGATGGGACTCATCAAAAGCGAGGATTCTTTGCCGAGGTCATCCACCATCATGACAGGAAAGCTGGCCACACAAGGGAACAAAAATGGCACATACCTACGAGTACGTACGTATACATTCCAAAACACACTCTTTTGAATACATTATACACTCCAAAGGTAGGAGAATTTCATGGCTAGCTCTGCATGTAGTACACTGACTGGTCCAGCTCGATCCCACATGCACGAGCTTCTCAACTTTAGTTTGTACTCCACACACACACAGAGACAGACACAATAACTTAATCACGGCCATGCTAGCAGCTAATTAAGTGTGGCACCCACTTATGTTAGCTCCTGCACATGGTCCCTCTCTTGCCTCTTTCTGCATTACACATCATCGATGGGGGGGGCACATATCTATAGTAAGAAGCATTCATTATTGTATTCCGTTGCCTCACCTCCACACAACACCACGGCGTTGCAAGTGTAAACTATTGCATTACGTACATGTAAATTAAACTAGATGATTGAGCATCCTTCCTTCCTTCCTGCTCCATGAGACTGATCGATGACCACTATAGTTTAGAATGGCGCCCCTAGTACGTATTAGTTGGCCACTTAGTTCTAGCTATGGCTAGTGACACATTAGTATAAACAATATCTTATCTTAGCCAGATATAGGTATAGCTAGGTAGCTAGGTGGTGTATATAGTAATCTGATCATCTAGCTAGCTAGGTGAATAAAAATGTTTTGATCGGCTAGCTATGTGCATAATATATCTCGGCCGGATCGGAGTCCTATCATGCGCGTGTGTGTGTGTGTCGACGATCGTAATAAACCAAGCATGAGTCGCCCTGTCCAGTCCAGTCCAGGCGCGTACGTGCATAAAATAGTGCAAGTGCAAGATATGGAGCCCGGCCGAAGCACAATCTAGAACTCAACAATGCTGTCTCTTGTGCTCCCTGTTCACAACCACCACTGATCCCCTCTTCCTCCCTCTCTCTAACACTCTCCTTCTCTCTCTTCTAGCCGTAGTAGAACTACTTTGCATCTGTACAGTCCTTCTCTCTCTAAAGTGCATGGGAGATATAAATAATATTTAGGAGGGATGTATGTATTCAAATCATACATGCAGAGTTCACTTATATCCATCGGGACTACTGTGCTTGCTTGTGCCTCCGGCTCCAGGTGTTATATATACTGCCCCTTCCCACCTGACACAGCCACAGCCCATGCACATCCGGCTTTGACGGACAGCATCTCCATCTCCTCTCTTCTCCGTCTCCTCTCTGCTCAATTCGCTCCTGTAGTACGAGCATGACAAGCCCCAGGCTGAAGCTCTTCGGCTTCCACTTCTCCTCGGCGGAGGAGAATCACACCATGGACACCGCCGACGCCGAGCACGAGGGGGTCGAGCCGGAGAAGGGCGGGTCGGACTCCTCCTCGTCGTCTACCACCACCACGACGGCCACGGCGGCGGCGGCGGCAGGTGGCGGGGGTGGCGAGGGGCGGAGGTACGAGTGCCAGTACTGCTGCCGCGAGTTCGCCAACTCGCAGGCCCTGGGCGGCCACCAGAACGCGCACAAGAAGGAGCGGCAGCAGCTCAAGCGCGCGCAGCTGCAGGCGGCCGCGGCCGCCGCAGGACGCGCGGCCGGAGGAGGCGCGCTCTACCCTCGGGGCGGCGGCATGAACCCCATGGTGTCCGCCTTCGCGCAGCCGCCACACCTCCTCGGCGGCGCCGGCGACGGCGGGACGGGGCCCACCAGCTGGGTCTACTTCTCCCCGCGCGCGGCCGCGGTGGCCGGCGGCGCCCAGGGCCAGCAGTTCCACGTCTCCCACGGCTGCGTCTTCCCGTCCGGCCGCGCCACCCCGGCCTCCGCCTCGCCGGCCGTGTTCTCCTACGCCCCCACGGCCTCCTCCGCGGCGCAGGCCGCCGCGGCGCCCTACGTCGTGCAGGCCGACGTGGTTGACCACCACGGCCGGAGGCTCCACGCCGCCAGCTTCCCGAGATACCCCGGCATGGTGATGGCGCCGGAGCCCATGGCTACCGCGCCCGAGGACGCGCTGGGGCTTGACCTGCAGCTCAGCTTGTGACTCTGGTCGATCGAGAGCTACGTACTGTTGCTCCGGTAAAAAGAATGGGATGAATTACCCACTACTACTAGTACCTGTATGCGTCCGAACTAAAGCTTGATCGATCGATCCTCGCTAGTACCACTAGGTAATTAAATTAGCTAGCGGTAGTAAGTAAAGTAAGTAATTTTTAGCTTCCGGGCTAGCTTTGGAGTGTTAAGCCGGCCGGCCGGCCGCCTTGTAACCGAACCAACTCCCGTACGTTCTTGATATGATCCGAGATCGATCGATGACGGCTTGTAAATTCTTGGTCAAATCCATTCATCCATCCATCCATGTGTCTCTGCCATTTGCAGTATTGATCAATATCACCCATTTTCTTCTTGATGTGTTAATCGCAATTAGTACGTCCATCGACGAGGATATGTTTGATTTGTCAAGGATCCGTTTAGCAAAAAAATTGTCAAGGAGAGTTCAAACAAAAAAAAATCGAGCATGTTCACATGCATGACAATTACGCAAGTGTATTCTAAATGGGCATGCATATGCATATGCATTTATAATCAAGGCGGCAGGCACTTGGTGATAGGTGAGTGCACCATGAGTCAGTTCCCCTCTTTCTTCCATTTTCATCATGCCACCTAATAAACTTTGTTTGCCCCCTTTTAATTATCTGGTTGCCCCAATTGACATTCTCCCAATTCAACACGCATGGCACTAATACTTCTCTATAGCACAAAAGATTACTACTAGTGCTGACCAATTAGCACTAATGATCCTACTTCCTCTAGAATTAACCCAAGACAAGGCCACTTTTGGTTGCAGTCGATAGTTATCCATATAGGCCATGGTACTTACTAGCAGCTAGCAAGCACACACATGCAAGATTTACCTGCATATTTTACAGATACGCATGCATCACGAGCGAGTGAGCGCATGGGTGATTGGACGCGGCACCGCACGCAAGACGTTGAAGAGTGCACCACCAAAGCTAGCGTGCGTGCATGGGTGATGGAACAAACCTTGTTCCGAGTGCATGCAAAAGGCGTCTGCGTGTGGCGCGCCGTGCCGCCCTCTGTGCAGTACCTCTTCGCTCCAAGCCAAACCGGCCGTGCGATATCCACTGATTCCGCCACTGTTCACCGTACCCTACGTGTCAACCCCACACCACCCCACTGTACATTCACAAATCAACCATGCATGCATGCATAGGCACTTAGGCATGCTCCTCCATGCACGCCCAAGTTTCCCTCTAATTTCTTGATTCTTGTGTCATTACGTGTGGTACTCATCTGATGTGCAACTGTGCGTGCATGTGGCCGAGGCAACAGGAGTCCACGCACGCATATGCGCTGGCTAATAAGTATAAGTACTAATACTAAAGCGGGAAGGATTTTTTTTTCTCTTTTTTTAATTTTTTTCTTCTGTCTACCGTATATTTTACTGTTCAGCCCAGCGCCACGTCCTTATCCAGCAAACAGTACCCCTCCCGTGAACAGTAATCATATATGAACAGTAATCATGCTGAACAGTACTTGCTTTCGGACAGTAGCTTTAGGGAAAAAATATATACATATCAGTTCAAATTTTTTTTTTACATATACGCATACACATATACTAAGGCAGTAGTGGATTGGTCTTTTTTTTAATTTTATTTTTGTGCTACTTAGATCGGAGAATTACGTAAAGGGTTAACCAGCAAGGCTTTCTTTTTTTCTTTTTTTTTGAATTCTTTAAATGCCTAATGGTGATTTACATGCAATTAGTTGGTCTCAGCCCAATACTCCAAGTCACGCTTTGCCGTCTGTGTTTTTTTACAAACGGCGAAGTGGTCTTTACCGTCAGCCCCGACAAAAAGCTGACGGCAAAGAGTTCCACAAACGGCAAATTAGCTGATTCCTGTAGTGTGTATCTGTCTTAACATATTTAAAAATATTAAAATATGCACCATAACACACATACATACACTATAATTTAACACGAGTTTCATATAATAATGGGTGGCGTTATGAGATTCCATTCTTTTTTATTTTTAAGGTTTAAGGGGTTCCAACATATTTTTAACCGAAACAATAACCGAATTGTAACCCAGAGCAATACACCCGAATAAACTGGGACAACAAAAACAGTAAACCAACACTAAGCATTCATGTGAACAGTAATCCAGAAGGAAAACCAAAAATAAAAAAATAAAGCCAATTTTTTTTTTAGACTCCTCCTTCCTCGACCCGGAACAGTAAAACCAGTGAAACGGAACAACACCTGAGTACACCGGAAACATTAGCCCATCCAAACCATAAACCAAAACAGTACACGAATTGTAATCCAAAGCAATACACCTGAATAAACCGGGACAATAAAAACAATAAATCAGCATCATGCATTCAAGTGAACAATAATCCAAAATAAATGTCAGGAAAAAAATCCCCAAAAAAACTAAGACTCCTTCTCCCTCGGTGCGTTCACCTACGCAAGGAGAATAACCGGTGTTGTTGTCGCCGTCTACCTCGCCTTCTCCTTCCCTGTGGCTAACCAGATCGAGGCTTTAACCACAATGCGATTATTGAAGCCACCTCTACGACGCGCCCCATCACGGCAGTCTATAAGCAACCAACGACAAGAGGCAACATGAAACTAAAAACTGTCACTCGACCAACCTCTTCACTCCACTCCACTTCCTATTCTATTTCTTTGACCGATTCAAGGAAAAAGAAAAAAAATACAAGATAATAGATCATCCGAGGGTAGTGTTTGATCAAAAAACTATTGTAGAACCAGTTGTCCTTACCTGTCAAAATTTCCCGAAGTATGGATATACCACCTATCATATATCACAATTTGAAAAGCGCATTGGGTTGAACGTCCTATTATCAGGTTAGCCATTCATAGATAGTGCGTTAAAATAAGCTTTCCGCCAATTACTATCCATTTTTACACCACGGCAAATTTGGGGTTTAAATTACTTATAAAATTTGAAATTTGAAATTTATTAAATATATCCATATTTGAGAGAGAATGAAAGAATGCCGACTAGGAACTAGATATGAAATACAGGTGAAAAAGATGCACAAACAGGACAAGAAATATTTCCCTACTATAGGGTCTACACATTGATAGCAACCCCATTCGATCTCACTATTGATCAAACATGCCATATGAGAATGAATTCAACTACATATTACTATCGTGCCCATCACTTTTTTTTACTTACGAAAGGGAAAAATACGTTCTTATGAAAAAAATAATAGACCAGCCGGTTTACCTAATTTGTTAAATCATTTAATGTTTGTTACGTGCCTACGTAGATCATGGGGTAAAGATAGAATTAATATTCTTCTTTTTATTTTATTTTTCTCGCGTGATACATGGTGTTTTCTTGCTTATTTTCGTAAAATACAGACGGAATCGGTCACGGGCGTGGCGTGCGCCGCGCTTCTTCGGCGCTAGTTTTTCTACTTATGGCAACTTAGTGAGGAGCGAAAGGACGCTGGGTACTTGTGCTGCTGGTGTGGTAATCAAACACAAACACAGTGGCTGAGAACAGCAAGTCCGGAGATTTCTTTTTATGGTAATGTCTGGCGAACCCCTTGCATAGAGATTCTCAGGGGTCCCACGCCCCTCGAGCCCGGTCCGAATGGGCCACGTAGGCTGACCACGTTTCGGGCTCTCATTGGGTGCTTCCGGCCACTGGCAGCTCGACACATGTCCTGCGATCGGTGGACTCCCATTGGCCGCCTCGACGACAGCAGCCACGACCTGGCCACGTACAAAAGGCACGCATGGCGGCCAATAGGATCAGGTTGTGCTTTACGCTAGGGTTGTGCTTTACGCTAGGGTTTTGTTTACAGCATGTGATCAGTAGTAGTACTACTAATGGCTAATTGCTATCTCTTGTTAATTGGTAGGCGTCCCTAGGACCTAAATTAGGATTAATTAGTCAACATGTGCACAGTGGCAGGGGAGGAGGAGGAGGTGGATGATGATAGATCATCCTAAGATTCGTATCGCTTATATTAAGCGGGGGGTTACCCGCCTTTCGCGCCCACCAGCTGTCATGCGCGGTCGCACCGGCCCCCGCTTTTCCTTCTGCTCTCCCCCTTTTCTCCCGCCCCTGAGACCGTATTATAAGACACGATTGTCGGTGTTGTTCCTTGCGTATATGGTTATATTATCGGCGGTTACATGCACATAAACCGGTGGGGGGCTATAGTTTTTGTACTCCCTAGGGTCCGCTGGGAAGTGTCTGCCGTAAAATTTGCATACTAAACACTTGCCGCGTGTACATATATGTCATGTGTAGTTATTGATCTATCAAATTCACATCATGTAGAGATTGGGTCGGTCAAGGTGGATTAGTCTCTTTAAATTAACCACGGGTCCTAGCTTTACTTGAAGCTAGTTGATAAAATGGTGATAAATTGTATGGTGCCCATTACACGTCATTGGGGAGTAGCTTTACTTTGCGAAGCGTGATGAAGCGTCATTACATATAAACTAATCTACATCGACTGCTATAATTGTACGGAAGATGCATGTACAAAGGTTTTCATAGGATGTCTCCAGACAGGCAACTAGCTTAGTTTAATGTACAACCCTAATTAATCAATATAACCGTGACTATCGTATGCGGATATATTAGTTTACGCGCCAGCGCCAGCTCAATCTACTTGACAAATCTATAGCTGACAAAAACATCAACATATATCTGACCTCCCTCAATCTCTCTGGGTTAATTTGGTTGTCCTGATTAGTGACCAGATCAAATTAGCATTTCATTGCCAGCTTAATTGAGATGCCATCATCTCTCAACTTGGCCATTAATTTTACATGCTGTGAGACTGACGATTTAGGGTTGCATCATCTTGGGATCTTGTGTTGCTCGTGGGATTACTTAATTGGTGGCCCAAGTACACGTAGGTATTCAGTCTTTTGGTAAAAGGACAAGAAGCAGGTGACGCATATACTACTCTCTAGTGCGCATATCTAAATCCTCTTCATTTAGACCAGGCAAGTTAATCACACTTTAGTCTAGGCGGCCATTTATGTTTGTGTTTGTTTGGTGACTGAAAATAGTGATAAGCTGACTAGGGTACTTGAATATATATGGATTAGGAAGAAATTTCTAGCTAAGAAGCTAGCTAGCTGAAAGGGATGTCCACTTAATTAGTTTGTTTTGAATTACTAAAAGTACATCAACTGGTTGCCTTCTACTCCCTCTGTCCCATAATATAAGAACGTTTTTGGCACTACACTGGGACGGAGGGAGTAGAATATAGGATACTAATCGGCAACTTCTTAGGGTTCAAGTTTTGCCAAATTCTTGTAGTGGTTGATGTGATGGGGAAGGTGATGTAAAGCTAGAAATACTGATAAACAAACACATGAATATATAAGTTGCGTCGGTAGGTGTCTATCCTGATATCAACTTGGGTACTTGTCCTTTTCTTGTCCCGATTTCATGAGGCAATTGTAATCTTTGCAGCATTGAATAATTAAGCACCCAAAGAGTATCATGTAGTCCACATGTAGGGGCTATGCTTGAGTTGGAAACGAATATGATTCTCTCACAATTATACTATAAGAATCTTTGCACATCGGTCTGCATATTCACCAGGGTGCTTACTTCTTAAGTGTATGCTAGAATTATGGGCCAACTTTTTGTTTATGCTTAACAAATATTCGGTGGCTTAATTTTTTTATTGCTTGCGGATTTCTTAGAATTTATTAAAAACGTGTAATTGTGGTCCAGTGAGTTGTTTGGGCTGGTCCAAAATATTTATGCTAATTGATTGTTTCCACTCTGAAAGCATGCGTACTGGCTTCATTAGTTTGGCATGTATTGCTACCTTGAGTTAGCACTCCTTGTCGAGACAACTTGCAATGCACGTGACCAGAAAGAGGTTGCGATCACTTTCCTAGATGCAGAAATGAACCACCTGGTAATATTTATATTAAGTTTTTGCAATCACTTTTGACATGGCTGTGATACATTAACTCCACTTTGGTACTAAGACATTCCTTTGTGAACCACGACACTCAAAGAGTTCGATTCTTTTTAGACTATGCATTGTCTTGTACTATCATCTACTTTTGTTTGGACATAATTGTGGAAATGGCTAAGGTAGGTCATGGCCACTCATTCTTAGGTTAGTGTTCATACATACCATCAATTTTAGCAATCTCATAATAATACTTAGGCAGTTGCTAAGTTGAGCGCTAATTAATTTATACTGGTGCAAACTAATGCATCGATAGTTGGATTATAGCTGCATAGTTTGATAATTCTAAGTCGTCATAATACCTAATCGCAGGGGTGCATACATATGTAGTTCAGAGAGATCAATAATTGATCACTACAGAGTAGAGAACATTGTTTATATTTGCTCAAAAGTGGCCATCACTTTTGAAAGAAGGAGACAGAACAAACTGAATGACCACCAAGCGGACATTTGCCCCAAAGGTTTCCTTGAACCATACTTTGTTAAGTAGGGCACCCAACCACACTAGAAGCAATGAGCTGATGAACCATCATATTTCCCAACAAACTGCCTATGCTGATACCCTTACCACAAGGCATCTAGAATAAAAAAAAAAATTGCACCCCCTAGGAGTAAAGGCTAAAGAACTAACGCTAGCTATAAAATAAATAAATATTGGCCTGCTGAAGCTCCCCATGTGAGTCACCATCACCAAGATGTCCCAACTACAAACAAGATCTCAAAAGGGGAGATTTGAAAACACTTTTGCCATGATCTCACTCGAGTCCCTTGATGTAGTTTTATGTCAAGAAACCTTATCCTAAATGGGACGTGATTAGATTGTGGGTCCTAGCCGGCCTCTTGTTGTTTTCTTCTAGCTAGGGTTCCTCAACTTGATTATTATGCGCCGAAAGATGGCAGCCTGTGTGTGGTTTTGGACGACTCAAATATGCTATAAATTAATTGTGTGTTTGTATATTTATGTGGTGTTGGAGCATATCCCAATTTTGGGCAAGCATCTGAGTTGCCATGCATCCTCTAGTGGAGCCTCGCTTGGACATGATTAATTAAGAAAACATATCAATATGTGGTGGCTCTAAAGACCTAAAGGCATGGAATAATCACTGTTGTTAACTTAAGAGAATTGGTTTGCTTTAAAAAAAAAAAACTTAAGAGAATTGTTGTGCAACAATTACTTCTGGTAGAACACAAGAATTTCATGTGAAATTCTTTCCTCAGGGCCTGAGGAGTTGAATTGTACTAGAACAGTAAAGACAAGTCATGGATCTCAAGACATCTAATAGTGCACTAGCTAGGATATGGATGGATTTCCATTAGAGAAAGGAAACCAACTTTGCTTCATGCTGAGGAGCTGATCAGTTCCCCTCTTTTAGGGGTCCCAGTTGAGCTACTAGCACATATAGTCCCCATGGATAGCTAGCTTGTCTAGAAGGGAAGCAATGGAGTCAATGTCTTGTCTCCCTTTGGCATCATGTCAAAGACCTTAGGGCATCATCATGTTGTACTTAAGTACCCTCCTACTCCCTCCCTCCCTCTTTTCATGGTGGTGTGAGGGGTGCCCCACCCTCCCCTCCCCTCCTCCCCTGTGGTGTTGGTGTTGGTGTTGGTGTGCATGGCACCACCAACCAGTCAGAATTCAACAGGCAGTGCCAAGGTTTTAGTAGCCCTAGGAGTGAGTGCCATGATTAGAAGGAAGATGCCATGCTTAGGCTGACACATACACACACATATATATTTGACATGCGAAATGAAAAGCGCATGCCCCCTTGGTGGACTCCTGATCATTTGGTCTGATGAAAGAAAGCTCGCCCGCTTTATTGGTATCTGTACTTTGCATCCTGTCACTTGCCCTGTTTTTCTGGTACCGCTACATGCATGCCCCCGTTCCTCCCCCCTTTTCCACAATGGCTCAGCTCAGCTTCAGCTCAACCCAGCCCAAGTGGTGGGTTTTGTGTTGTGTGATTGGCTGCAGGGAGTACTTGATGCATGAATGGTCATCCATCTGATACAACATCCTTTTACCTTTCCCTGCTCACTGAATTGATCGGCATGTTGTAGTAGTATTTCACACTCATTTTCACACCCTGTAAAATTACTAGTTAAGCACTTTGTTGGTGATGTGCCAGGTGTGAAGCTTGACCTACTTTCAGTTGGCTAAGCACTCTGAGGCTGCAGACAGTGCACTCCACCCAGCTGGCACATCCAGGATTTCACTAATTAATCTGCACTGACTGCCTTATGATCACATTTTAACAGACCTATGGCAGATAATATACTCCCTAGCTAGGCTTCAAATCTTCAGGCTTGCTTATTGTTAGTGCTCTAGGTGCGAGGCTTAATCACTCAGTCTGATGGGTCCAAGCTAACTGTAGCTAGCTAGGTCTCTGCTCTGCTCATTAAGCCACAAAGGAAGTACATTAGTGCTCTAGTTCTGAGGCTTAATCACTCTCGGACGGGTCCAAACTAACTGTAGCTAGCTAGCTTAGCTCACTGAGCCCCAAAGGCATCGTCTTCTTATTGAGATGCTTTCTACTGTACGGAGAGCTAGCGGCCTACGTGTTGTATAATGTCACTTGTGGAGCAAGTGACACTGCTAATTTGGCAGGACTACTAGCTAGTGTGCTGTTGATTACCACTGCTTGCATATGTATGCTATGGTTAGCCATAGCTCATAGGTTTGTTAGTCGTAGCTCGCAGTCATGAGGCGTCAAGTTAATTCAACTCTAAAGCGTTTGTCGGAGCTAGCTAGGTAAGTACTAGCCGCTGCTAGGCATCAACCCATCCGTCGATCAGCTGGGTGATTGAGTTACTTGCAAGGTAGAGGCAGAGGCGGAGGAAGAGGAAGAGGAAGAGTGGGATCGTCGGATTGATCGGGGTGACGGGAGAAAGTAAGCGAGGAATCGTCGGGAGGTCGATGCTGCACCAGCACGAGCGGCAACAGTTAGATCGAAAGGTGAAAAGAAGAGGGTGGAGAGAAGGATTGAGGTGACGAGGAATCAGCTGTCGGTCGTGTTTGATTCAGTGACGGTGCGTGCTCACCGATCGGGCGCCTGCACAGGTACAAGAATACAAGATGCAGGAGACGCTACTCCCTCCGTCCCATAATATAAGAGCGTTTTTGACACTACACTGGGAGTACTACTGAGTTACTCCCTACGTAAAGAAATAGTATAAGATTATTTAGATTACTACTTTAATGATCTATAAATGATATTATATTTCTTTACAGAGGGAGTACTTCCGTTTCAAAATAAATGTCCGTGATTTTAATAATTTTTAGTAGAGACCGAGCTCTTTTTTTTTTTTTACCGAGCTAAGCTATAATTGGCTGAGTGAGATGTCCTCCGGCCAGCCACCCGAGGCCTTGTTTCCTGTCACCTCTCAACAAGGAGAGCAACTAGTTGACGAGCGCTCCTTCGGAAGCCTCCCAACGATCACTTGGGGTGGGTTGAGAGCGCGCCACGCGCTCTCAGCCGCCGCCACGTGTCGCGCTCTGGGTGCTCCCTTCGGATTTTTTTTTCACACGCGTTTTTGGCTTTTTAAACGGTTTTTTCCGGGTTTTTTTTGGCCTTTTGGTTTTCAATCGGTCTTCCTTAGCTTTTGGACAAAAAAAATTTTGGGCGAAAAAACGCGTTTTTTTTGCTTCCACGAGAGGCACGTTTTGCTTTCGCGAGAGGCACGGCCATGCCTCTCGGAAACGAAAAAAAAAAATGTGTTTTCTGTTTTTTTTCCACGAGAGACAGGGTTTTGCTTCCGCGAGAGGCACAGTTTTGCTTTCACGAGAGGCACGGCCGTGCCTCTCAGAAACGGAAAAAAAAAACACATTTTCTGCTTTTTTTTCCTTCCGCGAGAGGCACGGTTTTGCTTCCGCGAGAGGCACGGCCGTGCCTCTCGGAAACGAAAAAAAATGTGTTTTCTGTTTTTTTTCCCTTCCGCGAGAGGCACGGTTTTGCTTCCGCGAAAAACGTGCTCCCGGTTCGGTTTTTTTCGTGAAAAAAAAGTTCATCAAAACCTATCGACATGGGATCTAGTTTTGAAGATCTCGACGCGAGGAATCCAATGATGAAAACGGTTCGAGATTTGAACGCACGGATAAACGTTTTGAATAAACGGATGTATAAAAAAAGAAAACTCCCAGGTTGCGATAAGTGGCGTACGCGCCACTTGTCGCAAGCTGAGGAGGTGAGAGTAATCTTGGGAAGGAGTACTTCTCAATTAGTGATTTCGCTCAACAAGCGAGCGTCAGGGAGCGCGGCGACTATATCTCGCTTACAGCGAGTTGTATTGTACGGTCGCCTGAAGGAAATTCGAGTCGCGTTTAAGCTGGGCCGACCCAATTCTCATCGCTCGCTCGCACGCTGTTCTAGTTTTGGTTCGTTTCTTTTCTGGTTTTCATCTTCTTTTTTGTGTTCTTTTGTTTTTCTTTTCGGTTTCCTTTGTATCTTCACAGTTTTCTTCGGGTTTTTTTCCTGCTTATCAACCTTTTTTGTTTCTTTCATGTTTTTTTGGTTTTTCTTTGCTTTAATCATTTTTCTTTGTTTCTTACACGGGTTTCACTAGTTTTTTTTTTACTTTTTTCATTTTTCTTTGTTTCTTTCTCGGTTTTCACTGTTTTCTACTTTTCTTTCTTCTTTTTTTCTTTATTTCTTTACTTTTTCTTTTTCAGTTTTATTTGTTTTCTTTGTTTTCCTTTTGTACATTTTTTTCTGCATCAGGAACATTTATTATATACACATTTAACATTTTCCAAATACATGATTAATATTTTTTTGAAAACTTATATTGTTTTGATGTCTAATTGTTTCCATACACATTGTACATATTTTCTATACATCAGGGCATTTTTTATATACAAATTTAAAATTTTGGAAATGCATGATTAACATTTTTTAAAACACATATTTTTAATGCCTACCTTTTCCATAAATATTCTACATTTTTGGTAAACATCAGGTATATTTTTTATATACATGTTTAACATTTTTCAAATACATGATTGGCATTATTTAAAACATATATGTTTTTTATGTCTATTTTTTCCATACATAGTTTACAACTTTTGTATACATCAGAAACATTTTTTGTATACACATTTAACATTTTCCAAATACATGAGTACCATATTTGAAAACTTATATTTTTTATGTCTAATTTCTTCATACACATTTTACATTTTTCGTATACATTGGAATTTTTTTTCTATAAACATTTAATATTTTCCAAATACATGATTAAATTTTTTGAAAACTTAATTTTTTTGTCTATTTTCTCCATACACATTGTACGTTTTCCATATACATAAAAATATTGTTTATACACATTTAACATTTTTCAATTGCATGATTAACATTTTTCAAATGTTTTATGTAAAGTGTATTTTGTAATATTTATATGTAGAATATTTGAAAGTATAAACAAAAGTAAAAATAGAAAGCAAAAAATCAAACAAAAAAGTGGAAAAAACCCAGAGAAAACGAGGCTATGGCCTGTTGCCTTCCGTGGGCTGGGCCGGCCCATTTTCGCATGCTTCAGCGAGCATTCGTACAGGCTCCGGCTAAGCGAGGTATAGGCGCGCCCGTCAAGAAGCCCCTCATTAGGGGTGCCCCTACGGAATCACTAATTAACAAATATTCCCTCCAAATATTACTCCCACCTTGTCAGGTTGCGGCAACTGGCGTGCTGCATTAGCGCCACCTGTCGCAACCTGGGAGTTTTCCTTCTTTTCGTAGATTCGTTTATTCAAAACGCTTTATCTCTTAAATCTTGCGTCCAAATCTCGTACCATTTTCACCGTTGGATCCCCGCGTCAAGATATTCAAACCTAGATCCCATATTAATAGGTTTCGACGAACTTTTTTCACGAAAAAATCCGGACGAAAAAATCGAACCGGGATCACGTTTTTTTCCCTTTCCGAGACGCACGGCCGTGCCTCTCGCAGAAGCAAATCTGTGCCTCTCGAGGAACGAAAAAAAACATGTTTTCCCCCTTTTCGAGAGGCATGACCGTGCCTCTCTCGTAAGTAAATTCGTGCCTTCACGAGAAGTAAATCCGTGCTTCTCGCGGAACGAAAATAAAACACGTTTTTTCCTTTCCGAGAGGCACGACCGTGCCTCTCGCGGAAGCAAATCCATGCCCACGAGAATTAAATCAGTGCCTCTTGCGGAATGAAAAAAAATTATGTTTTTCCCTTTCCAAGAGGCATGTCCGTGCCTCTCGCGGAAGCAAATTCGTGCCTCCACAAGAAGTAAATCTGTGCCTCTCGTGGAACGAAAAAAAGAAAACACATTTTTTTTTCCTTTCCGAGAGGCACGACCGTGCCTTTCGCGGAAGCAAATCCGTGCCTCTCACGGAACGAAAAAAAGAGAAAATGTGTTTTTCCCCTTTCCGAGAGACACGATTGTGCCTCTCGCGGCAGCAAATCCGTGCCTCAATGAGAAGTAAATCTGTGTCTCTCGCGGAAGGGGAAAAAAAGAAAACGTGTTTTTCACGCAATTTTTTTTTTGCAAATTTTTGGTCCAAATCCTAAGAAAAGCCGAAAAAACCAAAACAAATCATCTAAAAGCCGAAAAAGCGTACAGAAAACAAAACAAAACAAATGATCTAAAATCCAGAGGGAGCGCCCAGAGCGCGACACATGGCGGCGGCTGAGAGCGCGCCAAGTGGCGCACTCCCAGCCAACACCAAGTGACCCTTGCTGGAGTTCCCGAAGGAGTACTCCTCAATTAGTTGCTCTCGCGCCCGCTTCATGCGAGACAAAGGGAACTCTCGCTGAAGGGTGGCGCGAGTTGGGCCAGCTCAGGCGCGCGGGAACAACCGCCTCGTTTTTTGTTTTGTTTTTCTTTCACATTTTTGTTTTTTTGCTTTCTTTTCTTTTCTTTTTTATACTTCTAAATATTATAAATAAATATATTACAAAAATCACTCTACATAAAACATTTGAAAAATGTTGACCAAGCATTTGAAAAATGTTAATGTGTATAGAGAGAATGTTTATCACGTATACGAAAAATGTATACAAAACAAAATGTGTATGAAACAATTTGATAATGTATTGAAAATATGTTAATCAAGCATTTGAAAAAATGTTGAACAAGTGTTTGAAAATATATTAATCAAGCATTTGGAAAATGTTAAATGTGCATAGAAAAAATGTTGACCATCTATTAAAAAACGATGGAAAAAATGGATCATGTATTTAAAAAATATTAATCATCCATTTGAAAAAATGTTGAACAAGTGTTTGAAAAATGTTCATCAAGCATTTGGAAAATGCTAAATGTGTATAGAAAAAATGTTGACCATGTATTAAATAATGATGACAAAAATTTGATCGTGTATATAAAAATGTTAATGAAGCATTTGAAAAATTGTTGAACAGGTGTTTGAAAAATGTTAATCACGCATTTTAAAAATGGCAAATGTGTAAAAAATGTTGATCATGTGTTAATTTTTATTTGTATTGTATTTAAAAAAAGGTTAGTCAAGCATTTGAAAAATGTTGAAAATGTGTATAGAAAAAATATTGACCAAGTATTGAAAAAATATTAAATTTGTATTGGAAAAATGTTAAACATGTATTAGAAAAATGTTCTTGACATATATACAAAAAATGTAGAGCGAAAACCAAAAGAAACATAAGAAAAACGAAAAGAAAAGGAAAATACAGAGAAAAAAAAGAAGAAAATAAAAAAAAAACAAAGAAACAGAAAAAGAAAACAAAAAACAGATCAGAAACGAGAAAGAATGAAAGAAAGAAAACCGAAGAAAAAAAAGGAAAAACCTAGTGAAAACCAAGAAAGAAATAAAGAAAAATATTTAAAAAGGAAAGAAAAGAAAAAAATAAAAAGAGAAAAAAATGGAGAAAAACAGGTGAAAACACAACAGAAAAATGAAATTAAAAAAACCTGGAAAAAACGGAGAAGAAATAGTGGAAACCCGACTCGTTTCGGCTTAAGTAGTCCCTCCCTACTAGATTGTGAATTTGTTTTTTTAAAAACTTCACGATTTTCTCTCTCTAGAATTTAATGAATGTTCATGAATTAAAAAAATACTTGAATTTGTAAAAAGTTCATAGATATAAAAAATAGATTGTCAATTTGAAAAACAAATCATGGATTTGAAAATGTTAGTGATTTGCAGAAATATTATGAATTTCAAAAAAGTTCATGAATTCCAAAATTTTCATGGATTTGAAAAAAGCTTGCTAATTTGAGAAATGTTTGAAAAAATAGAAAAATATTCACGAACTTGAATAAAGTTTGTGAATTTAAAATAGTAAAAAACAAAAACAAAAAAGTTTGTTCTGGGAAAAATCAGAGAAAACCGCCCTAGAAAACCGAACCCAGGTGCTTATGAAAGCTTCCCAAAATTGAGATGAGCTTCAGAAAAACGAAACACAAAAAATCCATTTAGATTGGCTGGCCAAGTGAGAAAACTGGGGAAGGGGTCGACCTTCCCAAACTTGAGATGTGCTTCAAAAAAAATGAAACGCAAAAAATCCCTTTAGATTGGTCAGCCATCTGAGAAAACTGGGGAAGGGGCCGAGCTTCCCAAAATCGAGATGAGCTTCAGAAAAATGAAACGCAAAAAATCCCTTTAGATTGGCCGGCCAACTGAGAAAAGTGGGCAAGGGGTCGGGTGTGCACTACCTATGGCCTCTAAGTGCCAAATGAATTGGCTTTATCTCACTTTAAGTGAATATAAGAGGTAGCGCTCGCTTGTACTCCTTTTCGTGTGGGTCGGCCCACCAGGCTGGTGTTCCCTACATATATCTAAGCGCCAAATTCGGATTGGCTATTTCTCGCCCGATGGGAGTCATAATAGGTATCTACAGCGTGGCGCTACTGGTCCGGCCCAATACTGTAGCTGCACGCTGATGGTGTCCTGGACTAGCGGGTGAGCAAACCCTATTCAGCGCCTGTAGCGCCCGTTCAAGGGTTATTCACAACTTGGCGCACACCCCCGACCTCCTGGGCTCGGCCCATTTTCTTTTTTTTCTTCTTTCTAAACTTCAAAAAAATCTCGAGTAGGAGGGTTCGAACGGACGCAGAGTTTCTGCTCCCGAGCTCAAATGAGCTCGGGTGAACAGTAAAATCGAAACAAAATTCAAAAAAATCCAATTTTTTTGGGAGAAACATTGACAAAAGTTTTAAGTGCTTGCAAAAATTCGTCATGAAATCACATTCCTAGAAGGCGTGAAAAAAAAACAAAATCGGTACTCTAAAAATGCTACTTTCAAAAGCAGTTTGGAGTATCGATTTTGTTTTTTTGCCACACCTTACAGGAATGTGATTCCATGACGAATTTTTGCAAGCACTTATAACTTTTGTCAATGTTTCTCCCCAAAAAAATTGGGTTTTTTTTTGATTTTTTTCGATTTTACTGTTCACCGAGCTCATTTGAGCTCGGGAGCAGAAAGACACTTTCGGGTTCGAACTCGAGCCTTCATCGTTCACTGACGGTGGCGATAACCACTGCGACCGCACGGTCTATGGGTGCCAACTTACTTTTTTTCCTCTACTTGTGGCAATGTATAGTTTTAAAAAAAGCATCACGGCTTTGTATGCTTTTCTTATCTGGTTTTTTGTTAATTTCGGCCGTTTTTTCTATGATTGTTTTTCTTTTTTGTTTCTTTTTTGTCTTTCCATTTTTTTTGTTTTTTCTTTCTTCTTCTGTTTCTTTTCTTTACTTTTTTTTTCAAAAAAGCACAAACTTTTTCAAATTCGATGAACTTTTTTCAAATTTGATGAAATATTTTCCAAAATCCATGATTTTTTTTTCAAAATTGATGAACTTTTTAAATTTTTTGATGAACTTTTTTCAAACTTGATGAACTTTTTTTCAAAATTGATGAACTTTTTTTCAAATGCAATTTACTTTTTGCAAAATCGATGAAGCTTTTTCAAATTCAATGAAATATTTTTTTAAATGGATGAATTTTTTTCTGAAATGAATGAACTTCTTGTTCAAATGCGATAACTTTTTTTGATGGTTGTAAACTTTTTTAAAAATTCATGAATATTTTTGAATTCATGTATTTTTGTTCATTTTTCCATTTTTTTTGAGATTTTTTCTTTTTTCTGATTTTTTTGGGTTTTTTGTTTTAAACTCAACGGTTGGAAAAAAATCATCAATTTTGGGCGGCCCTGGTCAACGGTCAACAGCAGCCTGTCAAGTGGGAAAACCAAGTGAACGTGCACATTTTGAACGCCAGATCCAGAACGTAGCCAGCGCTGGAAATGCTGTATTTGAGCCGGCCCATGAGTGGAGCTGCGTGAGCGCCAGTTTGCAAACTGGCGCTAAAGACGCCAATTAGGAGCTCCCTAGAGGATGCTCACCACGTCGTCCCCCGGCCATATTGGCCGGGCCGAGGACCCCCATGATGACTTATCAGTGGGCCACGCTTGTCGGGCCAGGAGCACCAAGATGGATATCTTCCGAAGACTTGCGCATACTCCAAGACTTAGAGATTGTCTACGCTACGATTACCCTAGATGTAACCGACCTATGTGTAAACCCTAGACACCCCTGGCACCTATATAAACCGAGGAGTGAGGCTCGTACACGACACCTCATACACACACAGTCTCGTGGTAGATCAACCTGTAATTTGTACTCCCTCGGAATCAATCTAATCAAAGCAAGACGTAGGGTATTATCTCTTCGAGAGAGCCCGAACCTGGGTAAAAATCATGTGTGCCTGTTACCATCGCAACAAGGCAACCATATCGGGAACACCCACCCAATATCTGTTGGATTTGACGCCATCACATGCGAGTTTTTATATATGATTTTTTATCGGCCTTTTCATAGTTTTGTATTGGTTTTTCCTTTATTTTCCTCTTCTTTTTTTCGTTTGTTATCTTTGTTTCATCTTCCAACACATGTCTAATTTATTCATAGATATTATACATTTTTGGTACACACCAAGAATATTTTTTATACATGTTTAACATATTTCAAATACATGATTAATATTTTTTTCAAATTTATATATTGATGTATACTTTTTCATACACATTGTCAAATTTTTGTATACATCTAAAACTTTTTTGTATATAAGTTTTTTTCAAATATGTTTTTTTAACATTTTTTTGAATATGTGTTAAACACTTTTGAAATAGACATTGAAACATTTTTTTGACTAATACGAAACATTTTATTTAAACTATGCAAACATTTTTTGATTTACATTGCTAAACCTTTTTTTTGAAAAAACTTCACAAACATATTTTTGAAATGTGTGCTTTTTAAAAGTATAACGTATAATTTTTGAATTACATGATTTTTTTCTACATTGTATAACATTTTACAAAAATGTCACGTATATTTTTTGGAAAGGCGTGAACATTTTTGAAATGTCACATACATTTTTTAATGATACAAACATTTTTTAAGAGTTGACCAAGCGTTTTTTTACACTACATGAACATTTTTTAAATGTGCCATGACTGTTAAAATATTAACTAAAATATTGTTTCATAATAATGCTATTTAGTATTTTTTTTATAATAAAAAAACTGAAAAAACATGTGGTTATTGTCAGCGTGACGAAACAACATGGCTACTGACCAGCTTCCAGGATCACCCGTAGGTTTGCACTAGGGAGCAAACTTTTTTGTTGTGCCAAGAACCTGCCCCGAAGGGTACCCGAAATCTTTGGGGCACCTCTCGGTCAGCCTCCGGGGCTAGTGCAACCTTTCTGTTGTGTCCACACTCTACCCAAAGCCTCCGAGGCTGCTCGGAGCCTCCAAACCACGTAAAATATGTGGGTAGCCATTGAATTTGAGGGCCTATATAAGGCCACCTTCTTCCCCATGAAGAAGGTGACGATTACATTCTCTCTCCTTCATTGTTCTAGCTCAAATTTCTTGGAGATATCCCTTCCCTTCCACTCAAATTTATTGATATTTTGGGGAGTGAAAGAGTAGTGCCCGATTTACGTTTCTACCAAAACAAAAATTGGTTCCCCTTGTTTCCTTGGTGGATCTGTAGGGGAACGTGACAGAAAACAAAAAATTTCGGTACAGCGAGCATGCCCAGGACCACTATGGAGACTGCATACAGGGTTTAATCTGATCATTACCGACTTGTAGCGCATCGGAAGAAGAGTCGATGTAGATCGTCGGTGCAGATCCCCGCAGCTAGGATTTACAACCTCCCAACCGCGAGGATGTACTCCCTCGTCGGACAGCCCTTCGGGAGGCGGTCGGACAGTCCCTCGGACGATGTCACGGACAGCCCTTCGGGAGGACCCTCGAAGCTCGAACGGTAACTCTGACAACCCTTCGGGAGGACCCTCGAACAGCCCCTCGGGCAAAAGATCGAAACTACGACCTCTCTATGGGGTTGCACACATACGGTGTCAGCTATCCGGCAGGGCTTCGCCGTCCAGAACTAGTTCCTGCCGGAACCCAGACAGCCTTTCGGCTCTACGAAACTATTTCGTGGGAGGGAGAGAGAAAGCCAGATAATGCATGGCATGTGTATGAGAGCAAGGGATGAGTGTGGAGAGCACCTCTCCACCTCTATTTATAGGAAAGCCAAGGGGTAGGGTTGGCACACAAAATACCAAAACACCCTCACTTTATGTCACACATAAAGGGAATAAAAGGCAAAAAAGAATGGCATGTGGAGCTCCATGGAGGAGCTCCACCTTGGCCGGCCACCCTCATGGGGGCCCCCCAAAGGGGGTTCCTTAGTCCCTAAGTCTTTCTAGAAGCCTTTTGGGAAAAACCCCAAAAGGTGGCTTTCCAAAAAAATTAACCATAAAGGGATTTTCACTATTCACGGAAACATTTTTCCGCGATCGTTAAATTCGAAAATATTTATGTGGGTCTTAGAATAATTCCAGTACCCACAAAAATGATTTTGGACGCGTTCCGAAACAATTCCGGATTAGTGATTTTCATCTGCGAAAAGCAACCAAACCGGTTCCGGCAGCTCCGGAACATTTCCAGTTTTTATCCCGGAAAAATCCCAGAAGTTTCCAGAACAATTCTGGCACCCTCCAAGAATTTCCAGGCGTGTGCCGAAACCAATTTGACTTAATGGTATACCCCGAAACAACTTTTCTGGTGACTTTCTCTTAGACTCCCTGTCTAGTATTCAACAGATAGATGGCCCTTAAGTGTGTGACCCTATAGGTTCGGTGAAGCATAGACATGACCCGGAACACTTTCCGATCAATGATCAACATCGGAGCCGTGGACACCCATATTGACCCCTATACCCACACGAATAAATATTCGAGTGAACATCCAGTTGCCGTGTGCTATTCCTGTTGCTTCACGATATGTTACAAACACCCGAGGTGAGATTTATCGGCATCCCCGTTGATCAATGTCGGTACCAAAACCGGCAGATCTCGGGTAGGGGATCCGAACTGTGGGTCTAGGAATCAATGGGTAACAGAGAACGTAGAGACGGTGATTTACCCAGGTTCGGGCCCTCTCGAAGAGGTAATACCCTACGTCCTGCTAGATTGTATTGATGTGATTGCATGAAGGTTACAGAGTTGATCTACCTCGAGATCGGATGGGCTAAACCCTAGGCAATGGATATGATGATCCTCTACGGACTAAGCCCTCTGGTTTATATAGACACCAGAAGCTCCTAGGGTTACATATGGTCGGTTACCATCAGGGGATAAACATGCTGGTCACGCCAATTATTCCTTGGAGGAGACGCCAAGTCTTCGAAGGTTTCCTTCTGATACACGGGGTCACCCACAATCCGGCCTTCCATCGACGAGTAGAGAGCGGCCCACCAGCCCGGCCTACAAGAGATAGGCCGGCAGCCCGAGTACCCCCTAGTCCGGGACACCCTCAGTAGCCCCCGAACTAGTCTTCGAAGCCGAGGTAGACGCCGAACACCATCGGCTTTGTGGACCAGTTCCCTTCCTTCTGTGATATCAATGACCGGCCTGCATCTCCTCTGAGTCGAGTCTTTAAGTGTTGCCTGGCCGCACACGCCCCGAAATACACTTCGGTCGCCAAGGGGTATCGATAACTTAGCCTCGAAGGCTAGTTACCTCGGTATGAACAGTACCCCCATCTGACAACTTTTTACCGAAGGGTCACAATGCGCCACGACCACGAGTTGTTTTATGAAAAACTCGATCCGCGGTTCGAGGCGGTTTTTTCATTGGCACGTCCCAGCGATATGGAGATCGTGCCCTGGTTTTAAGGGATATGATCAATAATCTGCCCCGCCCCACGCGCGCATGATGGCACGGTTACATGGGGAAATGGCGAGGACTGCGGCGCAGTAAAGGGGCCATGGGTTTTACAGCCCATAAAAGGGGAACGGTCTCCATTTCCTTCGCACGCTCCCATCTCTGCCTTTGCCATTGCCTTCCCCATTCTTTGAGCTCCAGCGCCCAAATCCACTTTCCTATCCAAGAACCTTTTCGGCCGCCAGTTTCAATCCAGCAATGGCGGGCTCCGGGTCCAAAGGCAAGTGGGAGGCGTCCGTCGTCACTGAGAGCGCCATCTTGGAGCTGAAGGACGCGGGCTATCTCCCCGCCAACATCGCCCATCGTGCCCCAGAGGCCAGCCAGGTCATCCCCACGCCGCGGCAGGGTGAGAGGGTGGTATTCCTGCCCCACTTCATTCGAGGTCTGGGCTTTCCCCTCCATCCCTTCGTCAGGGGCCTTATGTTCTTCTACGGGCTTGATTTCCACGATCTCGCGCCGAACTCCTTCCTCCACATCTCGGCCTTCATCATCATCTGCGAGGCCTTTCTTCGGATCCGGCCACACTTCGGCCTGTGGCTGAAGATCTTCAATATCAAGCCGAAGATCGTCGATGGCCAGCAGGCGGACTGTGGGGGTGCGATGGTCAGCAAGCTCCCCCGAGTGGAGTGGCCAGAGGGCACCTTCATCGAGACCGTCAAGGTCTGGCAGAAGGAATGGTTCTACATCACCGAGCCTATGAGGCTGGTCTCATGGACCAAGAAAGGCCTCGACTGGGGGGTGAACAAGGAGGTGGCGCAGCTGCAGAGCCGGATCGCCAAGATGATAAAGCAGGGCGTCGAGCTGCCCAACGTGATCCAGATCATGCTCGGCCGCCGAATCCTCCCATGCCAGGACAGGGCCTCCCCCATGTGGGACTACAAGCCCGAAGACCCGGCCACCGTGCGCAACTTCTTCCGCACCTCCCACGCTCAGCTGTGGAGGGCGCTGTTCAAGCTGCAGAAGGACTGGCCGGCCGAGGAGGAAGACATCGGACTCGACGCCGCAAATCCTCCACGGGAGGTATGACTAATTTTGTTCTTATACCCGAACTGTTCCCTTTTGATAAGGTACTTAGCTTTTTTACTTCCCATCCGCAGAACTGGCTGAAGAAAGCCAAGCGGATCAACAGTCCGGTGCCGCTGCCAGAGGGGCCCAGGACACCCCTACTGACGGCCATGTTGGCTGTGGAGCCATACGAGGCGCCGGAGAGGAAGGAGAAGAAGAAGGACCAGAAGAGGGAGGCCAGAGAGGGCCTCCGCTCCCGAGGACCCCCGGACACTGGATCCCGGGACACCCACGCTCCCTCCGCACAAGAGGAGGAAAAGGAGCAGGGAGGAGAAGGGGAGGAAGACAATTCCTCCCGAACAGGAAAAAGGGCGGCGTCCGAAGACGTCGAGGAGGAGCCGCTTCGCCCCTCCCTCAAGAGAGCATGCAGGGCCAAGGTGGCCCTGTCTGACAATTGCTCGGCTTCGGCCGAGGACTCCGAGGCCTCCGAAGAGGTTCCTCGGAGGATCCCCAAGGCCAAACCGCAGGCCCAAAGGTACGCATTCCAGTATCCGCGTAAGTGTTTTCGGCCGAACTAAGCTCAATATCGATCACTTTTTGCTTTTGACATCGCAGCCCGCTGCGCGACCTCCCCACCGATCGAGTCTCGGAGGGGGACTCTCCACCGGCCGCGCTGGCGGAGAGCGGGACCGAATCGCGCGCCTCGCCTCCCCCAATCGTCGAGGAGGCCGAGGAGGTCCTGTCGAGGAGGACCCCTCCCGTGCCGCACATAGGGGGAGGGGGCGACGTCATCATGGCCGAGGCGAACACCTCGGTCGCCAAAGACCAGGAGGGGAGGGCCCCTCTGGTTAACGAAGAGGAGGGGCCCGGACAATCCGAGCTCTCTCCGAGAGCGGCTCCGGAGTCATCAAGGCGTCCAGAGTCGGGCACTCCGGTCCTCGAGAGGGAAGAAACCGAAGTGCCCCTGCCACCCCCGCCTGCCCCAGAGCGGGCGTCGACTAGGTGGCCGGATGAGATGGAGGATGCTCTAACCAGCTCCTCTATCACCGAAGAGCTCCGTGCCCTTATGGGCGCGGTGTTGCAAAGTCTTCGGTCCGTGGATAGCGGACTGAAGGAGGCTTTCAATGGCCTTCTCATAGGCTTCAAGGTGAGCCTAGTAATGTTTTCCCTTAAAGAATTTCTTTTGTGCAAATGTATAGCCTCATACACAGTAGCCCCCGAGACTCTGAATGGCTTGATCAAAGCCGGTCAGAGGATCAAAAATCAATATCTCGGATACTAATGTGCGTAGAGTGATGCGCAGGCGTCATCTTCGGCAGCAGCCGTCAACGCCGAGGAGTTGGCCGAGCTGAATCGGAAGCTCAAAAGCTCCGAGGACAACCTCAGCCTGGTGAACAAGAGGTTCGACGAGGCGCAAGGTAAGTCCGAACTGCAGTATTTACTACAGCCGTTGCATTTTTGTTAAGTAAGGTTTAAAGTAGCCTAAACGGAATCAGTGGATATGACTACATCTACCGCCGCAGAGGTCGAGAACCTCAAGGCCGCGCTAAGGACGGCTCAGCTAGAAGCGGCGGAGCAGAGGTCGGCAGCCGAACAATCAGCTGCCGAATTGACAACGGTGAAAACCGCTAGTCAGAAGCACGAAGCCAGAGTGGCGGAAGTGCAACAAGAGCTCGCGGATGCCGTCACAAAGTGTGAGGCTCTCGAGTAGAAGAATAAAGAGCAGGCCGCCGAGCTAACCTCACTGGGGTCGGTGGCCAAGGAAGCGCGGACAGAGGCGCGCGGCTACCAGGAGGAACTCCGCCAAGTGAAGCTTATTGCGGATGGTAAGCCATATTTGCTGCAAAGTGTCTTTGGAGGTAACAGGTTCGCTTTGCTCACGCGGGTGTGGCGTTCCGCAGGCGCCTTTACGGACCTCCCGAGGAGTGCGGCTGATGCGGCGAGGTTCTTCGCCGCCCAGGAGGGTCGGGCCGAACAAAGGCTGTTTTGGGCACAATTTCAAGCGCCCGAACACCCTCCCCTCCTTAACAACCAGATGAAGCAGCTGATGGAGCTGCATCGGATGGTGGAGGCCGTGATGAAGGACCTCTGCGTCAAGCTATGGCCTTCAGAGCCGCTGCCGAGCAGCTATTTTGGGTTGGTGCAGAGGTTGTACGACGCCGTGCCCCGAATTGATGCTTGGAAGCGCTCCGCGTGCATTGAAGGAGCTCGGATGGCCTTCGGCAAGACCATGGTGCACTGGCCGAAGATCAAGCCAGCCGAGATGGCCACCGGACCTCCACCCCCTGGGAAGGAGCATAGGCGCCCCGAGCAATATTTTCCCATCGTGATGGATGGTGCTCGGGCAATAGAGGCCCAGTGCTCGAAAGATGTAATTTATGAGTAGATTTAGTTTCCTTGTAGCCAAGGAGTTGAAACTTTTGTTTTATTCTTATGAAAGTTGTTGGCTGTGAATATAGTGCCTGCTTATGTTAATTTTGACTCCTGTGCGGCCGTTTTTAAACTGAAAGTTACCAGTCGTCAGCTTCAGCCCCCTTGCAGATACTGCATGGGGTGTTTTCTCATAATACTTGAACCCTTAGCCGACGTCTCGGTGCCCGGAGGCGGTCGTATGTACGGAAAACCAGGCAATCAGACTATGCGGTTTTAGTGCTTTCGCTTAGCCATAGGAGCTTGACTGCGGGGGCTGGTGACTAGCCCCCAGTGTTTGTGATATTCGGATGAGCCGCGGTTGATACCATCATCACATGGTTTCTGTAACAGAGAACCCTTCATTTAACATGGACTAACCTCCAACGATTTTTGGTTTGACACGAGTCATCGGATCGCCGACCAGTTCTCGCTTTATTGTGACAGTCAGTTTTCGGCTTTCTCCACTGAGGTACTTAACCAGGCTAGCTAGAAGTACAATCGTAGTGGTTCTCCCTTTACCCTCTTAGCCGAACAGTGCGGAACGTAAGAGGGTAAACACAGGAGCCGGGCAACCCAACTATTGACCAAAGACTCAATTCGGAACTGATTCATATAGTGCAATATCCATGACGCCGAGCACATAAAATAAAAGTAGGAGCCGGAATAAAGTTTGAGGCAAGATTTATGTTCGAGCCCCCGGTCTATTAGCCGGTTACTAAAAAAGGGACGTATCGTAATAGTTTACTTCGGCCTAAAAAAGCGGAAAGGAATATGCAACGCGAATGACTGCACAATTACCAGAGAAAAGTTGGTCTTTATTTCCTTTGAATATGTGACGTCCAACCGTACAATCCGGATTGCCGAAGTAACTTTGATAGATACTTTTGAAGAAATAAATACGTTAGAGTAAAGGTTTACACAGGGCCTTCATGAGTGGTTTGACGTCCCTACTATGCCCTGCAGCACGTCTGCGCCTTTGCTCTTTAAGAAGCTTCCGTGTGAGCGAAGCTGTCGACTGTATGTTCGGCGGAAGTAGTAATGTTCGGCAAACGAGCCCTTGGGGAAGGGTTTTGAGAAGTCGCCGTGGTATATCAGTTTGACGCTGATCAGGTCCTAGATGGTGCCCGTTGTCGATGTTGATTCGAAGACATCTGTTGGCCATTGCTCGATCGAACCGAGCTCTCGGTCTTTGTTTCATGTGTCCCCACAACTGCCCATGAAATTTTGAGCGCGAAATTGTGCACTCGAGGTACGTATTTCGCGACTAGGTGGGCCGTGTTGTGGGGTGCGTACCCCTATTTGGGGTGAGCATGGGAGTGCTCCGGGACCGAGGCTGCAGCTCGGGAGCGCTTGCGTGCGTCCAGTGTCTTGGCAGTAGACTGGGCTTGCGACGCCTCTTCGGCGGCTTGGACTTCGGCGGCTAGAGCCGCCATGTGTTCCTCTGTTCGGAGCGAGCGCTCGGTATTACCGTTGATGGTAATAACGCCCTTTGGTCCTGGCATCTTGAGCTTCAGGTATGCATAGTGCGGGACGGCGTTGAAGCGGGCGAACGCTGTCCGGCCGAGGAGTGCGTGGTAACCGCTGCGGAAGGGGACAATATCGAAGATCAAGTCCTCGCTGCGGAAGTTATCGGGCGAGCCGAAGACAACTTCCAATGTCACGGATCCCGAGCAGCGTGCCTCGACACCTGGGATTACACCTTTAAAGGTGGTGTTGCTGGGTTTGATCCTTGACAGGTCGATCCCCATTTTCCTCACTGTATCTGAGTAAATCAGGTTGAGGCTGCTACCTCCGTCCATAAGGACTCTGGTGAGGTGAAATCCGTCCACAATGGGGTCGAGCACCAGAGCCGCCGTTCCTCCATGGCGTATACTGGTCGGATGGTCTCCACGGTCGAAAGTGATCGGGCAAGCCGACCGCGGGTTGAATTTCGGGGCTACCGGCTCTAAGGCGTAGACATCCCGACGAGCGCGTTTCTGCTCCTTCTTCGGTATATGCGTGAAATAGATCATGTTCACGGTTTTGACCTCTGAAGGGAACTGCTTTTGGCCTCCGTTGTTCGGTCCGCGAGGTTCATCGTCATCCTTGCTGCGGGGGCCCTTGCCCTGTTCTTCGGCTGTGACCTTGCCGGCATGTTTGATTACCCAACAGTTATGGTTGGTATGGTTGGCGGGCTTATCCGGGGTGCCGTGAATCTGACAAGGCCTATCTAATATTCTATCCAGCGCAGACGGGCCATCCCGGTTCCCTTTAGAGGGTTTTTTCCGCTGTCCCAATTTTGAGCCGCTGAATCCGGCGTTTACTGCTGTGTCATCGGCTTTACCGCCGTTGTTTGAGTGCCGGCGCTTATTGTTCTTATTGCGCCGGGGTTTCCCGTTTCCGTCCCGGGCCTCTGAAGTGCCGGGGTCTTCGGGGTGGTTGCTTCGACGAGCTAACCAGCTATCCTCACCCACGCAAAAGCGGGTCATTAGGGAGGTAAGGGCCGACATTGTTCTCGGCTTGTCCTGGCCGAGCTGGCGGGCGAGCCACTCGTCCCGGATACTGTGTTTGAATGCCGCAATCGCTTCAGCATCCGGACAGTCGACGATCTGGTTCTTCTTGGTCAAGAACCGGTCCCCGGGCTGCTGAATGACATGGCTTAGGTCATCGGTGTCCGGTGGCCGAACATAGGTGCCTTGAAAGTTATCTTTGAATGCATCCTCGAGCTCCTCCTAGCTCCCGATGGAGTTTTCGGGTAGGCTGTTCAGCCAATGCCTTGCTGGTCCCTTGAGTTTCAACGGTAAGTACTTAATGGCATGGAGATCATCTCCTCGGGCCATATGAATGTGGAGAAGGAAATCTTCAATCCACACGGCTGGGTCAGTTGTCCCATCGTAGGATTCTATATTGACGGGTTTGAACCCCTCGGGGAACTGATGCTGCATCACCTCATCGGTTAAACACATTGGGTGTGCGGCGCCCCTGGCCTGGGCCACATCGCACCGAAGATCGGTTGTCATCCGGGCACGGTGCTGCTCCCGAGCTCTGTCGTTCCTATCGCGCCAGGCTTGGTATCCGTCCCGTCCAGCGGGCGCGTATCTTGTGGATCCATAGATGGATCTGGACTGGATCCCTCGGGCGTTCAGGTCGCGGCGCAGATCGTATCGGTCGTCCGGTTGAACCGGGTCTTTGCCTGCTCGGGGAGGAGGCGCGGGTGGGTATTCGGCTTCCCCGGCCGCCCTATCCCGTCCTCGAGGGGGGACGGGTGGGAGTTCGGTTTCCACAACCGGCCTATCCGGTCCTCGAGGGGGGCGGACGGGCTGGCTTGCGTAAGTTCGTTTGGGAGGCATGGGCTCAAGGACCTCATCCTCAAATTCTGGGAGTAGGCGCCACCGTGGGTAACTCTTGTATTGACCCTGATGTTGATCGTCAAGGCCCTCTTCAGCAGCTAAGACCATCGTCCATCTGTCGTTGAGCGTATTTTGTTCCGCTTTTAACTATTGTTGCTTCCTCTTCAAGCTTCGGGCGGTGGCGATGAGTTGCCGTTTGAATTTCTCTTGCTCCAGGGGGTCCTCTGGGACGATGAAGACTTCGGGTCCGAGGCTATCCTCCTCTTCGGACGGAGGGAGGTAATTGCTGTCCTCGGAATCCTCGAGGTCCTCGGGGTCACCCTGGTCTTCATGCCCTTCAGGGGCGTCGCGGTGCTGCTCGGGGGTGTTGTCGCCGAGCTCCCCCATGTTATCCGGAGTGTCGTTCTCTCCGGTGCCGTTTGTGTCTGTGTTGTTTTCCTTGCCCTTTCCTCGCTCTCTGGCTCGCCGTCGTCGGCGTTTGGGCGGTTCCTCGGCGGGGCCGTCGCCGTCCTTCATAGTCGTGTCGCCGTCCTTCTTGGGGGTATCGACCATGTAAACATCGTAGGTGGAGGTGGCGGTCCACTTTCCGGTGTTGGAAGTGGCAAGGGAAGGAGCCGTATAGGGCGGGACGTCGATATCCTCGGAGGCGTAGTCCAGCATGTCGGTTAAGTCTTCGACAGTGGCTACCAAGTGGGTGGTGGGTGGGACGCAAAATTCCCCATGGCTGGCCTCCTATCCGACCTGCTCCTAGTCCGAGGATGGGCCATCCGCGATATTCATCCTTTGGATCCGATCTAACATCTCGCTTAAAAACAAGAGGTCAACCAGATTCACGTTCGGGCATCCGTCGGAGTTGAGCTCCGGCGCGCCAATACTGTGAATGTGTTCGGCCAAGGGAGACCCTTGGTTTTCTGGCGCTGGGGTTGGATCTGAACTCAAGGCCAGATCCGAACTGAGGCCCGGCCCGGGGACAGGGACGGGGAGGGAATCCGAGGTCGAGGCCTCGGGATTGGTAGGCTCCTCGGGTAAAGCCGAGAACCCAGCAAAGACCAGATCGCCTCGAGCATCGGCGACGTACTCAAGGCTGTCGAACTTGATTTCCTGCTCAGTGGCGAAGCTGCCGACCCGGTCAAGGTGACCGGTCGGATCGGCGTGCAGCACAATGCTGCCAAACGCGAAGAGTTGTCCGGGGACAAAGATGTCCCCGCTACGGATTCCATCGCTGATGAGAAGGCGAGCCATTGATCCTTGGTGACCCACGGCGGAACTCTCAATGAAAGCACCAATGTCGGTACCAAAACCGGCAGATCTCGGGTAGGGGATCCGAACTGTGGGTCTTGGAATGAATGGGTAACAGAGAACGTAGAGACGTTGATTTACCCAGGTTCGGGCCCTCTCGAAGAGGTAATACCCTACGTCCTGCTAGATTGTATTGATGTGATTGTATGAAGGTTACAGAGTTGATCTACCTCGAGATCGGATGGGCTAAACCCTAGGCAATGGATATGATGATCCTCTATGGACTAAGCCCTCTGGTTTATATAGACACCAGAAGGTCCTAGGGTTACATATGGTCGGTTACCATCAGGGGATAAACATGCCGGTCACGCCAATTATTCCTTGGAGGAGACGCCAAGTCTTCGGAGGTTTCCTTCTAATACACGGGGTCGCCCACAATCCGGCCTTCCATCGATGAGTAGAGAGCGGCCCACCAGCCTGGCCTACGAGAGATAGGCCGGCAGCCCGAGTACCCCCTAGTCCGGGACACCCTCAATCAACACTTGTCCACTATGCTAGTTACCTCGTTACTGGTTTTGTTCTCTTTTCTCATTTCCGCATTTCGGCATCCCAGTGATCAAATCACAATGTGTCTGGCCAGACAATGATGGATACCGTAACACCGAGAGGGCCCGAGAATATCTCTCCATCGTCAGAGCAGCAAATCCCAATCTTGAGCTATCTCGTTCCTTGTCATACCTTTCCGTGAACCCGTAAGCTACCGTAATAGCCACCCAGTTACGGATGATGTTTAACAAACCCCAAAGTTCACGAAGCAAGTATGAAGGAACTCGCTACTCTCATGGTCTAAGGAATTATGCAAACATTAACCATGTCTGTGTTATTAACCATTAACTTGTGACGAATGTATCTCATAGCATAACATCAATTTGGGTCGATTCAACACAAGTGTTCTACTAACATTGTGCCCTCAAAATTGCTGGCATAGGCATGCCCATGATCAGGAAAACAGGATCATCATGCAATACTTGAGCTAGTCTTAGAGGCATGACTAGGAATACTTTTTACCGTTTATTATACCACACGTGCACATGAGTTTCACTCCGAGCCTCGTGGATATTGTAGACTCGAGAATCATTGCAGTTATAGCATGGAACATAAACATTCATTACAAACTTGGAGATACAAAATAACTGTTATTACTGCCTCTAGGGCATATCTCCTACAGACTCCCACTTGCACTAGAGTCATAATCCAGTTACATGGCTTCCCTAACACCAATGGCTATCCAGTGCTGCTCATGCTTTGCTCGTGGTAGAGGCTTTGTCATCGGGTTTGACACGTTCAGATCCGTGTGAACTTTGCGTACTTTCACTAAACCCTCTTCGACATGATGTCAAATGAGTTTATATTTGCGTTCAATATGTCTTGTCTTATGGTGCGAACTTGGCTCCCTTGTCTGAGCCACGGCGCCACTATTATCACAATAGATCTCCACCGGGTCCAGAGCACTTGGAACCACACCAAGGTCTTCAAGAAATTGCTTGATCCATATCACCTCCTTGGAGGCTTCTGAAGCTGCAACATATTCCGCCTCCGTCGTAGAATCCGCCACAGTCTTTTGTTTGGAACTTTTCCAATCAACTGCGCCGCCGTTCAATATGAAAACATAGCCTGATTGAGATTTGAAGTCATCTGGGTCAGTCATGAAGCCTGCATTAGTGTAACCACTTACAATGAGCTCTTCATCACCTCCATACACAAGGAGTAAATCCTTGGTCCTTCTGAGGTACTTAAGAATACTTTTGACTGCGGCCCAGTGTTCCAGTCCTGGATCACTTTGGTACTGGCTGCTAACACTTAGCGCATAGGAAACATCTGGTCTTGTACATAGCATGGCATACATAATAGAACCAACTGCTGAGGCATATGGAACATCATTCATCTGTACTCGCTCATCGAGAGTCCGGGGACACTGATTCTTGCAAAGCACTGTGCCAGGTGACATGGGGAGTAGGCCTTTCTTGGAGTTCTCCATGTTGAACCTTTTCAACACCTTGTCAATGTACGTGCTTTGGCTAAGCGCTATCAGGCATTTTGATCTATCTCTATAGATTCTGATGCCCAATACATATGCCGCTTTGCCTAAGTCTTTCATTGAAAAACTCTTCTTCAATGAGTCTTTTATTTCGCTAAGAAAATTCACGTCATTTCCAATCAACAATATGTCATCCACATACAAGATTAGAAATGCTTTTGCGCTCCCACTAAACTTCTTGTAAACACAAGATTCTTCGTCATTCCTGATGAAGCCAAACTCTTTGTCATACTTTTTCGTGAACCCGTAAGCTGCCGTAATAGCCACCCATTTACGGATGACGTTTAACAAACCCCAAAGTTCACAAAGCAAGTACGAAGGAACTCGATACTCTCATGGTCTAAGGAATTATGCAAACATTAACGAGATAGCTCAAGATTGGGATTTGCTCCTCCGACGATGGAGAGATATTCTCGGGCCCTCTCGGTGTTACGGTATCCATCATCGTCTGGCCAGACACCTTGTGATTTGATCACTAGGATGCCGGAACACGAAAACGAGAAAAGAGAACAAAACCGGTAACGAGGTAACTTGCATGGTGGACAAGTTGTTGATCTATGGGGATGCAATAAATCTCACCTCGGGTGTTTGTAATATATCGTGAAGCAACAGGAATAGCACACGGCAACTGGAGGTTCACTCGAATATTCATTCGTGTGGGTATAGGGGTCAATATGGGTGTCCATGGCTCCGATGTTGATCATTGATCGGAAAGTGTTCCGGGTCATGTCTATACTTCACCGAACCTATAGGGTCACACGCTTAAGGGTCATCTATCTGCTGAATACTAGACGGGGAGTCTGAGAGAAAATAACCGAAAAAGTTTCGGACGAAACGGAAACGTTCCAGAGAGAACACCGGAATAATTTCGGTTAAATTGAAAAGTTGTTTCAGGGGATTCCATTAAGTCAAATTGGTTTCGGCACACGCCTGGAAATTCTTAGAGGATGCCAGAAGTGTTCTGGAAACTTCTGGGAATTTTCCGGGATAAAAACCGGAAATGTTTCGGAGCTGCCGGAACCGCTTTGGTTGCTTTTCGCTGAAGAAAAACATTGTTTCGGAATTGTTTCAGAATGCGTTCAAAATTGTTTTAGTGGGTACTGGAATTATTCTAGGCACACAGAAATAATTTGGGATTTAACGGACGCAGAAAAATGTCTTCGTGAATAGTAAAAGTGCTTTATGGATATTTTTTGGAAAGCACCTTTTGGGATATTTTCCAAAAGGCTTCTAGAAGAACTTGGGAGCCAAGGAAGCCCCCTCATGGGGGGGGGGGCAAGAGTGGCCGGCCAAGGGAGGTGGAGCTCCTTGGAGCTCCACATGCCATCCCTTTTAGCTTTATTCTTTTATGAAAAGGCATAAAGTGGGGGTACTTTTTGTATTTTTGAATGCCAACTTTACCCCTTGGCTATCCTATAAATAGAGGTGGAGGGGTGCTCTCCAAACCTCATCCTTGCTCTCATACACATGCCATGCTCGTTTGGCTCTCTCTCTCTCTCTCTCTCCCTCCCAGCGAAATAGTTTCGTAGAACCGAAAGGCTGTCTGGGTTCCGGCAGGAACTAGCTCTGGACGGCGAAGCCCTGCCGGATAGCTGACACCGTATGTGTGCAACCCCGTAGAGAGTTTGTAGTTTCGATCTTTTGCCCGAGGGGCTGTTCGAGTGGCCTCCCGACGGGCTGTCCGAGTTACCGTTCGAGTTTCGGGTGTCCTCCCGAAGGGCTATCCGAGTTCCCGTTCGGGTTTCGAGGGTCCTCCCTAAGGGCTGTCCGCGACATCATCCGAGGGACTGTGCGACCGCCTCCCGAAGGGCTGTCCGGCAAGGGAGTACATCCTCGCGGTTGGGAGGTTGTAAATCCTAGCTGCGGGGATCTGCACCGACGATCTACACCGACTCTTCTTCCGCTGCGTTTCGAGTCGGTACGGATCAGATCAAACCTTGTATGACATCTCCATAGTGGTCCTGGGCATGCTCGCTGTACTGAATTTTCTTGTTTTCTGTCGCGTTCCCTACAAAGCAAGCTTCACATGTGTCAAATGATTCAAAATCAAAGGACGGTAAAACTCCATCTTTATGGAGTCTTTGCATGCGTTTCTTTCTGATGTGGCCAAGCCGACAGTGCCACATGAAAGTGGTGGTGGTATCAGCCTTCTTAAGGCATTTAGCATTCACGTTAAAGACATCATTTCCACATTCAAGATTTAGTATGAAAAGGCCCCCAACAATGGGTGCAAATCCATAAAACATATCCTTACAATAAAGCGAATAACCATTGTTCTCAGACTTGTAAGAGTACCCATTGTGTACTAAACATGATCCAGAGATAATGTTTCTACACAATGCCAGAACAAAATAACAGTTACTTAGTTCTAAAGTAAATCATGAAGGGAGACGTAGAGGCATAATGCCGACGGCTTGAGCGGCGATCCCAGCGTCGTTCCCGGCGCGCATCACGACTTCATTCTTTGCTAGCTTGCGCACCTTCTGCAGGCCCTGTATCAAGTTGTAAATGTGAGCAACCGATTCGGTATCAAATACCCAAGACTTAGAATTTTCGCTAGCAAGCAAAACGTCAATGACATTAACTTGTATAACAATATACCTTTTCCGGTTTTCCCGGACTTCTTATCTTCCAGATACTTCTTGCAGTTTCTCTTCCAGTGTCCTGTGCCCTTGCAGTAGAAGCACCCAGTTTCATTCTTGGCTCCGCCCTTAGAGTTTTTCTGGGAGCTGGTCTTACCGGCGCCCTTGCCCTTCTTGGACTTGCCATTCTTTTTGAAACTGGCGGTTTTACTCACAAGGAACACTTGCTTGCGATTTTTCCGTAGTCCTCCTTCCGCAGTTTTCAGCATCGCGAGCACCTCATTTGGTGTCTTCTCCATCCCACTCATGTTGTAGTTCATGACAAAACCGTCATAAGATGGGGGGAGTGAAGAAATCAACATGTCCATCATATGGGCTGATGGAATTGGAAATTCCAGGGTTTTAAGCCTTTCAGCGTAGCCAATCATTTTGACTACGTGTTCGCCAACTGAACTGCCCTCAGCCATCTTGCAATCCATCACGGCCTTCATGATATCAAACCGTTCAGACCGTGCGGTTTCCTTGTACAGAGCATCCAATTCCCGGATCATATCACGGGAGTTATGGAATTCAAAACGTTTTTGAAGCTCTGGACTCATGCAAGCTAGCATGAGGCACTGCACTAAGTTGTAATCATCATCCTTAGTGGCCCAGACATTTTGTTCATCTTCCGGGGCTGTGGCCGCCGGTTTAGCTGGAAGAGCAGTTTGAAGCACATACATTTTCCTAGCGCTCCTGATGACAATCCTCAGGTTACGGACCCAGTCCGCATAGTTGTTTCCAGTCGCAACTAACTTCTCTTTCTCTAACATTGGGCCTAAGTTGAATGCGGTGTTGCAAGCCATTTGATCTACAACGGTAAACACAAGTTTCACTTAGACTTTGTTCATAATCAATTTGCACTAGTGAATAAACATTTTTATTCTAAAGTGCGCTCCCACTCAAATCAATATCTCTCAAAATTGATTATGAGTGATTCAAGATCCACATTTCAATTCAACGCCATTGATGTGGACATCACTGATGACGAGAATTTAAATCGGTAGGCAAACTTGCCGATCACATCTTTATGTGACTCTTGTTCATCTTTCGATGGGTGTGTTCCGAGCTCAGGACTATCCTGCCTGAACGTTAAAGACAACCAAGTGATCTTGCTACGAAGTCTGACCTCACCCGCCTCATTCCTCTCAATTCGTTCGTACCCATGTGGACATGGCGCACCCCGAAAAGATACGAATTTCAGACGGTGCTACACTTGGGTGAACACTAACTACTTTGATATTTTTTTAAGTGAGAGATCACCCTAATAAAAAGTGACTACCGCGCAATCAAGAAGGGTGCATCATAAGGGATAAACATCTCAGGAAATTCATAATAGCATGATATGGTATAGCCCTTTCTGACGGAGAAGTCTTTAATTTCTTCGTCTTTGGCATTTGTGTCGGTGTTCACCTTCGCAAAGATTGCCACCACCTTGTCGAGGCACTAGATAATATTGCTATCTCTATAGCTAATAAAATAAGTGCATTACTTAAGGTTGAGACGCAGGTCATTAAAGTGACAATCATATGGCTCCAGCCATCATGCCGAATCATGACACGCAGGTCATGTTAGTAAATTTACATCATATAGTTATCTCATACATAATCGAATTAATATGAGCATTGCTATACCACATCACATGCACATCCTGCAAAACCAAGTTAGACGCCTCTAATCGGTTGATGCAAAATTTTATTTTACGTGGCTTCTAAGGTTTTGACTTAAACCGCAGCTACCAACATTTATCATCAAGTATGATTCTTCAAGTCGCTAGATTAACATCGCGGGGTGTATGAAACACGAGATAATAAAATCTCGAGCCCCATACTAAACTTCGCCATACGCATGACCCCCGTGTAGATCATATCTGCATTGCCCTTTCGTCTGCGAAATTTCATCTTTCTCTCAACTATGGTGGAACCCAAAGAACTGATAGCACTTCGTTGATCAATCAGGATCGCGGATTGCCAGAACTTTGTGAAATTCCACCATGCCGTTTCAAGATCAGAAATACGCAAATTCCAGAGAAGCAACAAGAAAATCGGGTAACAGATTTCATCTGCCACCCGCATAAATAATTTTCAGCAATAGATCTCATCTACTCCAAAATTATATTATGCAATACCCATACATCTCTATGTATTCTAGATCATAACCTGCATCTACGCATAGCAAGGCTCTTGATGCCACTGTAGGGGAACGCGACAGAAAACAAAAAATTTCGGTACAGCGAGCACGCCCAGGACCACTATGGAGACTGCATACAGGGTTTGATCTGATCATTACCGACTCGTAGCGCAGCGTCAGAAGAGTCGATGTAGATCGTCGGTGCAAATCCCCACAGCTAGGATTTACAACCTCCCAACCGCGAGGATGTACTCCCTCGTAGGACAGCCCTTCGGGAGGCGGTCGGACAGTCCCTCGGACGATGTCACGGACAGCCCTTCGGGAGGACCCTCGAAGCTCGAACGGTAACTCGGACAGCCCTTCGGGAGGACCCTCGAACAGCCCCTCGGGCAAAAGATCGAAACTACGACCTCTCTATGGGGTTGCACACATACAGTGTCAGCTATCCGGCAGGGCTTCGCCGTCCAGAACTAGTTCCTGCCGGAACCCAGACAACCTTTCGGCTCTATGAAACTATTTCGTGGGAGGGAGAGAGAAAGCCAGATAATGCATGGCATGTGTATGAGAGCAAGGGATGAGTGTGGAGAGCACCTCTCCACCTCTATTTATAGGAAAGCCAAGGGGTAGGGTTGGCACACAAAATACCAAAACACCCTCACTTTATGTCACACATAAAGGGAATAAAAGGCAAAAAAGAATGGCATGTGGAGCTCCATGGAGGAGCTCCACCTTGGTCGGCCACCCTCATGGGGGCCCCCCCAAAGGGGGTTCCTTAGTCCCTAAGTCTTTCTAGAAGCCTTTTGGGAAAAACCCCAAAAGGTGGCTTTCCAAAAAATTAACCATAAAGTGATTTTCACTATTCACGGAAACATTTTTCCGCGACCGTTAAATCCGAAAATATTTCTGTGGGTCTTAGAATAATTTTAGTACCCACTAAAATGATTTTGGACGCGTTCCGAAACAATTCCGGATTAGTGATTTTCATCTGCGAAAAGCAACCAAACCGGTTCCGGCAGCTCCGGAACATTTTCGGTTTTTATCCCGGAAAAATCCCAGAAGTTTCCAGAACAATTCTGGCACCCTCCAAGAATTTCCAGGCATGTGCCGAAACCAATTTGACTTAATGGTATACCCCAAAACAAATTTCAGTTTTACCGAAACTATTCCGGTGTTCTCTCCGGAACGTTTCCGTTGTCTCCGAAACTTTTCCGGTGACTTTCTCTCAGACTCCCTATCTAGTATTCAGCAGATAGATGACCCTTAAGCATGTGACCCTATAGGTTCGGTCAAGCATAGACATGAACCGGAACACTTTCCGATCAATGATCAACATCGGAGCCGTGGACACCCATATTGACCCCTATACCCACACGAATAAATATTCGAGTGAACCTCCAGTTGCCGTGTGCTATTCCTGTTGCTTTGCGATATGTTACAAACACCCGAGGTGAGATTTATCGGCATCCCCGTGGATCAACACTTGTCCACTATGCCAGTTACCTCGTTACCGGTTTTGTTCTCTTTTCTCGTTTCCGCATTCTGGCATCCCAGTGATCAAATCACAATGTGTCTGGCCAGATGATGATGGATACCGTAACACCAAGAGGGCCCGAGAATATCTCTCCATCGTCGAAGGAGCAAATCCCAATCTTGAGCTATCGTGTTCCTTGTCATACCTTTCCGTGAACCCGTAAGCTGTCGTAATAGCCACCCAGTTACGGATGACGTTTAACAAACCCCAAAGTTCACGAAGCAACTACGAAGGAACTCGATACTCTCATGGTCTAAGGAATTATGCAAACATTAACCATCTCTGTGTTATTAACCATTAACTTGTGACGAATGTATCTCATAGCATAACATCAATTTGGGTCGATTCAACACAAGTGTTCTACTAACATTGTGCCCTCAAAATTGCCGGCATAGGCATGCCCATGATCAGGAAAACAGGATCATCATGCAATACTTGAGCTAGTCTTAGAGCCATGACTAGGAATACTTTTTACCGTTTATTATACCATACGTGCACATGAGTTTCCCTCCGAGCCTCGTGGATATTGTAGACTCGAGAATCATTGCAGTTATAGCATGGAACATAAACATTCATTACAAACTTGGAGATACAAAATAACTGTTATTACTGCCTCTAGGGCATATCTCCTACAGGATCTTGTTACTCTTGGAAGTTGGAGACTCCTAGGCGGTAGGAGTGCCTGGTGACTGATACGTCTCCAACGTATCTATAATTTTTGATTGTTCCATGCTATTATAGTATCAATCTTGGATGTTTTTATATACATTTACAACAATTATATATCATTTTTGGGACTAACCTATTAACTTAGTGCCAAGTGCCAGTTGCTGTTTTTTCCTGTTTTTGGTTTTCCAGAATATCAGTACCAAACGAAGTCCAAATGCCACGAAACTTTTTGGAGATTTTTTCTGGACATAAGAGACACTAGAAGCTTCGGGAGGGGACGAGAAGATGAAGCAGCGGCCCACGAGGCACCACGGCGCGCCCTGGTAGCTCGTGGGGCCAACAAGGCTCCGTTTGACCTAATTCCACCTCTATAAATTCTCTAAAATCGGGAAACTACTAGAGGAGTCCACGAAATCCTTTTTCTGCCACCGCAAGTTCTTGTTCTCGAGAGATCCCATCTAGAGGCCTTTTCCGGTACTCCGCCGGAGGGGGAATCGATCACGAAAGGGTTCTACATCATCCTTGCTGCCCTTCTGATGATGCGTGAGTAGTTTACCATAGACCTTCGGGTCCATAGTTAGTAGCTAGATGGCTTCTTCTCTCTTTTTGATCTTCAATACAATGTTCTCCTCGATGTTCTTGGAGTTCTATCCGATGTAATCACTTTTTGCGGTGTGTTTGTTGGGATCCGATGAATTGTGAGTTTATGATCAGATTATCCATGAATATTATTTGAGTCTTCTTTGAACTCTTTTATGCATGATTATGATAGCTTCGTATTTCTCTCCGATCTATTGATTTGGTTTGGCCAACTAGATTGATTTACCTTGCAATGGGAGAGGTGCTTTGTAATGGGTTCGATCTTGCGGTGCTCAATCCCAGTGACAGAAGGGACATGACACGTATGTATCGTTGCTATTAAGGGTAAAATGATGGGGTTTATTCATGCGTAAGTTTACTTTGTCTACATCATGTCATCTTGCTTAAGGCGTTACTCCGTTCTTTATGGACTTAATACACTAGATGCATGCTGGATATCGGTCGATGTCTGGAGTAATAGTAGTAGATCCAGGCAGGAGTCGGTCTACTTGTCTCGGACGTGATGCCTATATACATGATCATTGCCTTGGATATCATCATGATTATTTGCTTTTCTATCAATTACCCAACAGTAATTTGTTCACCCACCGTATGCTATTTTCAAGAGAGAAGCCTCTAGTGAAAACTATGGCCCCCGGGTCTATCTTAATTATATATTGAAAATCCTAAAAATACCTTACTACACTTTTACTTTATTTATTTTATTTTATATTTTTGTTCGATCTATTTATCTATCATCATACAATTTAATCTTGCAATTGACCGGCAAGGGATTGACAACCCCTTGTTCGCGTTGGGTGCGAGGATTTGTTGTTTTGTGTGCAGGTACTGCTAACGAGTTGTTGCGTGATTCTCCTACTGGATTGATAACCTTGGTTTCATAACTGAGGGAAATACTTATCTCTACTGTACTGCATCATCCCCTCCTCTTCGGGGAACTCCCAACGCAGCTCACAAGTAGCAGGAAGAATTTCTGGCGCCGTTGCCGGGGAGACATCATCAACATCTATCAAGTACTGAAGTACCTACGCATAAAAATTACATCTCCTTGCATTTACTTTATTTGCTTTTGCCTCTCGTTTTCATCTCCTTCACTTCTAAAAAAGTTTTTACAAAAATACAAAAATATTTTCCGTTTGCCATTTTCTTGTTTGCTTGCTTGTTATCTTGTTTGCGTAGCCACGATGTCTCAAGAAAATACAAAATTATGTGATTTTTCTAATACTAATAATAATGATTTTATTAGTACTCTGATTGCTCCTCCCGCCGCTAGTGCGGAGACTTGTGATATTAATGCCGCTTTGTTAAATCTTGTCACGAAAGAACAATTTTTTGGTAGTCCTAATGAAGATGTTGCATCCCATCTTAACACTTTCGTAGAATTGTGTGATATGCAAAAGAAAAAAGATGTGGATAATGATATTGTGAAATTAAAATTATTCCTGTTCTCATTGCGGGATCGTGCAAAAATTTGGTTTTCATCTTTACCATGAAATAGTATCGATTCTTGGGATAGGTGTAAAGATGCTTTTATTACCAAGTATTTTCCTCCCGCGAAAATTATTTCCCTTAGAAATCAAATTATGAATTTCAAGCAACTTGATCATGAACATGTTGCCCAATCTTGGGAGAGGATGAAATTAATGATAAGAAATTGCCCTACTCATGGTTTAAATTTGTGGATGATCATACAAAAAATTTATGCGGGATTAAATTTTGTTTCTACAAATCTTTTAGATTCCGCCGCGGGTGGTGCTTTTATGGAGATTACATTGGGAGAAGCTACTAAATTGCTTGATAATATTATGGCAAATTATTCACAATGGCATACTGAAAGAGTTCCCACTAGTAAAAAAAGTGAATTATGTTGAAGAAATTAGTACTTTGAGTGATAAAGTTGATGCACTTATGAAATTGGTTGCTAGCAAAAATACTACTATTGATCCTAATGATGTACCTTTATCCACTTTGATTGAGCAAAATGATGATCTCGTAGATGTGAATTTTGTCTCGCGAAACAATTTTAATAGTAATGCTTATAGATTTAATTTTAATCCTAGGCTGTTTCCTGGAAATTCCTCTAATAACTATGGCAATTCCTATGGTAATTCTTATAATAATAATAATAGGATGCCCTCTGATCTTGAAAGTAATATTAAAGAATTTATTAATGCTCAAAAAGTTTTCAACACTAGGATAGAAGAAAAATAAAGTAAACTTGATGATATGTCTAGGAGCATTGATAGAATTATTCATGATGTGGAAAATCTCAAGACTAAAATTTTTCCACCCAAAATTGATATTAATGAATCAATTAAAGCTTTATATGTCTCCATGGATGAGAGTAAGAAAAGAACCGCCATGCTAAAAGCTAAACGAGAATTTTTAGAAAAAGCGATTCCTCCCGGTTTCTATCGTAGTAATGATGAAGATATTAAAATGATTGGTGTTTCATCGATTGATTCCTTGTTTATCAATATAAAACTTGATGAAAAGGGGACTGAAGAAGAGTCAACTTTAGCTAGTAGGTGTCCCCATAATTCGGAGGATGAAAATCTTGATGAAATTTTTTGATAAAAGTGGGTCTGGAGTGGTAAAAACTTTAACTAGTGATGTGCCCACTCTCTTGGATTACAAAGATTTTAATTATGATAGTTGTTATTTGATTGAGTGTATTTGTTTGTTACAATCCATGCTAAATTCACCCAACGCTTATGAACAAAACAAGGCTTTTACTAAACACATTGTAGAAGCAATGATGAAAGCGTTAGAAGAAAAGCTAGAACTAGAAATTTCAATTCCTAGAAAATTATATGATGAGTGGGAACCTACCATTAAAGTTAAAATTAAAAATTATGAGTGCAATGCTTTATGTGATTTGGGTGCTAGCTTTTCCACAATTCCAAAATCTCTATGTGATGTGCTAGGTTTTACCAATATAGATGAATGTTCTCTTAATTTGCACTTGGCGGATTCTACTATCAAAAAGCCTTTGGGTAGAATTAATGATGTGCTTATTCTTGAAAATAGAAATTATGTGCCCGTTGATTTTATTGTACTTGACATTGAATGCAATCCGTCTTGCCCCATAATACTTGGTAGACCGTTCTTACGAACTATTGGTGCTATTATTGATATGAAATAAGGTAATATAAGATTTCAATTTCCACTAAAGAAAGGGATGGAACACTTCCCTAGTAAAAGAATTAAAGCACCATATGAATCAATTATGAGGGCCACTTATGGAATCAACTTGAAGGATGACAATACTTGAAACTATGCATTATGCCTAGCTAGGGGCATAAAACAATAGCGCTTGTTGGGAGGCAACCCAATGAATAAAATAAATTTTTACTTTTTTATTTATGTTCTTGTGTGTTTTCACAATTATGCTACTGTTATGATTGTGTTTTTATGCTTTAATTAGTGTTTGTGCCAAGTAATACCTTTGGGATGATTTGGAAGATAGTATAATTGATGCTGTTTGGAAAACAGAAAGTTTTGCGTCCAGTGATGGAATTTTAATTCTGTACTGGAGCGTCAGAAAAATCTGAAATTTTTACACAGTATTGGTATATGAATTTCCCACGTTTTCCTAATTTTTCAGTATTTTTGGAGTTACAGAAGTATAGATTTTCAATAGATCTTTACAGACTGTTCTGTTTTAGACAGATTCTGTTTTTGTTGCATAGTTTGCTTATTTTGATGAATCTATGGATTGTATCGGGGGGTATGGGTCATGGAGAAGTTGGATTACAGTAGCATTATGCCAATATTAAATATGAATCAATTTACTACAGTACTTAGAGTTAAGGATTTATTTGTTATACTAACGGATCTCACGAAGGTTTTGTTGAGTTTTGTGTGATTGAAGTTTTCAAGTTTTGGGTGAGATCACGATAGATGAAGGAATAAAAAGTGGCAAGAGCCTAAGCTTGGGGATGCCCAAGGAAACCCAAGGTAATATTCAAGGAAGACTCAAGCGTCTAAGCTTGGGGATGCCCCGGAAGGCATCCCCTCTTTCTTCTACCAACTATCAGTAATTTTACTTGGAGCTATATTTTTATTCATCACATAATATGTGTTTTACTTGGAGCGTCGTGTACTATATGAGTCTTTGTTTTGCTTGATTTTTAGTTTGTCACAATCATTTTTGCTGGACACACCTATTTGAGAGAGCCACACATTTATCATGATTTGTTAGAATACTCTATGTGCTTCACTTAATATTTTTTTTGAGTTAGGCAGTTGCTCTAGTACTTCACTTACATCTTTTTGAGCACGGAGGTGGCTAAATTTTGAAGAAATATTTGAACTCTCATGCTTCACTTATATTATTTTGAGAGTTGATAAGATAAAATTTTGAAGAAATATTTGCACTCTCATGCTTCACTTATATCTTTTTGAGAGTTGATAATAGTAATGGTAATTTGCACAAGATATGAATTTGGTCCCAAAGTGATGAATATTCAAGAGGGATATAATAAAAACTTTCATATAGATCATTGGATATGATAAGTTTGATTCCTAGCAATAGTTTTGCGATATGGAGATGATAATATGTGAGTCATGTTAGTGAGTAATTATGATTTAGTAAGAATATTGGTGTTAAGGTTTGTTATGCATGCACATTAAGTCAATAGTTATGCAACGAAATTATATCCTACTTATGGTGCATTATTCGGTGTTAGTTATGTTCAATGCATGTTTATGACCGTTCTCGCTTTTTGGTTGGTTGCTTCTCAATATATTTGCTAGCCTTCATTTGTACTAAGCGGGAATGCTGCTTGTGCATCCAAACTCCTTAAACCCAAGTTGTGCCAAATGAGTCCACCATACCTACCTATATGTGGTATTTCCATGCCGTTCCAAGTAAATTTGCATGTGCCAACTCTAATTTTTCAAAATAATTTTCCGTTTTGTGTGCCCGTACCGCTCATGAAGCGGCAGGGGGTGGACAATATTTTCCATGCTAGGTGTGTTATTCTCACGATGAGTGTTTATTCACTTGTCATTGCACGAGAGAGTGGCCGGTAATAGGGATGCCCAGTCCCAAAATGAATTTTTTTTAATATGATGATAATAATAAATTCCTTGGAAAGTGTTGGTATGGAGGGCACCCGTGGATACGGCTAGCCATGGATTGTGAAAGAATGGTGGAAAGGAAATAAACTTTATTTTCTGTTTGGGAACCGCCTATAATGTGTCTAGCATGGAAGATATTAGGAATTCTCGGTCGTTTTTGTTGACAGGAAAAGCATGACTCTCAAAATAATTTTATCTCTCTAATTTAAGCTTTGAGCTCTGGCACATTTGTAAATCTCTGCTTCCCTCTGCGAAGAGCCTATCTATTTACTTTTATGCAATTTTTATTTTTATTTTGAGTCTCCATCTTCTCTTACAAAGCACCAACTAGAGAGCATTATTGTCATACTTGTGCATTGTGTGTAGCTAATATTGAGTGTGTTTCATGAATGGATCAATGATTGAGCATAATGGGCTAGGGATAACTTTCTTTAGCGTTGATATTTTGAAAGACATGGTTGCTTGTTAGTATGCTTGAGTATTTATGTCTTCATGTCAAACTATAGACTATTGCTTTGAATCATTCAAGTCCAAATATCCATGCTATAAAGAAAAGAATATATGATGAATATGATAGGTAACATTCCACATCAAAAATTCAGTTTTTATCATTTACCTACTCGAGGACGAGAAGGAATTAAGCTTGGGGATGCTTGATACGTCTCCAACGTATCTACAATTTTTGATTGTTCCATGCTATTATAGTATCAATCTTGGATGTTTTTATATACATTTACAGCAATTATATATCATTTTTTGGGACTAATGTGACGCCCTGAGACCGATGCTCCAGATGCCTTCCATTTATTTCCGTCGTTGCCGTGTGATTCGTTTGCTTGTGGCACTTTGTCATGTCATCGTGTGCATTTCATCCGCATGTTTTCATAAAACTTGCATCCGTTTGTAGTTGCCGGCTTCTCCGTGTCCCTGCCGTTGTCCGTTTCGAGACCCGACACACTCGCACGCGCCCGCGGCACCTCAGAATTATTATTTTATAAGTGGGAATAAAACGTTCTTGGAATGAGTTGAAAGTTGGCGTGCGATCTTATTATATTGTAGGTAGACCGCCTGCCAAATTTCGTCCCATTCGGAGGTCGTTTAGTGCCACAACGGATAATTATAGCGGCACTATAGCCGAATAAACGTCGGACGTTTTTGGTGTTCCGAAAACCGTGCCGGGCTGCCATCTTCCCTCTCTTCTCAGCCCATGGCCTCTACACAGCCCACCTAGCCTAGCCTAGCCCCCCCTCCGACCGGAGTCGTCCGATCGAGATCGAACGGCTCGAAAACACCTCCAAATCCCTCTCTTATCCCCACCTGCCTATAAATGGCCAGCCCCTCCTCGCCACTTGGCGCCATCCCAGCGGCCGTGCCGCCACCAGCCGCTGCCCTCCACCACTAGCACGCTACCACGTCGCCCCCAGCTTCCTCCTCAGCCGCGCGGCACGCCAAGCCCATCGCGGGCCCGCCTGAGCCCATCTGGGCCCGAGGGCCGTCGCCGCCCGTACGCGAGCCTCTGCCTCGCCCTGTGGCCGAGCTCCTTCCCGAGCCGGAGCTCCCGCCTCGACCCCGCCGCCTCGCCGCCGCCGGCGACCGGACCTCGCCGGAGATGAGTGCCCAGCCGCCCCTCTGCTTCCCTGTCTCCTTCTCTTTCTCTCCCGTTTCTCTCCTCTCTCTCTAATTCCGCCATGGCCGTCCTCGTAGGAGACCGAGCTCCAAGCGCACCGCCGTCCTCGGAGTTCGCCATCCGCCGCCGTTCTTCATCAGATCCGGCCGGGAGCCACCGGATCCGGCCTCCGGGTCCGCGACCCCGTGCCTCCTCCTCGCCCATGCCGGCCGCGCCACCAGAGCCCCGCAGGTCGCCGCGCCCAGCCGCTCGAGCCTCTGCTCGTTGACCCTGCCTCGCTGACCTGCTCACCCGATCCAGCGCCAAGTCCAGCACGCCAGCCCAAGCCACCGCAAGCTGGCTTGCCTCGCCGACCTGGGCTTGGCCCAGCTATGGTGAGCGCTCCCCCGCAGCTAACCCTCGCCCTGTTCGCCTGATTCTATGTTGCGCCCATGCTCTATTCCAGATTCGGCCCGATTCATGTTTTTTCCCACGGGACGAATTTATCCATTTATCCAAAAAACTGCTGTTTTACAGATTAGTCCCTAGAATCATGCATCTAATAACTTTTCACCCGTGCATTGGAATTAACCAACATATATATGTAAAATGCTTAGAATTTCATGTAGTTTCCCAATACGCAACTTTCATCCATGTCAAAATGTTTAAAATTGTTGTTTGCATTAATTTGCATAAATAACAATTAAAATGATTTATTTCGTAACTAAATAACCGTAGCTCCGAATTAAATAAACTTTATATGTAAATGGGGTGGAAAAGTGTGTAGATTAACATGGTGCATTTTCTTTTGGTGTTAAACAACATTAAAATTGCGTTTAGGGCAGAACAGTACCAATTTCGAAATTTGCATATGGGGATTTTCCGGAATTGTTATTTGTGTTTCCGGCCTCATTTAAACCTGCCTAGTTGTATGGATTGCTTATGCTTCACCTCTTGCCATGTTTAACAACATTTAAAATGGTTGAGCAGCATAAACGGCAGTGAACTAAAATAATTAAATGTGGAGTTTCATCAATATGCAACTCGTTGCATATTGAGCTTCACGTAATGTGTAGTATTTGATTGTTGCATTTGCCATGTCATTATTTAAACCGGACATGCATCATACTTGGTTGTGCATTATGCCATGATTATGTTTGTGTGTTTACCATGTTGTCTACTTCTTTTCGGTTGTGCTTTTTCTCGATAGTTCCGGTTATGTTGCGAAGTGTGAGGATTCGTTCGACTACGTTGGTTCGTCTTCTTCATGGACTCGATCTTCTTCCGAGCGGGATTTCAGGCAAGATGATCATGACCTTGGATATCTTTACTATCTTTGCTTGCTAGTTGTCTCGTTGCTATCGCTATGTCGCGCTTCCTACCACATATATGTCAGCCTCCCATATGCCATGATACAGCCTCTAACCACCCTTACCCAGCAAACCGTTGTTTGGCTATGTTACCGCTTTGCTCAGCCCCTTTCTTATAGCGTTGCTAGTTGCAGGTGCAGTGCAGGTTGTTCCATGTTGGGACATGGATATCATGGGATATCATAATATCTCTTATTTAATTAATGCATCTATATACTTGGTTTTGGGTGGAAGGCTCGGTCTTTTGCCTGGTGTTTTGTTCCACTCATGCCACCCTAGTTTCCGTAATACCGGTGTTATGATCCTTGATTAGCGTTCCTAACATGCTCAGGGGAATGGGACCCTCTTGACAGTTCGCTTTGAATAACCGCTTCCCGCAAGGCCTAACTTTGGTTTTAACATTTGCCAACATAATAATACTGAATTAAATAATTAATTTGCATAGGGAGTTAGCGCTACCCGAGGATTCTTAATTCAACATAATACAGGTGGGCCAGTGCCGATGGTGTTGGTCCGAAACGGGCAGACTGCGGGGCCACCACGGGGAAACTCGAGGCATTGGTTTTACTCGTAGGCTTTCCCATCCGGTCGTGGCCTGAGATGAGATACGTGTGGCTACTCTCAGGGTGTCGGCACGCCGGGAGGTCTTGCTGGACTTGCGTTACCATTGTCTAAATGTCTTGTGCACCGGGATTCCGAGGATACTTCGGGCTGACTCGAGGTTGAACGGGTTTTCTTGAGGTTGTGGTCTTCCACCGCAGCTTGTGTTGGTTTGTGATGGACCAGGTTGGAACACCCCTGCAGGGTTAAATCTTAAGCGAAGCCGTGCCCGCGGTTATGTGGCGACTTGGATATTTATAACCTCCGGTTGTAGAGAACTTGACACTAATTCTAATTAAAATACACCAACCGCGTGCGTAACCGTGATCGTCTCTTTTCGAGGGAGTTCGGGAAGAGAACACGGTGGGGTTATGTTTGACTCATAAGTAGGTGTTCAGGATCACTTCTTGATCATTACTAGATTGCGTCCGTTATGCGTAGTTTACTCTTCTTATTCTTGTACTCGTAAGTTAGCCACCATACAATGCTTAGTGCTTGCTGCAACCTCACCACCTTACCCTTCCATACCCATTAAGCTTTGATAGTCTTGCTACCCATGGTTATGGGATTGCCGAGTCCTCGTGGCTCACAAACAACAACAGATGCAGGTACAGGTAATGCGATGATTTGGCGTGAGAGCGATGCGCGTCTGCTTTTGGAGTTCTTCTTCTTCGTCAATCTTGGGATAGGTTCTTGGTCGGTAGCCTGGGCTAGCAGGGTGGATGTCGTTCGTGTTTTTCGTTTGTGTTTCATCCGTAGTCGGATTCTGCTCTTCTGTATGGTGTTTGCTATGTATTGATGTATTCCTGTGATGACTGTATGTATTTGTATGTATCCCCATCTATTATGTACATGGTACGATGTGATGATATCCACCTTGCAAGCGTTTTCAATATGCGCTTCTACTCTTGATGGGACCTCCGAGTTCCCTGAGAATAGGATCGCATATTGGGCGTGACAAGTTGGTATCAGAGCCTCAACCAACCATAGGAGCCCCCTTGATTGATCGAACCGTTGGCGAGTATAGAAGAAAAACTATTTTGAGTCTAGCTGTATATCGGAGAGTAGGAATTCTTTTTACTCCTTATCCCCTCCGTCGCTCTGGTGAGGAATTGTGACGTAGGTGTTTTGATTCTACTACTCTTCTCACTCAATTTTTTTTAGGATCACGCGGGTATTTTGGAATCGTTATGATATCGTTGTGATGGGAATTCTGTCTTGGTGCCTCCTGATCATATGGATTGGACCCGGAAAGTTGAGCTCCAAGGTGTTCTTGTCACATTCGCTATCATTTCAGTTCCTGAATACCAGAGGATGCCGACATCGAAACGCTTCTATACTTTTTGTGGTGGCAAATAGTGCCGTGACTTTTCCCCAGTACTGGAGGAGATAGCTCGGATGATCCACCGTGACTAGTATTGCAGTGTTTTCGAAGGTCTGAGGTAGACGAATTTGCGAAGTTTCTTGGTTGTGTGTTAAGGGTTGCGGATGCAGTTGCAGCTGATTAGGTTGTTGATTGCTGAGTAGGTTCTTGGACCCGCAACCTGATCGCATAACCAAGAAGTTTCGGGAGTTCTTAGGTGGGAATTCAAGTAGTTACCTAGGATATCTTTCCGACAGATGCATGATATGAGATTGGGGTTCGACGTCTAGTGGTCCGCCTGTCCACGGTCGTTTTTACAGTGGTCTCGTGGTGTCTTAAAGAGCCCTTGTAGCTTTGCTACGGCTTGGGGATGCTTCGTATGTCAAGGGCAGCAATGTACTTGATGGTCGCTATACGATCGAGCCCGTGTGGGCCCCACCACAAAAATTTCAGATGAAATCTCTATCATATGTTTGTTCCGGCTTATTCTGCAAGCCAAATCCTTTGTTTTGTTGTGGTATTCGAGTTGCTTCGAAGTCAAGTGTTGATCCATACCTTTCTAAGAGGTGTTCTCATATTTCTATGGGATTGCTAATACTTCATGTAAATTCTTCTTCAACCGGTGTGCTTTTTCTTCAAGCTAATCCGATCCTTTCAATATTTGCAAGATCAATTCTCAGTTTTCTCAACGGTGTTCGTTTCACCCGTTCCAAGTTGTCTTTCTTTTTCCCACCCTCCCACCCTTTTTCTTCGTGGAGTCAAAATTCTCAAATCAAGTATCCATGCTATTCATGCGAAGTCTCTTCATCCCTTTCCTTCAATGTTCTTAGCCGGTGATTTCTCATGAAGATGCTCAGGAGCTATAAGTTCATCATTCTTCGTTCTTGTTTTCTTCTCCGGTGGTCTAAATTCAAGCTCTCGGTGTTCATCATATCCTTTTCTTTTGTTCAAATGCTTTCTCATGTTGGGATTTCTTACCCAAGCCACTCTTGTTTATTCACCTCTCTCTATTTCATATTCGGAGTGCAGAAATTATCTCAGAAGATTCATCTTTCCATTCAGGATCCGTTCGTTCTATTTCGAGATTGTTATTTCATTCGAGCCATTTAAATCTAACCGGTGCAATCTCTCTTTCTAAGCAATCGTTCCAACGGTGTTTCTTTTGAGTGGGCCCTAACCCACAGGTCTTTTCCCAGGATCTTACCTGACTCTTCTAATTTTTTCCGGTGCTATCCTCAAATTCTTTCAAAGTTTGACGTAAGAATGAATTTTCATCAGTCAATCGTCTTCTTCGAGATTTCCTTCTAAACATTTCATTTTGGTCCCAATCTTCATTTTCTCATTGTTCCGGAGTGTCCCATCAATTTTGGTGGTGTTCCTCCTCGTCATTTCTCAGCATTTGAAGACAGAAGAAGATTCTCTCTTAAATCTTGCTCCGTTCTCTTGAAGATTCATGGTTCAAGCTTGATGCCATCCTCTCAATTGTTTTCATTCGTGAGAAATCCTTTTCATACCCATCCGAAGCATTTCATGAGTTCTTTCCATTTTCGATTCTCCGGAGGCCGTCATTTCAGAAGAATTCTTCGTTCTCAATGTTCATCTCTTGTTCTCAATTCTTCTGGTGCTTTGTTCAAGCATTCTCTTGTCAACTCGTGGTCGCTTGTTCTCTTGTATCTAAATTCCCTCAAGTTTTTTCGTTCGTTTCTAATTATTCCCAGTGATTCGTTATCTTTTCTTCGTTCCGTAAGTACGGTGGTTCGTTCAAGATTCATCTTCCTTTGTTATCATATCAATTCATTTGTTCTTTCCAAATCCTACCGGTGGTTCGTCAAAGACCTTCCCAAGTTTGCGCTATATCTCTCCTCAATCCTTGCAAGAAGAATAAGTGGCATGCCAATCCGTTGCTTGTCATCAATTTAAGTTGATGAAGGGTAAGCATGACATAATTCTTATTCTTGTTTCACCAAGGTGAGTTAATTCTTTGTTCTGGAGTTTTGTACATGTTGAATGAATTCTCGGTTCCAACTTGTTCATCTTTCTTTTCCGGAGTTCCAAGTTTTTCTCGGTTGTCTCATCACGAAGTTCCATCTAAAATCATTGCAAGGCTTCATCTTGTTCTTTTCAATTATTTTTTCATTTCGATCATCTTGTTATCTATCCGGAGTCCTTCGAGAGTTTCTTCATGGTGGTTCATCAAGGATTTAATTCATTCTCGAAGTGTTTCGACAAGATTCTTGTTGGAGCTCAAGTATTCTTCGTCTTGCATTTCAAAGTGCAATTCTTTCTACCTTATCTTTTGAGGTGGTATTATGTCCTTCTTGACAATTTGTCTTCGTGTTTCATGATTCACAATTGCCAAGAATGAGATATTTTAAACCCATCATTTTCTCTTCGTTCAAGAGGTCTTTTCAACCCATCAATTTATTTGTCAGAGTTATCGTCGTCTAGATTTCACCTAAAGCTTTTCCTATGGATTGCTGCTATTATGGTGCTTATGAATGATCCAAGTACCCTTTTATCCTCTCGGTGAAAGAAGTTTTCATCTCTTTGTTGACCTCAACCAATCAATTATTTTCCGTTAGTGGCCGGTTGTCACCTCATAATTTTAAGATGTTTTCCATAAGCCCACAACAAGCTTATTCTTTTCGTTGTTGATTTTCCAACAACTCCGTTCAATCCGTCTTTGTAAGGATGCTTTTCAAATTCATTTGTGGTAGAAATTGTCATTTTCTTCTCCGTTCTTTTCTTTCCAATGATCTAGCTTCTATTCTTCCATTTCGGAGGCATTATGGTGTTTCTCTCTTCGACCCATTATCTCGTTTCGCCAAGACCATGTTATTTCCGTGCTTATCCATTTTACCGGAGTGTGGTGTCCTTTTTTCAAGTCTTTCATCTTGTCAACCTCGGTTTTTCTTTTCTACCGGGATGCTATCCGAATTCTTTCATTCTTATTCCTTTTCTATCTTGTTCTAACCGGAGTGGTTTCATAGTCTGTCTTGTCTCTTGAGCTCTAGATTCTTGTCATATTCCCCGTTCCTCTTTTCTTCCAGAGTGCTCCCAACTTCGTTCATCTCCGTTGCATTCTTTTTTCCAATTATTTTTTCCAACCTCTCAAGGTTCTTTCGTTTCACTCATTTGTCAAAGAAGCAACTTTGTTTCAATCTTCCTCTTCCTCTTCCGTTACACTCCTAAGATCTCGGGTCGAGATCTTCTGTTAGTGGGGGAGAGTTGTGACGCCCCGAGACCGATGCTCCAGATGCCTTCCATTTATTTCCGTCATTGCCGTGTGATTCGTTTGCTTGTTGCACTTCGTCGTGTCATCGTGTGCATTTCATCCGCATGTTTTCATAAAACTTGCATCCGTTCGTAGTTGCCGGCTTCTCCGCGTCCCTGCCGTTGTCCGTTTCGAGACCCGACACACTCTCACGCGCCCGCGGCACCTCCGAATTATTATTTTATAAGTGGGAATAAAACGTTATCAGAATGAGTTGAAAGTTGGCGTGCGGTCTTATTATATTGTAGGTAGACCGCCTGCCAAATTTCGTCCCATTCGGAGGTCGTTTAGTGCCCCAACGGATAATTATAGCGGCACTATAGCCGAATAAACGTCGGACGTTTTCGGTGTTCCGAAAACCATGCCGGGCTGCCATCTTCCCTCTCTTCTCAGCCCATGGCCTCTACACAGCCCACCTAGCCCAGCCTAGCCCCCCCGCTCCGACCAGAGTCGTCCGATCGAGATCGAACGGCTCGAAAACACCTCCAAATCCCTCTCCTATCCCCTCCTGCCTATAAATGGCCAGCCCCTCCTCGCCACTTGGCGCCGTCCCAGCGGCAGCGCCGCCACCAGCCGCTGCCCTCCACCACTAGCATGCTGCCACATCGCCCCCAGCTCCCTCCTCAGCCGCGCGGCCCGCCAAGCCCATCGCGGGCCCGCCCGAGCCCATCTGGGCCCGAGCGCCGTCGCCGCCCATACGTGAGCCTCTGCCTCGCTCCATGGCCGAGCTCCTTCCCGAGCCGGAGCTCCCGCCTCGACCCCGCCGCCTCGCCGCCGCCGGCGACCGGACCTCGCCGGAGATGAGTGCCCGGCCGCCCCTCTGCTTCCCTGACTCCTTCTCTTTCTCTCCCGTTTCTCTCCTCTCTCTCTAATTTCCGCCATGGCCGTCCTCGCAGGAGACCGAGCTCCAAGCGCGCCACCGTCTTCGGAGTTCGCCGTCCGCCGCCGTTCCTCATCAGATCCGGCCGGGAGCCACCGGATCCGGCCTCCGGGTCCGCGACCCCGTGCCTCCTCCTCGCGCATGCCGGCCGCGCCACTAGAGCCGCGCAGGTTGCCGCGCCCAGCTGCTCGAGCCTCTGCTTGTTGACCCTGCCTCGCTGACCTGCTCGCCCGATCCAGCGCCAAGTCCAGCGCGCCAGCCCAAGCCACCGCAAGCTGGCCTGCCTCGCCGACCTGGGCTTGGCCCAGCTATGGTGAGCGCTCCCCCGCAGCTAACCCTCGCCCTGTTTGCCTGATTCTATGTTGCGCCCATGCTCTGTTCCAGATTCGGCCCGATTCATGTTTTTTCCCACGGGACGAATTTATCCATTTATCCAGAAAACTGATGTTTTACAGATTAGTCCCTAGAATCATGCATCTAATAATTTTTCACCCGTGCATTGGAATTAACCAACATATATATGTAAAATGCTTAGAATTTCATGTAGTTTCCCAATATGCAACTTTCAACCATGTCAAAATGTTTAAAATTTCTGTTTGCATTAATTTGCATAAATAACAATTAAAATGATTTATTTCGTAACTAAATAACCGTAGCTCCGAATTAAATAAACTTTATATGTAAATGGGGGTGGAAAAGTGTGTAGATTAACATGGTGCATTTTCTTTTGCTGTTAAACAACATTAAAATTGTGTTTAGGGCAGAACAGTACCAATTTCGAAATTTGCATATGGGGATTTTCCGGAATTGTTATTTGTGTTTCCGGCCTCCTTTAAACTTGCCTAGTTGTATGGATTGCTTATGATTCACCTCTTTCCATGTTTAACAACATTTAAAATGGTTGAGTAGCATAAACGGGAGTGAACTAAAATAATTGAATGTGGAGTTTCATCAATATGCAACTCGTTGCATATTGAGCTTCACGTAATGTGTAGTATTTGATTGTTGCATTTGCCATGCCATTATTTAAACCGGTCATGCATCATAATTGGTTGTGCATTATGCCATGATTATGTTTGTGTGTTTACCATGTTGTCTGGTTCTTTCCGGTTGTGCTTCTTCTCGATAGTTCCGGTTATGTTGCGATGTGTGAGGATTCGTTCGACTACGTTGGTTCGTCTTCTTCATGGACTCGATCTTCTTCCGAGCAGGATTTCAGGCAAGATGATCATGACCTTGGATATCTTTACTATCTTTGCTTGCTATTGTCTCGTTGCTATCGCTATGTCGCGCTTCCTACCACATATATGTCAGCCTCCCATATGCCATGATACAGCCTCTAACCACCCTTACCCAGCAAACCGTTGTTTGGCTATGTTACCGCTTTGCTCAGCCCCTTTCTTATAGCGTTGCTAGTTGCAGGTGCAGTGCAGGTTGTTCCATGTTGGGACATGGATATCATGGGATATCACAATATCTCTTATTTAATTAATGCATCTATATACTTGGTTTTGGGTGGAAGGCTCGGTCTTTTGCCTGGTGTTTTGTTCCACTCATGCCGCCCTAGTTTCCGTAATACCGATGTTATGATCCTTGATTAGCATTCCTAACATGCTCAGGGGAATGGGACCCTCTTGACAGTTCGCTTTGAATAACCGCTTCCATCAAGGCCCAACTTTGGTTTTAACATTTGCCAACATAATAATACTGAATTAAATAATTAATTTGCATAGGGAGTTAGCGCTACCCGAGGATTCTTAATTCAACATAATAAAGGTGGTCCAGTGCCGATGGTGTTGGTCCGAAACGGGCAGACTGCGGGGCCACCACGGGGAAACTCGAGGCATTGGTTTTACTCGTTGGCTTTCCCATCCGGTCGTGGCCTGAGACGAGATACGCGCGGCTACTATCAGTGTGTCGGCACGCTGGGAGGTCTTGCTGGACTTGCGTTACCATTGTCAAAATGTCTTGTGCACCGGGATTCCGAGGATACTTCGGGCTGACTCGAGGTTGATCGGGTTTTCTTGAGGTTGAGGTCTTCCACCGCAGCTTGTGTTGGTTTGTGATGGACCAGGTTGGAACACCCCTATAGGGCTAAATCTTACGCGAAGCAGTGCCCGCGGTTATGTGGCGACTTGGATATTTATAACCTCCGGTTGTAGAGAACTTGACACTAATTCTAATTAAAATACACCAACCGCGTGCGTAACCGTGATCGTCTCTTTTCGAGGGAGTTCGGGAAGAGAACACGGTGGGGTTATATTTGACTCGTAAGTAGGTGTTCAAGATCACTTCTTGATCATTACTAGATTGCGTCCGTTATGCATAGTTTACTCTTCTTATTCTTGTACTCGTAAGTTAGCCACCATACAATGCTTAGTGCTTGCTGCAACCTCACCACCTTACCCTTCCATACCCATTAAGCTTTGATAGTCTTGCTACCCATGGTTATGGGATTGCTGAGTCCTCGTGGCTCACAGATTACTACAACAACAGATGCAGGTACAGGTAATGCGATGATTTGACGTGAGAGCGATGCGCGTCTGCTTTTGGAGTTCTTCTTCTTCGTCGATCTTGGGATAGGTTCCTGGTCGGCAGCCTGGGCTAGCAGGGTGGATGTCGTTCGTGTTTTTCGTTTGTGTTTCATCCGTAGTCGGATTCTGCTCTTCTGTATGGTGTTTGCTATGTATTGATGTATTCCTGTGATGACTGTATGTATTTGTATGTATCCCCATCTATTATGTACATGGTAGGATGTGATGATATCCACCTTGCAAGCGTTTTCAATATGCGCTTCTACTCTTGATGGGACCTCCGAGTTCCCCGAGAATAGGATCACATATTGGGCGCGACAACTAACCTATTAACTTAGTGCCCAGTGCCAGTTGCTGTTTTTTTGCCTGTTTTTGGTTTCCAGAATATCAGTACCAAACGAAGTCCAACTGCCACGAAACTTTTTGGAGATTTTTTTCTGGACATAAGAGACACTAGAAGCTTCGGGAGGGGACGAGAAGATGAAGCAGTGGCCCACAAGGCACCACGGCGCGCCCCGGGGGAGGGGGCGCCCTGGTACCTCGTGGGGCCCACAAGGCCCCGTTTGACCTAATTCCACCTCTATAAATTCTCTAAAATCGGGAAACCAACAGAGGAGTCCACAAAATACTTTTTTCGCCGCCGCAAGTTCCTGTTCTCGAGAGATCCCATCTGGAGGCCTTTTCCGGTACTCCGCCGGAGGGGGAATCGATCACGGAGTGGCTCTACATCATACTTGCTGCCCTTCTGATGATGCGTGAGTAGTTTACCACAGACCTTCCGGTCCATAGTTAGTAGCTAGATGACTTCTTCTCTCCTTTTGATCTTCAATACAATGTTCTCCTCGATGTTCTTGGAGTTCTATCCGATGTAAGCACTTTTTGTGGTGTGTTTGTTGGGATCCGATGAATTGTGAGTTTATGATCAGATTATCCATGAATATTATTTGAGTCTTCTCTGAACTCTTTTATGCATGATTATTGTAGCTTCGTATTTCTCTCCGATCTATTGATTTGGTTTGGCCAACTATATTGATTTATCTTGCAATGGGAGAGGTGCTTTGTAATGGGTTCGATCTTACGGTGCTCAATCCCAGTGACAGAAGGGGACATGACACGTATGTATCGTTGCTATTAAGGGTAAAAAGATGGGGTTTATTCATGCGTGAGTTTACTTTGTCTACATCATGTCATCTTGCTTAAGGCGTTACTCCGTTATTTATGGACTTAATACACTAGATGCATGCTGGATAGCGGTCGATGTGTGGAGTAATAGTAGTAGATGCAGGCAGGAGTCGGTCTACTTGTCTCGGACGTGATGCCTATATACATGATCATTGCCTTGGATATCGTCATGATTATTTGCTTTTGTATCAATTGCCCAACAGTAATTTGTTCACCCACCGTATGCTATTTTCAAGAGAGAAGCCTCTAGTGAAAACTATGGCCCCCGGGTCTATCTTAATTATATATTGAAAATCCTAAAAATATATTGCTGCACTTTTACTTTATTTATTTTATTTTGTATTTTTGTTCGATCTATTTATCTATCAGCATACAATTTAATCTTGCAATTGACCACCAAGGGATTGACAACCCCTTGTTCGCGCTGGGTGCGAGGATTTATTGTTTTGTTTGCAGGTACTGCTAATGAGTTATTGCGTGATTCTCCTACTGGATTGATAACCTTGGTTTCATAACTGAGGGAAATACTTATCTCTACTGTACTGCATCATCCCCTCCTCTTCAGGGAAATCCCAACACGGCTCACAAGTAGCAGTGAGAAATCAATTTGTCATCTTCCCCGTCATTTGTGAAGGTTTCAAGGCCGCCTCAAGGTTTACCACTAGTGGTTGAGAATCGCTTTCGTGGTGTTATCTCAAGGAGAATAGCGCGAGCCTTCGTGGTAACACACATCTCTCCAACGATGACTAGCTTCCTTCTAAGAAAGTGAACATCTTGATACATCCTTATCTTCCGAGTCTTTGGTTATACCTAACCCTAGTTTTTTACTTGTGGTTTACTTTGATCATTTGACCTTGTATTAATCATATATGATTGTTTATCTCACCATAGCTATTTTTAAACACACCTTTATATTCTGCATTGCCTAAACTTGCTAATAATCAACGAAAATGTTGTATTTGTCCCTATTCACCCCGTCCCCTTGGGTACATCTCGATCCTTTCAACGTTGCTAGGAGACCAAACGTGCACCCCACCTTCTCTTCGTGGGCCGACCCATTAGCTATTTTGCCGACCTACTGCTATAGGATTTTGTGAGCCGTTTTTTTCTTCTCAAAACTGGGTAGCGTGCTACTTTAAGTTTTTTGCCGAGCCACTGCTAGAGGATTTGTTGAGCTGTTTTTTTTAAACCAGCTACTGCGCTACTAAAAATCTTTTAGAATTTAAAAAATGTTCCAGATTTTTTAAAAATATTTAAGAATTTTAAAATATTCATGATTTTTTAAAAATGTTCCGAAATTTAAGAATATGATTTGCCTTTTTTAGACACAAGAATAGGATTTGCCGTATAGCTGCTAGAGGGTGGGCCTGATGGGCCCCAGTCCATCCTGAGATTTTGGACCGCCTTGTAGACAAATGGAAATTAGATATTGAAAGCCACAACAAACAACTCCAGCTAGTCCCGACCAATCCTAGCCCAACAAACAACGCACGGATTGTCTCAAAAAAAAAAAAAAGAGAAAAACAACGCACGGGGGACAGCCGCACCGAGCCACTGCCTCCCGATTCTGCGCTCTCTGCCGCTCCCGTCCTCCCGATCTCGCCGGCTCGCGGCCTACCTCGCCGGAAGCCGTCGCCCCCCTGCACGCCCCGCCCGCTCGGCGCCACCCCGCCCACCGAGCTCCTACCAGCCGGTGCCCGCCGCTCGCCGAGTGACCCGCGATGAGCAAGCCAGGCGGCAGCGCTGGCGGCGCCACGGCGGGCCCGACGGCGGCGGCCGCGGCCGCTGCTGCGCAGAAGCAGCGGGCGCTCCTCCAGAAGGCCGACGCCGACGTTGGCAGCCTCGTCGACAACTTCTCCGCCCTCATCAACATCGCCCGCGTACGCCCCTGTTCCCTCTTAGCACTCGCCGGTGCCCTCGCCTCCTGGCTAACCAACCCTAACCCTGCGATTTTTCCTCGTCTCAGGTCAACGACCCGCCCGTGCGCAACTCGCAGGAGGCATTCCAGATGGACATGCGCGCCTCCCGCATGGTAAGTTAGTAACGACGACTCGCCTCACTGCCCACCACTTGTTCGGAGATTTGTTTCTTCCCGCTGTTCGAAATTGTCGTGCCCAAAATTGGAGCCAAGTTGTGCCTTAAATCAACAGCCCACGCCATGACAAGCTATAAATTTGACATCACTCGCAGCGAGATTGATGATTATGAGATCTAACCAGGTTATGAAACTAGCAATGAAGATCGAAACAGTAACGCCCGATTGAGTGGTAGTAGAAGCCTAAGCTATCCCTGTATTAAAACCCACAGCGCTGTAGCACAAAAGCCCACAAGGAGATATCAGTTATCATGTAATCATGTAGACTTAGCAACCAGCATGACAATGAATGTGATGTGGCTAGGGTGAAAATGTGGATGCTAAATACAGTAATGATATGATCAAAAAATAGGGATCAGTTCGGTAAGGTCTATTTAGGATCTAAGTCTAGATGAGCAGGGTAAGTTTTCAGGAATATAAATATAATCTCTGAAACACTCCAACCCCTGGTAGATTGATTTCATGGTCATGGACTTTAAAACTCAGTGTCCCAAGATACAGATGATGAGTGGATATAAGAAGACGCGAGGACTACCTTAGCTTCGGCGCTATAATTAGTGCTGCAATTGTAACAAGTTGATACAAGAAGCGGGGACTACCTTAGCTTCGGCACCTTAATTAGTGCTGCAATTATAACAAGTTGATACAGAAACTGTAGTAGCAGCTGATATGATATATGTTGTACTGCAACCTACTGTGTTTTGAGCTAATTCATTTTTTCTCGATTCGTCTTGTTTGGTTGTCAAATGCTGTTTTATGTTTTCCAGGTGCATTCAGCGGACTCTCTGTTGAAATTAGTGTCGGAACTTAAGAGGACGGCCATCTTTTCTGGGCTTGCTTCTTTGAGTGAGAATGTTGATAGGAGGATTGAAGTGCTCAGTCAACAGGCAGAGGGGACAGAGAGAATGCTGGAGAGGATTGGGCAGGAAGCAGCAGCAAGCCTTAAGGAGCTGGAGGCACATTACTACTCGTCTGTTGTGCGGACTCCGCTCTATGATTGAGGTGAACATATCTTGTCTTAGAAAAAAATATGTGTTTTTAGCTCTGCATCAGTTTGCTTTCTTGTATGATTCTTTACAAGGCTGTCATGTTGTTGCATTTACCTTTAGCGTTAACTTATGGAAGCAGGAGTTATATATGTGGTACAATAGTTTAACGAGGGTACCATCTATGTCTGTAATAACATATGCAATGCATATTCCAAGGAAATACCACTGAGTCGAGCAAGGACTTCATCACTCGACACGGTCAGACTTTGAAGTAGAAGGAACCATAACCAAGCAGCCAAGATTAGCATTAAAACATGTCTGTCGTTGCTTGATACTAGTCCACAAGCAATACTTCAAATTTATTTACGCCCACGTGCCCTGCATGCGTTTTATTTTGCTGGGATGCATTCTGCTTCCCTTGTAGTAATTTGTCTTTATGATCAACAAAGGCTGGTAGGGGCCTTTTTCCCTCTTGTTTCCCTAAAGAGGTAATTAAGTACTCTATGGTTATATATCAGTTGATGATTTATTGTTTGCGGTTTGGAGGCAAAGAACTTAGATAGTGAACAGTTGATGAACCATGCGGTTTGCGTTCTGGGGACGTATAGAAGTTCATGTCTTTGTATAATTTCCAACTGACGAGTTTGCGTCTGTCAGCTTAGTTGAAGAACTTGGTTGATGGCAGATAACAAGTGCCTGGGTGGATTTAACACATGTTTTTTAGAGGAAATTTAAAACAAAACTTACCTGCTGAAATCATGGGAACTGTACCAGGACCAGCGCAACAACTTAACTCTTTTTTTTTTTTTTTTTTTTTTTTTTTTTTTTTTTTTTTTTGCGAAAGAACAACTTAACTCTTTGACTTGCTCTTTTGAGCTGATTTTGATTCGTGACGCTTTTGCAGCCATTCATGGTTTCAGGATGTCTCTGGCTTCCCGCTGGTAGCAGTGGCGCTTACTGAACTGAGCGGCGCGCAAGGACATGGTCGATGTAACCTGTGTAAAAATCACCTTAAACTATGTGGTTATTTCCAACGATGTCGTATTAGCCATTGAGATAGCGTTCTAGTTCCTGCCTGTTGTCCTAATTTCTAGTTCTTTTTCGAAGGTTATTATTATCATGTATACTCCCATGAGGTGTTTGCGCACTTGTGTTTCTTTTCTGACCTCGCGTGCTACTCCATTTTCTGTGAGTATCATTTGTAACCCAAACCTGTAATTCTAGGTCCCCAGCAGATTAGCCTGTTTTCCTTTTTAGTTTAAATTCGTATTCGTGTCTTTATGCATCCCCCTACATGGTTCTTGAATGATTTTCTTGTGTCTTGCTGTACGAAACCGCCCGTTTCTCTCGGATGCATTTTTTTTCTATAAAATGGATACACTCACATTCATTTCTAGAGTATGTTCTTTGGGACACTGACATTATGTTCATCGTACCCGCAAAAAAAAAGACATTATGTTCATCAAAGTCTTTTGGCTACCGTACGATTGCCAAAAGACAAGAATCATACGTAGAATGATGCGAGTTTTGAGCCGTTCCGCCTCCCTTGTCCCGTCAAGCGTCAGTTCCAGGACAGCTCTGTACTCCTACTTGGCCCTGGATGTGGGCCAGGGAGAAGTTGTGCGTGTCGTGCGTGCAGTTCACCAGTGGTATTTTTCATTTTGTTTGGGCCTCTTTTTACCCCACCGTACTCTACCGCTTTTGTTTTCCACTGGCCTATTGACCTAGCCAGTACTGTACGAGTAAGCCGTAGCCTGCTGCTGCGTACTGTGATCTGAGCTGGCCGAGTCTTGGTCGTGAAGAAAACATGGAGCTTGCTCCACAAGTCCATGGAGGCAGCTGGTCAGCAGGAGGCGTAGGGAGTGTGCCGTAGCAGCAGTAGCTAGCTGGCTGCATCATCACTCTTTCTTTTTGCCAGCGTACCTGTCGGAGCCCTGTACTTGGGAGATGTAAAGGGTGATATGCAGCATCAGCTCGTGAATAGAGTGACAGCAGTCAAATGCGCGACACGGCTTGTGTGAACAGAAAAGATGGCCGGAGATGCCAGGAGTAGTATTTGCCACGGCAGCCCTACATTCACCTGCAGCAATGCCAAAGAGCAGCGACACGAAACCGGAACGTTCGTTTTTTTCTACGCTCTTATATTATGGGACGGAGGGAACATTCGTTACAAGAGGCAAGGAGAAACAAACAGGGGGCTGGGAGTATGATGGTCATGATTGTAACTTAGCAACAGAACACATTATTATTAGTATTGGGTTTCTTGAAATGGCGGGAAAAGAATCATATTAGTACTACGTAAGTATGGGAGTGACCACGGATGGCCTGTATTTACGACAGAGCGAGCGCACAGTGGAGCGTTCGGCCAGCTCGGGCTCGCGAGATCCTCTCTCTTCCCCGTCCTCTGCTGCTGGATGCTGTGGTCACGTGGATGCAAGGCAAGGTCGTCCGCAATTCCCCGGTCAGACACGCATGTTGCCGCCGTGTTAACGTTGATGGCCGACGCGGCAAAATTGTTTATTTGTTTATTCCCATGTTGTTTGATCTGGTAGCGTGACGGCTTTGCCTGAAGTTGTATATACGAAGCGAGAGCGAGGGGAGAAACGGAATTGCTAGGTAGGCAGGCTGACGTGGCTGTGCCATGCTCCTACGGCTCCAACCTCCAAAGCCAGTGAGAAGCTAGGCGACCCGATCAGCACCTTGACCTTCACCACGTACAGTGCTGTACCACACACAGCACTACACGGCGTGGACTGGAATCGAGACGATACGGGTGGGCCCGGTTTGAGCCTGTGTCAACCCGGCCGCCACCATGCCGTCAGCTTAGCACGTGTATGTTAACTCTCTAGTAGTATCATATCATGGATGACAGCGTCAATAGGATGATGATGAATCTTCGCAAAGCACTACCGATCATAGTAGTCCCGGATCCCTAATGGAATGGATGATGCACATTGATTTCTTTTGGTATGGGTGGGGAGGGTGAGGGGCAAAATTGTATATATGGTCGAACATACTTAGGATTTGGACACGTACCCATGCGATCCCGTGAGCGACATGGGTGACTCCTAGCGCCGCCAAAGCTCGGCGCATCCCATCCTGTCCCTCGCCGTCACCGGAGGGCAGCGGCGGCAAGGCTACTCATCTCTCTCGCGGGGCTGGCTGGCGGCACGGGACGTCTTGGCTTCACGTAGCCGTGGGCATTGCCATGACCCGCGGCGGCGCGACCGCAAGCTTCCGACGGTGGCGGCGGCGCAATGGCGTGGTTGAGGCGCAACGGCGGGCATGCTCGGAGCGGGCACAATGCTCCAGTCGAGAGGCGCGACGCCGGTCTGGCGGTTGTGCGCTCCTGATCTAGCGATGGTTGCGCTTCGTGCGGCGCGCGTTGACGATGGTGATCTGACTTTCGCGCTTCAGTTCCGATCATGTCGGCCCCTGGCTTGGGCAGGGCTCCCTCCGGCGAGGTGCTTGTCGGCGGTGGTGCGCTCCACCGTTGGTGTTGATCATTGTGTTTAGCTAAATAAAATATATGACATGTTAAACTGTTTGCTCCTCCCATGCAAACCTATGATCGTCATTTCATCATCAAGCGGTTTAGTCGAGGGAACCAGATGTGCCTGCATACCTGGCAAGTGATTTTAAACATAAATGTTGTTCCTAACCTTCTCATTCGAAGCATTATTTTTTCGACAAAAGGTGGATTTTATTGGCTTAAAATGGAGCATCTAGAGGATACATAACACAATGAGCATCTAGTGGATTTTATTGGCTCATTCGAAGCATGATAGCGCAGTGGTACACATAGAATGGGTTTGCCCCACCACTACTTGGGACCCAAGCGGAAGAAGCTTTACATCATAATAAGTTGTTTGTATTCAATGGTAGTTTTTTAGAAGTTGTTTGTATTCAATGATTTTTTTTGCTGGTGAGTATTGAATGGTATTCGGATATTTGTTGACAATAATGTGATTATCGACCCTCGTTCTTTATGCATTAAATCTGAGAACATAACATCTACAACAAAATTGTTGTTGCGGCTTGAACTGTATCTGAAATTGGTTAAGTTTAGGGTTATCCTTTAATGAAGTGCTGGTGCAAAAAAAACTCTTTAAACATATGGTGGAAAGCCTTGTGTATTATGGGAGGACAAAATCAAGACAATGATATTTGTTTTCTTTTTGCAGTAAACAGGAGGTGTATGGCTTACATTGTTAGAGGGAAATGGAAGGTATTGAAGTGAGGAAGAGGCAAATATGTTGCTATGAAATATTAAACTGGTTCTTGGTTTGAATACATTCTAGATCCATTTATTTTTGTGCCCGAGCATTGCCAAATGTCAAAGATTTGTCTTTTGTGTTATTCACTCAACAATGTTGTGTTGTTTTAACTCATATTTTTTTTTTACCGTAGAGAAATCAGAAATGGATATCTTTTCTAGGATTGGAGAAGAAAACAGAGTTGGGGGACTGCGATGGCCTCTTCGATGCAGGCCATGGACACTGGTCATAAGAGTGTGCAATGAACACCGCCTAGGAGCAAGTGGACTTGATGATAAAAAAATGTTGAGGTAGACCGAGGAGCAAAAACATGCGGGCATCTCAAGAAAGATTTTTGGCAGTCCAACATGTTCTAATTCTACAAGTGATCTAAATTTCTTATTATGTTTTCATCCATCGTAATACATAGCATACCGGCATACGTGACATTTTAGAGCCCTAGTGTCAGTGGATGTTTTTGCATTGTTTTCGCCATTTATTGTATTTTGTTTTTGCCATTTATTGTATTATGATTGGACTATCCAATGTTTCCATCATACCCGCCGAATTTTCAGGATTGGATTGAAGAGATTATGTTGTTGAGGTTATAAACATGGTTAGTGGTTGTTTAGCGGGCCTTTTTTGAGATACTCCTCCGTTCCTAAATATAAGTCTTTCTAGAGATTTCAATATGGATTACATGCATACGGATGTATATAGACATAGTTTAGAGCGTAGATTCACCCATTTTGCTCCGTATGTGGTCCATATTGAAATCTCTAAAAAGACTTATATTTAGGAACGGAGGGAGTATAAGGTTAGAAACAATTTTAGACACCAAAGCTTCATCAACATCGACACAGACTAAACGGCGCGGCAACGCGCGCGTCCGCTTCTATTCACTAGGATATGAGAACAAAATTGACTCATGAGAGCAAAATTGTTGGACTTCCCTTTAGTTTGGCAGGCCTAGGTATCGTGTGTAGCTCCACCACTCTCTTAGATACATTTAAAAAATGGATACACTGACACTAAGTTTTACAGTATGTTATTTGGGACACTGTGACATTATGTTCATCAAAGTAGTATGATGATGAGTAGTACGATTGCCAAAAGACAAGAATGAGTAGTATGATGATGCAAGTTTGGAGCCGTTCCGCGTCCCTTGTCCCGTCAAATGTCAGTTCCAGGACAGCTCTGTATGTAGTACTTGGCCCTCAATGTGGGCCAGGGAGAAGGGGTGTGTGTCATGTGTGGGCAACGATTAGCAGGATCTGACACTGTTTCCAAATAAAAATCACGATCTGACCCTTTTCCTACCGCCGTAGTCCCTGGTGGTAGGGTATAACTGCCTACCGCCGAGGTCTCTGGCAGTAGGGTTCCGGTCAAAGTAGACGGCGCCGTCTGGCCGTGCTGACATGGATAAGTACCTACCGTCAAGGTTCTCAGTAGAAAGTAGTAATACCCTACCGCCAGGGACTATGGTGGTAGGGTTCTGAAGAGTTAAGTGAGTGAAGGGCTTGGGTGGGCCCACCCACCGACCCATTCACCCGCACACTCTCTTCTTTCCTGAGTTGTTGCCTTTTTTCCCTCTCTCCCCCATCCAAGACCCTCTCAAATCTCCCTCCATTGTTTGAGATTTGTCCGGTGAATCCATGCCATTTTCATCACTCAAGGTACCTCTCTCACCCCCCCCTTATTTTGGTTGTGTTGCTGCAATAGTTTGCCCCCTTGTGTTTTGGAGATTGTTGCCAGAAACATGCATGGAATGATTTGTTTGCTAGTTCACACAGAGAGAAATAGTCCATGCAAGCCCGAGGAGAATGTTGTATTCGGTGTCAAGTTCGAAGAACTTCACCGAAGATTATCTGCGTTGCAGAGAAGGATGAGCTACATTTTTGTGGACATATATACAAGTAGAAGGAATGGTCCCCTTAAATTTATTGCTGACGTGAAGCAATTTCCCTTCGAAGTATCCGAAGAAAAATGACTGCAGCCGAGAAGATTGAAGACAAGGTGAAGGCGTAGCATTTATTTCGTTGTTCTTCTTTCTCTCATTTGAGTCCTAGGACGTCCGTACTATTAAGAGGGATATAGGTTCTCGACGCTTAGGTCCGCTGTGATGCTTAACCGAAACTTATGAAAGACTGAGAGAAATCTCTTTGTGCTCCGAATGATTACCTGTCAGCAGAAGACGTTGTTCTTCGGTGCTGTAGGATATATCTTTCGGACTGAGGAGTTAGCATTTCTTGCTCCGCAAGAAATGTTACCATTGTGCTCAGTTTCAACCGTTGGAAACATGCCATTCGGTCATTGGCTGATTGATATCTACTACGCAATTTTATTCTTGTAGACGTTGTTGGGCCTCCAAGTGCAGAGTTTTGTAGGACAGTAGCAAATTTCCCTCAAGTGGATGACCTAAGGTTTATCAATCCGTGGGAGGCATAGGATGAAGATGGTCTCTCTCAAACAACCCTGCAATCAAATACAAGAAATCTCTTGTGTCCCCAACACACCCAATACAATGGTAAATTGTATAGGTGCACTAGTTCGGCGAAGAGATGGTGATACAAGTGTAGTATGGATAGTAGATATAGGTTTTTGTAATCTGAAATAATAAAAACAGCAAGGTAGCAAGTAACAAAAGTGAGCACAAACGGTACTGCAATGCTTGAAAACAAGGCCTAGGGTTCATACTTTCACTAGTGCAATCTCTCAACAATGCTAACATAATTGGATCATATAACAATCCCTCAACGTGCGATAAAGAATCACTCTAAAGTTCTTATTAGCGGAGAACATAAGATGGAAATTGTTGTATGGTACGAAACCACCTCAAAGTTATCCTTTCCGATCAATCTATTGAGCCATCCCTATAAGTGTCACAAACAGCCCTAGAGTTCGTACTAAAATAACATCATATGATACGCATCAACCAACCCTAATGTCACCTAGATACTCCAATGTCACCACAAGTATCCATGAGTTGATTATTCGATATGCATCAAACAACTTCAGATTCATAATATTCAATCCACACAAAGAACTTCAAAGAGTACCCCAAAATTTCTATCGGAGAAAAGAAGATGAAAACGTGCAATCAACCCCTATGCGTAGATTACCCCAATGTCACCACGGGAATCCGTAAGTTGATTACCAAAACATACATCAAGTGACTCAATTGAATACCCCATTGTCACCACGGGTATCCGCATGCAAGACATACATCAAGTGTTCTCAAATCTGAAATATTCAATCCGACAATAACGAAACCTCAAAGGGAAAGACTCAATTCATCACAAGAAGATAGAGAGGGAAGAAACACCATATGATCCAACTATATTAACAAAGCTCGCGATACATCATGATCGTGCCAAATCAATAACACGAGAGAGAGTGAGATCAAACACATAGCTACTAGTACATACCCTCAGCACCGAGGGTGAACTACTCCCTCCTCGTCATGAAGACCGCCGGGATGATGAAGATGGCCTCCGGTGATGATTTCCCCCTCCGGTAGGGTGCCGATGTAGGGGAACGCGACAGAAAACAAAAAAATTCGGTACAACGAGCACGCCCAGGACCACTATGGAGACTGCATACAGGGTTTGATCTGATCCGTACCGACTCGTAGCGCAGCGGAAGAAGAGTCGGTGTAGATCGTCGGTGCAGATCCCCACAGCTAGGATTTACAACCTCCCAACCGCGAGGATGTACTCCCTCGTCGGACAGCCCTTCGGGAGGCGGTCGGACAGTCCCTCGGACGATGTCACGGACAGCCCTTCGGGAGGACCCTCGAAACTCTAACGGTAACTCGGACAGCCCTTCGGGAGGACACTCGAACAGCCCCTCGGACAAAAGATCGAAACTACGACCTCTCTACGGGGTTGCACACATATGGTGTCAGCTATCCGGCAGGGCTTCGCCGTCCAGAACTAGTTCTTGCCGGAACCCAGACAGCCTTTCGGCTCTATGAAACTATTTCGCTGGGAGGGAGAGAGAAGCCAGACAAGTCTATGGCATGTGTATGAGAGCAAGGATGAGTGTGGAGAGCACCCCCTCCACCTCTATTTATAGGAAAGCCAAGGGGTAAAGTTGGCACACAAAAATACCAAAAGTACCCCCACTTTATGTCTTACATAAAAGAATAAAAAGCAAAAAGGGATAGCATGTGCAGCTCCAAGGAGCACCACCCCCTTTGGCCAGCCACCCCTTGGGGGCCCCCCCATGAGGGGCTTCCTTGGCCCCCAAGCCCTTCTAGAAGCCTTTTGGTAAAGCCCTAAAAGGTGGCTTTCCATAAAGTAACCCAAAAAGCACTTTCACTATTCACGAAGACATTTTTCTGCGTCCGTTAAATTCCAAATTATTTCTGTGTGCCTAGAATAATTCCAGTACCCACTAAAACAATTTTGAATGCATTCCGAAACAATTCCAGAACAATGTTTTTATCTGCGAAAAGCAACCAAATCGGTTCTGACAGCTCCGGAACATTTCCGGTTTTTATCCCGGAAAATTCCCAGAAGTTTCTAGAACACTTCTGGCATCCTCCAAGAATTTCCAGGCGTGTGCCGAAACCAATTTGACTTAATGGTATCCCCTGAAACAACTTTTCAGTTTTACCGGAACTATTCCGGTGTCCTCTCCGGAACGTTTCCGTTGCGTCCGAAACTTTTCCGGTGATTTTCTCTCAGACTCCCTGTCTAGTATTCAGCATATAGATGACCCTTATGCGTGTGACCCTATAGGTTCGGTGAAGTATAGACATGACCCGGAACACTTTCGGATCAATGATCAACATCGGAGCCATGGACACCCATATTGACCCCTATACCCACACGAATGAATATTCGAGTGAACCTCCAGTTGTCGTGTGCTATTCCTGTTGCTTCACGATATATTACAAACACCCGAGGTGAGATTTATTGGCATCCCCGCGGATCAACAACTTGTCCACTATGCCAGTTACCTCGTTACCGGTTTTGTTCTCTTTTCTCGTTTCCGCGTTCCGGCATCCCAGTGATCAAATCACAATGTGTCTGGCTAGATGATGATGGATACCGTAACACCGAGAGGGCCCGAGAATATCTCTCCATCGCCGGAGGAGCAAATCCCAATCTTGAGCTATCTCGTTTCTTGTCATACTTTTCCGTGAACCCGTAAGCCGCCGTAATAGCCACCCAGTTACGGATGACGTTTAACAAACCCCAAAGTTCACGAAGCAAGTACGAAGGAACTCGATACTCTCATGGTCTAAGGAATTATGCAAACATTAACTACCTCTGTGTTATTAACCATTAACTTGCGACGAATGTATCTCATAGCATAACATCAATTCGGGTCGATTCAAAACAAGTGTTCTACTAACATTGTGCCCTCCAAATTGCCGGCATAGACATGCCCATGATCAGGAAAACAGGATCATCATGCAATACTTGAGCCAGTCTTAGAGGCATGACCAGGAATACATTTTACCGTTTATTATACCACACGTGCACATGAGTTTCCCTCCGAGCCTCGTGGATATTGCAGACTCGAGAATCATTGCAGTTATAGCATGGAACATAAACATTCATTACAAACTCGGAGATACAAAATAACTGTTATTACTGCCTCTAGGGCATATCTCCTACAGACTCCCACTTGCACTAGAGTCGTAATCCAGTTACATGGCTTCCCTAACACCAATGGTTATCCGGTGCTGCTCATGCTTTGCTCGTGGTAGAGGCTTTGTCATCGGGTCTGACACGTTCAGATCCGTGTGAACTTTGCGTACTTTCACTAAACCCGCTTCGACATGATGTCGAATGAGTTTATATTTGCGTTCAATATGTCTTGTCTTATGGTGCGAACTTGGCTCCCCTGCCTGAGCCACGGCGCCACTATTATCACAATAGATCTCCACCGGGTCCAGAGCACTTGGAACCACACCAAGGTCTTCAAGAAATTGCTTGATCCATACCGCCTCCTTGGAGGCTTCTAAAGCTGCAACATATTCCGCCTCTGTCATAGAATCCGCCACAGTCTTTTGTTTGGAACTTTTCCAATCAACTGCGTCGCCGTTCAATATGAAAATATAGCCTGATTGAGATTTGAAGTCATCTGGGTGAGTCATGAAGCCTGCATCAGTGTAACCACTTACAATGAGCTCTTCATCACCCCCGTACACAAGGAGTAAATCCTTGGTCCTTCTGAGGTACTTAAGAATACCCTTGACTGCGGCCCAGTGTTCCAATCCTGGATCACTTTGGTACCGGCTGCTAACACTTAGCGCATAGGAAACGTCTGGTCTTGTACATAGCATGGCATACATAATAGAACCAACTGCCGAGGCATATGGAACATCATTCATCTGTACTCGCTCATCGAGAGTCCGAGGACACTGATTCTTGCAAAGCACTGTACCAGGTGACATGGGGAGTAGGCCTTTCTTGGAGTTCTCCATGTTGAACCTTTTCAACACCTTGTCAATGTACGTGCTTTGGCTAAGCGCTATCAGGCATTTTGATCTATCTCTATAGATCCTAATGCCCAATACATATGCCGCTTCGCCTAAGTCTTTCATTGAAAAACTTTTCTTCAATGAGTCTTTTATTTCGCTAAGAAAATTCACGTCATTTCCAATCAACAATATGTCATCCACATACAAGATTAGAAATGCTTTTGCGCTCCCACTAAACTTCTTGTAAACACAAGATTCTTCGTCATTCCTGATGAAGCCAAACTGTTTGACCACCTCATCAAAACGAATGTTCCAGCTCCTTGACGCTTGCTTCAGACCATAAATGGCTTTCTGAAGTTTGCATACCTTTCCAGCATCCTTATGAACGACAAAACCTTCAGGCTGTATCATGTATACATCTTCTTTGAGATTTCCATTTAGGAAAGCCGTTTTGACGTCCATCTGCCATATTTCATAATCGAAATAAGCAGCAATTGCTAGTAATATCCGAACAGACCTAAGCATAGCTACGGGCGAGAAAGTCTCGTCGTAGTCCACTCCTGGAACTTGCGTGAACCCTTTCGCGACAAGTCTAGCTTTGTGGATAGTAATGTTACCATCCGCGTCCGTCTTTCTTTTGAAAATCCATTTACAACCAATGGGCTTTACGCCTTCTGGAAGTTCTTCCAAGTTCCAAACTTGGTTTTCGTACATGGATTCCATCTCGGATTTCATGTCCTTGTGCCATTCCCTTGAGCTGGGCCCCGCCATAGCTTCCTTGTAGTGTGCAGGTTCATTGTCTTCAAGAATGAAGATTTCGTTATGAAACCACTCAGGTGGCTGGATAGCTCTACCTGATCTGCGCGGTTCAGTTACAACATTGTCTGAAGTTTCCGCATCACATGCGAGAACTTCTGGCTCGGTTGTAGGGATAATTAGCGGAATTTCTTCCGGTTCCTTAGCCATATCAACTGTTGCCGAAGATTCATTAATCTCATCAAGTTGTACTGTCCTCCCACTCACTTCTTTAGTGAGAAACTCTTTCTCAAGAAAGACTCCGTTTCTAGCGACAAACACTTTGTGCTCGGAGGGAAGATAGAAGGAATACACAATGGTCTCATTGGGATAACCTACAAAATAGCATTTATCTGCTTTGGGATCGAGTTTGCTAGGCTGTAAATGTTTTACATATGCCTCACAACCCCAAATTTTGAGATGCGACACAATGGGTTTCTTCCCATACCATAATTCAAATGGCATCGTCTCAACAGACTTAGACGGTGCTCTGTTTAATGTATAAGCGGCAGTTTCTAGTGCGTGACCCCAAAAAGATATCGGCAGATCTGTAAGAGACATCATCGACCTTACCATGTCTAACAGGGTTCGGTTACGTCTTTCCGACACTCCGTTTCTCTGTGGAGTTCCGGGAGGCGTAAGCTGTGAAACCATTCCACGATCACTCAGATGTTGGCTAAGCTCATGACTAAGATATTCGCCCCCGCGATCAGACCGCAGAAACTTAATCCTTTTGTTATGATGATTTTCTACCTCATTCTGAAATTGTTTGAACTTTTCAAAGGTTTCCGACTTATGCTTCATCAAGTAGATATATCCATACCTACTTAAATCATCAGTAAAAGTCATGAAGTAGAAATAACCACTCCGTGCGGCCGTGCTCATTGGACCACATACATCACTATGTATTATTTCCAAGAATTCACCCGCCCGTTCAGGATGACCCGTGAACGGCGTCTTGGTCATTTTCCCCATCAAGCAAGCTTCACATGTGTCAAATGATTCAAAATCAAAAGACGGTAAAACTCCATCTTTATGAATTCTTTGCATGCGTTTCTTTCCGATGTGGCCAAGCCGACAGTGCCACAAGTAAGTGGTGGTGGTATCAGCCTTCTTAAGGCGTTTAGCATTCACGTTAAAGACATCATTTCCACATTCAAGATTTTATTATGAAAAGGCCCCCAACAATGGGTGCAAATCCATAAAACATATCATTACAATAAAGTGAACAACCATTGTTCTCAGACTTGTAAGAGTACCCATCGTGTACTAAACATGATCCAGAGATAATGTTTCTACACAATGCCGGAACAAAATAACAGTTATTTAGTTCTAAGGTAAATCCTGAAGGGAGACGTAGAGGCATAATGCCGACGGCTTGAGCGGCGATCCCAGCGCCGTTCCCGACGCGCATCACGACTTCATTCTTTACTAGCTTGCGCACCTTCTGCAGTCCCTGTATCGAGTTGCAAATGTGAGCAACCGATCCGGTATCAAATACCCAAGACTTAGAATTTTCACTAGCAAGCAAAATGTCAATGACATTAACTTGTATAACAATTATACCTTTTCCGGTTTTCCCGGACTTCTTATATTCCAGATACTTCTTACAGTTTCTCTTCCAGTGTCCTGTGCCCTTGCAGTAGAAGCACTCAGTTTCATTCTTGGCTCCTCCCTTAGAGTTGCTATGGGAGCCGGTCTTACCGGCGCCCTTGCCCTTCTTTGGCTTGCCTTTCTTTTTGAAACTGGCGGTTTTATTCACGAGCAACACTTGCTTGCAATTTTTCCGCAGTCCTCCTTCCGCAGTTTTCAGCATGGGCGAGCACCTCTTCTGGTGTCTTCTCCATCCCACTCATGTTGTAGTTCATGACAAAACTGTCGTAAGACAGGGGGAGTGAAGAAAGCATCATGTCCATCATATGGCCAGGCGGAATTGGAAATTCCAGGGTTTTAAGCCTTTCAGCATAGCCAATCATTTTGACCACGTGTTCGCCAACTGAACTGCCCTCAGCCATCTTGCATTCCATCAAGGTCTTCATGATATCAAATTGTTCAGACCTTGCGGTTTCTTTGTATAGAGCATCCAATTCTCGGATCATATCACGGGGTTTATGGAATTCAAAACGTTTTTGAAGCCCTGTACTCATGCAAGCTAGCATGAGGCACTGCACTAAGTTGTGATCATCATCCTTAGTGGCCCAGACATTTTGTTCATCTTCCGGGGCATCTGCCGCCGGTTTAGCTGGAAGAGCAGTTTCAAGCACATACATTTTCTTAGTGCTCCTGAGGACAATCCTCAGGTTACGGACCCAGTCCGCATAGTTGTTTCCAGTCGCAGCTAACTTCTCTTTCTCTAACATCGGGCCTAAGTTGAACGCGGTGTTGCGAGCCATTTGATCTACAACGGAAAACACAAGTTTCACTTAGACTTTGTTCATAATGATTTTTGCACTAGGGAATAAACAATTTTATTCTAAAGTGCGCTCCCACTCAAATCAATATCTCTCATAATTGATTGTGAGTGATTCAAGATCCAAATTGCAATTCACGTCATTGTTCGAGATGAACACTGATGGCGCGAACTATAATTGGTAGGCAAACTTGCCGATCACATCTCCATGTGACTCTTGTTCATCTTTCGATGCGTATGTTCCGAGCTCAGGACGATCCTGCCATGAACGTCAAGACAACCAAGTGATCTTGCTGCGAGGTCTGACCTCACCCGCCTTACATCCGTACAATCGTTCGTACCCATGTAGATCATGGCGCACCCCGAAAGGAAAGATGCTGTGACGGTGCTACACTTTGGAGAACACTAACTACTTGATATTTTTAGTGAGATATCACCCTAATAAAAAGCGACTACCGCGCAATCAAAAGGGTGCATCATAAGGGATAAACATCTCAGGCAATTCATAATAGCATGATATGGTATAGCCCTTTCTGACGGAGAAGTCTTTAATTTCTTCGTGTTCGGCATTTGCGTCGGTGTTCACCTTCGCGAAGATTTCCACCACCTTGTCGATGCACCAGATAATATTGCTATCTCTATAGCTAATAAAATTAAGTGCATTACTTAAGGTTGACACGCAGGTCATTAAAGTGACAATCATATGGCTCCAGCCATCATGCCGAATCATGACACGCAGGTCATGTTAGTAAATTTACATCATATAGTCATCTCATACATAATCGAATTAATATGAGCATTGCTATACCACATCACATGCACATCCTGCAAAAACAAGTTAGACGCCTCTAATCGGTTTATGCAAAAATTTATTTTACGTGGCTTCTAAGGTTTTGACTTAAACCGCAGCTACCAACGTTTTATCATCAAGTATGATTATTCAAGTCGCTAGATTAACATCGCGGGGTGTATGAAACATGAGATAATAAAATCTCGAGCCCCATACTAAACTTCGTCATACGCATGACCCCCGTGCAGATCATATCTGCATTGCCCTTTCGTCTGCGAATTTCATCTTTCTTTTGACTATGGCGGAACCCAAAGAACTGATAGCACTTCGTTGATCAATAAGGATCGCGGATTGCCAGAACTTTGTCAAATTCCACCATGCTGTCTCGAGATCAGAAATACGCAAATTCTAGGGAAGCAACAAGAACATCAGGTAACAGATTTCATCTGCTACCCGCATAAATAATTTTCAGCAATAGATCTCATCTACTCCAAAATTATATTATGCAATAACCATACATCTCCATGTATTCTAGATCGTAACCTGCATCTACGCATAGCACGGCTCTTGATGCCACTGTAGGGGAACACGATAGAAAACAAAAAAATTCGGTACAGCGAGCATGCCCAGGACCACTATGGAGATTGCATACATGGTTTGATCTGATCCGTACCGACTCGTAGCGCAGCGGAAGAAGAGTCGGTGTAGATCGTCGGTGCAGATCCCCGCAGCTAGGATTTACAACCTCCCAACCGCGAGGATGTACTCCCTCATCGGACAGCCTTCGGGAGGCGGTCGGACAGTCCCTCGAACGATGTCACGGATAGCCCTTCGGGAGGACCCTCGAAACTCGAACGGTAACTCGGACAACCCTTCGGGAGGACACTCGAACAGCCCTCGGGCAAAAGATCGAAACTACGACCTCTCTACGGGGTTGCACACATACGGTGTCAGCTATCCGGCAGGGCTTCGCCGTCCAGAACTAGTTCCTGCCGGAACCCAGACAGCCTTTCGGCTCTGCGAAACTATTTCGCTGGGAGGGAGAGGGAAGCCAGACAAGTCTATGGCATGTGTATGAGAGCAAGGATGAGTGTGGAGAGCACCCCCTCCACCTCTATTTATAGGAAAGCCAAGGGGTAAAGTTGGCACACAAAAATACCAAAAGTACCCCCACTTTATGTCTTACATAAAAGAATAAAAAGCAAAAAGGGATGGCATGTGGAGCTCCAAGGAGCACCACCCCCTTTGGCCGGCCACCCCTTGGGGCCCCCCCCACGAGGGGCTTCCTTGGCCCCCAAGCCCTTCTAGAAGCCTTTTGGTAAAGCCCTAAAAGGTGGCTTTCCATAAAGTAACCCAAAAATCACTTTCACTATTCACGAAGACATTTTTCTGCGTCCGTTAAATTCCAAAATATTTCTGTGTGCCTAGAATAATTCCAGTACCCACTAAAACAATTTTGAACGCATTCCGAAACAATTCCGGAACAATGTTTTCATCTGCGAAAAGCAACCAAATCGGTTCCCGCAGCTCCGGAACATTTCCGGTTTTTATCCCGGAAAATTCCCAGAAGTTTCCATAACACTTCTGGCATCCTCCAAGAATTTCCAGGCGTGTGCTGAAACCAATTTGACTTAATGGTATCCCCTGAAACAACTTTTCAGTTTTACCGGAACTATTCCGGTGTCCTCTCCGGAACGTTTCCGTTGTGTCCGAAACTTTTCCGGTGATTTTCTCTCAGACTCCCTGTCTAGTATTCAGCATATAGATGACCCTTAAGCGTGTGACCCTATAGGTTCGGTGAAGTATAGACATGACCCGGAACACTTTCGGATCAATGATCAACATCGGAGCCGTGGACACCCATATTGACCCCTATACCCACACGAATGAATATTCGAGTGAACCTCCAGTTGTCGTGTGCTATTCTTGTTGCTTCACGATATATTACAAACACCCAAGGTGAGATTTATTGGCATCCCCGCGGATCAACAACTTGTCCACTATGCCAGTTACCTCGTTACCGGTTTTGTTCTCTTTTCTCGTTTCCGCGTTCCGGCATCCCAGTGATCAAATCACAATGTGTCTGGCCAGACGATGATGGATACCATAAAACTGAGAGGGCCCGAGAATATCTCTCCATCGCCGGAGGAGCAAATCCCAATCTTGAGCTATCTTGTTTCTTGTCATACTTTTCCGTGAACCCGTAAACCGCCGTAATAGCCACCCAGTTACGGATGACGTTTAACAAACCCCAAAGTTCACGAAGCAAGTACGAAGGAACTCGATACTCTCATGGTCTAAGGAATTATGCAAACATTAACTACCTCTGTGTTATTTACCATTCACTTGCGACGAATGTATCTCATAGCATAACATCAATTCGGGTCGATTCAACACAAGTGTTCTACTAACATTGTGCCCTCAAAATTGCCGGCATAGACATGCCCATGATCAGGAAAACAGGATCATCATGCAATACTTGAGCCAGTCTTAGAGGCATGACCAGGAATACATTTTACCGTTTATTATACCACACGTGCACATGAGTTTCCCTCCGAGCCTCGTGGATATTGCAGACTCGAGAATCATTGCAGTTATAGCATGGGACATAAACTTTCATTACAAACTCGGAGATACAAAATAACTGTTATTACTGCCTCTAGGGCATATCTCCTACAACCCAAACAGGGCTCCAGATGGTATTTCTTCGGTACAGAGGCGTGCGGCGGCAGCGTCGAAGTTCTAGGTTTATTTCTGGGGTTTCTCTATTTATAGGATTTTTCAGCGTTGGAATCACGCGAAAAGGAGCTACAAGGGCCCCACAAGGCAACACCACACGACCCCCCCAGGCCGCGCGGTGATGCCTTGTGAGCACCTCGTAAGGCTTCTGGTCTTTCCACGAAGCTTCGGGGGTCTCTTTTGGTCCAAAAAAATCGTCAAAAAGTTTCGTCCAATTCGGAGAACTTTTATTTCTGCACAAAAAACAACACCACGGTAGTTCTGCTGAAAACAGTGTCAGTCCGAGTTAGTTCTAATCAAATCATACCAAAACCATATAAAATTGTTATAAACATGGCATGAATACTTCATAAATTATAGATACGTTGGAGACGTATCAGCATCCCCAAGCTTAATTCCTGCTCGTCCTCGAGTAGGTATATGATAAAAGAAATAATTTATGAAGTGTGAATGCTAGCATAGTGCATAAGTTTGATCAATGATAATTTCAATCACTTTTCCTAGCATCATAACAGCAACTCTTTCTCATAAAACTCATCATGATAAAGTAGCAATCAATTCACATGTTATGGTTCAAACAATGCATTCTCTTGAAACTTAACAACCTATGTTCTTAGTCACCAAACAATTTCAATTCAACTTATCTTCAACAGAGTCTAAGTAAGAGCTCTACATACTCAATTATCATATAGTCTTCTATGATTGCTAATACTCAAAGCATATTTTTAGAACAAATAGCATCCATCGAACACAGAGAAAGATAGGGGCTTGATGTTTCCCCTCCCAACTCATTTATCATAGAGATAATTGTCAACAATAATAAATCATGATCAAATATATTTGAATGGATATATGTGCCTGGATCTATCCCCACCACATGATGCTTGCCAACTAGAGAATAGGCTGGAATAAGAAATTGACTCAACAAAAATAAATAACATGAAAGTAAATAGCATAAAAGTAAATAGAATGTCCCTTCGCAGAGGGAAGCAGGAATTTGCAGAGGTGCCAGAGCTCATCGCTTAAAACAGAGATGAATACATTTTGGGTGGTGTGCCTTTCCTGTCAACGTCACGATCGAGAGTTCTCAATATCTTCCATCCTAAACACATTATAGGCGGTTCCCAAGCGGAAAGGTAAAGTTTACACCCCCTCAACCATTCAAACACAAGCCATGGCTAGCCGAATCCTCGGGTGCCCTCCATACAATCAACTTTCCGGGGGAGTTTGTTTAATTATTTTGTTTTGCGGGACTGGGCATCCCAATTACCGCCCTCTCTCGTGCAATGACAAGTGAATAAACACTCATCATGAGAATAACTCGCTTAGCATGGAAGATACTTACCACCCACTGCTGCTTCATGAGCGGTACAGGCACACAAAACAGATGCTTATTTGAATGATTAGAGGTGGCACATGCAAATTTACTTGGAACGGCAGGGTAATACCGTATATAGGTAGGTATGGTGGACACTCATGGAAGAAACTTGGCTCAAGGATTTTGATGCACAAGCAGTATTCCCGCTTAGTACAGAAATTTAGGCTAGCAAAAGATTCTAAACAAGCACCACATGTTAGAGGATCCATAACAATATAACTTCTATGCAAATATACCCAAACATAACTCATTACGTTGTCTTCCTTGTCCAACTTCAACTAACTTGCTCAAGCTTGAAAATAATTAATGGGTATTCACAATCATAAAAGATGTCCAAGATAATATATTTATATTTTAAAGTTCTCTTCCATATACTATCTTTCATGAACTGCTCGAATGACTAATATTGTGATTGTCAAACTTTAATAGATTTTACTTTCTAAACCAAGTGTTAAATATTTCTAAGCATGAGACAAGCATATGAAGCACATCTAATTTCGACTTTATGATATTCAATTCATTCAATAATTTACTCTTGGGATATAAATGAAGCACAAGAGTGAACGACAAACTACTCCAAAAGATATAAGTGAAGAACAATGAGTAGTTAAACAATTAAGTAGCTATGTGAGGACTCTCTCTCATTCAAGATTTCAGATCCAAGTATTTTATTCAAACAGCAAACAAAATAAAAATAAAAGGACACTCCAAGAATAGCACATATCATGTGAACAAGTAAAAACTTAGGCTAACCGATAGGTGTTGATGAAGAAAGGTGGGATGCCTACCGGGGCATCCCCAAGTTTAGTTGTTTGAGACTTCTTGGAATATTATATTGGGGTGCCTTGGGCATCCCCAAGCTTGAGCTCTTGTGTCTCCTTAATTCCTCTCATATCATGGCTTCTCCTAAATCTTTAAAAACTTCATCCACACAAAATTCAACAAGAACTCGTGAGATAAGTTAGTATAAATCAACTCAAAACCTTAACATTCTCTACTGTAGAAAATCACTAAAATTATAATTAAACATTGCATACTAAATGCCTCTGCATATTTAATACTCCTATCCTCAAATAGAAACATTAAACAAGCAAACATATGCAAACAATGCAACTATAACAGCAATCTGCCAAAACAGAACAGTCTGTAAAGGGTGAATAAGAATTCATACTTCTCTAACTCCAAAAATTCTGAAAAATTACCACGTGACAGATAACTCATGCATGCTTACTTTGTAAAAATTTCAGATTTGTATCATGTTCTGACTATTCAAAAATATTCTGGACATAACAGAAAACTTTCTGTTTTCAAACAGCAACACATGAACTTGCAAACTGAGCATGGTAAAGGCTATACTTGGCATTTTATTGAACTAAAAGATACAAAACATGATTATTGATAGCAGCAAGCAAATCTCAACAAAATAAAATGACGCTCCAAGCAAAACTCATATTATGTGACGAATAAAAATATAGCTCCAAGTGAGATTACCGATAATGTTGAAGACGAAAGAGGGGATGCCTTCCGGGGCATCCCCAAGCTTAGACGCTTGGGTCTTCCTTGAATATTACCTTGGGGTGCCTTGGTCATCCCCAAGTTTAGGGTCTTGCCACTCCTTATTCTCCTCATATCGTTATCTCACCCAAAACTTGATAACTTCAATCACACAAAACTTAACGGAACTTGTGAGATAGGTTAGTATGATAAAAACAAATCATCCACTTAGGTACTGTCAAGACAAGATTCATAATTGTTCTCACATAATTCCTATTGTATTCCATCATTTTCACAATTTATATTACTCAATATAAGCTATGGAAACACTAAAACAAGCAAACTATGCATTGAAAACAGAATCTGTCAAAAACAGAACAGCATGTAGTGAGCGAATTAGAAACCATACTTATGTACATCCAAAAATTCTGAAAAATTAGGAAAACGTAAATAATTTTTAACCCAATACGGTGTAAAAATTTCAGAATTTTATTACGCTCCAGTTCAGAATAGAAATTCCAGCACTGGATGCAAAAGTTTTTGTTTTTGCACAGAATCAAATCAACAAGCATCCACACTATCCCAAAGGTCTTACTTGGAACTTTATTGAAAGAAAACATGTAAAACATGATTATTACAGTAGATTAATCATGTGGACACACAAAAACAGTAGGTATAAATATTGGGTTGCCTCCCAACAAGCGCTTTTCTTTAATGCCTTTTTAGCTAGGCATGATGATTTTAATGATGCTCACATAAGAGTAAAGAATTGAAACATAACGATAGCATCATGAATCATATGATAAGCATATTTAAGTCTAACCCACTTTCTATGCATAGGTATTTTGTGAGTAAACAATTTATGGGAGCAAGAATCAACTAGCATAGGAAGGCAAAACAAGTATAACTTCAAAACTTTCAACACATAGAGAGGAAACTTGATATTATTGATATATGTAGAAGCATATGATCCTCTCTCATAATAATTTTCAGTAGCATCATGAATGAATTCAACAATATAACTATCATATAAAGCATTCTTTTCATGACCTATAAGCATAGGATTTTTATTACTCTCCACATAAGCAAATTTGTTCTCATCAATAATAGTGGGAGCAAACTTAACAAAATAACTATCATGAGACACTTGATTGACATAATCCAATTGAAAATTAAAATCATGATGACATGTTTCATTGTTATCATTATTATTTATAGCACATGTCATCACAATAATCATCATATATAGCAACTTTGTTGTCATAATCAATTGAAACCTCTTCCAAAATAGTGGAATCATCATTAAATAAAGTCATGACCTCTCCAAATCGACTTTCATAATTATTGACATAAGATTCAACACCCTCCAAAATAGTGGGATCATTAGTTAATAGAGTTGACACTCTTCCAAACCCACTTTCATCAATATAATCATCATAAATAGGAGGCATGCAATCATCATAATAAATTTGCTCATCAAAAGTAGGGGGACTAAAAATATCATATTCATCAAACATAGCATCCCCAAGCTTATGGCTTTGCATATCATTAGCTTCATGTATATTCATAGAAAGCATACTAACAACATTGCAATCATGCTCATCATTCAAAGGACTCACATAAAACATTTTATTAAATTCTTCTTCTAACAATTTGGCACAATTTTCTGATCCATCATTTTCAAGAAAGATATTATATAGATGAAGTATGTGACGCAACCTCAATTCTATTTTTTTGTAGTTTTATTTTATGAACCAAACTAGTGATAAACAAGAAACTAAAAGATTCAATTGCAAGATCTAAAGATATACCTTCAAGCACTCACCTCCCCGGCAACCGTGCCAGAAAAGAGCTTGATGTCTACTACGCAACTTTATTCTTGTAGACGTTGTTGGGCCTCCAAGTGCAGAGTTTTGTAGGACAGTAGCAAATTTCCCTCAAGTGGATGACCTAAGGTTTATCAATCCGTGGGAGGCGTAGGATGAAGATGGTCTCTCTCAAACAACCCTGCAATCAAATACAAGAAATCTCTTGTGTCCCCAACACACCCAATACAATGGTAAATTGTATAGGTGCACTAGTTCGGCGAAGAGATGGTGATACAAGTGTAGTATGGATAGTAGATATAGGTTTTTGTAATCTGAAATAATAAAAACAGCAAGGTAGCAAGTAACAAAAGTGAGCACAAACGATATTGCAATGCTTGAAAACAAGGCCTAGGGTTCATACTTTCACTAGTGCAATCTCTCAACAATGCTAACATAATTGGATCATATAACAATCCCTCAACGTGCGATAAAGAATCACTCCAAAGTTCCTATTAGCGGAGAACATAAGATAGAAATTGTTGTAGGGTACGAAAAAAGTTATCCTTTCCGATCAATCTATTGAGCCATCCCTATAAGTGTCACAAACAGCCCTAGAGTTCGTACTAAAATAACACCATATGATACGCATCAACCAACCCTAATGTCACCTAGATACTCCAATGTCACCACAAGTATCTGTGAGTTGATTATTCGATATGCATCAAACAACTTCAGATTCATAATATTTAATCCACACAAAGAACTTCAAAGAGTACCCCAAAATTTCTATCGGAGAAAAGAAGATGAAAACGTGCAATCAACCCCTATGCGTAGATTACCCCAATGTCACCACGGGAATCCGCAAGTTGATTACCAAAACATACATCAAGTGACTCAATTGAATACCCCATTGTCACCACGGGTATCCGCATGCAAGACATACATCAAGTGTTCTGAAATCTGAAATATTCAATCCGACAATAACGAAACCTCAAAGGGAAAGACTCAATTCATCACAAGAAGATAGAGAGGGAAGAAACACCATATGATCCAACTATATTAACAAAGCTCGCGATACATCATGATCGTGCCAAATCAAGAACACGAGAGAGAGAGAGAGAGATCAAACACATAGCTACTAGTACATACCCTCAGCCCCGAGGGTGAACTACTCCCTCGTCATGGAGACCGTCGGGATGATGAAGATGGCCTCCGGTGATGATTTCCCCCTCCGACAGGGTGCCGGAACATGGCTCCAGATGGTATTTCTTCGGTACAGAGGCGTGCGGCGGCGGCGTCGAAGTTCTACGTTTATTTCTAAGTGTTTCTTTATTTATAGGATTTTTTAGCGTTGGATTCACGCGAAAAGGAGCTACGAGGGCCCCACAAGGCAACACCACACGACCCCCCCAGGCCGCGCGGCGATGCCTTGTGAGCACCTCGTAAGGCTTCTAGTCTTTTCACGAAGCTTCGGGGGTCTCTTTTGGTCAAAAAAAATCGTCAAACAGTTTCGTCCAATTCCAGGAACTTTTATTTCTGCACAAAAAACAACACCACGGTAGTTCTGCTGAAAACAGCGTCAGTCCGAGTTAGTTCTAATCAAATCATACCAAAACCATATAAAATTGTTATAAACATGGCATGAATACTTCATAAATTATAGATACGTTGGAGACGTATCACTGATCCGCGTGTCCAGTTTGGTCATTTCCCTTCAGGGAAGGCTGCGACTATAAATAGCCACCCCGCTCCAACATTGTCCGTTGGCTGCTCCGGTTAAGCTTTCTAAGAAGATTGACTGAGCATCCCCTCTCGAGAGATTTGAGTTTAAGATCCACCGAGAGAAAACCAAGAGCCAAAACTTAGACAGTGACTGAGCATCACAGTAGATCTGAGTTAGAGTTCTTGTACCTATTACTCTTGAGAGCTACGCACTCTCTAGATGGATAGGTGTTGGCTTGAGTGACGAAGAGTAATTGTCTTCACCAAGCAAAGTCTTCAGCAACCAAGAGTGATTGTGGTTCGCGAAGAAGTCTGTCGAAGGTTTGGAGATCGCCGACAAGTATCTACCACGAGTGAAATCAACTAGAGTCTGATTAGCTCCGAGTTGAAGGAGAATAGGACGGAGAGAGGTTTGCTCCTGTGTTCAATCACAAGTCCCTCCAACCAGACATAGTCCTTTGGAAGAAGGGCGAACTGGTCTACCAATTCCATCTGTCGCAATCGAGCACCACTGGTTCTTTCTTTCTTACTGCATTTCTTTCAGTAACTATTTCTGTGTGCTCTGTGATAGATCATCTTCATGATTGTGTGTTTGATGCAGTAGCCTTATTATTCGCCCCATATTCTTCGCTCTGAATAGTGCTATTTGCTTGTCTCATCTTTTCGTGATCATCATTCCACTTGTTGAGACCATCTCATTCTGTACATCATTTCATTCTCGCTTCTGGTTATTTTCCATCACTCTCATTTCCATTGCTCGTTGTACCATGCTGTCACACCTGCTAGCCTACTGTATTGTCATTGTGATCGTGAAAATATTGAGGTACTACGCTCTTACGATTATAACATCTTTCTTTGAAAGATTTGCTTAGTTTTTATTCGGTGTATCTCTGCTATTCAAGCTCTGTCATTACTTTCGTTCGTACAAAAATCAATTCATTCGTATCCGCTGTAGTGAATTGGTTTCGTTCAAAGTTTCACAAGAAATTTTGAATCGCCCATTCACCCCCCTGGTCGATATACTCTCGGTCCTAACAGGTTGGTTGGAATCATCTCATTTTGTGGCATTGGTCACTTTGTTTCAAACCCTAGCTTCACTCATTTTGTGTAGAAATCAATGAATATGATGGATTTTAGGGTTCTATTTGTGCTTGATTATGTGTATTAAGCATGTTATTTGTGGTTGGTAGCAAACTAGGGTTATGGTTAGTGATTTTGTTAGGGTTAGGGTTTGTGTTAAGCATTGCCATCATTTATGTGTTAATTTGGCCATGGACTAGTGTTACTTGCTTTGTTGTTTTGATGTAATGCCTAGTAGTTCCTTGATCCATATGATACATTAGACTTGTCATTGATGCCTTTATTTCTTTCATAATGTATTTAGATGGAGAGACTCGTTAATGTTCATTGTTTGGACAAGGAGCCATTCATAAATGGCAATGCCGACAATGGGGAGAAACCCTTGGTTTTTGGTACAAGCCCTAGTTATGAGGAAGTTGTCGAGAAAGTGAGAAATGTGTTAGAGTGGATTGACCCCAATGGTGTGGTTAAACTAATAGGAAGGTACGATGTTGGAGTGGGATCAAAATATCGATTGAAGAGTATGCCTATCACCTCTGAATTGCATTGGAATGTATATGAAAGAACATGTGTTGCCCCCATGTTTGGTTTTGGTAATTGATGACAATCTCTATGGACTAATGGTTGCCTTGAGTTATATTTGAAGGGTTTGTCCATAGGCATTGCTTGAAGACCATTTGTTGGTTTCAAGGTTATTAGAAGAAGAATGTGTGTTGACCAAGGTGCTATTCAAGGATTTATCCAAAGATTGGTCATGTGAGTGTTGAGCCTATTGCAAGCATGTCTTGAAGAAGAAGTTTGTGTGAACATTCATGTTTACCTTCAAGACATCATCCTAATGAAGAGAGTTGGAAAGATTCAAGGTTGATCAAGACTAAATATGAAGAGTGATTCAAGTTGATCAACACACAAAGCGTAGAAGATGTACCAAGTGGGATCAAGTGATCTCACGGTATGGTAAGCATTGTTCATTACGCTTTGTGTACTAACCCATGTTCTATGCGAGAGTTCTATGTGGGGTTAGGTATGTTTCCATGGGCTTGCGTCAAGAGGAAGATCTCATTCAACCCATGGAGGATGACATCAAGTGGTGATCGTCATCAAGATTGCGGTGTGCAAGTTCAAGTGGAGCATCACGAAGAGATCACATGCTTGAAGCTTGCCGTCCATTGTGGTGACAATGGACTTGTGAAGATGTGCCGAAGAGTGGCTCACCCATAGTGGAGTATGGGGGAGCAATCTACTAGTCTTCATCGAGCCGGCGCAATCAAGAAAGGTGGTCCAACTTGAGGAGGTCAAGATCGTCATCATCTAGCTCAAGTGGACTATGCGCAAGGCAAAGGTTTGCCCTTGATAGGTTTTCTATTTTACCGGTCTCATGGTAGTAGTTGGGAGACCGGGTTATAGGATCGATAGCCGTACTATCAAGGGGGGCTCTCAAGTGAGTAGCTTTATCGTATCTTCGTAGAGAGCTCAAACCATTGCATCCTTGCATCATCTTTCTTGGTTCGTGTTTGGTGTTTCTCTTTGTGAGTTTTTGAGCTTATGGTCATCTTCATGACAAGCTCGAGTTCATCGAAAACGGAGTTCATATATGCATCTTCTATGATGTTTTCGATGTTGGAGTTTATGCCGGTTCTTCATTCATAGAGGTTTCTCATCTCTATGTCACTGTTGGATAGTGCTTGTCGTTATCTATCCAACAAGCTTGATTTGCTCAATTCGGAGCTCATTTGCAGAAGTTATGGCAGTTTTAGTCTCTGGGCAGTTTTCTTGTCACCCAAGGGGTAGTACCGCTCGGTACCACGGTAGTACCGCTTATGCGGTAGTACCGCTGTGGTCTACCGCAGCGAGTACCGCTTGTGGGATTTTCTTCTGGTATCCTGTTTTTGGTAAGCGGTAGTAGCACGGTAGTAGCACGGTAGTACCGCTATGCGGTACTTCCGCTTTCTACTACCGCTTCCAGTACCGCTTGTTGAAATTCTACTGGTATCCTGTTTTTCCTTAGCGGTAGTTGAGCGGCTGTTGGGCGGTAGTACCGCTTGCGGCGGTAGTACCACTCCAGTACCGCTCCACTACCTCGTTTCTGAGCTGTTCTGCGAACCTTTGCGGTAGTACCGCTTGTGGGTGCGGTAGTACCGCTTCGTGCGGCACTATCGCGCTCCTGTGCTTACTGTACTCATTGGCTTCGGCTGGTAGTACCGCTCTAAGCGGTAGTACCGCTCCTCTAAGCGGTAGTACCGCTCCTTGGAGCGGTAGTACCGCTTGAGTGCGTCCAGCACAGGTAACGGTTCGATTTGGTGGGGGCTATAAAAGGGGTCTTCTTCCCCAACGGTTATATTATCCTTTGAGCTCGTTTTTGCCCCCCATTGCTGATCTTCTTGAGCTTGCTAACTCTCAATCCCTCCAATAATTCTTGCTCCTTCTTGAGGGAATAGAGAGAGGAGATCTAGATCCATCTTTCCACCAATCACTTTCTCCTCTATGTGAGGGAAACCTTGTGGATCTAGATCTTGGAGTTCTTGGTGTTCTCCTTGTTCTTCCTCTCACTTTCCTCCATAGCTTTTGTTGCTTTGGTGGGATTTGAGAGAGAGGGACTTGAGCACTTCGTGTGTTCTTGCCACTGCATTAGTTGCATCGGTTTGAGTTCTCCACGGTGATACGTGGAAGTTAGTAGTTGAGAAGCTTATTACTCTTGGGTGTTTGAGCACCCTAGAGCTTGTTCCTCTTGGGTGCTTTGGCGCCCTAGACGGTTGGTGGTGCCTCGGAGCTCAATCATTGTGGTGTAAAGCTCCGGGCAAGCGTCGGGGTCTCCAATTAGGTTGTGGAGATCGCCCCGAGCAATTTGACGGGTACCGGTGACCGCCCCCAAGGGTTGCCAAAGTGTACGGGTTCGGTGACCGCCCTCAAGGGTCCCTTAGTGGAATCACGGCACCTTGCATTGTGCGAGGGCGTGAGGAGAATACGGTGGCCCTAGTGGCATTGTTGGGGAGCATTGTGCCTCCACACCGCTCTAACGGAGATTAGCATCCGCAAGGGTGTGAACTTCGGGATACATCTTCGTCTCCGCGTGCCTCGGTTATCTCTTACCCGAGCCCTTTACTTATGCACTTTACTTTGTGATAGCCATATTGTTTCTAGTTATATATCTTGCTATCACTTAGTTGTTTATCTTGCTTAGCATAAGTTGTTGGTGCACATAGGTGAGCCTAGTCGATTTAGGTTTTGTGCTTGACAAATTAAACGCTAGTTTTATTCCGCATTTGTTCAAGCCTAAACCGTAATTATTTTAAAGCGCCTATTCACCCCCCCTCTAGGCGACATCCACGATCTTTCAGTATACAAGGATAAAGTTTCGGAATTGGAAGACTAGTCACTTGAATTGTTTGCCAGCAAGATTGAATTTCCTCAACTTGAAGTCGACTTGAACTGGCATGCCTCCTCCCCAATTTATGATAGGAGGGTCGATGTGTATGTCCCCAATTCTTCTAGCCAACCACCAAGTAGCCACACAAATGAAGTCGAGGTGAATGCTAGTGCCATAGTAATTCAAAAGCATGAGGATGCTCGTGGTGATGATGATGTGCAAGAGGAAGAGATTCATTATAATCCCATCGATAACTTGGATGCCATTGTCTTGCAGCATGACATGCATCGTGAGCTCCCCTATAGGCGTATGTATGGGTATGGCTCGGATGACGAGGGTCCGGAGGAAGAATTCGACGAGGATAGATTCATGGAGCAAGAAAACCAAATCTTCTTTGAGTTGACGCGCAAGGAAAGAAGTACCCCATTGTTTAGTGATCTTAGCCTTGTCGACAAGGTCGTAGTTGATGGTGGCATGAGACTTGGGTTGTTTGAACCAACACCGTGCCCGAAAGTAGGCGAACCAAGGCCAGATAATGAGGACGAGAATGCTCATTTGAAGAAAGGCGTGAAGTTTGGGTGCTTGCAGGAGTTCAAGGTGTGGCTAAGTGACTATGCCATTAGGAACCATAGGCCATATGTTGTTGGGCATTCCACCAAAAGGTGTGTTACACCATGAAATGTGACAAAGACGGTTGCCCATGGATGGTCCGTGGAAGAAGAATTCATGAAACAGGGTAATGGGTATTGTAAAGTTGTGTAGCCACTCACAACTTCCCACTGTCGTCGAAAGCTGACCGCAGTAAGGGACACTGTCAACTCACATCTGAGTTTCTCGTGTACAAATTAATGAAAGAGATAGCTTATGATCCAACCATGAAGGTGAAGTTTCTCATGAGTATGGTGTAAGAACGATACAAATACGAAGTCAAGTATGGGAAGACATGGAAGGCCAAGGCAAACGCTATTAGGATGTTGCATGGCGATTATACACAAGAATATAATATCCTCCCGAGGATGTTGGGAGTGATTGCACATGGGCACTCGGGCATGCGTCGTGTGATCGAGGATATTTCTGGAATGTTTCACCATCCCTTCTGGAGTTAGGAGCAATGCATCGCGGCATTTAAGCATTGTAGGCCTTGGATCATCTTGCTCGTCATCCTTGCTATGTCATGTCATTGTGTATCATGAACATGTTGAATCTTTCGTAGTAGTAAGATTACATCCGTTGTTCTTTCCAGTGTTGCTTTGCTTCTTCGCGAATAGGACTCAGGGATGACGTGAGATACAAGCAAGGCTTGATCTTCTACCAAACATGGACATCAGGCAATGCTTACCATCTTTGATCATATCTGGTCCCATGCTTCCCCCTCCTCCATGTATTAGCTTTTCGATGTTGTAGTGTGTTCTCATACCTATCTGATGCATAGCCTATTTTTTCACTCCACTATATTACCTTGGTATTACTTGATCCCATCATGACATGCTTGTTTCTGTAGAAGCCTGGTTAAACTTGCCTTATAGTAGTATGCATGCTTAGGATTTATGTTTTACCATGTTATATCCCGTTGTTACGTTGGTTTATTACACTATTAAACTAGTTTAGATGCACTCTGTTATTAATGATGCTATGTGTGAAATATGAGATAATAAGTTAGGAAGTTAACGACGGGAGGCCATGTTCGAGCGCATGGTGTTTTGTCTCACTCGAGCTAACTAGGACCAAAGTTCTTGGGAACCTGGTTCAAGATGAGCGCGCTAACCACATGTGGAAGTGGTCTATGGGCCCCCCTTTGACCGGTACCTGAAACCGTAGACATTTCCAAGAGCCGCAATGCTGGTACTATATTTGTTTCTTACGCCAGAGCCATTAGGGGGTTGACCCCGGACGAGGGCATCATCCTTCCTGGTGGTTCAAACTTACAACGAAGCTAATACCTTGGGGTTGACCCTGGCCTTGGGCAACCACCTTGGAACCTCACTTATTCAATTGAGACCGATTCGGAGCTACGACCGGACTTTCGATTCGGGTGTCGACTCAATCGAGTGTCTTCTTGGACTTGGATGTAGCTAGGGGAGTGTCATGTCGTTTCAAATCTTCTCGTTCATACCATTACAGGCCAACAACTGGTTTTGACATGCATGTGTGTGGGTACATTGGTGCAACCCTGCAGGGATAAATCTATTCGAGTAGTTGTGTCCGCGGTTATGGACGACTTGGATCTTGCTGACTTGATCATAGAACAACTTCAACTTATAATCTCTAAAACTTTCCCACCCTTAATTTTGTTAGTAATAGAGCTGCACACTCCAACAAGTCTTTGCTTTATTTTTAGCCTTCTAAAGCATTTGCATTCTTTACCTATCTAACATGTAATTCGCTTCCGTTGTAGGAGTTGTATCTTGGTCGAAAGACCCTTTTTGTGGGGTAAAAGGGAATTTATTCCATAGTAACAGGTTTACAATCTGCTAATACAATATTATGAATGAAAGGGGGAGGTTGTTGCAACCAACAAGCGGTGCTACGTGCCATACGAGCATAATTAGCGAGACAATGTGAAACCGTGTTCTGTGATCTCAGAATCTTCACAGCTTTAAACTCCCTGACAAGCATGTAGTTCTGGACTTCCTTTACCAATTGTCGAAAGACCCTTGTTGTATTCATTCGTTGTATGAGTTGTATATGTATATGTTGTTGTTGCAGACTATTTCGTTATCTGTGTTGTGATATCCAGGGTTGTTCCATATGGCGGGCACGTTTTGTTGTATGAGTTGTATATGTATATGTTGTCGTTGCAGACTATTTGTTATCTGTGTTGTGATATCCACGGTTGTTCCATATGGACGGTTGTTCCATATGGCGGGCACGTTTCGACGTGTTCGTTATGTGAAGCTTTAGCGCCTTAGGATTGTCATTATGCGCCTTAGGATTGTCATTATGTGGAGGCTATTGGGATTGCTAGATCTGCATAGTGCCAATCCCACGGTGCTACGGTACCATCGGATTGGATTCATCCAACGACCAAAATTCAAAGTTATTCGTACACTACCACGTAGTGGTGTAGAGATAGATATGAATCTGACGGGCTATCAAGTGCAAAGCATAGTATTGCTACAAAACAAAAGATATGAGAATTACATGCCGTTTGGATATATAGAACAAAGAAAAGCTCAAAAGACATGAATATACTGCCAGACCATAAGGATTGGGATCACAGAAATATCCTCCAAACAATACAAAGAGGAGCAGCTCAAAAGAAGGCCGACACATATACATATCACTCAATGTTTGTCTCAACGGATGCACAGAAGTAGGCTGGGAAGTGCAGAGGCAAACACCGAATAGGTCTGAAGGGGACGGTCTATGGACCAATTTCTTGCATGGACACGCGGATCCGCCATCATGTGTATGCTTATTCCAGCAGCATTTGCATGCATGTTAATGTTGCGTCCTATAACTACGGTAGGTGCACTGTCAGGGGTTATCCATACGAATGGCCGATCCTGGCCATCCGTTGCCAAATCAGATGGTTCGGAGAGCAGAGGACCAGGATAACTCATCATGGACTAATAACGATTCGGTCGAGCCACCTGTTCCAAACGGTATTAGGGCATCTCCAACGCCGACCCGCAAACCTCTCGCAACCGGACCGTGCTGTCCGGAACACGGAAGCCATCCAACGCGGTCCTGTATTGGTCCGCAGGACGGTCCGGACTTGATTTCTCCCGCAAACGGGAGACAAACGTGGGGGCTTTGCGAGAGTCCGGACCGCTACTTCACCCGCTTTTGACCGTCCTGGCCTATCCAAACCCACTTCTCCCTCCCGCGCGCGCCTCCCGCCCGAAACGATCAGCACCGTTCCAGAGCGTCAGCGCCTGCATTCATGCCCTGCCAGAGCGGACGCGACCGCCCACTGGCGCCGGCATTGAAGTGGTGCGCCGGGTGAGAGAGCGCCGCTCGCGCCGCTTCCCGGTGCAGTCGACTGCCGCACGTTCAAAGGACACGACGGCCGCCCGTCCGTCTGCCGCCCACATTGATGGCACGCGATTGCCAAGGCGTCTCCTCCAGCGCCACCCGTCCGTCCGTCTGCTGCCCGCCATTGCTATATAAACCGCTACCCCAGCCATAGCCGCAGCCATCAGCCTCCGATCCCTCTGCGCACCTCCCACCATGGATTCCTCCCCCGCCAAAGCTCTCTGGGACGGGCTGACGCCGGACCAGAAGGAGATGACCGCCATTGCTGCCGGCTGGCTGGCCGGCAGGCAGCCGGGGAACGACAACGTCCCAATGGAGGACGTGGTCGACGACAATCCTGCGCTACCCTCCTCTTCCTCATCCGCCGCGCCACCCTCCTCCTCTGCCGCGCCTCCCTCGCCGGTGCACTGCACCATGACCATCGGCGAGGCCCGTGCCTATTACATGGACATAAAGCGGGAGGAGCAATTCCGGGAGGCGCAGGCCGACGCCGCCTACAACCACCACCTCCTCCAGGAGCTGTTGGAAATATGCCCTAGAGGCAATAATAAATTAGTTATTATCATATTTCCCCGTTCATGATAATAGTTTATTATTCATGCTAGAATTGTATTGACCGGAAACTAAATACATGTGTGGATAATAGACAAATACTATGTCCCTAGTATGCCTCTACTAGACTAGCTCGTTGATCAAAAGATGGTCAAGGTTTCCTGACCATGGACATGAGTTGTCATTTGATAACGGGATCACATCATTAGGAGAATGATGTGATGGACATGACCCAACCGTTAGCATAGCAAATGATCGTTCAGTTTATTGCTATTGCTTTCACTATGTCAAATACACGTTTCTCCGACCATGAGATCATGCAACTCCCGGATACCGTAGGAATACTTTGGGTGTATCAAACGTCACAACGTTACTGGGTGAATATAAAGGTGCACTACAGGTATCTCCGAAAGTGTTTGTTGAGTTGGCATGGATCGAGATTGGGATTTGTCACTCCGACTATCGGAGAGGTATCTCTGGGCCCTCTCGGTAATACAACATCACAGAAGCCTTGCAAGCACCGTGACTAAAGAGTTAGTTGCAAGATGATGTATTACGGAACGAGTAAAGAGACTTGCCGGTAACGAGATTGAACTAGGTATTAAATACCGACGATCGAATCTCGGGCAAGTAACATACCGCCGGATAAAGGGAACAACGTATGTTGTCATATGAGGTTCACCGATAAAGATCTTCGTGGAATATGTAGGAACCAATATGAGCATCCAGGTTCCGCTGTTGGTTATTGACCGGAGAGTCGTCTCGGTCATGTGTACATCATTTCCGAACCCGTAGGGTCCGCACACTTAAGGTTCGATGACGATATAGTATTATATGAGTTATGTGATTGGTGACCGAAGTTTGTTCGGAGTCCCGGATGAGATCACGGACATGACGAGGAGTCTCAAAATAGTCGAGAGGTAAAGATTCATATATTGGAAGGCTATATTCGGACGTCGGAAAGGTTCCGAGTGATTCGGGTATTTTTTGGAGTACCGGGGAGTTACGGGAATTCACCAGGAGAAGTAATGGGCCTTATTGGGCCATACGGGAAAAGGAGAGGCAGGCCACGTGAGGAGGCACGCGCCCCCCCCCCCCTTGCCCAAACCGAATTGGACTAGGGGAGGGGGCGCAGCCCCTTCTTTCCTTTCCCTCTCCCTTCCCCCTTTCCTACTCCGTATGGGAGGTGGAATCCTACTAGGACTAAGGAGTCCTAGTAGGACTCCCCACACTTGGCGCACCCCTAGGGGGCCGGCCTCCTCCCTCCCTCCTTTATATACGGAGGAGGGGCACCCCTTGGAGACACACAATTGTCCCATAGCCGTGTGCGGTGCCCCGATCTCCGTTTTCCACCTCGGTCATATTTTCGAAGAGCTTAGGCAAAGCCCTGCCGGAATCACTTCACCGTCACCGTCGCCACGCCGTCGTGCTGACGGAACTCATCTACTACCTCGATGTCTTGCTGGATCAAGAAGGCGAGGAACGTCACCGAGCTGCACGTGTGTAGAACTCGGAGGTGCCGTACGTTCGGTACTCGATCGGTGGAGCTCGAAGGATTGTTCGACTACATCAACCGCGTTGTGAGACGCTTCCGCTAAACGGTCTACGAGGGTACGTAGACACACTCTCCCCTCTCGTAGCGATGCATCTCCATGGATAGATCTTGCGTGAGCGTAGGAAATTTTTGAAATTCATGCTCCGTTCCCCAACAGTGGTATCAGAGCCAGGTCTATGCGTAGATGTGATTTGCACGAGTAGAACACAAACGAGTTGTGGGCGTGGGTGTATACATATTGCTTGCCGTTACTAGTTGATACTTGATTCGGCGGTATTGTGAGATGAAGCGGCCCGGACCGACATTACGCGTACGCTTACGCGAGACAGGTTTCACCGCTACGTGCACTCGTTGCATAAAGGTGACTGGCGGGTGTCTGTCTCTCTCACTTCAGTTGAATCGGTTTCAATGAAGAGGGTTCTTTTAGAAGATCAAAAAGCAATCACTACACCACGTTGTGGTTTTGCGTAGGTAAGAACGGTTCTTGCAAACCCGTAGCAGCCACGTAAAACTTGCAACAACAAAGTAGAGGACGTCTAACTTGTTTTTGCAGGGTATGCTGGTGATGTGATATGGTCAAGACATGATGTGATATAAGTTGTTGTATGAGATGATCATGTTTTGTAAAGTTATCAGGCAACCGGCAGGAGCCTTATGGTTGTCTCTTTATTGTATGTAATGCCAACACTATGTAATTGCTTTACTTTACCGCTATGAGTTAGCAGTAGTAGTAGTAGCAATAGCCGGCGAGACGACCACGACGCTGCGATGGAGATCAAGGTGTCACGACGCTACGATGGAGATCAAGGTGTCAACCCGGTGACAATGGAGATCATGACGGTGCTTTGCTGATGGAGATCAAAGGCACAAGACGTTGATGGCCATATCATGTCACATATATTGAATTGCATGTGATGTTAATCCTTTTATGCATCTTAATTTTGCTTAGGACGACGGTAGCATTATAAGATGATCCCTTCACTAAATTTCAAGATAAGTGTTCTCCCCTAGTATGCACCGTTGCGAAGGTTCGACGCTTCTAAGCACCACGTGATGATCGGGTGTGATGGATTCTTTCGTTCGCATACAACGGGTGTAAGTCAGTTTTACACACGCAGAATACTTGGGTTAAACTTGACGAGCCTAGCATGTACAGACATGGCCTCGGAACACAAGAGACCGAAAGGTCGAACATGAGTCATATAGTAGATATGATCAACATGAAAGATGTTCACCATTGATAACTAATCCACCTCACGTGATGATCGGACGTGGTTTAGTTGATGTGGATCATGTTACACTTAGACAACTTGAGGGATGTTAATCTAAGTGGGAGTTCTTAAGTAATTTGATTAATTAAACTTCAATTATCATGAACATAGTCTAAATAATCTTTGCAATTTTATGTTGTAGATCAATAGACCGCACTGTAGTTCCCCTGTTTTTATTATGTTCCTACAGAAAACGAAGTTGAAAGTTGATGGAAGCAACTATGCGGACTAGGTCCGTGATCTGAGGATTGTCCTCACTGCTGCACAGAAGGCTTATGTCCTTAATGCACCGCTCAGTGAAATACCCCTACGGCTTCGTCTGAGGACGTTATGAACGTCTGGCAGACAAGAAAAGATGACTACTCAATAGTTCAATGCGCCATACTTTACGGCTTAGAACCGGAGCTCCAAATATGTTTTTGAGCAACACGGAGCATATGAGATGTTCCAATAGCTGAAAATTTGTTTTTCAAGCTCACACCCGGGTCGAGAGGTATGACACCTTCGACAAGTTCTATAGCTACAAGATGGAGGAGAACAGCTCCGTTAGTGAGCATGTACTCAGAATGTCTGAGTACTTCAAACACTTGAATCAAGTGGGAGTTAGACTTCCGAATAAAGTGGTGATTGATAGAGTTCTCCAGTCACTATCACTAAGCTACTAGATCTTCGTGATGAACTATAAACATGCAAGGGATAGAAGATCCTTAAGCTATTCGCGATGCTAAAATCTGCGGATGTAGAAATCAAAAAAGGGGAGCATCAAGTGTTGATGGTTAATAAGACCACTAGTTTCAAGAAGGGCAAGGGAAAGAAAAGGGAACTTCAAGAAGAACGGTAAAACAGTTGCCGCTCACGCGAAGAAACCCAAGGCTGAACCAAACCCGAGACTTAGTGCTCCCATTGCAAAGGGAAATGTCACAAGGAGCGGAACTTCCCCAAAGTAACTGGCAGATAATAAGACTGGCAATGTCAACAAAGATATTTGATATACATGTTATTGATGTGTACCTTACTAGTACTCGTAGGAGCACTTGGGTATTTGATACTTGTTCAGTTGCTTGCAACTTGAAACATGGAGCTTCGGAATAAACGAGGGCTAGCTAAAGAACGAGGTGACGATGTGCATTGGAAGTGTCTCCAAGGTTGATGTGATCACCATCGCCACGCTCTCTCTACCTTTAGGATTAGTGATGAACCTAAATAATTGTTATTTGGTGCTTGGGTTAAGCATGAACATTATATCTGATAGTGTTTATTGCAAGACGGTTATTCAATTTCAGAGAATAATTGTTATTCTATTTGGATAATATCATTGATGATCATGCACTTAAAATGAAAGGTTTATTGAATCTTGATCGTAGTAATACATATGTTCATAACACGAATGCCAAAAGATAATGATAGTACCACATATTTGTGGCACTGCCGCTTAGGTCATATCAGTGTTAAACACATGAAGAAACTCCATGCAGATGGGTTTTTGGAATCTCTTGATTATGAATCATTTGAGACATGTGAACCGTGCCTTATTGGCAAGATGACTAAAACTCCGTTCTTCGGAACAATGGAGCGAGCAACCAACTTATTGGAAATAATACATACCGATGTATGCGGTCCAAGGAGTGTTGAGGCGCGCGGTGGATATCGTTATGTTCTCACGTTCACAGATGATTTGAGTAGATATGGCTATGTCTACTTGATGAAGCATAAATCTGAAACATTTGAAAAGTTCAAAGAATTTCAGAGTGAAGTAGAGAACCATCGTAACAAGAAAATAAAGTTCTTACGATCTGATCGTGGAGGAGAATATTTGAGTTACGAGTTTGGCAATCACTTAAGACAATGTGGAATTGTTTCACAGCTCACGCCACCTGGAACACCACAGCGTAATGGTGTGTCCGAACGTCATAATCGTACTCTATTAGATATGGTGCGTTCTATGATGTCTCTTACCGATTTGCCACTATCATTTTGGGGTTATGCATTAATGACAGCTGCATTCACTTTAAATAGGGCACCGTCTAAATCCGTTGAGACGACACCGTATGAACTGTGGTTTGGCAAGAAACCTAAGCTGTCGTTTCTGAAAGTTTGGGGATGCAATGCTTATGTCAAAAGGCTTCAGCCAGATAAGCTCGAACCCAAAGCGGATAAGTGCGTCTTCATAGGATACCCAAAGGAGACCGTTGGGTACACCTTCTACCACAGATCCGAAGGCAAAGTATTCGTTGCTAAGAATGGATCCTTTCTAGAGAAGGAGTTTCTCTCGAAAGAAGTGAGTGGGAGGAAAGTAGAACTTGATGAGGTAATTGTACCTCCTCTGGATAGTAGTACGCCACAGAAAGAAATTTCTGTGACACCGACACAGACCAGAGAGGAAGTAGATGATGATGATCATGAAGCTTCGGATCAAGTTGCTACAGAACCTCGTAGGTCAACCAGGACACGCTCCGCACCAGATTGGTACGGCAATCCTGTCTTGGAGGTCATGTTGTTAGACAACGGTGAACCTACGAACTATGAAGAAACGATGGCGAGCCCGAATTCCGACAAATGGCTTGAGGCCATGAAATCCGAGATTAGATCCATGTATGAGAACAAAGTGTGGACTTTGGTAGACTTGCCTGATGAACGGCGAGCTATTAAAAATAAATGGATCTTTAAGAAGAAGACGGACGCTGATGGTAATGTCACCGTCTATAAAGCACGACTTGTTGCTAAAGGTTATCGACAAGTTCAAGGATTTGACTACGATGAGACTTTCTCACCCGTAGCGATGCTAAAGTCTGTCAGAATTATGTTAGCAATTGCCGCATTTTATGATTATGAAATCTGGCAAATGGACGTCAAAACGGCATTCCTTAATGGATTCCTTAAGGAAGAATTGTATATGATGCAACCGGAAGGTTTTGTCGATCCTAAAGGTGCTAACAAAGTATGCAAGCTCCAGCGATCCATCTATGGACTGGTGCAAGCATCTCGGAGCTGGAATACTCGCTTTGATGAAGTGATCAAAGCGTTTGGGTTTATGCAAGTTTATGGAGAAACTTGTATTTACAACAAAGTGAGTGGGAGCTCTATAACATTTCTAATAAGTATATGTGATTGGAAATGATGTAGAATTTCTGGAAAGCATAAAGAATTAATTGAAAGGAGTTTTTCAATAAAAACCTGTTTTTGAGTTATCCACGGTTTGAGCATCGAGATCTATAGAGATAGATCAAGACACCTGATAAAAGATTTTCACACACCTTGATGAGATTTTGAAGAAGTTCAAAATGGATCAAGTCAAAAGAAATAAGTTCTTGGCTGGTGTGAAGTGGAGTAAGACTTGAAGATCTAGGTAAAGGTTGTTTACATGTTAGGCATCAAAATCTATAGAGATAGATTGAGACGCCTCATATGACTTTCACAAAACATATACCTTGACAAGATTTTGAAGAAGTTCAAAATGGATCAGTCAAAGAAGGAGTTCTTGACTGTGGTGAAAGGTGTGAAGTTGAGTAAGACTCAAATCTCGACCACGGCAAAATAAATAGAATGGATGAAGGTTATCCCCTATGCCTCGGCCGTAGGTTCTATGAAGTATGCCAAGCTGTGTGCCTTGCCATGTGTCTGGCAAAAGAGGTACCAAAGTGATCCAGGAGTAGATCACTGGACAGCGGTCAAATTATCCTTAAGATGACTAAGGAAGAATTTCTCAGGAATAGAGATGATAAAGAGTTCGTCGTAAGGGGTTACGTCGATGCAAGCTTTAAACACTGATCCGAAAGACTATGAGTCTCAGATCGGATAAGTATAGTGAGGAAATCTTTTGAAGTAGCTCCAAACAGAGTGTGGTAGCAGCATCTACATATAACATAGAGATTTGCCAAGAACACACGGATCTGAATATTGCAGACCCGTTGACTAAAACCTCTCTCACAAGCAAAACATGATCAGCTTTAGAACTGATTAAGTGTTAATTACATGGAGATGTAATCTAGATTATTGACTCTAGTGCAAGTGGGAGACTGTTGGAAATATGCCCTAGAGGCAATAATAAATTAGTTATTATCATATTTCCCCGTTCATGATAATAGTTTATTATTCATGCTAGAATTGTATTGACCGGAAACTAAATACATGTGTGGATAATAGACAAATACTATGTCCCTAGTATGCCTCTACTAGACTAGCTCGTTGATCAAAAGATGGTCAAGGTTTCCTGACCATGGACATGAGTTGTCATTTGATAACGGGATCACATCATTAGGAGAATGATGTGATGGACATGACCCAACCGTTAGCATAGCAAATGATCGTTCAGTTTATTGCTATTGCTTTCACTATGTCAAATACACGTTCCTCCGACCATGAGATCATGCAACTCCCGGATACCGTAGGAATACTTTGGGTGTATCAAACGTCACAACGTTACTGGGTGATTATAAAGGTGCACTACAGGTATCTCCGAAAGTGTTTGTTGAGTTGGCATGGATCGAGATTGGGATTTGTCACTCCGACTATCGGAGAAGTATCTCTGGGCCCTCTCGGTAATACAACATCACAGAAGCCTTGCAAGCACCGTGACTAAAGAGTTAGTTGCAAGATGATGTATTACGGAACGAGTAAAGAGACTTGCCGGTAACGAGATTGAACTAGGTATTAGATACCGATGATCGAATCTCGGGCAAGTAACATACCGCCGGACAAAGGGAACAACGTATGTTGTCATATGAGGTTCACCGATAAAGATCTTCGTGGAATATGTAGGAACCAATATGAGCATCCAGGTTCCGCTGTTGGTTATTGACCGGAGAGTCGTCTCGGTCATGTCTACATCATTCCCGAACCCGTAGGGTCCGCACACTTAAGGTTCGATGACGATATAGTATTATATGAGTTATGTGATTGGTGACCGAAGTTTGTTCGGAGTCCCGGATGAGATCACGGACATGACGAGGAGTCTCGAAATGGTCGAGAGGTAAAGATTCATATATTGGAAGGCTATATTCGGACGTCGGAAAGGTTCCGAGTGATTCGGGTATTTTTCGGAGTACCGGGGAGTTACGGGAATTCACCGGGAGAAGTAATGGGCCTTATTGGGCCATACGGGAAAAGGAGAGGCAGGCCACGTGAGGAGGCGCGCGCCCCCCCTTGCCCAAACCGAATTGGACTAGGGAAGGGGGCGCAGCCCCCTCTTTCCTTTCCCTCTCCCTTCCCCCTTTCCTACTCCGTATGGGAGGTGGAATCCTACTAGGACTAAGGAGTCCTAGTAGGACTCCCCACACTTGGCGCACCCCTAGGGGGCCGGCCTCCTCCCTCCCTCCTTTATATACGGAGGAGGGGCACCCCTTGGAGACACACAATTGTCCCATAGCCGTGTGCGGTGCCCCGATCTCCGTTTTCCACCTCGGTCATATTTTCGGAGAGCTTAGGCGAAGCCCTGCCGGAATCACTTCACCGTCACCGTCGCCACGCCGTCGTGCTGACGGAACTCATCTACTACCTCGACGTCTTGCTGGATCAAGAAGGCGAGGAACGTCACCGAGCTGCACGTGTGTAGAACTCGGAGGTGCCGTACGTTCAGTACTCGATCGGTGGAGCTCGAAGGATTGTTCGACTACATCAACCGCGTTGTGAGACGCTTCCGCTAAACGGTCTACGAGGGTACGTAGACACACTCTCCCCTCTCGTAGCGATGCATCTCCATGGATAGATCTTGCGTGAGCGTAGGAAATTTTTGAAATTCATGCTCCGTTCCCCAACAGGAGCACCTGCATGCGGAGGAGCAGCTCGGCGCCGGCAGGGCGGTCGCGCAGGACGCGGACCTGGCGGAGCGGAAGGCGCTGCTCGAGTCATACCGCTCCGCCCGCGAGATCCGCCTCGCCGCTGGCGGTATCGGCAGCGGGTGGCGGAGGTGGCGGCCGCGTCCAAGGAGTGCGACGAGGCGGGCGAGGCGCTGTTCGGCGAGACCGACGAGGAGGAGGAGGACAACGCCGAGGCCACGCCCCGCCGCCGCGACCACAAAGTCGACACGTCAGCGGGCGCCGCCGGCAGCGAGGAAGAGTAGTCCACGGGAGGTCGTCGCCGCTCAGGTCCCAGGAATCCCACCGCTCCTCCCCTCCCGTTGAAGCCAAGCTTGGTGGGCTCAACATCGACGGCCGATTAGTCGCTTGGCGACGACGTGGAGGTGGACAGCTGCGCTTGCCGGGTCTCCGGAGGCGAAGCTGGAGAAGGCGAAGCTTCAGTTCTCGGGACTCATGGCCGGACACAGAGAACGGGCGCCAGCGACCGGTATTAATTATACCTCGAGAGCCGGACTATACTTGATGTAAATGTAATGAAGTCCATCATTTTTATATGAAATCCGTCTTGTTTATATGAAATTCGGTCATTTTTTAACGAATTTCGCCCGGTTGGTTCGAATTGTTGGCCGGATGTATGCGGCTAGCGTTGGATGTCAGCCTACTGCATCCGTGTCCATGGGCTGGTCTCCCCTGTCCGCGGACGGATGCGGGAGGAAATTTGCGGGTTGCACTTCGAGATGCCCTAAGTACTCCCTCTTTTTTTCCCTAAAAAAAAGTACTCCCTCTTTAAACTAATAAAGACGTTTTAGAGAACAAAAAAAGAGATTTTAGAGACTTGACACAAGTCTCTAAAATATCATACTCCCACAACGACAAGAATTATGGGACGGAGGGAGTATATAGTTTACAGAGGTAGTATGATTTTTGCACCATATCCATGAAAAATAACGTCGCCTCAGCGCGTAACGTAACCTCCTTTTTTGATGCTACAGTCAGCTATAAAGCGTGCATGGACGGAGCCCATGGACCGGTGGCCTCAGCCGCGGGCAGGAAGCGCACAAAGCGCGCGGCGTCACCGAACGAACGAACCTGGGAACGGTCCACGACCACGACAGGGACCACCCGGTGATGAGATACGTGCCTGTCAACCAACTCGCTCAAGCCTCCGCCCGTCAAAAAAAAAAAAAAAACTCGCTCAAGCCTCCCTGACACGCCGGCCCCACGAGCAACCAGGAAACAAACAGGCGACGGAAAAAGACTCTGCCTCCCTCTGCCCAGCGCCCACCGCCAAGGCCGGCCGAGCGGTGCCAGGGCTTCGAAACCGCTCGGTCCCCGGGCCCACGCGCCAGCCAGCCAGAAACGCAACCCCGCCCCGTGCTCGCGCTCACCCGTAGTACTGCTCGCCATGGCAATTAGTGCCAAAAAAACATCTTCCAGAAATGAAAAAAGAAGGAAAAATTCCAGCATTGAGATTGCAATAGAGATCGATGTTAACGATTGTAATGACTGGGACAATGCACTTAGGAGTACACCACATTGCGTCCTTGCAATCTGCTGATGATGATACGAACCACAACCACCACTGCTAGAGAATCACTTACTAGTCATCATCACTTGCTGCTTACTGCTACTACTACTGCTACAACTGCTAGTTGAATGCTGCTGGGATTCATATCAACCCGACGCTATATGATCAATTAATGGACGGATTATGTAGCTCACAATGACGGAAACGAATTGATTGTGAATTGCGATCGGCGAATTCGCTTTGCTTTGCTTACTGTTGAGCGGGTCAGCGATCGTCCGGCACCCGGTAGAACTCGGCGGTGATCTCCGATAGCCACGCGCCGGGAAGTAGCATCTGGGGACGGGGAGTTTCACGGAATTACAAATTGGTCCCTCGGGGAGGAGCGGCAGGGGCTGGAATGTAAGGGGAGAGCAGAGGAGGCACGGGAGGGAACTCACATCGAGCTGCTTCTGCACGGCGCGGGGCCGGCGGCGCCGAGGGCGGCGGCGCGGGCGCGCGCCGGTGAGCGCGTACACGTCCTCCTCGATCTCCTCGGCGGAGAGCGTCGCGGAGAACCGCGGCCGGTCGAGCGCGTCGGCGCGGACCAGCCTCCGCTCGCGCTCCGACGCCTGGGGCGAAGGGCTCGCGGCGGGCGCGGGGGACGGCATCAAGGCGCGGCGGCGTCGTCGGGTGCGCGCCTTCCACGGCCGCGGAGAAGCCGCCTCGCCGACCCCCGGGGACTCGTCGTCGTCCGCGGCGCTGCCACCGCCGGGCGCTGCCGCCGCCTCGCGGAGGCCGAGAAGGAGCCTCTCGCTGACCTCGTCGAGCTGCTGAGAGGAGGACCGCCTGGCCGGGGCGATGGCGTCGCCGGCGCGGTTGACGGGGGCGCAGCGCAGCATCCGGTGACTCCCCCACGTCTTGAGCGTCGACGGGAGCGACGACAGGGCCCCGCGGCGCGCGTTCGACGGCGTAATCACCGCCTCCACGGCCGCGCCCCCCGCCTCCCCGGCGCCGCCTTCCGCGGTGGGATCCGACGGGAGAGCCGCGGGCGGCGGCTCCGCCGAGATCACCATGGCCGGGGGCGACGTCGCGCCCTCAACCCCTGCCCCTGCAGCCGCTCTGGCTCTGGCGGCTGCGGCGGCGGCGGCGAGATGGGTAGGGCGTGGACGTGGTGAGGAGGAGAAGAGAGCGAGATGGACGAGGAGGGTGGGTTGCCTGCGGCGATGGAAGCGTGGGCGAAAGGAAAAATAGATGGAATAGTAGGCGTCGGGGGTGAATAAGTATCGGGGGCCGCGTGTGCGTGCGTGAGTCCAGCGGGGCTATTATGGGGTTTTCGCCTCTGATTTAGTAGTATGTTTTTTTCTTTCTGGATTATAATGGAATGGTGTGTGTTTTGCCGTTTGATGTGGACAGGTGTGTACACTCCATTTCTCTTCGAATTTCTCATTCCATTTTTTCTGAAATCATCCCATTTCATTGTAAATGGATTGCCATTTTTTTTAGAAATGTTTCAGTATATCTGTTTACATTCTTTTTTTTCTTCATATAATGCAATGTTCATCTACACCTTAGAAACTTAGTTCAACAACGACGAAATCAATGATATTTCTACAGCATACATTTCGCTAGTCAAATTGACGACCTAAAAACCATGCCCGCTTTACAGACCCGGATAGAGGCAGTACCTCTGTTCGTAAATACATATTGTCATAGCACTGAAACTTGTGTCATTTTGATTATTTAAAAATTCAAAACAATTTACATAGCAAGGTAAACACAAATATTTTTACATTTTCATGAAAAATAGTATTGGAATATATTCTTTGTGTTTTCTTACTAACTTTTTTGAACTTCATTAAATGATGAATTCAATTATACATTTTTGAGAGGCATCATTTGTTTCGCTACTCAAATTGACGACTAAAAAGCCATGGCCGCTTCACAAATCCGGAAAGAGGTAGTAGTATATGTGTTCATAAATACATGTTATCATGGCACTCGTTTTGATTATTTAAACATTTAAAACAATTCACATCGTAACGTAAAACTAATATTTTATATTTTTTATTAAAAAAAGTATTGTACCGTAATATATATTTTGTGTGTTTGCTAACTAACTTTTTTTGTATTTTTTACTAACATAATATTTCCTTGTAAGAGGGTGCATAAAAATCACCAGTTTTCAATAAGAAACAGTGTATAGTTAACTATGATTAACTGACAATCTATATTTATAAGTTTTTTTAGGATACAATACTACAATCATTCATTAGATCATCCACCGGTCCTTCACCCGTCGCCGTGTGACCTTCTCTTCGAGCAATGACGCATCTCTACCACGCTTCTGTCCGCACAACCATTTTCAGTTCCAAGTTTAGAGCATTACTCTTATAAAGGATGCTGGAGTACCCGCCTCCTCGGGCTCATCCAGGACGAAGCGTGCCTCCCAGCCATCCGTTTCCAGGTGGTTTGCGGCGGGAGCATCTCAGAGCGGCTCTGCGCCGTCTGATCTACCCGGACGGCTCGACCCGGACGACCCGGCTGGGCGGTCCATAACGGGTGGACCGGGTTCCCGCCCAGGCCACCGTCATTGGGTGGCATCGGCGCGGTCGCGAGCGACGCCCCGCTCGTGACCTCGCGGGCGAAAGCCCCTCCGAGCCGTCCATTTTCGGGTGTCGTGTCTCGAGGGCCTCTCGGGAGCGCTCCGGGGCATCCGATCTGCCTAGACGGCTCAGAACCGGACGACACGATTGGGCGGTCCATGACGAGTGAACCACGTGCTCGCCTGGGGCCACCGTCATTGAGAGGTGTCGGGTGCGGTCGCGAGCGAAGCCCCGCGCGCTGCCCTGCTTGCGACGGGCTGGCCGGACCCAACTGTCAGCGTCCTTGCAGCATGACGGGCTGGGTCGGTCGTGCGAGCCTTACCCGTGCGACCGAACGGCTGGACCGCCTCCTGGGCGCCTCCACGGGTGACAGTGGCCTATGCATCGTCTGTTCCATGTACGTCCCGCTGATACGTCTCCGTCGTATCTATAATTTTTGATTGTTTCATGCCAATATTTCACAACTTTTACATACTTTTGGCAATAATTTATATGATTTTCTTGGACTAACATATTGATCCAGTGCCCAGTGCCAGTTTCTGTTTGTTGCATGTTTTTTGTTTCGCTAAAAATCCATATCAAATGAAGTCCAAACGCGATAAAAATTTACGGAGATTTATTTTGGAACATATGTGATTTTTGGGAAAAAGAATCAACGTGAGACGATGCCCGAGGAGCCCACAAGCTCAAGGGGCGCGCCCCCCTATCCAGGGCGCACCTGGCAGGCTTGTGGCGGCCCTGTAAGGCGGTTGGGACCCTTCTTCTGCCACAAGAAAGATAATATCCGGAAGAAAATCCCCTCAAAATTTCAGCCCAATCGGAGTTACGGATCTCCGGGAATATAAGAAATGGTGAAGACCCAGAAAACGGGAGCGCGAAACAGAAGAGAACAGAGAGAGAGAGAGAGAGAGAGAGAGAGAGAGAGAGAGAGAGAGAGAGAGAGAGAGATCCAATCTCGGAGGGGCTCCTGCCCTCCGGGAGCCATGGCGGCCATGGACCAGAGTGGGGGCTCTCCTCCCATCTAGGGGGAGGCCAAGGAAGAAGAAGAAGGAGGGGGGGTCTCTCCCCCTCTCTCCCGGTGGCGCCGGAATGCCGCCGGGGCAATCATCGTGACGGCGATCTACACCAACAACTTCGCTGCCGTCAACACCAACTCTCTCCCCCTATATGCAGCAGTGTAACACCTCTTCTCCCCGCTGCAATCTCTACTTAAACATGGTGCTTAATGCTACATATTATTATCCAATGATGTGTTGCCATCCTATGATGTTTGAGTAGATTTCTTTTGTCCTATGGGTTGATTGATTATCGTGATTGGTTTGAGTTGTATGTTTTATTTTGGTGCTGTTCTATGGTGCCCTCCGTGTCGCGTAAGTGTGTGGGATTACCGTTGTAGGGTGTTGCAATACATTCATAATTCGCTTATAGTGGGTTGCGTGAGTGACTGAAACACAAACCCGAGTAAGGGGGTTGTTGCATATGGGAGTAAAGAGAACTTGTTACTTAATGTTATGGTTGGGTTTTACCTTAATGATCTTTGGTAGTTGCGGATGCTTGCTAGAGTTCCAATCATAAGTGCATATGATCCAAGTACGGAAAGTATGTTAGCTCATGCCTCTCCCTCATATAAAATTGCAATAATGATTTGTTGGAAATATGCCCTAGAGGCAATAATAATTTAGTTATTATCATATTTCCTTGTTCGTGATAATCGTTTATTATCCATGCTATAATTGTATTGATTGGAAACTCAAATACATGTGTGGGTACATAGACAACACTGTGTCCCTAGTATGCCTCTAGTTAACTAGCTCGTTGATCAAAGATGGTTAAGGTTTCCTAGCCATAGACATGAGATGTCATTTGATAACGGGATCACATCATTAGGAGAATGATGTGATGGACAAGACCCAAACTATAAACGTAGCATATGATCGTGTCAGTTTATTGCTATTGTTTTCTGCATGTCAAGTATCTGTTCCTATGACCATGAGATCATGCAACTCACTGACACCGGAGGAATACCTTGTGTGTATCAAACGTCGCAACGTAACTGGGTGACTATAAAGATGCTCTACAGGTATCTCCGAGGGTGTCTGTTGGGTTGGCATGGATCAAGACTGGGATTTGTTACTCCGTATGATGGAGAGGTATCTCAGGGCCCACTCGGTAATACAACATCACAATGAGCCTTGCAAGCAATGTGACTAAAGTGTTAGCCACGAGATCTTGTATTACGGAACGAGTAAAGAGACTTGCCGATAATGAGATTGAACTAGGTATAGAGATACCGACGATCGAATCTCGGGCAAGTAACATACCGAAGAACAAAGGGAACATCATACGGGATTAACTGAATCCTTGACATAGAGGTTCGACCGATATAGATCTTCGTAGAATATGTAGGAACCAATATGGGCATCCAGGTCCCGCTATTGGTTATTGACCGTAGAGGTGTCTCGGTCATGTCTACATAGTTCTCGAACCCGCGGGGTCTACACACTTAACGTTTGGTGACGATTAGTATAGTTGAGTTATTGTGTTGGTGACCGAAGGTTGTTCGGAGTCCCGGATAAGATCCCGAACATGACGAGGATCTCTGGAAGAGTCCGGAGGTAAAGATTGATATATGTGATAATAGTGTTTTGATCTCCGGAAGGGTTCCGGAATTCACCGGAAGGGGTTCCGGATGTTTACCGAAGTGTTCGGGTGCAGCAACACTTTATATGGGCCAAAGGGGTAAAGCCCACGACGTATTGGAAAGTGCAAAAAGGAAGTTTTGCTGCTGCCTTAAGCGGTACTACCGCTGGTAAGGCAGTACTACCGCTCAAGAGGTACTACCGCTTGTGTGAAGCGGTACTACCGCTCAAGCGGTACTACCGCTCGTGAGCGGTACTACCGCTTGTACGCGGTACTGCTGGAATCCGAGTGGGACTCTTTCCGTGCGGGCCAAACCGACCTTGTGCGGGCAAAACCGACCTTGTGGAGGCTTTCTCTCCAAGTTTAGACCCCAGGGCTCAACATATAAATAGAGGGGCAGGGCTAGCACACGCGATACATAGAGATTTCCCAAGCCGTGTGCCGGCAACCCTAACCCTCTAGTTCGTCCCGTCATAATCTCCGTAGCGCTTGGCGAAGCCCTGCAGAGTTTGTTCCTCACCACCATCACCACGCCGTCGTGCTGCCGGAACTCATCTACTACTTCACCATCGCTCGCTGGATCGAGGAGGTGAAGGCGTCATCAAGCCGTACGTGTGTTGAACGCGGAGGTGCCGTCCGTTCGGCGCTAGATCGTGTTTGGATCGAGAGACGACTTGCGATTTGGATCGCGAAGACGTTCGACTACATCAACCGCGTTTCTTAACGCTTCCGCTTAGCGATCTACAAGGGTATGTAGATTCACTCTCCCTCTCGTAGATGCTCATCACCATGGATAGATCTTGCGTGTGCATAGGAAAATTTTTGTTTCGCATGCAACGTTCCCCAACAGTGGCATCTGAGCTAGGTCTATGTGTAGATGAGATCTCGAGTAGAACACAAAGGAGTTTGTGGGCGTTGATATTCAGATTGCTTCCTCCCTTGGTCTTTTCTTGTTTCGGCGGTATTGTGGGATGAAGCGGCTCGGACCAACATTACTCGTACGCTTACAAGAGACCGGTTCCATCAACTGACATGTAACTTCGTTGCATAAAGATGGCTGGCGGGTGTCTGTCTCTCCTACTTTAGTCGGATCGGATTTGACAAAGGCGGTCCTTGAGAAGGTTGAAAAGCAATTTTTGTATCATCGTTGTGGTTTTTGCGTAGGTAAGAATTGTTCTTGCTAGATACCCGTAGCAGCCACGTAAAACTTGCAACAACAATTAGAGGACGTCTAACTTGTTTTTGCAGGGTATGTTGTGATGTGATATGGCCAATTGCATGATGAGATATATGTGATGTATGAGATGATCATGTGTTGTATAGAATATCACGACTTGCATGTCGATGAGTACGGCAACTGGCAGGAGCCATAGTGTTGTCTTTAATTATTTTCGCCGTTTTGCTTTACTTTATCGCTATGAGTTAGCAATGGTCGTGGAAGCAACAGTCGGCGCGACAACCTCATGGCGACACGTTAATGGAGATCAAGATGATGGAGATCATGGTGTCATGCCGATGACGATGGAGATCATGCCGATGCTTTGGAGATGGAGATCAAAAGCACAAGTTCATGGCCATATCATGTCACTTATGATTTGCATGTGATGTTAATCCTTTTATGCATCTTATTTTGCTTAGGACGATGGTAGCATTATAAGGTGATCCCTCACTTAAATTTCAAGATAAAATTGTGTTCTCCCCGAGTGTGCACCATTGCGAAAGTTCGTCGTTTCGAGACACCACGTGATGATCGGGTGTGATAGACTCTACGTTCGCATACAACGGGTGCAAGCCAGTGTTGCACGTGTGGAACACTCGGGTTAAACTTGACGAGCCTAGCATGTACAGACATGGCCTCGGAACACAAGAGACCGAAAGGTCGAACATGAGTCATATAGTAGATATGATCAACATGAAGATGTTCACCATTGAAACCACCTCAACTCACGTGATGATCGGACTTGAGTTGGTGGATTTGGATCATGTGACACTCGAATGACTGGAGGGATGTCAATTTGAGTGGGAGTTTTAAGTAATATGATTAACTAAACTCATTATCATGAACAGAGTCAAAGTGTCTTTGCAAATTATGTTGTAGATTACTAGATCGCGCTGTAGCTCCCTTGAATTTTTATATGTTCCTAGAGAAATAGATTTGAAAGATGATGGTAGCAATAATGCGGATTGGGTCCGTGATCTGAGGATTGTCCTCAATGATGCACAGAAGGCTTATGTCCTTAATGCACCGCTCGGTGTGCCACCCCCTCTAGCGTCGTCTGTAGATGTTGTGAACATCTGACAGGCACGTTCCGATGACTACTTAATAGTTCAGTGCGTCATGCATTACGGCTTAGAATTGAGGCTCCAAAATGTTTTGAACGTCACGGAACATATGAGATGTTCTAAGAGCTGAAATTGGGATCTCAGACTCGTGCCCGTGTTGAGAGGTATGAGACCTCCAACAAGATTCTTTGCCTGCAAGATGATGGAGAATAGCTCAATCGTTGAGCATGTGCACAGATTGTCTGGGTGCTACAATCGCTTGAATCGAGTGGGAGTTGATCTTCCAGATAAGATAGTGATTGATATAGTTCTCCAAGTCACTGTCACCAAGCTACTAGAGCTTCGTGATGAACTATAAAAGGCCAGAGATGGAAATACCCTGAGCTGTTCGCAATGTTTGACACTGCGAAGGTAGAAATCAAAAAGGAGCATCAAATGTTGATGGTTAGTGAAACCACTAGTTTCGAGAAGGGCAAGGGTAAGGAGGAAAACTTCATGGATGGCAAGTCAGTTGCCGCTCCAGTGAAGAAACCCAAGGTTGAACCCAAACCCGAGACTAAGTGCTTCTATTATGAGGAGAACGGTCGCTGAAGTGGAACAAACCTAGATACTTGGTAGATAAGTAGGTTGGCAACGTCGACAGAAGTATATTTGATATACGTGTTATTGATGTGTACCTTACTACTACTCCTAGTAGCACCTGGGTATTAGATACCGGTTCGGTTGCTAAATGTTAGTAACTCGAAATAAAAGCTACGGAAGAAACGGAGGCTAGCTAAGGGCGAGGTGACGATGAGTGTTGGAAGTGTTTCCAAGATTGATGTGATCACCATCGCGCGCTCTCTCTACCTTTGGGATTAGTGATGAACCTAAATAAATGTTATTTGGTGTTTGCGTTAAGCATGAACGTGATTAGATCATGTTTATTGCAAAACGGTTATTCATTTAAGTTAGAGAATAATGGTTATTCTGTTTACATGAATAATACCTTCAATGGTCATGCACCCAATAAGAGTGGTTTATTGAATCTTGATCGTAGTGATACACATGTTCATAATATTGATGCCAAAAGATACAAAGTTAATAATGATAGTACCACATACTTGTGGCACTGCCGCTAAATGTCATATTGGTGTAAAACGCATGAAGAAACTCCATGCTGATGGATCTTTGGACTCATTCGATTTCGAATCGGTTGAGACATGCGGACCATGCCTCATGGGCAAGATGACTAAGATCCCGTTTTCCGGTATAATGGAGCGGGCAATTGACTTATTGGAAATGATACATGTTGATGTGTTCGGTCCAATGAATGTTGTAGCGGGCGGTGGATATCGTTATTTTCTTACCTTCACTGATGATTTGAGTAGATATAGGGTATATTTACTTAATGAAACACAAGTCTGAATCGTTTGAAAAGTTCAAGCAAATTCAGAGTGAAGTTTGAGATCATCGTGACAAGAAGATAAAATATCTACGATATGATCGTGGAGGTGAATATCTGAGTTACGAGTTTGGTATACAACTTAAGACAGTGTGGAAGTTGTTTCACAACTCACGCCACCTGGAACACCATAGTGTAATGGTGTGTCTGAACGTTGTAGTCATGCTCTATTGGATATGGTGCGAACTATGATGTCTCTTATCGATTTACCACTATCGTTTTAGGGCTATGCATTAGAGACAACCACATTCACTTTAAAAGGGGCACCATAAGTCCGTTGAGATGACACCGTATGAATTTTGGTTTGGCGGAAACCTAAGCTGTCATTTCTTAATGTTTGGGGCCGCGACGCTTATGTGAAAAAGGGTTTTCACCTAATGAGCTCGAACCCAAAGCGGACAAATGCATCTTCATAGAATACCCTAACGTAACAGTTGGGTAAACCTTCTATCTCAGATCCAAGCACAAAGTGTTTGTTGCTAAAACGGGTCCTTTCTCGAGAAAGAGTTTCTTTCGAAAGATTGAGTGGGAGGAAGATAGTACTTGATGAGGTTGTTGAACCTTTACTTCAACCTGAGAGTAGCGCAGCGCAGAAAGATGTTTCTGTAGAGCCTACATCAGTTGAAGAGGAAATTAATGATGATGATCATGAAGCTTTGGATCAAGTTACTATCGAACCTCGTAGGTCGACAAGGATGCGTACTGCTCCTGAGTGGTACGACAACCCTGTCTTAGAGGTCATGTTGTTGGACAACGCCGAACCTACGAGCTATGGAGAAGCGATGATGGGCCCGAATTCCGAGAAATGGTTAAGACCATGAAATCCGAGATGGGATCCATGTAAGAAAACAAAGTATGGGCTTTGGAAGTATTACCTGAAGGGCGAAAGGCCATTCAGAACAAATGGATCTTTAAAAGGAAGACGGACACGGACGGTAATGTCACCGTCTATAAAGCTCGACTTGTGGCAAAGGGTTTTTCACAAGTTCAAGGAGTTGACTACGATGAGATTTTCTCACCCGTAGCGATGCTAAAGTCTGTTGGAATTATGTTAGCAGTTGCTGCATTTTTCGATTATGAAATCTGGCAGATGGATGTCAAAACATCGTTTCCTTAATGGTATCCGTGAGGAAAGGTTGTATGTGATACAACCGGAAGGTTTTGTCAGTCCTAAGGATGCTAAAATGTATGCAAACTCCAGCGATCCTTCTATGGACTGGAGAAAGCATCTCGGAGTTGGAATATACACTTTGATGAGGTGATCAAAGTTTTTGTGTCTATACAAAGTTTATGAGAAACTTGTATTTACAATAAAGTGAGTGGGAGCACTATAGAATTTCTGATAAGTATATGTGGTTGACATATTGATTGATCGGAAATGATGTAGAATTTCTGGAAAGCATAAAGGGTCGTTTGAAAGGAGTTTTTCAAAGGAAGACCTGGAATGAAGCTACTTAAATATTGGGCATCAAGATCTATAGAGATAGATCAAGACGTCTGATAAAACTTTCAATGAGTACATACCTTGACAAGATTTTGAAAGAGTTCAAAATGGATCAGTCAAAGAAAGAGTTCTTGCCTGATTTGTAAGGTGTGGAGTTGAGTGAGACTCAAAGCTCGACCATGGCAGAAGAAAGAGAAAGGACGAAGGTCGTCCCCTATGCCTTATCCATAGGCTCTGTATAGTATGCCATGCTGTGTACCGCACCTGATGTGTGCCTTGCCATGATTCTGTCAAGGGGTACAAGAGTGATCCAGGAGTGGATTACTGGACAGCGGTCAAGATTATCCTTAGTAACTAAGAGGACTAAGGAAATATTTCTCGATTATGGAGGTGATAAAGAGTTCGTCGTAAAGGGTTACATCGATGCAAGCTTTGACACCTATCCGGACGACTCTGAGTAGCAGTCAGGATACATATAGTGGAGTAGCCATTTGGAATAGCTCCAAGTGGAGTGTGGTAGCAGTGTCTATAGTATGACATAGAGATTTGCAAAGTACACACGGATCTGAATGTCGCGGACCCATTCACTAAAGACCTCTCTCACATGCAAAGCATGATCGAACCCCAGAACTCATTGGGTGTTAGAACAATGTAAATCACATGGTGATGTGAACTAGATTATTGACTCTAGTGCAAGTGGCAGACTGTTGGAAATATGCCCTAGAGGCAATAATAATTTAGTTATCATCATATTTCCTTGTTCGTGATAATCGTTTATTATCCATGCTATAATTGTATTGACTGGAAACTCAAATACATGTGTGGGTACATAGACAACACTGTGTCCCTAGTATGCCTCTAGTTAACTAGCTCGTTGATCAAAGATGGTTAAGGTTTCCTAGCCATAGACATGAGATGTCATTTGATAACGGGATCACATCATTAGGAGAATGATGTGATGGACAAGACCCAAACTATAAACGTAGCATATGATCGTGTCAGTTTATTGCTATTGTTTTCTGCATGTCAAGTATCTGTTCCTATGACCATGAGATCGTGCAACTCACTGACACCGGAGGAATACCTTGTGTGTATCAAACGTCGCAACGTAATTGGGTGACTATAAAGATGCTCTACAGGTATCTCCGAGGGTGTCTGTTGGGTTGGCATGGATCAAGACTGGGATTTGTTACTCCGTATGACGGAGAGGTATCTCAGGGCCCACTCGGTAATACAACATCACAATGAGCCTTGCAAGCAATGTGACTAAAGTGTTAGCCACGAGATCTTGTATTACGGAACGAGTAAAGAGACTTGCCGATAACGAGATTGAACTAGGTATAGAGATACCGACGATCGAATCTCGGGCAAGTAACATACCGAAGAACAAAGGGAACAGCATACGGGATTAACTGAATCCTTGACATAGAGGTTCGACCGATATATATCTTCGTAGAATATGTAGGAACCAATATGGGCATCCAGGTCCCGCTATTGGTTATTGACCGTAGATGTGTCTCGGTCATGTCTACATAGTTCTCGAACCCGCAGGGTCTACACACTTAACGTTTGGTGACGATTAGTATAGTTGAGTTATTGTGTTGGTGACCGAAGGTTGTTTGGAGTCCCGGATAAGATCCCGGACATGACGAGGATCTCCAGAAGAGTCCGGAGGTAAAGATTGATATATGTGATAATAGTGTTTTGATCTCCGGAAGGGTTCCGGAATTCACCGGAAGGGGTTCCGGATGTTTACTGAAGTGTTCGGGTGCAGCAACACTTTATATGGGCCAAAGGGGTAAAGCCCACAAGGTATTGGAAAGTGCAAAAAGGAAGTTTTGCTGCTGCCTTAAGCGGTACTACCGCTGGTAAGGCAGTACTACCGCTCAAGAGGTACTACCGCTTGTGTGAAGCGGTACTACCGCTCAAGCGGTACTACCGCTCGTGAGCGGTACTACCGCTTGTACGCGGTACTGCTGGAATCCGAGTGGGACTCTTTCCGTGCGGGCCAAACCGACCTTGTGCAGGCAAAACCGACCTTGTGGAGGCTTTCTCTCCAAGTTTAGACCCCAGGGCTCAACATATAAATAGAGGGGCAGGGCTAGCACACGTGATACATAGAGATTTCCCAAGCCGTGTGCCGGCAACCCTAACCCTCTAGTTCGTCCCGTCATAATCTCCGTAGCGCTTGGCGAAGCCCTGCATAGATTGTTCCTCACCACCATCACCACACCATCGTGCTGCCGGAACTCATCTACTACTTCACCATCGCTCGCTGGATCAAGGAGGTGAAGGTGTCATCAAGCCGTACGTGTGTTGAACGCGGAGGTGCCGTCCGTTCGGCGCTAGATCGTGTTTGGATCGAGGGACGATTTGGATCGCGAAGACGTTCGACTACATCAACCGCGTTTCTTAACGCTTCCGCTTAGCGATCTACAAGGGTATGTAGATTCACTCTCCCTCTCGTAGATGCTCATCACCATGGATAGATCTTGCGTGTGCGTAGGAAATTTTTTGTTTCCCATGCAACGTTCCCCAACATGATTACCGGTCTAGTTATCGATTGCCTAGGGACAAATCCTTCTCTTGTGTTACAAAAAGCTTTCTACTAAACAACTAGCTTTATTATCTTGCAAATTACTCGTAGTTTTATTCTTGCTAAGTACTTCTAGTTTTATCCTTGCAAATTTATCCTATTACACCTTCAAGTAGTTTCATTCTTGTTCTAGGTAAAGCGAACGTTAAGTGTGTGTAGAGTTATATCGGTGGTCGATAGAACTTGAAGGGAATATTGATTCTACCTTTAGCTCCTCGTTGCGTTCGACACTCTTCTTTATCGAGAAAGGCTACAACTGATCCCCTATACTTGTGGGTTTTCACCCGCACGGATGGCTCCTAGGGGCTCTCTCGGGCGTCTGATCTGCTCGGACAGCCCGTATCCTGTCGGGTTGCCTCGAGGGTCCATGACGGGTGAGCTGGGGCCATCATCATGGGATGTTTTTGGTCATGCCCGCGTGCGCCGTTCCGGCCACTGCCCCACGTGCGACGGGCCAACCGGGGCCGTCTGTCAACGTCTTCGGACCTCGTCGGTCAGGTCCGGTTGTGCCAGGTGGGCCCCTCGCGTGCCCGCTGAGCTTGGGACGGGAGCGGCCAGGCACGGGCAAGTGCTTGGCTCGGGCCTGTTGTGTGTTGACTGGTCACAGAGGGGCATCCGGTTTCGAGGGCCAGCCGGCCAGTGGCTGTGATGGGAAGTGCCCGGGTGGGCATCGTTCTGTGTTTGTTGGGCTGGTGTGCCGTGGGGTTCCTGGTTGGATTTCACGAGTCGGGCTGTGGCGTGGGCTTTTTGGCCTTTTTCTTAAGGCGGTTGTGTTTCCCTATAAATTCTCTATTTCATGTTGCAGCTGCCACGCCACACACGTTCGCCTCCCTCTCGCTTTCGCTTTGCAACTCCTACTCAGGATGGCTATTTGCCCGTTCCCGTAGCCGACCGTTGAGGCCTTGCTCGGAGTTGTTCTTTTCATGCGGACGTTGTTCTGCTATATAACGGAGGTGGTCGTTCTCTCTTTTTTGTTGTTGTTGTTGTCGTCCTTCTTCCAGCTTTCTAGGTGTTCATCCTTTATTTGCCATCGGTGGTGGTCGGCGACACGATAGCTTGTTGTGTCGACTGGGGTTCGGGCTTGTTTCCTTCTTATGTAAGTGCTACTTGTGAGCTGCGTTGGGATTTCCTCGAAGAGGAGAGGATGATGCAGTACAGTAGAGATAAGTATTTCCCTCAGTTAAGAACCAAGGTTATCAATCCAGTAGGAGAACCAAGCAAAACCTCTTTAGCAGCACCTGCACACACAAAAGCCAATACTTGCACCCAACGCGAACAAGAGGGTTGTCAATCCCCTCCGCGGTTAATTGCAAGGATTAAATCTCGTAGTGATAGATAAATTAATAAAGTAAATTGCAAAATAAAATAAAAGTAAATAAATTGCAGCAAGGTATTTTTATGATTTTTTTTATATAATAATGATAAATGACCCCGGGGCCATAGTTTTCACTAGAGGCTTCTCTCTTGAGCGCATAACATACGGTGGGTAGACAAATTACTGTTGGGCAATTGATAGAAAAGCGCATAGTTATGACGATATTCAAGGCAATGATCATGTATATATGCATCACGTCCTAGACAAGTAGACCGACTCCTGCCTGCATCTACTACTATTACTCCACTCATCGACCGCTATCCAGCATGCATCTAGAGTATTAAGTATAAAACAGAGTAACGCCTTAAGCAAGATGACATGATGTAGACAAAGTAAACTCAAACAATATGAATAAACCCCATCATTTTATCCTTAATGGCAACAATACAAATACGTGTCTTGTCCCTTTCTGTCACTGAGATATAGAACACCGCAAGATTGAACCCATCACAAAGCACCTCTCCCATTGCAAGATAAATCAATCTAGTTGGCCAAACCAAACGGATAGATCGGAGAGAAATACAAAGCTATAACAATCATGCATAAAAGAGTTCAGAGAAGACTCAAATATTTCTCATCAATAATCTGATCATAAACCCACAATTCATCGGATCCCAACAAACACACCGCAAAAGAAGATTACATCGGATAGAACTCCAAAACATCGAGGAGAACTTTGTATTGAAGATCAAAGAGAGAAGAATCCATCTAGCTACTAACTATGGACCCGTAGGTCGGTGGTAAACTACTCACACATCATCGGAGGGGCAGCAAGGTTGATGTAGAAGCCCTCCGTGATTGATTTCGCCTCCGGCAGAGTGCCGGAAAAGGCCTCCAGATGGGATCGTGAAAGAACAGAAGCTTGCGGCGGCGGTACGGTTTTCTCGTCTGGCTCTCTGTTGGTTTCCCAATATTTGAGAATTTATAGAAGTGGAATTAGGTCAAAAGGAGCCACGAGGGGCCCACAAGGCATCAGGGTGCAGCCCCTGGGGACGTGCCCTGTTGCCTTGTCACCTCCTCGTGAGGCTTCTGGCTTCCCCCCAAAGCTTCCAGGGTCTCTTTTGTCTAGAAAAAAATCGTAAAAAAGTTTTGTGGCATTTGGACTTCGTTTGGTACTGATTTCCTGAAAAACCAAAAACAAGCAGAAAACAGCAACTGGCACTGGGCACTAGGTTAATAGGTTAGTCCCAAAAAATGATATATAATTGCATATAATATCATATAAAACATCCAAGATTGATACTATAATAGCATGGAACAATCAAAAATTATAGATACGTTGGAGACGTATCAGTAAGCCATATCTTTTCTTTTTGATGACCATCCTCTGCTTTCCTTGTCATTGCAGGGCTCCGCAGCTTCCAGGTTTGTCGCCGCTCGCCGCCGCTCGCCGTCACCGGCGCGTTAGCTATTCGTGCTATGCTCCTGCTATTCAAGGTAAGCCACTTGTTTGGTTGCATGCTCCTACTGTTAGGACACCCGGCTAGCGTTAAAATAAACTCATTGGTGATATCAGTCTTTTTAGGATAATTTTATCTGTTTTCCTGCTTGGGTCTTTTTATCATTGTAAATTTTTTATTCTTTGCGTGCTTAACATTGGTTGTCCAATCAGGGCACAACCTATCCGTCAACGGCTGAATGGTAGTGGCTTTTTGATACGTCCATTTTGCATAATGTTTTTCTACTATTATTTTTATTGTTTTGAAGTTATATTCCACTTTTTGATGCAATTCTAATGCCTTTTCTCTCTTAAAATGCAAGATACACCAAAAGAGGGAGATTGCCGACAGCTGGAATTCTGACTTGAAAAAGCTACAACAGAGATAGCTATTCTCCGGAGCTCAAAATGACGTGAAAATTTACAGAGAATTATTTTGGAAAATATAAAAAATGCCGGAAGAAAGAAGTACCAGAGAGGACCCTCGGTGGGGCCACAAGCCAGGGGTGTGCCCTACCCCCTGGGCGTGCCCACCTGACTTGTGGGCTCCACCGAGGCCCACTGATGCCCATCTTCTCCTATATAAAGCCATTTACCCTAGAAAAAAAATGAAGAGAAGACTTTCGGGACCATTCACCATCGTCTTTTGCTCCCCGGCGGAGTGATTCTGCCGGGGAACTTCCCTCCGGGAGGGGGAAATCAAAGTCAACGTCATCACCAACGCTCCTCTCATCGTGGGATGACTCATCTCCATCAACATCTTCACCAGCACCATCTGATCTCCAAACCCTAGTTCATCTCTTGTATTCAATCTTTGTATCAAACCTCGGATTGGTACCTGGAGGTACTAGTAGTGTTGATTACATCTTGTAGTTGATGCTAGTTGGTTTATTTTGGTGGAAGATTAATATGTTCAGATTGTTATTCACATACTTATACCCTCTGATCATGAACATAATTATGATTTGTGAGTAGTTCTATTTGTTCTTGAGGACATGGGAGAAGTCTTGTTACTAGTAATCATCTGAAGTTGGTTTTCGTTCAATGTTTTGATGATATGTTATATTTTTCTTCCTCTAGTGGTGTCGTGTGAACGTTGACTACATGAAACTTCACCATGTTTGGGCCTAGGGGAAGGCATTGTGGAATTAGTTTGTAGAGATGATGGGTCGCGGGAGTGACAGAAACCTAAACCCCAGTTTATGAGCTGTTCCGTAAGGGGCTGTTTGGATCCATATGTTTCATGCTATGGTTAGATGCTTGCGGATGCTTGCGGGAGGGGGTAATCATAAGTAGGTTGTTTGTTCAAGTAAGAACAACACCTTAGCTCTGGTCCACCCACATAGCAACTTATCAAAGCAATGAACGCGAGTCAATGAATCGTGGTGAAAGCAACTAGATGAATTCCCGTGTGTCCTCAAGAGCGCTTTAATCACTATAAGAAGTATCTCCGGCTTGTCCTTAGCATAATAAGGATTGGGCCACCTTGCTGCACCTTGCTACATGATACGTCCCAAACGTATCTACTTTTCCAAACACTTTTGCTCTAGTTTGGACTCTAATTTGCATGATTTAAATGGAACTAACCCGGACTGACATTGTTTTCAGCAGAATTGCCATGGTGTTGTTTTTGTGCAGAAATAAAAGTTCTCGGATGGACCTGAAAATTTACGGAGAATTATTTCAGAATATATAAAAAATACTGGCGCAAAGATCCATCAGAGGGGGGGGGGGGGCACAGGCGCCACAAGCCTGGGGGCGCGGCCACCCCCCAGGGCTCGCCTAGCAGGCTTGTGGGCCCCTGGCAACTCCGTTTGACCTAACTCCAACGCTATAAGTACCTATTCAAGGAGAAAAAAATCAGAGAGAAAGAATCATCGCGTTTTACAATATGGAGCCGTTGTAGGAGATATGCCCTAGAGGCAGTAACAAAAGTTACTTTGTATCTCCGAGTTTGTAATGAATGTTTATGTTCCATGCTATAACTGCAATGATTCTCAAGTCTGCAATAACCACGAGGCTCGGAGGGAAACTCATGTGCACGTGTGGTATAATAAACGGTAAAATGTATTCCTAGTCTTGCCTCTAAGACTGGCTCAAGTATTGCATGATGATCCTGTTTTCCTGATCATGGGCATGTCAATGCCGGCAATTTTGAGGGCACAATGTTAGTAGAACACTTGTGTTGAATCGACCCAAATTGATGTTATGCTATGAGATACATTCGTCATGAGTTAATGGTTAATAACACAGAGATAGTTAATGTTTGCATAATTCCTTAGACCATGAGAGTGTCGAGTTTCTTCATGCTTGCTTCATGAACTTTGGGGTTTGTTAAACGTCATCCGTAAATGGGTGGCTATTACGGCGGCTTACGGGTTCATGGAAAATTATGTCAAGTAACTTGATAGCTCAAGATTGGGATTTGCTCCTCCGACGATGGAGAGATATTCTCGGGCCCTCTCGGTGTTACGGTATCCATCATCGTCTGGCCAGACACATTGTGATTTGATCACTTTGATGCCAGAACACGGAAACGAGAAAAGAGAACAAAACCAGTAACGAGGTAACTTGCATAGTGGACAAGTTGTTGATCTACGGGGATGCATAAATCTCACCTCGGGTTTTGTAATATATCGTGAAGCAACAGGAATAGCACACGGCAACTGGAGGTTCACTCGAATATTCATTCGTGTGGATATAGGGGTCAATATGGGTGTCCATGGCTCCGATGTTGATCATTGATCGGAAAGTGTTCCGGGTCATGTCTATACTTCACCGAACCTATAGGGTCACACGCTTAAGGGTCATCTATCTGCTGAATACTAGACGGGGAGTCTGAGAAAAAATCACCGAAAAAGTTTCGGACGAAACGGAAACGTTCCGGATAGAACACCGGAATAGTTCCGGTGAAACTGAAAAGTTGTTTCAGGGTATTCCATTAAGTCAAATTGGTTCTGGCACACACCTAAAAATTCTTGGAGGATGCCAGAAGTGTTCTGGAAACTTCTGGGAATTTTTCGGGACAAAAACCGGAAATGTTCCGAAGCAGCCGAAACCGCTTTGGTTGCTTTTCGCTGAAGAAACATTGTTCCGAAATTGTTTTGGAATGCGTTCAAAATTGTTTTGGTGGGTGCTAGAATTATTCTAGGCACACAGAAATAATTTGGGTTTTAACGGACGCAGAAAAATGTCTTCGTGAATAGTGAAAAGCACTTTTTGAGCTGATTTGCAAATGGGGTTTTTCTTCTAGAAGAAAACCACTTTTGGTGTGTGAAAGGGAGGTGGAGCCCCCCAAGGGGCTGCACAATATCAGCCATGGCATGGGGAGGCCCTCCTTGAGGTGTCCTTCCACCTCATGGTGGATATGTTCTACACACCCTTATGTGGCATGTGGTGGAAAGATCCTAGGAAGGTCCTTTTGGTCTTTCCTCTACCCCTTGCTCCTCCTATAAATAGAGGTGGAGAGAGCTCTCCAAAATCAGATCATCCATGCTCTCATACACATGCCATTTGACTTGTCTGGCTTCTCTCTCCCTCCCACGAAATAGTTTCGTAGAGCCAAAAGGCTGTCTGGGTTCCGGCAGGAACTAGTTCTGGACGGCGAAGCCCTGCCGGATAGCTGACACCGTATGTGTGCAACCCCGTAGAGAGATTGTAGTTTCGATCTTTTGCCCGAGGGGCTGTTTTCGAGTGTCCTCCCGAAGGGCTGTTCGAGTTACCTTTCGAGTTTCCGGCGTCCTCCCGAAGGGCTGTCCGGGTTACTGTTCGGGTTCCGAGGGTCCTCCCGAAGGGCTGTCCGCGACATCGTCCGGGGGACTGTCCGACCGCCTCCCGAAGGGCTGTCCGGAGTGGGAGTACATCCTTGCGGTTGGGAGGTTGTAAATCCTAGCTGCAGGGATCTGCACCGACGATCTACACCGACTCTTCTTCCGCTGCGCTTCGAGTCGGTACGGATCAGATCAAACCTTGTATGCAGTCTCCATAGTGATCCTGGGCGTGCTCGTTGTACCGAATTTTTTTGTTTTCTGTCGCGTTCCCTACAGTGGCATCATGAGCCGTGCTATGCGTAGATGCAGGTTACGATCTAGAATACATGGAGATGTATGGGTATTGCATAATATAATTTCGGAGTAGATAAGATCTATTGCTGAAAATTATTTATGCGGGTAGCAGAAGAAGTCTGTTATCCGATGTTCTTGTTGCTTCCCTGGAATTTGCGTTTGCTTAATCTCGAGACAGCATGGTGGAATTTCACAAAGTTCTGGCAATCCGCGATCCTGATTGATCAAGGAAGTGCTATCAGTTCTTTGGGTTCCGCCATAGTCAAAAGAAAGATGAAATTCACAGATAAACGGGCATTGCAGATATGATCTGCACAAGGGTCATGCGTATGACGAAGTTTAGTATGGGGCTCGAGATTTAATTATCTCGTGTTTCATACACCCCGAGATGTTAATCTAGCAATTTGAATTATCATACTTGATGATAAAACGTTGGTAGCTGCGGTTTAAGTCAAAACCTTAGAAGCCACGTAAAATAAAATTTTGCATAAACCGATTAGAGTCGTGTAACTTGGTTTTGCAGGATGTGCATGTGATGTGATGTGGTATAGCAAAGCTCATATTAATTCGATTATGTATGAGATGACTATATGATGTAAATTTGTTAACATGACCTGCGTGTCATGATTCGGCATGATGGCTGGAGCCATATGATTGTCACTTTAATGACCTGCATGTCAACCTTAAGTAATGCACTAATTTTATTAGCTATAGAGATAGCAAATATTATTTGGTGCATCGACAAGGTGGTGGCAATCTTCGCGAAGGTGATTACCGACGCAAATGCCGAAGATGAAGAAATACTTGACTTCTCCGTCAGAAAGGGCTATACCATATCATGCTATTATGAATTGCCTGAGATGTTTATCCCTTATGAATGCACCCTTTGATTGCGCGGTAGTCGCTTTTTATTAGGGTGATCTCTCACTTAAAAATATCAAGTAGTTAGTGTTCTCCCAAGTATAGCACCGTCACGGCACCTATCTCTTCGGGGTATCACATGGATGCATGGGTACGAACGATTAGAGAAGTGTGAGGCGGGTGAGTTGAGACCTCGCAGCGAGATCACTTGGTTGTCTTGACGTTCAGGCATGAAAGTCATGAGCTCGGAACACACACATCGAAAGATGAACAAGAGTCACATAGAGATGTGATTGGCAAGTTGGCCTACCAAATGAAATTCTCGTCACTTGAGATGGATGCATCCTTGGCGTTAAATTGAAATTTGGATGTTGAATCACTCATAATCAATTTTGAGAGATATTGATTTGAGTGGGAGTGCACTTTAGAATAAAATTGTTTATTCACTAGTGCCAAAATCATTATAAACAAAGTCTAAGTGAAACTTGTGTTTTCCGTTGTAGATCAAATGGCTCGCAACACCGCGTTCAACTTAGGCCCGATGTTAGAGAAAGAGAAGTTAGCTGCGACTGGAAACAACTATGCGGACTGGGTCCGCAACCTGAGGATTGTCCTCAGGAGCGCTAGGAAAATGTATGTGCTTGAAACTACTCTTCCAGCTAAACCGGTGGCAGATGCCCCGGAAGTTGAGCAGAATGTCTGGGCCACTAAGGATGATGATCACAACTTAGTGCAGTGCCTCATGTTAGCTTGCATGAGTGCAGGGCTTCAAAAACGTTTTGAATTCCATAAACCCCGCAATATGATCCGGAATTTTGATGCCATGTACAAGGAAACCGCAAGGTCTGAACGATTTGATGTCATGAAGGCCTTGATGGATTGCAAGATGGTTGAGGGTAGTTTAGTTGGCGAGCACGTAGTCAAAATGATTGGCTATGCTGAAAGGCTTAAAACCCTGGAGTTTCCACTTCCACCTGACCATATGATGGACATGCTGGTTTCTTCACTCCCCCCGTCTTACGACGGTTTCATCATGAAGTACAACATGAGTGGGATGGAGGAAACACCGGAAGAGGTGCTCGCCATGCTAAAAACTACGGAAGGAGGACTGCGGAAAAATCACAAGCAAGTATTGCTTGTGAATAAAACCGACAGTTTCAAAAAGTAAGGCAAGCCAAAGAAAGGCAAGGGCGCCGGTAAGACCGGCTCCCAAAGCAATTCTAAGGGCAGAGCCAAGAATGAAACTGAGTGCTTCTACTGCAAGGGCACAGGACACTGGAAGAGAAACTGCAAGAAGTATCTGGAAGATAAGAAGTCCGGGAAAACCGGAAAAGGTATAATTGTTATACAAGTTAATGTCATTGACGTTTTGCTTGCTAGCGAAAATTCTAAGTCTTGGGTATTTGATACCGGATCGGCTGCTCACATTTGCAACTCGATACAGGGACTTCAGAAGGTGCACAAACTAGCAAAGAATGAAGTCGTGATGCGCGTCGGGAACGGCAATGGGATCGCCGCTCAAGCCGTCGGCATTATGCCTCTACGTCTCCCTTCGGGATTTATCTTAGAACTTAATAACTGTTATTTTGTTCCACTGTTGTGTAGAAACATTATCTCCGGATCATGTTTAGTACACGATGGGTATTTGTACAAGTCTAAGAACAATGGTTGTTCACTTTATTGTAAGAATATGTTTTATGGATTTGCACCCATTGTTGGGGACCTTTTCATTCTAAATCTTGAATGTGGAAATGATGTCTTTACCGTACATGCTAAACGCCTTAAGAAGGCTGACACCACCACCACTTTCATGTGGCACTGTCGGCTTGGCCACATCGGAAAGAAACGCATGCAAAGACTCCATAAAGATGGAGTTTTACCGTCCCTTGATTTTGAATCATTTGACACACGTGAAGCTTGCTTGATGGGGAAAATGACCAAGACGCCGTTCACGGGTCATCCTGAACGGGCGGGTGAATTATTGGAAATAATACATAGTGATGTATGTGGTCCAATGAACACAGCCGCACGGGGTGGGTATTTTTACTTCGTGACTTTTACTGATGATTTAAGTCGGTATGGCTATATCTACTTAATGAAGCATAAGTCGGAAACCTTTGAAAAGTTCAAAGAATTTCAGAATGAGGTAGAAAATCATCATGACAAAAAGATTAAGTTTCTGCGGTCTGATCGCGGAGGCGAATACCTTAGTCATGAGTTTGGCCAACATCTGAGTAACCGTGGAATTGTTTCACAGCTTACGCCTCCCGGAACTCCACAGCGAAACGGAGTGTCGGAAAGACGTAACCGAACCCTGTTAGACATGGTTAGGTCGATGATGTCTCTTACAGATCTACCAATATCTTTTTGGGGTCACGCACTAGAAACTGCCGCTCACACACTAAACAGAGCACTGTCTAAGTCTGTTATGACGACACCACATGAGATGTGGAATGGGAAGAAACCCAGTTTGTCGCATCTTAAAATTTGGGGTTGTGAGGCATACGTAAAGCGTTTACAGCCAAGCAAACTCGATCCCATATCAGACAAATGTTACTTTGTAGGTTATCCCAAAAACACCGTTGGGTATTCCTTCTACAACCACACCGAGGGCAAAGTGTTTGTCGCAAAGGTTGGACACTTTCTCGAGAAAGAATTTCTCGCTAAAGAACCAAGTGGGAGGACAGTGCAACTTAATGAGATTAGTAAATCTTCGGCGACCGTTGATATGGCTAAGGAACCGGAAGAAATTCCACTAATTATCCCTACAACCGAGCCAGAAGTTGTCGCATGTGATGCGGAAACTTCAGACAATGTTGTAACTGAACCGCGCAGATCAGGTAGGGCTATCCAGCCACCTGAATGGTTTCATAATGAAATCTTCATTCTTGAAGACGATGAACCTGCGCACTACAAGGAAGCGATGGCGGGGCCCAGCTCAAAAGAATGGCACAAGGCCATGAAATCCGAGATGGAATCCATGTACGAAAACCAAGTTTGGAACTTGGAAGAACTTCCAGAAGGCGTAAAGCCCATTGGTTGTAAATGGATTTTCAAGAAAAAGACGGACGCGGATGGTAACATTACTATCCACAAAGCTAGACTTGTCGCGAAAGGGTTCACGCAAGTTCCAAGAGTGGACTACGACGAGACTTTCTCGCCCGTAGCTATGCTTAGGTCTGTTCGGATATTACTAGCAATTAATGCGTATTTCGATTATGAAATATGGCAGATGGACGTCAAAACGGCTTTCCTAAATGGAAACCTCAAAGAGGATGTATACATGATACAGCCAGAAGGTTTTGTCGTTCATAAGGATGCTGGAAAGGTATGCAAGCTTCAGAAAGCCATTTATGGTCTGAAGCAAGCGTCAAGGAGCTGGAACATTCGTTTTGATGTAGTCAAACAGTTTGGCTTCATCAGGAATGACGAAGAATCTTGTGTTTACAAGAAGTTTAGTGGGAGCGCAAAAGCATTTCTAATCTTGTATGTGGATGACATATTATTGATTGGAAATGACGTGAATTTTCTTAACGAAATAAAAGACTCATTGAAGAAGAGTTTTTCAATGAAAGACTTAGGCGAAACGGCATATGTATTGGGCATCAGGATCTATAGAGATAGATCAAGACGCCTAATAGCGCTTAGCCAAAGCACGTACATAGACAAGGTGTTGAAAAGGTACAACATGGAGAACTCCAAGAAAGGGCTTCTCCCCATGTCACCTGGCACAGTGCTTTGCAAGAATCAGTGTCCTCGGACTCTCGATGAGCGAGTACAAATGAATGATGTTCCTTATGCCTCGGCAGTTGGTTCTATTATGTATGCCATGCTATGTACAAGACCGGACGTTTCCTATGCGCTAAGTGTTAGCAACCGATACCAAAGTGATCCAGGATTGGAACATTGGGCCGCAGTCAAGGGTATTCTTAAGTACCTCAGACGGACCAAGGATTTACTCCTTGTGTACGGAGGTGATGAAGAGCTCATTGTAAATGGTTACACTGATGCAGGCTTCATGACTGACCCAGATGACTTCAAATCTCAATCAGGCTATGTTTTCATATTGAACGGCGGCGCAATTGATTGGAAAAGTTCCAAACAAAAGACTGTAGCGGATTCTACGACGGAGGCAGAATATGTTGCTGCTTCAGAAGCCTCCAAGGAGGCAGTATGGATCAAGCAATTTCTTGAAGACCTTGGTGTGGTTCCATGTGCTCTGGACCCGGTGGAGATATATTGTGATAATAGTGGCACCGTGGCTCAAGCAAGGGAGCCAAGTTCGCACCATAAGACAAGACATATTGAACGCAAATATAAACTCATTCGACATCATGTCGAAGCGGGTTTAGTGAAAGTACGCAAAGTTCACACGGATCTGAATGTGTCAGACCCGATGACAAAGCCTCTACCACGAGCAAAGCATGAGCAGCACCGGACAGCCATTGGTGTTAGGGAAGCCATGTAACTAGATTATGACTCTAGTGCAAGTGGGAGTCTGTAGGAGATATGCCCTAGAGGCAGTAATAAAAGTTACTTTGTATCTCCGAGTTTGTAATGAATGTTTATGTTCCATGCTATAACTGCAATGATTCTCGAGTCTGCAATAACCACGAGGCTCGAAGGGAAACTCATGTGCACGTGTGGTATAATAAATGGTCAAATGTATTCCTAGTCTTGCCTCTAAGACTGGCTCAAGTATTGCATGATGATCCTGTTTTCCTGATCATGGGCATGTCAATGCCGGCAATTTTGAGGGCACAATGTTAGTAGAACACTTGTGTTGAATCGACCCAAATTGATGTTATGCTATGAGATACATTCGTCATGAGTTAATGGTTAATAACACAGAGATAGTTAATGTTTGCATAATTCCTTAGACCATGAGAGTGTCGAGTTTCTTCATGCTTGCTTCATGAACTTTGGGGTTTGTTAAACGTCATCCGTAAATGGGTGGCTATTACGGCGGCTTACAGGTTCATGGAAAAGTATGTCAAGTAACTTGATAGCTCAAGATTGGGATTTGCTCCTCCGACGATGGAGAGATATTCTCGGGCCCTCTCGGTGTTACGGTATCCATCATCGTCTGTCCAGACACATTGTGATTTGATTACTGGGATGCCGGAACACGGAAACGAGAAAAGAGAACAAAACCAGTAACGAGGTAACTTGCATAGTGGACAAGTTGTTGATCCACGGGGATGCATAAATCTCACCTCGGGTTTTGTAATATATCGTGAAGCAAGAGGAATAGCACACGGCAACTGGAGGTTCACTCGAATATTCATTCGTGTGGGTATAGGGGCCAATATGGGTGTCCACGGCTCCGATGTTGATCATTGATCGAAAAGTGTTCCGGGTCATGTCTATACTTCACCGAACCTATAGGGTCACACGCTTAAGGGTCATCTATCTGCTGAATACTAGACGGGGAGTATGAGAAAAAATCACCGAAAAAGTTTCGGACGAAACGGAAACGTTCCGGAGAGAACACCGGAATAGTTCCGGTGAAACTGAAAAGTTGATTCAGTGTATTCCATTAAGTCAAATTGGTTCTGGCACACACCTGAAAATTCTTGGAGGATGCCAGAAGTGTTCTGGAAACTTCTGGGAATTTTCCGGGACAAAAACCAGAAATGTTCCGGAGCAGCCGGAACCGCTTTGGTTGCTTTTCGCTGAAGAAACATTGTTCCGAAATTGTTTCGGAATGCGTTCAAAATTGTTTTGGTGGGTGCTAGAATTATTCTAGGCACACAGAAATAATTTGGGTTTTAACGGACGCAGAAAAATGTCTTCGTGAATAGTGAAAAGCACTTTTTGGGCTGATTTGCAAATGGGGTTTTTCTTCTAGAAGAAAACCACTTTTGGTGTGTGAAAGGGAGGTGGAGCCCCCCAAGGGGGCTGCACAATTTCGGCCATGGCATGGGGAGGCCCTCCTTGAGGTGTCCTTCCACCTCATGGTGGATATGTTCTACACACCCTTATGTGGCATGTGGTGGAAAGATCCTAGGAAGGTCCTTTTGGTCTTTCCTCTACCCCTTGCTCCTCCTATAAATAGAGGTGGAGAGAGCTCTCCAAAATCAGATCATCCATGCTCTCATACACATAACATTTGACTTGTCTGGCTTCTCTCTCCCTCCCACGAAATAGTTTCGTAGAGCCGAAAGGCTGTCTGGGTTCCGGCAGGAACTAGTTCTGGACGGCGAAGCCCTGCCAGATAGCTGACACCGTATGTGTGCAACCCCGTAGAGAGATTGTAGTTTCGATCTTTTGCCCGAGGGGCTGTTTTCGAGTGTCCTCCCGAAGGGCTGTTCGAGTTACCGTTCAAGTTTTCGGCGTCCTCCCGAAGGGCTGTCCGGGTTACTGTTCGGGTTCTGAGGGTCCTCCCGAAGGGCTGTCCGCGACATCGCCCGGGGGACTGTCCGACCGCCTCCCGAAGGGCTGTCCGGAGTGGGAGTACATCCTTGAGGTTGGGAGGTTGTAAATCCTAGCTGCAGGGATCTGCACCGACGATCTACACCGACTCTTCTTCCGCTGCGCTTCGAGTCGGTACGGATCAGATCAAACCTTGTATGCAGTCTCCATAGTGATCCTGGGCATGCTCGCTGTACCGAATTTTTTTGTTTTCTGTCGCGTTCCCCAACAGCCCCCGCCACCTCCTGTTCTTCATCAGGAGGGCTGATCTGGAGTCCGTTCGGGGCTCCGGAGAGGGGGATTCGACGCCGTCGTCATCATCAACCATCCTCCATCACCATTTCATGATGCTCACCGCCGTGTGTGAGTAATTTCTTCGTAGGCTTGCTGGACGGTGATGGGTTGGATCCGATTTACCATGTAATCGAGTCAATTTGTTAGGGCTTTGATCCCTAGTATCTACTATGTTCTGAGACTGATGTTGCTATGACTTTGCTATGCTTAATGCTTGTCACTAGGGCCCGAGTGCCATGATTTCAGATCTGAACCCTTTTTGTTTTCATGAATATATTTGTGTTCATGATCCTATCTTGCAAGTTATATGCACCTGTTACGTGTCATGATCGCATACCCCAAGGTGATAATAATTGGGATTCTTTCCGATGATTGCCGTAGTTTGAGGAGTTCATGTATTCACTATGTGCTAATGCTTTGTTCCGGTTCTCTATTAAAAGGAGGCCTTAATATCCCTTAGTTTCCTTAAGGACCCCGCTGCCACGGGCGGGTAGGACAAAAGTTGGCATGCAAGTTCTTACTATAAGCACGTATGACTATATACGGAATACATGCCTACATTACATTGATGAATTGGAGCTATTGTGTATCGCCCTAGGTTGTGACTGTTACATGATGAATGTCATCCAACATAATTATCCATCACTGATCCAATGCCTATGCTTGTCGCATATTGATCTTTGCTAAGTTACTTTTGTTGCTGCTGCTGTTACAATTACTACAAAACTGCTTCTGTCACTGTCACTACTGTTACTATTGCTCTTGAAACTATCATACTACTGTGCTACTAAACACTTTGTTGCAGATATTTAGTTCTCTAGGTGTGGTTGAATTGGCAACTCAACTGCTAATACTCGCAAATATTCTTTGGCTCCCCTTGTGTCGAATCAATAAATCTGGGTGAAATACTACCCGCAAAAACTGTTGCGATCCCCTATACTTGTGGGTTATCAAGACCTGTTTCTGGTGCCATTGCCAGGGAGCATAGCTCTATTTGTTGAGTCACTTGGGATTTATATCTGTTGATCACTATGAAGAATCTAAAAGACGCTAAGACCAAGATCGTCCCCTCTATGACTAGAGGAGGTAAGGAACTGCCATCACACTCTGCACTTGATTCACCTTCTATTTTGAGTAGACTTGCGACACAGCCACCTGTTATTCATTCTGATATGTTGCAAGTTATTGATGATACTACTTGGGCTATGAATGATACTTATGATGATGCTAGTACTATGCTTGATAATACTGTGCCACTTGGTGAATTTCTTGATGAACAAATTGCTAAAGCTAAAGAAATCGAAAATGTTGAAACTCTTGAAAATTATGATTCACCCATTATGCCTAGCTCTCCTACTAGAGTTGAAATGCCTGAAACATCTGATGGTCATGTTTTTGATAGAGAGACAGCTAGAGCTATTCTTCCTTGTAATGATAGAGATTAGGTTATAAAATTGTTTGCTGAAATGAAAGAAAAATCTATGAGGGGGAGAATGTAATATGATCCTAAGTTTGCTACCTCTCCCATATTTGTTACCGATAAGGATTATGAATTCTCTGTCGATCCTGAGTTAATTACTTTGGTTGAATCTGATCCTTTTCATGGTTATGAAACTGAAACTGTTGTGGCACACCTTACTATGTTGAATGATATTGCCACCCTATTTGCTCATGAGGAAAAAATTCACTACTATTATATTCTTAAGTTGTTTCCTTTCTCATTAAAGGGTGATGCTAAGAAATGGTTTAATACTCTTGCTCCTGGTTGTGTGCGTAGTCCCCAGGATATGATATATTACTTCTCTTAAAAATATTTTCCTACTCATAAGAAACAAGCTGCCTTACAGGAAATATTTAACTTTCTGCAAATTGAAGAAGAGAATCTCCCTCAAGCTTGGGGGAGGCTTCTCCAACTACTTAATGCTTTGCCTGATCATCCTCTTAAGAAAAATGAAATACTTGATATCTTTTATAATGGACTAACCGATGCTTCTAGGGACTACCTAGATAGTTGTGCTGGTTGTGTTTGCAGGGAACGAACTGTTGGACAGGCTGAAGTACGATTGAATAATATATTGAGAAATGCCGATGATTGGACACTTCCTGAACCACCACCTAAGCCAACTCCGAAGAAGAGTGGTATTCTATTCCTCAGTCCAGAAGATATGCAAGAAGCTAAGAAATCTATGAAGGAAAAAGGTATTAAAGCTGAAGATGTTAAGAATTTACCACCTATTGAAGAAATACATGGGCTCGACATCCCGACACAGGTAGTGGAGGTAAATTCTCTCACTAGATTTGATGAAGGTGATATTCCGTATAATAAATATGCTAGTCAATGCCTGTATGAGTTTGATAAGTACATCATTAAACAAGAACACTTTAATATGTATGTTAGCAATCAACTAAAACAGAATACCATCATGATTGAACGCTTGAGTGATTTGATGTTTAGAACTGCTAATGATGTTAAATGCTTGAGTAAACATGCTTCTATGGTTCAGACCCAGTTAGAACAAATTGCTAAGTCACAAAATGATTTGATTGATGAAATGAATAATAAAAAGAATGATCATGCTGTTAGAGTTGTTACTAGAGGGGGTAGCATGACTCAGGATCCTCTATATCCTGAAGGTCATCCTAAAACAATTGAACAAGATTCTCAAAGAAATAATATTGATGCACCTAGTCCATCTAAGAAGAAAAAGAAAAAGAAAAATGATAGGACTTTGCATGCTGCTAGTGAACCTGAGATAGAAAAACCTCCTGAGAACCATAACGATGCTTCTATTTCTGATGCTGAGACACAATCTGGTAATGAACATACACCTAGTGATAATGATAATGATAATGATGATGTTCATGTTGATGCTTGCTACTTGTAGCTTGCGTTGGTATTTCCCCGAAGAGGAAGGGATGATGCAGCACAGTAGAGATAAGTATTTCCCTCATTTATGAAACCAAGGTTATCGAACCAGTAGGAGAATCACGCAACACCTCGTTAGCAGCACCTGCACACAAACAACAAATCCTTGCACCCAACGCAAACGAGAGGTTGTCAATCTCTCGGCGGTCAATTGCAAGATTAAATTGTATGTGATAGATAGATAGATAGAAACAAAAATACAAAATAAAATAAATAAAAGAAAATGGCAGCAATATTTTTAGGGTTTTAGTAATATGATTTAGATAGACCCGGGGGCCATAGATTTCACTAGAGGCTTCTCTCAAGAAAATAGCATACGGTGGGTAGACAAATTACTGTTGGGCAATTGATAGAAAAGCAAATAATCATGACGATATCCAAGGCAATGATCATGTATATAGGCATCACGTCCGAGACAAGTAGACCAACTCCTGCCTGCATCTACTACTATTACTCCACACATCGACCGCTATCCAGCATGCATCTAGTGTATTAAGTCCATAAAGAACGGAGTAACGCCTTAAGAACGATGACATGATGTAGACAAGATAAACTCACGTATGAATAAACCCCATATTTTTACCCTTAATAGCAACAGTACATATGTGTCATATCCCTTTCTGTCACTGGGATTGAGCACCGCAAGATTGAACCCATTACAAAGCACCTCTTCCCATGGCAAGATAAATCAATCTAGTTGGCCAAACCAAATCAATAGATCGGAGAAGAAATACGAGGCTATAATAATCATGCATAAAAGAGTGCAGCAAAGACTCAAATAATATTCATGGATAATCTGATCATAAACTCACAATTCATCGGATCCCAACAAACACACAGCAAAAAGTGATTACATCGGATAGAACTCCAAGAACATCGAGGAGAACATTGTATTGAAGATCAAAAAGAGAGAAGAAGCCATCTAGCTACTGCCTATGGACCCGAAGGTCTGTGGTAAACTACTCACGCATCATCGGAAGGGCAGCAAGGTTGATGTAGAACCCCTCCGTGATTGATTCCCCCTCCGGCAGATTACCGAAGAAGGACCCCAGATGGGATCTCTCGGGAACAGAAACTTGCAGCAGCGGAAAAAGTATTTCGTGGACTCCCCTGAGGGTTTCTGATTTTCCTGAATTTATAGTGGTGGAATTAGGTCAAACGGAGCAAAGGAGGGCCCACGAGGCACCAGGGCGTGCCTGCCCCCCCCCCCCAGGCGCGCCCTGGTGGCTCGTGGCCACCTCCCGGGTCTTCTGGCCCTCTCCCGAAGCTTCTAGTGTTTATGTTGTCCAGAAAAAAAATCTCCAAAAAGTTTCGTGGCATTTGGACTTCGTTTGGTATTGATTTTCTGTAAAACAAAAACAGGGCAGAAAACAACAACTGGCACTGGGCACTAAGTTAATAGGTTAGTCTCCAAATATGATATATAATTGCTGTAAATGATTATAAAAACATCCAAGATTGATAATATAACAGCATGGAACAATAGAAATTATAGATCGTTGGAGATGTATCAGCATCCCCAAGCTTAAATCCTGCTCGTCCTCGAGTAGGTAAATGATAAAAACAGAATTTTTGATGTGGAATGCTGCCTAACATATTCATCACATATTATTTTCTTTTGTAGCATGGACATTGGACTTGAATGATTCAAAGCAATAGTCTATAATTTGACATGAAAATATAAATACTCAAGCATGCTAACAAGCAACCATTTCTTTCAAAATATCGACGCTAAAAAAAGTTATCCCTAGCCCATTATGCTCAATCATTGATCCATTCTTGAAACACACTCAAATATTAGCTACACACAATGCACAAGTATGACAATAGTGCTCTCTAGTTGGTGCTTTTGTAAGAGAAGATGGAGACTCAAAGTAAAAATAAAAATTGTCTAAAAGTAAATAGATAGGCCCTTCGCAAAGGGAAGCAGAGATTTGCTAATGTGCCAGAGCTCAAAGCTTAAATTAAAGAGATAAGAATATTTTGAGAGGCATGCTTTTCCTGTCAACGAAAACGACCGAGAATTCCCAATATTTTCCATGCGAGACACATCATAGGCAGTTCCCAAACAGAAAGTAAAGTTTATTTCCTTTCCACCATTCTTTCACAATCCATGGCAAGCCATATCCACGGGTGCCCTCCATATCAACACTTTCCAAGGAATTTTGTTGTTAGTAATTTTTGATTTCATTGTGGGACTGGGCATCCCTATTACCAACCATTCTCTCGTGCAATGACAAGTGAATAAACACTCATAGTGAGAATAACACACCTAGCATGGAAAATAATGGCCACCCCCTGCCGCTTCATGAGCGATACGGGCACACAAAACGGAAAAATTATTTTGAAAATTAGAGTTGCCACACGCAAATTTACTTGGAACGGCATTGAAATACCGCATATAGGTAGATATAGTGGACTCATTTGGCACAACTTGGGTTTAAGGATTTTGGATGCACAAGCAGTATTTCCGCTTAGTACAAATGAAGGCTAGCAAAAGATTGAGAAGCAACCAACCAAAAAACGAAAACGGTCATAAGCATGCATTGAACATAACTAACACCGAATAATGCACCATAAGTAGGATATAATTTCATTGCATAGCTATTGACTTAACGTGCATGCATAGGGAATCACAAACCTTAACACTAATATTCTTGCTAAATCACAATTACTCACTAACATGACTCACATATTATCATTTCCATATCGCAAAACTATTGCAAGGAATCACACTCATCATATCCAATGATCTATATGAAAGTTTTTATTTATATCCCTCTTGAATATTCATCACTTTGGGACCAAATTCATATCTTGTGCAAATTACCATTACTATTATCAACTCTCAAAAATATTTAAGTGAAGCATGAGAGTGCAAATATTTCTTCAAAATTTTAATCTTATCAATTCTCAAAATAATATAAGTGAAGCATGAGAATTCATTTCGCCAAAATTTAAATCAACTCTCAAAATAATATAAGTGAAGCATGAGAATTTATTTCTTCAAATATACCCACCACCGTGCTCAAAAAGATTTAAGTGAAGCACTAGAGCAACTGCCTAGCTCAAAAAATTTAAGTGAAGCACATAGAGTATTCTAACAAATGATGATAAACGTGTGGCTCTCTCAAGATAGGTGTGTTCAGCAAGGATGATTGTGACAAACTAAAAAGAAAACAAAGCAAATACTCATATAATACAAGACGCTCCAAGCAAAACTCATATCATGTGACGAATAAAAATATAGCTCCAAGTAAAATTACCGATGGTTGGTAGAAGAAAGAGGGGATGCCTTCCGGGGCATCCCCAAGCTTAGACGCTTGAGTCTTCCTTGAATATTACCTTGGGGTGCCTCGAGCATCCCCAAGCTTAGGCTTTTGCTACTCCTTATTCCTTCATCCATCGTGATCTCACCCAAAACTTGAAAACTTCAATCATACAAAACTCAACAAAACCTTCGTGAGATCCGTTAGTATAACAAAATAAATCACCACTTTAAGTATGGTTGCAAACCCATTCATATTTTATTTTTGCATTATACCTACTGTACTCTAACTTCACCATGGCTTATACCCCCCGATACAATCCATAGATTCATCAAAACAAGCAAGTAGTGCATCAAAAACAGAATCTGTCAAAAACAGAACAGTCTGTAGCAATCTATTTAAAAGACATACTTATGTAACTCCAAAAATTCTGAAACATTAGGAAAACGTGGGCAATTCATATAACAATACTGTGTAAAATTTTTAGATTTTTCTAACACTCCAGTACAGAAACAAAATTCGGGCACTGGACGCAAAACTTTCTGTTTTCCAAACATCATCAATTATACTATCTTCCAAATCACCCCAAAGGCTTTACTTGGCACAAACACTAATTAAAAACACAAAAACACATTCATACCAGTATCATAAATGTGAAAACACACAATAACAGAAAAAAATTATTTTATTCATTGGGTTGCCTCCCAACAAGCGCTATTGTTTTATGCCCCCAGCTAGGCATAATGCATAATTTCAAGTATTGTCATCTTTCAAGTTGATTCCATAAGTGGCCCTCATAATTGATTCATATGGTGCTTTGATTATTTTCCTAGGGAAATGTTCCATACCCTTTTTTAATGGAAATTCAAATTTTATATTCCCTTCTTTCATATCAATAACGGCACCTATAGTTCGTAAGAACGGTCTACCAAGTATTATGGGGCAAGAAGAATTGCATTCAATATCAAGAACAATAAAATCAACGGGCACATAATTTCTATTTGCAAGAATAAGAACATCATTAATTCTACCCATTGGCTTTTTAATAGTAGAATCCGCAAGATGCAAATTAAGAGAACATTCATCTATATTTGTGAAACCTAGCACATCACATAGAGATTTTGGAATTGTGGAAACGCTAGCACCCAAATCACATAAAGCATTGCACTCATAATTTTTAATTTTAACTTTAATGGTGGGTTCCCATTCATCATATAATTTTCTAGGAATTGAAACTTCTAGTTCCAACTTTTCTTCTAACGCTTTCATCATAGCTTCTACGATGTGTTTAGTAAAAGCCTTGTTTTGCTCATAAGCGTTGGGTGAATTTAACATGGATTGTAACAAAGAAATGCACTCAATCAAAGAGCAATTATCATAATTAAAATCTTTGTAATCCAAGAGAGTGGGCACATCGCTATTTAAAGTTTTTACCTCTCCAAACCCACTTTTAGCAATTTTCTTATCAAGATTTTCACCCTCCGAATTATGGGGACGCCTACTAGCTAAAGTTGACTCTTCTTCAGTCCCCTTTTCATCAAGTTTTATATTGCTAAACAAAGAATCAATAGATGAAACACCAACCATTTTAATATCCTCATCATTACTATGTTCTAATGATTCCGGCTTAGCTGCCATTTGATTTACTAGTGTAGCTTGCGCATCAGAAATTTTTCCAAGCAAATTTTCAGTAAGAGCAAATTGAGATTGAAGACTAGCAACTTCTTTACTAACACTATCAAGTTGTTTTGCAATAGCAACCAATAAAGTAGAGTGTTCTTTGAGTTCCTCGGTAAAATTTTTGTTGTGCTCAAACTGCGTAGTCATGTAATCTTTAGTATTTTTCTTGATTTCGGACAAAATTTTATAATAAGAGGTATTATGATAATTTTCTAGGGGCATCATGATTAAGTAAACAAGGTAGCGAGAAAGCAAACAGGAAAAAGCAAACGAAAAATATTTTTGTATTTTTGTAAAAACGTTTTAGAAGTGGGGGAGATGAAAACGAGAGGCAAATGGCAAATAAAGCAAATGCAAAGAGATGAGAGTTTATGCAAAGGTACTTGATAGATGTTGATGATGTCTCCCTGGCAACGGCGCCAGAAATTCTTCCTGCTACTTGTAGCTTGCGTTGGTATTTCCCCGAAGAGGAAGGGATGATGCAGCACAGTAGAGATAAGTATTTCCCTCAGTTATGAAACCAAGGTTATCGAACCAGTAGGAGAATCACGCAACACCTCGTTAGCAGCACCTGCACACAAACAACAAATCCTTGCACCCAACGCAAACGAGAGGTTGTCAATCTCTCGGCGGTCAATTGCAAGATTAAATTGTATGTGATAGATAGATAGATTGAAACAAAAATACAAAATAAAATAAATAAAAGAAAATGGCAGCAATATTTTTAGGGTTTTAGTAATATGATTTGGATAGACCCGGGGGCCATAGGTTTCACTAGAGGCTTCTCTCAAGAAAATAGCATACGGTGGGTAGACAAATTACTGTTGGGCAATTGATAGAAAAGCAAATAATCATGACGATATCCAAGGCAATGATCATGTATATAGGCATCACGTCCAAGACAAGTAGACCAACTCCTGCCTGCATCTACTACTTTTACTCCACACATCGACCGCTATCCAGCATGCATCTAGTGTATTAAGTCCATAAAGAACGGAGTAACGCCTTAAGAACGATGACATGATGTAGACAAGATAAACTCACGTATAAATAAACCCCATCTTTTTACCCTTAATATCAACGATACATACGTGTCATGTCCCTTTCTGTCACTGGGATTGAGCACCGCAAGATCGAACCCATTACAAAGCACCTCTTCCCATGGCAAGATAAATCAATCTAGTTGGCCAAACCAAATCAATAGATCGGAGAAGAAATACGAGGCTATAATAATCATGCATAAAAGAGTGCAGCAAAGACTCAAATAATATTCAGGGATAATCTGATCATAAACTCACAATTCATCGGGTCCCAACAAACACACCGCAAAAAGTGATTACATCGGATAGAACTCCAAGAACATCGAGGAGAACATTGTATTGAAGATCAAAAAGAGAGAAGAAGCCATCTAGCTACTGCCTATGGACCCGAAGGTCTGTGGTAAACTACTCACGCATCATCGGAAGGGCGGCAAGGTTGATGTAGAACCCCTCCGTGATCGATTCCCCCTCCGGCAGATAACCGGAGAAGGACCCCAGATGGGATCTCTCTGGAACAGAAACTTGCGGTGGCAGAAAAAGTATTTCGTGGACTCCCCTAAGGGTTTCTGTTTTTTCCTGAATTTATAGTGGTGGAATTAGGTCAAACGGAGTAAAGGGGGGGCCATGAGGCACCAGGGCGCGCCTGCCCCCCCCCCCCCAGGCGCGCCCTGGTGGCTCGTGGCCACCTCCTGGGTCTTCTGGCCATGTCCCGAAGCCTCTAGTGTTTATCTTGTCCAGAAAAAAATCTCTAAAAAGTTTCGTGGCATTTGGACTTCGTTTGGTATTGATTTTTTGTAAAACAAAAACAGGGCAGAAAACAGCAACTCGCACTGGGCACTAAGTTAATAGGTTAGTTTCCAAAAATGATATATAATTGTTGTAAATGATTATAAAAACATCCAAGATTAATAATATAACAGCATGGAACAATCAAAAAATTATAGATACGTTGGAGACGTATCAATGCTCAACCAGATAATGATGTAGAAATAGAACTTGTTGTTAATCTTGATAACCCACCTTCTAAGAACAAAAGATATGATAAAAGAGACTTTGTTGCTAGAAAACATGCAAAGGAGAGAGAACCATGGGTTCAAAAACCTATGCCTTTCCCTACTAAACCATCTAAAATAAGGATGATGAAAATTTTGAGCGCTTTGTTAAAATGCTTAGACCTGTCTTTTTGCGCACTCGCTTGATTGATATGTTGAAAATGTCTCCCTATGCTAAATATATGAAAGAAATTGTCACAAATAAAAGAAAGATACCTGAAGCTGAAATTTCCACCATGCTTGCTAATTATTCTTTTAAGGGTGGAGTACCTAAGAAACTAGGAGATCCGGGAATACCTACTATACCATGCTCCATCAAAAGAAGTTATGTTAAAACTGCTTTATGTGATTTGGGAGCTGGTGTTAGTGTTAAGCCTTTCTCTTTATATAGAAGACTTGATTTGAATAAGCTCACACCTACTGAAATATCTTTGCAAATGGCTGATAAATCACCTGCTATACCTATTGGAATTTGCGAGGATGTTCCCGTTGTAGTTGCAAATGTTACTATCTTGACAGACTTTGTTATACTTGATATGCCCGAGGACGACAACATGTCGATTATCCTCGGAAGACCCTTTTTGAATACTGCAGGGGCTGTTATTGATTGCAACAGAAGCAAGGTTACTTTTCATGTCAATGGTAATGAGCATACAGTTTATTTTCCGAAGAAACAAAGTTCGGTGAATGTTATCAATTGTATTGAAAAGGTTTCGACAATCACTATGGGGGGATTCCAATTTCCTCTTCCTACTATCAAAAAGAAATATGAAATTATTATTGTTGGGGAGATGCATATCCCCATTGAGGTAACTTAGTGTTATACGAAAATTCTTCGGTTTCATGCCATTCGGAAATAGTTTGTTAACAAGACTTGATCAACCTTATTAATGGATTCTTTTTTAGGGGCATGTGGTCGATGAATTTAGTAAGCACACCTTTCTGTACCCACCTTTTGCTCTCTGTTATTTTTAGTAGAATAAAATAAAATGCCATGATTATCCTGTTTTCTGAATTTTCCATGCAATAAAAAATGGCCTAAAAATAAAAGTTCTCAGAATGCCATGAAAATTTAGTATGATTTTTTCCAGAATATTTAAGAATTTTTGGCACTAAACACACCCCAGGGGGGTGCACCTGTGAGCCACAAGCCCACAGGGCGCACCCAGCAGGCTTGTGGGTCCCACAGGGACGCACTCACTTATGCCAGTCATCCATCTCTTTCTTCTTCCTCTAGAAAAAATCAAACTTGCTCCCAAGCCCGTGTTCTTGCTCATTTTGTTGTGAATTTCGATCTCCTTGCTCGGAACTCCATTTCCAAAACTGTTTTGAGGAATTACTCCTTGGTATTTGACTCCTCCAATGCTCCAATTAGTTTTTGCTCTAGTGCTTTATACTTTGCAAATTTTTGCTGCTGTGGTGACCATGTTTATGAGCTTGCATGTTGAATTTCTATGGTCCAAAGTAGTATTGATGCATGATATCGCTTCTAGATACATGTGGGAGTAGTTACTATCAATTTTGTTGACTTTTGTTCACTTTTATTTTGAGTCACTAAAAATTTCAGAAATTTTTCAGAGAAGAAGAAAATGTTTAGGAAGATTTTCCATGGTGGTTCCTCGAGCAGGAGTGCTCCTAGGCCCACAATACGCGAGCAGGATACCGAACCGCCGTGAGAGGCCGCGGTGCTACCATGCGAGTGGCCGTTGGATGCCTTCATGATTTGAGCTGGCATCAATGAAGAGTTTGATATGTACGTGCGCAACGCCGAGCTCACGGAGTTCCTGGCAGGCAGGTGCCCGCAATACTATGATCTCACTGATTCCTTTGTGTGAAGATTCAAGTATGTATATCAGCGCACTTCCCATGACATTATTTTCAACCTATATGAACATCCTTTTCGCATGTCCGTTGAAGAATTTAGTGAAGTATGCAAAATTCCATTTTGGGGGACTTGCACTGAACCTCGTAAATCTGATTGCAATGAATTTCTCATGAACATCACTAAGGGTGAAACTAGGGGCATCACACAAGCTACTATGGGGAGCATTCATTTTTCTGCCATACATTATTTTGCTCTGTTCATTGGTAGATGCATCAATGGTAAACAGGACCCTAGTCATTTATGTGCACCTGAATTGAGCATCCTTAAAAGTGCAGTACTAGGAGATAGACGATTTAACATGGGGGCTATTGTTGCACGTCGTCTACATAATAATGCCCTAGTTGGTGATTTCTTTGGTGGAATTTATGCCACTCGCTTAGCTACCTACCTAGGTGTGCGCATTAAAAAAAATGACACCCTTTTGCCACCTAGCTTTCTTGATTATGATGCTATGGAACGCCACCAGTTCCTTGAGAGGGGTCTACCCCCGTTCAGATACATGCGTCGTGTTTTCCATATTGTTTTGCCTGCTCCTGCCTTCTCTGATTTCCAGGGAAAGCATAGAAATTTCATACTTGAGGAGGAGGCTGAGGAGTACGAGAGGGCGGCGGAGACCGAGCGTCTTAACGAGGCAGCTTGCCAAGCTGTGGCAGCTGCATTTCAGTATAACCCAAACTACCATCACGGACCTTATCCAGTCCAGGACTGGCCGTAGACCAACTTAGGCCAAAAGCCTAAGCTTGGGGGAGTACGTATTTCTCACCGACATTACATTCATGATCACACACTTATTCCAGTTGTCGGTGTTCATCCTTTTTCTTTGTATATCCATGTTAGTTTTATTTTCGCTTTCTTCTTCTTGTTTGAAAAACTTTTGAAAAAAAATTAGTTGTAGTTTGTTTCTTGTTTAGTTAATTCGTAGTAGTAAAAGAAAATCCAAAAAGATTTCTCGTTTCTTCTTTTACTTGTTGGGAGCTTTCCCGTGTAAATAGTTTTTCTCGTTTTTTTTTTCCTTCGTTAATTTGCTTCATTCAGAAAAACTAAAAACTCCAAAAATATTTCAGTGTGTTTCTCTGAAATTCTTTTCTTTTCGCTGAGTCATCATAAGGAGAAATACCAGGATGAAAATGTTGAGTGGCTCCCATATGCTTTATTATTGATCTAACAACGAGCCACTATTACTTTGTCCTGTCCTTTGAATAAATGTTTGCAGATTCCAGCTTAGTCCACGGCACACTTGCACTATTATTATTATCATCACATCATTCGGTCGTGCAAGTAAAAGGCAATAATGATGATATTTGATGAAGTGATTGTGGTGAAGAAAATCTGGTATGAACTCTTCTTGTTCTTGTCTTTGTAAATATGTTTAGCTCAGTATTCATGATTCAGCATTATTATGAGTAAACATATTTGTGATGACAATTAGAGATTATAGTTGCTCATGCCATGCTTAAATAGCTAGGAGTGGATAATGATTTATCTTGAGTGTCAACATGCATTAAAATGGTTGTGATGTAGTATGTTAGCATGGTATCCTCCTCTGAGTAATTCAAGTGGCTTGACTTGGCACATGTTCATACATGTAGTTGGATCAAAACGAACATAGCCTCCATGAATTTATGTTCAGGGTGTTGATATCCTACTCATGCTCGTGTTCAATGTTAATTATTCGCAATGCATGTCTATGACCGTTTTCGCTCTCTAGTTGGTCGCTTCTCAATCTATTTGCTAGCCTTCGCATGTACTAAGCGGGAATACTGCTTGTGCATCCAAATCCTTAAACCAAAGTTGTTCCAGGTGAGTCCACTATATCTACCTATATGTGGTATTACCCTGCCATTGCAAGTAAATTTGTAAGTGCCACCTCTAAACATTCAAACGAACATATGTTTTGTGTGCCCGTACCGCTCATGGAGTGACAGGGGGCGGTCAGTATGTTCCATGCTAAGCGGGTTACTCTCAGACGAGTGTTTATTCACTTGTCATTGCACGAGAGAGGATGGTAATTGGGATGCCCAGTCCTATTGCTCAAATCGTTATATAATGCAAACAAACTCCCCCGAAAAGTTGTTGGTATGGAGGGCACCCGTGAATTCGGCTAGCCATGGCTTGTGTTGGTACGGTGGAGGGGGAGTAAACTTTACCTTTCTGCTTGGGAACCGCCTATAATTTGTTTAGCATGGAAGATATTGAAATCTCTCGGTCGTGACGTTGACAGGAAAAGCATACCTCCCAAAATTATTTTCATCTCTAATTTAAGCTTCTAGCTCTGGCACCACTGCAATTCCATGCTTCATTCTGCGAAGGGCCTATCCATTTACTTTTATGTTATTTTACTTTTATTGTTGAGTCATCACCCTCTCATTTAAGCACCAGTTGGAGAGCACTATTGTCATTTTTATGCATTCAGTATAGTTAATGTTGGGTGTGACCATGAATGGATATCCTCTACCCTGAATTACAATGTTTAGTCGTTGCTTGAATCTCAGAGGTGCTCTGCATTTATGTTTTGTGGACTCGGAAAGGGCTAGCGAGATACCATGTTATCATATTATATCATGATTGTTTTGACAAAGTGTTGGCATCCGAGATATCTTATTATTGCTCGCTAGTTGGTTATGTTATTGCCATGAGTAAATGTGAGACCTAAGTGTTATCATCAATATGGTTAGCTCATCATCTTTGCTGAAAACTTGGATGCTAGTTAAGTATATATACAGACAACAAGAACAAAAGAGTTTGTAAAAGTTTTTCTTTATCACTTTCAATTTGTCAACTGAATTGTTTGAGGACAAGCAATGAGTTAAGCTTGGGGGAGTTAATACGTCCCAAACGTATCTACTTTCCAAACACTTTTGCACTAGTTTGGACTCTAATTTGCATGATTTGAATGGAACTAACCCGGACTGACGCTGTTTTCAGCAGAATTGCCATGGTGTTGTTTTTGTGCAGAAATAAAAGTTCTCGGATGGACCTGAAAATTTACGGAGAATTATTTCAGAATATATAAAAATACTGCTGCAAAGATACATCAGAGGGGGGGGCACAGGCGCCACAAGCCTGGGGGGCGCGGCCACCCCCCAGGGCGCGCCTAGCAGGCTTGTGGGCCCCTGGCAACTCCGTTTGACCTAACTCCAATGCTATAAGTACCTATTCGTGGAGAAAAAAATCAGAGAGAAAGAATCATCATGTTTTACGATACGGAGCCGCCGCCACCTCCTGTTCTTCATTAGGAGGGCTGATCTGGAGTCCGTTCGGGGCTCCGGAGAGGGGGATTCGATGCCGTCATCATCATCAACCATCCTCCATCACCAATTTCATGATGCTCACCGCCGTGTGTGAGTAATTTCTTCGTAGGCTTGCTGGACGGTGATGGGTTGGATGAGATTTACCATGTAATCGAGTCAATTTGTTAGGGCTTTGATCCCTAGTATCCACTATGTTCTGAGATTGATGTTCTTATGACTTTGCTATGCTTAATGCTTGTCACTAGGGCCCGAGTGCCATGATTTCAGATCTGAACCCTTTATGTTTTCATGAATATATTTGTGTTCTTGATCCTATCTTGCAAGTTATATGCACCTGTTACGTGTCATGATCCGCATACCCCAAGGTGACAATAATTGGGATTCTTTCCGGTGATTGCCGTAGTTTGAGGAGTTCATGTATTTACTATGTGCTAATGCTTTGTTCCGGTTCTCTATTAAAAGCAGGCCTTAATATCCCTTAGTTTCCTTAAGGACCCCGCTGCCACGGGAGGGTAGGACAAAAGATGTCATGCAAGTTCTTACTATAAGCACGTATGACTATATACGGAATACATGCCTACATTACATTGATGAATTGGAGCTATTGTGTATCGCCCTAGGTTGTGACTATTACATGATGAATGTCATCCAACATAATTATCCATCACTGATCCAATGCCTATGCTTGTCGCATATTGATCTTTGCTAAGTTACTTTCGTTGCTGCTGCTGTTACAATTACTACAAAACTGCTTCTGTCACTGTCACTACTGTTACTATTGCTCTTGAAACTATCATACTACTGTGCTACTAAACACTTTGCTGCAGATATTTAGTTCTCCAGGTGTGGTTGAATTGACAACTCAACTGCTAATACTCGCAAATATTCTTTGGCTCCCCTTGTGTCGAATCAATAAATCTGGGTGAAATACTACCCGCGAAAACTGTTGCGATCCCCTATACTTGTGGGTTATCACTGCACCTTGCTACTTTTGTTACTTCTTACTTGCTACTTGTAGACTGCGTTGGTATTTCCCCGAAGAGGAGAGGATGATGCAGTATAGTAGAGATAAGTTTTTCCCTCAGTTAAGAACCAAGGTTATCAATCCAGTAGGAGAACCAAGCAAAATTCCGTTAAGCGCACTTGCACACACAAGAGCAAATACTTGCACCCAACGCAAATAAGAGGGTTGTCAATCCTTTTAGCGGTTATTTGCAAGGATTAAATCTTATAGAGGTAAATAGATAAACTAAAATACTAATAAAAATAAAAGTAAATAAATTGAAGCAAGGTATTTTTAGGTTTTTTATATATGATAAAGTAGACCCTCAGGCCATAGTTTTCACTAGAGGCTTCTCTCTCGAACACATATCACACGGTGGGTAGACAAATTACTGTTGGGCAATTGATAGAAAAACAAATAATTATGACGGATTCATGGCAATGATCATGTATATAGGCATCACGTCCAAGACAATTAGACTGACTCCTGCCTGCATCTACTACTATTACTCCACCATCGACCGCTATCCAGCATGCATCTAGGGTATTAAGTATGAAACACAGTAACACCTTAAGCAAGATGACATGATGTAGACAAAGTAAACTCAAGCAATATGATTAAACCCCATCTTTTTATACTTAATGGCAACAATACAAATACGTGTCATGTCCCCTTCTATCACTGGGATTGAGCACCGCAAGATTGAACCCATCACAAAGCACCTCTCCGATTGCAAGACAAATCAATCTAGTAGGCCAAACCAAATCGATAGATCGGAGTGAAATACAAAGCTACAATAATCATGCATAAAAGAGTTCAAAGAAGACTCAAATATTTCTCATGAATAATCTGATCATAAACTCACAATTCATCGGATCCCAACAAACACACCGCAAAAGAAGATTACATCGGATAGAACTCCAAGAACATCGAGGAGAACATGGTATTGAAGATCAAAGAGAGAGAAGAAGCCATCTAGATACTAGCTATGGACCAGTAGGTCTGTGGTAAACTAATCACACATCATCAGAAGGGCAGCAAGGTTGATGAAGAAGCCCTCTGTGATCGATTCCCCCTCCGGCAGAGTACCGGAAAAGGCCTCCAGATGGGATCGCGGAAGAACAGAGGCTTGCGGCGGCAGAAAGGTTTTCTCTTCTGTCTCTTTGGTATATTGGGAATATTTGGGAATTTATAGCGCTGGAATTAGGTCAGGAGGGGCAACAAGGGGCCCACAAGCCTGGGGGGCGCGCCCTCCAGGCTTGCCGCCTCCTTGTGGCTCTTGTGGTCTTCTCCCGAAGCTTCGTGGATCTCTTCTGGTCCAGAAAAAATTAATCCAAAGTTTTTTCTCGTTTGGACACTTTTTGATAATGATTTTCTGAAAAGGCAAAAACAAGCAGAAAACAGCAACTGGCACTGGGCACTGGGTTAATAGATTAGTCCCAAAAAATGATATACAATGGCATATAATTGCATATAAAGCATCCAAGATTGATATTATAATAGCATGGAACAATGAAAAATTATAGATACGTTGGAGACGTATCAAGCATCCCCAAGTTTAATTCATGCTCGTCCTCGAGTAGGTAAATGATAAAAATAGAATTTTTGATGTGGAATGCTACCTATCATGTTTCATCTTGTAATCTCTCTCTTACGGTATGAATAATAAGATCCGAATGATACAAAGCAATAGTCTATATTTTGATATAAAGACATCAATACTCAGGCATACTAATAAACAATCATGTCTTTCAAAATAAAAATGCTAAAGAATGTTATCCCTACAAAATCATATAATCCTGTCATGCTCCATCTTCTTAACACAAAAAATTTATCATGAACAACCCCGGTTTTAGCCAAGCAATTGGTTCATACTTTTTAACGCGCTTCAACTTTTTCAACCCCCACGCAATACATGAGCGCAAACCATGGATATAGCACAATGGGTGGAATAGAGTGTGGTGGTAGAGATCAATAAGGGGAAGTCAAAAATAAGAAGATAGTCTCACATCGACGAGGCTAATCAACGGGCTATGGAGATGCCCATCAATTGATGTCAATGCGAGGAGTAGGGATTGCCATGCAACGGATGCACTAGGAGCTATAAGTGTATGAAAGCTCAACATGAAAACTAAGTGAGTGTGCCTCCAACTTGCTTGCTCATGAAGACCTCGGGCATTTGAGGAAGCCCATCATCGGAATATACAAGCCAAGTTCTATAATGAAAAATTCCCACTAGTATATGAAAGTGACAAAATAGGATACTCTCTATATCAAAACATGGTGCTACTCTGAAGCACAAGTGTGGAAAAAAAGGATAGTAACATTGCCCCTTCTCTCTTTTTCTCTCTTTTATATATTTTTTCTTTTTTTTCTTTTTTTCGTGGCTCTTTTTGGCCTCTCTCTTTTTTTTTCGTCCGGAGTCTCATCCCGACTTGTGGGGGAATCATGGTCTCCATCATCCTTTCCTTACTGGGACAATGCTCTAATAATGATGATCATCACACTTTTTTTTACTTACAACTCAATATTACAACTCGATACTAGAACAAAAATATGACTCTATATGAATGCCTCTGGCAGTGTACCAGGATGTGCAATGATGCTAGCATAACATGTATAAAAATGATGAACGGTGGCTGAGCCACAAATACTATGTCAGTTATATGATCATGCAAATCAATATGACAATGACGATGTGTGTCATAAAAACGGAACGGTGGAAGTTGCATGGCAATATATCTCGGAATGGCTATGGAAATGCCATGATAGGTAGGTATGGTGGCTGTTTTGAGGAAGATATAAAGAGGCTTATGTGTGACAGAGCGTATCATATCGCGGGGTTTGGATGCACCGGTGAAGTTTGCACCAACTCTCGATGTGAGAAAGGGCAATGCATGGTACCGAAGAGGCTAGCAGATTGCGGAAGGGTGAGAGTGCGTATAATCCATGGACTCACATTAGTCATAAAGAACTTACATACTTATTGCGAAAGTATATTAGCCCTTGAAGAAAAGTACTAATATGCATGCCCCTAGGGGGGAGGTTGGTAGGATTTAACCATTGTGTGCCCCCGACCGCCACACAAAGGAAGACAATCAAGAATAAATCATGCTACAACTTCTTAGCATAACGACAGACCATACGTGCATGCTTTGGGAATCACAAACCTTAACACCAATATTCTTACTAAACCACAATTATCTACTAGCACCTCCCACATATTACCATCTTAGTATCGCAAAACTATTGCAAGGAATCAAACATATCATATTCAGTGATCTACATGAAAGTGTTTATTATATCCCTCTTGAATACCTACCATATCAGGACCAAATTCATAACCCATGCATATTACCATTGCTATTCATTAGACTCTCAAAAAGATATAAGTGAAGCATGAGAGTGCAACTATTTCTTTAAAATATAACCACCGCCGTGCTCTAAAAGATATAAGTGAAGCACTAGAGCAACTGCCTAGCTCAAAAGATATAAGTGAAGCACATAGAGTATTCTAATAAATCACGAATAATGTGTGTCCCTCTCAAAAAGGTGTGTTCAGCAAAGATGATTTTTACAAACTAAAAAGCAAACAAAAGCAAACAAACTATATCACAAGACGCTCCAAGTAAAACACATACCATGTGATGAATAAAAATATAGCTCCAAGTGAGTTACCGATAGATTGTATACGAAAGAGGCATACAATTGACAGCTGAAAACTGGAATTTATCGAAGCCGGAGGCGATATGGCGAGTTGATGATCTTGTAGGGACGTTTTTGCCCAAAGTGATTTCGTACGCCTCTTGGTCCGGCTCTCCTGGCTCCTCCAGGGCCGTTCTCTTTTCTATTTCTTCGCTGCCGGCTTTAGAATTGCCGACTCTACTGAAATCGGCTCTCTTTGCTCTTTCGGGGACGTTTCCTCCATGGCCGACTTTGATGTGGTGAATTAGACCAGACCGCAAGATGGTGAGCTGCGTATTATGCCGAACAGCTTGGTGTGGGCCGGTCGACGGAGCGGACTCTGGCATGCTTCGGGCTGTTGATGTAAATTGGACCGCGGAAGCGGCGGCTTACACGCGTGTCCGTCGAGCAGCGCGGCACGGACAAACGCCAGTGTAAAATGATGCCGGTGCGCGCTCCGTATCCGTGGTATAACGCCACTTTTGTCCTGCGTAAAGATACTACAGGCCAGAGTAATTGCTCTCAGATGAATTAATATGTGCTGATAAAATACATAGGAAGGATAGCACCTGATGTTTTTTAGACGACAGATGATGATCTGGTCTCCGGGTGTGACCGGCTTGATTTCCTTCGTATTGAGCCATGTGAACATCCTCTCGATCGATGCAGCAGCCAGCGTGTGCACATGATACTACGAAGACACGGTTCCGACCGGATTGAGCCGGGCCGGGTCTTGCCTTGCTCGGACCGGTGTGGCGTGCCGACTCGACGCTGGTGATGTTCTCCAACTCGGCGACCGACTCGCCGACCACGCCGATGAAGGTGTGGATCTTCCGAAGGGGACCCGGTACCCGTGCTCTATTGAGTCGGCATCGGGGCCCCAGTATGAATCGTTGATGTAGAACTTCCCGCGGCAGCTCTTGGTCATCATGCCAACCGCGTACCTCCTGAACCCTGGGAGAGATCCCGCTAAGAGCTCAACTCCACCGTGCGTGGCCCCACGGTGGGCGCCAACTGTCGTGGTTTTGTCACGACAGATGCCCTTGTGAAAGGACTTAGAGATGAGGCCATCGCACGAGCGTGGAAGCTTAGCGGGGTTGATTGGGGACGAGAAGACGTCGGGTTACCCAGGTTCGGCCCCTCACGGTGGAGGTAAAAGCCTACGTCCTGCTTAATTATATTGCTGTAGATCTCGATTACAAGGATGCGGATTTGCTAACCTAGCTCTCGAGGAGATTGCAACTTAGTCTTTTTCGCATAGGTCCTCCCCTTTATATATATAGGTGGAACCCTAGATTACATGAGAGTCCGGGTCGTCCTTTGACCCGTCTCCTACTCTTTCCTACTTGTTCTCCAAGACGGCCTTCGTGCCACTCATCATCTCCATGAGCCGGCCCTATTACCTAAGCCGGCCTGTCCTCGCCAGGCCGCGCATAAGCCGTCCCGCCAAGGTTCCTCCAATCACGCAGTGAACTGACCCGCCGAGCTTGCTCTACGGCCGGGTTATCACTCTGCCGGGTCTATACGCTGGTAAACATCCCCAACAGGATGCCTTCCGGGGCATCCCCAAGCTTAGACGCTTGAGTCTTCCTTGAATATTACCTTGGGGTGCCTTGGGCATCCCCAAACTTAGGCTCTTGCCGCTCCTTATTCCTTTATCCATCGTAGTCTCACCCAAAACTTGAAAACTTCAGCACACAAAACTCAACAGAAACCTCGTGAGATCCGTTAGTATAACAAACAAATCTTAAACTTTAGGTACTGTTGTAAATTGATTCATATTTAATATTGGAATAATGATACTGTACTCCAACTTCTCCATGACTCATACCCCCCGATACGATCCATAGATTCATCAAAATAAGCAAACTATGCAACAAAAACAGAATCTGTCTAAAACAGAACAATCTGTAAATATCTATTTAAAATCCATACTTTTGTAACTCAAACAATTCTGAAAAATTAGGACAACGTAAGCAATTCATATACAAATACTGTGTAAAAATTTCAGATTTTTCTGATGCTCCAGTACAGAATTAAAATTCCAGCACTGGACGCAAATCTTTCTGTTTTCCAAACAGAATAAATTATACTATCATCAACATCATCCCAAAGGCATTACTTGGCACAAACAGTAATTAAAACATAAAAATACAATCATAACAGAGGCTATAATTGTGTAAACACTCAAGAACAGAAAGTAAAAGCAAAAATTTATTTTATTCATTGGGTTGCCTCCCAACAAGCGCTATTGTTTTATGCCCCTAGCTAGGCATAATGCATAGTTTCAAGTGTTGTCATCCTTGGTTTCCAACTCCTCAATTACACATCCATTTTCTCGAGTAGATTTAACATAGGAGTTTCTCATCATCACACTTCTAGGCACAAAATCAAGAATTTTGCTTTTATGGATGGGTTCCTTTATTACATCAATGAAATTGGGGTGCATGCTAATCATTTTAAGATCCTCGCTCCCTTTAGTAGAAGTAGCGCCCTTAACCTTAGGAACATATATAAACTGGCAATTTTTATTAGGAGGAGTCCTATCAATGTTTTTAGCGGAGGAGAAAGCGGAACCTAAGTTATTGATAATCTCTTCTAGTTTGTCAATTCTAGCGGGGCTTTGTTCTATCCTTTCGTTAATTATCGGTTCATTTTCCTTTAAAGTTTTCAAAGAAATTCCCACTTTAGAACCAAATTGAGTAATATGATTATGGACCTTTTTATCTAAATTTCAAGATGTTCAATAGTAGGCATCTTATTTTCAATAGCTTCTAACCTTTGCATAACATGTTCCAAGGTCAATGTTGTTTCATTAATAATGATAGGGGGTGAACCCACTAAATTTCCCATAGCATTGAAAGCATCCAAAGTGGGACACATCAAGAAATTCCCTCCGGTAATAGTGTCAAGCACAAATCTATACCAAGTAGTAATTCCCACATAAAAATTTTGAAGAAGAACGGTAGTGGATTGCTTACGAATTGATCTATTTTGAGCATCGCAAATCCTATACCAAGCATCTTTTAAATTTTCTCCTCCCCTTTGTTTAAAATTAAGCACTTCATTTTTTGGCGTAATAGTAACAAACAAAGAACTAGCCATAATGGTGAAGCAAGCAAGCCAACTAGCAAACAAGCAAATAAAAATATTTTTGTGTTTTTGTAAAAAAAAATTAGAAGTGGGGGAGATGAAAACGAGAGGCAAATGCAAATAAAATAAATGCAAGTGGATGATAGTTTGTGCGAAGGTACTTGGTAATTTTGATGATGTCTCCCTGGCAACGGCGCCAGAAATTCTTCCTGCTACTTGTAGACTGCGTTGGTATTTCCTCGAAGAGGAGAGGATGATGCAGTATAGTAGAGATAAGTATTTCCCTCAGTTAAGAACCAAGGTTATCAATCCAGTAGGAGAACCAAGCAAAATTCCGTTAAGCACACCTGCACACACAAGGGCAAACACTTGCACCCAACGCAAATAAGAGGGTTGTCAATCATCTTAGCGGTTATTTGCAAGGATTAAATCTTATAGAGATAAATAGATAAACTAAAATAATAATAAAAATAAAAGTAAATAAATTGCAGCAAGGTATTTTTAGGTTTTTTTATATATGATAAAGTAGACCCTGGGCCCATAGTTTTCACTAGAGGCTTCTCTCTCGAACACATAGCATATGGTGGGTAGACAAATTACTGTTAGGCAATTGATAGAAAAGCAAATAATTATGACAAATTCATGGCAATGATCATGTATATAGGCATCACGTCCGAGACAAGTAGACCGATGATACGTCTCCATCGTATCTATAATTTTTTATTGTTTCATGCCAATATCCTACAATTTCCACATACTTTTGGCAACATTTTATATGATTTCTTGGACTAACATATTGATCCAGTGCCCAGTGCCAGTTCCTGTTTTCTGCTTGTTTTTTGTTTCACAGAAAATCAATACCAAACGAAGTCCAAATGCAATAAAACTTTATGGAGAATTATTTTGGAATATATGTGATTTTTGGGAGGTGGAATCAACGCAAACGGAGGCCCACAGCCTCCACGAGGCATATTGGCGCCTCCCCCCACCCAAACGCGCGGTGGTGCCTCGTGGGCACCGCGTAAGTCAGTTGGGGCTCTTCTTCGAGCGCAAGGAAGCTAATATCTGGAAAAAAATTGTGTTAAAATTTCAGCCCGATCGGAGTTACAGATCTCCGGGAATTTAAGAAACGGTGAAGGGCCAGAAAATAGGAGAGCGAAACAGAAGAGAACAGAGAGAGAGATCCAATCTACGAGGGGCTCCTGCCCCTCCGCCGCCATGGCAGCCATGGACCAGAGGGGGAACTCTCCTCCCATCTAGGGGGGAGGCCAAGGAAGAAGAATAAGGAGGGGGGCTCTCTCCCCTCTCTCCCGGTGGCGCCGGAACGCCGCCGGGGGAAACATCGTGACGGCGATCTACACCAACAACTTCGCCACCGTCAACACCAACTCTCTCCCCCTCTATGCAGCGGTGTAACCTCTCTTTTCCCGCTGTAATTCTCTACTTAAACATGGTGCTTAATGCTACATACTATTATCCAATGATTTGTGGCCATCCTATGATGTTTGAGTAGATTCTTTTTGTCCTATGGGTTGATTGATGATCGTGATTGGTTTGAGTTGTATGTTTTATTTTGGTGCTGTCTTATGGTTCCCTCCATGTCACGCAAGCGTGAGGTATTCCCGCTGTAGGGTGTTGCAATACGTTCATAATTCTCTTATGGTGGGCGGCTAGAGTGACAGAAGCTTACACCCGAGTAAGGGGGTTGTTGCGTATGGGAGTTAAGAGGACTTGATACTTAATGCTATGGTTGGTTTTTACCTTAATGATCTTTGGTAGTTGTGGATGCTTGCTAGAGTTCCAATCATAAGTGCATATGATCCAAGTACGGAAAGTATGTTAGCTCATGCCTCTCCCTCATATAAAATTGCAATAATGATTACCGGTCTAGTTATTGATTGCCTATGGACAAATCTTTCTCTTGTGTTACAAAAGCTTTCTACTAAACAACTAACTTTTATTATCTTGCAAATTACTCGTAGTTTTATTCTCGCAAAGTACTTCTAGTTTTATTCTTGCAAACCTATCCTATCACCTACAAAATAGTTTAATACTTGTTCTAGGTAAAGCGAACGTTAAGCGTGCGTAGAGTTGTATCAGTGGTCGATAGAACTTGAAGGGAATATTAATTCTACCTTTAGCTCCTCGTTGGGTTCGACAATTTTATTTATCGAAAAAGCTACAATTGATCCCCTATACTTGTGGGTTATCAAGACCTTTTTCTGGCGCCGTTACCGGGGAGCAATAGCGTGGGGTTGATATTCTCGTGTGTGCTTGTTTGCTTTATCACTAAATAGTTTTTATTTTCTGTTCTAAGTTGTTTTCTATCTTTAGTTATGGGTAGGAAACGTAAAATACCAAAAAAATTAGTTGTACCTGCTAAACCAATGGTTGAAGAACCACCCAAAATCTATCATACTGCTAAAGCTTTCTACTTGGATCATCTTCGATCCCTTTGTGCTCGTGCTAAAAACCCAACTAGATTAGTTGAGGGAAAATCATTAGATGAACATGCTCATTTTGTGCGACACCGCTTATCTCAAAAAGGGAAACATTTATGGCATCAAATTAATGCTATGCATTGCTATGGTTGGAATTTATGCGAAATACATGATTTTTCTTGTTGTTCTGAAGACCCTAAGAAACACCTTCCCTACCAATGTGAGTTTAGTCATAATGGAATCATATCTTCTTATGCTAAAGGTGTTTATAGTTACTATGATATTGAACAAATTGAAGAATTTGTTGCTTTTAAGGGTGCTTATGAAATTGCTTCTTTGATTGAAAAGTATGATGCTACTCTTTACAAATCTGAAAATTTTGCCATACTTAAATATTGCCATGAAAACTATGCTTCTAATGCTTATGTTAAACAATATATTGAGGACACCTCCGCTGTCCAAGAAGAGACTAATATTTTGCAGGAATCTATGGAAGAACAAATTGATGACACTACGAGCTCATTAGATGAAAAAATTGAGGAGGAGAGCGAAGAACAAAAGGAGGAAGAGCGGATTGATCACCCGTGCCCACCTTCTGATGAGAGTAACTCTTTATCTCATACATTGTTTAATTTCCCTTCATGCTTACCGAAGGATGAATGCTATGATCCCTTTGATTCGTGTGAAATATCCCTTTTTGATGAAATTGATGCTTTCTATGATTGTGGCCATGATGCCAATATGAATTATGCTTATGGAGATGAACTTGCTATAGTTCCTTATGTTAAGAATGAAATTGTTGCTATTGCACCCGCACATGATAGTCCTATTATCTTTTTGAATTCTCCCAACTACGCTATATCGGAGAAGTTTGCTCTTATTAAGGATTATATTGATGGGTTGCGTTTTACTACTACACATGATAATTTTGATGAATATAATATGCATGTGCTTGCTGCTCCTAATTGCAATTATTATGAGAGAGGAACTACATCTCCGCCTCTCTATGTTTCCAATGCGATAAAATTGCAAGAAACTGTTTATACTATGCATTGGCCTTTACTTGATGTGCATGAATTGTTCTTTTATGACATGCCAATGCATAGGAAGAGAGTTAGACTTTGTCATTGCATGATATATGTTGCTTTGTGCTCACTACTAAATTACAAATCATTGTTAATTAAAATTGGCTTTGGTATACCTTGGGATCCGGGTGGATCAATTACTTGAGCACTTTATGCCTAGCTTAATGGCTTCAAAGAAAGCGCTGCCAGGGAGACAACCCGGAAGTTTTAGAGAGTCATTTATTTCTGTTGAGTGCTTTTATAAAGTTTAAAAACAAAAAAAAATATAGAGGGGAACCTAAAACTTTTCAAAAAGGAAAGTGAAAGTAAGAAAGACGAGCACCGTGGAAGTGGGGGAGCTCCTTGAACTTTGTTCATGCCCATGGAAACTTTGCAAATCTTGAATTACAGAAAATTTTCAACAAAAATAATTATCCCCTTGTACAAATCCATTGTATTATAAAAATAATGTGCCAAGATTTACCGTTAGGATGTTTAAATTGCTTGTTTGGTGTGTGCGGTGCAAAAAAAGAAACTTTTGCTGTAGTACGTGAATTTACATTTTTTTCTGGAACGTGCAAAAATTCTGAAATTGTTACACAGTACTGCTATGAATTTTTTTTATTTTTTCCTATTTTTTCAGAATTTTTGGAGTTACAGAAGTATGGTCAATGTTCAGATTACTACAGACTGTTCTATTTTTGACAGATTCTTTTTTTGATGCATTGTTTTGCTTGTTTTGATGAAACTATGGATTGTATCGGACGGTATAAGCCATGGAGAAGTTAGAATACAGTAGGTATAATGCAAAAATAAAATATGAATGGGTTGGCAACAGTACTTAAAGTAGTGATTTGCTTTATTATACTAACGGATCTCATGAAGGTTTTGTTAAGTTTTGTGTGGATGAAGTGTTCAAAGATCGAGGAGGTATTGATATGAGAAGAATGAGGAGAGGCAAGAGCTCAAGCTTGGGGATGCCCAAGTAACCCCAAGTAAATATTCAAGGAGACTCAAGCATCTAAGCTTGGGGATGCCCCGGAAGGCATCCCATCTTTATTCAATAATTATCGGTATGTTTCGGTTTTTGTTTTGTTCACATGATATGCGTAAATTCTTGGAGTGTCTTTTGAGTTTATTTTTCCCTTTTCTTTTATGCACCATGCTGGTTTGAGATAGTCCTTGGTTGATTTATAGAATGCTTCATGCACTTCACTTATATCTTTTGAGTATGGCTTTATAGAATGCTTCATGTGCTTCACTTATACCATTTGAAGTTTGGATGCCTGTTTCTCTTCATATAGAAAACCGTTATTTATAGAATGATCTTTTGCTTCACTTATATTTGTTAGAGCATGGTATTTTGTAGAAATAATTAAACTCTCTTGCTTCACTTATATCTATTTAGAGAGTCAACAGGAATTGGTCATTCACATGGTTAGTCAGAAAATCCTACATAAAACTTGTAGATCACTGAATATGATATGTTTGATTCCTTGCAATAGTTTTGTGATATGGAGATGATAATATGTGAGTTATGCTAGTGAGTAATTGTGATTTAGTAAGAATATTGGTGTTAAGGTTTGTGATTCCCTATGCATGCACGTAAAGTCAATAGTTATGCAACGAAGTTATATCCTACTTATGGTGCATTATTCAGTGTTAGTTATTCTCAATGCATGCTTATGACCGTTTTCGTTTTCTGGTTGGTTGCTTCTCAATCTATTTGCTAGCCTTCATTTGTACTAAGCGGGAATACTGCTTGTGCATCCAAACTGCTTAAACCCAAGTTGTGCCAAATGAGTCCACCATATCTACCTATATGCGGTATTTCAATGCCGTTCCAAGTAAATTTGCATGTGCCAACTCTAATTTTCAAAATAATTTTCCGTTTTGTGTGCCCGTACCGCTCACGAAGCGGTAGGGGGTGGCCAATATTTTCCATGCTAGGTGTGTTATTCTCACGATGAGTGTTTATTCACTTGTCATTGCACGAGAGAGTGGCTGGTAATAGGGATGCCCAGTCCCACAATGAATCAAAATTAATAACAACAAAATTCCTTGGAAAGTGTTGGTATGGAGGGCACCCGTGGATACGGCTAGCCATGGATTGTGAAAGAATGGTGGAAAGGAAATAAACTTTACTTTCTATTTGGGAACCGCCTATGATGTGTCTGGCATGGAAAATATTGGGAACTCTCGGTCGTTTTTGTTGACAGGAAAAGCATGCCTCTCAAAATAATTTTATTTCTCTAATTTAAGCTTTGAGCTCTGGCACCTCTGCAAATCTATGCTTCCCTCTGCGAAGGGCCTATCTATTTTACTTTTATACATTTTTTTATTGAGTCTCCATCTTCTCTCATAAAGCACCAACTGGAGAGCACTATTGTCATACTTATGCATTGGGTGTAGTTAATGTTGAGTGTGTTTCATAAATGGATCAATGACTGAGCATAACGGGCTAGAGATAACTTTCTTTAGCGTTGATATTTTGAAAGACATGATTGTTTGTTAGTATACTTGAGTATTGATGTCTTTATATCAAATTATAGACTATTGCTTTGAATCACTCGTGTCTTAATATTCATGCCATGATTAAATTTTATGATCAAGATTATGCTAGGTAGCATTCCACATCAAAAATTATCTTTTTTATCATTTACCTACTCGAGGACGAGTAGGAATAAAGCATGGGGATGCTGATACGACTCCGTCGTATCTATAATTTTTTTATTGTTCCATGCTATTATAGTATCAATCTTGGATGTTTTATATGCCATTATATATCATTTTTTTTGGGACTAACCTATTAACCCAGTGCCTAGTGCCAGTTGCTATTTTCTGCTTGTTTTTGCCTTTTCAGAAAATCATTATCAAAAAGTGTCCAAACGAGAAAAAAACTTTGGATTAATTTTTTCTGGACCAGAAGAGACCCACGAAGCTTTTGGAGAAGACCAGAAGAGCCACAAGGAGGCGGCAAGCCTGGAGGACGCGCCCCCAGGCTTGTGGGCCCCTCGTTGCCCCTCCTGACCTAATTCCAGCGCTATAAATTCCCAAATATTCCCAATATACCAGAGAGACAGAAGAGAAAACCTTTCCGCCGCCGCAAGCCTCTGTTCTTCCGCGATCCCATCTGGAGGCCTTTTCCGGTACTCTGCCGGAGGGGGAATCGATCACAGAGGGCTTCTTCATCAACCTTGCTGCCCTTCCGATGATGTGTGAGTAGTTTACCATAGACCTACGGGTCCATAGCTAGTAGCTAGATGGCTTCTTCTCTCTTTTATCTTCAATACCATGTTCTCCTCGATGTTCTTGGAGTTCTATCCGATGTAATCTTCTTTTACGGTGTGTTTGTTGGGATCCGATGAATTGTGAGTTTATGATTAGATTATTCATGAGAAATATTTGAGTCTTCTCTGAACTCTTTTATGCATGATTATTATAGCTTTGTATTTCTCTCCGATCTATCGATTTGGTTTGGCCTACTAGATTGATTTATCTTGCAATGGGAGAGGTGCTTTGTGATGGGTTCAATCTTGCCGTGCTCAATCCCAGTGACAGAAGGGGACATGACACGTATTTGTATTGTTGCCATTAAGGATAAAATGATGGGGTTTAATCATATGGCTTGAGTTTACTTCGTCTACATCATGTCATCTTGCTTAAGGCGTTACTCTGTTTCATACTTAATACCCTAGATGCATGCTGGACAGCGGTCGATGGGTGGAGTAATAGTAGTAGATGCAGGCAGGAGTCGGTCTACTTGTCTCAAACATGATGCCTATATATATGATCATTGCCATGAATCCGTCATAATTATTTGCTTTTCTATCAATTACCAACCGTAATTTGTTTACCCACCGTATGCTATGTGTTCGAGAGAGAAGCCTCTAGTGAAAACTATGGCCCCCGGGTCTACTTTATCATATACAAAAAAACCTAAAAATACCCTGCTGCAATTTATTTACTTTTATTTTATTTAGTATCTTAGTTTATCTATTTATCTCTATAAGATTTAATCCTTGCAAATAACCGCTACGAGGATTGACAACCCTCTTATTTGCGTTGGGTGCAAGTGTTTGCTTTTGTGTGTGCAGGTGCGCTTAACGGAATTTTGCTTGGTTCTCCTACTGGATTGATAACCTTGGTTCTTAACTGAGGAAAATACTTATCTCTACTATGCTGCATCATCCTCTCCTCTTCGGGGAAATACCAACGCAGTCTACAAGTAGCAGGAAGAATTTCTGGCGCCGTTGCCGGGGAGACATCATCAAAATTACCAAGTACCTTCGCACAAACTATCATCTACTTGCATTTATTTTATTTGCCTTTTATTTTATTTTGCCTCTAGTTTTCATCTCCCCCACTTTTATTTTTTTTTACAAAAACACAAAAATATTTTTATTTGCTTGTTTGCTAGTTTGCTTGCTTCATTGCGATGTCTCAAGAAAATACAAAATTGTGTGACATTTCCAATACTAATAATAATGATTTTATTAGTACTCCTATTGCTCCTCCCGCCACTAGTGCGGAGTCATGTGACATTAATGCTACTTTGCTTAATCTTGTTATGAAAGAACAATTTTCTGGTAGTCCTAATGAAGATGCTGCATCCCATCTAAATACTTTCGTTTAGCTTTGTGATATGCAAAATAAAAAAGATGTGGATAATGATATTGTCAAATTAAAATTATTTCCGTTCTCACTACGAGATCGTGCTAAAACTTGGTTTTCATCCTTGCCTAGAAATAGTATTGATTCTTGGGATAAGTGTAAGGATGCTTTTATTACCAAGTATTTTCCTCCCGCTAAGATTATTTCTTTAAGAAATAAAATTATGAATTTTAAGCAACCTGAGCATGAACATGTTGCACAATCTTGGGAGAGAATGAAATTAATGATAAGAAATTGCCCAACTCATGGCTTAAATTTATGGATGATCATACAAAAAATTTATGCGGGGCTAAACTTTGTTTCTAGAAATTTGCTAGACTCTGCCGCAGGTGGTACTTTTATGGAAATTACATTGGGAGAAGCTACACAACTTCTTGACAATATCATGACAAATTATTCTCAATGGCACACTGAACGAACTCCAACTGTTAGGAAGGTAAATTCTGTTGAAGAAATTAATACTTTGAGTGATAAGATGGATGCTTTATTGAAATTGGTTGCTAGTAAAAATGGTCATATTGATCCTAATGATGTGCCATTGTCTACTTTTATTGAGCAAAATAATGATGCTATTGATGTGAATTTCGTCTCTAGAAATAATTTCAACAGCAATGCTTATAGGGGTAATTTCAATCCTAGACCGTTTCCTGGAAATTCCTCTAATAATTATGGCAATCCTTATGGTAATTATAATAATAATAATAATAATAATAATAATAGGATGCCCACTCATCTTGAAAGTAATATTAAAGAATTTCAATGTTATGATAGAAGAAAAATTGAATAGAGTTGATGAATTGGCTAGGAACATGGATAGAATTGCTCATGATGTTGAAAATCTCAAAACTAAAATTTTGCCACCCAAGCATGATATAAATGAGTCTATTAAATCTATCTATGTCTCCATTAATTAAAGTAAAGAAAGGACCGCTAGGTTGAGAGCTAAGCGAGAATTTCTAGAAAAAGCAATTCCACCCGGTTTCTATCGTAGTAATGATGAAGATATTAAAATGATTGGTGTCACTCCTACTGAATCACTATTTAGTAACATAAAACTTGATGAAAAATGGACTGAAGAAGAGTCAACTTTAGATAGAAGGAGTCCCGATTGCTTGGAGGGTGACAATCTTAATGATAAAAATGAAAAAAGTGGGTTTGGAGAGGTCAAAACTTTAAATAGTAATGCACCCACTACTTTGGATTACAAAGACTTTAATTATGATAGTTGTTCTTTAATTGAGTGTATTTCCTTGTTGCAATCCATGATTAATTCACCAAATGCACATGAACAAAGTAAATCTTTCACTAAACATATTGTAGAAGCCATGATGAAAGCGCATGAAGAAAAACTTGAGTTGGAAGTATCAATTCCTAGAAAATTACAAGATGAATGGGAACCTACTATAAAAGTTAAAATTAAAGATTATGAATGTAATGCCCTTTGTGATCTTGGTGCTAGCGTTTCCACTATACCAAAGTCTTTGTGTGATGTGCTAGGTCTCACCGACATGGATCCTTGTTCCCTTAATTTGCATCTTGCGGATTCCACTATTAAGAAGCCATTGGGTAGAATAAATGATGTGCTTATTCTTGCAAATAGAAATTATGTTCCCGTAGACTTTATTGTTCTTGATATTGAATGCAATCCTTCTTGCCACATAATACTTGGTAGGCCTTTTCTATGAACAATAGGTGCTATTATTGATATGAAAGAAGGTAATATAAGATTTCAATTTCCATTAAAGAAAGGGATGAAACACTTCCCTAGAAAGAGAATTAAAGCACCTTGTGAATCTATTATGAGGGCCACTTATGGAATTAACTTGAAGGATGACAACACTTGAAACTATGCATTATGCCTAGCTAGGGGAATAAAACAATAGCGCTTGTTGGGAGGCAACCCAATGAATAAAATGAATAAAATAAATTTTTATTTTTACTTTCTGTTATTGAGTGTTTACACAATTATAGCCTCTGTTATGATTGTATTTTTATGTTTTAATTAGTGTTTGTGCCAAGTAATGCCTTTGGGATGATGTTGATGATAGTATAATTGATGTTGTTTGGAAAATAGAAAGTTTTGCGTCCATTGCTAAAATTTTAGTTCTCTACTGGAGCGTCATAAAAATATGAAATTTTTACACAGTATTTTTATATAAAAAATTTACGTTGTCCTAATTTTTCAGAATTTTTGGAGTACATAAGTATGGATTTTAAATATATCTTACAGACTGTTCTGTTTTAGACAAATTCTATTTTTGTTGCATAGTTTGCTTATTTTGATGAATCTATGGATCGTATCGGGGGGTATGAGTCATGAAGAAGTTGGAGTAGAGTAGCATTATGCCAATATTAAATATGAATCAATTTACAACAGCACCTAAAGTTTAAGATTTGCTTGTTATACTAACGGATCTCACGAGGTTTCTGTTGAGTTTTGTGTGCTGAAGTTTTCAAGTTTTGGGTGAGACTACGATGGATAAAGGAATAAGGAGAGGCAAGAGCCTAAGCTTGGGGATGCCCAAGGCACCCCAAGGTAATATTCAAGGAAGACTCAAGCGTCTAAGCTTGGGGATGCCCCGGAAGGAATCCCCTCTTTCGTCTACAATCAATCAGTAACTCACTTGGAGCTATTTTTATTCATCACATGATATGTGTTTTACTTGGAGCGTCTTGTGATATAGTTTGTTTGCTTTTTAGTTTGTCACAATCATCTTTTCTGAACACACCTTTTTGAGAGGGACACACATTATTCGTGATTTGTTAGAATACTCTATGTGCTTCACTTATATCTTTTGAGCTAGGCAGTTGCCCTAGTGCTTCACTTATATCTTTTAGAGCACGGCGGTGGTTATATTTTAAAGAAATAGTTGCACTCTCATGCTTCACTTATATCTTCTTGAGAGTCTAATAATTAGCAATGGTAATATGCACGGGTTATGAATTTGGTCCTAATATGATAGGTATTCAAGAGGGATATAATAAAAACTTTCATGTAGATCACTGAATATGATAAGTTTGATTCCTTGCAATAGTTTTGCGATATTTAAGATGGTAATATGTGGGAGGTACTAGTAGACAATTGTGGTTTAGTAAGAATATTGGTGTTAAGGTTTGTGATTCCCAAAGCATGCACGTATGATCTGTCGTTATGCTAAGAAGTTGGAGCATGATTTATTATTGATTGTCTACCTTATGAGTGGCGGTCGGGGACGAGCGATGGACTTGTCCTACCAATCTATCCCCCTAGGGGCATGTGTAGTAGTACTTTGCTTCGAGGGCTAATAAACTTTCGCAATAAGTATGTGATTTCTTTATGACTAATGTGGGTCCATGGATTATACGCACTCTCACCTTTCCGCAATTTGCTAGCCTCTTCGGTACCGTGCATTGCCCTTTCTCACATCGAGAGTTGGTGCAAACTTCACCGGTGCATCCAAACCCCATGATATGATACACTCTATCACACATAAGCCTCCTTATATCTTCCTCAAAACAGCCACCATACCTACCTATCATGGCATTTCCATAGCCATTCCAAGATATATTGCCATGCAACTTCCACCGTTCCGTTTTTATGACACACATCGTCATTGTCATATTGCTTTGCATGATCATATAGCTGACATAGTATTTGTGGCTCAGCCACCGTTCATCATTTTTATACATGTTACGCTAGCATCATTGCACATCCTGGTACACTGCCAGAGGCATTCATATAGTCATATTTTTGTTCTAGTATCGAGTTGTAATTTTGAGTTGTAAGTAAATAAAAGTGTGATGATCATCATTATTAGAGCATTGTCCCAGTGAGGAAAGGATGATGGAGACCATGATTCCCCCACAAGTTGGGATGAGACTCCAGACGAAAAAAGGGGGAGGTCAAAAAGAGCCCACGAAAAAAAATGAGAGAAAAAGAGAGAAGGGGCAATGTTACTATCCTTTTTCCACACTTGTGCTTCAGAGTAGCACCATGTTTTCCATATAGAGAGTCTCCTATTTTGTCACTTTCATATACTAGTGGGAATTTTTCATTATAGAACTTGGCTTGTATATTCCGATGATGGGCTTCCTCAAATGCCCGAGGTCTTCATGAGCAAGCAAGTTGGATGCACACCCACTTAGTTTTCATGCTGAGCTTTCATACACTTATAACTCTTAGTGCATCCGTTGCATGGCAATCCCTACTCCTGGCATTGACATCAATTGATGGGCATCTCCATAGCCCGTTGATTAGCCTCGTCGATGTGAGACTATCTTCTTATTTTTGACTTCTCTTATTTATCTCTACCACCACACTCTATTCCACCCATAGTGCTATATCCATGGCTTGCGCTCATGTATTGCGTGGGGGTTGAAAAAGCTGAAGCGCGTTAAAAAGTATGAACCAATTGCTCGGCTTGTCATCGGGGTAGTGCATGATAAATACTTTGTGTTAAGAAGATGGAGCATGACGGGATTATATGATTTTGTAGGGATAACGTTCTTTAGCATTTTTATTTTGAAGGAAATGATTGTTTATTAGTATGCCTTAGTATTGATGTCTTTATATCAAATTATAGACTATTGCTTTGAATCATTCGAATCTTATTATTTATACCGTAAGAGAGAGATTACATGATGAAACATGATAGGTAGCATTCCACATCAAAAATTCTGTTTTTATCATTTACCTACTCAAGGACGAGCAGGAATTAAGCTTGGGGATGCTTGATACGTCTCCAACGTATCTATAATTTTTTATTGTTCCATGCTATTATAGTATCAATCTTGGATGTTTTATATGCAATTATATATCATTTTTTTGGGACTAACCTATTAACCCAGTGCCCAGTGCGAGTTGCTGTTTTCTGCTTGATTTGGCCTTTTCAGAAAATCATTATCAAAAAGTGTCCAAACGAGAAAAAAAAACTTTGGATTAATTTTTTCTGGACCAGAAGAGACCCATGAAGCTTCGGGAGAAGACCAGAAGAGCCACGAGGAGGCGACAAGCCTGGAGGGCGCCCAGGGGGGTAGGGCGCGCCCCCAGGCTTGTGGGCCCCTCGTTGCCCCTCCTGACCTAATTCCAGCGCTATAAATTCCCAAATATTCCCAATATACCAGAGAGACAGAAGAGAAAACCTTTCCGCCACCGCAAGCCTCTGTTCTTCCATGATCCCATCTGGAGGCCTTTTCCGGTACTCTGCCGGAGGGGGAATCGATCACGGAGGGCTTCTTCATCAACCTTTCTGCCCTTCCGATGATGTATGAGTAGTTTACCACAGACCTACGGGTCCATAGCTAGTATCTAGATGGCTTATTCTCTCTCTTTGATCTTCAATGCCATGTTTTCCTCGATGTTCTTGGAGTTCTATCCGATGTAATCTTCTTTTGCGGTGTGTTTGTTGGGATCCGATGAATTGTGAGTTTATGATCAGATTATTCATGAGAAATATTTGAGTCTTCTCTGAACTCTTTTATGCATGATTATTATAGCTTTGTATTTCTCTCCGATCTATTGATTTGGTTTGGCCTACTAGATTGATTTATCTTGCAATGGGAGAGGTGCTTTGTGTTGGGTTCAATCTTGCGGTGCTCAATCCCAGTGACAGAAGGGGACATGACATGTATTTGTATTGTTGCCATTAAGGATAAAAAGATGGGATTTAATCATATTGCTTGAGTTTACTTTGTCTACATCATGTCATCTTGCTTAAGGCGTTACTCTGTTTCATACTTAATACCCTAGATGCATGCTGGATAGCGGTCGATAGGTGGAGTAATAGTAGTAGATGCAGGCAGGAGTCGGTCTACTTGTCTCGGACGTGATGCCTATATACATGATCATTGCCATGAATCCGTCATAATTATTTGCTTTTCTATCAATTGCCCAATAGTAATTTAATTGTTTACCCACCGTATGCTATGCGTTCGAGAGAGAAGCCTCTAGTGAAAACTATGGCCCCCGGGTCTACTTTATCATATACAAAAAAACCAAAAAATACCTTGCTGCAATTTATTTACTTTTATTTTATTTAGTATTTTAGTTTATCTATTTATCTCTATAAGATTTAATCCTTGCAAATAACTGCTAAGACGATTGACAACCCTCTTATTTGCGTTGGGTGCAAGTGTTTGCCTTTGTGTGTGCAGGTGCGCTTAACGGAATTTTTCTTGGTTCTCCTACTGGATTTGATAACCTTGGTTCTTAACTGAGGGAAATACTTATCTCTACTATACTGCATCATCCTCTCCTCTTCAGGGAAATACCAACGCAGTCTACAAGTAGCACTCTCATCCATGTGTGAGTAATTCCTCTGTAGGCACATGGAGGTAGAGGGCAGTTGAATGAGATTTCTTATGTAATGAATGTCAAATTTGTTAGGTCTTGATGCCTAGTATCCACTATGTTATGAGATTAATGCTGTTATGCCTTTGCTATGCTTAATGCTTAACAGTAGGGCCCGAGTGCCATGATTTCAGATCTGAACCCTCTATGTTTTCAGGAATATATTTGTGTTCTTGATCATATCTGCAAGTTGTATGCACCTGTTATTATTCTGAACCCGAGACCCCAAGGTGACTATAATTGGGATATCAACGGGGATGACTTTACCTTGTAGATTACATGTATTCATTGATAGTTAATGCTTTGATACGGTTCTCAATTTAAAGGAGTGCCTTAATTACCCTTAATTTCCATTAGGATCCTGCTGAAATGGCAGGGTAGGAGAAAAGATGTTGTGGAAGTTCTTATCGCAAGCACGTACAACTACATACGGAATACATGCCTATATATGATTGATGAATTGGAGCTAGTTTGCTATCGCTCTATGTTATGACTATTGCATAATGAATCTCGTCTGAACAAAACCCACTATCTACTTCAATGCCTACGCTTTCCATTACTGTTGCTCTCTCTAAACTTACTACTGATGCAATATGTTACTTTTCTGCAATATTGTTTCTGCTGCTATTGCTATCATATTAGTGTGCTACTATTAAATAGTGCCAAGCAAGTTATCTGTCCAAGTGAGGTTGAATTGACAACTCAACTGTTAAGGCTTATAAATATTTTTTGGCTCCCCTTGTGTCGAATCAATAAATTTGGGTTGAAATACTTCCCTCGAAGACTGTTGCGATCCCTACACCTGTGGTTCATCAAGACTATTTTCTGGCGCCGTTGCCGAGGAGCATAGCTCTATTTATTAAGTTCACTTGGGATTTTTTTGTTTGCTGCAATTTATCTTTCACTATGGGAAAATTCAAGTACACTAAGACCAAGATTATGCCTTCCAAGACAAGGCAAGGTACGGATTTACCTACTAGCTCTACTCTTGATTCACCTACTGTTTTGAGTCAATTTGTGACACCACCACCATCACATGCTCCACACACTGCTATGCCACATACAGTAGGTACTGCTTCTGCTTCTGATGATGCTTCTACTGTGCTTAGTGAATATGTTCCACTTGGAGAATTATTAGATGCTTATACTGTTAAAGGTAAAAGAATTGAAACTACTGAAAATCTTGATGAATCATCACCTTTTACACCTAATTCTTCTGTTAGAAGGATACCTCTTAATCTACCAAGTACACATGTGTTTGATGAAGAGTTTACTAGAGAGTTTATGGCTTATGATGGTAGAGGTGGTATTGAAGATTTAATTAAAATACTTAAGAAAAAGGCTATGAATAAACTAATTAAACCTGATCCTAAATTTGACACCTCTCCTATTTATGTTGATGACAAGGATTATGAATTCTCTATTAATCCTTCACTTATTAATGTGGTAGACTCAGATCATTTCTATGGCGATGAAATTGAGAAGGTTATTCATCATTTATATAAATTACATTCTATAGCCTCTTTGTTTGCTCAAGAAGAAAAGGTGCAATACTACTTTATGCTCAAACTGTTTCCTTTCTCACTAAAGGGTGATGCTAAATCTTGGTTTAATAACCTTACACCTGGTAGCATAAATAGCCCTCAAGATATGGTTTGAGTTTTTAATGAGAAATATTTTCCTGCACATATGAAACAAGATGCTTTGGAGGACATTTCTAATTTCACCCAACTTGAGGAAGAGTATCTCCCTCAAGCATGGGGGAGGTTATGTGCATTACACTACAAAAAAACACATCCGTGATGATACGCATTTGTCACAGTAGGGCACGTTTTCTGTCACGCTTGTACATCCGTGACAATTTTATGACAGAATCAAGATAGTCATTCCTGTGTTGCCGCGGAAGTGTTCCATGACAATAATCCATTTATCATCATGGAAGTGTTCACTTCCGTGATGATAAATGGCGCGTCATGGAAGTGTTTTCATCAAGGGTAACCGACACGTGGCAGCCACCGTAACGGGTCGTCATTAAGCTACCGGGCGTGATTTTTGGATCCGATACCCGTTAACAGCCTTCACCAATGATGATTTTTCATGTGTCAAATTCTCATTCGCCAACGGAACCACGCGTCAGCTCTGCGTTGCGACAGGTGTCGCCCATCCCACGGACGATATGCACCAATGAAACGGTGACACGTGGCACGACCCAACAGTGGCATGTTTAGTTAAAAAGGTCGGCCGAGTTGGAGTCCCACAAAATTTAGGCAAAAGTTAGCGGGCTAGTCCACTAACGGCCTGCTTGCACATGGCCCATTTACATCCATGGTCCGTATGACCCATAAAAAGGGTGCCAATTCGGCCCGTCGCCGACTCGTTGGCCATTCGACATCGTTGCGGCCCATCGACAGTTCCGCCCGTTAACAATCCTCTATGTATATGGGCCCAATTATAACCCGGTGTGTTTTCAGCCTGTTAGCGACCCGTGGTGGAATTGGGCCATTTTCTGCCAGGTGTGTCTTTCAACCTATTAGCGGCCCATTGTAGAGTTGGTCATTTCCAGCCCGGAGTGTCTTTCAGCCTGTTAATGGCCAACGCTACACTTGGGCCATTTGTGGCCCGACGTAACATTCGACCTCTTAACGACCCATGCTCTCAATGGCACAATTCCGCCCATCCTCACTTTCGGCCTATTAAAGTCCCGTCTAGTACGTCGGCCCATTTATTGCTCGAGTTGGCTTTGGGCTTGTTAACGGCCAGCCTTGTAACTGGGCCCCCATGGCCTGAGGTTGATTTTGGCCTACTAATGGCATGTGAGCTCTTTTGCGCATTACGGCCCAATCTGCCTTTCAGCCTGTTAAAGGCCCTGGTATCTTCTGGCCCAATTAAGTCCCGAGTTGTGCTTCGGCCAGTTAACGACCTGTTGCTTGTATGGGCCAAATAAGCCTCACGGTTTATATTAATATGGTCCTACATTAAATTTCTGCCTACTAATGGCCTATGATGGTTATGGGCCTATTTAAGGACGCGCGGGGGGGGGGGGGCATGTGTATTATGATCCACTAAATATTAGTGGGCCGGCCAAATAATGGCCCGCCATGCCTATTGATCATATATTCATTTTGCACCGATGGCGGCCAGGTAACGTTTTGGCCCGTTGGGCTACGTCGATGCTTTCGGCCTTTTCGACGATATCATATACAGTAACTAAGAATTAACCTATGCTATACACTTATACACTTTTCTAAGTCTGTAATATTTATTCTTTTCCTTATTAGCTTCTTCACAAGCCTCTAGCATTGTAGATGCCCTAAGAAACAAAAGAGAGCGAGGAAAGAGGAACATACTTAAAGTTGGACGAAATAGCAGTGGACATCTTTTGAAGTAGGAGAGATATGTAGGGGAGAAGATTGTTGTATTTATCTTGCAAAATATCTCTATAACATAACATGACTTCACACCGATTTAATGTGTTTATTATACGAAATCTATAAGTACCGAATGTCAAATTTTTGACGTCCCAGCCCGATCGTGTTTTCTGGCGTTGGATTAGTTTCATTAATCTTAAAGCATGCCGACCGGCCGCCGCGCCATGTGTGGAGCCATCAAGGCTGCCCATCGCCGCGCGTAGATGAGCAGAGGCGCTCGGCGGCTGCCGCGCAAGGAGGACCACAGGAGGGTCCGCGGTGGCCGAGCATGGAGGAGCACCGGCGCGTCTTCGTCACCTTCGCAGGTTCCTGCTCCGGCGCAGCGCGTGGAAGAGCACACGTCATCTCGTCATCGTCTTGCCCTCGCTTCAGTCCTTCGTCGGTCGTTAGTGCCTCTCCCCCCTCTCAGTACCAGATCATTTTTTAGTGTTGTTACTGTTGCTTGTCGATCCTTTTTTCTGCTCTGGACTATTCATTTTACCAGATCAAGTTTACCACTATATTCAGTGTGTCTCCTTTGGCGGTAATTTACAAATTGTCCAAAGTTGCCATGTTTTCAGTGAATTAAACTTGACACCTCACCTAATTTTTTGCCTTGTCAACTGTTTTTTGCCATGGTTAATTCTGTGATGTTGTTGTTGCTGTAATGAAATAATCAATTTGGTCAACAAATCATTTTTTGATCTACCATGCTTGTGTCTTTTCTTTAGGGCACATTACAGATTTTACATAATTTCCATGTTTTCCTTAATTTGTCATGCTTGATTTGCCATGCTTGTGTCTTTTCTTTAGGGTACATTACAAATTTTACATAATTGTCATGCTTCTATGTAGGAATACAACAACTTGGTAAATTTGCCATGTGTCTAGTACAAATTATTCAACTTTTTTGCCATGATCACTATAGCATTTTTTTTACAAAACTATGATGTGTTTTGCCATGGCAACTTAACATGTTTTGGCATGGTAAATTTTGGGACCATCGTCACATGGAAAATGTATTTTTGCTCTTCACTAAAACATGACAAATATTGAAACTGGAAACATGGCAAACTTGCCATCCTAAAAAAATGCCACCCTCTTCATAAAATGTATGTTATTTTTAATTTTCTCTAACATGGCAAACTTCTTACACGGACCATGTTAAGGACCATGACAAGTCTAGTTCAAGCACCATGGCAACTTAACTATGATATAATTTATGAAACTATGATTGTTTTGCCATGGTAGCTTAACTATGATATAGTTTACGAAACTATGATGTGTTTTGCCATGGCAACTTAACATGTACTGGCATGGTAGATTTTTAGTACCATCTTCACTTGGCAAATGTACTTTTGCTCTTATCTAAAACATGGCAAATTCTCAAAGTTTCTAAATCATGGCAAACTTGCCATCCTTCAATTTCTATTATTTTGCCACCATTTTTCTTCCAATTTACATTATTTTTCTATTTCTCTAACATGGCAAACTTCCTACATGGGCCATGGTTAGTAAGCACCATGGCAACTTAGCTATTATATAGTTTTACGAAATTACGATGTGTTTTTACCATGGCAATTGTACACCTTCCTTTTTTTTCTAACACATGACAACTTCTAAAACATGACAAATTCCGAAAGTTTTCTAAACTTGTTTTTCTAGCATTTTAACTTGTTTTAGCTACATTCTTCTAATAAGGCACATCTTTTATGATACTTTTGCCATGGTATGTTTTAGGTTCTTGCTCTACAACTATGTAATTGCCATGGCAAATTTCAATATGTGTTCTTTTGCCATTGAACAACATGGCTTCTTTTCTGCTTAGGTGCCAATTTTTTGTTGCACTTACTAAGTTTTTTTTAAAAATTTTGTGTTGTTTTCCATGGATAATACAACATGATGGCAATGATAGAATCCCTAGGCTTGTGGCACCCCCTTTTTGCGTGTCTATGGCAAGTATATTACATGGACCATGGCAAATATATCACATGGACCATGGATTTTTTTTAAGAACCCATGGCAAAATCATACTTCACATAGCATGGCAAATTCACTTATAAACAGTTGCCATGATCTACATAGCTACTTTTGCCATGTTGTTTTATTTGTTTTACATTTTTTCCATGGAAAAATAGATGAAGTCAACTAGTGTTAATGCAATCATGACAACTTTACACACCATTTGTTGCCATGATTTTCTTTTTCTATCATCATGGAAATCAGTTCACATTTTTTCATCTTTCTTGCACTATTTTTTGCACATGGCAATTTTTTAGGGGTGGAATTTGATTCACAAGTTATGGAAAATCTAGTATATACACTACGGCAAGTTTAATTGAAACGCAACATGGCTAAAAACACAATGTAATTTTTAAATATGCATTTGGCATGACAATTTTGTTCATTTTTCCTTTTTTAATGTTTCTGAAAAAGTGCCATCAGATTTTGCCATTGGCAAATTATACTTTGCCACGTTCTGCCATTGCAAATTATGATGACAAAGTGCCAATTTATAACCAAAAACGCCGTCATATTGCCATGGCAATTTTATTTTACTTTTTTATAATCTTCCATGGCAAATTATATATTGCCAAAATGTACTTTTTAGTTGTCAGGACAAATTTACCTATGTTGACATGGAAAATTTACCTACAATGCCCTGTCAAATTCTTACTCGGTTTTTTTTCATGGCAATTTTTTCCCATGCCAAATTTACCTATATTGCCATGGCAATTTTTAACCTTTTACATACAGGGCAATATAATCGCAAATACATACGATGGCAATTTTTCCAGAAAATCCATGGCAATTTTAATTTGAAGTCCATGGCAAATTAACCTTTACGGCCATGGCAAATCAACTTTAAATCTCACGGTAATTTAACTCCACAGCCCATGGTAATTCATTTTTAAAACCCATGGCAAATTAACTTTAAATCCCATGGCAAATTAACATTATAGCCATGGGCAAATTAACTTTAAATCGCATGATATTTTAGTGGCAAATCTATGTTTCAGACCATGTGGCAAACCAATTGATGCATATTTTTGCCATCATGCCAAATAGATATATGTAATGTGACTTATCAACTTTTTTTCCCTAACCTTTTATGCATTTTGATCTTCGATTTTTCTTTTCTTTTTCTAAAATTTATTTGGCATGCTTTCATATGGCAAATTCCAAGCATTTTTTTTGCCATGCTCTTTGCTTGTCCATTTTGTGATATGTTTATATTTGCCATCATGTTTACAAACCACATGTCTCTTTACTATTTTTTCCCATGGCAAGTTTATCATTGCATGATTTTCTTGGCATTTTTGTAGTAGCAGTTGGTAAATTGTTGTTTTGGATACATCACGGCAAACAATTATATATTACATAACAGGCCAAAATTGTTTGTACACTCCATGGCAAAAACTCACTACATATCTCATTTGTTTATTTTTTTCCCTTTTTTGTATACACGATAGTTCCCTATTTTTTGTTAAGTTTCTCACATTTTTTTTAATTTTCTGATTAAAGGAGATTGTGTTGGCCCAGAAGGCCTACGTCAGTTTTTTATGATGGGCCAACAGTATGACGTGGGGTGTTCGTTGTGGGCTCCCTCCCACATCGAACGTTATCGATCGTTCCCAACGAACAATTCGTTTGGTCTGGAAGGTCCTCAGACCGAACACCGGGCAGATATCGGCGTCCTTATTATAAGTGAAGTGTTAGTCAAAATGTACATTGCACATCGAAGACCGTATTGTACGTTACATTTTTCACGAAGGAGGGAATACACAACCTTGTTTTTTTTTAGAGTTACACAACCCGGGGATATCTATACCTACTAATAAAGTACGGACCGTTTGCCTGGTAAGCTATCTCAAAAAAAAAAATACAAAGCGTGTTCTGCCCGTCCGACGTCATATGTTTTACCAAAAAAATCCTGATTTTTTCTTTAAGCAACCCGCGGTCCAACATAAAGTGCCCTTTCTTTGTTGGGCTTCGGCGCCTGTAAGCTATCTCGCGCGCCTAGGCGCCTGTTAGTATTCCGCGTTCAGCTGCAGTAGACCCAGTTCGCTCTATTTTCAGCCCATTAGGTCCCTGGCTTTTATTATTTACAGAGAATATGTTAAACATAATTATGCTATAACTTTGCAATCGGAACTCGGATTAAAATAATTTGTATATGTACTTTGATCAGAAAAATGCGTAATTTTCAACCGTGCTATTATTTGTTTCTATTAACCACTTTAAAATTCTGTTCATGACATAAACTTAATGAACCTAATTAATTGCTATGGTGTATTTTGGAAAATGCTAACACACAATATAACTTTTATATAATCTTTATATATATGAAATATGTTACGAGGCCTATATGGATCAGAGGGAGTATTAATGATCGATTTCAATGGGCATATAGGAGTAATAAAGAAAGGAGAGAATAAATGGCGTGATCAGTAGGGATAAAAAATAACGGGAGATTCAAAAAAATATGAAGGAGAGAATAACACAAAGAAATTGGTATTAATACCAAGGGCGTGGCATGCATGCAATGCAATAATAAAAAAGAATTGATATCGATGGACGTAGGAGGGGCACGCATAATTTCTGCTAGACCTCAGTGTGCGCCTCTCTGCCGTGCCCGGGCACAATTCAGATATTGTTGAAACGTGTTGATGGATATTTTAATGGAGACGTTAATTATCTCTCCCGTTACAACGCACGGGCATACATGCTATGAAAAGAATAACGTTTGCACTCGAACGGATCTCAAGGCAAGCGAAGAGCAGGGCCCACCGTCGGATCCCGGGAACACTCGGGCCCGGAGCCTGAACACTCGAGCGGCAACCGTCTCGCGAAGTTGGTCCGGCTCATAACCGCTCGCGCCCTTGCCTTTGCCCCCACCATCTCCACCCGCCTTCTTTCAAAGTTCGAACAACCGCCTTCCCTCCTCCTCCCCTCGCTCCCTCTTCTTCGTCCACGCCAAGAACTCGATCCCCATGGAGCAATACGAGCGCGCGGCTGTTGATCCGTTCGAGGGGCAGACGGAGCAGGGCGGGGAGGATCCCGCTCTGGCGGCGGTTCTGGCCGGCCAGGTGGCCGGCGCCAAGGAGGGCGAGCAGGAGCGCGTCCCGGAGACGCACAATCCCGTCAGCGCCGCCGCGTCGGAGGGCGCCAAGAAGCAGGATCTTGAGGTAATTGACTGATGGTAGTTCAGAGCGGCGGGCGACCGAAACAGCGGAATGCTCTGTTCTTGACGTTCTTGTTGGTTCTTTCTTTGGCGCAGGAACCTTCGCCGGAGTCGGACGAGGTCGCGGCGGCGTCTGCCAACATCAAGAGCGAATACCGCGAGGCGTTCGAGAACCCTATGGATACTCACTTCGGTAAGATTTCCAAACACCGGCATGTATTTACCGATTGCCTGAACTGAAAGGCTGCGGCGCGTCCGTTCTTGAATCTTGATACATCTTGTGGCGAATTTGTCAGAGTTCCGATCAGCGGCTGCCGATGCGACGCCACTGCCCACCTCCCACCGCGCAGGGTCAAGGGGCAGGAAGCAGGCCGGCCCGACGAAGTTCATCGCTGCGGGAGCTGCCGATGGTGCCGGCTCCGAGGCGCCTGTTCTTGGCGCGTCGTTGTCTTCGGCGCCGGCGCGAGCGGAGGGTACGCACGAGGACTTCTCAGCGATGGCCGGTAAGATCAACAATCCGAAGCATTCTGTTCTTGGTTACGTTCTTGATCTTGATTCATCTGTACTCACTGAACGGAGTTATCTGTCAGCGCCCGGCACCATGGTGGCGATCGCCCACGCCTCGCCACCCGACTCCAATCGTCGCCTGCCGTCGCGAAGCAGGAAGCAATACTCCCCGAAGCGCTTCGCCTCCGCGGGGGCATCAACTTCGGCAGGCGCACCGGCAGCAGGCTACCCAGCTCCCCCTGCTCGAGGAAGGAAGCAGCCCCGGCCCGAGCACTTCATCCCGGAGGAAGCTGCAGCCACGGCCAGCGCCAAAGCTCGCCGGGGCAACATCGTCCTCGACAGGTTCCTCTCGTCCATGGCCGGCGGCTCCTCGGCTTCGGATTGGGTGAGGGACGTCACGGCGGAGGACGCGGGTGAGCCCAAGCGCCCGCGCGGCGTCGAGAGCTTCAGGATCAGGGACGCGAGCCGCCACGCCGCCCGTGCCTGCTGGCTACGCGCCGCGATCAGCCGCCTCGGAGCCTCGTGCGGCGGCGGATCGTCGCCATCGACGGCGGCGCCAGGAGAGCCCGACGGGAGCGGGAGCGGGAGGATCTACGGCATCCTCGCCGTTCTCGGCGCTTCTCTGGCGCTGAGCGTGGTGTCCTGCGTGCTGTTCTACATCGTCGGTCAGAGTAGCGAGGCTGCTCCATCCGGAGAGAACCAGGACAAGGTAATCGCCCCTGCTTCTCAATTCTCATGCAGGCCTATGTGTTCTGACGTGCAATTTCTGGTGCTGTTTCTGTTCTTCACTGACAGTGAGCCGTCTGAGCGATTCAGGATACAGCAAAGGGGATAGCTGCATAGTGAATCAGAGTACATTTGATGTTCCTCTTCTCTGAAGCTTACATACCTTGGAATCCCTTATCTGTAATTCTGTATCTAGTTTTTGTCCAAATTGGTGTGGCTTTGAACTGTGTAACATGGTGATCGTGTGGTACCATGCTTGCAGTTTCTGAATACTGAATTAAGTTTCTCCTGTCACATCGCTGTAATGTAGCATACCACTCAGTGTTGTTTCTTTTGAGTTTTGATTGTGGTCACGAGGTGATTTTTAGCACTGAATTCCATCCATACTATGCTGTCAGTTTCAATACTGAATTTTAGTCTCTTCAGACAGACACTACATTGTTAGCGATATGTATCTCAGGTCATAGATTTTTGAATGCAGAATACTATTAATTGTTAAACTGAAGGCAGTGTATAACTGTATATCGAGGTGACTGTTTGTAACTGAAATTCAGAATGAACTCCGACTAGCACTTGATTCCATCCTTTATGTGGTGGCAGTTTCTGAATACTGAATTTCAGTCTCTTCAGACAAATTTTGGCGTTGTTTCTGTTCTTCAGTGACAGTTAGCGATCTACAGAGCGTCCGCTTGGATCCGTACGTGGTCGTTACTCACTCATACGGACTCTAGGGAGCTTTTGGTTACTGGGTGCAACCGATGGGAGACGGTAGCACGGGCTATCTACAACCGGTTTGGATGGCGGTCCACTAATAGGATAGATGTTTAGTCGTCTTGTCCTGTTCATTGCCGATTGTGGCCTTGGTTATTTATTTTACTTTTTGTGCTCCTTCTGCGAGCTGTACTGCACTGTGGACCTTGGTTTGCTACACTTTTAATAAAATGGCCGCATGCATCGTTCTGATGCAGAGGTCGGGGGTCTTTCCTCCTTTTCAAAAAAAAAAGTTAGCGATCTGAATGGTTCAGGATTCCGCAAAAGGATAGCTACATACTGGTGCTGGCCTTGAAATCCCTTATCTATACTTTGTCTTTTGTTGGACGCATCCCTGTTAGAACATAGCATTGTTTTGTTAGTGCCTTTGAACTGTTGTGCCATGGTGATTTGTGAATAACGAAAAAAGTTCAGAATAACTCAAGTTGGCATGTGCGAGTGCCTGCGATACTCTCAGGTTGCGGTTTAGTCTCTTCAGACTCCAGATTGCCTGATCTTTCAAAAAAAAAGACTCCAGATTGCCTCACTTGCAGTTTTCTAAACTCTACCTCAGAATGTTACATCCCTTTTTTGGGCTTAAATTTTTTTTGGAGTTCAGCTGTATGTAGTCGATTTGTCCACATATTAAGATCAGATATAATGTGCCATGGTGACTTGTGTATAACTGAAACTCAGAATGAACTCAATCTACCATGTGAGTGCCTGCGATACACTCAGGTTGCAGTTTCTCAAATACTGAATGTTTAGTCCCTTGAGACTCCAGATTGGCTCAACTTGCAGTTTTCTAAAATCTACTTCAGAATGTTATACCCGATGTCTGGGCTCGCAATTTTTGGTGTTGCTTATGTTCTTTGGTGACAGTTAGCTGTCTGAGTGATTTAGCAAAGGATAGCTACATAGTATGGCAAAGTACATTTGGTGTCCCGCTGAAGCTGAAGCATACAGGGCACCTGTAATTAGTTTTTGTTCGAGAAATTTCAGCTAGATCACAGTGTTGCGGCTCTGAACTGTGGTGATTGTGTGCGAGTGGAATTCAGAGAGAACATAAGCTAGCACAAGGTTGGCGCTTATAGTGTTTTGGAAATCCATGCTTCTGTTCAACATGCAACAAAATGCAAGGTTGGCTCTTATAGTGTTTGTCCAGTCGTACCGTTGTTAGTTGTAATGGGAGCATAACACTATCCCGTTGTTGCTTTTTTGAATGATTATGGTTCCGGTGACTGTTTGTGACTAAAATTCATAATGAGCCGAAGCTAGCACTAGATTCCATCGTTTGTACGCTGGCAGTTTCTGAATACTGAATTTCAGTATCTTCTAGCAACTTTGTGTTGAACAAAACTTTAACTTTAGCTTTTTCAATCTGGTATTGTTGTTTTTCATCTTCATATATCTGAAAGAAATTTTTTGACTCTGGTCCAGAAAGGAAAAAAAATGCTTTCATTGAGAGTTGAACTCAAGACCTCCCGCTTACTAAACGGGTGCTCTAACCAACTGAGCTATGAAAGCAAGCGTTAATAAATTTTAAAAATACTTGTATTATAGCCGAACAGTACCGGCCAAGGGTATAAAAATAAGACTGAATCATGTGCCAGGCAGTAACTTCATGCTAAAGTGTGTACTTTTTTTTTTTTTTGCTTGAGTGTGTACTAAATGATCGAATTATCATGGAGAAATCTCGAGCCAGCCTGGGTTCATTCCCTTTCCATGGAGACCTCAGTCAGGAAGGCTGCAATTGCGGTGTTCTTTGGTGACAGTTAGCTGTCTGAATGATTCAGCAAAGGACAGCTACGTAGTGGGGCAAAGTACATTTGCTGACCCCCTGAAGCATACAAGGCACCTGTAGTTAGTGTGTATAACGAATCGCTGTTAGATCATAGCGTTGTGCCTCCGAACGTTGGTGAATGTGTGTCGGTCGAATTCAGAGTGATCACAAGTTGGCATAAAGTTTCATTCCTTCTATGCCTGCAGCTTCTGAGTACTTAATTAAGTTTCTGAATAATATGCCGGTCCAAGGCACTATAATGTTGTTGCTTTTTTTCCGACAAGGAATGTTGTCGCTTTTGATCGTGGATCCAAGATGATTGTTTGTGACGGAAATTCAGAATGAAGCAAAGCACCTTCCTAGTCGTAATTTTAGTTTTCGATAGCCACCCCTAGTCACAGGTTCTTTTAGGCAACAATAAGAATAAAGTTCTTCAGGATAGCAGTGACGTATCAGGCTATAAATGATTAGCAGAGGCAGAGCGATGCCTCAAAACGAAATGTTGCTGTTGCTTTCTGACTGGTTCCGAGGTGACTGTTTGTGACTGAAATTCAGAGTGAACAGAAGTTAGCACTAGATTCCATCCTTTCTACGATGGCTGTTTCTAAATACTTACTGAATTTCAGTCTCTTCAGACATAACATTGCTAGCGACGCGGTGGTCTTGTTGGTTACTTTGTAGCTCTGAGACCAATATCTCGGCCTGCATTTTCGTGAATTACTTTTGTGTTTGAAACACGGGGGAGTGTTGGAAGTTTTTCCTATCACTCTCCCCTCTAAAATTCTGCTGGAGTGTGTACATTGGTTTTGCTATCATCCTCACCCTCTGAACCCTGTCCTCATGAATTGCTTTCATTGAACAAAACTTAATCTTAGCTTCTCGATCTGCTATTGTGGCTTTTCATCTTTATCAGAAAGTAAAAAAAAAAAATCGCGTCAAGAGAAAAGGAGAAAACAATGGTATGGGTCGAAGAGGAAAAACTAAACTGCTTTCATTGAGAGTTGAACTCAAGACCTCCCGCTTACTAAACGGGTGCTCTAACCAACTAAGCTATGAAAGCAACTGTTGACTCCAAATTCACTACTGGTAATAGAAATTGGCTGTGTCATCTCTCAGACTGTGGTTCACGCTGCTAAATGATCGAATGGTCAAGGAGAAATCTCGACCCAGCCCGGGTTCCTTCCCCTTTTTTTTGCGAGGATAACTTTCAATCTATTCATTAACTGTCAAGGTAGTACAAAGAACACCAGAAGTAAAAAATACATCTAGGTTTGTAGACCACCTAGCGACGACTACTAGCACTGAAGTGAGCCGAAGGCGTCCCTTTACATACAGAGAAACCACATAAGGAAATTACGGTGTACTCGTCACACACACTAGTTTTTTTTTTTTTTGAGAGAAGGCACACACACAAGGAAATTAGTTGTACCTTTTTTCTAGGGGATGCTTTTTTTTTTAGACAATTTTTAGGGGATGCTTGACAAGTTGAGCCAGGACCACAAAATGGAAACAAAAATCTGGCCCAAGCCCAGCATCGACGTCCAGGCACGGGTCCAGCCACGGGAGCTGGAAAATTAAATAGAGACCGAAGGCATGCACAGTTGCACAGAGAGACTCCCTCAAAAAAAGTGTTGCAGAGAGAGAGAGAGAGAGAGAAAGAGACACGTAAACGTGGCTCCGCGCACATTTTCATCCTTCCCGAGTGAAACAGTGGAGGGTGGCTACAAGATGCCAAGATCCACCACCATAGATCCGGGGAGCCTGGGAGAGCAGCCAACCAGACACTGTCAGAGGCTGTAACCCCATGCACATCACAGCACGGCAGCGCCGTCCGCCGTAGAAGATGGAGGAGGCTAAATTTCGTGTTTTGATCCTTTTGCGAAAGTTTAGCCGGATCTGACCCTGGTCTGATTTTTTTCGAGATCTGACATTTTTCCTACCATCGGGGTCGATGACGGTAGGGTATAACAGCCTACCGCCAAGGTCCTTGGCGGTAGGGGTGCACACCCTACCGCAAATAATTTCTAAGTATCAAATACAGTGCATGTACTCATCTACCGCCGGGCACCTTGGCGGTAGGGTTGCACAGGGCAGTTGGCTACCGCCATGGGCCTCGGCGGTAGGCTAGTATACCCTACCGCCATCGACCCCGGCGGTAGGAAAAGGGTTAGATCCCGATTTTTTTTCGAACCAGGATCAGATCCGGCTAAACTTACGCAAAAGGGTCAAAACACGAAATTTGGCCGATGGAGGAGATTGGTCGGTCCATGCAGGTCAAAGACAGGCGCACAGTGGGGGCCGAGGAGGAACAGTTTCTCCCCTAGAATTAGAAAGAGTGTTGCTACACGTACGATGAAATTCATCCGAAGTTGTGCACGATGACTGATCTGGGCTTGTGGACCACATCACTACATCAGATTGAATCAAGCCTGTCCCTTGTCGTACAGAATCGGATGAGAAAAAGATCGTATGTAAGGCAATTCCGCACGTCCAAGCATTCGTGCTCGTCATGCATAGTTGCATGAGTGCATCCACACATCCATGCTTCCCTGAATACATGGGCGGCTCTGTTCCAGAGGCCCCCCCTGCGCTTTGACCACCACCATCACCACCACATCTATCCTAGCCTAGCTAGGGGCGCATGCAGCTCACACCAGCACTTGGCTATTTTTGTACCGTTCGGTGGAACCAACGAGTCGGTGCAACCGTAACTTGTTTTGTAGTAAATAATTAGGGAGATCGATCGGCTTGCTGGATCAAAAAGCTGGTGAAGATCATTTCATCTGTATGCATGGCGATGCACAATGATTCCTCCCGATCCATATGCATCCTGGTCCAGCCAGCGTTGCACTAAAGCGAGCGAGGGGTGTGTGCGTGGGTGTGTCGAATAATTGATCGAGCGTGCCCACTGTCCAAAAGGAACACGACCATTCTAGTGCCCTATATGAGCAAGTGCAAATATACTGCACGACACGTTACATTCTGCAAGAATTCACCCTGGCATTTCGCCTTCATCGATTGGATGTTTCACCAGTCCGGGCAAAACGGACAAGATTTCAGCGTCCCTGCCCCCCTTTTTCTCTCCTCTAGCGACTAGAGGCAGGGCGGAGCGGACATCAGGATCCTACTCGCTGTAGGGTTTCCTGTTCTCCGATGCAGGAAAGGGAAGATGCGAAGCTTCCTTTTCTGTTCACGTTTGGAGGTTTTTGATCGATCGATCGATGGAAACGCGCACGAAACGGAAGCCCATTCCGCCATGTTTGTGCTCCTTGGGCCATTTCATTCATGCAGACAGGGACTCGATAGACCCCTCCCCATAATATTCTGTTCCATTTCGGGGCAAGTGCGCTGCTGGAGTTAATTGCACGGAGGTATCACAATTGGGGCATTACGTGCGGATTGGTATCACTTTTGGGAATTTTTACATGTCAGTACCAAGTCTGGGGCTAGCCGTTACAAAAAGGTCTAAACCGCGTATAAACGCGTATTGACGGTGTATCTGACCGGCGGGGCCCGCCTGTCGGGTGCCGACGTGGCACGTTTTTTGCAGAAAACCCCCTTCCTGCTGTCCGCGGCGGCGCCCGATCTGGATCGAGGGGAGGAGCCCCTCGAGCCCGAGCTCCTTCGCCACTGCGCCTCCCGTAACACCCGCCCCGCCCCAGCCTCCTCCTCGCCTCGCCGCCGGCCGGCCATCGGAGCACCACCACCGGCGACCAGGACCAGGCCGTCCCTGCACCCTGCCTCTCCTCTTCCTCCTTCCATTTTTTCTTCTCTCTCTCTCTCTCTCTCACCCGGAGCTCTCTCTCTCTCTTGCCCCTTGGACAGGAGCCCGACGCCAAGCCGCCATGGATGGCCTCCCGTAGCTCCAGGTGCTGCCCGGCCTGACCGGGAGCCTGCCCCTGTTCTGCCAGGTGGCCGCGGTGGACGGCGCGCCGGGGAGGAAGCGGCTGGTGGTCGTCGGCGGGTGGCGGCGTGGGGCGCCCATGCCGGGCCCGCGCCGATCCTTCTTCGCCACCGCGGCCGTCGGCGGGGCCGTGTACGTCGCCGGCGGGCACGACGAGGAGAAGAACGCGCTCCGGTCGGCGCTCGCGTACGACCCGGATGCCGACGCGTGGGCCGCGCTCCCGGACATGGCGGAGTAGCGCGACGAGCCGCGCGGGCTCTGCGTCGGCGGCAGGTTCCTGGTCGTCGGCGGGTACCCGACGCAGGCGCAGGGGCGGTTCGCCGGCTCCGCCGAGGCCTTCGACCCGGCGACAGCGGCCTGGGCCACTGTCCAGGAGGGCCTGCTCGAGGACGGCGCAGTGGCGAAGGAGCTCGGGCTCGAGGGGCTCCTCCCCTCGATCCAGATCGGGCGCCGCCGCGAACAGCAGCAAGGTTTTTTTTTTGCAAAAAACGTGCCACGTCGGCACCCGACGGGCGGGCCCCGCCGGTCAGATACACCGTCAATACGCGTTTATACGCGGTTTAGACCTTTTTGTAACGGCTAGCCCCAGACTTGGTACTGACATATAAAAATTAATAAAAGTTGTACCAATCCGCATGTAATGCCCCAATTGTGATACCTCGGTGCAATTAACTCGCCCTGCTGAGCTCGCTTGCTTGCTTCGCTCGGGTTCCTTTCTTGTCCATGTCGAGCCATGCGGCACGTACAGTGCTGTAGCAATCTGGCATCGCGATTTGTATCCGTACCCAACTAATTGGGAAAACGATGTGACCTACGCGGCTTATTAAACTCATCAATGAGTGTCATGAAATCTTCCAACGAGAGATTTGTTTAGTAAAGAGAAAAGTATGTTTTTGGTGTCTCAAGTTCTCAAAAAGTATAGACTTGGTCCCTCAAGATTTTTTGGTATACATTTGGTCCCTCAAGTCTCAAAACCGGATAAGTTAGGTCCTAAACCAAATTTTGAGCCCGTTGACCGGGTTTGACCGCCACAAACCGCCGGATGAACAGTAAATTCGAAAAAAAAACATCAAAAAAATCTGAAATTTTTTGGGGGCCAATATGCTTACATGCGCAAGGTGCGACCAAAAATTCATGGTCTTTCGATACACGAGGAGCTCGTGGCAAAAAAAACAAAATATCTACGCCTAATGAACAGTACATTCGAAAAAAAATTCAAAAAAATCTGAAATTTTTTGGGGTCTAATATGCTTACATGAGCAAGGTGTGACGTGTTCTTTTGACACTCGACGTGTTCGTGGCAAAATAAATAAATTTTCGCTCGCAAAAAAATAGCCACAATTTGTTTTTTTTTTTTTTGCTAGAGCCCGTCCGATGTCATTTCATGACAGAATTTTGGTCGCACCTTGCGCATGTAAGCATATTGGAAACAAAAAAAATTCAGAATTTTTTGATTTTTTTTCCGAATTTACTATTCATCGGACAGATATTTTTGTTTTTTTTGCCACGAGCTCCCTGAGTGTCGAAAGACCAAGAAGTTTTGGTCGCACCTTGCGCATGTAAGCATATTGGAACCCAAAAAATTTCAGATTTTTATGATGTTTTTTTTTATTCTCGAATTTACTGTTCATCCGGCGGTTTTGTGGCGGTCAAACCCGGTCAACGTGTTCAAAATCTGGTTTAGAACCAAACTTATTTGGTTTTGAGACTTAAGGGACCAAATGTATACCAAAAAATCTTGAGGGACTAAATCTATACTTTTTGGGAACTTGAGGGACCAAAAACATACTTTTCTATTTAGAAAATTACAACAAGTTTTTTTTTTGAGGGAAAAAAATTACAACAAGGTGAGAAGTAAACTAGGATCAATTGTAGGTTGATGCTTGGCCAAGTTGGATTGCCAAAAATTCACGTTCAATGAACGAAAAAAGGGAGCTACTCCTCTATGTCATTCACGTGGGTAGGTGACCGACCAAGGGACCAGGATCCATGCGCCGGTGCGAGTGAGATCGAATCAACCTCAGCCCATTCACAAATTCGATCGGATGCGAGGTTTGTACAGCACGGTGCAGGGTCCCTGCCGTCCTGGCCGGGACCCGAGCAGTACCCTCCACAGTCCACACCATACTCACCATGCCACCTATTTATATCCACGTTCCTCTCACTCTTCTTCTAGGTAGCAGCAGCTCTCACATCGCATTCTGAATCTCTGACTTCCCCTTGCCGATCCAGTAGGACGATGGAGGAGGAGGAAGCTTCGGCGGAGCTGATCAGCCCCAGGATCTCCTTCTCGCACGACCTCGCCACCTTCGCGGCCACCGCAGCGTGTCCGACGACGATGCAACCCGAGCCAAGGCGGTCGGACGCGTCCCTCATGTCGCGGCGGAGGCGGCGGCGGGTCCCGGAGCCGGAGTTCGACTTTGCCAACGCGGCGGCCGCCGACGTCGCGCCGGCCGACCGCCTCTTCGCCGACGGGAAGCTGCTCCCCGTGCCGCCGCTGCCGCCCACTGCCCTGCACGCACGCTGCGCCAAGGCGACGAGGCCGGCGCCGCGCTCGTGGGCGTCCCCGTTCGAGCGCAGCAGCAGCGTCAACTCCGCCAGGGCGGCGTCGGCGGCGGCGTCCGGGAGGTTCACCTGCCCGGCGTTCCCGCTCATGCGGAGCCGGTCCACCGGCTCGGCGGCCACGGTCGGCGCCCACCGGCCGCATTGCAAGAAAGTCGCTCCGACGACGACGACGACGACCGCATCCGGTGGTGTTCACAACGGCAACAGCGGTGGCGGTGCGAGATCAGTTTACTACTATGGATACGGCGGTGGCAGAAACGGCAGCGACGGCCATGGTGTAGGGGTCCGGGTGAGCCCGGTGCTGAACGTGACGTCCATCGGCACCAGCGTGGTGAACATGCTGAGCCACCTGCTCTGCGACTGCGGCGAGAAGGCCACCAAGCAGCAGAGCAGGGGCTTCGGAGTGCGTTGCTGGGTAACCAGATAGTACCAGCAGTAGTGCAAGTTAAGCGCAGTCGTTAATTACCGATTGATTGTCCACTTGTCACCATGGTTGCTTGTAAGTAAAGATCGAAAGATCAATCCATGTGAATTCAGTACTCCAGTAGCTATTGGCTTATTGATTTGTGCATGGATGGGAGGAGGCCCTTTTGGTTGTGTCGTTGGTTAGTGGCAAGGCATGGGTAGAGCCATAGAGGGGGGTTGAGAGAGATGTGCATGTGCTGTTGTGGGGGAGGAAAGAAAGACCATGAGAGACCGATGGAGTGCATGGGGACTCGGTGTCCCCGGCCGGGTTTCCTGCGGGGCTTGCTTGGCGTCGCAGCATGTCTCTGTCTCTCGCACGGAACACACGGTTTTATTAGCTTGCAAGTGGTATCATATAGTTTATCATGTGTCAATCAAGTAGTGTATATCAGTATATGCACATGATCGTGTACTTGTTTGGTGCGCAAAGCGTCAGTCCCGGCTCGCGTAACATTTTGCAAGCGATCCCAAGGATTTCCTCGTACTTCCATTCTTTGCGGCGTGTTTCAGTAAAGCTGATCCTAGCCGTTGGTAGGACACCGGCAACGGCGCTCTGCCTGCATGTCTCACCGGCCGGCAGCGCGACGTGGAAGGCGGCGATCCTTAACTACGAGCGGTGAGGGTGAGGAGGCTGGAGGGCCTGGATCACCGACCGGCCACTTGGTGGGTAGCTGTTAGGGCTGCTGTAGGCCGGTGAGGCTGGCTCGGTTTAGTCCCACCTCGCTTACGGGAGGAGGCCACAACTAGCTTATAAGGGGGAGATTCCTTCCTCCCTTCAGTCCGGGCTTTTGGAATGGAGTGGGCTCTCTGCTGAATGCTGGCCCGTGTGTGTATAAACGTCCAGAACGTGAGTAGAGGCTGGCTCGGTTTAGTCCCACCTCGCTTATAAGGGGGAGATTCCTTCCTCCCTTCAGTCCGGGCTTTTGGAATGGAGTGGGCTCTCTGCTGAATGCTGGCCCGTGTGCGCATAAACGTCCAGAACATGAGTAGAGTGTGGGCTAGGCCGAGTTGGACGCTAACAGTGACGGACCTGGCCCCATGCCCAACCTCCTTTGGAGGGCTGGAAATTTCCCTTTACAAGAATCTGGAGGGAGCTCCTATACGGCGCTGCAGGCGCCCGTTGGCGTTCCTGGCGCTCGAAGTGGACGCGAGTGGGCCGGCCCAATAACCTGTTCGAAGGGAATGTGAGTCAGAAAAAATGACATCAGAAACAGGGGGTTGCTGGGATTTGAACCTGGGATCGCAATGTTGCGAGGCAACCGCACTAACCACTAGACCGAAGCAACTTTGTTGTCTACAACAAGAAAACAGTTCTACTTAACCTTTTGATTTAGTGAAACGTTACATATACCCAATATAAATTATCTAAAAAAAGAAAAATATAAATTCAAAAAAAATTCATGGATTTTGAAATAAGTTCATCAAATTTTAGGAAAATTTCAAAAATTTGAAAAAAGTTCATCGAGTTCGAAAAAAAGTTCATCGAATTCGGAAAAAAGTTCATCGGTTTGACAAAAAGTTCATCGGTTTGACAAAAAGTTAATCGATTTTAAAAAAAGTTCATCAAATTTTTGAAAAAAAGTTCACAAATTTGAAAAAAAGTTCATCACTTTTGAAAAAAGTTCACGAATTTGAAAAAAGTTCATCGATTTTGAAAAAAAGTTCATCCGATTTGAAAAAAGGTTCATCGATTTTGAAAAAAGTTCATCAAATTGAAAAAAGTTCATCAAAATTGAAAAAGAATTCATAAAAAAATTCATCAAATTGAAAAAAGTTCGTTGATGTTCAAAAAAAATCTCGATTTTGAATAAAAAGTTAATCGAAGTTGAAAAAAGTTCACCGATTTTGAAAAAACTCCATCCAATTTGAATTAGTTTGTGCATAAAAAGTAAAAAAAAAAGGAAAAAATATGAAAGAGAAGAAACAGAAAAAACCAAAACGAAAAACCGGTCCAGAAAAAACACACAACAAGAAAGGAAAAAAAACCCGCCTGGCAAAGTATAAAAGATAAAAAGGAAGGAAATTGCCATGACGTGTTGTCTTTCCCGGTTGGCTGATGCGAGTGGATCTCGTGAGGCCTTCGTGCCTGACTCAGGCCCGATCCAGGGCTAGGCAGATCGATATGGGCTCACTCGCAGTATTCGTATCCGCGGTATGGATGTTTCACAAGAGAGATCAAACATGGGCTGATGTGCATCATCAGATCAGATGTGCGACGACCTGCTGACGGCTGACCGATCAAATGCACGGCGTAGCTGTACTTACGTAAATATAAGCGCCACATATGATTATTGCTTGTGTGTGTGTGGGCGCTGTTATTAGAAAGAGCTAATATCATCGGGAGTCATAGAACTTGCGCTTGATGTTCAGTTTAGTGCTAAAACTTTGAAAATACGTAATTCTGGTCATTCAACTTGTTCCCGCGTGCAAATACGGTCACTTCATCTGTATCTAGAGGTATATTGTGCTTACATGGCATGCCAACGTCATGTTCTTTTGACAGATACACCCCTACTCTGTATTTAATTGCGCAGAAGCTCCTCATTAGCACGTGTGGGCCCCGCTTGTCAGGAATAAATCTCTCCTTGACATGGGGGTCCCACTTGTCACCACGTGGTACTATGAGAGAAATGGAAAATACAAAGGCAGCATTGGGGCTCGAACTCACTAGCTAATGTACGAGCATTAGCCCTCTGCCAACCACTGCACTAAGCAGATTCTCACGTTAAATAAGAGACACACGTTAATTTATGAAAGCAGCCTTTTTTCTCGATTCTGTTTTTTTCCCGGTACGACCGGAAAAAACGGTTTTCAGAAAATTTCGGATTTTTTTCACCATAGAGTTTAAAATCAAATTCGAATTAAAAAAAACCGGTCCAAGGTATGAGCAGTTTTTCTTATTCCGGTCCGAGAACTATATCAAATAAGATTTGTATGCACATAATCATGCAACGCATTGATAGCTCGGTGCCACAGCTTTTACTGTATTACCCCATGGTCATGCATGTGATCGATTCCAATGCTCTCTTCTGGAATCGTGCATAAGATTTGCTCTTTTCTAGGTTCAGTTTTATATATTTTAATGCCAAAAAAAATTGAATTCAAAATTCGTTTGAATAAATTCGGGCGGAAAAAATCCAAAATTTCTGAGATTATCCAGAAACCGGTTTTTCTGGCCCGTACTAAGAAAAGCTCAGCATCGAGGGAAAAAATGTTGGATACGAGTAGTCGTCGTTGCCAACATATAAAATTATGTGTTTCTCCTTGACACATGAACAAGTACGAATTTCGAAACGGCAAAAAAATCTTTCAGACAAATTAGCAATTTTTTTGTTTGAATTGGCCAATATAATACAATATTGGCTGAAAGAATCCTGGCAAAAATAAAATTGACCAATATAATTTGAATTCTTTGTTTGAATCGACCAATATAATATAGGTTGTGGTTGTCCTGGCAACAAAAAAATATTTGTTTGAATTGACCAATATAATACAATATTCATCTCATTACTAGAAAGGAAAGGATGCTTTGTGTGGGTGGTTAGCATGCGTGACAAGACTGTATTGGTTGGCCATGCACGCAGGCGGCGGATATGCCCGCGTACACACTTTATGACTGTATTTTTTTTTGAGGGTACTTTATGACTGTATTTGCACGAGAACGCAAGTTGAGTAACCATAAATCTGTATTTTGAAAGTTTTAGCACCAAACTGAACATCCAAAGCAAGTTTTATGACTCATGGTGATATTACCTCTATTAGAAACAAACAATTTACTTTTTACTGTAAAAAATAGATTAATCATACCTTGCTTAAAAAACAACAACAACTGGTTCCTCTGTTCGGAAGAACTGATCACAGTCAAATTTCTGACAAATACTTTATTGAAACTTTTGCGTGAACTAGACAGATTCATGGTGCACATGTATCTTGAGCCTATCTTATACGCATCGATTTATTAGCACGGTCCATCCATTGTTTCTACGTCGTTTAATTAGAGCAGCAGCAAGAACCACCCTTCTCTGGTTTACAGTGGCTCTTTTTGAATTCAAAAAATGAGCAGTGCTTCCTGCATGCCTCTTCGGATTCATGGCCTTTCTCACAGCTTACAAAACGCACACATAAGTCCCCGATGGGGATTGGTTTTGTTGAACCTATGCATGACAAAGTATAGCAGTGTTAGCATATATAAATTACTTAAGTTACATGGGCTAGTTTGAATTACATATGCAAAGGTGTGCGCACGCTAAAAATGAATATGAAAATATATGGACAAACGACTGTAGTACCTGCATGGCATGATAATAGGGTGGTAGACATCATCACAAGAGCTACCAAGAGTAGGGCTCTTGTGTTGTTCTTGATAAGTTCCATGAGGAATGGTCTCTTGTTTCTTCCCTTCTACGTATGTGTAGTATCCTTGTAGTTTGTACTTGTCAACCTATGCCTTTTGTGTTGGTGTTTATATAAGCATGACCAGACCTGGGAGGATCAGTTGTTGCCCTTCTACTTTTGGCTGGAGTTGATTAGTACTTATAAACCGAAAAGATATATACAATGTATATATTGTGGATAAGTTGTTATTAATTGGTTCTTAAGTTCTGATATTTGAAATTATTTGGTACTTTAAAATGACGTACATATCACACAGTAAAAATTATCTTCGACATTGCCCCTTATGCTCTTAAAAAAGGTGGATTATTATTTGCTCTGAATATTGATGAATATAATTAGTTAATGTTAAATACTCTTAAAGTATATGATCTAGAATCTCTTGTTACTGATAGGATCCCGAGAGTTTTATTAGTATTGATCGCGAGATTTGAAATATTTAAAATGACAAAGAACATATTTTTTCAGGCTAAGTGATAATATCAATAGTGTGTTATTCGAATAAGAACAAAGGTTTACTAATTATAAATCTATGTGGAGCCTGCAAGGTCTAATGCCAAAGCAGACCAAGCACTCTGCATGTTAATTAAGATACGTCCCCAACACTCATGGATATACACTTTAGTGGTGTGTAGCAGCCCAATTTAGTTTCGAGCAATTCAGTAAATTCAATAGTACAACCAGCGCACATGCCTGAATAATGTAGTTTTTTCGGGGGGGGGGGGGGGGGGGGGGCGCCGTGCTGCCTTGTGGGGCCCACGTGACTCCGTTTGACCTAATTCCACTTCTATAAATTCACAAATATTGGGAGACCCCCAGAGGGCCAGAAGAAAAAACCTTTCCGCCGCCGCAAGCCTCTGTTCTTCCGCGATCCCATCTAGAGGCATTTTCCGGTGCTCTGCCGGAGGGGGAATCGATCACGGAGGGCTTCTACATCAACCTTGCTGCCCTTCCGATAATGTGTGAGTAGTTTACCACAGACCTACGGGTCCATAGCTAGTAGCTAGATGGCTTCTTCTCTCTCTTTGATCTTCAATACAATGTTCTCCTCGATGTTCTTGGAGTTCTATCCGATGTAATCTTCTTTTGCGGTGTGTTTGTTGGGATCCGATGAATTGTGAGTTTATGATCATATTATTCATGAGAAATATTTGAGTCTTGTTTGAACTCTTTTATGCATGATTGTTATAGCTTTGTATTTCTCTCCGATCTATCGATTTGGTTTCGCCTACTAGATTGATTTATCTTGCAATGGGAGAGGTGCTTTGTGATGGGTTCAATCTTGCGGTGCTCAATCCCAGTGACAGAAAGGGACATCACACGTATTTGTATTGTTGCCATTAAGGATAAAAAGATGAGGTTTATTCATATTGCTTGAATTTGCTTCTCTACATCATGTCATCTTGCTTAAGGCGTTACTCTGTTTCATACTTAATACCCTAGATGCATGCTGGATAGCGGTCGATGGGTGGAGTAATAATAATAGATGCAGGCAGGAGTCGGTCTACTTGTCTCGGACGTGATGCCTATATACATGATCATTGCCATGAATCCGTCATAATTATTTGCTTTTCTATCAATTGCCCAACAGTAATTTGTTTACCCACCGTATGTTTATGTGCTCAAGAGAGAAGCCTCTAGTGAAAACTATAGTCCCCGGGTCTATCTTTATTATATAAAAAACCTAAAAATACCTTACTGCAATTTATTTATTTTTATTTTAATTAGTATTTTAATTTATCTATTTACCTCTATAAGATTTAATCCTTGCAATTAACCGCTAAGGGGATTGACAACCCTCTTATTTGCGTTGGGTGCAAGTGTTTGCTTTTCTGTGTGCAGGTGTGCTTAACGGAATTTTGCTTGGTTATCCTACTGGATGGATAACCTTGGTTCTTAACTGAGTGAAATACTTATCTCTACTGTACTGTGTAGGAGATATGCCCTAGAGGCAGTAATAACAGTTATTTTGTATCTCCTAGTTTGTAATGAATGTTTCTGTTCCATGCTATAACTGCAATGATTCTCGAGTCTACAATAATCACGAGGCTCGGAGGGAAACTCATGTGCACATGTGGTATAATAAACGGAAAAATGTATTCCTAGTCATGCCTCTAAGACTGTCTCATGTATTGCATGATGATCCTGTTTTCCTGATCATGGGCATGGCTATGCCGGCAATTTTGAGGGCACAATGTTAGTAGAACACTTGTGTTGAATTGACCCAAATTGATGTTATGCTATGAGATACATTCGTCACAAGTTAATGGTTAATAACACAGAGATGGTTAATGTTTGCATAATTCCTTAGACCATGAGAGTATCGAGTTCCTTCGTACTTGCTTCGTGAACTTTGGGGTTTGTTAAACGTCATCCGTAACTGGGTGGCTATTACGGCAGCTTACGGGTTCACGGAAAGGCATGACAAGGAACGAGATAGCTCAAGATTGGGATTTGCTCCTCCGACGACGGAGTGATATTCTCGGGCCCTCTCGGTGTTACGGTATCCATCATCGTCTGGCCAGACACATTGTGATTTGATCACTGGGATGCCGGAATGCGGAAACGAGAAAAGAGAACAAAACCGGTAACGAGGTAACTGGCATAGTGGACAAGTGTTGATCCACGGGGATGCAAATAAATCTCACCTCGGGTGTTTGTAACATATCGCGAAGCAACAAGAATAGCACACGGCAACTGGAGGTTCACTCGAATATTCATTCGTGTGGGTATAGGGGTCAATATGGGTGTCCACGGCTCCGATGTTGATCATTGATCGGAAAGTGTTCCGGGTCATGTCTATACTTCACTGAACCTATAGGGTCACACGCTTAAGGGTCATCTATCTGCTGAATTCTAGACAGGGAGTCTGAGAGAAAGTCACCGGAAAAGTTTCGGAGACAACGGAAACGTTCCGGAGAGAACACCAGAATAGTTTCGGTAAAATTGAAAAGTTGTTTCGGGGTATACCATTAAGTCAAATTGGTTTCGGCACATGCCTGGAAATTCTTGGAGGGTGCCAGAATTGTTCTGGAAACTTTCTGGGATTTTTCCGGGATAAAAACCGGAAATGTTCCGGAGCTGCCGGGACCGGTTTGGTTGCTTTTCGCAGATGAAAATCACTAATCCGAAATTGTTTCAGAACGCGTCCAAAATCATTTTTGTGGGTACTGGAATTATTCTAAGACCCACAAAAATATTTTCGGATTTAACGGTCGCGGAAAAATGTTTCCGTCAATAGTGAAAATCACTTTATGGTTAATTTTTTGGAAAGCCACCTTTTGGGGTTTTTCCCAAAAGGCTTCTAGAAAGACTTAGGGACTAAGGAACCCCCTTTGGGGGGGCCCCCATGAGGGTGGCCGGCCAAGGTGGAGCTCCTCCATGGAGCTCCACATGCCATTCTTTTTTGCCTTTTATTCCCTTTATGTGTGACATAAAGTGAGGGTGTTTTGGTATTTTTTTTGTGCCAACCCTACCCTTTGGCTTTCCTATAAATAGAGGTGGAGAGGTGCTCTCCACACTCATCCCTTGCTCTCATACACATGCCATGCATTATCTGGCTTTCTCTCTCCCTCCCACGAAATAGTTTCGTAGAGCCGAAAGGCTGTCTGGGTTCCGGCAGGAACTAGTTCTGGACGGCGAAGCCCTGCCGGATAGCTGACACCGTATGTGTGCAACCCCGTAGAGAGGTCCTAGTTTCGATCTTTTGCCTGAGGGGCTGTTCGAGGGTCCTCCCGAAGGGCTGTCCGAGTTACCGTTCGAGCTTCGAGGGTCCTCCCGAAGGGTTGTCCATGACATCGTCCGAGGGACTGTCCGACCGCCTCCCGAAGGGCTGTCCGACGAGGGAGTACATCCTCGCAGTTGGGAGGTTGTAAATCCTAGCTGCGGGGATCTGCACCGACGATCTACATCGACTCTTCTTCCGCTGCGCTATGAGTCGGTAATGATCAGATCAAACCCTGTATGCAGTCTCCATAGTGGTCCTGGGCGTGCTCGCTGTACCGATTTTTTTTGTTTTCTGTCGCGTTCCCCTGCATACTGCATCATCCTCTCCTCTTCGGGGAAAAACCAACGCAGACTACAAGTAGCAGGAAGAATTTCTAGCGCCGTTGCCGGGGAGACATCATCAAAATTACCAAGTACCTTCGCACAAACTATCAATCACTTGCATTTACTTTATTTGCCTTTTATTTGCATTTGCCTCTCATTTTCATCTCCCCCACTTCTATTTTTTTTTCACAAAAACACAAAAATATTTTTATTTGCTTGCTTGCTTTTATTGCCATGAAAACACTCAAGAACAGAAAGTAAAACAAAAATTTAAGATCACTATGGATCCTCATCCACTTGCTAATCTTTTCAAAAGATCCAATTATAATGAACCAATTGCTAGTGATTTGAGTGCTCTTGATTTTCTCTATGAAGTTTTGCTTGAAAATCATGAATCTGAAAATTGTGATGAAGTGTTAGAAGAAGAAATTTATAAAGTGATTCATGATAGCTCCTTGATTGAAAAGCATGATTGCAATGATGTTATTATAAATTCTATTAATGTCAATTGTGCTAATTATATGCAAAACTATGAGCTTAGGGATGATAATTTTGTTATGTCCACTACTTATTGCAATGATCATGATTGGGGTGATAGTGCTTCTTACGATCTTGAAAATTTATTTAAGCCTCATGATGAATATGTTATTTGCAATAATATTGAAAGTGGGTTTGGAAGAGTGTTAACTTTAGGTAAAAAGAATCCCACATATTCGGAGAGTGTTCAATCTTATGAATTTTTTGATTAAAGTGGGTTTGGAGAGGTCATGACTTTAGTTGATGTTAATCCCACTATTTTGGAAGATTATAAATTTTTTATGCATGTGGATCATAGAGAGAATATTGTTTATGATAGCTATATTGTTGAGTTTGATTATGATTCTACATATAATTATTATGAGAGAGGAAAATATGGTTGTAGAAATCTTCATATCACTAAATTACCTCTCATTGTGTTGAAATTTTTAATGCTTCATTCTTCCTATTTGCATATGCTAGATATTGCTTGTCTTGATAATTTGTTTTCCTATAAAATGCCTATGCATAGGAAGTATGTTAGACTTAAGTGTGTTTTTCATATGCTTCATGATGCTCTCTTTGTGTTTCGATTATTATCTTTCATGTGAGCATCATTGAAATCTCAAGCCTATCTTAATGGCTATAAAGAAAAAGCTTGTTGGGAGACAACCCAATAAACTTTTTATTTCTGTTTTTGAGTGTTTGAATAATTATAGCTTCTGTTATGATTGTGTTTTTATGTTTTAATTAGTGTTTGTGCCAAGTAATGCCTTTGGGATGATTTGGAAGATAGTATAAGTGATGCTGTTTGGAAAACAGAAAGTTTTGCATCTAGTGCTGGAATTTTAATTCTGTACTGGAGCGTCGGAAAAATCTGAAATTTTTACACAGGATTTCTATATGAATTTCCCACGTCTTCTTAATTTTTCAGAATTTTTGGAGTTACGTAAGTATGGCTTTTAAATAGATATTTACAGACTGTACTATTTTAGACAGATTTTGTTTTTGTTGCATAGTTTGCTTATTTTGATGAATCTATGGATTATATCGGGGGGTATGAGTCATGGAGAAGTTGTATTACAGTAGCATTATGCCAATATTAAATATGAATCAATTTACTACAGTACCTAAAGTTTAAGATTTGTTTGTTATACTAACGGATCTCATGAGGTTTCTGTTGAGTTTTGTGTGCTGAAGTTTTCAAGTTTTGGGTGAGACTACGATGGACAAAGGAATAAGGAGCGTCAAGAGCCTAAGCTTGGGGATGCCCAAGGCACCCCAAGGTAATATTCAAGGAAGACTGAAGCATCTAAGCTTGGGGATGCCCCGGAAGGCATCCCCTCTTTCGTCTACAATCTATCGGTAACTCACTTGGAGCTATCACTACTGGAATTCAGTTCTTTGCCATCTGCCAGGTCTTTGCCGTCTGCTGGCAGACGGCAAAGAGGCTGTTTGCCGTCTGTCTTGCCAAAGCAGACGGCAAAGAACCAGCTGATGGCAAAGAGGGTCTTTGCCATCTGCACTTCTTTGCCATCTGCTGGCAGACGACAAAGAATTCTTTGCCGTCTGCCAGCAGACGGCAAAGACCAAAGTGGGCCCCACGGGGCACGGCACTGGCTAGGTCAAGCTCTTTGCCATCTGCCACTTCTTTGCCGTCTGCCAGCAGACGGCAAAGAGGTGAGGGTGGGGCCCACAATGTCACGGCGGAGGCGGGCTAACGGTTACCCTCTTTGCCGTCTGCTGGCAGACGGCAAAGAAATGAACTTAACTTTCGGCCCCGCGCCCCGCGCCTCTCTCTCTCTCTCACATCTCTCTTTCCCTCTCTCTCTCAGCGCCGCCGCCCCGCCCTCCCGCCGCCGCCCCCTCCCCGCAGCCCTCCTCCACCACCGCCCCCTCCCTGCGGCCCTTCTCCACCACCGCCGGAGCCAGGCCGCGGTGCCGCCCGCCCCCTCCCCGCGGCCCTCCTCCACCACCTCGGCCCCGTCGCCCCCGCTGCCCCCTGCCCCGCCGCTCCGCCGCGTCGGGTCGTCGGCGAGCAGGCACCCCCGACGACCCAGCTCCGCCCCTCCCCCTCCGCCGCCCCGCGCCGCCGCCTAGACCCCCCCTCCGGTGAGCTCCACCCTCCCCCCTTTTTATGTTTTTTTTCTGTTTTTATTAGTTCATATTAGTTAGTTTATATTAGTTATTTATTAGTTCATATTAGTTAGTATATATTAGGTAGAAAAAATTTAGATAGAAAAGAAGAAAAGAAAAAACCTAGAAGAAAAAAAAGAAGAAAAGAAGAAGAAAAAAAAGGAAAAATAAAAAAGGAAAAGAAAAAAAATAAGAAGAAGAAGAAACAGAAGAAGAGGAGGAGGAGAAGAAAAAAAAAGAAGAAGAAGAAGAAAAAAAGAGGAGAGGAGGAGAAGAAGAAGAGGAAAAAAGGAAAGGAAGAAGAAGAAGAGGAGGAGGAGGAGAAGAAAAAAGAAGAAGAGGTAGAAGAAGAAGAAAAAAGAGGAGAGGAGGAGAAGAAGAGGAGGAAAAAGGAAAGGAGGAAGAAGAAGAAGAAGAAGGAAAAAAAGGAAGAAAATGAAGAAAAGGAAGAAGAGGAAGAAGAAGAAAAGAAAAAAAGAGGAAAAACCCCGACCCCGACCCGACACCCCGACCCCGACCCCGACCCCGACCCGACACCCCGACCCCGACCCCGACCCGACACCCCGACCCCGACCCGACACCCCGACCCCGACCCCGCACCGCCCCCCGCCCCCCCGGAGCCCGCCCCGTCGCCGGCCGCCCTGCCCCGCCCCATCGCCGGAGCCGCACCGCGTCGCGTCGCCCCGCCCTGCCGCCGGAGCCGCACCGTCGCCGGCGCCAGCTCCCCCCCACCCGCAGCCATCCTCCTCCCCGCAGCCACCTCTCCCCCACCCGCAGCCACCGGAAGGTAAGCCCCCCTCCTCCCCTGTTCTTTTTTTTGTATTAGTTAGATAAACCTGGTGCCATGCTTATTTCATGTAGCACACAGTGAGAGCTTAGTATTTGGTGGATTGAAGACCAATTGGGTTCACAATTTTTAACTTGTAGGATTTGAGATTTATTTTGGTTTTAATACTTGGAAGCCTGTGATTCATCTTGTTCACGGATAAAACGATACATCCCCTTGTCGATTTGCTAGGTTCAACACCTTTAATCTAATATAGGTTTTATATTTGTCTTCCTCAGAACATAGAGCATTTATTGTTTATTATTGCAGAATATATTCTTTACTTTTTTTTCTTCCTATTTTTACAAAGCTAATAGTATCATGAAACACCACAATATTATTTTGGGGTGGCGTCGAGGAGGCAAGGACCCACTATCTTGATGACAAAGGGAGGGGGCAAACTGTCTCCGCCCTTATCCCCTTAGAGGGAGAGGTTAGGAGAGAGCAAACCATGTCTTATAGCCTTAGAGAGAGAGTTTAGGAGAGAGCAAACCATGTCTTATAGCCTTAGAGAGAGAGGTTAGGAGAGAGCAAATCAACTCTTCTTCACAAGACGTGCGGTGCACGTGCACGTTTACTAGTTTAGGTAATAGGAGTAAGATTTAGGAGAAGAAAAAGGAAAGAAGAAGAGAAGAAGAAAAAGGAAAGAAGAAGAAGTAGAAGAAAGATAGGAAATAAAAGAAAAGGACACCCCGACACCCCGACACCCCGACCCCGACCCGACACCCCGACCCCGACACGACACCCCGACCCCGACACCCCGACCCCGACACGGCACCCCGACCCTGACACCCCGACACCCCTGACACCCCGACACCACGACACCCAGACACGACACCCCCGACACCCCGACCCCGACACGACACCCCGACCCCGACCCGACACCCCGACCCCGACACGGCACCCCAACACCACGACACCCCGACCCGACACCCCGACCCGACACCCCGACCCCGACACGACACCACGACACCCCGACCCAGACACGACACCCCGACACCACGACCCCGACACCCCGACACTTAAATTAAGTATTCAATTTTTTAGGTATTCAATTTTTTTATTATGTTCATGATGATGATACACTTAAATTATATACATATTATTCATGTCAGGTATTCATTCTTTTTATGTTGTATTAATTTCGTTTATTCTTTGTCATTGCAGGTGTTGACAGATGGTGGGCGCGGGTCGAGAGCGCTCCGAGGCTCCTACCTCGGCGCGTGGTGGGAGGGGTAGTTCCATTCCACCCCATAGCCTCCGGAGAGCGCTGGATCTCAGTATGCAGACACCACCGACGGTCGCTTCTTCTTCGGCCGGGAGAGGTCGGGGGGGGGGGGGAAGAAGGCTGGTAGAGGTGGACGTGGCGGCGGGAGAGGTAGGAAGGCTGCTACTACGCCTTCCTCGCTGCCACCCCCAGCTGATTCACCCGACCACAGGAGTGCTCCATCTGAGATGGAGCCGCCTGAGGTGGACCCGTCTCGGACTCCGGTCCACGAGCCTCGGGCCGACGAGCCTATGGCAGACGCGCCTACGGCCGACGAGCCTCGGGCCGACGAGCGTCGGGCCGACGAGCCTTCGTCCCACGAGACTCCGTCCCATGAGACTCCGGAGCTCAGCAGGGATCACGCTGAGTCGCAGCGGAACCCATGGGCGGACTCGACGGAGTCGAGTGGCCGTGCTGAGGGTGGCTATAGTTCTGATAGCTATAGCGAGGGTGAGTGGGTTGAGGGGCGCAAAGTCTACCAGCGTGGTGGTACAAAGCTCCCGCCCACCCCGGCGACCCCCGACCAGAGGTGGTTGATTGCGCCTAACAGGGACAAGTAAGTGCATTTACTCTTTTTTAACCTTTTGCCTTCACGTTTCTTCGAATATCTAATGCGTTGGCCTTGTCATACTGCAGGTCTTGGACACACGAGCCTCATGTCCGCATGCCCAACAGTGTCCTTGGTGTGATTTGTCGCCAGAGCTTCCCGGGGTGGGTCACGTTACCCGGTGAGGGCCGGGTTCGAGAGCTAGGAATGACCTGGGAGCACTACTTGGCTGCCCCGGCCCCGCCGGGGCATAGGATCGGCAATGTCGAGTGCCACAAGGTGGCCGACATTGTGATCCAGACGTTTTGGGTAATTTCTCCTTTGCCGTCTACGTTGTGTTTCCTTCTTTGATTGGCAACCCTAGTGATTGTACTAATCCGTGTTTTCTTGTTTTATTGCAGACCTTCTACAGGTGTGCTGAGGGACAGGAGGAGGCCGCGGCTCGGGTTATCGACAACGAGTGCAGGCGCCTACTTCAAAACTTTCGGCACGAGGCTCGGACGCAGGCAGTTCGAGACTACTTGGCCTCGGCTAGTATTAGGAGGAAAAGAGAGAAGTGCCGCGTCAAGTTTCTGAGTAAGGAGAAGTACATGAAGGTAATTACCTATTCTTAAGGCCTTGTACTTAGTTTCCTTGATTTGATTCGTAGGCGTAGTGCTCAAATTTCTCTTGCTTAACTTAGGTGCCCCCGAGATGGTGTGCGGATAGGATGGACTGTTGGGAGGCGTTGGTGGATGAGTGGTGCCCTCCCCAATGGCGCTCCGCCCACGACACTGCAAAGGACAAGCGTGGCAAAATGAAAGGTGTCCCACACCATCTAGGCAGCGTCAACCTACATCAGTACGGGGAAAACTGGGTATGTGGTTTGCTTCATGATTCATGCAAATTTATTCTTCATGCTAGCTTGAGCCCTCAACTAATACTCTGTTCCTCTCTTTTAGGCGCGAGAGAACAAGGCTCCAGTGCCACAGCTGTTCGACCTCTATGCCATGTCCAATACTGCCTCTTACAAGAAGGCCAAGGCATTCTCTGAGTCTGACCTCGATGATCCAGATAAATTCAGCAACCGCGCCTCCCACCACAAGCTTGTGAGGTACAGAGACGAGGGGAAGGCGAGGAAAGGGCCGGACTTTAACCCGAGCCAGCAACCTCTTGATCCAGAGCTGGTGATGATATCTGGTGGCGGGAGGCAGCATGGCTCGTTAGCCATTGGGAATGGACTGATACGTTGTAGTAGCACTCTCCCGCAGATCAAGAAGCGCCAGACTAGCTCCGATCCTGAGAAATTGCCTCGTGCACGGCCAGTGGAGCTCGAATTCAAGGTTAGTTATACGGACTCAGATACCTTTCCTTCATTACATTGTGTGTGCGGCCGTCGATGATTACAATGCTAACGAGTGGTGTTGCAGGCTGCTATTGAGGCAGAGAGAGCGAAGACCCAGGCGCTTCTAGAGGAGAGGGACCGGCAGGCGGCGGAGAGGGAGAGGGAGCTTGAGGACAGGACGGCTAATGCGTTGGAGGAGGAGAGGAACCGGAACATGATGGCTAACCGGGCCCTATACGAGATGTTCGCGGTAAGTTTCTTCTGCATATTAGCCAAATCATGCACGTAATGTTCCTTACAGTAGTATCTAATATGACTGACTCGTCAAAACCAAATGTGCAGACCCTGTGCGAGAAGAACGGCACGACCCCTCCGCCGATGCCAGTCATTGCTCCGGCGGGCACGGTGAGTTTCATTTGAATTGTCATTAGTTACTAGTCTTCACATTTGAGTTGCATCATGCTAACGATACATTGGAAATGATCTTTGGTGCAGCATAACTCCCGACAAGCATCGACCGATCCTCCTCCGTCAGCCACTGGCGCGACCGGTCCTACAACTACACCTACAACTACACCTCCGTGATGACGGTAAGTTTTCGCAAGTGTTTAGCATAACAAATGCGTACTTAGCTTAAGAAATGACCTATTTATCTCCAAAATGCTGTATACTTAGCTTAGTTTCCTCGAAAATGACATTATAACCTTACTTAGCTCCAAAATGACCAATTTTACCATCGATAGCTCTCAAATGAGCTATACTTAGCTTAGCTTAAGAAATGACATATTTAGCTCTAAAATGACCTGTACTTAGCATCATTTCCTCCAAAATGACATAATAACCTTAATTAGCTCCAAAATGACCAATTTTACCACGGATAGCTCTAAATTGACCTATACTTAGCTTAGCTTAAGAAATCACCTATTTAGCTCCAAAATGACCTATTTAACCTAGGAAAGCTCTAAAATGACATATACTTAGCATTTATTCCTCCAAAAATGAATTTATATGGTTAGCTAGCTCAAAAATGACATAATAACCTTAATTAGCTCACAAATGACCTATTTAACCTAGGATAGCTCTAAAGTGACCTATACTTAGCATTTTCCTCCGAAATGACTCAATATGCTTAGCTAGCTCAAAAATGACATAATATGCTTAAGAAATGACCTATTTAGCTCCAAAATGACTTAATATGCTTAATTAGCTCAAAAATGGCATAATTACCTAGGTTAGCTCTGAAATGACCTATACTTAGCTTATTTAGTTCATTTATGACATACTTAGCATATTTAGGTCAAAAATGGCCTATTTAACTAGGTTAGCTCTAAAATGACACAAGTAAGCAATAAGAAGAAAAAAAAGAAAGAGAAGAAAAATTCTTCTTCTTCTTCTTCTTTTTCTTCTTCTTCTTCTAGTCTTCTTCTTCTTCTTTTTCTTCTTCTTCTTCTAGTCTTCTTCTTCTTCTAACTTTCTTCTTTCCCATTTTGCAGATTGGCTTCAGATCACGGAAGCTTGCGTTGGAGTCTACTCTTCTCCTTGTCCTTCCTTTTTGTTGTGATTTTGTAGGATGAACAATGTGAAACTTGCTACCTATATATGTATGTATGGATGAAACTATATGGACCTTTTGCTTAATTGTTGGATATGTTGGACTTTTCATTTGGTGTATATATGTGTTGGATGATCATATCCATATGGCAGGGATATGTTGGCTATATGTACTTGTTGAAATATTTTGAAATGAATATATATATATCTGTGAAATTGATTGAATTTAAGAAAAAAAAACAGCGGGAATATAGCCACTTTGCCGTCTGCTAGCAGACGGCAAAGGTCTTCGCCGTCTGCCAGCAGACGGCAAATAGGCCACGTGGCAGCAGCCTGTGCAACCTGGGCTGGCCTATTTGGCCTCTTTGCCGTCTGCTGGCAGACGGCGAAGACCTTTGCTTCTTTGCCGTCTGCTGGCAGACGACAAACAGCCTGCGTTGGCCCAGCTGACGCCTGACGTCAGCTGACGTCAGCTGCAGGCCTTTGCCGTCTGCTGGCAGACGGCAAAGAGCGCCGTTAGCTCCCTAACGGGGTTGGCACCTTTTGTCTGTCGTCCAGGGTCTTTGCCGTCTGCCGGCAGACGGCAAAGAGGTTTGCTTCTTTGCCGTCTGCCGGCAGACGGCAAAGCGGCCTTTACCGGCAGCTGTTCGGCCGGACTGTTGGCCATCTGCAGGCGGACGGCAAAGGCGTTGCCGTCCGCCAGGCAGGCCTTTGCCGTCTGCTATGGCAGACGGCAAAGACCCTGATTCCAGTAGTGTATATTTTTATTCATCATATGATATGTGTTTTACTTGGAGCGTCTTGTGAAATAGGTTGCTTGCTTTTGTTTGCTTTTTATTTTTTTCACAATCATCTTTGCTGAACACACCTTTTTGAGAGGGACACACATTATTCGTGATTTGTTAGAATACTCTATGTGCTTCACTTATATCTTTTGAGCTAGGCAGTTGCTCTAGTGCTTCACTTATATCTGTTAGAGCACGGCGGTGGTTATATTTTAAAGAAATAGTTGCACTCTCATGCTTCACTTATATCTTTCTGAGAGTCTCATGATAGCAATGGTAATATGCATGGGTTATGAATTTGGTCCTGATATGATAGGTATTCAAGAGGGATATAATAAAAACTTTCATGTAGATCACTGAATATGATAAATTTGATTCCTTGCAATAGTTTTGCGATATTAAGATGGTAATATGGGGGAGGTATTAGTAGATAATTGTGGTTTAGTAAGAATAATTTTGTTAAGGTTTGTGATTCCCGAAGCATGCACGTATGATCTGTCGTTATGCTAAGAAGTTGGAGCATGATTTATTATTGATTGTCTACCTTATGAGTGGCGGTCGGGGACGAGCGATGGACCTTGTCCTACCAATCTATCCCTCTCGGGGCATGCGTAGTAGTACTTTGCTTTGAGGGCTAATAGACTTTCTTAATAAGTATGTGAGTTCTTTATGGCTAATGTGAGTCCACGGATTATACGCACTCTCACCCTTCCGCAATTTGGTAGCCTCTTTGGTACCGTGCATTGCCCTTTCTCACATCGAGAGTTGGTGCAAACTTCGCCGGTGCATCCAAACCATGTGATATGATACGCTCTATCACACCTAAGCCTCCTTATATCTTCCTCAAAACAGCCACCATACCTACCTATCATGGCATTTCCATAGCCATTCCGAGATATATTGCCATGCAACTTCCACCGTTCCATTTTTATGACATACATCATCATTGTCATATTGATTTGCATGATCATATAGCTGACATAGTATTCGTGGCTCAACCACCGTTCATCATTGTCATACATGTTACGCTATCATCATTGCACATCCTGGTACACCGCCAGAGGCATTCATATAGAGTCATATTTTGTTCTAGTATCGAGTTGTAAGTAAATAGAGGTGTGATGATCATCATTATTAGAGCATTGTCCTAGTGAGGAAAGAATGATGGAGACTAATTAGTCCTCGAAAAAGTGGGGATGAAGTCCATGAGATTGTTCTAATATATATATATATATATATATATATATATATATATATATATATATAAAATGAGAGAAAAAGAAAGAAGGGGCAATGTTACTATCCTTTTCCACACTTGTGCTTCAGAGTAGCCCCATGTTTTTCATATAGAGAGTCTCCTATTTTGTCACTTTCATATACCAGTGGGAATTTTTCATTATAGAACTTGGCTTGTATATTCCAATGACGGGCTTCCTCAAATGCCCGAGGTGTTCATGAGCAAGCAAGTTGGATGCACACCCACTTAGTTTTCATGTTGAGCTTTCATACACTTATAGCTCTTAGTGCATCCGTTGCATGGCAATCCCTACTCCTCGCATTGACGTCAATTGCTGGGTATCTCCATAGCCCGTTGATTAGCCTCGTTGATGTGAGACTTTCTCCATTTTTGACTTCTCTTATTTATCTCTACCACCATACTCTATTCCACCCATAGTGCTATATCCATGGCTTGCGCTCATGTATTGAGTGGGAGTTGAAAAAGCTGAAGCGCGTTAAAAAGTATGAACCAATTGCTCGGCTTGTCATCGGGGTAGTGCATGATAAATACTTTGTGTGAAGAAGATGGAGCATGACAGGATTATATGATTTTGTAGGGATAACGTTCTTTAGCATTTTTATTTTGAAAGACGTGATTGTTTGCTAGTATGCCTGAGTATTGATGTCTTTATATCAAATTATAGACTATTGCTTTGAATCATTTGAATCTTATTATTCATACCGTAAGAGAGATATTACATGATGAAACATGATAGGTAGCATTCCACATCAAAAATTCTGTTTTTATCATTTACCTACTCGAGGGCGAGCAGGAATTAAGCTTGGGGATGCTTGATACGTCTCCAACGTATCTATAAATTTTGATTGTTCCATGCTATTATAGTATCAATCTTGGATGTTTTTATATGCAATTATATGCAATTATATATCATTTTTTGGGACTAACCTATTAACCCAGTGCCCAGTGCCAGTTGCTGTTTTCTGCTTGTTTTTGGCTTTTTAGAGAAACAGTACCAAATGAAGTCCAAATGCCACAAAACTTTTTGGAGATTTTTTTTTGGACAAAAGAAACCTTGGAAGCTTCGGGAGGAGGCCAGAAGCCTCACGGAGGCTTCACAAGGCACCAGGGCACGCCCCAGGGGGGCGTCATGCTGCCTTGTGGGGCCCACGTGACTCCGTTTGACATAATTCCACTTCTATAAATTCACAAATATTGGGAAACCCCCAGAGGGCCAGAAGAAAAAACCTTTCCGCCGCCGCAAGCCTCTGTTCTTCTGCGATCCCATCTGGAGGCCTTTTCCGGTGCTCTGCCGGAGGGGGAATCGATCACGGAGGGCTTCTACATCAACCTTGCTGCCCTTCCGATGATGTGTGAGTAGTTTACCATAGACCTACGGGTCCATAGCTAGTAGCTAGATGACTTATTCTCTCTCTTTGATCTTCAATACAATGTTCTCCCCGATGTTCTTGGAGTTCTATCCGATGTAATCTTCTTTTGCGGTGTGTTTGTTGGGATCCGATGAATTGTGAGTTTATGATCAGATTATTCATGAGAAATATTTGAGTCTTCTCTGAACTCTTTTATGCATGATTGTTATAGCTTTGTATTTCTCTCCGATCTATCGATTTGGTTTGGCCTACTAGATTGATTTATCTTGCAATGGGAGAGGTGCTTTGTGATGGGTTCAATCTTGCGGTGCTCAATCCCGCTGACAGAAAGGGACATGACACATATTTGTATTGTTGCCATTAAGGATAAAAAGATGGGGTTTATTCATATTGCTTGAATTTGCTTCTCTACATCATGTCATCTTGCTTAAGGCATTACTCTGTTTCATACTTAATACCCTAGATGCATGCTGGATAGCGGTCGATGGTTGGAGTAATAGTAGTAGATGCAGGGAGGAGTCGGTCTACTTGTCTCGGACGTGATGCCTATATACATGATTATTGCCATGAATCCGTCATAATTATTTGCTTTTCTATCAATTGCCCAACAGTAATTTGTTTACCCGCCGTATGTTTATGTGCTTAAGAGAGAAGCCTCTAGTGAAAACTATGGTTCCCGGGTCTATCTTTATCATATAAAAAACCTAAAAATACCTTGCTGCAATTTATTTTATTTTATTTTAATTAGTATTTTAATTTATCTATTTACCTCTATAAGATTTAATCCTTGCAATTAACCGCTAAGGGGATTGACAACCCTCTTATTTGCGTTGGGTGCAAGTGTTTGCTTTTCTGTGTGCAGGTGCGCTTAATGGAATTTTGCTTGGTTCTCCTACTGGATTGATAACCTTGGTTCTTAACTGAGGGAAATACTTATCTCTACTGTACTGCATCATCCTCTCCTCTCCGGGGAAATACCAACGCAGACTACAAGTAGCACTCCCCTCATTGTCTTCTTCCTTAAATGTTGCAATGGATCTTGAGTAGATGCTAGGCACAACCGCAAAATGCTTATTGTTCTGAATGGAACTACTTGATGATATCTAACAGTGGCTAGGTCTTGCTTCCCTCTTGATGAAGCATATACATGGACAAGCCAACCTCCTCATTTGTGTATCCTCCTCATCTCCTTTATATCCAAGGGCTATTAGGTGGTCTTGAGGTCTTCAATATGTTCCTACTTGTCACCCCCAGACCCAACGCGTCAAATGGCACCCAAAACGGTGATCAGATGGAGAAGTTCCAGATGCTTTTGCGGTCATTCCCGCACGGTACTAGCACAGGTACGACCGTGTACAGTCATACCAATGCTCTGCTCAACCTTGTCCTTTTCCCCCGACTTGCTGGTTTAGTGCTTTGGTTGTAGATTACGCGTACAACTATGGATTGAGATTATCCAAAAAGTAAAGTTGTTCGCCTGGACAAGATGAAAAACTTTCATGTTGAGTGAAAAGTTAATTCCGAGGTCATCTTAAGGTCGCTCCTTTTTTATCCACCAAATAAAGTTGTTGGTTCTCCCCTGTCTTGCTCTGAAATTGGCTCCGTTTACTGATGGAAGTCCATGGGAGATAAAATTCACCCTACAAAGCACAAAAAGAAACCAAATAAATCACAAAGAAACAATTAGTGGCATAATCCGACACAAATCTCTAGAATATCAGATAAACTCAAGAAAAATATGAGTACAAAATGCACTAATCAAACCTCGCTCTTGACGCTAGTGGCATTTGGTTGGTTTGTCCATGGGCTTCTTTTGATATATTGGTTATGTCGTTGTTCTATTTTGTTTGCTAGACAATTTCTTCTGGTTAAACATATGCTTATCTTTTTCATAATAACATATTTCGATAAAAAAATTTGAAAATGCATTTGGACTAAATAGGAATAAATATTGCAAAACCTTAAAACTAAAGAACAGTCTAGAAACCAGAAAAGGGGCCAGTCCCATTTGCACGCACCCCTATGCGCTATTGCTTGCCGGTACAGAATAAGATTTACAGAGGATCCTGCATAGTATAATGCCAAAACAAACCAAGCACAACCTACATTGAATACGTTACAATGCGGACATGCTTATCAATGGAAAAAGATGGGTACATGACAATTGCTTCTATGAGATGATGATCTTAGGCTGGCGAGTATTTTGGAATCACATGAATAAAGTAATCATTCAAGGAGGGAAAACTTGTGCTGCTAAATGCTTTAGGATATTTAAAGACTAATGTCATGTATAGAGATCTAAACCTGGTCTTAAAGAGGACATGCAGTAATGGCTCGACATTTGTAATGTTGCCCTCACAAGACCCTACCTCCATTGTAAATTTTTTCCACCAAAAAGTGTACGAAAAGGCGTATAGGAGTGTTTCTATTGTTTTGCTAAAAAGGAATACATTAAAAGGCCCATGAATACTCACTTGACCGATCTACCTACACCAACATACTTTAATTCAAAAACAATTTAATATGGCAAGCCTGAACCCGCATATTATTCCTTTTTATGACTAAGAAACCCGTTTCCCGTCAGATGCTAAATTTCGGCATCCTAATTCATGTCCTGTCCTATTTCAATCTAGATATGATTCTAGCTCATACTAACACAAAACTCATACTGCCACTACTCTCCAGTCTTGATACGACTCAAGAAGTTGTGTTATTAGACCACAGAAGTGTTGAAATATATTGTTCACCTCTCTCTACCAGTTCAGAATTTTGGATGAACTGGCTAGAGCATGGATTCAATATGCTATCCGACCCAAGTTTCAAGTTCAAGACCTTGCCAATGCAACATTTAAAATAATAATATTTCTGGTCTACATTGATCCCAAGCTCACGGTGTTATGGCCCAGGGGTGCATCATCATACCAAAAACCGCGCTGAGTAGGCTAGCTCGGGTCCCTCTAGGTCAGTTTCTATGATGGGCCATTGATGACCCACAAATATAGGGGATCAATCGTAGTCCTTTCGATAAGTAAGAGTGTCGAACCCAACGAGGAGTAGAAGGAAATGACAAGCGGTTTTCAGCAAGGTATTTTCTGCAAGCACTAAAATTATCGGTAGCAAGTAGTTTGATAGCAAGGTAATTTGTAACAAGTGACAAGTAGCAATAGTAACTAAGGTGCCGCAAGGTAGCCCAATCCTTTTTGTAGCAAAGGACAGGCCGGAAAGATCTCTTATAATAAGCTAGGCGTTCTCGAGGACACATGGGAATTTCATCTAGTCACTTTCATCATGTTGGTTTGATTCGCGTTCGCTACTTTGATAATTTGATATGTGGGTGGACCGGTGCTTGGGTGTTGTTCTTACTTGAACAAGCCTCCCACTTATGATTACCCCCTCTTGCAAGCATCGGCAACTACGAAAGAAGAATTAAGATAACTCTAACCATAGCATTAAACATATGGATCCAAATCAGCCCCTTACGGAATAGCGCATAAACTAGGGTTTAAGCTTCTGTCACTCTAGCAACCCATCATCTAATTACTACTCCACAATGCATTCCCTTAGGCCCAAAAATGGTGAAGTGTCATGTAGTCAACGTTCACATGACACCACTAAGAGAATCAACAACATACATATCATCAAAATATCGAACGAATACCAAGTTCACATGACTACTTATGCCAAGACTTCTCCCATCTCCTCAAGAACAAAAGTAACTACTCACAAACCATATTCATGTCCAAGATTAGAGGGGTATTGAATAGCATATTGGATCTGAACATATAATCTTCCACCAAATAAACCAACTAGCATCAACTACAAGATGTAATCAACACTACTAGCAACCCACAGGTACCAATCTGAGGTTTTGAGACAAAGATTGAATACACGAGATGAACTAGGGTTTGAGATGAGATGGTGCTGTTGAAGATGTTGATGAAGCTTGGCCCTCCCACGATGAGAGGATCATTGGTGATGATGATGGCTTTGATTTCCCCCTCCCGGAGGGAAGTATCCATGGCGGAATCGCTCCGCCGGAGAGCAAAAGTGCTCCTGCCCAAGTTCCGCCTCGAGATGGCGGCGCTCTGTCCCAAAATTCTTCTCCTCATTTTTCTAGGGAAAATGGGCTTATATACCAGAAAATGGGCACTGGAGGCTGGCCAGGGGCCCCACAAGCCACCAGGGCGCGCCTGGGGGAGGGGGGGGGGTGGCGTGCCCTGGTGCCTCGTGGGCACCTGGGTGGCCCCCTCTGGTACTTCTTTCTTCCAATATTTTTTATTTATTCAAGAATAAATCTCAGTGAAATTTCAGCTCATTTGGAGATGTGCAGAATAGGTATCTCTGACATAGCTTTTTCAGGTCCAGAATTCTAGCTGCCGGCAATCTCCCTCCTTGTGTAAATCTTGCATATTAAGGGAGAAAAGGCATTAGAATTGCTCCACAAAGTGTTATATTGAATAAAAACACTATAAATAACAGTAGTAAAACATGATGCAAAATGGACGTATCAACTCCCCCAAGCTTCGACCTCGCTTGTCCTCAAGCGAAAGCCGATATTGATAATCATGTCCACATGTTTAGAGAGAGAGGTGTCGATAAAAACAAAATACGGACATAGTAGCATCATGATCATTATTATAACAACAATATTTATTATCATAAAACTTCTCATGAGCAAGTAACAATTCATCACAACAATGAAGTATAAGACATAAACTTTCTTGAAAACTAACAAACTATGTTCTCAGTCAACAATGCAATTGCAATTCATCATATTTTCAGGAAGGGTCTCATGTAGGAGCTTTTTAGCAAGTCCACATACTCAACCATCATTTAGTCTTCTATGATTGCTAACACTCACAACATATATATGGAGCAAAAAGTTTCAGCCAGACACATAGAAAGATTGGGGCTTATAATTTCGCCTCCCAACTTATTCACCTCAGGGGTGATGTCAACAATAATAACTCATGATCACTCATATCCAACTGGATATATATGCCTAGATCTTTCCCCACCACATGATGCTTGCAAAAGAGAAAAATAAAAAGGAATAGAGGAGAACACTATTGACTCTTGCATAAAAAGTAAATACATAAAAGTAAAAGATAGGCCCTTTGCAGAGGGAATCAGAGGTTGTCATGCGCTTTTTGTTGTTGGATGCACAAGCTCTTAATGCAAAGGAACATCACTTTATGTTGCCCCTTGTGATAGCAACCTTTATTATGCAGTCCGTGCTTTTATTTCTTTACCATCACAAGTTCGTACAAAGCTTATTTTCCCTTACAATAAAAGTTCATACATATTTAGAGGCAATTTTTATTGCTTTTTGCACCGATGACAACTTACTTGAAGGATCTTATTCAATCCATAGGTAGGTATAGTAGACTCCCATGACATGAAACTGGGTTCAAGGGTTTTTGATGCACAAGTTGTATCTCTACTTGGTGCAGATTTTTGGCTAGCAAAGATATTGGGCAAGCACCACATGTTGGAGGATCTATGACAATATAGCTTCTATGTGAATTTAAGGAAACATAATTCATTACATTATCTTCCTTGTCCAATGTCAACAATTTGACATAAAATACTTAATGGGGGCTCACAATCATAAAAGCTGTCCAAGATAGTGTATTTGCATGTGAATCTTCTCTTCCCTTATTAATTTTTTCATGAATTGCATCATTGACCAATGCTATGCTTGTTAACTTTCAATAAATTTTACCACTTATACTTTTCTTAATGTAATGTCATTACTTTCCATAAGATTAGCATATGATCTTTTTCATTATTTTCATTGCTAGGATTGAAACATAAAAGTAAAAAAGCAAAAACTCAAACTACTCTTTATTATATAACTCTCAACTCAATTACATAGATAGATAGATCACGAAACTAGCACTCGAAAATAGATCATACTAAACTTTTATTCAACTAAATCACAAAATTACTAAGGATCGAACTAAAGATAGGTAAAGATAATAAAATTGATGGTGATAAGATACCGGGGCACCTCCCCCAAGCTTGGCACAAGCCAAGGGGAGTGCCCATACCCATGTACTCAGGTTTCCTTCTTCGGTGATGGTGGTGGTGATGAAGTGGTGGGCTTGTCCTCCGGCTTCCATGGCATAGGTTCCCCATCATAAAAAGATGAACGAGTCTCCGGAGTCCTAAAACTTGCAGCTAAACTCATACCTTTGAATTTTGCCTCATACTCAAAATTTTGATTTTGAAGATCATAGATTTGGCCTTGGAGATAGTCGATTCGTTCATTGAGCTTGAATATGATGTCCCCCATCGATTGGCCATCCACCTTGTGATCGCGGGTGAATTCCATGATCATGGAGTGGTTGGCGCTGAGTCCACGTTCTACCATCCCTTGGCACTTAAAGATCTCCTGCTCCACCGCTTCGAGCCTGGCCTCCACGCTCCCGGTCTTCTTGGGTCCTTGAACATCCTAGATGTGAAGCACCCCCTCATGCATCTTGATGGCTTGAGGGTGTTTCATCACCTCCGGTAGGTAGGGGTTGATGACCTTCTCGTAGAACTTGTCCTTGGAAGAGCTTGGTGGAGCCATAGCGATCTAGATCTGTCAGAAAAATAGCACGAAACAAGAACGGAGGAGATTTCTATGATACGGTGGTCAAAACGTTCAGGAGTATATATAAAGAATTTTTATCTTGCATAACAAGTAATCCCGAAGAAATCGGAGTCGGGAAGGCTCACGAGGGGCCCACGAGCCACCAGGGCGCGCCTGGGGGGGGGGGGGGGGGGTGGCGCGCCCTGGTGCCTCGTGTGCACCTCGTGGGTCCCCTCGGGTGTTTCTTATTTTTGTATTTTTTCTAATATTCCAAAACTGACAGAAAGTATTTTTATGGAATTTTTGGAGTCGGTTTACTTACCGTATCACGTACCTCTTCCTTTTCAGGGTTCTGGAGTATTCTGGAGGGTCTCTCTTATGTATTCCTCCGGTGTCATAGTTTGAATAATGTTAGTCTCAACATTAATAGGCGTACCTGAAATATAATGCTCAATTCTTTGCCCATTCACCACTCTCGGATTAGTGCCTTCGGAGTTGTTTATTTTGATGGCTCCGGAGCGATAAACTTCTTCGATGATATACGGTCCTTCCCATTTATAGAGAAGTTTTCCTGCAAAGAATCTCAAACGAGAATTGTACAATAGAACTTGCTCACCCACTTTAAACTCCCGTTTTTGAATTCTTTTATCATGCCACCTTTTAACTTTTTCTTTAAACAATTTGGCATTTTCATAAGCTTGGGTTCTCCATTCATCTAATGAGCTAATATCAAATAACCTCTTTTCACCGGCAAGTTTAAAATCATAATTGAGTTCTTTAATTGCCCAATATGCTTTATGTTCTAACTCAAGAGGTAAATGACATGCTTTTCCATAAACCATTTTATAAGGAGACATACCCATAGGATTTTTATAAGCAGTTCTATAAGCCCATAATGCATCGTCAAGTTTCTTAGACCAATTCTTTCTAGATCTATTGACGGTTTTTTGCAAAATTAATTTTATTTCTCTATTTCTTAATTCTACTTGACCACTAGATTGAGGGTGATAGGGAGATGCAATTCTATGGTTGACATCATATTTAGCAAGCAGTTTACGGAATGCACCATGAATAAAATGTGAACCACCATCAGTCATTAAATATCTAGGGACTCCGAACCTCGGGAAAATAACTTCTTTAAGCATTTTAATAGAAGTGTTATGATCAGCACTACTTGTTGGAATAGCTTCTACCCACTTAGTAACGTAATCAACAACAACTAAAATATGAGTATACCCATTGGATTTAGGAAAAGGTCCCATATAATCAAATCCCCAAACATCGAGTGGTTCAATAGCAAGTGAATAATTCATAGGCATTTCTTGACGTCTACCAATATTACCAATTCTTTGACATTCATCACAAGACAAGACAAACTTACGAGCATCCTTGAAAAGAGTAGGCCAATAGAAACCAGATTGTAATACCTTGTGTGCAGTTCTGTCTCCCGCATGGTGTCCTCCGTAAGCCTCGGAATGACACTTCCATAGGATTTGTTCCTGTTCATGCTCAGGTATACAACGTCTAATAATACCATCTACTCTTTCTTTATAAATATGTGGGTCATCCCAGAAGTAATGTCTTAAATCAAAGAAGAACTTTTTCTTTTGTTGGTATGTGAAACTAGGTGGTATAAATTTAGGAACAATATAATTAGCATAGTCTGCATACCAAGGAGTATTACGAGAAGCATTTATAATAGCTAATTGTTCATCAGGAAAATCATCATTAATAGGAAGTGGGTCATCAAGAACACTTTCCATTCTAGACAAATTATCCGCTACAGGATTCTCAGCTCCCTTTCTATCAATAATATGCAAGTCAAATTCTTGTAGCAATGGAACCCACCTAATGAGTCTAGGTTTAGCATCTTTCTTTTCCATAAGATATTTAATAGCAGCATGATCGGTGTGAACAGTTACTTTAGAATCAACTATGTAAGATCTGAATTTATCACATGCAAACACAACTGCTAGAAATTCTTTCTCAGTAGTAGCATAATTTCTTTGAGCACTGTCTAGAGTTTTGCTAGCATAATGGATAACATTTAATTTCTTATCAACTCTCTGTCCTAGAACAGCACCAACAGCATAATCACTAGCATCACACATAATTTCAAAAGGCAAGTTCCAATCAGGTGGTTGAACAATAGGTGCAGTGGTTAAGGCTTTCTTAAGTGTTTCAAAGGCTTCTACACAATCATCATCAAAAACAAATGGAACATCATTTTGCAAAAGATTAGTAAGAGGCCTAGAAATTTTAGAGAAGTCTTTAATAAACCTCCTATAGAAACCAGCATGACCAAGAAAACTTCTTATACCTTTAATATCTTTAGGACATGGCATTTTCTCAATCGCATCAACTTTAGCCTTATCAACTTCAATACCTCTTTCAGAGATTTTATGCCCCAAGACAATACCTTCATTCACCATAAAGTGGCACTTCTCCCAATTCAAGACAAGATTTGTTTCTTCACATCTCTGCAAAACTTGATCAAGGTTGCTTAAGCAATTATCAAAAGAAGTTTCGTAAACGGAAAAATCATCCATGAAAACCTCAACAATCTTTTCACAAAAGTCAGAGAATATAGCAGTCATACATCTTTGAAAGGTAGCAGGTGCATTACATAAACCAAAAGGCATACATCTATAAGCATAAGTTCCAAAAGGACAAGTAAAGGTGGTTTTCTCTTGGTCGGCTTGTGATGCATGTATTTGAGAAAAACCAGAATAACCATCTAGGAAACAAAAGTGTGTATGCTTAGACAATCTTTCTAACATTTGATCAATAAAAGGTAAGGGGTAATGATCTTTTCTAGTGGCTTTGTTTAATTTTCTAAAATCAATTACCATCCTATAACCAGTTACAATTCTTTGTGGATTGAGTTCATTTTTATCATTAGGAACAACGGTAATACCTCCTTTCTTAGGGACACAATGAACAGGACTTTCCCATCTACTATCAGCTATGGGATAGATTATACCTGCTTCCAGAAGCTTTAATATTTCATTTCTTACCACCTCCTTCATTTTAGGATTTAATCTTCGTTGGTGGTCGACAACTGGCTTAGCATCAGGCTCCATATTAATTTTGTGCTGACATAGAGTGGGGCTAATGCCCTTAGGATCATCAAGAGTATATCCAATAGCAGCTCGGTGCTTCCTCAGAGTTTTCAGTAATCTCTTTTCTTCATGCTCTGAAAGGTTAGCACTAATAATAATAGGATGTATCTTCTTTTCATCTAGATAAGCATATTTCAATGTATCAGGCAATTGCTTCAATTCAAATACAGGGTCACCCTTAGGTGGAGGAGGGCCTCCAAGAGTTTCTACAGGCAAATTGTGTTTAAGGATAGGTGGTCGATCAAAGAACATCCTATCTATTTCATTTCTTTCATTCATATGCATATCATTTTCATGGTCTAGTAAATATTGTTCTAACGGATCAGTAGGAGGTACGGCAATAGAAGCAAGACCAATAATTTCATCTTTACTAGGCAATTCTTTTTCATGAGGTTTTCTATGAAACTTGGAGAAATTAAACTCATGAGACATACCACCAAAATTAACACTAACAGTTTCTTTAGCGCAATCAATCTTGGCATTAACAGTATTCAAGAAAGGTCTACCAAATATAATGGGACAAAAATCATCTTGTGGAGAACCAAGGACTAGAAAATCAGTAGGGTATTTTATTTTTCCACACAAGACTTCAACATCTCTAACGATCCCAAGCGGTGTAATGGTATCTCTGTTTGCAAGCTTAATAGTGACATCAATGTCCTCTATTTCAATAGGTGCAATATCATTCATAATTTCTTGATATAAGGTAAACGGAATAGCACTCACACTAGCACCTACATCACATAAGCCATGATAACAATGATCTCCTATTTTGACAGAGACAACAGGCATGCCTACTATAGGTCTGTTTTTATCTTTAGGGTCTGTTTTAGCAATTCTAGCTGCTTCATCACAGAAGTAAATAACGTGCCCATCTAAATTATCGACCAAGAGATCTTTAACCATAGCAACATTAGGTTCAACTTTAATTTGTTCAGAGGGTCTAGGTGCTCTAATATTACTTTTGTTAACCACAGTTGAAACTTTAGCATGTTCCTTAACCCTAACAGGAAAAGGTGGTTTCTCAATATAAGCAGTAGGCACAACTGGATCAACATGGTAAACAATTGTTTCTTCTTTAACACTAACGGGTTCCTGAATCTTTTCTTTAATAGGGGGATGATATTTAAACCACTTCTCCTTAGGGAGATCAACATGAGTAGCAAATGATTCACAAAATGAAGCTACTATCTCAGAGTCAAGTCCATATTTAGTGCTAAACTTATGAAAAGCATCGGTATCCATAAAAGATTTAACACAATCGAACTCAAGTATTATACCTGACTCTTTACCTTTGTCGAGTTCCCAATCTTCAGAGTTGCGTTTAATTCTTTCCAGAAGATCCCATCTGAATTCAATAGTTTTCTTCATAAAGGATCCAGTCGAAGAAGAATCGAGCATGGTTTGATCATCATGAGAAAGCCGAGCATAAAAATTCTGTAAGATAATTTCTCTTGAGAGCTCATGATTGGGGCATGTGTACATCATGTACTTAAGCCTCCCCCAAGCTTGAGCGATGCTTTCTCCTTCACGAGGCCAAAAATTATATATATAATTCTGATCACGATGAACCAAATGCATAGGATAAAATTTCTGATGGAATTCCAGTTTCAATTGGTTCCAATCCCATGTATCAGCACTACAAGAAATATGGCAACTTGTGACCATCAATATTGGTCACTGAATGGTCGTTGTTTTTCATTTGTGACCTTTTTGTGACCAAAAACAGTTGGTCAAAAGCTGACCGTCTTTAATGAAACTTTACGACCTTCACTGTGATATGGTCGTAGACGGTTATGACCAAAACAAAAGGTCGTAGATTCTACGACCAATTGTTTTGGTCACTGGCAACCTGCCCACACCACGTCAGATCCAACGTGGCAAAATTATGACGAAACGAAATGGTCGTAGATTAGAATCAGCCCAGTTCAGTTCGGTCGGTTACATGGGCCAAGCCCAACAATTCAACCCATTAATATATATTTTTCCTATCAATTTTGGTCAGTTACATGGGCCAAGCCCAACATTTCAGCCTTTTATTTATTTCTGGGCCGTGGCCTTTTAACATTGTTTGGGCCATTATATTTTGGAGCTGGTCCCACCAATCAAATGGGTCCCACTTGCCATCATCTCACACATTGGACCCACTTGACAGAAATTTCAAAACTACTCAGATTATTTTCATAAGTGGGTCCCACGAGTCAGGTTTCTATTCCACACGTTTTCAAATCACATACATAATCAATATTTCAAACAGAACAATACAAATGTAGTTCATCAAATAACACTAACTAAGTCTACTACAATCTGTACAACCTAGATATGCCTACTATTACACTATTACAATATTTATAGTCAATTACAGTCAAACAGAACAGACGACTCTTTGCTGAGTAGGGCTATACGGCTTCGAACTTCAAATTTCATAGACCTGGAGCTCCTGTAAAAGAGTGAACACATAGTCTACCAGCATTAGAGTAGCTATTATTCCTGGAGTAGATTTGCAAACCTCCAGGTTTAGTGTACAGACTATCAAAAAATTATATATGGAAAGAAATTTCATAGAAATGTAGATTTATGGACCAAATATATGATAAAGCAACAGATTCAACCAACTTCAAAGACCTAGATATTTTAGAGACCAATTATATCAGAACACTAGATGTTTGTGATGCATATTCGCAGAACCACAAGAACACTAGATATAGTATAATATGATTCCAGGAGTATAATGCTAACCACAAGAGCATCAATCGGCAGCAGCTATATAGCTAGCAAACCATCTACTAGACATCATCAACACTTGAACCATAAAGGAAACAAAAAATGGGACAAGTACTAATTCTAGATAGCAACAAAACATGTCCAGGAAGGCCATCCAATGGTTTCAGCCACATCCTAATAAACCCGCAGCACTCTAATACTACTAATTAGCAGCAGCAAATCAAGTAGCCAGATGACCACCACAACAACAAATAAGCACCAGCACTTGATCATCGAGGCAACAGTCGGCAAGGACTCAACCACGGCGCAAAAAGCACCGAAATCCTAACTAACCCATGAAACAGAGCATGGTTGTACCAGAGGAAAGGGAGGAGCTCACAGTGGTGGTTTGTGTAGCCTATGTCAAACAGCCTCCGTTCGTCGCTTGCGAGCACCACGCACCTTGGTTGGCCATGAAGCCCTTGTCCTCTGCTGCACGGATCAAATCTAAAGCATCGCTGTTGCACATGGATAAGAGGAGTCAAAATTTTTGAGGTCAAATCGAAAAGGGAATAGCGTAAAGTCTGCAGGTGAGTGAGGAAGGAAAGCAATGCAAAACCATCACTTCGAGGAGTAGAATCCTAACCACAAGAGCATCAATCAGTAGAATAGCACACCTCATGTACAGAATTCATACTTGACAATTACAATAGGCACTGCATATACATGCAAAAGTGTTTAAAAACAAAACTCAGGATTTAGGTATGCACTAGGCATGTATGGATACTAGTTTCTCGACTACACGAGGGTAACCAGTTCGCTGTTGCGCAACACATACACAAAAGCATGATTCAGATCAACACTATAACAGAGATCGCTAAACCTCACCAGTGGCATACTTATATACACACACAGGTGATAGCAACACCATATTACTACTACTGGAAAGATTGGCAGCAAGGCTTACCCATTGGCGAAATACTCAGATGAGGACGCCTCGTTGTACTCCATGGGCATGCTTGGGGGCCAAACAGGCATATCAAAGCAATGGTGATCCCGTAAAATGAAAGGCATGTGCTACTCATTACAGTTCTCTGAATTTTTATGCAATATTACATACTAAAGTGACCCACTAAGTAAACCCAACGTAAATTAAGTAACCCACTGATCACCCGTCAAAAAAAGTAACCCACTGATCACAAGTATTCCCAATAGATAACGTAGATAACATAATGTGTGCTATGAATTTTTTAGTGCTTCTGTGAAGCTACTGGTGTGTGCACGCCTTGAACTAACCAAGTCCAATAACATTTAAAAATCTACTTGAGTGTGCATGCAGACGAAGACATGCAAAACTGCACATGAAATCAGGACAAAAGTTTACACTAATCTGCTACCACCATCATGCATTCAAAAAAGGTGATGTGTACGTACATTGGATACACACACAATTTGGTCCACACAAATGTGATGCACACACGGTTTGCTCAAATTTCAGTCATATCATGGAAAGAAACGTACAAAGTGAAGCAGAGTTTAACCAAACTGAAGGTGATGTTCAGATCTGGGGGAGAGGTGAAGCTCACTCACCACCATGTTGGCCTGCTCCTCTCCTCTGGCCGCTCTACTTTCTGCACCTACAGGGAGGAAGAAGACGGGGGTTAGAGAGAGAGAGAGAGTGAGCAGGGAGGAAGGATGGGTGGTGGTCTTACCATCTGGCGGTGCAGGGGCGCTACTGCTGCTATCCATGACGTTGCTGGTGATGGATGTCACACATGCTGCTGCTCCTGCTCATGGAAGGAAATCACAACGCATCAGTCAAGGGGATGGGAGGGAAGGGAAGAAGAAATCCAAAAGGATAGGAGAGGAGAGGGGGGCTGGATGGCGTCGGGGTAGTGGTGGAGCTGCGTCCTCCATGGCATGGCATCGGGCAGGGGAGGAAGCAGCCTTCCCATCCATGGCGTCCCGGTGCTCGAGCTTGTTGGATCTGAGAGGGAGAGGGGACATGGTGAGAAAGAGAGGGAGGGATGTGATGAGGAGGAGTGGAGGTACTCACCCGAGTCACCGGAGCAACGCCGGCTGCGCGGCGGCCGAAACCTTAGTGGATGGGGAGGGTCGTGCGTAGCCGCAGGAGGATGCGCCCGTCGGATATGGCCGGAGGAGATGGAGGAGCGCATCGTGGGGATCACGTGGGTGTGCTGGGAGCTGCCAGCGGCCGCCGGAAATGGCGGGGATCGGCCACCGTAGGCGGCGGCGAGAGAGTCGCGGGGACGAGGGAGAGAGGAGGCGACAAGGGGTTGGTGCGGTCTGGCGGCGATAGATGGATGGATGGATGGATTGCTGGGCATGGATGGTAGGATGTTTGCCATGTCATCGATCCATGCCACAAATGATTCCACCAATGAGAGTTAACCTTATGTAATTGTGTTTTTCCTTTTATTTCTTTTATATTTTTACCCTCTTATTCCGGTTAAACAATCAACATATTACCCTCTTATAATTTGTTCAAATGACCCAATATTTTGTGCACATGAGTTTATCTTGGGATGGGAAACAATGTTGATTTTGGGGAGTCATTTTCTTTGCACGAAAAATTCATTTTCCATTTTTCGAGTGCCCAAAATGTGTTTTTTTGTGAAGAAACTAGCAAATATTTGTTGCAAAATTGGACCGAATTAATTTTCTAAAATATTAAGCCATATTTAATGTACAATTGACCAAATGATTGGGTGTCAAAAGCTTTTGATCCACCTCTCGTGAAAAAGACAAATTTCCGCCGATTCAGTTGGAAGCGGGTCAAATTTTAACTACAGCTGCCTCATAGTTTGCTCTTTATTTTTTCCCAAAAATCATTTCTAGGTACATAAGTATCTATTTAATCAGAGACACTCCAAAAGTTTTGCAAGATTCAACCCCTAGCTACGAACGGTCATGCCCGCCGTTTTGACCGTATTTTGAAACGGGCATAAGAAATTAAAAAAAAAATTAAAAAAATTGAAAACCTTCGCATTGTGTCATTATATGTGACCTAGTTTCCAAGAAAAATAACAAACTTGGACTACGGCAAATGTCTTAAAAAAGTGTTCTCAGAAACGAGCTATCATGTATGAAGATCCATGGTTTTCAAGGCAAATGGAAAATGTTATGGCAACATTCATGGCATAGTTTGTTAAAACGATATCATATTTTACACAAGTTTGCATCTTGGAATGACAAACAATGTTACCTAAGGATGTTTTCATTTCCTTTCCACGAAAAAATCATTTTCCATTTTCCGAGTGCCCAAAATGAGTTTTTTTGTGAAGAACCTAGCAAATATTTGTTGCAAAATTGGACCAAATTAATTTTCTAAAATATTAGGCCATATTTAATATACAATTGACCAAATGATTGGGTGTCAAAAGTTTTTGATCCACCTCTCGTGAAAAATACAAATTTCCGCCGATTAAGTAGGAAGCGGGTCAAATTTGAACTAGAGCTGCCTCATAGTTTGCTCTTTATTTTTTTTGCAAAAATCATTTCTAGGTACATAAGTATCTATTTAATCAGAGACACTCCAAAAGTTTTGCAAGATTCTACCCCTAACTACGAACGGTCATGCCCGCCGTTTTGACCGCATTTTGAAACGGGCATAAGAAATTCAAAAAAAATAAAAATAAAAATGAAAACCTTTGCATTGTGTCATTATATGTTACCTAGTTTTCAAAAAAAATAACAAAGTTGGACTACGACAAATGTCTTAAAAAAGTGTTCTCAGAAATAAGATATCATGTATGAAGATCCATGGCTTTCAAGGCAAATGGCCAATGTTATGGCAACATTCATGGCATAACTTGTTAAAATGATATCATATTTTGCACAAGTTTGCATCTTGGAATGACAAACAATGTTGCCTAAGGAAGTTTTCATTTTCTTTGCACGAAAAATTCATTTTCCATTTTTCGAGTGCCCAAAATGAGTTTTTTGTGAAGAACCTAGCAAATATTTGTTGCAAAATTGGACCAAATCAATTTTCTAAAATATTAGGCCATATTTAATGTACAATTGACCAAATGGTTCGGTTTCAAAAGTTTTTGATCCACCTCTCGTGAAAAAGACAAATTTCCGACAATTAGTAGGAAGCGGGTCAAGTTTGAACTACAGCTGCCTCATAGTTTGCTCTTTATTTTTTTCAAAAATTATTTCTAGGTACATAAGTATCTATTTAATCAGAGATACTCCAAATTTTTTGCAAGATTCAACCCCTAGCTACGAACGGTAATGCCCGCCGTTTTGACCGCATTTTGAAACGGGCATAAGAAATTAAAAAAAATCAAAAAAAATTGAAAACCTTCGCATTGTGTCATTATATGTGACCTAGTTTCCAGGAAAAATAACAAACTTGGACTACGGCAAATTTCTTAAAAAAGTGTTATCAGAAACGAGCTATGATGTATGAAGATCCATGGCTTTTAAGGCAAATGGCCAATGTTATGGCAACATTCATAGCATAGTTCGTTCAAATGATATCACATTCAAGAACCATAGAAATTATAACATAGGAAATAAACATTAATTATAAACATGGAAATACATAATAACATTTATTATTGCCTCTAGGCATATTCCAATAACAAGTCCTGATGTCTGAAATGCATTAGCATTGTGAAGTAATGTGCGTATGACACATTACAATATATCTTCAAACTTATTGGATCCAAATATTTGACATACATGATTTGCTATTTCTATAATGACCTCGAATTTGAGATCCACACAAAAGGAATGATTAAATCTTGATCTCGTAGGCTACGTCTGTAAGTATTTGAAATGATAAAAAACTATTTCTAATTAAAGTAAGAGATAGTCACTCCTACCATGTGTAACTAAATTGATACGGCCACACCATCTATTGACAAATTGACAATGTATATGCTAGCTAGTGTACCTACCAGTGCCGCTAACGTACAAGTTTATGTCGATCTTCCTATTGTTCAGAGTACATCCACTCCAAGTTGTCTATGGCGAACATACAAAGCTGTAGAAGATTTAGATGTCGTTACTCATAAGCTGGGATACTAATATGCTGCTACTACTATGCTAGAACTATATGAACAGGGAAATCAATTGGAAGAAAAGAAAGAAGAACATATGCACGCTGAAATCCATCGTCAAATCACTTGGAGCAGGAGGTGATACGTCTCCAACGTATCTATAATTTATGGACTAACTTATAATATTTTTATGGACTAACTTATTAATCTAGTGCCGGTTGCTAGTTCCTGGTTTTTTGCATGTTTTTAGTTTTCCAGAAAATCCATACCTACAGAAGTCCAAACACGATGAAACTTTTTGACAATTTTTTCTGGACAATAAGAGACCCTAGAAGCTTTGGGGGAGGATGAGAAGAACCACGTGGGCCCCACAAGGCAGGGGGTGTGCCCTGGGGAGTAGGGCACGCCACTCTGGCTTGTGGGCCCCTTGTGGCTCCATTAATTCTTGGCCTATAAATTCCCAAATATTCAGAAACCCTTGGAGCGAGACCCAAAACAATTATATTGTGGCCGCAGGCCTCTGTCCCGAAGCGATCTCATCTGGAGGCCTTCTCCGGCACCCTGCCAGAGGGGAAAACCATTGGGGAGGTCATCTTCATCAACCTTGCTGCCTCCATGGTGATGCGTGAGTAGTTCATCCTCAGGGTTGAGGGTTTGTACCAATAGCTATGTGTTTGATCTCTCTCTCATGTTCTTGATTTAACACGATCTTGATGTATCATGAGCTTTATCAATATATTAGATCTTATGCTGTTCTTCCCCCTCTATCTCTTTTGTGGTGAATTGAGTCTTGCTCTTTGAAGTTTCTTATGTTCGATTGAATACTTTGGATTTGAGATCACTTGATGCATGTCCTAACTTGCGGATACCCATGGTGACATTGGGGTGTTCTAGGTGACATAGAGGTTAATTGATACGTACCATATGGTGTTGTCATAGTACGATCTCTAGAACTATTCATGACACTTTGGGGGTGGTTCATTAGATTGATTAGAAACACAACTTTGATGTGGTTTTGCTACCTACGCATTTCATCCTACTTTGTCTGATAGAAATAGAAACTTTGGAGTGATTATTTGCCGCACTGTGAGGGATTATCATGTTGAGAGATTGCACTAGGGAAAGTATGAATCCTAGGCCTTATTTCCAAGCACCGAGACACCGTTTTCACACACTTTTGTTACTTTCTACCTTGCTGTTTTTAATTGTACATATTACAAAAACCTATTTCTACCATCCATATTACACATCTATCATTATCTCTTTGCCTAACTAGAGCACCTATACAACTGACAATTGTATTAGGTGTGTTGGGGACACAAGTGACTACATGTATTTGATTACAAGGTTGTTTGAGAGAGAACCACATTCATCCTACACCTCCCATGGATTGATAAACCTTAGGTCATCCACTTGAGGGAAATTTGCTACTGTCCTACAAAACTCTGCGCTTGAAGGCCCAACCAAGTCTACAAGAATAAACTTGCGTAGTAGGCATCAAGCTATTTGTGGCGCCCTTGCCGGGGAGGTGAGTTCTTGATGGTATCTTCTTTAGATCTTGCAATTGAATCTTTTAGTTTCTTGTATTTCACTAGTTTGGTTTATAAAAGAAAACTATAAAAAATGGAAGTGCATTCAAGTGTAATTCTTTATCTTTACAAAGTCTTTCTTGAAAATTATGAATCTAAAAATTTCTATGAAGTGTTAAAATAAGAATTTAACACAATGTTTGGTGTGAGTTCCTTGATGATAAGAATGATTGCAATGTTGTTAGTATGATTTCCATAAATATTATTAAAACTAATGATGATTGCACTAGTCATGATAAAATTTCTAAAGAAAAAGTTTCTTATAAGCATGTCAATTTTTGTGGAGAGCATAGACCTTGTGAAAAAGTGCCAATTAGGGATGATAAATTTTGTAAGAAGCATAAACATGACAATACTAAATGGTAGCTTAAGATAATAGATGATTATGCTAGAAAATTATGTTCTCTTCATCCCATTACTTGTGAAATTTGCAACCAAGTTGGTCATATTAATTTTCAATGCATGCATTTTCATGATCAAATAGTGGCCACATATTGTAATGACATGTCCACCCTTGAACTTTATAATGAACTTAGTCCATTTTTGGGGTTTGAAGAATTGACACATAAAAATAATTGGTTTGAAGTATTCATTCTCATAGAGGGTATTGAAATTAATCTAAGGGAAATCTATATGTTTTGTGTGGTAAATTGCAATGAGAATGCTTATAGCCAATTATAGAAAGACAGGAATTCCAATGAAATATGAAAGGAATGTTGTTACTAATGAGAGGTAAAAGATTTCCAAATTCCCTCCTATTGTTTCCCATGATGAATCAACTGATGATGAGGAGCTTCCTTTCCAACCAATCTCTTCAATAAGAAGCTCGAAAAAATTAATTAAACCCACACTTAATGTGGTGAAGAAAAAGAAAAAGAAAAGAAGGATAAGTAAAGATAAAAAGGTATCTCTCCCAAATAATATTGCTCCTATGGTTGTGCCTTGTGAGAATGAACGACAAATTATTGTGGAAGATGATACACTTTATGAAAATATTAATTTTTATTATGACATTATGTCCGTAGGAACTATTGAGGATGATTTTGTTATGCCTACTAATTTTTATGATGATTATAATTGGGGATATAATTTTGATACATCTTATGTTCTTGAAAATATTGTTGGCACCAACTTGGAAAATTATGATAATGATGATTGTTATACTATTGGTGATATTCATGTGGGGGAGAAGAGAGAGAATTGTTGGTGCAATACTTGCCCTCTTGTGTTTTGGAGATTGTTGACAGAAACATGCATGGACTAATTTGTTTGCTAGTGCACACAGAGAGAAATAGTCCATGCAGTGCCGAAGAGAATGTTGTCTCAGGTGTACAGTTCGAGGAACTTCACCGAAGAACATCTGCACCGCAGAGAAGAATGAGCTACATCCTTTGAAGACTTGTAGACGAGAAGAATGACGTGAAGAAGTTGACCCCTCGAAAATTTACTGCTGACGTGAAGCAATTGGTTCGGTGTTTCGGTCCGAAGAAAATTGACTGCAGCGATGGAAGACGAAGACGAACTGAAGACGTAGCATTCTTTTCGTTGTTCTTCTTTCATTCATTTGAGTCATAGGACCTCCGTACTATTAAGAGGGGTATAGGTTCTCAAAGCTTAGATCCGCTGTGATGCTTAGCCCAAAACCTATGCGAGACTGAGAGAAATCTCTTTATGTTTCGAATGATTACCTGCCAGCAGAAGACGTTGTCCTTCGGTGCTGCAGGAGATATCTTTCGAACTGAGGAGTTAGCATTACTTGCTCCGGACGTAATGTTACCGTTGTGCTCAATTCCGACCGTTGGACTCGTGTCGTTTGGCCGTTGGCTGCTCCATATGTCCAATTTGGTCATTTCCCATCTGGGAAGGCTGCGGCTATAAATAGCCACCCCGCTCCAATGTTGCCCGTTGGCTGCTCCGCTTAAGATCTCTGAGAAGATTGATTGAGCATCCCCTCTCCGAGTGATTTGAGTTTAAGATCCACCGAGAGAAAAATCAAGAGCCCAAAAGTAGACTGTGGTTGAGCATCATAGTAGTTCTGAGTTAGAGTTCTTGTACCTATTACTCTTGAGAGCTGCGCACTCTCTAGACGGATAGGTGTCGGCTCGAGTGTCGAAGAGTAATTGTCTTCACCGAGCAAGATCTTCAGCAACCAAGAGTCATTGTGGTTCGCGAAGAGGTCTATCGAAGGTTTGGAGATCGCCGACAAGTATCTACCATGAGTGGAATCAACTGGAGTCTGATCAGCTCCGAGTTGAAGGAGAATAGGGCGAGGAGAGTTTATCCTCTGTGTTAAATCACAACCCCTCCAACCAGACCTAGTCCTTTGGCAGAAGGGCGAACTGGTCTACCAAATTCTTCTGTCGCCATCCAGCACCACTGGTTCGCTTTACATTACTGCATTTCCTTCAGCAATTAACATTCGTGCTCAGTGCCGATAGTTGTATCTGATCAATCATAGTTCATCAATTGCCTGTCTTTTCCATCGCCTCAAGATAATTTATTTCTCATCGTAGTATTGTATGACTGTGTAATCTCAATTTGTGCTGTATTCATTCACCTTGTCGCCATTTCCCGTGCATCTTCATCGCAGTTCATATCTAGTTTTCTCTCATGATTTTGCATCTGATCATATGTTGCATTACCATCATACATGTCAGACTTGTGATATTCATCGCTCGATCAAATTGCTGCTCTCCACATTGATAGATATGGTCTTCTATTGCGAGCTTAATTAAGTGCCTTGCTACCGAACCTTATTTCCGCTGCTGTGTTTGGGTTCGGTTCAAAACATTCGCAAGAATTTGTGAATCTCCCATTCACCCCCCTCTGGTCGATATACTCTCGATCCTAACAATTGGTATCAGAGCAGGTACTCCCTGTCTCTGTTTATTAAAGGTCTAACAACCTTGGAGTTTTGAGTATGTCGTTTGCAGGTAGATCCTCGCACTCTAAAAGGTTTCCTATCTTCGATGGAAATGACTATGTCTACTGGAAAGATGAATGAAAATCAGACTTCAAGCCGTCATCATTGAGCTTTGGCAAATTGTGGAAAATGGATACACTGTTCAGCATCCGGATGCTCCTACTTCCAATGACGAAGCTTTGATACGGCTGAATGCACAAGCAAAATATATTATCTGTGATAGCATCTCAAGAGATATCTTTATTCGGTTCCGAAAGCTTGACTCTGCTAAGAAACTCTGGGATGCCATCAAAAATGTTCATGAAGAATTCACTGCAAGAACAGATCAACACACAAATATGCTTCGTGCCATGTTTGCTGGTTTCAGAAGTCTTCATAAAGAAAGTGCTATGGAACTCACCGATCGATTGACAAACATTGTTGAAAGACTTCATCAACGAGGAGTAACTGATATCACTGATAGAGATGTGGTCAACAAGCCGCTGAGCGCTCTTGATGCAACCTTTGATCCAATCGTAGCTGAAATCAAGCAAAGACCAGACTATGAAGAACTTCACTACATCAAAGTCATGACGCTGTTGTCTATTCACGAAGAAACGATGGAACTTGAAAATGGGCATCAAGAATCTTCTTCGGAAAGCGAAGGGGAAATTCTTTCACACTATGGCAGTTCACAAGAAGATGTCGAGAATCAACACTCTATCACAAGAGAACTCGAAATGCTCACTGAAAGACTAAGTGATCTCAGAAGACAAAATCTGTGTCTCACAAATGTTGACAATGTTGATTTCCCTAGATCTTCAAGAAGATTATCTCTGAAAGAGATGAAGTGCTTCAAGTGCAAACAACTTGGTCACTACATCGCGCACTATCCTTGTTGGGAACAAGATGAAAAACCTAGCAACAGATGGATTTATCTTCACGGCTCTGGATTCACTCGAGTGGATCGTCACACTAAGCTCTCGAGGAAAAATGAATCTGCCGCATCCTCTTCAACGAGACCAGTCACTGACATGCAAACGAGAGCGACCATTGAATCCAATATGAAGAAAATATCACAGCTGACTAGAATGTGTGCAGAAATGAATATGGAATTTGAAGATGAAACATCCGAATCCGAATCTGAAGATGAAGAGTTTTACAGAAACCTAGGAAGAGGAAATGCATTCGTCGCCTATGAGTCATGCGAGAAGTCTCTCGAATCAGACACCGATGATGATACCTCAAGTGATGATGATCCTATCGCATTCTGTCTCATGGCAAAAACCTCAAAGGATCAGGTATCAGCAAAACACCAAAAATCAATGACTGAATATTCCTCTGAATACTTTGCCTATGCTAAACTTGTTAAGATTGCAAAATATCAACAAGATGAGCTTGAAAAACTTGAGTCAAATCTCAGGAAAACCGAAGGATTACTGGTCGAAGAGATGGAGAAGAATCAAGAGTTGAATGAAAATCATGATGCTTTTTCTTCAACGATTGATGATCTTTCCGAGCGATATGATTCTCTTACAGTCGACTACGAGAATTTATCAGATGAACTCCTTAGCAGGAATCAAGAACTCGAGTCACTGAAAGAGTCTTATAACGTACTCGCGAAAGAAAAAGCTTCTCTCTTCGCCGAGCAATCTAACAACCTTCCTGATGATTCTGCGCCTCCTTGCTCAAAATGCCTAGAACGTAGCTATGCTGATTCGAATGCTGAAATATCCAATGCTGCCATCGAGAATATTGCAACTACTTCAAATAATATTTCTAACCCCTCTCCCGAGGAATTTGTTGCTATCTCTGATGAAAATTGCAGGCTAAAGAACTTGCTTTAGACCAGAATGCTAAAGAGCCTCAAAGGACATCAAACACTCTGTGATGTGCTCAAGAAGTTAATACTACACAGAAATCCCCGAAAAGAAGGATTGGGTTTCGAAAGGAAACTCAACGTTGATGGAACCTACTGGACTCCCGAGCAATATCCTCGTAATAGCTGGGTTCTAGCTAAAAGCAAAACTCTCGAACCTGCACTCCTGTCTGGATATGATACTCCCATTCCTGTTACTTCTGGCGAGTCAAATGACTCAAACTACAAACTTTTCAAACAACAGAATGGTAAGATTTTCGCTCGATATGTTGGGACTAACTGCATGTCTGGCTCACCCAAGAAGCAAATCTGGGTAAAGAAGTGCACCGTTGAAAATTTATCTGTCACTGCTAACCTGAATATGCAGATTAACTCTCCTCGAGGAAATGACAATCACTCGCAGATTGGCGCTGCAACTTCCTCGAATGAATGTCGATTAAACTTTCGACAAAAGGAGTACATGCGTATCTCCTCGAATCATTATGCTCATGTCTCTGGGAATAATTTCAATGCTTACTCATATGATTACTCTCGAGATGCACAGGTGAACTACAGAAACCAACGAAGGAACGTCCCTGCTCAGTCAAGACAAATGAGGTCTGCGCTGCCCACACAAGTGTGGGTTGCGAGAAAAAACTAACCCATCATGCAGGAATTCTATCTCACAGATTCTTTTCGGTTATCCTTTGCCCTGTGATCTATATTGTTGGTGCTGGTTCTTTGTGTTTATTTGCTCTCTATTTGTTGTTTGTTTTCGAGTTGCCGTGTTTGTGTTTCGTCCGATGAACAACTCACTCATTGCTCCAAGTTTGGTGTTTCTTCTCATTTGACTGAGTGTTTTATTTCGGACCCTTTTATCCCTCTATTCTTTCTCTACCAAATCTATGATGTCTGTCGTAAGCATGCAATTTGATCTGAAGAAGATCTCTCTCCGACGTCCTTGGTCGCGAAAGGAATCAACTTCGAACTTTTATCCACTTTTGGCGTTTTGCCCTTCAAACCTTTCGTCCTCCCGCTCTCTTCCCGAGTTTCTCGCAGAAAACGGTTGCCACGTGCCCATGATCTCCACTATCGTAATCGTGTCTGTCGAATGTGGAACGTTCCGCATCTAAGGTCCGTAGATTTCGGAAAGGTGGTTCTGCCCTCCTGCTATATATATCCCCCTCGCCGCGTCTTCTTCCTCATCCGCGCAAACCCTCGTGTTACCTTCATCCGAGCCCGAGCTCGAAGCAACTCCGGTGAGAAGCTCCGCCGTGCAACTCCGGTGAAGTCTCGTCGCAGCTGATCACGCCGGTGCGGTAATCCGTCCTCCCGCATTGCCATAGCTGATCTAAGTTGCCAAGTTAGGGCGCTTAGATCCGGAACTGCTCCTTTCCATCTCTCTGTTCTTTGGGCAGTTCTTACCGATGTAATTTTCTTCGATTTATTTCACTACGGTAGATCTTTAGAAATCACTAGGATTTGACTAGTATGGTTTGTAGATATCCCTCGTACTGGTTCTGCTCATCTAGGGTTCATGTGTAATTATCCGAAAGATTAGATAGCTATCAACCTGCCTAGAATTTGTCTGTGGCTAGCTTGTAAAATCTATTCATGACATCTTTCTATTTTACCATGTGTCCCTTGTTGGACTCCATCAAAATCATTTTTCATTCAAACCTTGCTGTGCATGCTTATGACCCTACCTTGCTTTTCCCTCGCGTCTTTTATTTTTCACAGGTTGGTCATGTCACAGAATTCGCAAGAGTTTTCAGATTCTGACGAAGAATTGCCTCAGTTTCCTTCAAGATCTGAACGAACAAGAATGACAGGAGGTGGAAAATCTTCGAAGCCACCCAAGGCCCCGAAGAAGAGACAAGAGTCTGAACCAGAAGAAGATTATGAGGAGATTCCCTCTGCTCACAGTCAGCCCGAGGATGAATTGGTCACAGACGCTCTAACCATCTTCTCCGATGGAAATCCCAAAAAGGGCGGTCGTGGCAGAGAAAAGAATACCACTGCTGAGATGTCTGATCCCGATGGCTACAGAACTCCACCTGAGGGTGAATCAATGACAGATCGCAACAACAGGCTTCAAAGAATTTGCCGCCACTGGGCTGGCAAATGGTACAGATATGAAAATGTTCGCGAGAAGTATCAAATTTTGTTTGCCTTCACACCACCGTGGAATGACTGCATTACCGAAAACTGCATTGGCCCTGATGACGAAAAAGTCAGACCACCTCAGCCTTCAAAAGCTCACCCCGACTCCCTCAAAACCATCGCTGATTTTCCCGATGAAGTGGCTAAGAGGGCGAAGGCCAAGGCCAAGCGTGAAGCTAGAGAAGCTAAGAAAAACCAAGTTGAAGCGAAAAAACCAAGTTGAAGCAAAAAACGTCGCGCTGACCCAGCAAGACGTACAGAAGAAGAAGGAACGTGCATCAGCTTCAAAGGAAAGAAAATCTGAGAAATCCGTTTCCCCTCGTGCACCTCGAAAGAAAACTCTAACCAAAAGAACCAAGAAGGCAGTTCCCGACTCGTCTGATGAGTCGTCCAAAGAAGATATCCCTGATGAAATCCCATTGTATGATCGTCCCGCCATTCTCAACAAGCCATCCATGACTCCCTCGCCAGTGAAAGCTTTGCCAATTCCGAGGAAATCACCCAAGCATGCACCCATTCCTCCCACATATAAACCTTTAGGTTCAGCAGCTCCGAGAACTTTGACAAGCTCTGCAGCGAAGAGAAAGCTGCACTCTGAAGAACAAGCAGATGTGGCTGCCAAGAAGACCAAGCTCACTGTTCCTGCTCCCACAGTGGAACAGAAGTATGATTTTAATTTCATGATCGATGTGATTGACAGTGCTGCATATGATGCAAAATCCGAGGATGTGAGCGGTCTAGGACTGCCTGATGATGTCACCGAAATGGTGATGAAGCATTTCAGCGAGCTGAGGAAAATCTCCAAGAAACTGAATAAAGCTGTGAAAGACAAGCAAGCTGTCGAGAGAATGAGGAATGAGGCCAAGACTGAAGCCGAGAGGAAAAAGATGAACAAAGAAATTGTTGAACTCACAAAGGCCCTTAGTGTCTTGCGAAACGAGAAAATTGAGTGGCACTCACGATTGCACATGGATGTGTCTCAACTGTGTGGCAGGAGAAACGACGAAATTGATTGCAAGGCAGAACTTGCTCGAAGAAGAGCTCAAGAGGAAAAACGTCAGAAGGCTGTGGCGAGAGTGAGCAAGCCGAAAGCTATCAAAGATCGCCGCCTTCAGAATATCGCTGCTGATCCCACTCCTCTGGACTCCCATGTGCCCTTGCAGCAGGTTCCACCTTCTCCACCTCAGGAAGATGAACCCATGCAGCAAGCTGCCACTGGGGAGATCATCATTCTTGCGCCAGTAGCCCAAGAGCAACATGAAGTTGTTGATATTTTTCTCGAAAGAATTGGTGAGGAAAATGCACCTCCAAAGCAGAAATCCCCAGTTGACGAAATTGATGAAGAGATTGAAGTTGAGAAGGAAAATCCATCGCCGCCGAGAAAAGAGCAAGCAGAGCCCTCCGAGCCGAATAAGGAGGAAAATGACAAGATTGAGGGGGAGCTCAATGCTTCCCGAGAGAAAACACCCCCGGTCACATCATCTGGTGCCCCTACCTAGATGGATGTTGATCCTGCTCCTCACGCCACTGCTTCCCAGTTGGTAGAGGAAGAAAAGAAATCTGATGAGCCGATGGCTCGAGAAGAAGCTGTCCCACCAGTTATGACTCAAGCGTCTGAGAAAGAGGTCGTTGTGTCTCCAGCCGAAGAAAGAGCAATGAAAGAAAATGCCCTTGAGTCCGAAAGTCAAAAGAATGCCGAAGGAGTTCCGGCGAGCAAGAACAGTAGTCATTCAAGTTCTTCAAAGCCATCTGCACGAGAAAAATCGAGGAAGCCTCGTGCTCCTCTCAAGCCTATTGAGGAAGGTGTGCCTGCGCCTGATGATGATCGCGCCCAGTCTATGGCCGATGAAGAACCGCTGAGAAACCCACTGGAAACCTTCCCTCTCTTTTCTGTTGATGATGGCCCGAATGGTCCAGCTTTCAATGAGCAGTTTCATCGTTCGAAACTTGCATTCTTTGGGACCAGCCCATACGATGGAGAAAGAACTTCCTTGTCACCAAGGTTCTGGACAAAGGAACAGGCAGTGTATTATGCTCGCATTCTATATGGCAAGAATCGCATCTTCAAGCATAAGATTCTGGATTTCGCTGAGCTCGAAAGAATACCTTGCTTCCATCACACAATTGAGCAGATTGAGCAGGTCTTCCTGAAGAGTTTCATGCGTTTCAATCATGGCTGGAATCGTGAAGTTATTCTTCAGTTCTATGCTACTCTTTATATCTCAGGGGACCTTGCCAACATCAGTACTTGGATCCTCGAATGGATGACCGAGGAAGAAAAGATAAAATGCTCGGCTGACCAGTTTTTGGCACTGTTGAATCTTCCTCGATGCAAATTTGATGCCTCATGCGAGCACAGACTGCACTTCTGGGAAGTATCCGAAGCTGAACTTCACATGCTAATGGACCCCAAACTTGTTGGAGATGAGTGTACCGAGGCAAATCCCAAGAATTTGTCCTATGAGAACAAAGTTTTGTTCTATATTCTCTGCAACTCTCTCACGCCAACTAACCGGCCCGAAACCATTCATGGCATTGTGGCAAATACTCTTCAAGCAATAGCTCATGGCATTCGGTTTGACATTCCAGATCTTCTCATTCGCAACTTGGCCTATGCAGCTGATAGCCCTCAAGTCTTGAAGCCATATGCACCATGGGTCATGTTCGCCATTGAGCAAATATCGAGAAAAAGTTCTTCTGCCCATATGTCCCGAAAGTTTTCATGCCACCCGTCCGAGACACTCTCCGAATTGTGAAGGATATTGGCAAAGGAAAGACACCTATTGATGCCACTGCTCCTGCCTCTGCTAGAGCTCCAAAGGTCAAGAAGGTCACAGTTGAAAATCCTCGTGAAGAAAATCCCTCTCTGTACGAGATTTGTCTTCGCACTCAGCAAGCCCTGGAGAGTCACATCAAGCTCGACCGCAAAGAAAAAGTGGAAATGATGACTGAGATCAATCTGCTTCACAATTATGCTCGTCAAGCTCTGTTGTATGAGAAAGAACAGAAGAAGCACTCGTGGATCCTTCTGCGCAAGCATTATTCTCATAAACAACTATCTACCAAGGGCATCGAGAAAGATTATGATCATCTGGAGTTGTTTGAAGTTCCTCGCATCCGAAGGCAAACCCCAGTGCTTCCTCAACGTTCTGCCTCCACCGACCTGATGTTTGTTGAACCTGATGATGTACTTGAAGACACAGTAGGCACCTTGATATTCAAGCCAGATGCGCCTCGCGCTGCTACTCCCGAAGCTGATCCCGAAGCCCATGCTGCATCTTCAACTACTGTTTCGGCCTCGACCATCGCTCGTTCTGCTTCGCCGAACAGCTCAAGCTTTGGAGATTCTTCGGACGAGTAGTTCCTCACATGCGTTCTCTTTCCTTTTTTTGACACTTGTTAACAAAAAGGGGGAGAAGAACATCAAGAAGATAGAAAAGCGGGTTATTTGCAGGGTGTTTCCATTCGCCATTTGCTCTTCTTTCAAACTATTTGCTTTTGGTACTCTTGGTTGTGGAACTTAATCTCACCGCCTGTGGTGATGGTATACTGCGTCGTCATGTACCGTTAATAACCCCTGCAAAGCTATATTTGCTTCCAGTTATTTGTTTTGCAGGTGCTATCGAATGCTTACTTCCTTGCAATGATTATCCTCGATACTTATCTATCGTGCAAGGATAATTGAAATCGCATAAATCTTACTCCTATGCCTATCTTTCGCTATCTAACGATGCAGGAGAAGAAAGGTTGCTTCTGAGCAGATTGCTCTGATTCACATGCTGTTTTCCTCGCATATTTCTGTCCTATCATCTTTGTTGCAGGAAAACCTCGACTGATGCATATCCACTCCGAGCAACATACTTATGAATCCTTTGCTCTGATTATTCATCAAATATCCAACTTGCAGGGAACTTATATCTCGTGTGGAATTAAATTGTGTTCTGAGAAAATGTTCATGGCGTATCCTTTGCCACAACGTTTTTCAAGTTATCTTGGCTATCTAACTAATCTATGTCAAAAGCTGTGTGTGGCAGAAAATACCTCAGACACCGAGGAGTGCATTGGATTAAACTATGAAGAAGATCATCTGCCAATGTCACTCATACGAAGATTCACCTCGCTACCTTCCATATCTTCTATGCTCACTCCAATCAGAATGATGCATATCTTCAGGGGGAGCGTGTTTTATCTTCGTATTTATCTCTCGTCTCTCACCTTCCTTCACATTCCATTTCATTATTTTATCTATCTTTCGATGTGTTCTGTTTTGTCAACAATCGTCCAAAAAAAGGGAGATTGTTGGTACAATACTTGCCCTCTTGTATTTTGGAGATTGTTGACAGAAACATGCACGGACTGATTTGTTTGCTAGTGCACACAGAGAGAAATAGTCCATGCAGTGCCGAAGAGAATGCTGTCTCAGGTGTACAGTTCGAGGAACTTCACCGAAGAACATCTGCACCGCAGAGAAGAATGAGCTACATCCTTTGAAGACTTGTAGACGAGAAGAATGACGTGAAGAAGTTGACCCCTCGAAAATTTACTGCTGACGTGAAGCAATTGGTTCGGTGTTTAGGTCCGAAGAAAATTGACTGCAGCGATGGAAGACGAAGACGAACTGAAGACGTAGCATTCTTTTCGTTGTTCTTCTTTCATTCATTTGAGTCATAGGACCCCCGTACTATTAAGACGGGTATAGGTTCTCGAAGCTTAGATCCGCTGTAATGCTTAGCCCAAAACCTATGCGAGACTGAGAGGAATATCTTTATGTTTCGAATGATTACCTGCCAGCAGAAGACGTTGTCCTTCGGTGCTGCAGAAGATATCTTTCGAACTGAGGAGTTAGCATTACTTGCTTTGCACGTAATGTTACCGTTGTGCTCAATTCCGACCGTTGGACTCGTGTCGTTCGGCCGTTGGCTGCTCCACATGTCCAATTTGGTCATTTCCCATCTGGGAAGGCTGCGGCTATAAATAGCCACCCCGCTCCAACGTTGCCCGTTGGCTGCTCCGCTTAAGATCTCTCAGAAGATTGATTGAGCATCCCCTCTCCGAGTGATTTGAGTTTAAGATCCATCGAGAGAAAAATCAAGAGCCCAAACTTAGACATTGGTTGAGCATCACAGTAGTTCCGAGTTAGAGTTCTTGTACCTATTACTCTTGAGAGCTGCGCACTCACTAGACGGATATGTGTCAGCTCGAGTGTCGAAGAGTAATTGTCTTCACCGAGCAAGATCTTCAGCAACCAAGAGTCATTGTGGTTCGCGAAGAGGTCTGTCGAAGGTTTGGAGATCGCCGACAAGTATCTACCACGAGCGAAATCAACTGGAGTCTGATCAGCTCCGAGTTGAAGGAGAATAGGGCGAGGAGAGTTTATCCTTTGTGTTAAATCACAACCCCTCCAACCAGACGTAGTCCTTTGGCAGAAGGGCGAACTGGTCTACCAAATTCTTCTGTCGCCATCGAGCACCACAGGTTCGCTTTACATTATTGCATTTCCTTCAGCAGTTAACATTCGTGCTCAGTGCCGATAGTTGTATCTGATCAATCATAGTTCATCAATTGCCTGTCGTATTATCATCGTATTTTCCATCGCCTCAAGATAATTTATTTCTCATCGTAGTATTGTATGACTGTGTAATCTCAATTTGTGCTGTATTCATTCACCTTGTCACCATTTCCCGTGCATCTTCATCGCAGTTCATATCTAGTTTTCTCTCGTGATTTTGCATCTGATCATATGTTGCATTACCATCATACATGTCAGACTTGTGATATTCATCGCTCGATCAAATTGCCGCTCTCCACATTGATAGATATGGTCTTCTATTGCGAGCTTAATTAAGTGCCTTGCTACCGAACCTTATTTCCGCTGCTGTGTTTGGGTTCGGTTCAAAACATTCGCAAGAATTTTTGAATCTCCCATTCACCCCCCCTCTGGTCGATATACTCTCGGTCCTAACAAGAATCCGGGTAGTGTATTGATGTGGTGCCTAGCTAGATGGACTTGTGTGTGCTCTCTCACCTCAATCAAAATACTGGTAGTTGTAGTACAGGTTAGCCAAAGGTCAAAGTTGGCACTCTGCAATATACCCCACAATCCCCTTCTTTGATACCTGATACTCCCTCAATTTATTTATACAAGGCCACTATGGAAAATACACTTTGCAACTATACAAGGCCACCAACAGTAATCGAGACAAAAGTTAATGATATTTCCTGGTACTAGCAACCTGTTTACTACTTGCATGCATGCAGTCATAATGACACTCCACTCAACTTTCTATCCCTTCCTTGCATGCACGCGGTGTATTTATGATCCCAGTAAATGAAAAGAAAAGTTGGTTTACAAAGCAAGGCATTAAATTTTACATTGGTACTTGTAATATAAGTTTGTGGCCTTGTATACAAAAATGGAGGGAGTACATGTCTCCGATGTATCTATAATTTTTGATTGTTTCATGCTGTTATCATACAACTTTTACATATTTTTGGCAACAATTTATATTATTTCTATTTGGACTAACTTATTAACCCACTGCCAAAGGCCAGTTCCTGTTTTCTATCGTATTTTGGGGGGTTTTGGTGAAAAATTCACGGAGCCGGAATGACTTGAAAATTTACGTGGATTTTTTGTGGAATATACCTGAATTTTTGGCACAACAATCAACGCAAGACGAGGCCCGTGGGCCTCACAAGCCAGGGGGTGCGCCTACCACCTTGGGAGCGCCATGTGTCCTTGTGGCCCAACCGTAAGTCGGTTGGAGCTCTCCTTCAGGTGCAAGGAAGCTAATTATGAGGAAAAAATTGTGTTAAAATTTGAACCCGATTAGAGTTATGGATCTCTGGCTATTTAAGAAATGGTGTTCGGCCAGAAAACGGCAGTGGAAAATAGAGAAGAAACCCAAGAGAAGAGAGAGAGAGAGAGAGAGAGAGAGAGAGAGATCCAATCTTGGAGGGGCTCCCGCCCCTCGGGGGCCATGGAGACCAAGGACCAGAGGGGGAACCCTTCTCCCATTTAGGGGGGAGGCCAAGCAAGAAGAAGAAGAAGGAGGGGGCTCTCTTCCTCTCTTCTCTCGTGACGATGATCTACTCCAACAACTTCGCCACCATCATCACCAACTTTCTCTACCTCTATGCAGCGGTGTAACCTCTCTCACCCCACCATAATCTCTACTTGAACATGGTGCTCTATGCTATATATTATTATCCAATGATGTGTTGCACCTCTATGATGTTTGAGTAGATTTCTTTTGTCGTGTGGGCCAATTGTGGTATGGTATGGTTGATATGAGTTATATGTTATTATGGTGCTGTCCTATGGTGCCCTCCATTGTCGCGCAAGCGTGCGGGATTCCCACTGTAGGGTGTTGCAATATGTTAATGATTTTCTTATAGTGGGTTGCAGGAGCGACAAAAACCGATACCCGAGTTCATGAGTTGTTGCATATGGGATCAAAAGGGGACTTTTAACTTAATACTATGGTTGGGTTTTACCTTAATGAATCTTTAGTAGTTGTGGATGCTTGCTAGAGTTCCAATCATAAGAACATGTGATCCAAGTATGGAAAGTATGTTAGCTTAAGGCTCTCCCTCATATCGCATGATAAGTATCAGTATCGTGTCATATTCAATTGCCTTGGGACAAAACTTTTCTTATTTTTCTTCAAAAAACCTTTAATTTATTATACTTTTATTTAAACAACAACTAACTCTTTATTATCTTGCAAAGCTATCTTTTTATTCCCGCAAAGTACTTCTAGTTTAATTCATGCAAAGTAGTTTTATTTCTTGTATCTAGGTAAAGCAAGCGTAGTGTGCATAGAGTTTTATCGGTGGTCGATAGACTTGAGAATATATTAATTCTACCTTTAGCTCCTCATTGGGTTTGACACTCTTATTTATCGAAAAGGCTACAATTGATCCCCTATACTTGTGGGTTATCAAGATCTGATGCATAAGTAGATAGTTGTGATGTAAGTCTTGCTAAGTACCTTCGTGCTCACGGTTGCTTAATTATGTTGTTGTAGAGGAGACCACCATCTCAGTAGTGGTTTCCATGTGGAGTTCGATGTTGACGGAGTAGTTTGGGAATCCCCGACATCAGTATGGTTCCTCTAGGAGGGTCTTTGTTTATTTTCAGGCTTCTTAAGCCGTATGTTTGTACACAGATATATTTGTTTCCATTGTTGCTTGTATGCTTTGTGTGTTGGGTCATGTGACCCTTGCCTGTAATGACTATGTTATGTATGGCTCTTCCGAGCCTGATCTATTTCTTTGAGTCATAGAGTTATGTTGTGATTCCATGTTGTACCAACACATACGTGCATAATGTTTGTATGCTTTGAAATGCATTGTTATGTGTGGGGTTCGACACCTAGTTGTACACGGTTGGTAGCCTTTCTTACTGGGAAATGCCTCTTTGTGCTTCCACTGAGCCCAGGTAGCTCGCTACTGCTCCGAAACATATAGATTGATCGACATGTATTCTACATTGCTCATGTGTCTGTCCCTGTATCAACGGGGAAATATCTCGATGTGTTTCCTCGAGTCCTTGTAGCTTGCTACGATTCAGTTACATATGTTGATGATCGACACGTGCTCTGCCAGGTTACCTATGTCTGTCCCTGTACGATTGTGCCACCTTGGTTTATAACTAATCATGTCGAGCTGGGTTCTCTAACATATAGTTGCTAGCGACATATTCATATAAGTGAGCCAAAAGTCGCAAACGGTCAGGCCCAGGTAAGGTGGCAGCCGATTGTACCATGCGTGATGACTCGCATGCTTATATGATATGTTACCTGATATGTCTCCAACGTATCTACAATTTTTGATTGTTCCATGTTATTATAATATCAATCTTGGATGTTTTATATACATTTACAAGCAATTATATATCATTTTTTGGGACTAACCTATTAACTTAGTGCCCAGTGCCAGTTGCTGTTTTTTGCCTGTTTTTGGTTTTCCAGAATATCAGTACCAAATGAAGTCCAAATGCCACAAAACTTTTTGGAGATTTTTTTGGACATAAGAGACACTAGAAGCTTCGGGAGAGGGCCAGAAGACAGAGGAGGTGGCCACGAGCCACCAGGGCGCGCCCCAGGGGGGGTGGCACGCCCTGGTGCCTCGCGGGCCCACCTCTGCTCCGTTTGACCTAATTCCACCTCTATAAATTCTCTAAAAACGGGAAACCAACAGAGGAGTCCACGAAATATTTTTTCCGCCGCCGCAAGTTCCTGTTCTCGAGAGATCCCATCTGGAGGCCTTTTCCGGCACTCTGCCGGAGGGGGATTCGATCACGAAGGGGCTCTACATCAACCTTGCTGCCCTTCCGATGATGCGTGAGTAGTGTACTACAAACCTTCAGGTCCATAGTTAGTAGCTAGATGGCTTCTTCTCTCTTTTTGATCCTCAATACAATGTTCTCCTCGATGTTCTTGGAGTTCTATCCGATGTAATCACTTTTTGCGGTGTGTTTGTTGGGATCCGATGAATTGTGAGTTTATGATCAGATTATCCATGAATATTATTTGAGTTTTCTCTGAACTCTTTTATGCATGATTGTTATAGCTTTGTATTTCTCTCTAATCTATTGATTTGGTTAGGCCAACTAGATTGATTTATCTTGCAATGGGAGAGGTGCTTTGTAATGGGTTCGATCTTGCGGTGCTCAATCCTAGTGACAGAAAGGGACATGACACGTATGTATCGTTGCTATTAAGGGTAAAAAGATGGGGTTTATTCATGCGTAAGTTTACTTTGTCTACATCATGTCATCTTGCTTAAGGCGTTACTCCGTTCTTTATGAACTTAATACTCTAGATGCATGCTGGATAGCGGTCGATGTGTGGAGTAATAGTAGTAGATGCAGAATCATTTCAGTCTACTTGTCTCGGACGTGATGCCTATATACATGATCATTGCCTTGGATATCGTCAGGATTATTTGCTTTTCTATCAATTGCCCAACAGTAATTTCTTCACCCACCGTATACTATTTTCAAGAGAGAAGCCTCTAGTGAAAACTATGGCCCCCGAGTCTACCTTAATCATATATTGAAAATCCTAAAAATACCTTCCTGCAATTTTACTTTATTTATTTTATTTTGTATTTTTGTTTGATCTATCTATCTATCACCATACATTTTTATCTTGCAATTAACCGCCAAGGGATTGACAACCCCTTGTTCGCGTTGGGTGCGAGGATTTGTTGTTTTGTGTGCAGGTACTACTAACGAGTTGTTGCGTGATTCTCCTACCGGATTGATAACCTTGGTTTCATAACTGAGGGAAATACTTATCTCTACTGTACTGCATCATCCCCTCCTCTTCGGGGAAATCCCAACGCAACTCACAAGTAGCATTACCTTACAAACTATATAAGTTCGAGCCAAAAGACGCAAACGGTCCCGGCCAAGGTAATGGCGGCAGTTGTGTACCGTGCATGAGGACTCGTATTCTTATATGGTTTGTTCAGCTAGACCTATGTGCCTTATATCCTGGGTCCCAACAGCTGAGGACTGAGGATCCATCCTAGTATCTTTTGGGCCTGATGGGTGGAGACTTCGTATTTTAATAGGAGGATTTATAGCCACATCTTCCAGTTTCACATGCCGAGGTAGTAGGTACTCATTTCATATAATTACCTTTACATGTTACCTGTTTTAGAATTGTATGAGTACCTACTACCTTTTTAGGTAGTAGAACAAAAAGGTAGTCAGTACTCATACAGTTCTAAAAAAGGAAACATGTAATTACACGGTTCTAAAAAAGTGATAGGTACCTACCTAGCTTTGGAGAGCAATATAGGCCGACTTGGACCTTTAGATGGACGAAAATAAATGTTCCATCTACCATCAAGGGTGCCTATCAATTTTTTGGAAGGTTACGGTCACCAGAACCTTGTGTGATCATGAGATCTACAACATGGGATTTTCTATGTCTCAAGAAACAAGCACAACCCGGCAAAAAAGATGTTTTTAATGAAATTGCGATGAGTTAAACAACATAGTGAGCTCTTTAACTCATACCCCACACCTAACTTGAGCTTAATAAGTGTCTGGTTTGTTGGATCGTAATCGAATCCTAGAAAAAATGGTCTCATTTTATGTAAATAAGGGCCATGAATGGATTGTAGATTGGTTGCATGTATTGTCACAGAAGATAGAAACAATTGATTCCACTACTAAGAAGAACTGTTCACAGTCAAGTTGAATGATACTTTATTGGAATTTTTGGTGCATATGTATGTTGACGCTATCTTACACGCAGAACTTTTGTAGCATAAGATAATAACATGTATCCATCATTTCTTAGACGTTAGAGCAGCAACAAGTACCACCATGGTCTGAATGGCAGTGGCCATGCTTGAATTCAAAAAATGCACAGTGCTCCATGCATGGTCTGTCAGATACATAGTCTCCCTCGCAAGCTTTGAACTTCATACATAAGTTGGGGATTGGGGTTGGTTTTGGACCTACGCACAACAAATATATCAACATTAGAATATATAAATTACATAAGCTCATGAGTTAGTTTGAATTACACACGCAAAGGTATGTACATATGTTAATCCACAAATGATCAGGAAAATAGATAGAAAATGGTTGTACCTGCATGGCTTGATAGTAGAGTGCTAGACATCATTGTAAGAGCCACCAAGCATAAAGCTCGTGTGTTGCTCTTGGTAAGTCCCATGAGGAGTGGCTTGCTAATTCCTTCCTTCTACGTATGATTGTCCTTGTAGTTTATATTGTCAACATACGTCTTATGTGTGGGTGTTTATATAAGCATGACCAGACCATGGAGGATTAGTCCTCACCTTTCTATTTTTGGATGGAATTTATTAGTATCTAAATAAACCAAAGCATATCTTGTGGATAACTTGTTATTGATTGGTTCTAATTTTTTAAACAAATTAGCATTAAAAATGCTATAACTATCACAGTAAAATGTATCTTCAGATAGGTCGCTATGTGCCCAAAAAGGTGGATTGTTATTTTCTTCTAATGTTTGACTGCCAGAATTAGTTAGTGTTAAATAATGTCAAAGCAGGGCCGGCCTAGGCAGGAGTGGAGACGGCCAGGGGCCCGACCAAACTAGAGGCCCTGGCCCAGTCCATATGTGCATATATCAAAAAATCCAAGAAAGAAAAAGAAGCCTCAGAGGCCCATCTACCATTGCACGCTCAACTCTCGATCCATGTTTCAATAACTGTGCAGTGCATCGGTCAATCATTTTGCACCCACAGCCATCGCTCATCTTCCTTCATTTTTTTGGTGTTCTCAAACCTGAATCTCAGTCTGGCCATTGATTTTCTTTGATAGCTACTTTTTGGAATCCAAGCAACTAGTAAATTAATTGAATCTCAATTTTTTTTTACAAAATTAATATATTGGGAAATTATCTGAGGCCAATTATGTGACAGGAGAGACTAAATGGTTTAGCCATATTGAGAAGAACACGTATGATAATATTGATCTTGACACCTCATTAATTTTGCATTTGAAAATACATGAAGGGGTCATTTTCTCATTATTATTAGAAGCTTAGAGGTTAGTTAGAATACTATTTCTTTTTGTTTGTGCTCCATGACCTCTACGATGTTTGGTTCAGAATAGAAGTAAGAAACTATTATCAAATATTATTCTAACAAAATTTATTGTTGTTTATGGCTTTAGTGAAAACTAGATGATACCCCGAGCGTTGCTCCGGAAATTGGTTGCAGTATATTGCTTTAATGAGTTTTGAATATCCAAAATTTGAATATGAGAATGAAGACTAAAAATACGTATGGTTTATTCTGTTTGATTCTTATATAGTTGTAAAATAATTATATAATATAAATAGTATTTTTCATGCATGTTGAGAGAAATAAAAAAAGTGGGTAGATGAAGTGGTATGTAAGCATGTTGAGAGAAGTAAGGGCCTCTTTGATTCAAAGGATTCTATAAGATTTCGGAGGATTGAAATCCTTAGAATTTTTTTCTACGTTGGTTGTTTTATTCATAGGATTGGATTCTATAGGAATTTTTTCTAAGGAATCATTTGTACTACATTCCATGGGAAATCTAGCATCCACTCCAACCTCTTGGGAAAATTCCTTTGCTTTTCCTGTGATGCAATCAAACGACTTCAAATCATGTAGGATTCGAATGGGCATGCCATCCCATTCCTATGTTTCACCTATTCTTATGATTTGTCAATCCTGTGAATCAAAAGAGGCCCTTAGTAGTGGGGTTGCATGTTCAAAGAAATAAAATTAGTGTGATTGATGATGTGGCATGTGTGGTAAGGTGGCATCTATGCATGTTGAGATTAACAGAAGTAGTGGGGATCAACTACTTAAGTATACAAGATTTTCCTGTTGATGTATGTAGTCAGTTTCTTTTTCTCCGCTGCAGCAGTTGATCCCCATCCATGGAGTTTGCCCCGTGGCCTCCAAAATTCAAGGAGCATTGTTGTCTTATAGTATATCATTCAAGGAGCTGGTGGAGCATCATCGTCTGGCGTGCCACTGTCCGAGGAGAAGGAGGAGGAACTGATGACCCCCGCCATGCGACTGGGGGCGCGGGCCTGCTCCCGCGTGGGCCGTGCAGCTCTCTCCGCTGCCGTCACCTTCTGCATCAGCAACCTCTTCGACTCTCCCATACCTCCGGCGACCTCGAGGAGGAGCTCCTGCCCTGGTGGGCCCTAGCTCCTCGTTGTTCGGCGCGGACAAGCTCGAGGACACCACGACGAGTTTAGCCCAGTTGATGCAGTCGTCATCGCTGTCTGATACAGAAAATATGGAGAAACATAGATTTACAAATTGACATGCTCTAATTTGTAAAAATTGCCATGCTATACTTTATAAAACTGTCATCCTCTAATTTATAAATTTACCATTCATAAAATAATGAGAAGGCATAAATTTGCCAGAATAATAAATCTGATAGTATACAAAAAAAGAATTTGCCATGGTCTGTAGAATAAATTTGTCATGATTGTTTATCTGAAAGCCTTTAGTCAAACAAGTTGGGGTAGGCTAGAGCTGAAACCCATAAGATCTCACAACCAACCCATGGTTCTGCACATGGATAGCTGGCTTCCACGCACCCCTGTCCATGGCTAGTTCTTTGGTGTTATTCCAGTCCTTCAGAAATCACAATTTGCCAATCTAGTGATAGAAAACTAACAAATGCACATAAATCCTAAATTTGCCAGCCAAATACCAACAGAAAAGTAAGAATTGTATAAAGCACTTCAAAAAAATGTGAAAATTTTCCATGGTGAACTCCTATGAGATGCCACCTGAACCAAAGAGTCCCCCACAACTTAAGAAATTCCTAAAACTTGCCATCTTATTAAAACTTTCACATACACAAGAACAAAAGAGGAAATTCTAGTTTATAGAGGGCAACCATAAGAATTGCTAGCTAAAACCGCCAGAAATTGGAGGAAAAATGTTGTTGTTGAAAAATCGCCAGTACATGTAATGTACAATTCCATGGAAAAAAGTATCTTCAGTTGCCATGGCAAAAAAAGGTTTTTGTCATGCAAAACATATGTAGTTGCCATGTAGACGTAATGCTTAGTTGCCATGGCAAAAAACTACCATCAATTGCCATGGCAAGCACAAGAAGATAGATTTGCCATCGCAACACTGATACGTCTCCAACGTATCTATAATTTTTGATTGTTCCATGCTTTTATAGTATCAATCTTGGATGTTTTTATATGCAATTATAGGCAATTATATATCATTTTTGGGACCAACCTATTAACCTAGTTCCCAGTGCCAGTTGCTGTTTTCTGCTTGTTTTTGGCTTTTCAGAAAATCAATATCAAACGAAGTCCAAATGCCACGAAACTTTTTAGAGATTTTCGTCTGGACATAAGAAACCTTGGAAGCTTCGGGATGAGGCCAGAAGCCTCACGGAGGCTTCACAAGGCAACAGGGCGCGCCGTGTTGCCTTGTGGGGCCCACGTGCCTCCGTCTGACCTAATTCCACTTCTATAAATTCAGAAATATTCGGAAACCACCGAGGAGCCAGAAGAAAAAACCTTTCCGCTGCCGCAAGCCTCTGTTCTTCCGCGATCCCATCTGGAGGCCTTTTCCGGTACTCTGCCGGAGGGGGAATCGATCACGGAGGGCTTCTACATCAACCTTGCTGCCCCTCCGATGATGTGTGACTAGTTTACCACAGACCTACGTGTCCATAGTTTGTAGCTAGATGGCTTCTTCTCTCTCTTTGATCTTCAATACCATGTTCTCCTTGATGTTCTTGGAGTTCTATCCGATGTAATCTTCTTTTGCGGTGTGTTTGTTGGGATCCGATGAATTGTGAGTTTATGATCGGATTATTCATGAGAAATATTTGAGTCTTGTCTGAGGCATTCATATAGAGTCATATTTTGTTCTAAGTATCGAGTTGTAATGTCGAGTTGTAAGTAAATAAAAGTGTGATGATCATCATTATTAGAGCATTGTCCCAGTGAGGAAAGGATGATGGAGGCTATGATTCCCCCACAAGTCGGGATGAGGCTCCGGACGAAAAATAAAATAAATAAAATAAAATAAAATAAAAAGAGGCCAAATGAGCCCACGAAAAATATATATGAGAGAATAAGAGAGAAGGGACAATGTTACTATCCTCTTTTTCCACACTTGTGCTTCAAAGTAGCACCATGTTTTTCATATAGAGAGTCTCATATGTTATCACTTTCATATACTAGTGGGAATTTTTCATTATAGAACTTGGCTTGTATATTCCGATGATGGGCTTCCTCAAATGCCCGAGGTCTTCATGAGCAAACAAGTTGGATGCACACCCACTTAGTTTTCATTGTTGAGCTTTCATACACTTATAGCTCTTAGTTCATCCGTTGCATGGCAAACCCTACTCCTCGCATAAACATCAATTGATGGGCATCTCCATAGCCCATTGATTAGCCGCGTTGATGTGAGACTATCTTCTTCTTTTTTACTTCCCCTTATTATCTCTATCATCATATTCTATTCCACCCATAATGCTATGTCCATGGCTTGCGCTCATGTATTGCGTGGGGGTTGAAAAAGCTGAAGCGCGTTAAAAAGTATGAACCAATTGCTCGGCTTGTCATCGGGGTAGTGCATGATAAATACTTTGTGTGAAGAAGATGGAGCATGACAGGATTATATGATTTTGTAGGGATAATTTATTTTAGCATCGTTATTTTGAAGGGCATGATTGTTTGTTAGTATGCCTGAGTATTGATGTCTTTATATCAAATTATAGACTATTGCTTTGAATCATTTGGATCATAATATTCATACCGTAAAAGAGATTACATGATGAACATGTTAGGTAGCATTCCACATCAAAAATTCTATTTTTATCATTTACCTACTTGAGGACGAGCAGGAATTAAGCTTGGGGATGCTTGATATGTCTCCAACGTATCTATAATTTTTGATTGTTCCATGCTATTATAGTATCAGTCTTGGATGTTTTTATATACAATTATATGCAAATATATATCATTTTTTGGGACTAACCTATTAACCTAGTGCCCAGTGCCAGTTGTTGTTTTCTGCTTGTTTTTGGCTTTTGAGAAAATCAATATCAAACGAAGTCCAAATGCCACGAAACTTTTTGGAGATTTTTTTCCGGACATAAGAAACCTTGGAAGCTTCGGGACGAGGCCAGAAACCTCACGGAGGCTTCACAAGGCAACAGGGCGCGCCCTAGGGGGGTAGGCGCGCCGTGTTGCCTTGTGGGGCCCACGTGCCTCCGTCTGACCTAATTCCACTTCTATAAATTCACAAATATTCAGAAACCACCGAGGAGCCAGAAGAAAAAACCTTTCCGCTGCCGCAAGCCTCTGTTCTTCCGCGATCCCATCTGGAGGCCTTTTCCGGTACTCTGTCGGAGGGGGAAACGATCACGGAGGGCTTCTACATCAACCTTGCTGCCCCTCCGATGATGTGTGAGTAGTTTACCACAGACCTACGGGTCCATAGTTAGTAGCTAGATGGCTTCTTCTATCTGTTTGATATTCAATACCATGTTCTCCTTGATGTTCTTGGAGTTCTATCCGATGTAATCTTCTTTTGCAGTGTGTTTGTTGGGATCCGATGAATTGTGAGTTTATGATCAGATTATTCATGAGAAATATTTGACTCTTCTCTGAACTCTTTTATGCATGATTCAATATAGCTTTGTATTTCTCTCCGATCTATCGATTTGGTTTCGCCTACTAGATTGATTTATCTTGCAATGGGAGAGGTGCTTTGTGATGGGTTCAATCTTGCGGTGCTCAATCCCAGTGACAGAAAGGGACACGACATGTATTTGTATTGTTGCCATTAAGGATAAAAAGATGGGGTTTATTAAAATTACTTGAATTTGCTTCTCAACATCATGTCATCTTGCTTAAGGCGTTACTCTGTATTTATTAACTTAATACTCTAGATGCATGCTGGATAGCGGTCGATGAGTGGAGTAATAGTAGTAGATGCAGGCAGGAGTCGGTCTACTTGTCTCGGACGTGATGCCTATATACATGATCATTGCCATGAATCCGTCATAATTATTTTCTTTTCTATCAATTGCCCAACAGTAATTTGTTTACCCATCGTATGCTATTTGTTCGAGAGAGAAGCCTGTAGTGAAAACTATGGCCCCCGGGTCTATTTAATCATATATAAAATACCAAAAATACCTTGCTGTAATTTATTTACTTTTATTTAGCTTAGTAATTTACTTTATCAATTTATCTCTATCAGACTTAATCGTTGCAAATAACCGCTAAGAGGATTGACAACCCTCTTATTTGCGTTGGGTGCAAGTGTTTGCTTGTGTGTGTAGGTGATGTTCACCGGATTTTGTCGTGGTTCTCCTACTGGATTGATAACCTTGGTTCTTAACTGAGGGAAATACTTATCTCTACTATACTGCATCATCCTCTCCTCTTCGGGGAATTACCAACGCAGCTCACAAGTAGCAGGAAGAATTTATGGCGCCGTTGCTGGGGAGACATCACCAAAATTTATCAAGTACCTTCGCACAAACTATCAATCACTTGCATTTATTTTATTTGCCTTTTTATTTGCATTTGCCTCTCGTTTTCATCTCCCCCACTTCTAATTTTTTTACAAAAACACAAAAATATTTTTATTTGCTTGTTTGCTAGTTTGTTTGCTTGCTTTGCCACTATGTCTGAAGAAAATACAAAATTGTGTGACTTTTCAAATAGTAATAATGATGATTTTATTAGTACCCCTATTGCTCCACCCGCCACTAGTGCGGAGTTATGTGACATTAATGCCGCTTTGCTCAATCTTGTTATGAAAGAACAATTTTCTGGTAGTCCTAATGAAGATGCTGCATTCCATCTTAATACTTTCGTTAAATTATGTGATATGCAAAAGAAAAAAGATGTGGATAATGATATTGTTAAACTGAAATTATTTCTATTCTCACTACGAGATCGTGCTAAAACTTGGTTTTCATCCTTGCCTAGAAATAGTATTGATTCATGGGATAAATGTAAGGATGCTTTTATTACTATGTATTTTCCTCCCGCTAAGATTATTTCTCTAAGAAATCAAATTATGAATTTTAAGCAACTAAAGCATGAACATGTTGCACAATGTTGGAAGAGAATGAAATTGATGATAAGAAATTGCCCAACTCATGGTTTAAACTTATGGATGATCATACACAATTTTTATGCGGGACTAAACTTTGTTTCTAGAAGTTTGCTAGACTCTGCCGTAGGTGGTACTTTCATGTAAATTACACTAGGAGAAGCTACAAAACTCCTAGATAATATTATGGCAAATTATTCTCAATGGCACACCGAAAGAACTCCAACTGGTAAGAAGGTAAATTCTGTTGAAGAAATTAATACTTTGAGTGATAAGATGGATGCTATTATGAAAATGCTTGCTAGTAAGAATGCTCATGTTGATCCTAATGATGTGCCTTTGTCTACTTTGATTGAGAAAAATAATGATGCTATTGATGTGAATTTTATATCTCGAAACAATTTCAACAACAATGCTTATAGGGGTAATTTTAATGCTAGACCGTTTCCCGGAAATTCCTCTAATAATTATGGTAATTACTATGGTAATTCTTATAATAATAGTAATAGGATACCCTTTGATCTTGAAAGTAATATTAAAGAATTTATGAATTCTCAAAAGAATTTCAATGCTATGATAGAAGAAAAATTGAATAGAGTTGATGAAATGTCTAGGAACATGGATAGAATTGCTCATGATGTGGAAAATCTCAAGATTAAAATTTTGCCACCTAAAATTGATATAAATGAGTCTATTAAAGCCATCCATGTCTCCATTAATGAAAGCAAATAAAGAACCGCTAGGTTGAGAGCTAAGTGGGAATTCCTAGAAAAGGCTATTCCACCTGGTTTTTACCATAGTAATGATGAAGATATTAAAATGATTGGTGTCACTCCTATTGAATCTTTATTTAGTAATATAAAACTTGATGAAAAGGGGACTGAGGATGAGTCAACTTTATCTAGAGGGCGTCCCAATTGCTTGAAGGGTGATGATCTTAATGATAAAAATGAAAAAAGTGGGTTTGGAGAGGTAAAAACTTTAAATAGCGATGTGCCCACTACTTTGGATTACAAGGACTTTAATTATGATAGTTGCTCTTTCGTTGAATGCATGTATTTGTTACAATCCATGATTAATTCTCCAAATGCTTATGAACAAAACAAAGCTTTCACTAAACATATTGTTGAAGCTATGATAAAAGCTCACGAAGAAAAACTTGAGTTGGAAGTCTCTATTCGTAGAAAGTTGTATGATGAATGGGAACCTACTATCAAAGTTAAAATTAAAAATTATGAATGCAATGCTTTATGTGATTTGGGTGCTAGCGTTTCTACTATTCCAAAATCTTTATGTGATGTGCTAGGCCTTACCGAAATAGATGAATGTTTCCTTAATTTACATCTTGCTGATTCTACTATTAAAAAGCCATTGGGTAGAATAAATGATGTGCTTATTCTTGCTAATAGAAATTATGTGCCCGTGGATCTTATTGTTCTTGATATTGAATGTAATCCGTCTTGTCCTATAATACTTGGTAGGCCCTTTTTATAAACTATTGGTGCTATTATTGATATGAAAGAAGGTAATATAAAATTTCAATTTCCAATAAGAAAAGGGATGGAACACTTCCCTAGAAAGAGAATTAAACCACCATATTAATCTATTATGAGAGCTACCTATGGATTTAGTACCAAGGATGACAACACTTGAAACTATGCATTATGCCTAGCTAGGGGCATAAAATAATAGCTCTTGTTGGGAGGCAACCCAATGAATAAAATAATTTTTGTTCTACTTTCTGTTTTTGTGTGATAACATGATTATACCCTCTGTTATGATTGTGTTTTTATCTTTTAATTAGTGTTTGTGCCAAGTAATGCTTTTGGGATGATTTGGAAGATAGTATGATAGATGCTGTTTGAAAACAGAAACTTTTGCGTTCAGTGCAGGAATTTTAGTTTTTCTCTGGAACATCAATAATTGCTGAATTGTTTACACAGTATTGAAACATGAATTTCCCACGTTACCCCAATTTTTCAGAATTTTTTGAGTTACAGAAGTATGACCATAATTCAGATCTTTACAGACTGTTCTGTTTTAGACAGATTCTGTTTTTGTTGCATAGTTTGCTTATTTTGATGTATCTATGGATCGTATCGGGGGGTATGAGTCATGGAGAATTTGGAGTACAGTAGTATTATGCCAATATTAAATATGAATCAATTTACTACAGCACATAGAGTTAAAGATTTTTATGTTATACTAATGGATCTCACGAGGTTTCTGTTGAGTTTTGTGTGCTGAAGTTTTCAAGTTTTGGGTGAGACTACGATGGATAAAGGAATAAGGAGTAGCAAGAGCCTAAGCTTGGGGATGCCCAAGGAACCCCAAGGTAATATTCAAGGAAGACTCAAGCGTCTAAGCTTGGGGATGCCCCGGATGGCATCCCCTCTTTCGTCTACAATCTATCGGTAACTCACTTGGAGCTATATTTTTATTCATCACATGATATGTGTTTTGCTTGGAACGTCTTGTGAAATAGTTTGTTTGCTTTTTAGTTTATCACAATCATCTTTTCTGAACACACCTTTTTGAGAGGGACACACATTATTCGGAATTTGTTAGAATACTCTATGTGCTTCACTTATATCTTTTGAGCTAGGCAGTTGCTCTAGTGCTTCCCTTATATCTTTTAGAGCACGGCGGTGGTTATATTTTAAAGAAATAGTTGCACTCTCATGATTCACTTATATCTTTTTGAGAGTCTAATAATTAGCAATGGCAATTTGCACATGTTAAAAGAATGGTCTTGATATGATAGGTATTCAAGAAGGATATAATAAAAACTTTCATGTAGATCACTGAATATGATAAAGTTGATTCCTTGCAATAGTTTTGCGATATTAAGATGGTAATATGGGGAAGGTACTAGTAGATGATTGTGGTTTAGTAATAATAATTGTGTTAAGGTTTGTGATTCCCGAAGCATGCACGTATGATCTGTCGTTATGCTAGGAAATTGGAGCATGATTTATTATTGATTGTCTACCTTATGAGTGGTGGTCGGGGACGAGCGATGGTCTTTTCCGACCAATCTATCCCCCTAGGGGCATGCATAGTAGTACTTAGCTTCGAGGGCTAATAAACTTTCGCAATAAGTATGTGGGTTCTTTATGACTAATGTGAGTCCATGGATTATACGCACTCTCACCTTTTCGCAACTTGCTAGCCTCTTCGGTACCGTGCATTGCCCTTTCTTACATCAAGAGTTGGTGCAAACTTCGCCGGTGCATCCAAACCCCGTGATATGATACGCTCTATCACACATAAGCCTCTTTATATCTTCCTCAAAACAGCCACCATACCTACCTATCATGGCATTTCCATAGCCATTCCGATATATAATGCCATGCAACTTCCACTGTTCTTTTTATATGACACACATCATCATTGTCATATTGCTTTGCATGATCATATAGCTGACATAGTATTTGTGGCAAAGCCACCGTTCATCATTTTTATACATGTTACTCTAGATCATTGCACATCCTGGTACACCGCCAGAGGCATTCATATAGAGTCATATTTTGTTCTAAGTATCGAGTTGTAATGTCGAGTTGTAAGTAAATAAAAGTGTGATGATCATCATTATTAGAGCATTGTCCCAGTGAGGAAAGGATGATGGAGGCTATGATTCCCCCACAAGTCGGGATGAGGCTCCGGACGAAAAATAAAATAAATAAAATAAAATAAAATAAAAAGAGGCCAAATGAGCCCACGAAAAATATATATGAGAGAATAAGAGAGAAGGGACAATGTTACTATCCTCTTTTTCCACACTTGTGCTTCAAAGTAGCACCATGTTTTTCATATAGAGAGTCTCATATGTTATCACTTTCATATACTAGTGGGAATTTTTCATTATAGAACTTGGCTTGTATATTCCGATGATGGGCTTCCTCAAATGCCCGAGGTCTTCATGAGCAAACAAGTTGGATGCACACCCACTTAGTTTTCATTGTTGCGCTTTCATACACTTATAGCTCTTAGTTCATCCGTTGCATGGCAAACCCTACTCCTCGCATAAACATCAATTGATGGGCATCTCCATAGCCCATTGATTAGCCGCGTTGATGTGAGACTATCTTCTTCTTTTTTACTTCCCCTTATTATCTCTATCATCATATTCTATTCCACCCATAATGCTATGTCCATGGCTTGCGCTCATGTATTGCGTGGGGGTTGAAAAAGCTGAAGCGCGTTAAAAAGTATGAACCAATTGCTCGGCTTGTCATCGGGGTAGTGCATGATAAATACTTTGTGTGAAGAAGATGGAGCATGACAGGATTATATGATTTTGTAGGGATAATTTATTTTAGCATCGTTATTTTGAAGGGCATGATTGTTTGTTAGTATGCCTGAGTATTGATGTCTTTATATCAAATTATAGACTATTGCTTTGAATCATTTGGATCATAATATTCATACCGTAAAAGAGATTACATGATGAACATGTTAGGTAGCATTCCACATCAAAAATTCTATTTTTATCATTTACCTACTTGAGGACGAGCAGGAATTAAGCTTGGGGATGCTTGATATGTCTCCAACGTATCTATAATTTTTGATTGTTCCATGCTATTATAGTATCAGTCTTGGATGTTTTTATATACAATTATATGCAAATATATATCATTTTTTGGGACTAACCTATTAACCTAGTGCCCAGTGCCAGTTGTTGTTTTCTGCTTGTTTTTGGCTTTTGAGAAAATCAATATCAAACGAAGTCCAAATGCCACGAAAATTTTTGGAGATTTTTTTCCGGACATAAGAAACCTTGGAAGCTTCGGGACGAGGCCAGAAACCTCACTGAGGCTTCACAAGGCAACAGGGCGCGCCCTAGGGGGGTAGGCGCGCCGTGCTGGCTTGTGGGGCCCACGTGCCTCCGTCTGACCTAATTCCACTTCTATAAATTCACAAATATTCAGAAACCACCGAGGAGCCAGAAGAAAAAACCTTTCCGCTGCCGCAAGCCTCTGTTCTTCCGCGATCCCATCTGGAGGCCTTTTCCGGTACTCTGTCGGAGGGGGAAACGATCATGGAGGGCTTCTACATCAACCTTGCTGCCCCTCCGATGATGTGTGAGTAGTTTACCACAGACCTACGGGTCCATAGTTAGTAGCTAGATGGCTTCTTCTCTCTCTTTGATCTTCAATACCATGTTCTCCTTGATGTTCTTGGAGTTCTATCCGATGTAATCTTCTTTTGCGGTGTGTTTGTTGGGATCCGATGAATTGTGAGTTTATGATCGGATTATTCATGAGAAATATTTGAGTCTTGTCTGAACTCTTTTATGCATGATTACATATAGCTTTGTATTTCTCTCCGATCTATCGATTTGGTTTGGCCAACTAGATTGGTTTATCTTGCAATGGGAGAGGTGCTTTGTGATGGGTTCAATCTTGCGGTGCTCAATCCCAGTGACAGAAAGGGACATGACACGTATTTGTATTGTTGCCATTAAGGATAAAAAGATGGGGTTTATTCATATTGCTTGAATTTGCTTCTCAGCATCATGTCATCTTGCTTAAGGCGTTACTCTGTTTTTATTAACTTAATACTCTAGATGCATGCTGGATAGCGGTCGATGAGTGGAGTAATAGTAGTAGATGCAGGTAGGAGTCAGTCTACTTGTCTCAGTCGTGATGCCTATATACATGATCATTGCCTTGAATCCGTCATAATTATTTGCTTTTCTATCAATTGCCCAACAGTAATTTGTTTACCCACCGTATGCTATTTGTTCCAGAGAGAAGCCTCTAGTGAAAACTATGGCGCCCCCGGATCTATTTAATCATATATAATAAACCAAAAATATCTTACTGCAATTTATTTACTTTTATTTAGTTTAGTAATTTACTTTATCAATTTATCTATGTCAGACTTAATCCTTGCAAATAACCGCTAAGAGGATTGACAACCCTCTTATTTGCGTTGGGTGCAAGTGTTTGCTTGTGTGTGTGTGTAGGTGTTGTTCACTGGATTTTGTCGTGGTTCCCTACTGGATTGATAACCTTGGTTCTTAACTGAGGGAAATATTTATCTGTACTGTACTGCATCATCCTCTCCTCTTTGGGGAATTACCAACGCAGCTCACAAGTAGCAAACACATATATTATTGCCATGGAAAAGCTGTATTTAGTTGGCATGGCAGAAAAGAAAAATAGTTACCATGCCATACACATAATTAGTTAATGTGATGCCTACAACCCTGAAAAAATGGTCACGCCTACAACAATAGTCAAAGGACTACCACACGAATCCCAATTCCACAGGAAAGCAAAAAAGTACTGGTGACAAGAAATGTAAAGTAAGGGCATCTCCAATGCTGACCCTCAAACCGCCTGCATACGGCTGGACCGCCCGGTCCGGACGTGTTGTGCCATCCAACGCTGTCCGGACACACTTTTTTCCGCAAAGTGGAAGCAAAGTTGGGGGCTTTGCCGGAGTCCGGACAACAACCACGTATGACTCCGACACCCCCCGCCCACTAAATCCCCCCTCCCGGTCCATTTTCTTCGAATTCACCCCTTCTCCGATCTTGCTTTGGATCCGCACCCTCCTCCTCCTCCGCCGCAGTTGTACCTCTCCAGCTGGCACACAGGCATTGCCGAACCTTCGCAACTGGCACCGACACTCCCGCTCACCTTTTACGACGGCGTCGTCCACCCAGGACCCGTCCGTAGGCAGGTACACTCCACTCCCTGTCGACGTCGTCCATGGCGGTCACCACGCCCGGTAGGTGTTCGGTCAAATGCCACTGAGCTTATTTTCGAATGCCATGACATTTTTTTAGAGTACGAAGGATGGTGGGGTGCTCGATCATGGAGGATGAGTTGTTGTGTGATGCGTGGTTGGCCGTATCCGCAAATTTCATAGGCAGGAGCAGAGGGGGGGGGGGGGGCTTTTGGCAGGGCGTGCATGATTCCTTTCACGCACGAAAGCACATTGCGCCCTACGACATGCACATCATCCATGATTGCAATGTGAGGTTGTTATTGTATCGATGGTATGCCATCCAAACCAGAGTCACCAAGTTTTTTGGCGCAGTTGATATGCTGGAGGCAAGGTGTCTATTGCGCGCGGCAGCCGATGAGATCGTAAGTTTTGCTTCTTCTTGATGAACTTGTTGATTGATTTATCCATTCACTCAATGTTGCTCTACACATTGTGTAGCCCATACGCGCTTCCATGATGTACCACAGGATAGAGGGATGACCATTTAGGTACATACACTATTGGATGAAGTTGAAGGGGCAGTATGTGTGGGATGACATGATCTGTTCATGAAAAACTTGTTGAACATCCAGTTAATCTCGTTCAATTTGAACTATTGTTGTACTAGATTTATTTTGCATGCTATGTATGGATGATTTGTGCTATTTCTATCCGAACTTTGATGAAAGCTGCCGTGTTTGCACGAATTTCTTCCGGTTAGTTGAAACCCGGCTTGAAATGTATGCGGGCAGCGTTCGATGGCCGCCTTCCATATCCGTGTTCACTGACTAGTCCCACCCTGTCCGCGGACGGATGCCAGAGAAAATTTGCAGGTCAAAAACCAATCCTCCTTCTCCTTCAGGTAATGGCAAAATTTGGAGTTGCATCTCAAGTTCCCGAGCATCCCCTCCAGCGGTATGTTCTCGTGTAGCCTACAGGGACCAGCCTGAAGAGAGCAGGGTTGTCATATGCATGTGTGATAAAAACAGGACCAGGGCTTGCCAAAAATCAAATAGAGAGGGGAGGGGGGATGCCCTCACTAGCTACATGGTGTGGTCAGAGCAATGGACGAGCGACGTCCTGAGAAGAAGCAGGCAGACGAAGGAAGCAGTGCCCTCCCACTCACTTCTCCTCTGGTTGTGTGCGAGTTCCTCCATCACGGATCTGAAAGTATCGTCGTTTAGAAGAAGGGGACCATGACAAGCTACTCCCTGCGACATAGAGGGGAGGGAGAAGAGGGACCCAATTGGCGGCACGGCCCTTGGCGTAGTTCCGTAGCACCGGCGCCAAGCTTGGTCGCAGCCAGCTCGAAGTATGTTGTTGTCTTGCGTGGCCGAGGCAACCTGTGATGGAAACGGCGCTGGTTACCACCGGCGTCGCGAAGGTGAGAGAGATAGATAGATAGATAGATAGAGAGAGAGAGAGAGAGAGAGAGAGAGAGAGAGAGAGAGGAGGATTGCTGAGACAAGCGGGGCGGCGACGCGGTTAACTCGATCGGAGATGGGTGACACACGTTGGTGCTCTAGTTCTTGCTATTGGGGTGTGCAACTCGTTATCTCTCAGATGGCGCAGGTCACGCCCCCCTTACGATAGTACAATGACGCTCGCGGAGGCGGAGGCTACTCTTGCCCATTTGCTGGAGCATATACGTCCGGGGCTCAAAGCACTCCGATGAGCGGCGAAGCCGAATGTAAGGAAGCCATGTCGTGGGAATGGAGATCTGCTGCAGCCGACATTAGACTAGGTTAGATTAGACTAGCCTAGTTTGCTATAATTTAGTTGAAATATGCCCGAAATGTAATGAATTTCATCCGGTTTGTATGAAAATCAACCAGTTTGCATGAATTTTGTTCTGTTTGTTGAAAGGCGATTTGAAATGTATGCAGATAGCGTTGGATGGCCGGCTCTCGCATCAATATCCACGGACTACCCCCTCCCCCCGTCCATGGATGGATGCGGGAGCAAAATTGCAGATCAACGTTGAAGATGCCCTTATATCCATTTTTTGCAGGAAACTATAACATATCCATGTTCCATTGCGATGCCGACGTTTGCCTTCTAAAAAGCCGCAACCCATATCTTTCCGGTTGATAATATAACCCTCATCGAAATCGAGCATCTACAGCCCCTAGTTACCTAATTGTAGGCTCTAATATTTATCTTTGTCCACAACCGTACCTCCGTATGTCCGCAACCAAATCCATGCAAAAAAAGGTGCACGTTATGTAGATCATGCATACAACTTATGAACACAACAATCGGACATAGGTAGAGCAATTCGACATAGATAAATTTCATACAACTCGATCCAAAAGGACCGATGAAGTTCATCACTTAACTAAAATGCAAGATTATAAAGTAACTAAATCTAGGGAGACGGGCGTAGTTCACCACTTCCTTGTCGGCCGCTTCCCCTTAGGGTCTTCATAACCCACAAGTATAGGGGATCAATTGTAGCCTTTTTCGATAAGTAAGATTTTCAAACCCAACGCGGAGATAAAGGTAGAATTAATATTCTCTCAAGTTCTATCGACCACCGATACAATTCTACGCACACTTAACATTCGCTTTACCTAGAACAAGAACTACTTTGTAGGTGTAATAGGATAAGTTTGCAAGAATAAAACTAGAAGTACTTAGCAAGATAATAAAGCTAGGATTACTTTGCAAGATAATAAAAGTTAGTTTGTTTAGTAGAAAGCTTTTGTAGAGCAAGAAGAAAGATTGTCCATAGGCAATTGAATATAACACGATAGATACTTATCATATGCAATGAGGGAGAGGCGTAAGCTAACACACTTTTTGTACTTGGATCACATGCACTTATGACTGGAACTCTAGCAAGTATCTGCAACTACTAAAGATCATTAAGGTAAAACCCAACCATAGCATTAAGTAAAAAGTCCACTTTACTCCCATACGCAACAACCCCCTTACTCGGGTTTAAGCTTCTGTCACTCTCACAACCCACTATAAGTGAATCATGAATGTATTGCAAAACCCTACAACGGTAATCCCGACACGGAGGGCACCATAGGACAGCACCATATCAACGTACAACTCATATCAATCACACCATACCATAATTAACCCGTAGGACAAAAGAAATCTACTCAAACATCATAGGATTGCCACATATCATTGAATAATAATATATAGCATTAGGCATCATGTTTAAGTAGAGATTACAGTGGGGAAAAGAGGTTACACCATTGCATAGAGGAGGAGAGAGTTGGTGATGATGGCGGCGAAGTTGTTGGTGTAGATCGCCGTCACAATGATTCCCCCGGCGGCGCTCCGGCGCCACCGGAAGAGAGGGGGAGAGATCCCCCTCCTTATTCTTCTTCCTTGTCCTCCACCCTAGATGGGAGGAGGGTTACCCCTCTGGTCCTTGTCCGCCATGGCTCCCGGCGGGCAGGAGCCCCTCTGAGATAGGATCTCTCTCTCTGTTTCTCTTCTGTTTCGCGTCTGTTTTCGGACACCTTCACCGTATTTTATATTCCCAGAGATCCGTAACTCCGATTGGGCTAAAATTTTGAGGGGATTTTTATTCGGAAATTATCTTTCTTGTGGCGAAAGAAGGGCCCGAACCGACTAATGAGGGAGTCACAAGGCAACACGGCGCGCCATACCCCTCATGGCGCGCCCTGTTGCCTGGTGGGTCCCTCGGGCACCGTCTTGCGTTGATTCTTCTTCCCAAAAATCACATATATTCCAAAATAAATCTTCGTAAAATTTTATCGCGTTTGAACTTTGTTTGATATGGATTTTCTGCGAAACAAAAACGTGCAAAAAACAGGAACTTGCACTGGGCACTGGTTCAATATGTTAGTCCCAAAAATAATATAAAAATGTTGCCAAAAGAATATGAAAGTTGTAGAATATTGGCATGACACAATCAAAAATTATAGATACGATGGAGACGTATCACCATTCCCGAGCTTAATTCCTGCTCGTCCTCGAGTAGGTAAATGATAAAAAAGATAATTTTTGATGTGGAATGCTACCTAGCATAATCTTGATCATGTAATCTAATCATGGCATGAATATTAAGATACGAGTGATTCAAGTCAATAGTCTATCAATTTGATATCAAAATAATAATACAAAACATGCATGTAATTCATCATTGCCTTTCATAATAACGGAGCTAAAGGAAACAGCCTCTATACACTTAGTTGTGGTAAGCATGACACGCTAAGTCTTCCCTGCATAGATATATCAAATAAAGAGTACCCCTGTGCCAAACCAAGCAATTGGATCATACTTTTTCAGGCGCTTCAGCATTTTCAACTCCACTTAGTACATGAGCGTGAGCCATGGACATAGCACTATGGGTGGAATAGAATGCGATGGTAGAGATCAATAAGGGAAGTCAAAAAGTAAGAAAGGCTCGCATCAACTCGGCGGATCAATAGGCAATGGAGAGGCCTATCAATCGATATGAATGCGAGGAGTAGGGATTGCCATGCAACGGATGCACTACAGCTATAAGTGTATGAAATCTCACTACTGAAACTAAGTGGGTGTGCATCCAACTTGCTTGCTCATGAAGACCTTAGGCATTTGAGGAAGCCCATCATCGGAATATACAAGCCAAGTTCTATAATGTAAAATTCCACTAGTATATGAAAGTGACAACTGTGGAGACTCTCTATATGCAGAACATGGTGCTACTTTGAAGCACAAGTGTGGTAAAAGGATAGTAGTGTGCCCCCTCTCTCTTTTTCTCTCATTTTTTATTTTCATTTTTCATTGTTTTTCTCTCTTTTTTTGGTGGGCTCTTTTGGCCCTTTTTCATTTTTTTATCCACACAGGTAGGGGCAACACTCTAAAATGCATCACACTTTTATTTACTTACAACTCGATAAACTTAGTACAAGATGACTCTATATGAATGCCTTTGGCAGTGTACTAGGATGTGCAATGATCTAGCATAGCAAAGATATCAAAAAACGGACAAGCCATGAAAATATCATGCTACCTATCTTACAATCATGCAAAGCAATATGACAATGAATGCTCAAGTCATGTATATGATGATGATGGAAGTTGCATGGCAATATATCTCGGAATGGCTATGGAAATGACATAATAGGTAGGTATGGTGGCTGTTTTGAGAAAGATATAAAGAGGCTTATGTGTGATAGAGCGTATCATATCATGGGGTTTGGATGCACCGGCGAAGTTTGCACCAACTCTCGAGGTGAGAAAAGGCAATGCACGGTACTGAGGAGGCTAGCAATATGCGGAAAGGTGAGAGTGAGTATAATCCATTGACTCACATTAGTCATAAAGAACTCATATACTTATTGTGAAAATTTCAAAGCCCTTGAAGCAAAGTATTACTGCATGCCCCTGGGGGGAGGTTGGGAGGATTTAACCATCGTGCGCACCCGATTCGAACAACACAAAAACTCAATCAATGATAAATTATGCTCTGACCTCACCGCTAATGTCAGCGGCCACCACTTTACATGCGTGAGGATTTACTTGCGTAAAGACTTACTTCCCTTAACAACATTAATAATACTCAACTTTAATTCTTCTACTAACATGCCCCAATATTACCACCTCAATATCGCAAAACTATTGTAAGGAATCAAACATATCATATTCAGTGATCTACAAGTTTTATGTAGGATTTTATGACTAACCATGTGAATGACCAATTCCTGTTAACTCTCTAAATAGATATAAGTGAAGCATGAGAGTTTAATTCTTTCTACATAAGACCATGTTCTAATAAATATAAGTGAAGCAAAAGAGCATTCTACAAATAACGGTTTTCCAAATGTAGAGAAATGAGGATCCAAACTTCAACAGATATAAGTGAAGCACATGAAGCATTCTATAAAACCATACTCAAAAGATATAAGTGAAGTTCATAAAGTATTCTATAAATTTACCAAGGACTATCTCATACCAGCATGGTACATTACTAAAACAAAAATAAAAAGCACACGACGCTCCAAGAATTTATGCATATCATGTGAACAAAACAAAAACCGAGACATACTGATAATTGTCGAAGAAGAAAGATGGGATGCCTTCCGGGGCATCCCCAAACTTAGACTCTTGAGTCTCCTTTAATATTTACTTGGGGTGCCTTGGGCATCCCCAAGCTTGAACTCTTTCCTCTCCTCATTCTTCTCATATCGATGGGGCTCAACATGTCTTGCTGTAACATTATTGTATAATTATAATCAAACATTACCCACTGTATGCTATCATAATTCTATGGCTCCCAAGTCAATGGGGCTCAACAAGATTTCAAACATAAGCAAATAAAGAAAATATAACGGCAATCTGTGAAAACAGGACAGCCTGTAAAGATGCAGATGAAACATATACTTCCCTAACTCCAAAAATTCTGAAAAATTAGGAAATAATAAACAGTTTGCATAGCAGTACTGTGTAAAAATTTCAGAATATTTGCATGTTCCAAGAAAATATGTAAATTCAAATACTACAGCAAACGTTTCTGTTTTTGCACTACACACACCAAACAAGCAATTTAAACACCCTAAAGGTAAATCTTGGCACATTATTTTTATAATACAATGGATTTGTACAAGGGGATACTTATTTTTGTTGAAAAGTTTCTGTAATCCAAGATTCACAAAGTTTTCCATGGGCATGAACAAAGTTCAAGGCATGCTCCCACTTCAACGGTGCTCGTCTTTCTCACTTTCACTTTTCTTTTTGAAAAAGTTTTAGGTTCCCCTCTATATTTTTTTGTTTTTAAACTTGTTTAGAAGCACACAACAGAATGAAATGACTCTCTAAAACTTCTGGGTTGTCTCCCAGGCAGCGCTTTCTTTAAAGCCATTAAGCTAGGGATAACGTGCTCAAGTAATTGATCCACCCGGATCGCAAGGTATATCAAAGCCAATTTTAATTAACAATGATTTGTAATTTAGTAGTGAGCACAAAGCAACATATATCACATAACAAAAGAGTCTAACTCTTTTCCTATGTATCGACATGTCATAAAAGAACAATACATGCACATCAAGTAAAGGCCAATGCATAGTATAAACAGTTTCTTGCAATTTTATCGTATTGGAAACATAGAGAGGTGGAGATGTAGTTCCTCTCACATAATAATTGCAATTAGGAGCAGTAAGCACATGCATGTTGTATTCATCAAAATCATCATGTGTAATAGTAAAAAGCAACCCATCAATATAATCCTTAATAAGTGCAAACTTCTTCGATATAGTTTAGTTGCGAGAATTCAAAAAGATAATAGGACTATCATGTGTGGGTGCAAAAACAACAGTTTCATGTTTAACATAAGGAACTATAGCAAGTTCATCTCCATAAGTATAATTCATATTGGCATCATGGTCACAAGCATAACAAGCATCAATTTCATCAAAAAGGGATATTTCAAACGAATCCAAGGGATCATAGCAATCATCCTTTGGTAAGCATGAAGGAAAATTAAACAATGTATGAGTTGAAGAGTTACTCTCATTAGAAGTTAGGCATGGGTAGCTAATCGCTCCTCCTCCTTGACGGTGTCCTGGACTAGGGGGTGCCAACCTAGCCTGGCCCATGGACCTTGGGTTGGGCCCGAGGACCTCAGTTCTCATTCAGAAGGACTCTGGAAGCCATGATATGATCAAGATGGCATCTGCCGAAGACTTGGCGCGTACCCCAAGATATCTCCTGCCGCCTGTCGGTTCTAAATCTGGCATATCTCATAGTAGGGGTCCTAAGCTAGGCGTCTTGGAGCGATGGTAACATGGACATGGGATTTTGCCCAGGTTCGGGCTCTCTCGAAGAGATAATACCCTACGTCCTGCTTTTGATTGTATTCATATGGGGGATAGTACAGAGTATATGTATCTACCACGAGATTGTTCTAATGAATATGAGATGATCTATCGACTAGCCTGGCCTCGGTTTATATAATGCACCGGAGGCCTAGGGTTTAGGAGAGTCCTCGTCTTGGGGGCCAAGTCTTGTGAAGTCTTCCTTGTATATGTCATGGGCTGCCCGAAGTGGCCCGTCAGTGAACCGCCATGGGGGTCCTCGGCCCGATCCACCTGGTCGGGAGACGACGTGATGAGTACCCCCTAGTCCAGGACACCATCAATAGCCCCTTGAACCGGTCTTCAAATTGGGGACGCTCCTCGGTTCTTCCGAACTGTTCTTCATCTTCGGTTGCCAGTCTTGAAAGCTGGTTCAACAAATATTCGCATCTCCGATCTCGAGGATCTCCGAGGTGTATCCGAAGAGTTGACACGTCGCGCATCCGAGGAGCCCCTTTAGGTTCTTGGCCTTTATCAATGCCTTGTTATTTTTTACGCCATACCTCGGGTTCGAAGTTTTTCCCGTGTGGCGGTGTCCTCTTGCATCCGAGCCCCAACGCTGGACCGCATCCGAGGTGTCTTTTTGCAGCTGATTTTCAACGCCGGTCTGCATCCGAGGTACATTTTAGTAGCCGAACTCCAACCCCGGTCTGTATCTGAGGTGTCATAGATTTCCTCAGTCTTAAAAAGTTTAAAGGAGTTCAGCCGAGCTTAATGCCGGAAACGTCCTCTAGGGAGCCAGCCACTTGTATCCGAGCTTCATGCCGGACTGCTTTCGAAGTGGTGCAGCACCTCGGGCTTGGGCTGATTTTTTGCGGATATTTTTTCGATTGGTGCAATTTATTCTCTGCCGAGATATATAGCGAGTGGCCCTCAAGGTGTGTGCCGGCCTAAAATCTGGGATGCACTTGAAGGATAAAACAAAAACCGCTGATCCAAATAGCCCCCGAGACTCAGGTCGATTCGCAAAATCGGCCTGAGGATCAAGTTGTTGCTCGGCAGCATACTTTAGGAATAGAAACGCGGTGTGCAGTAGCCCTCGAGACTCAGGTTGGGTGAGGCCGACCAACCTAAGGATCGTAATCTCCTCGAAAACTGTTTTGCACTTTGTAAATTGTCTGCATTGAATCGTCACTGTAGTAGCCCCCGAGCCTTAATTTGGGCAAGGGTGGCCGAATTAAGGATCAATATCCGGAGTAAATTGATTTTAATCACAATTTGTGTGTAATGATCCTATGTATCCAAGTTCTTTACATCATTAACGCTCAAATCCGCGTTGTACAAAACATTGATGACCAACCATCGGCTTTGACCTCCTCAGCCAGTAGCCAAGAGTGTTTTCCTACTATAAAGCCTTTATAAGGGCAAAGATTTACGGAAAACAAGGCAATCCGGCCATACGGTTTTATAAACAATGGTACACGGAGAGATATGTTATATTACTATTTAATGTAAGAAACATCTTCTGGGAAAAATAGTTCTTTTATAAGTTCCTTTTCCCGGGATATCATGTTGACCATGATCGTGAAACCTCACCTCCGATCAATGTGGGAGGAAAATATTGAGGATTTAATTTGGGAAAGTTCTCGAACTCTGTGGTCTTAATGAACCAAAATTTTCACTTCCGTCATTGCCGACCAATTATCTTCTTAAGTGTAACACCCCTGGTGTTAAGCCACAGTGGTCTCATGCTAATGATGCCATGTCATCATGTTCTTCTAAGCCAAGTTGCCACTTGTCCAAAATCAAGTTCAAAATTTAATTTGAAATGCAAGTCAAATATTTATTTCTTCCAGCATGCAAACAAAATAGTTCATAATTTTGCAAATAATCACTAAGTAATTATCTTGGAGAAACCAATAATATTTGAAATATTAAATTGCCCCTAACCTATTTAAAACATTACCAAAACAGTAGCATTTAATCCATTTTCAATTAAACAAAATTCAAATGAAATTGTCATTTCCCCCAAACTTTTTGCGGCAGTGCTACCTAATGAATGATGAATATGTGATAAGTTGCATATTTTACAAAAGCCAAATAGTGGCTAAAGAAAATACAAGGCAGAAGAGAAAGGAGAAAACAGAAATGAAGAAAAAGGAAAAGGGAAAAATGCAACTTTGCACTTAAGCCCACAGCCGCACAGTGACCGGCCCAGCCCGTCTCACCGTCGCCTCCCTCCTCTCTCCTCCCCGTGTCGGCTGCCCGCACGTGCGCCCGACATCGACACCGTCGCCAACGAACCCACTCGCCTCCTCGCGCTGCTACAGTGCTAAGGGGGATAAGAACGCCGCGCTGGCCCTCGGGGACGCCCCCATCCACTTCTCTCCCTCCCCCACGCTCTCTCTCGTCCGGACCAGAGCCGCCCGAGCACATCCGAGACCACGCCGCCGCAGTTGCCGTGGCCAGGAGCGTCCCCGAGCCCCGTGGATGTGTCTTGGAGCTCCGCACGCCTCCTCTACTTCGAGACCTGCAAGCAATTTGAGTCGGGCGACGTTGCAACGATGGGATCGACGTCTTCTTCCTCTCCGGTCGCCGGCGCCTCTCCGTCAAAACTGCACCGCCGTCTGCTGCTCCCGGCCACCAACGAGCCTTCGTGAGCTCCCTCGGTGAGCGCTGCACCGATTACCCGTGTTTTCCCCTTGCCCCGCCGTCTCTAGCGCTCGCGGCCGTCGCGCCCGAAGCTCCTCCCCGCCGGCCATGGCGGCGCCATGGCCACAGTAGCCACAGCTCGCGCCTAGCTAGCCAATGCGCCCATCCGTCGCTCTTGCCGTGCTCTGGGCGCTTGAATACATCGGCGCCTGAACTCCGGCGCCGCTCCGGTCGACGCCACCGACGCTGTAGGTCATCCCAGCCGCCGCCGTTCATTCCTCTGGACGCGCGTGAGCACTAGCTTTCGAACGCGAGTAACCACGCCCGATTTCGTCCACCGTAGCCGAATCCCGCCGCTAGCCCGTGCCCTCCGCCGCGGATATGGCTCGTCGGAGCTCTCTCCGGCCTTGGCGCTGACGTGGCGGCCACGTGGCACCCCGCTGGGTCACTGCCACTGGGTCCCGCGGCCCAGTTAACCCGGTTAACCTTGCTGACTGGGCATCGCTAGCCACTGAGGTGTGGGACCCCCTGGTCCCGTTGACCTGTCAACGGTCCCCGTTGACTGCTGACTGGGCAATCAACTGGGACCCACCTATTAGCCTAATGAGCATTTTGCTGGGTACACTTCTGTGTACCCGTAGCAATTTAATCATTCAATTTCAGATTAAAAATAAATACAGTAATTTCAGAAAATGATTAAAACTTTGAAAAATCATATAAAATAATCCGTAACTCGGATGAAAATAATTTATATATGAAAAACGATCAGAAAAATATAACGAATCGGAATATGTCATCCACATACCTGTCACACCCCTCTAACATACCGAACGTTGAACATTTGCTACCGGACCCGCTGAATGGATAGTGCTTAGAGCTGGGAAAATATTCCCGAATATTTTCCCGCTTCAATTAAAATACTTAGTAATGCATTAGAGCACCTCATCACCACGTTTCATTGTGTCATGCATTATGTTGCATTTGATTGCTCCGTTATTTATTTGTTTCCCCCTCCCCCTTCCTCTCCGGTAGACTCCGAGACCACTGCTGATCCGGTGATCGACTACATCTACGCTTCCGAAGATTCCTTTCCGTCTACAGAGCTTCCAGGCAAGCAAACCCCCTTGATCATTCCTATATCACCCATTCCTTCTCTCTCATGCTTGCATTAGATTTTGCTATTGTATTTGATTAGTCCTATTCTGCTGCATAGCCTGATTTTGTAACCTGCTGTTGATACCTTACCTGCAATCCTAAATGCTTAGTATAGGTTGGTTAGTGATCCATCAGTGGCCCCGCACCCTTGTCCGTGTTGCCATGCTTTGTTTTCGGAAGTTTCGATCAACATGATCGATGTGCAGAGACCGACACAGCATCGCACACCCCCTTAAGTTGTACGACTTTGCAGAGCTACTATCGAGTGCCGAGGGAGATACCTCCTACCTCACTCCTGATGATATGTCTGTAGCGTAGCTAGTCGGTTGTGGGTTACCGAAGGTGATTCCTCTTTCACCACCTCCGATGATGCCTCTGTCGTGTAACCCCTCAAGTGTGAGCCCATCGAGGGTGATTCCTCCAATTTCACCTTGAAGGTTACATCGAGTGGGAATCCATCGAGGGTGATTCCTCGAATTCCCCACGATGTTACGGACACACGGGTACTTTGACCTTCACCTCAGACCATTGTTAAACACGGGTCGGCACCAAGAGCACTCGACGAGATAATGTTGAAGTCGGGCCGACCCCAAGGGTACCCGCGAGAGAGTCCTGTGGCAGCTGGCTGTTAGTGGTACCACCCAGGATGTAGTGGTAGCTCGGGACTTGTCACGACAGCGGACAAGGAACTTACAATATAGTCGGAGCGACAGGGCAGGCGGAGACTACCTAAGAGAGAGGTGGGCCTAGTCCCTGGTCGTGGTCCGCGGGATACCTAGTCGGAACGGCCGAAGCACTGGTCGTCTCCGCGAGCTCCTAATAATTCACTAACGGATTTGGGTATTTGATCTGAGTTGGCCACTGGCCTATACGCACTACCACCACGCGGAATAATGGTTTAATGGGGCCCTCGGCGCCGTATGTATCAGCCGAAAGCTCTGTCAGATGTCCAGTTCAGCATTGTGGGCCTATCGGGCCAGTGCCATCCAGGATGAGGTGGTGCTCGTCCTGGCTCATCGCATAACTACCAGGAGTGCAAAGGGCTATGGGCCCAAGACACTTGCGCACTTAGGATGTAGACCGGTGGGGACCTCTCTGCGGAGCCTAGGTAGGACTACGTCGTGCCGATCAGCCGAGGCCGAGCATGACCGAGAAAAGTGTGTCTGGCCGGAGTTAATCGAGTGTGTTGGGTAATAGTAGTGCACCCCTACAGGGAAGTTATCTATTCGAATAGCCATGTCGATGGTAACAGGATGCTTAGTGTTGTATCCTGATCTACTACAACTAGAACTGGATACCAGTGATACTAAATAATTTGTTAGCTCCAGGATCGCTTTCTCGCAGGGAGTTGAGGAAGGATCTCTGGGCATGGTTACTATTATACATGTTACTAATACTTTTATATGCTAATCTGCACTCTTCTAATGCTGCAAGACACTGCAAGATGCTAGTCTTCGATAGGCTAGGTCTTTCCCCTCTATTCTGGCATTTCTGCAGTCCAGTCCAAAGATACAGCCCCCTCTTTTGATACCGATGCATACCTAGCATAGATCTGAAGTAAGTCTTGCGAGTACTTTGGATGAGTACTCACGGTTGCTTTGCTACCTCTTTTCCCCATACCCAATTGCTGCGATCAGATGGCGGAGTTCCGGAGACAGCTGATCCCACCGACGACTACTACTACCCCGACGGAGCCTACTTCTACGTAGAGACCGACGACCAGGAGTAGATAGGAGGCTCCCAGGCAGGAGGCCTGCGCCTTTTCGATCTAGATGTCATTGTTTTGCTCAGCCTTCTTAAGGCAAACTTGTTTAGTTATGTCTGTACTCAGATAGTGATGCTTTCACTGACTCTTGTACTCGAGCTTATGTATTCGAGCTCTCGAGGCCCCTGGCTTGTAATATAAAGCTTGTATTATTATTTTTTTGTGTCTAGAGTTGTGTTGTGATATCTTCCCGTGAGTCCCTGGGCTTGATCGTGCGCATTTGCGTGTATGATTAGTGCACGATTGAGACGGGGGCGTCACAAGTTGGTATCAGAGCCGACTGCATGTAGGGAGCCCCTTTCCAACTCCTTGGCCGAAGTTGAGTCTCGTCTTCAAAACTATTTTACTAACATGGCTATGTGGCTTACGGGCCCACATCGCCAATGGATGGGATTAGGATCTTTTATTCCTCTCCTTACTCTAGGATTCTGATCTCTCTTCTATTCGGGTTAAAGATTTTGCTAACTCTAACATTAGGTTCTCGTGTTCACATTCACCCGGAGAGATGGATTATCTGCAACTAATTCCTTTCAAGGTATATCATGTCAGAAGTTTTTGCATACGCGCATGACATTAAATGTGAGCAGTTGCACAATCCGTTATTGGTAAACACTCCCGCGGGCCAATGCCAAGCCTCCTTAGTAAGCCATGATGTTTCCATTGAAATCCGAGGTCTAGTGTTTCTACCCTCTTTCATCACTCTCCAGTCTTCCAACATTGATGTCATACTGGGAATGGATTGGTTGAAAGCGCATACTGCTTCAATCGATTGTGCCACTAAAACCGTCCAAATCCTGCATCCTTCGGGCGAGGTAGTGAACTACTCTGCTCGAATTGTTCGTGATGCTGAATCTCAGGTTTATGCTTTGAATGCATTGAACGCTTCATCCGGAGCATCCGAACCGCATTTTTGATCAAGCTGAATGGCGAACCCGTCAGAAGGCAATCAATATCCTTAAGGTGCTGTGGTCGAATCACACTGATGATGAAACCACTTGGGAACGTGAGAATCGTCTTCGCGAGGAATACCCCGACCTTCTTCCTTCTACCTCTTAATTCTCGGGACAAGAATTTCTTTTAGAGGAGAAGAATTGTAACACCCCCAGTGTTAAGCTAAAGTGATCTCATGCTAATGATGCCATGTCATCATGTTCTTCTAAGCCAAGTTGCCACTTGTCCAAAATCAAGTTCAAAATTTAATTTGAAATGCAAGTCAAATATTTATTTCTTCCAGCATGCAAACAAAATAGTTCATAATTTTGCAAATAATCGCTAAGTAATTGTCTTGGAGAAACCAATAATATTTGAAATGTTAAATTGCCTCTAACCTATTTAAAACAGTACCAAAACAGCAGCATTTAATCCATTTTCAATTAAACAAAATTCAAATGAAATTCTCATTTCCCCAAACTTTTTGTGGCAGTGCTACCTAATGCAATGATGAATATGTGATAAGTTGCATATTTTACAAAAGCCAAATAGTGGCTAAAGAAAATACAAGGCAGAAGAAAAAGGAGAAAACAGAAAAGAAGAAAAAGGAAAAGGGAAAATGCAACTGTGCACTTAAGCCCACAACCGCACAGTGACCGGCCCAGCCCGTCTCACCATCGCCTCCCTCCTCTCTCCTCCCCGTGTCGGCTGCCCGCGTGCGCGCCCGCCGCCGACGCCGTCGCCGCCGAACCCACTCGCCTCCTCGCGCCGCTACAGCGCTGGGGGGGGGATAAGAACGCCGCGCTGGCCCTCGGGGACGCCCCCATTCACTTCTCTCCCTCCCCCACGCTCTCTCTCGTCCGGACCAGAGCCGCCCGAGTGCAAACGAGACTGCGCCGTCGTAGCTGCCGTGGCCAGGAGCGTCCCCAAGCCCCGTGGTGGTGTCCTGGAGCTCCGCACGCCTCCTCTACTTTGAGACCTGCAAGCCATTCGAGCTGGGCGACGTTGCAACGACGGGATCGACGTCTTCTTCGTCTCCGGTCGCCGGCGCCTCTCCGTCAAAACTGCACCGCCGTCTGCTGCTCCCGGCCACCAATGAGCCTTCGTGAGCTCCCTCGGTGAGCGCTGCACCGATTACCCCTGTTTTCCCCTTGCCCCGCCGTCTCTAGCGCTCGCGGCCGTCGCACCCGAAGCTCCTCCCCGCCGGCCATGGCCAGAGTAGCCACAGCTCGCGCCTGAGCCGCGCGTCGAGCTCGTAGAGCTCCTAGCTAGCCAACGCGCCCATCCGCCGCTCTTGCCGTGCCCTGGGCGCTCGAATCCATCGGCGCCCGAACTCCGGCGCCGCTCTAGTTGACGCCACCGACCCTGTAGGTCATCCCAGCAGCCGCCGTTCGTTCCTCTGGACGCGCGCGAGCACTAGCTTTCGAACGCGAGTAACCACGCCCGATTTGGTCCACCGTAGCCGAATCCCACCGCTAGCCCATGCCCTCCGCCGCGGATACGGCTCGCCGGAGCTCTCTCCGGCGCCGGCGCTAACGTGGCGGCCATGTGGCACCCCGCTGAGTTACTGCCACTGGGTCCCGCGGCCCAGTTGACCCGGTTAACCTTGCTGAGTGGGCATCCCCAGCCACTGACGTGTGGGACCCCCTGGTCTCGTTGACCTGTCAATGGTCCCCGTTGACTGCTGACTGGGCAGTCAACTGGGACCCACCTGTCAGCCTAATGAGCATTTTGCCCGTAGCAATTTAATCATTTAATTTTGGATTAAAAATAAATACAGTAATTTTAGAAAATGATTAAAACTTTCAAAATCATATAAAATAATCCGAAACTCGGATGAAAATAATTAATATATGAAAAATGATCAGAAAAATATAACGAATCTGAATATGTCATCCACATACGTGTCACACCCCTCTAACATACGGAACGTTGAACATTTGCTACCGGAACCGCTGAATGGATAGTGCTTAGAGCTGGGAAAATATTCCCGAATATTTTCCCGCTTCAATTAAAATACTTAGTAATGCATTAGAGCACCTCATCACCACGTTTCATCGTGTCATGCATTATGTTGCATTTGATTGCTTCGTTATTTATTTGTTTCTCCCTCCCCCTTCCTCTCCGGTAGACCCCGAGACCGCCGCTGATCCGGTGATCGACTACGTCTACTCTTCTGAAGATTCCTTTCCGTCTACAGAGCTTCCAGGCAAGCAAACCCCCTTGATCATTTACTATATCGCCCATTCCTTCTCTCTCGTGCTTGCATTAGATTTTGCTATTGTATTTGATTGCTCCTATTCTGATGCATAGCCTGATTTTGTAACCTGCTGTTAATACCTTACCTGCTATCCTAAATGCTTAGTATAGGTTGGCTAGTGATCCATCAGTGGCCCCGCACCCTTGTCCATATTGCCATGCTTTGTTTCCGGAAGTTTCGATCAACATGATGGATGTGTAGAGACCGACACAGCACCACACACCCCCTTAAGTTATACGACTCTACAGAGCTACTATCGAGTGCCGAGGGTGATACCTCCTACCTCACTCCTGATGATATCTCTGCAGCATAGCTAGTCGGTTGTGGGTTACCAAGGATGATTCCTCTTTGACCACCTCCGATAATGCCTCTGTCGTGCAACCCCTCAAGTGTGAGCCCATCGAGGGTGATTCCTCCAAGTTCACCATGACGGTTACATCGAGTGGGAATCCATCGAGGGTGATTCCTCGGATTCCCCACGATGTTATGGACACACGGGTACTTTGACTTTCACCTCAGACCATTGTTAAAGATGGGTCGGCTCCAAGAGCACCCGCGTGATAATGTTGAAGTCGGGTGATACGTCTCCAACGTATCTATAATTTATGAAGTATTCATGTCATGTTTATTATAGTTTTGTATGATTTTGATGCACTTTTATATGATTTTTATGGACTAACACATTGACCTAGTGCCCAGTGCCAGTTGCTCTTTTCTGCTTGTTTTTGGTTTTCCAGAAAATCCATACCAAATGAAGTCCAAATGCAGCGAAACTTTTTGATGATTTTTTCTGGAAGGAAACAGACCCAGGAAGCTTTGGGGGAGCAGCAGAAGACCCATCGGAGCCGCACAAGCCACCAGGGCACGCCACCCCCCCCCCCCCCCCGCCCCCCAGGCACGCCATGGTGCCTCATGGGCCCCCCTGTGGCACCTCTTAGCGAGATTCCAACGCTGAAAAATCATATATATTCAGAAACCCCCGAAAGTTAACCTAGATGAGTTTTTACGCCGCCGCAAGCCTCTGTACCTCCACGATCTCATCTACAGCCCTTTTCCGGCACCCTGCCGGAGGGGGGAAATCGACTCCGAAGGCCATCTTCATCATCCCGGCGGTCTCCATGATGAGGAGGGAGTAGTTCACCCTCGGGGCTGAGGGTTTGTACCAGTACCTATGTGTTTGATCTCTCTCTCTCTCGTGTTCTTGATTTGGCACGATCTTGATGTATCACGAGCTTTGTTAATATAGTTGGATCTTATGGTGTTTATTCCCTCTCTATCCTTGTTGTGATGAATCGAATCTTTTCCCTTTGAGGTTTCGTTATTGTTGGATTGAATATTTCAGATTTGAGAACACTTGATGTATGTCTTGCATATGAATACCCGTGGTGACAATGGGGTATTATATTGATTCACTTGATATATGTTTTGGCACTCAACTCACAGATTCCCGTGGTGACATTGGGGTAATCTATGCATAGGGGTTGATGCACGTTTTTATTAACTTTTCTCCGATAGAAACTTTGGGGTGCTCCTTGGAGTTCTTTGTGTGGATTGAATATTATGATTATGAATTTGTTTGATGCATATCGTATAATCAACTCATGGATACTTGTGGTGACATTGGAGTATCCAGGTGACATTAGAGTTGGTTGACGTGTATCATATGGTGTTATTTTAGTACGAACTCTAGGGCTGTTTGTGACACTTATAGGAATAGGTCAATAGATCGATCGGAAAGGATAACTTTGAGGTGGTTTCGTACCCTACAAACAATTTCTATCTTATGTTCTCCGCTAATAGGAACTTGGGAGTGATTCTTTATCGCACGTTGAGGGATGATTATATGATCCAATTATGTTAGCATTGTTGTGAGATTGCACTAGTGAAAGTATGAACCCTAGGCCTTGTTTTAAGCATTGCAATACCTTTTGTGCTCACTTTTGTTACTAGTTACCTTGCTGTTTTTATATTTTCATATTACAAAAACCTATATCTACTATCCATACTACACTTGTATCACCATCTCTTCGCCGAACTAGTGCACCTATACAATTTACCATTGTATTGGGTGTGTTGGGGACACAAGAGATTTCTTGTATTTGGTTGCAGGGTTGTTTGAGAGAGACCATCTTCATCCTACGCCTCCCACGGATTGATAAACCTCAGGTCATCCACTTGAGGGAAAATTGCCGCTGTCCTACAAAACTCTGCGCATGGAGGCCCAACACGAGTCTACAAGAATAAAGTTGCTTAGTAGACATCAAGCTCTTTTCTGGCGCCGTTGCCGAGGAGGTGAGTGCTTGAAGGTATATCTTTAGATATTGCAATCGAATCTTTTAGTTTCTTGTTTTATCACTAGTTTGGTTTATAAAAGAATACTACAAAAAAATGGAATTGAGGTTGCCTCATATTATTCATCTTTATAATGTCTTTCTTGAAAATGATGGAGTGGAAAATTGTGCTCAATTGCTAGAAGAAGAATTCAATAAAATGTTTGGCATAAAATCTTTGAATGATGAGCATGATTGCAATGTTGTTAGTATGAATTCTATGAGTATCCATGATGTTAATGATATGCAAAGCCACAAGCTAGGGGATGCTATGTTTAATGAAGATGATATTTTTAGTACCCCAAGTTTTGATGAGAAAATTTATTATGATGCTTGCATGCCTCCTATCTATTGTGATGACATGTATGCTATAAAGAATAATGATAACCATGAAAATTTTCATCATGATTTTAATTTTCAATTGGATTATGCCAATCAAGTATCACATGATAGCTATTTTGTTGAGTTTGATCCCACTACTATTCATGAGAATAAGTTTGCTTATGTGGAGAGTAATAAAATTTCTATGCTTGTAGATCATGAAAAGAATGATTTGTGTGATGGATATATTGTTGAATTTCTTCATGATGCTACTGAAAATTATTATGAGAGAGGATCATATGCTTGTAGGTGTTGCAATAATATCAAGTTTCCTCTCTATGTGTTGAAAGTTTTGAAGTTATGCTTGTTTTGCCTTCCTATGCTAGTTGATTCTTGCTCCCATAAATTGTTTGCTCACAAAATCCCTATACATAGGAAGTGGGTTAGGCTTAAATGTGCTAGTCATATGCTTCATGATGCTCCCATTGTGTTTCAATTCTTTACTTTTATGTGAGCATCATTGAAATCATCATGCCTAGCTAAAAAGGCATTAAAGAAAAGTGCTAGTTTGGAGACAAACCCATATTTATACCTACTGTTTTTGTGTGTCCACATGATTAAGCTACTGTAGTAATCAAGTTTCATATGTTTTCTTTCAATAATGTGCCAAGTAAAGCCTTTGGGATAGTGTGGACGCTTGTTGATTTGATTCTGTGCAAAAACAGAAACTTTTGCGTCCAGTGCTGGAATTTCTATTCAGTAGTGGAGCATGAGAAAATTCTGAAATTTTTACACAGTATTGGGTTACAAATTTTTTACGTTGTCCTAATTTTTCAGAATTTTTGGAGTACAGAAGTATGGTTTTTAAATCGCTCACTACATGCTGTTCTGTTTTGACAGATTCTGTTTTTATTGCATAGTTTGCTTGTTTTAGTGTTTCCATAGCTTATATTATGAGATATAAATTATGGAAATGATAGACTACAGTAGACATTATGTGAGAACAATTATGAATCTTGTCTTGACAGTACCTAAGTGGATGATTTATTTTTATAATACTAACCTATCTCACAAGTTCCGTTAAGTTTTGTGTGATTGAAGTTTTCAAGTTTTGGGTGAGATATCGATATGAGGAGAATAAGGAGTGGCAAGATCCTAAGCTTGGGGATTCCCAAGGCAACCCAAGGTAATATTCAAGGAATACTCAAGAGTCTAAGCTTGGGGATGCCCCGGAAGGCATCCCCTCTTTCGTCTTCAACACTATCGGTAACCTCACTCGGAGCTATATTTTTATTCGTCACATAATATGAGTTTTTCTTGGAGCGTCATTTTATTTTGTTGATATTGGCTTGCTGTTATCAATAATAATGTTTTGTATCTTTTATTTCAACAAAATGCCAAGTATAGCCTTTACCATGCTCAGTTTTCAAGTTTATGTGTTGCTGTTTGAAAACAGAAAGTTTTCTCTTATGTCCAGAATATTCCTGAATACTCAGAACATGATAAAAATCTGAAATTTTTACACAGTAAGAATGCATGAGTTATATGTCACGTGGTAATTTTTCAGAATTTTTGGAGTTAGGTAAGTATGAATTTTAAATCCCCCTTTACAGATTGTTCTGTTTTGGCAGATTTCGGTTATAGTTGCATTGTTTGCATATGTTGCTTGTTTAATGTTTCTATTTATGGATAGGAGTATTAAATATGCAGAGGCATTTAGTATGCAATGTTTAATTATAATTTTAGTAATTTACTATAGTAGATAATGTTAAGGTTTTGAGTTGATTTATACTAACTTATCTCACGAGTTCTTGTTGAGTTTGGTGTGGATGAAGTATTTAAGATTTAGGGAAACCGTGATATGAGAGGAATTAAGGAGACACAAAAGCTCAATCTTGGGGATTCCACAGGCTTCCCAATATAATATTTCAAGAAGTATCAAGCATCTAAGCTTGGGGATGCCCCGGTAGGCATCCCACCTTTCTTCATCAACAGTTATCGGTTAGTCTCGGTTGAGCCTAAGTTTTTGCTTCTTCACATGATATGTGCTATTCTTGGAGTGTCCTTTTATTTTAATTTTGTTTTCTTTTCTATTTGAATAAAATACTTAAGATCTGAAATTTTTAAATGAGAGAGAGTCCTCACATAGCTACCTATTTACTTAACTACTCATTTGGTCTTCACTTATATCTTTTTGGAGTAGTTTGTCATTTACTCTTATTATTCACTTATATCCTATGAGTAAATTGTTGAATAAATTGAATATCATAAAGTTGAAATTATATGTGCTTCATATGCTTGTATCATGTCTAGCAGTAGTTTCACATTGGGTTAGAAAATGAATTCTATTGAAGCTTGACAATCACAATATTGGTCATACAAGCAATTCATGAATGATTAGTATAAGGAAGAGGACTTTCACATATAAATATATTATCTTGGACATCTTTTATGATTGTGAATACCCATTAATTATTTTCAAACTTGAGCAAATTAGTTGAAGTTGGACAAGGAAGACAATGTAATGAGTTATGTTTGGGTATATTTGCATAGAAGTTATATTGTTATGGATCCTCCAACATGTGGTGCTTGCTTAGGATCTTTTGCTAGATAAAAAATTCATACTAAGTAGAGATACTACTTGTGCATCCAACAACAAAAAGCGCATGACAACCTCTGCTTCCCTCCGCGAAGGGCCTATCTTTTACTTTTATGCATTTACTTTTATGTATTTACTTTTATGCAAGAGTTAATAAGTACTCATTCGCATCTCAACCTCAATTATTCTCTAGTTGGCAAGCATCATGTGGTGGGGAAAGATCCAGGCATATATGGCCAGTTAAATATATTTGATCATGAATTATTATTGTTGACAATTATCTCTATGATAAATAAGTTGAGAGGCGAAACATTAAGCCCCTATCTTTCTCTGTGTTCGATGGATGCCATTTGTTCTAAAAATATGCTTTGAGTACTAGCAATCATAGAAGACTATATGACAATTGAGTATGTGGAGCTCTTACTTAGACTTTGTTGAAATTAAGTTGAATTGCAATTGTTTGGTGACTAAGAACATAGGTTGTTAAGTTTCAAGAGAATGAATTGTTTGAACCATAACATGTGAATTGATTGCTACTTGATCATGCCATGTTTATTATAGTTTTGTATGATTTTGGTGCACCTTTATATGGCTTTTATATGATTTTTATGGACTAACACATTGACCTAGTGCCTAGTGCCAGTTGCTGTTTTCTGCTTGTTTTTGGTTTTCCAGAAAATCCATATCAAATGAAGTCCAAATGCAGCGAAACTTTTTGACGATTTTTTCTGGAAGGAAACAGACCCAGGAAGCTTCGGGGGAGCAGCAGAAGACCCACAGGGGCCCCACAAGCCACCAGGGCACGCCACCCCCCCCAGGCGCGCCCTGGTGCCTCGTGGGCCCCCTGTGGCACCTCTTTGCGTGATTCCAACGCTGAAAAATCATATATATTTAGAAACCCCCGAAAGTTAACCTAGATGAGTTTTTACGCCGCCGCAAGCCTCTGTACCTCCATGATCTCATCTACAGCCCTTTTCCGGCACCCTGCCGGATGGGGGAAATCATCTCTGCAGGCCATCTTCATCATCCCGACGGTCTCCATGACGAGGAGGGAGTAGTTCACCCTCGGGGCTGAGGGTTTGTACCAGTAGCTATGTGGTTGATCTCTCTCTCTCTCTCTCTCTCTCGTGTTCTTGATTTGGCACGATCTTGATGTATCGCGATCTTTGTTAATATAGTTGGATCATATGGTGTTTCTTCCCTCTCTGTCCTTGTTGTGATGAATCGAATCTTTTCCCTTTGAGGTTTCGTTATTATTGGATTGAATATTTCAGATTTGAGAACACTTGATGTATGTCTTGCATATGAATACCCGTGGTGACAATGGGGTATTATATTGACTCACTTGATATATGTTTTGGCACTCAACTCGCGGATTCCCGTGGTGACATTGGGGTAATCTATGCATGGGGGTTGATGCATGTTTTCATTATCTTTTCTCCGATAGAAACTTTGGGGTGCTCCTTGGAGTTCTTTGTGTGGATTGAATATTATGATTATGAAGTTGTTTGATGCATATCGTATAATCAATTCACGGATACTTGTGGTGACATTGGAGTATCCAGGTGACATTAGAGTTGGTTGATGTGTATCATATGGTGTTATTTTAGTACGGACTCTAGGGTTGTTTCTGACACTTATAGGAATAGCTCAATAGATCGATCGGAAAGGATAACTTTGAGGTGGTTTCGTACCCTACAAACAATTTCTATCTTATGTTCTCCACTAATAGGAACTTGGGAGTGATTCTTTATCGCACGTTAAGGGATAATTATATGATCCAATTATGTTAGCATTGTTGAGAGATTGCACTAGTGAAAGTATGAACCCTAGGCCTTGTTTTTAAGCATTGCAATACCTTTTGTGCTCACTTTTGATACTAGTTACCTTGCTGTTTTTATATTTTCAGATTACAAAAACCTATATCTACTATCCATACTACACTTGTATCACCATCTCTTCGCCAAACTAGTGCACCTATACAATTTACCATTGTATTGGGTGTGTTGGGGACACAAGAGATTTCTTGTACTTGGTTGCAGGGTTGTTTGAGAGAGACCATCTTCATCCTATGCCTCCCATGGATTGATAAACCTTAGGTCATCCACTTGAGGGAAAATTGCCGTTGTCCTACAAAACTCTGCGCTTGGAGGCCCAACACGAGTCTACAAGAATAAAGTTGCGTAGTAGACATCATCGGGCCGACCCCAAGGGTACCCGCGAGAGAGTCCTGTAGCGGCTGGCTGTTAGCGGTACCACCCAGGATGTGGTGGTAGCTCGGGACTTGTCCCGACAATCGACACGGAACTTATAGTGTAGTCGGAGCGACAGGGCAGGCGGAGACTACCTAAGAGAGAGGTGGGCCTAGTTCCTGGTCATGGTCCGCGAGATACCTAGTCGGAACGGCCGAAGCACTGGTCGTCTCCGCGAGCTCCTAATAATTCACTAACAGATTTGGGTATTTGATCTGAGTTGGACACTGGCCTATACGCACTACCACCACACGGGATAATGGTTTAATGGGGCCCTCGGCGCCATATGTATCAGCCGAAAGCTCTGTCAGATGTCCAGTTCAACATTGTGGGCTTGTCGGGCTAGTGCCATCCAGGATGAGGTGGTGCTCGTCCCGGCTCATCACATAACGACCCGGAGTGCAAAGGGCGATGGGCCCAAGACCCCTGAGCACTTAGGATGTAGACCGGCGGGGACCTCTCTGTGAAGCCTAGGTAGGACTACGTCGTGTCGATCAGCCGAGGCCGGGCATGACCGAGAAAAGTGTGTCCAGCCGGAGTTAATCGAGCGTGTTGGGTAATAGTAGTGCACCCCTGCAGGGAAGTTATCTATTCGAATAGCCGTGTCCATGGTAACAGGACGCTCAGTGTTGTATCCCGATCTACTACAACTAGAACTCGATACCTGTGATACTAAATAATTTGTTAGCTCCGGGATCGCTTTCTCGCAGGGAGTCGAGGAAGGATCTCTAGGCATGGTTACTATTATACATGTTACTAATACTTTTATATGCTAATATGCACTCTTCTAATGCTGCAAGACGCTGCAAGATGCTAGTCTTCGATAGGCTAGGTCTTTCCCCTCTATTCTGGCATTTCTGCAGTCCAGTCCACAGATACAACCCCCTCTTTTGATACCGATGCATACCTTGCATAGATCTGATGTTAGTCTTGCGAGTACTTTGGATGAGTACTCACGGTTGCTTTGCTACCTCTTTTCCCCATACCCGATTGCTGCGATCAGATGGCGGAGTTCCGGAGACAGCTGATCCCGCCGACGACTACTACTACCCCGACAGAGCCTACTTCTACATAGAGACCGACAGCCAGGCGTAGATAGGAGGCTCCCAGGCAGGAGGCATGTGCCTTTTCGATCTAGATGTCGTTGTTTTGCTCAGCCTTCTTAAGGCAAACTTGTTTAGTTATGTCTGTACTCAGATACTGATGCTTTCGCTGACTCTTGTACTCGAGCTTATGTATTTGAGCCCTCGAGGCCCCTGGCTTGTAATATAAAGCTTGTATTATTTTATTTTGTGTCTAGAGTTGTGTTGTGATATCTTCCCGTGAGTCCCTGGGCTTGATCATGCGCATTTGCGTGTATGATTAGTGCACGATTGAGTCGGGGGCGTCACATTAAGATAGCTAGCTTTCAGCTTCACCCGTCTGAGGTACGAATCCGGATGACCCGGTAGTAGCAATCACAGAGGTGCTCCCTTTACCCCCTAGCTAGTCAAACAATCGGGAACGTAGGGGGTAAGCACAGGAGCCAGGCAACCCAGCTTGGCCAAAATCTTAAGTCAAATTGATGCATATTTATGGCTTTATAACGATGATTACGGAAGGCAACGCTCGTATATCAAATACAAACGCTGATGATATGTTGGGCTCTCGAGGAGTGATGTAACCGTGCCGAGATGCCTCAAGGAGCCCTCGACACATGTTGTGATAGTCAGCATTTAAGCTGTATTTTCAGCTTTATGCTATATGTTATTTTGACTCCGTTGCGACTGTTTATAATCTGAAAGTGGCCCATCATCGGCTTTCACCCCTTTGTAGATACTACGCAGGGTGTTTCCGTACTAATAAGACAACCCTTAGCCGACGTCTCGGTGCCGGGAGGCGGTTGTGTTAGCGGAAATGAGGCAATCAGATATGCAGGCTTTATAAATTCCACTTAGTCATAGGAGCTTAAAGTTGGGAGGCCAGTTACTAGCCCCCGGTTAGTGTTCAGCATTAACCGAGGTCAAGCCATTAACACTTCGGCCAATTTTATAAAAGGCCCATCGTTTAACACGGGGTAACCTCTATCGATCCTAGTTTGACACAGTCATCAGATCGCTGACCAGTTTACGCTCATTGTGACAGTCAGTTTTCAGCTTTCTCCACTGAGGTACTTGACCAGTTGAACCGGAAGTACAATCGCAGTGGTTCTCCCTTTACCCTTGGCTTTTGATGGGTTCGGCTCTAGCTGCAGCCCCCCGTTGATATTGTCGATGCTTTAAAGGCATCTGACGTTGCACTGCGAGAGTTATGCTGGAGACACACAAATAGGTTAAAAGTGCCACAAGCTCAGAAAACCAAAAAAAACTCACATAAAAACTTTACGTCTGAATTGAATCAAGTTTTTAGGTGCCAATCCGAAATTGGTCTTAAATTAATATGTGCTTCGGTCGTGCTTTAACATGATACATCCGATCTCCAAACTTGAAGCGGGCCAGCCTTCGGCTTCAACCTCCTATCCCGAAGGCGGAGTGTTTCTCAGGCCAGTTTAGCGAACCGAACTCGAGCGGCTTTAGAGAGAAGCCAGGCTATCCGGCTATTGACCACACACTCGCGTCGAAAAGAGGAGTAGTAGAAAAAGACTTTGCAACGACTTAGAAGAAAACACTTATTATAAAACGGCTCATATAAATTTAAGAGCCCCCAGTTAACATAGAAAAAGAAGTGTTTTTAACAAACAACATTTTTAACTGACTAAGTTTTTAACAAACTGCTTGCTTGTTTAATACAAATATAATGCTTGGTCGAACCGAACAAAAAATTTAAAATTTAATTTTTTTGAGTATGAAAGCGACTTAGCTGGTTAATGTGCTCGGTGTTGATGACATGGTCCGAGCTTGCGGCAGGATGAGGATGCGTATCAGTCTCTGACAGATCCGACATGATGCGTAGTCCTCGGCTTGGCCGAGGTTCCCGTCCCCAAGCCGGTTCCGAGGTGGCCGCGCGAATAGCTCGGCTTGATGAAATGATGACACAAAACTGCCGATGTGCCTTGGCGAAGCCCCCGGTCCAGCCGAGGAGACAGAGTAGGTCGGAAGGGTGATGACAAAGTCCCTGGAGTAGGTTGATGAAGCAATGGTGAAGGCTCCAGTTCAGCCGAGGTGACGGAGCAGCTCGGTGGGGTGACGCCGGAGCCCCCACGTCAGTCGACATGTCAAAACAGGTCGGCGTGGTGGACGTCGGTTTGATGAAGCGACGACTTGGTGATGCCTGATGTCTACTACACAACTTATTCTTGTAGACTCGTGTTGGGCCTCCAAGCACAGAGTTTTGTAGGACAGTAGCAATTTTCCCTCAAGTGGATGACCTAAGGTTTATCAATCCGTGGAGGCGTAGGATGAAGATGGTCTCTCTCAAACAACCCTGCAATCAAATACAAGAAATCTCTTCTATCCCCAACACACCCAATACAATGGCAAATTGTATAGGTGCACTAGTTCGGCGAAGAGTGTAGGATATATGACCTAGAGGCAATAATAAATGTTATTGATTATCTCCCTGTTCATAATTAGGTTTATGTTCCATGCTATAACTGCTATGGTTCTCGAGTCTGCAATAACCACGAGGCTCGGAGGAAGACTCATATGCACGTGTGGAATAATAAACGGTAAAATGTATTCCTAGTCTGGCCTCTAAGACTGGCTCAAGTATTGCATGATGATCCTGTTTTCCTGATCATGGGCATGGCTATGCCGGCAATTTTGAGGGCACAATGTTAGAAGAACATTTGTGTTGAATCGACCCGAATTGATGTTATGCTATGAGATTCATTCGTCATAATTTAATGGTTTATAACACAGAGATGGTTAACGTTTGCATAATTCCTTAGACCATGAGAGTATCGAGTTTCTTCATGCTTGCTTCATGAACTTTGGGGTTTGTTAAACGTCATTCGTAAATGGGTGGCTATTACGGCGGCTTACGGGTTCATGGAAAAGTATGTCAAGTAACTTGATAGCTCAAGATTGGGATTTGCTCCTCCGGCGATGGAGAGATATCTCTGGGCCCTCTCGGTGTTACGGTATACATCATCGTATGGCCAGACACTTTGTGATTTGATCACGGGGATGCCGGAACACGGAACGAGAAAAGAGAACAATACCGGTAACGAGGTAACTGGCATAGTGGACAAGTTGTTGATCCACGGGGATGCCAACTTGTCTCACCTCGGGTATTTGTAACATATCACGAAGCAACAGGAATAGCACACGGCAACTGGAGGTTCACTCGAATATTCATTCGTGTGGGTATAGGGGTCAATATGGGTGTCCACGGCTCCGATGTTGATCATTGATCGGAAGGGGTTCCGGGTCATGTCTATACTTCACCGAACCTATAGGGTCACACGCTTAAGGGTCATCTATCTGCTGAATACTAGACAGGGAGTCTGAGAGAAATTCACCGAAAAAGTTTCGGAGACAACGGAAGAGTTCCGGAGAGAGAGAACACCGGAAGAGTTTCGGTAAAACCGAAAAGTTGTTTCGGAGTGTACCATAAAGTCAAATTGGTTTCGGCACATGCCTGGAAATTATTGGAAGGTACCAGAATTGTTCCGGTAACTTCTGAGATTTTTCAGAGACAAAAACCGGAAAGGTTCCGGACTGCCGGAACCGCTTTAGTTGCTTTTCACAGATGAAAATCACTAAACCGAAATGTTGTTTCGGAGTACACCATAAAGTCAAAATGGTTTCGGCACATGCCTGATAATTCTTGGAGGGTGCCAGAATCGTTCTGGAAACTTTCTGGAATTTTCCGGGATGAAAACCGGAAATGTTCCGGAGCTGCCGGAACCGCTTCAGATGCTTTTCGCAGATGAAAATCACTAAACCGGAATTGTTTCGGATCGCGTTGAAAATTAGTTTAGTGGGTACTGGAAATGTTCTAAGCCCACATGAATATTTTCAGTTCGAACGGACGCTGAAATATGTCGTCGTGAATAGTGAAAGTGCTTTTTGGATTACTTTTTGGAAATCCACCTTTTTGGGCTTTTGCTCCAAAATATCTTGGAGATGACATGGATGGATGTGGCTGAAATTTCAGCCCCTCCACCCCTCCTTCTCCTATAAATAGAGGTGGAGGGGGCAGCCCAAATCTCATCCCTTCTCACATACAAGTGCCATGCATGATCTGGCTTTCTCTCTCCCTCCCAGCGAAATAGTTTCGTAGAGCCGAAAGGCTGTCTAGGTTCCGGTGGGAACTAGTTCTGGACGGCGAAGCCCTGCCGGATAGATGACACCGTATGTGTGCAACTCTGTAGAGAGATCGTAGTTTCGGTCTTAGTTCGAGAGTGCCTCCCGAAGGGCTGTCCGAGTGACTGTCCGAGTTTCGATGGTCCTCCCGAAGGGCTGTCCGAGTGACTGTCCGAGTTTCGATGGTCCTCCCAAAGGGCTGTCCGAGTGACTGTCCGAGTTTCGATGGTCCTCCCGAAGGGTTGTCCGAGTGACTGTCCGAGTTTCGATGGTCCTCCCGAAGGGGTGTCCATGACACCGTCCGGGGGACTGTCCGACCGCCTCCCGGAGGGCTGTCCGGGGGCGGATGAGGGTATACATCCTCGCGGTTGGGAGGTTGTAAATCCTAGCTGCGGGGATCTGCACCGCCGATCGTCATCGACTCTACTTCCGCTGCGCTACGAGTCGGTAACGAAAATGATCAAACCTTGTATGCAGTCTCCATTGTGGTCCTGGGCTGGTACATAGGTCGGAAATTTTTTGTTTTCTGCTGCGTTACCCTACAGTGGCATCAAGAGCCATGCTATGCGTAGATACAGGTTGCGATCTAGAATACATAGAGATGTATGGGTGTTGCACAATATAATTAGGTAGTAGATGAGATCTATTACTGAAAATTATTTGTGCGGGTAGCAGATGAAATCTGTTACCCGATGTTCTTGTTGCTTCCCTGGAATTTGCGTAGTCCTGATCTTGACGGCATGGTGGAATCTCACAAAGTTCTGGCAATCCGCGATCCTTTCATGCTGCTCCTAAGTATGCTGATTGACAGATCAACGAAGTGCTAACAGTTCTTTGGGTTCCACCATAGTTGAGAAAGATGGATGTTTCGCAGACGAAAGGGCAATGCAGATATGATCTGCACGGGGGTCACGCGTATGACGAAGTTCAGTATGGGGCTCGAGATTTTATTATCTCGTGTTTCATACACCCCGCAATGTTAATCTAGCAACTTGGATTATCATGCTTGATGATGGACGTTGGTAGCTTCGGTTTGTTTCGAAACCTTAGAAGCCACGTAAAATAAAATTTTGCATGAACCGATTAGAGGCGTCTAACTTGGTTTTGCAGGATGGTTTGCATGTGCATATGATGTGGTATAGCAGTGTTCATAATAATTTGATTATGTATGAGATGACTATATGATGTAAATTGATTAACATGACATGCGTGTCATGATTCGGCATGATGGCTGGAGCCATATGATTGCACTTTAATGACCTGCGTGTCAACCTTATGTAATGCACTTATTTTATTAGCTATAGAGATAGCAATATTATCTGGTGCATCGACAAGGTGGTGGCAATCTTCGCGAAGGTGAACACCGACGCGAATGCCGAAGACGAAGAAATGAAAGACTTCTCCGTCAGAAAGGGCTATACCATATCATGCTATTATGAATTGCCTGAGATGTTTATCCCTTATGATGCACCCTTCTTGATTGCGCGGTAGTCACTTTTTATTAGGGTGATCTCTCACAAAAATATCAAGTAGTTAGTGTTCTCCCAAGTGTAGCACCGTCACGGCACCTAACTTTTCGGGGTGCGCCATGGATGCATGGGTACGAACGATTAGGGATGTGTGAGGCGGGTGAGGTCAGACCTCGCAGCAAGATCACTTGGTTGTCTTGACGTTCATGGCAGGATCGTCCTGAGCTCGGAACACACGCATCGAAAGATGAACAAGAGTCACATAGAGATGTGATCGGCAAGTTGGCCTACCGATTAAAATTCCCGTCATGAGATGATGATTCTATGGCGATGAATTGAAGTCTGGATCTTGTATCACTCAAAATCAATTATGAGAGATATTGATTTGAGTGGGAGCGCACTATAGAATTAACTTGTTTAAATTCTCAGTGCAATTAATTTTGAACACTGTCTAAGTGTGGTTTGCATAATAGTTGTAGAATAATGGCTCGCGTTTCCACCTTCCCTATTAAAATTGAATAGCTGTTAAAATTCTGGTTAAAACTTTATGGTTGATAACGTAATGTGAGGATTGTCCTCTAGAGTGCCGAGAAGGATTTTGTCCTATCGCATACTTTCGGTATTCTCCCGCTAATGCTATGGATCATGTGACTCTTGTCCTTCGATCCAAAAGCTAGAATTCCTTTTCAGTCAAAGTGCAATATGTTTGCTTCCATGAGACCCGAACTTCAAAAGTTTGGATAGTTATGTGATATTCATGGAATCTGAAAATCATTTTCAGAGACAGACAAAGGCTAAAAGATATGAGATATCCAAAGCAATGTTTGTTTGCAAACTGTTAGTAAAGGAGTTTTACTATGCATTAGACTGATAAGAGAGGGATCCAGGAGAACGCCTATCATATGATGAAAGGTGAATAACACAACAACTTAAAGAGAAAGGAAGTGTCCGAAGGGTGTTAGTAAGACTTTCACGCCTAGGAAGTCCGGGGCTAATGCCACTCTTAAGTTGGTTGCTTCTTCTGAGAGTAGGAGAAATACTAAAAGTTAAACTGTTAGAAGTATAAAGGCAAAAGGATAGAAGACTGGAATATCCAGCTCATGTATGAATGTCATACAGGTTTTTTGATGTATAGAAGGCTGGTTAAAGATATAGTTCTTGGGAATTATGGTTAAACATGTTAATCACTAATTCTTGGGTATTGTGAGTTAAATCACAAAGATACCCGCTCGATTGCATTCTGTTGCAACTCGATGTAAGAACTACTATGGCCTGAAAGACTAGCCAGGAATGAGGTTTAGATACACGCAGGGAACATAGTAAATGTTACTATGCCTTCCATAGGTGTATTCCCTATGTATTTACTTTCATAATTCATTTTAGAGCTTCACACTCTAGCCCTTTGCATAAGGTATCTTGCAAGAAGGTTGTTCATAAGAGAACTTTTGATGTTCGGTGTTATGAATAACATAAGGGCCATACTTTCATTATGAATGAGACGTATGTTATGAATATTGATAATAATACATTACCTCTGGGTTTACTTTCATAATTCATTTTAGAGTTTCATACACTCTAGCCCATTGCACAATGTTTGTTGCAAAAGAGTTGTTCATAAAAACAACAATTGTTGTTCAGTATTATGAATAACATGAAGGGCCATGCTTCCATCCTAGATGGGATGTATGTTATGAATATTGATGGAAATATGATACATCCATAACACTGACGCTAAATGTCGCAAGACTAAAAGAATACCACACAAGTGTGGCACTACATTTGGTCACATTGGAGAAACCCGCATGGAAAATTCCATTATGATGGATTTTGAAGTCGTTTGATTTTGAATCATCTGACACTTTCAACTTTCCTCTGAAAAGTGAAGTGACTGAAATACCGTTCACAGGCCATAAGGAACGAGCAAAGAACATATTGGTGATCATACATTATGATGTGTGTAGTCCAATAAATGTTGTTGCAAGTAGTGGATTTATCTATCTTCAGAAATGACTCAAGTAGATATGTGGATATTTACTTGTTGAGACGTAAGTCTGGATCTTTTGAATTCATTCATAAGGTTTTCAAAAATGAAGTAGAAGTTGTTGTAACAAGAAAATTATGTTTCTACAATTCGATTGCAGAAAGGAATATTTAAGTTACAAGTTTAGCGAATATCTGATGAGTTGTGAAAGAGGTTTCATAACTTGCACCTCCCGGAGCACCACTGCAAGTGGAGAGTCCGTGTAGATGTAATCGAACCATTCATGACATGGTAAGATCAAAGATGACATAAATAAATTTGCCATTATCCCTTTTAAAGTGATGCTTTAGAGACTGCGGCTTTTACACTGAAAAGAGCTCCATCGAGTCTGTTGAAATGACGCCATGGTATGGTACGCCCAACCATGTTATATCTTTTCTTAACATTTGGAACATGGGGCTTGTGTAAAAGGTTACAAGCCTATTCCAAATCAGACAAGTGCTACTTTGTAGGTTATCCCAAGTCATTGGGTATTCCCACCACTATACCGAGGCAAAGGATTTTGCCACAAAATGGTATGCTTTTAAAGAGAATAGTTCTTACAAAAGATGAGTGGGAGGACAGTGCAACTCGACGAGATAACCAGTATCTTCGTCATCAGATCAAAGGAAAGGAACCTTGGAAGTGATTCCGGAGTTTCCTACTACGACTGATACAGAAGTCTCTACAATAAAATGTATGGACTTCAGTCGAACTTGCAGCTGAACCCCGTAGGCAAGGCTCGTGCAAACCTCTCAGGTGCGCAAACGAGATATTGTTGTTGGACAACAGTATACCTACGATACACAAGGAAGCGGTGATGGGCCCTGACTCCGGAATTGGCTAAATGCCAATACAATCCGAGATAGTTTCCATATAAATGTTTCAAGATTAAAATCTTTATACACCTTTCGGAAGGCTTAGAGTCTAACGAATATTTATGAAACTAAAAACTGATACGGATAAAATGTTTTATCCATAAAGCTCAACTTGTTGCAATAACAAGTTCAAGGAGTTGACTACGATGAGATTGTCTCACCATAGCGATGCTTGAAGTCGGTTCGGGTTGAACTAGCAATTAATACATATTTCAACCATGAGATATGAAACATGGATGACAAAAGGATTTCCATCTGATGGAAATGAAACCTAGGACTTGTATGTGATACAGTCCAAAGTAATTTGTCGATCCAGAGGATGCTAGTAAATATGCAAACTTCAGAGTTCCAGCGATGGACAGAAGAGAGCAAAGTGGAGTTGGAATCTTCGTTTTTGATGGAATGGTCAAAGGGGTTTTGACTTCATCAAATGGGTATCGAAGATGCTTGTAATTCAAGAAAGTAAGTGGGAGCATGATAATATTTCTAAAAACCTTGTGTACTTGACACATTGTTAATTGGAAATAAATTTCTTGACACGAATTAAGGACTTCATTTAAAATAGTTTTTTGATGAAGTGCTTGGGCTAAATAGCCTCAATATTAGGCATGATGATCTATGGAGATAGATTTACCTAATAGGGCTAAGCAATGAATACATATTGACAAGATGCTAAAACCTTTTAGCATTTAAAACGCCAAGGAGTAATTCTTGCCGAAGTCACATGGAAAGAGTTTTTGCAAGACTCGGTGTCCCAAAACACTGATGAGTGAAATACATGATGGAGATTCCACACACTCTTGTGTTTGGATTAATCATGTATTCCATGGTATGTAAAACAACCAGATATGTCCGATACTCCAAAGTTGTTGCGAGTATGGATACCAAAGTGATCAAAGTACTGATCATAGGGCAACAGTGAAAGATGTCATTAAAGTACTAGAGTAGTAGTGATGACATGTTTTCTCGCAAGCAGAGATTATGAAGTGCTCGTTGTAAGTAATTACATCGATACAGTCTTCATCAATGCTCCATGCGATTTTCGATTTAAGTTAAGGGTTTTGTGTAATACATAATATGGTGACACGGTAGTTGGAAATTGTTCCAAACGAGATACTGTGGCAAATTCTATAACAAAGGCTAAGTATGTTGACGCTTGAGAAGCGACAAAGAAGTTGTTGAATCATATAGTTCATTCATGAACTTAGTATGGTTCCAAGATGGCTTTGGTCTATGGGACACTATTGCAGATAGTTGCTCCATAGCTCAGTATGAGGAATCAGGTTTCGACCAATGATTCACACATATGCAAAACCAAGTCCACACAAAATATGAATTTTGTGAAAGCGTGAAAATGCGAGGATATGCAAAATTACACACGGATCTGAAGTCGTCAGATCCGTTGGACATCAGGCTATACCACATGCGAAGCATATTTTACACCAGTATGCCATAGGTGTAAAGTGAATTAGCATTGACTAGATTATTGACTCTAGTGCAAGTGGGAGTCTGTAGGAGATATGCCCTAGAGGCAATAATAAATGTTATTGATTATCTCCCTGTTCATAATTAGGTTTATGTTCCATGCTATAACTGCTATGGTTCTCGAGTCTGCAATAACCACGAGGCTCGGAGGAAGACTCATATGCACGTGTGGAATAATAAAAGGTAAAATCTATTCCTAGTCTGGCCTCTAAGACTGGCTCAAGTATTGCATGATGATCCTGTTTTCCTGATCATGGGCATGGCTATGCCGGCAATTTTGAGGGCACAATGTTAGAAGAACATTTGTGTTGAATCAACCCGAATTGATGTTATGCTATGAGATTCATTCGTCATAATTTAATGGTTTATAACACAGAGATGGTTAACGTTTGCATAATTCCTTAGACGATGAGAGTATCGAGTTTCTTCATGCTTGCTTCATGAACTTTGGGGTTTGTTAAACGTCATTCGTAAATGGGTGGCTATTACGGCGGCTTACGGGTTCATGGAAAAGTATGTCAAGTAACTTGATAGCTCAAGATTGGGATTTGCTCCTCCGGCGATGGAGAGATATCTCTGGGCCCTCTCGGTGTTACGGTATCCATCATCGTCTGGCCAGACACTTTGTGATTTGATCACGGGGATGCCGGAACACGGGAATGAGAAAAGAGAACAATACCGGTAACGAGGTAACTGGCATAGTGGACAAGTTGTTGATCCACGGGGATGCCAACATGTCTCACCTCGGGTATTTGTAACATATCGCAAAGCAATAGGAATAGCACACGGCAACTGGAGGTTCACTCGAATATTCATAAGTGTGGGTATAGGGGTCAATATGGGTGTCCACGGCTCCGATGTTGATCATTGATCAGAAGGGGTTCCGGGTCATGTCTATACTTCACCGAACCTATAGGGTCACACGCTTAAGGGTCATCTATCTGCTGAATACTAGACAGGGAGTCTGAGAGAAATTCACCGAAAAAGTTTCGGAGACAACGGAAGAGTTCCGGAGAGAGAGAACACCGGAAGAATTTCGGTAAAACCGAAAAGTTGTTTCGGAGTGTACCATAAAGTCAAATTGGTTTCGGCACATGCCTGGAAATTATTGGAAGGTACCAGAATTGTTCCGGTAACTTCTGAGATTTTTCAGAGACAAAAACCGGAAATGTTCCGGACTGCCGGAACCGCTTTAGTTGCTTTTCACAGATGAAAATCACTAAACCGAAAAGTTGTTTCGGAGTACACCATAAAGTCAAAATGGTTTCGGCACATGCCTGATAATTCTTGGAGGGTGCCAGAATCGTTCTGGAAACTTTCTGGAATTTTCCGGGATGAAAACCGGAAATGTTCCGGAGCTGCCGGAACCGCTTCAGATGCTTTTCGCAGATGAAAATCACTAAACCGGAATTGTTTCGGATCGCGTTGAAAATTAGTTTAGTGGGTACTGGAAATGTTCTAAGCCCACATGAATATTTTCAGTTCGAACGGACGCTGAAATATGTCGTCGTGAATAGTGAAAGTGCTTTTTGGATTACTTTTTGGAAATCCACCTTTTTGGGCTTTTGCTCCAAAATATCTTGGAGATGACATGGATGGATGTGGCTGAAATTTCAGCCCCTCCACCCCTCCTTCTCCTATAAATAGAGGTGGAGGGGGCAGCCCAAATCTCATCCCTTCTCACATACAAGTGCCATGCATGATCTGGCTTTCTCTCTCCCTCCCAGCGAAATAGTTTCGTAGAGCCGAAAGGCTGTCTAGGTTCCGGTGGGAACTAGTTCTGGACGGCGAAGCCCTGCCGGATAGATGACACCGTATGTGTGCAACTCTGTAGAGAGATCGTAGTTTCGGTCTTAGTTCGAGGGTGCCTCCCGAAGGGCTGTCCGAGTGACTGTCCGAGTTTCGATGGTGCTCCCGAAGGGCTGTCCGAGTGACTGTCCGAGTTTTGATGGTCCTCCCGAAGGGCTGTCCGAGTGACTGTCCGAGTTTCGATGGTCCTCCCTAAGGGCTGTCCGAGTGACTGTCCGAGTTTCGATGGTCCTCCCGAAGGGCTGTCCGTGACACCGTCCGGGGGACTGTCCGACCGCCTCCCGGAGGGCTGTCCGGGGGCGGATGAGGGTATACATCCTCGCGGTTGGGAGGTTGTAAATCCTAGCTGCGGGGATCTGCACCGCCGATCGTCATCGACTCTACTTCCGCTGCGCTACGAGTCGGTAACGAAAATGATCAAACCTTGTATGCAGTCTCCATAGTGGTCCTGGGCTGGTACGTAGGTCGGAAAATTTTTGTTTTCTGCTGCGTTACCCTACAAAGAGATGGTGATACAGGTGTAGTATGGATAGTAGATATAGGTTTTTGTAATATGAAAATAAAAAAACAGCAAAGTAGCAAGTGATAAAATGGAGCACAAATGGTATTGCAATGCTTAGAAACAAGGCCTAGGGTTCATACTTTCACTAGTGCAATCTCTCAACAGTGCTAACATAATAGGATCATATAACAATCCCTCAACGTGCGACAAAGAATCACTCCAAGGTTCCCATTAGCGGAGAACATAAGATAGAAATTGTTGTAGGGTACGAAACCACCTCAAAGTTATCTTTTCCGATCAATCTATTGAGCCATCCCTATAAGTGTCACGAACAGCCCTAGAGTTCGTACTAAAATAACACCATATGATACGCATCAACCAACTCTAATGTCACCTAGATACTCCAATGTCACCACAAGTATCCGCGAGTTGATTATTCGATATGCATCAAACAACTTCAGATTCATAATATTCAATCCAACACAAAGAACTTGAAAGAATGCCCCAAGATTTCTACCGGAGAAAGTAGGACGAAAACGTGCATCAACCCCTATGCATAGATTACCCCAATGTCACCTTGGGAATCCGTGAGTTGAGTGCCAAAACATACATCAAGTGAATCAATATAATACCCCATTGTCACCATGGGTATTCATATGCAAGACATACATCAAGTGTTCTCAAATCCATAGAAGTATTCAATCCGATAATAGTGAAACCTCAAAGGTAAAAACTCAATTCATCACAACAAGATAGAGAGGGAGAAACACCATATGATCCAACTATATTAACAAAGCTCGCGGTACATCAAGATCGTGCCAAATCAAGAACACGAGAGAGAGAGAGAGATCAAACACATAGCTACTTGTACATACCCTCAGCCCCGAGGGTGAACTACCCCCTCCTCGTCATGGAGATGACGAAGATGAACTATATTAACAAAGCTCGCCGGGATGATGAAGATGGCCTCCGGTGATGATTCCCCCCTCCGGCAGGGTGCCGGAAAAGGGCTGTAGATGAGATCGTGGAGGTACAAAGGCTTGCGGCGGCGTAAAAACTCATCTAGATTAACTTTCGGTTTTTTTTTAATATATATGATTTTTCAGTGTTGGAATCACGCAAAGAGGTGCCACAGGGGGCCCACGAGGCACCAAGGCGCGCCTGGGGGGTGGCGCGCCCTGGTGGCTTGTGGGGCCCCTGTGGGTCTTCTGCTGCTCCCCCAAAACTTCCTCGGTCTGTTTCCTTCTAGAAAAAATCGTCAAAAAGTTTTGCTGCATTTGGACTTCATTTGATATGGATTTTCTGGAAAACCAAAAACAAGCAGAAAACAGCAACTAGCACTGGGCACTAGGTCAATATGTTAGTCCATAAAAATCATATAAAAGCCATATAAAAGTGCACCAAAATCATACAAAACTATAATAAACATGGCATGAATACTTCATAAATTATAGATATGTTGGAGACGTATCAGCATCCTCAAGCTTAATTCCTGCTCGTCCTCGAGTAGGTAAATGATAAAAGAAATAATTTATGAAGTGTGAATGCTAGCATAGTGCATAAGTTTGATCAATGATAATTCCAATCACTTCTTTCTAGCATCATTATATATCATAAACAGTAGCTCAGCTCATAAAACTTCTCATGATCAAGTAGCAAGCTATTCACATGTTAAAGTATAGACCATAAACTTTCTTGAAAACTAACAAACTATGTTTTCAGTCATCAAACAATTGCAATTTGATCTTATTTTCAGGAAGGGTCTATTTAAGAGCTTTGATTTAGCAAATTCCACATACTCAACTATCATTTAGTCTTCCATGATTGCTGACTCTCAAAGCATATTTTTAGAACAAACTGTTTCAGTCAAACACATAGGAAGATAGGGGCTTAATGTTTTGCCTCCCAACTTATTTATCTCATGGATAATGTCAACAATAATAACTCATGATCACCTATATTCAACTGGATATATGTGCCTGGATCATTCCCTACCACATGATGCTTGCCCACTAGAGAATAAATAGAGTGGAATTGGGATGAACATAACTGACTCTTACATAAAAGTAAATACAGAAAAGTAAATACAGAAAATTAAAAGATAGGCCCTTCGCAGAGGGAAGTAGAGGTTGTCATGCGCTTTTTATTTTTGGATGTGCAAGCCCTTAATGCAAAGGAACATCACGTTATATTGCCCCTTGTGATAGCAACCTTTATTATGCAGTCCATCGCTTTTATTTCTTTACCATCACAAGTTCGTACAACGCTTATTTTCCCTTGCAATAAAAGATCATACATATTTTAGGAGCAATTTTTATTGCTTTTTGCACCGATGACAACTTACTTGAAGGATCTTATTCAATCCATAGGTAGATATGGTGGACACTCATAGCAAGAAACTGGGTTTAAGGGTTTTTGGATGCATAAGTAGTATCTCTACTTAGTATGAATTTTTGGCTAGCAAAAGATCCTAAGCAAGCACCACATGTTAGGGGATCCATGACAATATAACTTCTCTGTGAATATAAACAAACATAACTCATTACGTTGTCTTCCTTGTCCAACGTCAACTACTTGATCAAGTTTGAAAATAATTAATGGGGGCTCACAATCATAGAAGATGTCCAAGATAGTATATTTATATGTGAAATTTCTCTTCCTTCAAAATTATTTCATGAATTGTTCAAGTGACCAATGCTATGTTTGTTAACTTTCAATAAATTTTACCACTTATACTTCTTGTATGTGAAGTCACTACTCCCCATGGGACAAGCATATGAAGCATATAAATTTCAAATTTATGATATTCAATTCATTTTAACAATTTACTCATAGTATATAAGTGAAGAACAAGAGTAAATGACAAACTACTCCAAAAAAGATATAAGTGAAGACCAAATGAGTAGTTAAGTAAATAGGTAGCTATGTGAGGACTCTCTCTCATTTAAAAAAATTCAGATCTTAAGTATTTTATTCAAACAGCAAAGAAAACAAAATAAAATGACATTCCAAGAATAGCACATATCATGTGAACAAGTAAAAACTTAGGCTCAACCAAGACTAACCGATAATTGTTGATGAAGAAAGGTGGGATGCCTATCGGGGCATCCCCAAGCTTAGATGCTTGAGACTTCTTGAAATATTAACTTGGGATGCCTTGGGCATCCCCAATCTTGAGCTCTTGTGTCTCCTTAATTCCTCTCATATCACGGTTTCTCTAAATCTTAATAACTTCATCCACATAAAACTCAACAAGAACTCGTGAGATAAGTTTGTATAAATCCACTCAAAACCTTAACATTCTCTACTGTAACAAATCACAAAAATTATAATTAAACATTGCCTACTAAATTCTTCTGCATATTTAATACTCCTATCCACAAATAGAAACATTAAACAAGCAAACATATGCAAACAATGCAACTATAACAGCAATCTGCCAAAACAGAATAGTCTGTAAAGGGGGAATAAGAATTCATACTTCCCTAACTCCACAAATTCTGAAAAATTACCACGTGACAGAGAACTCATGCATTCTTACTGTGTAAAAATTTCAGATTTTTATCATGTTCTGACTATTCAGGAATATTCTGGACATAACAGAAAACTTTCTGTTTTCAAACAGCAACACATAAACTTGCAAACTGAGCATGGTAAAGGCTATAATTGGAATTTTATTGAACTAAAAGATACAAAACATGATTATTGATAACACAAAGCAAATATCAACATAAGAAAATGACGCTCCAAGCAAAACTCATATTATGTGACGAATAAAAATATAGCTCCGAGTGAGGTTACCGATAGTGTTGAAGACGAAAGAGGGGATGCCTTTCGGGGCATCCCCAATCTTAGACGCTTGAGTATTCCTTGAATATTAACTTGGGATGCCTTGGGCATACCCAAGCTTAGGGTCTTGCCACTCCTTATTCTCCTCATATCGATATCTCACCCAAAACTTGAAAACTTCAATCACACAAAACTTAACGGAACTTGTGAGATAGGTTAGTATGATAAAAATAAATCATCCACTTAGGTACTGTCAAGAAAAGATTCATAATTGTTCTCACATAATGCCAACTGTATTCTATCATTTCCACAATTTATATCTCATAATATAAGCTATGAAAACACTAAAACAAGCAAACTATGCAATAAAAACAGAATCTGTCAAAAACAGAACAGCATGTAGTGAGCGAGTTAAAAACCATACTTCTGTACCTCCAAAAATTCTGAAAAATTAGGAAAACGTAAAAAAAATTGTAACCCAATACTGTGTAAAATTTTCAGAATTTTGTCACTCTCCAGTATAGAATAGAAATTCCAGCACTGGACTCAAAAGTTTCTGTTTTTGCACAGAATCAAATCAACAAGCATCCACACTATCCCAAAGGCTTTACTTGCCACATTATTGAAAGAAAACATGTAAAACATGATTACTACAGTAGCTTAATCATATGAACACATGAAAACAGTAGGGATAAATATTGGGTTGCCTCCCAACAAGCGCTTTTCTTAAATGCCTTTTAGCTATGCATGATGATTTTAACAATGCTCACATAAAAATAAAGAATTGGAACATAAAGAGAGCATCCTGAATCATATGTTCCTCTCATAATAATTTTCAGTAACATCATGAATAGATTCATCAATAGAGCTATCACGTAAAGCATTCTTTTCATGATCCAGAAGCATAGAATTTTTATTACTCTCCACATAAGCAAACTTCGTCTCATCAAACATAGCATCCCCAAGCTTGTGGCTTTGCATATCATAAGCATAATCACTTTCATCATTAATAGTATGAATAGCACCAATAGTATAATAATTATCATCATCATTTTCTAAGTTGGTGCCAAAAAGATTCTCAAGATTATAAGAAGTATCATTATCTTCCCAATCATAATTATCACAACAAGTAATAGGTATAATAAAATCATCATCAATAGCTCCTTCGGACATTATGTCATAAGACAAAGAAGCAATATCATCATCAAGTGTATCATCTTCCACAAGTATTTTTGATTCATTCTCATGAGGCACAACAATAATAGGAGCAACATTATTTGGGAGAGATACCTTTTTACCTCTACTTTTCCTTCTTTTCTTTTTCTTTACCACATTATGTGTGGGTTTATTTAATTCTTCCGCGCTTCTTATTGAAGAGATTGGTTGGATAGGAAGCTCCTCCTCGTTACCTGTTTCATCATGAGAGAAAATAGGAGGGAAAGGGGGAATCTTTACCCTTCCATTAGTATTTCTTTTATATTCTATTTGTTTTCCCGTTTTTCTATAGTTGGCAATATAAGCATTCTCATTGCAATTTACCACACAAAACGTATAGATTTCCTTTAGATTAGTTTCAATGTCATCCGTGAGAATGAATACTTCAAACCAACTATTTTTATGTGACAATTCCTCACACCCCAAAAATAGATAAAGCTCATTATATAGTTCAAGGGCGGTTAAGTCATTACAATATTTAGCCATGATTCGATCATGAAAAAGTATGCATTGAAAATTAAGGTGACCAACTTTATTGCAAAGTTCACAAGTAATAGGAAAAAGAGAACATAATTTTCTAGCAAATTCATCTATCACTTTGAGCAAAAAATTGGTTCTATCATGTTTATGCTTCTTACAAAATCTATCATCCCTATAAGGCATGTCTTCACAAACTTTATGCACTCCATAAAAATTGACATGCTTATAAGAAACATTTTTGTCATGACTAGTGCAATCATCATTAGTATTTTGGATATTCATAGAATTCATACTAACAACATTGCAATCATGCTCATCATTCAAAGATTTTATGCCAAACATTTTATTGAATTCTTCTTCTATCAATTGAGCACAATTTTTCGCTCCATCATTTTAAAGAAAGACATTATAAAGATGAATAATATGAGGCAACCTCAATTCCATTTTTTTTTGTTTTTTTTAATAAACCAAACTAGTGATAAAACAAGAAACTAAAAGATTCAATTGCAAGACCTAACGATATACCTTCAAGCACTCCTCCCCGACAACGGTGCCAGAAAAGAGCTTGATGTCTACTACACAACTTATTCTTGCAGACTCGTGTTGGGCCTCCAAGCGCAGAGTTTTGTAGGATAGTAGAAATTTTCCCTCAAGTGGATGACCTAAGGTTTACCAATCCATGGAGGCATAGGATGAAAATGGTCTCTCTCAAACAACCCTGCAATCAAATACAAGAAATCTCTTGTGTCCCCAACACACCCAATACAATGGCAAATTGTATAGGTGCACTAGTTCGGCGAAGAGATGGTGATACAGGTGTAGTATGGATAGTAGATATAGGTTTTTGTAATATGAAAATAAAAAAACAGCAAAGTAGCAAGTGATAAAACGGAGCACAAACGGTATTGCAATGCTTAGAAACAAGGCCTGGGGTTCATACTTTCACTAGTGTAATCTCTCAATAGTGCTAACATAATTGGATCACATAATCATCCCTCAACGTGCGATAAAGAATCACTCCAAAGTTCCTATTAGCGGAGAACATAAGATAGAAATTGTTGTAAGGTACGAAACCACCTCAAAGTTATCTTTTCCGATCAATCTATTGAGCCATCCCTATAAGTGTCACGAACAGCCCTAGAGTTCGTACTAAAATAACACCATATGATACGCATCAACCAACTCTAATGTCACCTAGATGCTCCAATGTCACCACAAGTATCCGCAAGTTGATTATTCGATATGCATCAAACAACTTCAGATTCATAATATTCAATCCAACACAAAGAACTTCAAAGAGTGCCCCAAGATTTCTACCGGAGAAAGTAGGACGAAAACGTGCATCAACCCCTATGCATAGATTGCCCCAATGTCACCTCGGGAATCCGCGAGTTGAGTGCCAAAATATACATCAAGTGAATCAATATAATACCCCATTGTCACCACAGGTATTCATATGCAAGACATACATCAAGTGTTTTCAAATCCATAAAAGTATTCAATCCGATAATAGTGAAACCTCAAAGGTAAAAACTCAATTCATCACAACAAGATAGAGAGGGAGAAACACCATATGATCCAACTATATTAACAAAGCTCGCGGTACATCAAGATCGTGCCAAATCAAGAACACGAGAGAGAGAGAGAGAGAGAGAGAGATCAAACACATAGCTACTTGTACATACCCTCAGCCCCGAGGGTGAACTACTCCCTCCTCGTCATGGAGACCGCCGGGATGATGAAGATGGCCTCCGGTGATGATTCCCCCCTCCGGCAGGGTGCCGAAAAAGGGCTGTAGATGAGATCGTGGAGGTACAGAGGCTTGCGGCGGCGTAAAAACTCATGTAGGTTAACCTTCGGAGGTTTCTGAATATATATGATTTTTCAGCGTTGGAATCACGCAAAGAGGTGCCACAGAGGGCCCACGGGGCACCAGGGCGCGCCTGGGGGTGGCGCGCCCTGGTGGCTTGTGGGGCCCCTGTGGGTGTTCTGCTACTCCCCCGAAGCTTCCTGGGTCTGTTTCCTTCCAGAAAAATAGTCAAAAAGTTTTGCTACATTTGGACTTCATTTGATATGGATTTTCTGGAAAACCAAAAACAAGCAGAAAACAGCAACTGTCACTGGGCACTAGGTCAATATGTTAGTCCATAAAAATCATATAAAAGCCATATAAAAGTGCACCAAAATCATACAAAACAATAATAAACATGGCATGAATACTTCATAAATTATAGATACATTGGAGACGTATCAATGCCAACAAAGTGTGGCGCGCCAAGGTAACAACACAATTTGGTCGTCAGAGGCGGAACGACAACGTCGGCACGCCGAGGTGACCGCGTGACGCAATCGAAGTCAATTACATAGGTCGGCTGACGGAGGTGACGGCGAGAGGCTGGCTGGACCGACGTCACGTACGAGCGTCGGTAGAATATCTCTGCAAAAATAATGCAGTACAAACCAACAGAAAATATTATGTGTGTAATAATTTTACGTGATAAATGAATAGTTAGGAAAAACTAAACCTGTTTGACGACGATGACCGTAGCAGACCGAAGCAAATAAAAGGAAGCGGTCTGAATTACTAGAATCCACTGAACAAATCTAGGGTACCGTGCTGCAAAACTAGTAGTAGTAGTCAATTGGGTTAGTAGTACTCTGGGTCTATGCACTTTTTAGAAATGGTAGCCGAGGACCAGGGGCCGAACTAGGAGCTGAATTAAAAAAGGAAAGGAATGAATCTCCCTGATGTGTGTGCTCCACCGAGCTGAATTTGATCAGCCCATGTGCCTTGCTTGACAATGTCTCCTCGGGTGGATCGCCGCCGGCTAGACCGCGTTTTCTTTTTCTTTAATTTGTGCGTTGACTCACGCAGTAAATCTGCAACTCTAGGCTGCCGCTGTATGCACGCGTTTCTTTAGGTACTTCCATGGCGCGCGGGGTAGGGCGTCTTCACCAATTCACCAGAGTCCGGATCCGCGGTAACACCAGACGACGGGCACGGCTGACGTCGTTAAAATTTTCCAGATCCTGGTTTGACTGCAAAAAAAATAGCACGACTCGACAGCAACGATTTGCGAAAAACATGATTTACGTAAAACAAATCTAACTGAAGAAATATCACCTGATCATTCCATCGATCTGTGACGATCACCCAGCAGGCTCTCAATGAAAGCACCAATGTCCGTTCTAAATCTGGCATATCTCGTAGTAGGGGTCCTAAGCTAGGCGTCCTGGAGCGATGATAACATGGACACAGGATTTTACCCAGGTTCGGGCTCTCTCGAACAGATAATACCCGACGTCCTGCTTTTGAATGTATTCATATGGGGGATAGTACAGAGTATATGCATCTACCACGAGATTGTTCTAATGAATATGAGATGATCTGTCGACTAGCCTGGCCTCGGTTTATATAATGCACCGGAGGCCTAGGGTTTAGGAGAGTCCTCGTCTTGGGCGCCAAGTCTTGTGAAGTCTTCCTTGTATATGTCATGGGCTGCCTGAAGTGGCCCGTCAGTGAACCGCCATGGGGGTCCTCGGCCCGATCCACCTGGTCGAGAGATGATGTGATGAGTACCCCTAGTCCAGGACACCATCACCGCCTACCTGAGGATCCCTAGATACCGCTTATGTAACCCTAGATACCCTGCCCGACGTCCATATAAGCCGAGGGGTTTAGCTCGTAGAGGGAACAGAATCACAATCATCATTCACCTAGCCCTAGGGTTAGACTTCTCCTTACGATCTCGAGGTAGATCAAGCTTGTACTCGATACTTCACCATCAATATAATCAAAGCAGGACGTAGGGTATTACCTCCTCGAGAGGGCCCGAACTTGGGTAAACATCATCCCCTTTGTCTCTGTTACCACCGATTCGAGATCCACAGCTCGGGACCCCCTACCCCGAGGTCTACCGGTTTTGACACCGACACTCCTTTTGTTCTTCGCTCTCCTCATCATCTTTTTCATCTAATGAGCTCATAGTTTCATCAATTTCTTTTTCCATAGACTCCTGCAAAATGTTAGTTTCCTCTTGGACAGCAGACATGCTCTCAATAAATTCCTTAATATAAGCATTAGAGGCATAGTTTTCATAGCAATATTTAAGTATGGCAAAATTTTCAGATTTATAAAGAGTAGTATCATACTTTTCAATCAAATAAGCAATTTCATAGGCACCCTTACAAGAAACAAATTCTTCAATTTGTTAAATATCATAGTAATTATAAATACCTTTGGAATAAGAAGATAGGATTTCATTATCCTTAAACTCACATTGGTAGGGAATGTGTTTTTTAGGGTCTTCAGAACAAGTAAAATCATGTATTTCGCATAAATTCCAAGCATAGCATTGCAAACAATTAATTTGATGCCATAAGAGTTTCCCTTTTTGAGAGAATCGGTGTCGCACAAAATAAGCATGCTCATCTAATGATTTTCCTTCAACTAAGCTAGTTGGGTTTTCAGCACGAGCACAAAGGGATCGAAGATGACCCAAGTAAAAAGCTTCAGTAGAATGGTAGATTTTGGGTGGTTCCTCAACCCACCGGGTTAGCAAGTACAACTAATTTTTTTAATATTTTGCATTTCCTACCCATAATTAAAGATAGAAAATAAGAACACAAAATAAAAACTACTTAGTGATAAAGCAAACAAGCGCACATGAGAATATTCACCCCACACTATTGCTCCCCGGCAACGGTGCCAGAAAAAGGTCTTGATAACCCACAAGTATAGGGGATCAATTGTAGCCTTTTTCGATAAGTAAGAGTGTCGAACCCAATGAGGAGCTAAAGGTAGAATTAATATTCTACCAAGTTCTATCGACCACCGATACAACTCTACGCACACTTAACATTCACTTTACCTAGAACAAGAACTACTTTATAGGTGTAATAGGATAAGTTTGCAAGAATAAAACTAGAAGTACTTAGTAAGATAATAAAGCTAGAATTACTTTGCAAGATAATAAAAATTAGTTTGTTTAGTATAAAGCTTTTGCAGAACAAGAAGAAAGATTGTCCGTACTTATCATATGCAATGAGGGAGAGGCGTAAAGTAACACACTTTCCGTACTTGGATCACATGCACTTATGATTGGAACTTTAGCAAGCATCCGCAACTACTAAAGATCATTAAGATAAAACTCAACCATGGCATTAAGTAAAAAGTCCCCTTTATCCCCATACGTAACAACCCCCTTACTCGGGTTTAAGCTTCTGTCACTCTCGCAACCCACTATAAGTGAATCATGAACGTATTGCAAAACCCTACAGCGATAATCCCACACGCTTGCGCGACATGGAGGGCACCATAGGATAGCACCATATCAACATACAACTCATATCAATCACATAATATCACAATTAACTCGTTGGACAAAAGAAATCTACTTAAACATCATAGGATTGCCACATATCATTGGATAATAATATATATCATTAGGCATCATGTTTAAGTAGAGATTACAGCGGGGAAAAGAGGTTACACCGCTGCATAGTGGGGGAGAGAGTTGGTGATGACGGCAACGAAGTTGTTGGCGTAGGCGCTCGCGACGGGTGGAGCGTTATCGTCTGTTGTGCGCTTGTCCGAGGAGGAAGAGGAACTGATGATCCTCGCCATGCGACGGGCGGCGCGGGCCTCCTCCCTCCCGAGCCGTGCGGCTCTCTCGCCGCCGCCCTCTGCCTCGCTAACCTCTCGGACTCCTCGAGCCCCATCCGGAGCACCGCCGCATTTTTTGGACTACGGGCGTCCGCCTCCGTGGAGGTGTAGGAGCGGTGGATTGCGTCGCGGAGTGTGTCATTGTCGTCGAAGGCGGGCGAGAGCAGCCCCGACTCAGATCTGCAGGACCCGCAGCCGAAGCGGCCCAACGCGGCCTGCGCCGCCTTAATTGTGCACCGATAAGCGTGACCCTTAGTCTCCTTCTGCTACTGCCGCGAACCCGGTGTTGCGGGCACAAGCACCCACCAACGCCTGGGAGGAGATGCTGATAGGGACAGCGTGGACCGCGTTGGGCGGCGGGGCGGCGCGAGCGCAGCTGCCCACCCCTACTGTCAGCGACCTCGAGGAGGAGCTCACGCCCCGGTCTCCATCCGCGATTGGCGGAGGCAATGCGGAGGGCGAGCTCCTCGTTCGGCGTGGACAAGCTCGAGGACTCCGGGATGAGTTTAGCCCCGTCGATGAGTCGTCGCCGCTGTCGGATCCGCTTTCGGCCATGATGGATGGGAGGGGAGAGGTCGAGGAGAGGAAGGTGAGGGGACGGAAGTGGAGCGGAGAGATCGAGAGAGTGCGGTTGACTAGGGTTCCGTCGTCCGGCTGGGGTATTTGTGGGGATAGGGTAAGGACGGCGTGGGCCATAGTGGGCCGGTCCGACGTGGCGGCGGTGTCCAGCGTGTCCGAGCCTCTCATATCCGTCTGGCCAGGTAACACAGTCGGAATGTTTGGGCTGCATTTGAGGAGACCTCGGTTGGATGGCATTTTTTGATCTGGGCAGTGACTGTACAGACCGCGAGCCGTTTTAGTAGACTAGATGATTCTCTCAACGCCGAGCACACTCGCGCCACCAACCGCGGGCCACTCTCGAACTCTCTATCAACAACCTCTAGAGGACTCGCTCGACACATCCAAAAATCACGACGCATCCATCTCTTCATCATCCATTTCTCCTATAAATGGGCACATACGGCTACTAGCGATTGCAAGAACGCGACAAGTTTGAGGGAGAGAGAGCAGCGATCAACGAACTACTAGCGATTAGTGAATGGCTCTGGCACGGAGGAGCGGCGTGCTGGCCAACCCGCTCTCGGTGGACTTCTGGGCGGACGCGGACCCTTTCGGCGGCGCCGTCCGCGCCCTCGCCGAGCGCTGCCCCGTGCTCACCAACGTCCGCGTCGACTGGAAGGAGACGCCCACCGCGCACGTCTTCAAGGCCGACCTCCCCGGCGTCCGGAAGGGCGACGCCAAGGTGGAGGTCGTGGACGGCGACGTGCTGGTCATCAGCGGCCAGCGCGCCAAGGAGAAGGAGGAGGGTGACGGCAAGGACGAGCGGTGGCACCGGATGGAGCGCAGCAGCGGCGGGTTCGAGAGGAGGTTCCGTCTGCCGGGGGGCGTGAGGGTGGACGGGGTGATCGCGTCCATGGAGGACGGCGTGCTGACGGTCACCGTGCCCAAGGAGGAAGCGGCCAAGAAGCCGCAGGTCAAGGCCGTGGAGATCCAAGGCTGAGACCACAAGGATATGCATATGGGTACGTACGACCTACGTACGTGCTGTTCCGCCTACTCGTATGTTTTGTTGTTTGCTAGGTGAGCGTGCTCAGTACTTGTGTGGAATACTGGAATTTTGATGTCATGATGTGATTGCAATAAATTCGAGCGAGATGTTTGTACTCTTTGTTTTTTTGCAAAAAAATACTTCCTTTATTCACAAATATAGCATGTTTTGGATACGAGCTCTGTTATGGTGACTGGGGAGTTACAACATGTACTTTCATGTAACTCCCCCTCCGATTATTTTCAGCCGTAGATTTAAACTGTTAAGCAAACTTATTATGTTTAATCAATCAAGGCTATTATGGTCCTGTGTCGATGTTTTTTTTTAGAAAACATTTTGCCAATTCATTCGCTCGGTCAATCTCTCACATCTGGCCGATCCCATCTCGCGAGACGGCGGCGCCGGCGCGAGGACCTGGAGGCGACGACGCCGACGCAAGGACCTGGAGGCAACAACGCCAGCTTGCGAACCCACGGCTGGCCTTGGTCGTAGTTGCCGCTCCCCCATGGCCCCGCCCTCGGCTGCCGCCCCGAGCATCTGGCCTAGGTCGTCGTTGCCACTCTCCCATGGCCCCGCCCCACCACTCTGACGCTGACTGCAAGGTCGACCAACAGAGCAAGGTACCTCGCCCCCTGCCCTCATCTCTTCCCTCCCTCCCTCCACCTTCTGCTCTCGGTCATCCCTGGTGTTGATTGCTTCTGTGCTGTTGTTCGATTGTGTCACTACTGTTGATTTGCCATTGATGTTGTCTTGTTTGCAGTTGGCCAGGGGGTTGCCTCTGAAGCCAGGTATGGGCCCACGTAGGAATCCCTGTTTATTTTTTCCTTGTGGGCGTTCTTCCAGCCGTGAGCACCGCACCTCTGTCTTGTAGGAGTAGGACTGCTAATTGTTGCAACCATGGAGCTGTTTTCGGCTAGCAATGGCCGCGCTGGATTGGTTTCTTGTACTAGCCTATGCTGGATTGGTTACTAGCAGTAGCGTGAGGGTCAACTTTCTTACTAGTTGCGTTGGATTAGTACCAGTACTTGTCTGTGTCTGGCACAAAAGGGAATCTGAATTTTTACATGAATCAATTAGCCAAGGGAAGGTAGCTAGCTCCTAGTTCAGGTAGCTGGTTTGTGCAGCCAACTATCGTAGATTCAGTACAAACCAATTAGAGAGAAAAGGATGAAGTTTTTCATTGTGCTTGATCTGAACCAGTACGAGTTTGTGCCTCCATGTTTAGCTAGTTGTGACCTGCATTCATAAAATTGGAAATCAGTAAAAATGCCTTCTCTAACAATTGGAAATCGGTATTGTCTGCACTCGTGTGTTTGAAGGTCGAGTATGCATATACTTTTACTACTTTGGTTTACATAAATGAATCTAAAAGTGTACATCAGTAATAGGAATGCCACAACGCATTGGTACATTAACTATAGTTAGGATTATCACCAACAATTTGCTGTTGAAATGGACAAATGTTCAGACCAGTCATGGAATTTCTTGACTAGAAGAAAGTAGATACATGTATAAGCAGGTAATTACTCCTTCCAGTTGGGAGTATAAATAGTTGACATTTTGGAAAATGCATTGTATTTAAAGTTTAGCTTTGACCATTACGTTCTGTTCAAATATATTTATAAATTAAAATGTAGTTGTGCTATTATGAAACACATGTCTAGCTAGTCTGTTATGTAGCATCAATAACCAACAGAACATGGGAGGCCAAGATCACTTGTTCCTTGTACCTGATATTGCATCCGTAAGTAAACATGTAGTTCTGTGAACTGCTTGATCTGAAGAATAGAGGAAGTAAGCTATTACAAGGGGTTGTATATGGTGGCAGCTTGGGCACTGTTTATTTGATTGAAACGGTTGCTTAGATACAAGGTGGTAGTACCGCGTAGTTCAATAGTTGTTTGGCGTCGATGTTCTGTTCTCTGCACATGTACAACCCACAAAGTTTTTGTTTTTACACACGATTTTTTGTATCAGTATGTATGTGTTTAGTTCCTTTCGACGCTGGCTTTTTCATGCACTTGTCTTTGCCTATCAGGTATTTTTTGGTCCACACATGATTGAAATTCAACTTGAGTTGATTTTTCATCTGCCACGTGATTGACACCAATTGTTAATTTGTATGTGATATGCAGGAAGACATGGCCGATGTAAGTGATGAGTGTATTTCTGAGTACCTTGACATTGTCAGCAGGACGTTTGATAGAGGATGAACAAAGGTTTTCGGTTCTATAACAATTATGCTCTTAGGAAAGGTTTTAGTGTAGAGTTCACTGGATCAAACTTCAAATTCTACTTTGCTCTATCTTTTGCTGCACCTGAGATGCCTTTTCTGTTCTCAGTTTGTTCTTGTGTGCAGTTAGCTGGTTCAAAGTCTGAACCTCAATATCCATGCGATATGTACCGATGTGAATTCCACCATGCTAGCTTTGCTCTGTTTTGTTACGTCCGGCAGCTGGCGGCGACGACGCGGAAGGGCGCCTCTTCAGCGATGATTGTTGGCGGCAGTAGCGAAGTGCCGTCTCCTGGTATGATCGCTGGCGGCCGGAGCTAGGCGCCTTCAGAGACGGTGGTCATTGTCTCGGTCATGTCTTCCGTTTTCTGTATTTTGTTAACTTACTGCAGATGGAAGGATGCTACTGGTGAGGAAGTAATCAAGCCTTATACACTGACTACACTGGATTCTTATATTGGACTTTGAGCTTGTTATAAAGGTAACTTATCGTAAACATGTTCTAAGCTCACTGCCCAACATGTTCTAAGCTTCTTATCAACGAGTTTCTGAAAATCCGTCAACACAAGCTTGTGAGACTTTAGGTGCCCTACAGTATCTTGAATTCACGATGTTAATTTCCTTCAAAATATGACATGCTAATCTGAGTTGTAAACCTCAGAAAATTTAACTTCTGATTCTGGAATTCCAATCATTTTGGTGAACATCACAACTTTTGGTGGAATTTCTCCTGTAAAGAAGCAACTAGAGAAATTGGTTACCTTGGAACTAGTAATGTTTATGTGGGTTTGATTGAGTCCATCGATGGTGGCTTCAAGTACCCGAGACAAGTAGCTAATTCGGTGCCCACAATTCTTTGGGTTAATACTCTGTAGCTATTTTGTATTTCAAGTTCACTACCTTTTGAGATGTACTTGAAAGAAGTGAAAAGCTCTTCCTAGCGCATTACCTGAGCAGAAATCGTTAGCCTTGTATCGGTTGGACTGAATTTTTCTTGTGCTTTTGTTATCTTCTAGTATGGTGCATAGCAATACTGTTTTGTTGGATGTTTTGAACATTCGTGATGCTACTTCTAGTAATTGCAGTTAAAAGAAAATGAAGGAATTTGCACAGCAGTGAACGGCTACACAGTGTACAATTTTCAGGGTTAAGTCATTAGTTGAGGGTTTTTCCTATTGGTCTTTTCCACAACAGGGAAATAGATTGGTCCTGGTTTTGGCCATTAACAGCAGCAGTACTAGCAATTAGTCTATGATGCTTGTAGTTCAGATTTACTAGTCTAGGGTTATTGGTATTTGCTGCACTAGCTCTACTTAGTTTAACCATTAAATGTGTTTTGTAGCAATTATAATGTTAGTTTCATCATCATTTGCCAACAGGTGTCTGAGATGCCAAAAGTTGCGCCTTTTGTTTATAAGAAATATGGATTTTTCTCCTTTCATTTGCATCATGATTTTTTTCTTCATTCGTGACATGTTGAGCTTTGTTCACATACTTTTCAGTCCAGTTGCCATTGTGACATTCCCACTGCGACGTTTGAAGATCTGAAACAAGGTGAGCAAGAAGCGGACCTTGAAAATCTAGAGTTGAAGTAGCTTCAGCACGAGGTTCTTGAACAGATGGATGGTGTAGGAGTCCGCAGAACCATCTAGCAATCAGTGATTTGGCTCTGTGACAATTTCAGGCAGAGATAGTGCTTTAGGAGGCAATACAAAGTATTGCAGCTCATGTAAGTTGTAAGTCATGGTCTTATGGATATCTTGATGTACGCATGTGTGAGCATATACTCATTTTGTTAGGGAGATGAACAAGCATGCTTCTGGAAATTATTCGTTCAGGAGACGAACTACCAAGTGTGCTAGGTGTCTTGTTAAATATGGTTCATCATATTACGGTGGTGCTATGCCCTCAAAATACAGAGAAGAATTCTCATTTTATCAGTATTTTTCGGTCTAGTTCCTCTGTTACTGTTTAGTTCAAGAGATGCCCAAGCCTAGCAAGGCACATAGCATGCTTGATAGTTCTCATTCTGACTTCTCTACAACAATTCAGGAACTAACGATTCAATGTCATTTCTCATTGTGTTCTATACAAGTTACACGCTCAACAAGGATTAACATTCATCCATGTGACCAAACATCAGTCTTCTTTCTAGATTTAATCATAATCAACACCACTTTGGTTCTTGCATAATATGATCTTAATTACTATCACATTTATGAGTAAAGACTCAGACAGTACCAAACCGTTTGGTAGTTATAGAACACTAATTGCATGACTTGAATTCTTCCTTGAATTTAGTTGCTATATTTGATATGGTTTGCTTGCATGACATATTGTGTAATTGTCTCTGTCAGTGCCATGTGAGGGCTGTGAATTCCTGTAACACACAACTGGATGTACACAAGTTCAGTTCAGTTCTAAAAGCACATATTTCAGCTCAGTTTTAGAAGAGAGGAGTAACACACAACTGAACAGTATGTACACAAGTTGAGAACATCACACTGCATGAAATTTCTCATTGGATTGAGACAGTTACATGTCAAACTCGCAACACACATTACATGGATCGATTACACCTTATTCTGAATAAAAATGGCAGCAAAAAAGACAAGATACAAAACACCACAGGCAACCTCCGGGGCACTTCTATTTCTTCTCAAATCAAGATAATTAGCAATCCAGTTGATGTAACTCATGCTCCTTTTTCTCAATCTTGTCCTTCTAACCTCCCGGTTAAAAGAGCAAAATCAGCAAAACAGGGCGCACATGTTCATAGCCGTCGAATATGAAACCAAGAAAATAATATTAAATCAAAACAGGGCACACACAGACTCGCTCTTTATGGTATGGTGGTGGTTACCATACCATACCGCAGCAGCAGCGAAGGCTAAAACCGCCGGACGAAACCGCTCGCCGCATCTCCACTTTTGGATTGTTCCGTGGTGCCGACTGCCGACTGCCGACCTCCCCCACTTGCACCCGCACAACCGAGCAAAAGAAGCATTCACAGTCATTATTAAAAGAGACCCGCGGAGACACCCGTCGGCTTGTGACAGCGCAGGCAGCAAAACCCCCGATTCCCACCCATGGCGTCCCACATCATCCTGCCGCCGGACGACGACAACGAGCAGCAGCGGAGGGAGGACGAGGAGCAGGACGGCGGCGGGGGCGGGGAGCACCCGCAGCAGCGGCCGGCCAAGGCTGCGCTGCCCTTCTCCGCCAGTTGCGTGCGGATCTCCCACGACTCCTACCCGAACCTCCGCGCCCTCTGCAACTCCTCCAACGTCAGCCTCGCCGACGCCGCCTACGTCAAGATCTCCGAGGGCGACTTCGGATACGTCCTCGACGACGTCCCGCACCTCGCCGACTACCTCCCCGACGTCCCCGTGAGCACCCCCCCCCCCCCCCCCCCCCCCCTCCTTGCTCGACCGCGGGTATTAGGCCCTGTTTGTTTGTTTTGATTCTGCTTTCGCAGCTTTTTTACTTTGGCTAAAGAGAAAAAAAACTTCTAAATAAGGGCTTTTGGCTTCTTTGGCTAAAAAGCCAAAAAAATTTAAATAGGGGCTTTTGGCTTAATATTAATTCGTAAGCCAAAAGCCCCTATTTAGAAGCTTTTGTGGCTTTTTAGCCAAAGCAGAAAAGCTGCAAAAGCAGAAACAAAAGCCCAAACAAACAGAAACATGGCCTTAGCTCGCTGCGGGCGCGATCGTTTCGGTTCGTGGTGATGGGTTCTGTGCGGTGCAGCTTTAGCTAAGCGACTGTCAGTGCCAGCGAAATGATCTGGCGCCGATTTGGGGGGAAGCCTGACCGCGATGAATGCGGGGTTTGGTCGATTTGGGATTTCTGTTGTTGACATCCATTTTTGGACACTGTACTGTCGAAATCGAACTCAGCTTGAGAGCGTGCAGGAGCTAATTAGTCAGTTACGGTTCACAGATAGCTGGCAACTCTGATGAATACTATCAAAACTGTGGCTAATCTGTGGGTTCACAGTTCCATAAGTTACTGTCGTTGGCTCTGCTTTTGGGAAAGGGAGATTTGATTGGATAGAATAGATGATATCTTCGCCGGATAAGTAACTTGTTACTATTTGGCTGGTTGCATTCTGTCTGCCATATTCAGTTCAACTTGTCAACCAATTTATTAGAATTTGTAGTAGAAGGTCGATTTTCATATCAGCGATGTTAGTCATGTTTACCCAGCCGTGCTGAATTTGTCCGCTCATAGCACGATGGAATTGTCTGATTGTAGCCCGACCCGCTGCTTCAATGGCTTGATATGAAATAATTTGTTTGAAAGCTGAAACCATGATCCATGAGAATTGAGCTTATGGTTTGCTGTTTTATTCCTTCTGCAGACTTACCCGAACCCATTACAAGACCACCCAGCATATTCAACTGTCAAGTAAGGCTTGTCTTGCATACATATTGTTTGTTTGATCTTCCGCTCTTTGGTAAGTCTCTGAGTATGCATGCTGTATATGTGACACTGAAACTTCTGTTCTTGTCGGTACCAGGCAATATTTTGTCAATGAAGATGACACCGTACCACAAAAGGTATGTAAAGTGTTTCTCAATGTTTGTACTGTGATGTTGTAGATAATAGTGGATTTACAAGTAGCTATACTTTCTATTACAGGTTGTTGTTCAAAAGAAAAGCCGGCGGGGGGTTCACTTCCGTCGTGCTGGACCCCGTCAGAGGGTAGGATGCACTTGCACCTCGTTTGATTATTGACTGAATCACTAGCGTCTTGGCTGACAGAAATATTTTTACTTCAATCTTGTTAGGTTAATTTTGAGTCAGATGAAGTGAAAGCATGCATTGTAACTTGTGGAGGCCTTTGCCCTGGGCTCAACACTGTTATCAGGGAGCTGGTGTGTAGCCTGTCGCACATGTACAATGTCAACAACATCTATGGAATACAGGTTTGTGCCATACTGCCATGTCCTAAATGGCTCTGTACATACCTGTATCTTTGTCCGTGCCTTGAGTCAAAAGAAACAAACAATCAAATGATCAAAAAGATACAAACAATCTATGGAATACAGGTTTTTGCCCTGTTCTAAAAGTACAATGTCAACAAAACCGAAGGACTTGTCCCTCCCAACTCCCATAGATACTTGTAAATGTTACTCTCGCATTTTTATACATGTCTATCTAAATTTGTCTTCTGTTAAGGATTCACCAGGTACTTTAAGATCCCTAAATTATGGTCACACCTTATCAAACATTTCAGGTTGCAATGCATCTATTTTTTATAAACTTCCGATCGCATTGGGACATTCATCTCTGTTAGATGATACTTTTTGACTGGAATCTGTTATATTATACTGAAATAACTATAAGATGAATGACCTGCTGTGAATTTTTGTGTGGAATATTCTCTTCAGAAATTTTCAGTATAATGTAGGCGTGAAAATTGTATAATCATGTTAGAGCAGTTATTTGTATGTTATGGGTATTGCTATGGTTAAACCTTGCATATGTTTAGTTTTGGTTTTGATTCAGGACCTGCTATCTCTTAAAATCTTATTACCCAATTATAGAATGGATACAAGGGCTTCTATTCTAGCAATTATGTTGCTATTACACCAAACACAGTCAATGACATCCACAAAAGGGGTGGTACAGTCCTTGGAACATCACGAGGTGGTCATGATACAAAAAAGATTGTTGACAACATTCAGGATCGGGGAATTAATCAGGTAAAGTTGGCTGTTCAAATTGCACCACTGTGACATAGCCGTTCTGACTGGACATGAACTCACACGCTAGGGTATGTTGTTTAGGTGTACATCATTGGAGGAGATGGAACTCAGAAGGGAGCATATGAGATCTACAAGGTAATTAATTTTGATAGTGCTACAAATTTTGAGGCATATAGATACATGCACCTTTTCATTGTATGTGTTCATTTCTCACTCCCAGAGCAACATCCTTTACATGACTGCATGAATGCATTATTGTGGCAGAGATAGTATGTAGTAATACCTAGAAAGTTCATTTCTCAAAGATATTCTCTATAACGCTTCATTGGTTCTGTATTTGACAAAAATAATAATGCTTTATTCCTTACTAATACAATCAGGAAATCCGGAAGCGTGGCCTAAAAGTTGCCGTGGCTGGGGTTCCCAAGACAATAGACAATGACATAGCGGTAATTGTTTACAATATGTTTATTACTTTATTTACTTGTGCAGAAGTGTTTTCTCAAAATCAGTTAACATGCCCACAAATAGGAGTATATGACTCATTACTGATTGCTTGTGTCTTTTGATTATTAGATTATCGACAAGTCCTTTGGTTTTGATTCGGCCGTTGAAGAGGCTCAACGTGCCATTAATGCAGCTCATGTGGAAGCTTGCAGTGCCGAGAATGGAATAGGCTTGGTAAAACTGATGGGTCGTTATAGTGGTTAGTTTTCTGACATATTCTCCATACAGTCACTTTCCATCTTTTGCGTGCTATTTCCTTATATGTTTTCTGAAAGCAAATATCTGATTTGTACAAATACAAGGAAAACTATTTGATAAGCTATCTTGTTGATAGATAGTGTTAGTTAAACACTTTGACATCTTGTTAATTGTATTTACAATCTGCATACAGAAAAAAGGCTGCTAGGTTTTTCTTTATTTCAAACACAACGACTTTGCGAACTCTTACATTCTCTTGTCATTAAATACCTTTTCCTCTAATGCAGGGTTCATTGCAATGTATGCTACTCTTGCAAGTCGGGATGTGGTAAGTTGATGCCTTCTATAACTGTCCAGGATGTTGCATTCTATATTTTGTTTTAGTTCATTCCTTCTTATTCCTGCATATTTGATTTGATTCCTACCTATTTCTCAAACACTAGTATTAGAATTGTTGATTTCTGTTCATTATCTAACCTCCATGTAAGAGTTACTTATTTTTTCTTTGGATCTCCAATTTCCACAGGATTGCTGCCTAATTCCAGAGTCTCCGTTTTATATGGATGGGGAAGGAGGGTTGCTTCAATATGTAGAAAGGAGGCTGAAAGAGGACAAGCACATGGTTATTGTTGTTGCTGAGGGAGCAGGCCAGGATATTATTGCCAAAAGCATTCCCGCTTCAGATCAGCAAGATGCATCTGGAAATAAGCTGCTTCTTGATATTGGTCTCTGGCTGACTCACAAGATTAAGGTACATACCAACATTTTTTTGCTGACTGGACTTGATTCCATTCTCCCATGACATAATTATTATTGGTATTTACTAGAAATTGTGTTGCCTTGCCTGCTGCATGAATATTTCAAAAATAATCAGTATACTTACTCATTTCATTAATGCATTGTAGGATCACTTCAAGAGCAAAAAGATGGAGATGACGATTAAATGCATTGGTAACATATTTATTGACTAATTGTGTCTACTTCACAGAGGACAATGTTGTAAAACAACTTATTGATCTGTGTAGCACCAGGTTAAGAGTAGTCTATCTACATTCTGCAGATCCGACCTACATGATCCGAGCTATTCCAAGTAATGCAGCAGACAATGTCTACTGCACACTGCTGGCTCACAATGCCATCCATGGTGCAATGGCGGGATACAGCTGCACTGTTGGGATGGTCAATGGCAGACATACCTATATACCTTTCTATGTGAGTAACTTCAAGTGGTCTTGTGCATTGTCATTGACAGTTGGGGAATCTTTGCTTACTGAATATTATGCACAACATCTGATGGGTGGTGGTTCAGTTGCACCTTATGTTCCCATTTTTCTTAGTTTTTTCAATATCTGACATTTGCTGTGAAGACTTTTAGCCAACATAGTTTAAACCATTTAGAAGTGTTGCACTGCATCATCTGTTCTCATGTTAAACATGATTTAACATAATGCGAAAAAAAATCTTCTGATGACAGAGGGTGACATCCACGCGGAACAAGGTGAAGATCACTGACCGGATGTGGGCGAGGCTGCTGTCATCGACCAACCAGCCAAGCTTCCTGAGCCAGAAGGACATCGATGAGGCCAGGGAGGCCGATAGGCTGGCGAAAGCCGCCGTTGCCATCTGGCGCAACCACCACGTGGCGAGCGCCTTTCACCAATCTGCGGCATGGTCGTCGAACGGCGAGATGTGACCTCAGCTGGTCTGTAACCGTGTACAGTAGCTGCTGCTATCCTGCTGAGAAATCTGTGCCACGCCACGCCACGCAGTTTTGCTTCCTTCACGATATCCCTTTGTGTAGGAGTAGCGCACGTACGGATTCTGTCGATGTGGTCTGTGAAATAAGCACGAATGCTGTGTTACTACTACTGACGATGTTTCTCTTTTTGCCCTGGCAAATTGCTCCGCAGTTCCTGCAGATTCTGCAGTAGCGTTCTGCTGTGCTGATGGTTTTTTTTTTTTTTTTTTCGAGTACTTGCTGTGCTGATGGCTATGCTTGCATTTTGTTTCTCACGTTAGTGGGCCTTGTCTCGTTAGGGGTACGTTTTGTATTCTCGTTAGTGGGCCTTTTCTCAGTAGACTGGTGCAAATCTTTTTTTTAACCGAAAACTGCTAAGGGCGCCATGTATTGAACTTTCACACATTTTACATCAAGGATCCTGGAGCCTTAAGTACAAAGTTGCTTAAGAGAAGCAACATTGGGCATTGCATACCCTTATGGGAAGAATTAGTACAGAATGTAATAGGGATACACAGTGGCGGAGCTAGCGAGGAATAACTGAGGGGGCAAATGGAGAAATATATTTTTCTGGAGGGGCAAAATACTCTATTTCTCTTAATTTGTGCCACCCAAAACAGTATTTCTTCACAAAATATTCATGGGCTGGGGGGCCATGGCCCCTGCAGCACAACACATAGCTCCGCCAGTGGGGATACAGCTGTGGCGCAAATACGAATTATTCTAGCAAGGTGCAATGTGGTCAATTTTTTTAATGTGCTAATAAGTTGCCACTTTAATTTTACAAATAGGCACTCACACCAAATACGTGTCCGCGGATAGCTTTAGGGGAACCGGCCATCCAACCCGGTGTACCAAATAAAAGCGGACACGACATTTTCAGTAATATTGGATTCTTTTTTACATAGCAGAAGTAAAATCGACCCTATTCTACTCTTCGTCAAACGTGGGCGTGTCCGTGTCCCATGTCCTATTGCTCGTCGGAGTCCGCCGTAGACGTCGCCGGTAGAGGTGAGGTCGACGATTGAACCGGACGATCCGTCCTCGTCGTCGTTGGAGCCCGGCGCAAACGACGCGGAGCTATCGACGTTGACAGCATTCCCGTCAGCCACCGCCCACGCCACCTCTGCGTCCGCCTTCGTCATGATCTCCTCGAACATGTGGTTGACGCGGAGCTGTGACCACTCACGACGACTTGAATGCGTTCGTCCGAAGTTGGCCTCTCGTTCGCCACGCCGGCGTGACTGCTGGGCAGGCGGACGGACGGTCAACCTGCTTGAATGTGGTAGGAAGTTGTCCCGTCGTCCCACCCGGTCTCGTCCGCTCTGAACCGACATTAATGCGGCGAGAAGAGCGAGCGCACGTGATGGACCGGAGCATCTTTCTCGACCGCCGCACCGGTGTGAATGTCGCGCAGTTCGGCTAGCATGCGAGAGTGACCGGTCACGTCCGCTCTGGACCGTCATGAATGCGGCGCGGAGAGAGGAGTGCCTGTTGGAGCGGAACGATAGAGAGAGAGAGAGAGAGAAAGAGAGAGAGAGAGAGAGAGAGAGAGAGAGGTTTTTTATGGGTTCTAGGTGTTAGAGGCCTATGTGTCGGAGGTCCGGACGCCTGCAAATCTCCCCAAACTTTGCTTCCGGTTTGTGGGATTTCGGACGTCCGGACCGGTCCGCGGACGTTTGGTGCACGACGTTTGGTGCATGGTGTTGGATGGCCTAAAGTGTACGAACAACGCAGTCCAGACATTTGCGGGCAATTTGGTGCACGACGTTGGAGTTGCCATTAGAATAAGTATTCTCGTCTGTCCACTTTTCATGTTGGTATTATTAGAGGTCAGAAGAACATTGGGCACAACCAACATTCCTGGTCTTCCTTGGCATTGTCTCAACACACAACGAAAAGTCGTGCACCCAGCAAGAGTAGAGGAAGTGGAGGAGAAGTGCCATCCCAAACCTAGACGACAGAAACATTTTGTTGTTGACAAATCACAAATAAATCCCAAAATTGAGATTTTGGAGAAACATTAGCAAGCCAGATGTCATGCCAGAAGGAGATACTCTGCCCATTACCAATTTTCCATTTGTAAAAGTTTTTTGCAGAAGCAAAAGCCCAAGAGATACTTTTCCAAAAAGGAGGTTCCTGTCCAGGTTTTGCCCACAAGATGTTATGTTTATCAGTAGCATACTTGTAATCCAACAGTTTTTTCCAATCACTGGGTCTGTCATCAAACAATCTCTTACTCCAAGAGGCCAACATGGCCAAATTAAAATCCCTAATATTAGGAACACACATACCCCCAAATTCTTTTTTCCTGGAAATTAAACCACAATTAGCTAGATGGTACTTATGATCATTGCTCATATTGCCCAAGAAGAAATGGGACATTTGGGAAGTGATGGCATCAATAGCCCACTTAGGGAACTTCATGATAGATATTAGGTAAGTAGGGATGCTAGCAATGCAGGTGGTGAGGAGGATAAGTTTACCCCTATAGGAATGGTTCCTGCCTAACCATCCAGCTATGTTCTTAATGATTCTGTCAATAATAGGCTGAATATCTTCCCTCCTAAGTTTTTTAAAGTGGAGGGGCACACCCAAATACTTAAAAGGGAAGGAGCCAAGCCGACAACAAAAAATCTGAGCAAAGCAATTAGCCACATCATCATCCACATGAATAGTGTGAAGGTCACTTTTGTGAAAATTAATCTTCAGTCCAGAAAGACTCTCAAAACAGGATATAATCCATTTGAGGTTTTTGGCATGTTCCATAGAAGCATCCAAGAAAAAAATGGTATCATCTGCATATTGCAGACTAACTACACCCCCAGGAATAACTCGAGGGAGAAGACCAGAGATCAAATTATGATTAACTGCCTTAGAAAGCATCTTAGAGAAAACATCAGCCACAAGGTTGAAAAGGAGGGGAGCCCGTGCAAGTAAAGGACTCTAAATCCCATCCAATCTCCAGAAAAATGACCTAAGTCGGGCTTTCCCGTAGGCAATCTGCACGCAAGCAATGTCTTGGTTATACCTGGTCATTTTGCCCAGTTATACCGGGTCACCTGACGGGGACGCTCGGGGTCCAAGCCAGCCGAACCGGGCTTGCGCCGGCCCTTTTTCCGGGGACGCTCGGTTCTAGCTGGTTATATCGGCAAATTTGGGCCTGTTATTTCGGACATCAACTGTTGACTGTTTTCTGCAGTTCGGCTTTTGGAGATCACAGGCCGCATACGACCCCAGATCGAGATGATCCAAAAAGAAAAGTTGTTGTTTCGACGAGAACGAAGAACTTCCATGTTCAGCACTTTTCATTTGATGGCATCTTGAGGATGAGTTCTTGCAAGCCAAAACTTGGTGTCAAACACATGCCCCTTTGAACTTGTCATATTTTTTGTTCCCGAGCTTCGATTTAGGCTATCCTTATATCATTTCTCATCTTCTCGAAGAGGGCAATCCAATGATGGATTTCAATCTTCAATTCGACTGCAACTTCCTATGTCTTTAGTTCATCCTTTATGATCCTTCCAATTTTTTCCTTGTGCCACTTTTGAGCATCAACAAGCTTGTCTCGTGCTCCCTTGTGCGTGGGCTTCTGTCCCAGCCTTGGGCCTTGCTGGGCGGCACAGGGCCGAATATAAGATCTCCATAGTTGTTTATGGTTGATAAAAAAGTTTGCAGGCCCTAGGCCGGGCTCCAGCTCCGACCCTGCACTTGGAGCTGAACGTGATGAATGTTCAAATAGTTTGCTTGTCGTTGAGCTTAAAATGGAAAACACCCAGCGTTGACCGGCTGAAAAGAGACTTCACGTCCGCTGCCTTCGCTATGCAACATGTGTCCATGTGGGCCCCACGCACGTCGCCACTTTCCCCGATTTCTGAAACAACGCCCAACTGCATCGTCTTCTTCCCCATGACTCTCATCTCTCTTTCTCTCGCATCTCTTCTCTCCTGCTGCAGATCGGATGGGCGTTGGAAGCCGGCCGCCCCACCTCTCACATCTCTCCTGTCCTGCATCTAGATCGGGATTGCTGGGCCACCACCCGACATCGGCGATAGTGCCTAAGATCTGCGCAGCCAGGTTGTCGCTCCAATGGAGGGCGGCGCAGCGCACGGCCTCTCCCTCGGCGCTGTCGGTGTCAGGGGAGTCCTCCCTGCTGGATCCGTCCCAGCCATGCACAACATGTTTACGGGCCGGAAGGGCGGGATGTCGGCTGTCGCCAGCTACGGCAATGCATTTGGGGGGTTAAGCACCACCGTAGATGCTTTTTGCAACGTCATCGATGTTTCTGAAACAAAGGTCTTGTTGCAATAGTCAACAATGTTTCTGAAACAAAGCTCTTGTTGCAAAGAGGGATCATACGCGGAGATGCTTTCCAAAACAAAGCTCTTGTTGGAATAGTCACCGATGTGTTTCTGAAACAAAGCTCTGATTGCAATAGTCCGATGTGTTTCTGAAACAAATCTCCTGTTGCAATAGTCACCTATGTATTTCTGAAACAAAGCTCTTGTTGCAATAGTCCCCATTATTTCTGAAACAATACTCTTGTTGCAACGAGGGATCATACGTTGAGCAACCTAGATCGGACAGCTCGCGAGGTGGTGGATCTTTTAGAAAGATCCGCCGGTCGACGCGTAGCACGCCCCGCTTAAAATAGGCTTGCCATTGAAATTATTAACAACGGACTCATTTGCTATTTTTTCGATAAAGGGTGCTTTTATTAACTCAAAATGTAGCATCAAGTGGATACAAAGCATGATGAGTAACACCCGGCCTGTGCATAAATAAGATGCACACAGCCAAACACTAAAAGTCTGACAAAAGTTGAAAGAAAAAACTGACATATCGGCAACAGTAGAGTCATATGACCGACACTATGCTTATGTCGAAGGAGAAGGTGGACCGATCCGGAGATTATGCTGCCACCCATGTTGGGTAAAAACCTCCCTGGCCACCCGCTCCAACTGCATACACACCGCCTTGAACAGCGGTTGGTACTCCGTTCGATGTAGCATAGACCACGTACGAAGCGAGTGCGTACAACAGAAAATAACCTGCAAAGGAGAAGATTTTTTGCCATTAAAGACCAAATCATTTCTACATAGCCAAAGCAACCATAATAAGGCATACGCTCCCACCCATATTATCTTTCTGAACCTATTTTGAATACCGTCCAACCAGTGACCAAAAATACTGGCAAAACTTGTGGGCGGATACAAATTGGACGCTATTCGGATGATTGACCATGTAGAACGAGCAAACTTGCACTGGAAAAAGTGGTGTTTGATTGTCTCATCATGAGTACCCGCCTGTATAGCTACACATGCGTTAGGATCCTATACCCAGCTGTATGCCTGTGCCCAGCACACTGGGACTAGATAGTCGAGCGGTATACTGTGCTTATTCCAAGAAGAGAAGCAACTAAGCCCAATCCCGCGAGGCGTTGCATCGAAGCGAGGAGAAGGCCCCGGGTCCGGATCCATGTGTGACCATACCGCCGGCTTAGAAGGAGGTTGTGTCTAAGTGCGACCAGTATGAACGAACGATTACTATGACCAAGGGGTAGTTACCCAAATCGTCACGTATTCATGCTTAGATACCTCGAATCATAGGACAAACCTGAACAAAGCAGTGTTGCCCAATACAAACGTAGTGCGAACATAATCATTTGTAAACAGTTGAGGAAAAAATTCTTCAAATAGTTCACTTAACTTTCGGGCTGCAGTTGGTCGGCTGTGACACCCCGATTTTTGCTCCTCGATTTTTCCTTCGCGAGATTTGGTTTCCGTCTTTTTCTTTCGGTGTTATCGAAGTTTCTCTGGATCATGGGTATGTGATGATGGTTATATGGCAATGCCTTTCCCCTCAAACCAGATGTTCTTCTCAAGCCACCCTTGCCTACAAAAATATATTCTCAGGGTTTTGTCGCCAAAACCCCACTTTCCGAATTAACGGAGAGGAAACCCTAATTCCTATAGTTACAAAGGAACCCCAATTTCCTTTGATCTATTGCCTCCCAAAATTATCCCAGAGACCCTCCTATATCTATAAACCCTGGATATGCAAAAATATTGCCATCTCATATGCAATGTTTTTCATTTAAAATTAATTCCTTTTCCAGCCTTGTGAAGGAATTAAATCCAGAAAAGTATCTAGACATCTCTGAAGTTCTTGAAAACTTGTGGAGATGTTCTTTGTGCCCATATTGATCTCTCATAAAAATATTAGCCAAAAGAAAATAAGGGAAATTGCATTTTCCTTTATAAAGCCTATATTTCATTTCTGCCTCTTTCTAAAGGAGCTACCATTTTGGTTGCTCTAATATTTTCCCAAATAATTGTGGTGCTCAATATAGTCATATAAACTCTGTTTATGTCAAAATATTTGAGCATCCTGTGGGAAAAATGAGCACAAGCTTCAACTTTAGATTCTGTCCAGATTTCCAATTTGTGAAGGAGGTGCTTGAACCCTTGAACCATTTGAGCTGAAATTTTGTAGAGTGAATTATCTTGATATATTACCTCTGTAAACCAAAAATTAGCTCAATCCATCTATCCAATTTCCCCACAAATAATATTCTAAGTTTCTGTTCAGAACCTGGCTTTGTGAAGGAAGTACCTCTAATGGCTATCCAAATGAGTTGAAACTTTTCCAGATGACTCACATGCCTATATGATTGCCACCCACAAAAATTCAGCTCATGAAAGCTAGCCATCTCCTCAGTATCATTCATTTTCAATAACTATCCAGATTGGCAAGTTATGAAGTGCTCCCTATTCTTATCCATTTGTAGTAAAAATTTGCAGAATGACTCATCTCACTAACTTACTACTAGCCACCAAAAACCAGATCAAATCACCAAGTCATCTTTCCACAAAACAGCACAAGCACCTGCTGTCCAGAGAAGTGTTTGGACCAAATTCATCTCCCCAGGGCCGCCCATTTGATTCCAGCCATTGAGGTCAACTCCAGGAGCAGTGAGGAACCTATTTGACAAGGTGTGACAGCCAGACACAAGCCAGAGCACGAGGTGCCCGTGGTGACCACACCGTGGTCATGCAGAAACTGTGCTCTACGCACTGTCCTCATCGGGCAGGCCAGCTCAGGCCACCGCAACATGTCCCCGCGTGCCGACCTCCTTCCCCACCATCCACACACCCCTCCTTTGGTCTCTTCCACTCCGTTTGCTTCCTCACTGCGCCGTGAGAAGCTCCGCCGTACCGCCACTGTGCCCGAACAGCAGCCGCCGCATAGGGCCATGCCTGCGCCTTCTCGAATGCGCCAGCGCGGCTCTACTGCTCGCCCGTGCAGCTCCACGATTCCGGGAAACCTCCAACACTGTCGCTATGCTCCGGTCAGCTAATCCCGTGATGTCCTTATCGCGTTGCCATCGCCGGTCTCCCGGCCCCGCCCCGCGGTCTCCCGACATCACCATCCACTCCCTCTCCCTCCTAGTTCCCCTCTGCCAGAAGAATTCGAGCCGGGGTTACAAGAGCAGCCTGCAGGTACCTTCAGCACCTGGAATAAATTGTCCTCTACATTTCTAGCTTGCTATTATCCTCAAGGTAAACTTTAGGAAGTAAGAAGAAAAATTGGCAGTTTTGGGCAAAGCCCAGGTGAAAACTTAGTTGCTGCATATAAAAGATGCTGGTCCCTACTCGGAGAATGCCCTAATCATTATTATCCACCTTGGATGGTTTTACACTTCTTCTATGGAGGACTAGACAGAGAGAGTAAGCAAATGATAGACACAACTTCTAGATGAGCTTTTATGGATTTCAGTATTACCCAAGCTTGGGGGCTGCTAGATAAAATCTGCCAAAATGCTGAAAACTGGTACCTTAGGTCAGAAGAGAAAAAGGGAGTTGAGCCTGGATATGATTGTATTAATTTTTTCACTAAGTCTAGTAAAATGAAAAATATTATCAATGAGCTCCAAATTGGCACTGACTCTACCTTGCAGTTCTTAAAGGATTTCTTTGAGTTTCTACTGGTACCCAAGGAGGATTTTTTGCGGCATACTAAAAGAGACAAGGCAACCGGGATGGTGGAGGCCATAAATATAAAATGCACACCTCACCATAACCGATGAGAAGCCTACTTCAAGAAGAAGGCACAGGCCAATTTTCAAGCACTCCCGCAGAAGCATAAGAAGAGTGTAAAGGTAGAACATTATGGGATCCCGCCTCACATAGATGTGGTTAAAGAACTTGCTACCCCAATTGCCATGATAAATAAAGAAGTTCAACTTGATCAAGACACTACCTCTTACTTGAATGGTTGTACGGAAGGTAAGGATACGGGTAAGCAGGTCTTGTCTTGTTCTTTTGGCAGCAAGTCTTATTTTGATCTTTATGATCCCGGTTCACTAATTAATATCATTCCATTCAGTCTTTATGCTAAAATTTATAATGATATAGCGTCTCGCACTCTTGAACCAACTAATGTGATTGTTAAGCTTCCAAACAAGACCGATTGGGAACCACATGGTATTCTTAAGGATGTTAATGTTATTATTGGTTCACTTATCTATCTCGTTGATATCTTTGTCTTGGGAGTGTCTAAGGATGAATGTTGCCCAAGAGTTTTCGGGACTTCTTTACTAAATGTTCCAGGGGCAGATGTACGCAAGAAGGCAATATCATTGAAGTTCGGTGATGATATGGTGGAATTTCCCTTCTCAACTATGATGGGCAAACCTTATCAGAGGGATTCCCAGGGTGAAGAGGAAGTAGAAATAAATCAAGTCGCCAAGATTCACCTGCGAACCCTCGAAGATGAAATAGAAAGAAGTCTGGTAAAACCTGAATCAACGATTGAAACTGAAGAGAGAGAGAGAGAGAGAGAGGGGAGATTGAAAAATTAATGGACACCACTCCCATGGTCCATCCTCTCATGAATGAAGTATATGAGGTCCTTGAAAGGAAAGGAGATGAAGATTTGCCACCGCCGGACCTCAAACCATTGCCAACAGGATTAAGGTATGAGTTCATAGATGAAACTGAAATTTTTCCTGTTATTGTTATTTCTGACCTTTTAGGAAAAGAAAAAGAGAAACTCTTACTGGTATTAAAGAGGCATCGCAAGGCTCTTGGATATTCAATGCATGACGTGAAGGGAATAGGTCCATCAATTTATTCACATGCCATTCCTATAGAAGAAGGGGCCAAACCAGTTATTGAGAGCCAGAGGCGATTGAATCCTCATGCTAAAAACGTGGTGAGAAAAGAGGTAATTCATCTACTTGATGCTGGTATAATTTTTCCAATATCTGATAGTAAATGGGTTAGTCCAGTTCACCGCATTCCTAAGAAAGGAGGTATCTCCATTGTGGCTAACACTTATAACGATCTAGTCCCTACAAGGACCGTAATTGGATATGGAATGTGTGTTGATTTCAGGAAATTAAATAAGTGGACTAAGAAGGACCATTACCCATTACCGTTTATAAATGAAATATTGGAAAGAATGGCCAACAACTCTTATTTTTGTTATCTTGATGGATATTCTGGAATTTCTCAAATACCAATCCATCTAGAGGATCAAGAGAAGACAACCTTCAAGTGTCCTTACGGTACTTATGTGTATCGTAGAATGCCCTTTGGCTTGTGCAATGGGCTACCCTCTTTTCAGAAGTGTGCTTCTAAGATATTTTTTGATTTTATAGAGCGAATTGTTGAAGTGTTCATGGACAACTTCTCTGTCCAAGGCACTTTGTTTTCCCTTTGTCTGTACAATCTTACTAAAGTTTTGCAGAGATGTGAAGAAACATGATTCGTATTGAACTAGGAAAAGAGCCACTTTATGGTTACCGAAGGAGTGGTCCTAGGCCACAGAGTTTTCGGTAAGAGCATAGAGATTGATCAAGAAAGGATTGAGGTAATAGAAAATCTACCGTACCCTCAAGATGCGAAAGGAATGCAAACTTTTATGAGGCATGCAAGTTTCTATAGGAGGTTTATTAAAGATTTCTCTAAACTGTCAAAACCTCTTACTAACCTTTTGCAGAAGGATGTCCCATATTCTTTTGATGAGAAATGTATCTCATCTTATGACAAGTTACGAGATGCTTTGATCACTGCCCCAATCATCCAACCCCCAAGTGGGGAGAACCTTTTGAAATAATGTGTGATGCTAGTAATTATGCTATAGGAGTTGTCTTAGGGTAGCAAGATGAGAAAAGCCTTAATATGATCTTTTATGCTAGCAGAAGTTTGGATGATGATAAAAAGCATTTAGCCACCACTGAAAAGGAATTTCTTGCTATTGTCGTTGCCTGTGATAAATTTAGACCTTATATTATTAATTCTAAAGTGATTGTGCACACGGATCATCACGCATTACGTTATCTTCTTTCCAAGAAGGACGCTAAGCCTCGATTGATTCGATGGATATTATTGCTCCAAGAATTTGATTTGTAGATTGTGGATCGAAGAGGTGAAGACAATCTGGTAACAGACCATCTATCTCACATGGAAAGGATACCTTATGACCCAGTCCCAATTAATGAGTCCTTTCTAGGTGAGAGTTTGGCTATGGCAAAAAAGATAGAACCTTGGTTTATAGATTATGCTAACTTCCTTGTAGGAAAGTATATGCCTCCAGATTTGAATTACAATCAAAGAAAGAAAATTTTCAGTGAGTTAAAGTACTACTTATGGGATGATCCTTTACTCTATCGGCATGGGCTAGATAACACGATTAGGCAGTGCATGCCTGAGCATGAGATGAATGCTATCCTTAATAAATTCCATAGCAGCCCTTATGCAGGACATCATGCAGGAGACCGCACTGCTGCCAAAGTACTTCAATCAGGCTACTATTGGCCTACACTGTTCAAAGATGCACACAGGTATGTTAAGAGTTGTGATGCATGTCAACGCACAGGTAATATAGGAAGGAGACAAGAAATGCCTATGAATTATAATTTAGTTTGTGAACCTTTTGATGTTTAGGGACTAGATTATCTGGGACCATTTTCGGTCTCGGATGGGCATACTCATATTCTTGTGGCTGTAGATTATGTTACCAAGTGGGTTGAAGCAATCCCAACGCACCATGCTAACGCTGCTACATCATTGAAGATGATTAAGGACATCATTGATGGTGTCCCGGATTAGGGGGTGCTAGCCGTGTCGGCCCCCGGACATATGGGCCGGGCCGAGGACCCCCAAAACAACCAGCCAATGGGCCACATTCATCGGGCCCCGAGAAGAATCAAGATGGAATCCTCCGAAGACTTGGCGCATACTCCAAGACTAAGAGGCGATCTTTGGCACGTTTATCCTTAGATGTAACCGAACTATGTGTAACCATAGGCACCCCCGATATCTATTTAAGCCGAGGGGTGAGGGCCGTAGACGCCAACTCATACACACACGATCTCGTGGTAGATCAACCTGTACTCTGTACCCCCTCAATCAATACAATCAAAGCAGGACGTAGGGTATTATCTCTTCGAGAGAGCCCGAACCTGGGTAAAACCTGTGTCCCTGTTACCATCGTGCCAAGGCTACTAGTTCGGGACCCCCTACCCGAGATCTGCTGGATTTGACTCCATCATTGGTGGTCCATACAGGTCCCTCTGAGTAGTTGAAGCAGTTCGATGGCGCGCCTCCAGATCGACGATGGAGTCAGCTGCGGCATGACCTTTCTGCCTGGGCAAATCTTTGTCTTCGACAGTGTCACTCTCTTCACAGATTTGACCGGCCACCTCGGCCTGGTCAAGAACTTCACTTCGGGGTGGATCGTCAGATTCGGAAACCTGGAGTATGTCACGGATTCCTACGGCGAGCTTGCCTTCTCAAGCTGGGTGTCAGACCAGATCAAGGAGCTCGACAACGCATCCCTCGAAACCTCGGAGTCAGTCCAGGCATCGGGCGATGTTGAAACCCCTGCCTCAGATCCGACCTTGAGTCAGAAACCGAGCAATGCTCTGGACGACCAGACATTTAGTATGGCTCCTGAGGAAGAACCTCGATCCAGGTCAGATCGGATCTCGGGAAAGCACTCTGTGGACCCGACCTTCGATCGGGCCATAGGCGAAAGCGAGAAAAATCTTCTGAACGAGATGTTAGATCGAATCCAGAAACTTGCAATCTCGGACGATCAAAACTCGATTTATGATTAGATCTGGGAGAAACCAGGAGAGGTCGGGATTTTCGCACCACCCACCACCCATCTAGTCGCCAACGTCAAAGATTTAACCGACGTCCTGGCAAGCGCGTCCGAGGAAGCAACCGACATGGATGACGATGCTGGCGAGTCCTCAGACCATGCACCACCTGCTGCCAAGAATACAGGCAAGTGGAAAGCGACCTCCACGTACGACGTGTGCATGGTAGACACCCCCAGGAGCAGTGGAGGTGACAGTCTCAGAAAGAATAATGGCAATGGCGACAATAGCCTGAACGGGGGAAGCCATAGCAGTAAGGACGAGGATTACAATCCGGACAACGACGATGATTGAAGCCTCGACCCTGAAGATGAGGATAATTTGAACGAGTCTCTCAACGATCCAAACTACGACGCCCTACGTCAAAGGCTGTCCGGTACGGCCAGACGGATAAAAAGTAAGTCCCAACATCTTAAAGACTAGGAGGCCTTTTTGAACGACCGCTGGACCGAACTCCTAGCAGCCGAGGAGGGACTCAAAACTAGGTTGCGGCAGATAGAGGCCAACAACCAGCCATCATACCCCCGCAGGAACCTCATGGAGGAGATGGATGCGGCAGCTAAGGACAGCGCCATATCGGGGCGCAAGTGGGCCGACGACCTCAACTGACCCATCAACAACCGACCTCCTCGCATCACCGAGCGCCGGGCTCCTGAGGCGACGGGGCGTAGGGGTGGCAGGAAGCCACAACGGGATGACTCAAGGTCGGAGCCCCGGGGCAAGAGGCCATTAAGGCCCGAGATCTCACCTCGGTCAATCTATCAACCCAGACAATGCCCACCTGCTGGACATGCGGGATACTTAGCTTGGCTAGCCAAGAATGGCGATGTACGTTATTACACAAGAGATCGCAGGGTGACTATGTCAGACCTACATCATGCCACGGCACGAGTCCGAGGAGCTGCTCATCCTTAGTGTTTTACCGACAGTCATGCAGCATCAGTTCCCGGACGGGTTTAAACCCACAAATATCGAGCAATACGACGGGACTACAGATCCCGCGGTATGGATCGAGAACTTCCTCCTTGCAGTACGCATAGCAGGAGGAGACAACATCCACGCTATCAAATACCTGCCATTAAAACTGAAAGGCTCGGCCCGGCATTGGCTAAACAGTCTCCTGCCAGACTCGATCGGCATATGGGATGACCTCGAGGACAAGTTTAGGGCCAACTTCTAGGGCCCTTATGTGAGGCCCCCGGATGCCAATGACTTGGCCCACATCGTATAGAATTAGGGAGAGTTAGTATGCAAACTCTGGAATTGCTTCTTAATGAAGAAAAACTAGATAGTAGATTGTCCTAATGCAGAGGCCATTGCAGCATTCAAGCATAGCATAAGCGATGAATGGCTGGCCAGAGAACTTGGACACATCAAGCCAAGGACGATGGCAGAGCTCACCCAGCTAATGACGAGATTCTGCGCCGGGGAGGATAACTGGCTTGCTCGCAAGCAACACCGGGGTGGAGACCCCAACACTTCTGAGGTACACGGTGGAAACGGAAAACCTCAGCGCAACCAAAAAAATAAGCGGCACAACAAGAGCGACAGCGACGCCGAGGACGGCGAGGTTAATGCCGGATTCGGCAATCAATGCTGAGGAGGCGGCAAAAGAAAGCCTTTCCAAGGTGGAGGTGGTTCACAGCTGGACAAGATATTGGATCAACCCTGCGCTATCCATGGAAACCCTGAGAAGCCAGCCAGCCACACTAACCGGAACTGCTGGGTTATCAAGCAAGCCGGGAAGATTGCAGCCGAGAACCAGGGCAAGGGCCAACCCCGCAATAATGATAACGGGGATAGGGACTAGCTCGGGCCGAGCAATGATGGCCAAAAATAGTTCCCTCCCGAGGTGAAGGACGTGAACATGATCTACACTACCCACGTCACCAGAAAGGAGAGGAAACGCGCACTCCACAAAGTCTATGCCGTGGAGCCCGCGAAGCCTAAGTACAACCCGTGGTCAGAAATACCGATCACATTTGATCGACGCAATCACCTGACCAGTGTCTGTCATGGCGGCACGGCGGCCTTGGTCCTCGACCCAATTGTTGAAGGCTTTCATCTGACCCAAGTCCTAATGGATGGTGGTAGCAGCCTCAACCTCATATATGCTGATACTGTCAAGAAGATGCATATTGGCCCAGCACGGATCCAGCCCAGTAATACCAAATTTAAGGGTATAATACCGGGAGTCGAGGCACAATGCTTAGGTAGGGTAACCCTGGACGTAGTGTTCGGTACGCCTGACAACTACCGCATCGAAGATTTGAGCTTCGATATTGTTCCCTTTAGGAGTGGCTATCACGCACTCCTTGGGAGGACTGACTTTGCCCATTTCCATGCTGTCCCACACTATGCTTATCTAAAGCTAAAGATGTCGGGAACAAAAGGTGTTATCACGATGAATGCAACACGGACCGATCGCTCCGAACTGAAGAGTGCTACTTGTAGCTTGCGTTGGTATTTCCCCGAAGAGGAAGGGATGATGCAACACAGTAGAGATAAGTATTTCCCTCGATTATGAAACCAAGGTTATCGAACTAGTAGGAGAATCACACAACACCTCGTTAGCAGTACCTGCACACAAACAACAAACCCTTGCACCCAACGCAAACAAGGGGTTGTCAATCCCTTGGCAGTAAGATTGCAAGATTAAATTGTATTTGATATATTGATAGATTGCAGCAAAAATACAAAATAAAATAAATAAAAGAAAATGGCAGCAATATTTTTAGGGTTTTAGTAATATGATTTTGATAGACCCGGGGGCCATAGATTTCACTAGAGGCTTCTCTCAAGAAAATAGCATACGGTGGGTAGACAAATTACTGTTGGGCAATTGATAGAAAAGCAAATAATCATGACGATATCCAAGGCAATGATCATGTATATAGGCATCACATCCAAGATTAGTAGACCGACTCCTGCCTGCATCTACTACTATTACTCCACACATCGACCACTATCCAGCATGCATCTAGTGTATTAAGTCCATAAGAACGGAGTAATGCCTTAAGAACGATGACATGATGTAGACAAGACAAACTCCCGAATTAATAAACCCAATGAATAGATCCCATCTTGTTATCCTTAGTAGCAACAATACATACGTGTCATGTCCCTTTCTGTCACTGGGATTGAGCACCGCAAGATCGAACCCACTACAAAGCACCTCTTCCCATGGCAAGATAAATCAACTCAGTTGGCCAAACCAAATCAATAGATCGAAGAAGAAATACAAGGCTATAATAATCATGCATAAAAGAGTGCAGCAAAGACTCAAATAATTTCATGGATAATCTGATCATAAACTCACAATTCATCGGATCCCAACAAACACACCGCAAAAAGAGATTACATCGGATAGATCTCCAAGAACATCAAGGAGAACATTGTATTGAAGATCAAAAAGAGAGAAGAAGCCATCTAGCTACTGCCTATGGACCCGTAGGTCTGTGGTAAACTACTCACGCATCATCGGAGAGGCAGCAAGGTTGATGTAGAGCCCCTCCGTGATCGATTCCCCCTCCGGCAGATTACCGGAGAAGGACCCCAGATGGGATCTCTCTGGAACAGAAGCTTGCGGCGGCGGAAAAAGTATTTCGTGGACTCCCCTGAGGGTTTCTGATTTTTCTGGAATTTATAGTGCTGGAATTAGGTCAAACGGAGCTCTGTGGGCCCCACGAGGCAACAGGGCACGCCACCCCCCCTAGGGCGTGCCCTGGTGGCTTGTGGGCCCCACAGAGGGCTTCTGGCCTCCTCCCGAAGCTTCTAGTATTCTTCTAGTCCAAGAAAAAATCTCCAAAAAGTTTCACTGTATTTGGACTTCGTTTGATATTGATTTTCTGTAAAGCAAAAACAGGGCAGAAAACGGCAACTGGCACTAGGCACTAGGTTAATAGGTTAGTCTCCAAAAATGATATAAAATTGCTGTAAATGATTATAAAAACATCCAAGATTGATATTATAACAGCATGGAACAATCAAAAATTATAGATACGTTGGAGACGTATCAGCATCCCCAAGCTTAATTCCTACTCGTCCTCGAGCAGGTAAATGATAAAAACAGAATTTTTGATGTGGAATGCTGCCTAACATATTCATCACATATTCTTTTCTTTTGTAGCATGGACATTGGACATGTATGATTCAAAGCAATAGTCTATAATTTGACATGAAAACATAGATACTCAAGCATACTAACAAGCAACCATGTCTTTCAAAATATCAATGCTAAAGAAAGTTATCCCTAGCCCATTATGCTCAATCATTGATCCATTCATGAAACACACTCAAATATTAGCTACAACCAATGCACAAGTATGACAATAGTGTTCTCTAGTTGGTGCTTTTGTAAGAGAAGGTGGAGACTCAAGAAAAATAAAAATTGCATAAAAGTAAATAGATAGGCCCTTCACAGAGGGAAGCAGAGATTTGTCAAATGTGCCAGAGCTCAAAGCTGAAATTAAAGAGATAAAAGTATTTTCAGAGGCATGCTTTTCCTGTCAACGAAAACGAACGAGAATTCCCAGTATTTTCCATGCTAGATACATCATAGGTTGTTCCCAAAAAGAAAGTAAAGTTCATTTCCTTTCCACCATTTCTTTCACAATCCATGGCTAGCCGTATCCACGGGTGCCCTCCATACCATCACATTCCAAGGAATTTTGTTGTTATTAATTTCATTTTCATGCGGGACTGGGCATCCCTATTACCAACCATTCTCTCGTGCAATGACAAGTGAATAAACACTCATCGTGAGAATAACACATCTAGCATGGAAAATAATGGCCACCCCCTTCCGCTTCATGAGCGGTACGGGCACACAAAACAGAAAAAATATTTTGAAAATTAGAGTTGGCACACGCAAATTTACTTGGAACGGCATTGAAATACCGCATATAGGTAGATATAGTGGACTCATATGGCAAAACTGGGTTTAAGGATTTTGGATGCACAAGCAGTATTTCCGCTTAGTACAAATGAAGGCTAGCAAAAGATTGAGAAGCAACCAACCAAAAAACGAAAACAGTCATAAACATGCATTGAACATAACTAACACCGAATAATGCACCATAAGTAGGATATAATTTCATTGCATAACTATTGACTTAACGTGCTTGCATAGGGAATCACAAACCTTAACACTAATATTCTTACTTAAGCACAATTACTCACTAACATGGCATCACATATCATCATCTCCATATCGCAAAACTATTGCAAGGAATCACACTTGTCATATCCAATGATCTATATGAAAGTTTTTATCTATATCCCTTTTGAATATTCATCACTTTGGGACCAATTTCATGACTTGTGCAAATTACCGTTACTATCATCATCTCTCAAAAAGATTTAAGTGAAGCATGAGAGTGCAAATATTTTTCAAAATTTCAATCTTATCAATTCTCAAAATAATATAAGTGAAGCATGAGAATTCATTTCTTCAGAATTTCAATCTTAACAATTCTCAAAATAATATAAGTGAAGCATGAGAATTCATTTCTTCAAAATATAGCCACAACCGTGCTCAAAAAGATTTAAGTGAAGCACTAGAGCAACTGCCTAGCTCAAAAAATTTAAGTGAAGCACATAGAGTATTCTACAAATTATGATGAGAACGTGTGGCTCTCTCAAGATAGGTGTGTGCAGCAAAGATGATTGTGACAAACTAAAAAGCAAATAAAGCAAAGACTCATATCATACAAGACGCTCCAAGCAAAACACATATCATGTGACGAATAAAAATATAGCTCCAAGTAAAATTACCAATGGTTGTTAGAAGAAAGAGGGGATGCCTTCCGGGGCATCCCCAAGCTTAGACGCTTGAGTCTTCCTTGAATATTACCTTGGGGTGCCTCGGGCATCCCCATGCTTAGGCTTTTGCTACTCCTTATTCCTTCATCCATCGTGATCTCACCCAGAACTTGAAAACTTCAATCACATAAAACTTAACAAAACCTTCGTGAGATCCGTTAGTATAACAAAACAAATCACTACTATAAGTACTGTTGCAAACCCATTCATATTTTATTTTTGCATTATACCTACTGTACTCTAACTTCACCATGGCTTATACCCCCCGATACAATCCATAGATTCATCAAAACAAGCAAGTAGTGCATCAAAAACAGAATCTGTCAAAAACAGAACAGTCTGTAGAGATCTGAATTATGGTCATACTTCTTTAACTCTAAAAATTCTGAAAAATTAGGGCAACGTGGACAATTCATATAGCAATACTGTGTAAAAAATTCAGAAGGTTCTGACGTTACAGTGACAAAACAAAATTCCAGCACTGGACGCAAAACTTTCTGTTTTCAAACAGCATCAATTATACTATCTTCCAAATCATCCTAAAGGATTTACTTGGCACAAACACTAATTAAAAACATAAAAAAAATACTATCATACCAGTAGCATGACAGTAAAAACACACCATAACAGAAACTTATAACAAAAATTTATTTTATTCATTGGGTTGCCTCCCAACAAGCGCTATTGTTTTATGCCCCTAGCTAGGCATAATGCATAATCTCAAGTATTGTCATCTTTCAAGTTGATTCCATAAGTGGCCCTCATAATTGATTCATATGGTGCTTTAATTCTTTTTCTAGGGAAATGCTCCATACCCTTCTTTAATGGAAACTGAAATTTTATATTCCCTTCTTTCATATCAATAACGGCACCTATAGTTCGTAGGAACGGTCTACCAAGTATATATTATGGGGCAAGAAGAATTGCATTCAATATCAAGAACAATAAAATCAACGGGCACATAATTTCTATTTGCAAGAATAAGCACATCATTAATTCTACCCATAGGCTTTTTAATAGCAGAATCCGCAAGATGCAAATTAAGGGAGCATTCATCTATATTGGTAAAACCTAGCACATCACATAGAGATTTTGGAATTGTGGAAACGCTAGCACTCAAATCACATAAAGCACTGCATTCATAATTTTTAATTTTAACTTTAATGGTGGGTTCCCATTCATCATATAATTTTCTAGGAATTGAAATTTCTAGTTCAAGTTTTTCTTCTAACGCTTTCATCATTGCTTCTACTATATGTTTAGTAAAAGCTTTGTTTTGCTCATAAGCGTTGGGTGAATTTAACATGGATTGTAACAAATAAATGCACTCAATCAAAGAACAATTATCATAATTAAAATCTTTGTAATCCAAGAGAGTGGGCACATCGCTATTTAAAGTTTTTATCTCTCCAAACCCACTTTTAGTAATTTTCTTATCAAGATTTTCACCCTCCGAATTATGGGGACGCTCTTTAACTAAAGTTGACTCTTCTTCAGTCCCTTTTTCATCAATTTTAATATTTCTAAACAAAGAATCAATAGATGAAACACCAATCATTTTAATATCCTCATCATTACTACGATAGAAACCGGGAGGAATCGCTTTTTATAAAAATTCTCGTTTAACTCTTAGCATGGCAGTTCTTTTCTTACTCTCATCCATGGAGACATATAAAGCTTTAATTGATTAACTAATATCAATATTAGGTGGCAAAATTTTAGTCTTAAGATTTTCCACATCATGAATAATTCTATCAATGCTCCTAGACATGTCATCAATTTTACTCAATTTTTCTTCTATCGTAGTGTTGAAAACTTTTTGAGCATTAATAAATTCTTTAATATTACTTTCAAGATCAGAAGGTATCCTATTATTATTATAGGAATTACCATAAGGATTGCCATAATTATTAGAGGAATTTCCAGGAAACGGTCTAGCGTTGAAATTACCTCTATAAGCATTACTATTAAAATTGTTTCATGAGACAAAATTCACATCTACGGGATCATTATTTTGCTCAATCCAAGTGGACAAAGGCACATCATTAGGATCAATAGGAGCATTTTTGCTAGCAACCAATTTCATAAGTGCATCAACTTTATCACTCAAAGTATTAATTTCTTCAACAGAATTCACCTTTTTACTAGTAGGAGTTCTTTCAGTATGCCATTGTGAATAATTTGCCATAATATTATCAAGCAATTTAGTAGCTTCACCCAAAGTAATTTCCATAAACGTACCACCCGCGGCGGAATCTAAAAGATTTCTAGAAACAAAATTCAATCCCGCATAAAATTTTTGTATGATCATCCATAAATTTAAACCATGAGTAGGGCAATTTCTTATCATTAATTTCATCCTCTCCCAAGATTGGGCAACATGTTCATGATCAAGTTGCTTAAAATTCATAATTTGATTTCTTAGAGAAATAATTTTCACAGGAGGAAAATACTTGGTAATAAAAGCATCTTTACACCTATCCCAAGAATCGATACTATTTCGTGGTAACGATGAAAACCAAATTTTAGCACGATCCCGCAATGAGAACGGGAATAATTTTAATTTCACAATATCATTATCCACATGTTTTTTCTTTTGCATGTCACACAATTCTACAAAAGTGTTAAGATGGGATGCGGCATCTTCATTAGAACTACCGGAAAATTGATCTTTCATGACAAGATTCAGGAAAGCGGCATTAATATCACAAGTCTCCGCACTAGCGGCGGGTGGAGCAATCGGAGTACTAATAAAATCATTATTATTAGTATTGGAAAAATCGCACAATTTTGTATTTTCTTGAGACATCGTGACTACGCAAATAACATAGCAAGCAAGCAACAAGCAAACGAGAAAAAGGCAAACGAAAAATATTTTTGTATTTTAGTAAAAACGTTTTAGAAGTGGGGGAGATGAAAATGAGAGGCAAATGGCAAATAAAGTAAATGCAAGGAGATGAGAGTTTGTGTAAAGGTACTTGATAAATGTTGATGATGTCTCCCCGGCAACGACGCCAAAAATTCTTCCTGCTACTTGTAGCTTGCGTTGGTATTTCCCCGAAGAGGAAGGGATGATGCAGCACAGTAGAGATAAGTATTTCCCTCGATTATGAAACCAAGGTTATCGAACCAGTAGGAGAATCACACAACACCACATTAGCAGTACCTGCACACAAACAACAAATCCTTGCACCCAACGCAAACAAGGGGTTGTCAATCCCTTGACGGTAAGATTGCAAGATTAAATTGTATTTGATATATTGATAGATTGCAGCAAAAATACAAAATAAAATAAATAAAAGAAAATGGCAGCAATATTTTTAGGGTTTTAGTAATATGATTTTGATAGACCCGGGGGCCATAGATTTCACTAGAGGCTTCTCTCGATAAAATTGCATACGGTGGGTAGACAAATTTCTGTTGGGCAATTGATAGAAAAGCAAATAATCATGACGATATCCAAGGCAATGATCATGTATATAGGCATCACGTCCAAGATTAGTAGACCGATTCCTGCCTGCATCTACTACTATTATTCCACACATCGACCGCTATCTAGCATGCATCTAGTGTATTAAGTCCATAAGAACGGAGTAATGCCTTAAGAACGATGACATGATGTAGACAAGACAAACTCACGAATTAATAAACCCAATGAATAGATCCCATCTTGTTATCCTTAGTAGCAACGATACATACGTGTCATGTCCCTTTCTGTCACTGGGATTGAGCACCGCAAGATCGAACCCACTACAAAGCACCTCTTCCCATGGCAAGATAAATCAACTCAGTTGGCCAAACCAAATCAATAGACCGGAGAAGAAATACGAGGCTATAATAATCATGCATAAAAGAGTGCAGCAAAGACTCAAATAATTTCATGGATAATCTTATCATAAACTCACAATTCATCGGATCCCAACAAACACACCGCAAAAAGAGATTACATCGGATAGATCTCCAAGAACATCAAGGAGAACATTGTATTGAAGATCAAAAAGAGAGAAGAAGCCATCTAGCTACTGCCTATGGACCCGTAGGTCTATGGTAAACTACTCACGCATCATCGGAGAGGCAGCAAGGTTGATGTAGAGCCCCTCCGTGATCGATTCCCCCTCCGGCAGATTACCGGAGAAGGACCCCAGATGGGATCTCTCTGGAACAAAAGCTTGCAGCGGTGTAAAAAGTATTTCGTGGACTCCCCTGAGGGTTTCTGATTTTTCTGGAATTTATAGTGCTGGAATTAGGTCAAACGGAGCTCTGTGGGCCCCACGAGGCAACAGGGCGCGCCACCCCGCCTGGGGCGTGCCCTGGTGGCTCGTGGGCCCCACAGAGGGCTTCTGGCCTCCTCCTGAAGCTTCTAGTATTCTTCTAGTCCAAGAAAAAATCTCCAAAAAGTTTCACTATATTTGGACTTCGTTTGATATTGATTTTCTGTAAAGAAAAAACAGGGCAGAAAACAGCAACTGGCACTGGGCACTAGGTTAATAGGTTAGTCTCCAAAAATGATATAAAATTGCTGTAAATGATTATAAAAACATCCAAGATTGATATTATAACAGCATGGAACAATCAAAAATTATAGATACGTTGGAGACGTATCAAAGAGCAGACCGCGGCTTTCGTAGTCGAGGTGCAAGCAGCCGAGGACGCATCAAAGGCAAGGGCTGGATTTGGCAGCCCTGATCCCACAAAATGTCAAAGGTCATCTCGCGGCGCATCCGACGACGACTCCGGCGTACGTCAGACACCCCCCCCCCCCCCCGATGACCAGATGGACGCCACCTCCAAGCCCATGGATCAAGACCCTAAATAGGGATACGCACTCCGCCTCCCCCAGTGTGCTCCCGAGGATCACGTTCCTCGGCCCCATAGTTTTGCACTAAAAATTCCCTGGGGGCTGGCGGAGCACGATCACACGGGGTAAAGATGCCCAACATCGGGTAAACCGACAAGCATTATGTCCTCGGTGGTCACGCATCAAGCGGTGGCGTAATGCCGAGGAACAAACAGTCAGACACGGTATCAAACTGGGGGCTGGCTCACAGCTGGGTCCTCTACGGCCAACATCATATCTGCGTAATGCCACACAGTGCACTACGCGCAGCAATGACTGTCAAAGTCAAAGCTTGGGCACCCTCCTCGGTTTAGACGAGGATTAAGGGCAGCCCTATGAAGTAAAAATTAGATGTCACCACCCTTGGTTGGACAAGGGCTGATAGGTGGAGAACGCAGAATGAGACAATGGCGCTGGACTTGAAGCTGGGAGATCGGACCTCGGGGCACTACCTCCACCACGGCATACTGTAAAACCTCTAAAGTATGTATCTTTAAATAGTTATTAGCTCGATCATTAGGTTTGACCTTAGTTAAATTGAATAAAGAGACGCCCAAAGTTTGGGCTGCGTATACACTCATGGTGCATCCTTGGTCTCATTCAATCTTGATCGCTATATCTATTTAATTTTCTTTGGGTCGAATACCTCATCGGACGCCTTTAAGCGCCAGGTACCCAGGGACTGCAAGACAGCCAAACCTCCTAAGCATCGAGGTGCTCTATGGAGCAACCGATGACTTTCTCGGACCTTATGCCATTATATACATCGATTTCGACTTGTGTCTTGGGTCAATACCTGGGTTGCCTGGCTCCTATGTTTACCCCTTAAGTTTTCGCTTGTTCGGCTAAGGGTGTACCGGCAACACCTCTGTGATTTTTACTTTTGGTTGAACCGGTAAAGTACCTCAGGTGGGAGAAGCCGAAAGCTGACTATCACAACACGCGCAAAATCGGTCAGCAAGTTGGAAGTAGTAAATCTACAACCATAAGGGTTGTTTGCGTGAAGGACATACTTTTCTTAGAAAAAATTAAATCCAAGCTCAACAGGTTCGAGGTCGCATACTGGTTGCCGAGGTTACGGACTGAACCGGGGGCTATTTACTTACCCATTACATACCTGCTCTCTGACAAAGCATAAGTTTAAGCCCTATAGGTCGGGTTGCCTGGTTTTTCTGATATGGCCACCTCCGGGCACCGAGACATCGGCTAAGGGCTATTATTAGAAAAACACTCTAAGAAACTAACTTAGAGGTGGAAGCCAAAGACTGTCCAACTGCGCATTCAAACGTCAAGATTGAGTCAAAATAAAACGCATTAAACGGGCAAATTTAAATTCACCTGTACAAAAGGCAATATTAAACAAGTAGCTTGTCGAACTTAGTATTTTTACAAAAGTGCCGCTCGGCATACCAAGGATAAAAACTTTCCATCATAGGTTATCTATGATGGCCTTAAGTTTGCAATCCTTCTCGGATATCCGAGCAGCTGGCATCACTCTCTTGAAGAAGCGCTTGGGCCAGACTTCCTTGCTGCTATTGTCAAAAGGACACTTATCGGCAATAGGCTCGAGCTCCAGCTTGGGATAGTGGGCTTGCACCATTGCCCAGGCCTGCCGAGCTCCCTCGCGACACACCGACTGCGTCCACCTACTGACTTGGTTGCACCCCTCTTGAAGGCGGCGTACCAGCTCGAAGTAGCTGGTCGGCACGAGCTCCATGCGCTAAAGGGCTCCGAGGAGGTGTACCGCTTCTTCAAGCAGTTTTAGCTTATCCCCAAGGACGACGCGGCGCGTCGGATCCTGGAATTGAAGTCAAAACATCCGTCACTGCGCGTCGGATCCTGGAATTGAACACCGCTTCTTGACGTTCCCGGCTGAGCCGCTTGATCTCAGCAGCATCGGTCTCCTTGGCGGCCTTCAGTGCATCATATTCCGAGACACACTTCGAAAGGTCCTCCTCGACGAATGCCACCCTTGCCTGAACGGCCTCGCGGGTCTCCTGCTCCTTACGAAGCAGTTCACCATTCTCCTACGCCGACTTCCTCAGCTGGTCGGCCTCGGCATGAGCCTTTTCAAGCTCGGCTTGAAGATTGACCACGCACTGACCCGCACCTGCGTGAAACAATATGGAAATGGGTGTAAGCACTAATATATGAGGTAGAGCACGAGAGAAAGCACCTCGGTTCCTTACCGCACGCTGCCTTGGCCCATTCCTTCAGCTGTCGAGCCTCTTGCTTAGCTTGAGCAAGCCGGCGGTTGACCTCTTCTAGCTTTGAGGAGCTAGTCTGGAGGTAGGAGGTGGAGCCCTACACAAAATGTGTCAAAAAAGGCTAAGTACAGGGCCCATAGCTGACATGATTCGATCCTCCTATCGGTTCCTTCGAGAACCAACACGAGTCTCGGGGGCTAGTGGATATTCGCGTTTATATAAAGATGGCTTTTTGGCATCGAGCTTTTGGTGATTTGATGACCCTCAAGTCAGTTTTATAAACTAACTTAAGGCTCGGGGGCTACCGTGGACCGTGGTTTCCTTTAATAGAGCCTAACAAACAGTCTATCATCATACTCAGCTAACAAATGTACACTATAGCACCTTTCAGTTTCCTATGGTGTCCTTAGATGTTGTAAGCCGATGACCACCTTGAGGGCTACTGGGCATATTTGTATGCTCGGAGTAAAACCAAAAGGACAGGAAAAAGAAGCTGACATACCTCCATGCCTTTGGCTAGGCTGAAGAACATCTCCATTACGCCGGCCTCAGTGGACCGGAACTGGCCCAAGGTGGCGTTGAGGCTGGCGTGCTAGTCTGGGAGGAGGAATGAGCTTGACAGAGCCACCTCCACCGCTTGACGGCGTTCCGCTAGCTCGGCCTCGGACATCACCGAAGCCTGCGCTGGAGACCTCGGTGCACCATCGTCGGCTGTAGGAGGCGGGGAGGTCACCGGCTGCCCACCTGGGTCTGGAACCACATGAGCCGAGGATGCTGGGCTAGCATCCACTCTCTCTTAATGAGCCAGAGAGGGTTCACCTCCCTGGTTCATATCTTGGTCACCCACGACCGAGGTGTCAACCTCGGCCATGGTGTTGTCAGCCTCACCCCCAACATCAGACGTTGGGGGTGGGGGATTGAGCCCGCCCTCCTGCACGTCGGTTTGGACGAGGAAGGGGGCGGCTTCCACCTCTTGGGTGGCAGGAGTGACCCCCGCACTGGTAGGCAGGGGGGACTTCGGAAGAGCCAAAGTTGCCTTGTCCAGGACAACACGTTGCTTCCTATGAAAGGTACGCGGGGAAGGTTGAGATAAGACCTGCATATAAGGTGAATCATGGAACCAGGGTTTGTGAAAAACTTACGTGTCGGGACGAGGGCGGACCCGATGAGATTGGTCCGAGGGCCAGGACTCTTCGGACTTGGGCTGGGATTTTGGGGGCTCGACGCCAAGGATAGGCCGGGCACCTGGTCATCGGGTGTCCTTCGGCGCTTGACACCCTTGGGCGAGGACGTCTTGTCGTCATCTGAGAGGACCACCCGGTTCATCCTTCCAGCGCCCAGAGGCAGCGGGGGACCGCTGGTTTCTTCCTTCTAGAACCCGGTGCTGGACTCAGCCCCCGAGCTTTAATGACTCCCAATAGGGAGCTCGGGGACGCTACCTCGGATGGCCAAGTCCTTAGAGGCTTTGGTCTGCTTAGCTTTAACCAGAGCCACATAGTGGTCCACGGTTAGCAGCTCTGCCAGGACTACACTCACCGGCTCCTTGGGCTGGGGTGCCAGCAACTTGACGCTGACCGAAAAGGTGTGCCATTCCTGTGGTGGATCGAGGCACAGTAAATCAGTTGACTTGGTACCACAAAACAACGTGCCCTGAAGGGGAGAATAGGATATCAAACCTTGGTAGGCCGATGTTCCGCCCAGTAGACAATGTAGAGGAGGGCCTGCGTCCCTGCAAGATCCCTCTCCTCATAGAAACCTCAGATGACCGAGGTATCATCGCCCTCAGCAACAAACTTCCACATTGGGTAAGCTCAGGCTTGAAGGGGCTGAATGCTGCGGTGGAGCATGATGTGCATCACATCAATCAGGGTGATGCCTTGTTCGATGAAGAATTTCACCCGCTCTTGGAGCATCTCCAACTCCTCTTCATTCCCCCAAGTGAGGTTCTTGGGGTTCCATGAATGAAGCCTCTCCAGAGGAGCGGCCGAGAAGGCAGACGTGATCTCTTCTCTGTTAGTGTCGTGGTTTTAACACGGCAGATGTCCGAAGACTTAGGTTCGAGGCCAACGCCATGGTAGTGGACCCAAAGGGGTTGATCGGGACGAAGGACACGAGTTTACCCAGGTTCGGCCCCTCAAGTAGAGGTAAAAGCCTACGTCCTGCTTGTGTTGTATTGACTGGAGTATTGATTACAAGGGAGCGGATTGCTTGACCTAGTTCTCGATAGCTTGGTTTCTTGTCTAAGCCGCCCCAGGGACTCGCCTTTATATAGGAGGTCAAGGCCCTGGGTTACACGTCGTAAGCCGTCTTACACAACGTAGTCTATTCTGTCTCTAAGCCACCTTGCCGTCTTGGGCAAGCCGTCTCCGGGCGGCTTAACTGCCCGGGTCTTCTTACCATCTTCTGCCTCTGGGCCTCCGCCTTAGCCCATCGGGTAAGCCGCCACGCGGCCTGGTCTTCATCCGCCGGCCCACCTTATGGGTCTTGGGCTATGAGCCGCCAGGTATGACCCGGCCCCTCCTGGGCGGGTCTTACTACGGGGTTATATCCCCAACATTAGGCCCCAGGTTGATTTGAGCCAGCTCATGTCAATCTTCAATTCACTTGGCGGCGAGTCTTCATATTCTGTCATCTGAAAAGACAACTTGTACCCCGCCATGACGTCATATCGAATATACTGAAAAGATTCCATGACGTGTATAACGGATCTTTTTATTGAAAGGCCATCCCGAAAATCGAGGCGCCACGCTCGGTCAATAATCACCGTGCCTCCCCAATTTTCGCGCGCACTGTTGCCCTTCCAACTTATAAATAGGGACACGTGTGCCCCTTTTTCCTTTCTCCGCCTCCTCTACTGTCGCTGTCGTCTTCTTCCTTCGAGCAACCGCACCTCCAGAGCTCCGCCGCCGTCAACCGAACCTCGCCGTCGCCCCCATCACCGGTCGCTGCATCCACCTGATTGGGACCAGATTCTTCGCCAGCGCGTCCGCATCCACAAGGTACTTCCTCCAGCCCTTGTCGAATCTGCATCTATCCCCATTAGGGTTTCCGAGTTCGTCAGTGTTCTTGCGTTTATCACTATTCAACCGCGCCCGTAGCACTGATCCCCTAGCATCACTTTGTATCCCGTAATGTTTTCTGTCCACCGCGGTGGTACTTGTAATGCCAATGTTTACTTGTTTTTTGAATTTGAATAGCCATCTCCACCGCGTGCCGACCACCTGTTCTTCCACTGTTATTTAGGTAATGAATACATTTCATTTCCTTTGCCCGTAGATCTTGCAACTGATATGACAATATGCAAAACCTGTTTTTCTGTACTTAGTCATATTTTCTAGTGTCGCCTTGTCCATCTAACCCGCCATTACGCTTGGCGGCTCTTGATCAATATGCTTTGGCGGCTTAACTTTTCACCATTATACTGACCACAGACGCCTTATCCATTTAATGTTTTTTCTAACCCGCCACGCTCTGTGTTTCTGCAGCCTAACCCGCCATTATGTCAAGGGCGCCACCATCCTGTGATTGGGTCTGCTCTGGTGTCACCGAAGAACTTCTGCTTGACTTTGTCGAGTCAGGCATGTTGCCGGCTAAAGATGTTATACATTGGCGGGTGCGAGGGTCAGAAAAGAGGCCTGAACCCAAAGAAGGGGAGGTTATCATATTTACTGATCATATCCTCCGCGGGTTCAGCCCTCCCGGGTCAAAATTCTTTCGAGATGTTCTTCACTTCTTCAAGCTTCATCCTCAAGACATAGGCCCAAATTCAGTCACCAACATTTGCCAGTTCTAGGTCTTGAGTGAAGTCTATCTGCAAGAAGAGCCGTCTGTTGACCTCTTCCATGACTACCATTATGCTAACCGCCAAACTGAAATGGCGGCTGGGCCAAGTTTAGAGCTTGGGGGCATTACAATCCAGAGACGGAGAGATTTGCCATACCCAATAGCTACCTTGCCAAGTCATCCAAAAGACTGGAACAAGACTTGGTTTTATTGTAAAGACACTTCTCCAGAGGGAGAAAATCCATTGCCGGGTTATCGCCCTACCCAGCTTCCCAATTCCGGAGACCTCCCAAGCCGGATGTCATCCACAGAACGAGCAAAATATGCTCCAACTTTCGCAAAGATCAGAGCCTTAATGGCCAATGGCTTGACAGGCGTCGATCTAACCCGCTGTTGGGTCAGCTGGAAGATTCTGCCACTGAGCCGGCGTGACCGGCCTATGCACGAATATACGGGTGAGCCCAATGACCCCCTCTGCTTCAATGCCACCCCTCTGACCGATGAAGATATCAATTCCACCGTCAAAGGTCTTCTAGGTGAAAAGCAATCGGTTTGCAACAAAACCGGGCTTAAACCCTTTTATGCCAAGAACCCAGCTCCAGATGTAAGACCCTTTTCCCTCAATTGGTCATACTTGTCTTGCACCTTTTAACCTTTGTTGGCGGTTTACGTACAGGCCGACTCCCCCTTCTGGAAAAAGAAGTATAACCCGCCAGTGAGGAAACCAAAGGTGAAGATCCCCGCTCAGAAGAAGAAGAAGAAAGCCGCCACTCCAGAGCCGCTTGAATCTGATGACTCGGAGGTAAAACTTGACTCTCTTGGCCGTCTCTTTATGCAAATTATTGACAATAATTATTCACAGGACGAAACAGAGACGAGCCACGCAAACGCCCCTGAGGTAATTGACATTTCTGACTCAGAGATCTTTCCACAAGACAAAATACGGCGGGTCGTCCGGAAAGTCCCCTTCTCTCATCCTCTTGCTCATTTAGACCCCAATTTTGTTTTGAAAAAGCAACAGCCCACCTCCCGACGTCAGACCCGAAGCGCCGGCTCTGAAGATCTCGTGGCCGGGTTATCACATGCTCCGGCTCAACGGAAGCGGCCAGCTGAGGTATTCTTTAACTAAGATGCAACTTGAATCAAACTTGCATTGTAACCTTACTCTGTTTTGTATTGTTTTAACTGCCTTCAGGACTCTCCTCCTTCCTCTGACGACTCGACTGCCTCCAAGCTGCCTCCAATGAAGATCAACCTGGAGTGCGTATTTTACTTCTGCACCAAATGCCTTAATACTCTTGACCTCTATGTAACCATCATCTGTGCCTTCCAGGGCCCAAGCGAAACGAAGGAAAACTGGCGGGTCTACTGCCGCCCCTCCTGCCCAAGAGCCAGCATTTGCTAAGCCGGCCCCTCCTTTAACTCATGATGAGCCCAGTGATACTATGAAAGATGCACCTGACGATACTCACCAGCCATCTGAGCCGGCGGGTCATGACACGGCCGCTGAAAGCCCTGCAAGGGATGACCCTAAACCGCCCAGCCCTTCAACAGCTGTTGAAGACATGGTCCCTCCAGAAGTTGTAATTACTGGGACGGGTCATCAAACCCCTGAACCTCATGTGCTGACAAGGCATACTAGCCAGGCTGAAACTTCTTCGCCTGAGAAGTTTGAATTTGAATTCTCATCATTGGAGAAGCTGACTGCTGAAGAGCTCCATGCTGGTTACTTGAACCGCCTGACGACAAGCCGGAACTTGGAGCTCAAGCTTGTTAATCTGATGAAGAAAAAATATGAGGTAAACCCTTTGCCTGCCTTTCCTTACACCCTTATATAGCCGCCAAGAGCTGGTTTAGTATTGCAGATAGTAGACCGGGTCTTCCAATCTATATCATATTCCAAGTAGCTTGGCGTGTAGCCCCCAAGTATCGGGTTAGTATAGATAGTAAGCCGATACTCAATTTGTAGAGTGATCAATTGTAGCCCCCAAGTGCCGGCTTATCGTTGCAGAGATGAGCCGGAACTTTAAGGAAAGACTTGAGAGCGTCCAAGTGCCGCTGTAAGAGGCCCTTGCAGGGGGTAAGTTTTAGAACTCGCTGCACCCCTGGCAAAGCGGCAGCTACTTACAGGCAGGTATAACCCGGTCTTGCAGATAAGAGAGTTTGCCTCGCCGTTGTAAGAGGCCCTTGCAGGGGGTAAGTTTTTAGAACTCGCTGCACCCCTGGCAAAGCGGCAGCTACTTACAGGCAGGTATAACCCGGCCCTGCAGATCGGAAAAGGGGGTAAGTTCATAACTCGCTGCACCCCTAGTGATCTTTGTTGACGGAGTCAACATTTGGGTCCACGACCCGCCTTACAGTGGCTGAAAAGCCTGATCGAGAGGTTCGAAGCTTAACCCGGCGGGTTGAAAGCCCCCAAACGACCTTTGTCAATGATATCAATTTACACACCATCTTGTAAGCCGCCAGTTGATGGTGCCATTTTGGCTGAAGAGCCGATCAAGAGGGTTGAAGCTTAACCCGGCGGGTTGAAAGCCCCCAAATGATCGTATGATCGTATCCATCTTTGAGAAATGCGAGATACGTAAAACGGCAGAGGCCCCGGCTTGCAGGGATGCCAACTTTATTATATATATATGTGATATATACAATGATGATATACAATGGGGGGAGTCGATGACTCAAGTGTAGTAAGGCCGCAGATGAGCGATATTCCACGGCCGATGGGTCTCCTGCCCAGAAGTGCGTGACTCGTCCCGTACGTCAATGAGATAGTATGACCCATTGTTGAGGTTTCTGCTAACCACAAAAGGCCCTTCCCATGGAGGAGACAACTTGTGCGCGTCCGTCTGATCTTGAATCAGGCGCAACACTAAGTCGCCTTCTTGGAACGTCCGGGTCTTGACCCGGCGGCTGTGATAGCGACGCAGGTCTTGTTGATAAATCGCCGATCGAGCCGCCGCCAGATCACGCTCTTCATCCAAAGCATCCAACGCGTCCTGACGCGCCGTCTCATTGTCTGCCTCGACGTAAGCCGCCACCCGTGGCGAGTCATGACGTATATCACTTGGTAACACGGCTTCTGCGCCGTAAACCATGAAGAAAGGCGTATAGCCTGTTGACCTATTGGGAGTTGTATTGATGCTCCATAGAACTGATGGTAACTCCTCAACCCAACAACCCGGCGTTCTCTGTAGAGGAACCATAAGCCGGGGCTTGATACCTCTCAAGATCTCCTGGTTAGCACGCTCCGCCTGACCATTGGACTGTGGATGAGCCACAGCAGAGACGTCAAGCCGGATGTGTTCACTTTCACAGAACGCTTGCATAGCCCCCTTAGAGAGGTTTGTGCCATTGTCTGTGATGATACTATGGGGATAACCAAAGCGGTGGATCAGTTTTTTGACAAACTGAACCGCCGTAGCCGCGTCACACTTGCCGACCGGCTCAGCCTCCACCCACTTGGTAAACTTGTCCACCGCCACCAAAAGGTGGGTCTTCTTATCTTTGGATCTCTTGAAGGGCCCGACCATATCAAGCCCCCAGACCGCAAATGGCCAGGTAATTGGGATCATGCGCAATTCCTGAGCCGGCACGTGAGCACGTCGCCCGAACTTTTGACAGCCGTCACACCTGAGAACCAAGTTTTCTGCGTCCTTATGAGCCGTCAGCCAGAAGAAACCATGTCGAAAAGCCTTGGCCACCAGAGATTTTGAACCGGCATGATGACCACAATCTCCGGCGTGGATTTCATTCAAGATTTCCTTGCCTTCCTCAGGTGAAACACAACGTTGAAAAACGCCGGTGACGCTGCGCTTATGTAACTCGCCGTTGATGACCGTCATGGACTTTGATCGCCTGATGATTTGCCTCGCCAAGGTCTCGTCCTCAGGTAACTCGCCGCGAGCCAGATACGCCAGGTAAGGTAACGTCCAATCAGGAATAGCATGCAGAGCCGCCACCAGCTGTCCCTCCGGGTCAGGTATAGCCAGATCCTCCTCCGAAGGTAGCTTAACGGACGGGTGATATAACACGTCCAAGAATACATTAGGTGGCACCGGCTTACGCTGAGAGCCGAGTCTTGACAATGCATCAGCCGCCTCGTTCTTGCGACGATCAATATGATCCACCTGATAACCTTTGAAGTGACCTGCAATGATGTCCACCGCCTGACGATAAGCCGCCATCCGTGGGTCTTTGGAGTCCCACGTGCCTGAGACTTGCTGAGCCACAAGGTCTGAGTCGCCGAGGCATCTAACCCGGCTTAGATTCATCTCCTTAGCCACCCGGAGGCCATGAAGTAAAGCCTCGTACTCAGCTGCATTGTTAGTACAAGAAAACATCAGCCTTAGCACATAACAGAACTTATCACCTTTAGGGGAAGTTAAGACAACTCCAGCCCCCGAGCCTTCCAGCTGTCTAAACCCGTCGAAGTGAATCGTCCAGTAAATGTTGTCCGGCTTCTCCTCTGGCGACTGACACTCCGTCCAGTCATTTATAAAGTCCACCAAGGCTTGAGACTTGACAGCCGTGCGAGGCACATATTTCAGATTAAGAGGTCCAAGCTCCAATGCCCACTTAGCAATCCGGCCAGTGGCTTTTTTGTTTTGAATTATATCCCCCAGCGGGGCAGAGCTAACCACTGTGATCGGGTGTCCCAGGAAATAGTGCTTCAGCTTTCGATTCGCCATGAATACCCCATAGATCAGTTTCTGCCAATGTGGGTACCGTTGCTTGGACTCAATCAAAACTTCGCTGACGTAGTAAACCGGCCTTTGAACCGGATATTCCTTCCCTGCCTCCTTGCGCACCACAACAACCGCAACACTGACTGCCCTGTTGTTAGCCGCCACATAGAGGAGTAAGGGTTCTTTCTCAGCCGAAGCGGCTAAGACTGGCGGCTCAGTCAACTGCTTTTTGAGCGCCTCAAACGCCTCACCCGCCGCCTTGCTCCAGACGAAACCGTCTGTTTTCTTCATCATCTGATATAAAGGGATTGCTTTCTCGCCCAGGCGGCTTATGAATCGGCTTAACGCAGCGATCCGACCCGCCAGGCGCTGAACGTCGTTTATGCACGCCGGCTCAGACAAAGAAGTGATCGCTTTTATCTTGTCCGGGTTAGCTTCAATTCCACGCTCAGAGACCAGAAACCCCAAAAGCTTGCCTGCAGGAACTCCAAAAACACACTTGGCCGGGTTAAGCATCATCTTGCAAACCCGTAAGTTATCGAAAGTCTCCTTCAGGTCGTCCAGTAGAGTTTCCTTCTTCCTTGACTTGACCACAATATCATCCACATAGGCATGAACATTACGTCCAATTTGACTGTGAAGACAGTTCTGCACACAATGCTGATAAGTCGCCTGGGCACTCTTGAGCCCAAAAGGCATAGACATATAGCAGAAAGCACCAAAAGGCATGATGAAAGCCGTCTTCTCTTGGTCTTTGACTGCCATCTTGATCTGGTGATAACCTGAATAAGCGTCCAGGAAACATAAGCTCTCGCAACCCGCCTTTGCATCAATGATCTGATCAATACGGGGGAGAGCAAACGGGTCAACCGGACAGGCTTTGTTAAGGTCCGTGTAATCCACACACATACGCCAAGTGCCGTTCTTCTTAAGCACTAGCACCGGATTAGCTAACCACTCCGGGTGAAAGACCTCCACGATGAACCCTGCCGCTAAGAGCCGGGCCACCTCTTCTCCAATAGCCTTGCGCCGCTCTTCATTGAAACGACGAAGGAACTGCTTGATCGGCTTGAACTTAGGATCCACATTAAGATGGTGCTCAGCAAATTCTCTCGGTACACCCGGCATGTCAAACGGCTTCCATGCAAAGATGTCCCGATTCTCACGGATGAATTTGATGAGCGCGCTTTCCTATGCAGGGTCCATGTTAGCCCCGATAGTGAACTGCTGAGATGAGTCGCCCTCGGTGAAATCCACCTGCTTGGTATCATCCGCCGCAAACTTGAGGGGCGGCTCTGATTCCGTAGTAGGCTTCTTCAAAGGAGACATATCCTCCGGGTCGACATTCTCTTTGTAAAACTTGAGCTCTGCCTCTGCACAACTTGACTCTGCGTAAGCTGCATCACCTTCCTCGCACTCAAGAGCCGTCTTCCGATCACCATGCACGGTAATCGTTCCTCTTAACCCGGGCATCTTGAGCTGTAAGTAGACATAACAAGGCCTAGCCATGAACTTGGCATAAGCCGGCCGTCCAAATAAAGCATGATATGGACTTTTAATTTTGACCACCTCAAACCACAAGGACTCCACCCTGTAGTTGTATTCATCACCAAAAGCTACCTCCAGAGAAATCTTGCCCACTGGATAAGCCGACTTGCCAGGCACCACACCATGAAACACTGTGGAAGAGGGCTTAAGATCCTTGTCAAGCAGACCCATCCGGCTGAAAGTGTCATAATACAGGATGTTGATGCTGCTGCCACCATCCATAAGCACCCTAGTGAACACGTATCCACCTACTTGGGGGGCAACCACCAAAGCTAACTGCCCCGGGTTGTCAACCGGACCCTGAACCACCGGGACCAAAGCCGGCTACTGACCCGCCTGGCCCTGAGCCGCCGGACGGACCGTTCCCGTTATTATGATGTTGTTGAAGGCTGTAATCTCGAAACTGCCGCATAATGCTGCAATTCCTCCATGTATGGCCTACCGGCTTATCAGGCTGACTATGCTCTGGACAAGGTTTATTGAGCATTGCTTCCAAGTTGAAAGGAACTTTACCCTTGTTAAAGTGCTGCCTGAAGTTCCCGTTGCCCTTAGCACGGTTGCTTCCGGCGCTGGTATTCGCCACCAGCTCTGACCCGCCGTCCGGGTGTTTCCGCTTGCCAGAGTTGCCGTTTCCAGCCGCGTTCTGCCGCTGACCCTTTCCATTGTTACTCTTCTTCCCCTGACCTGATTTTTCATCATCAGAGCCCGGGTCTTTCGTGTTGTCAGAGTCCGCATATTTGGTGAGAGCCGCCATGAGCTCCCCCATGTCTTGACACGAGCTCTTGAGCCGGCCAAGCTTCCGTTTCAAAGGTGTAAAGTGGCAATTCTTCTCCAGAATCAAAACCGCTTGAGCCGCCGTGATCTGTTCTGAAGAGTGGATGATGGTTGAGACCCGCCGAACCCAATGATGAGCCGACTCATCCGCCTGTTGCACACAATGATCCAAATCCACGATCGTCATGGGCTGCTTGCACGTCCCTTTGAAATTTTTGATAAATTTCGCCTTCAACTCGGCCCGGGAAGTAATGGTATTGGGTGGCAATCCCTTCAACCACGTGCGAGCCGGCCCTTCCAGCATCATGATGAAGTACTTGGCACATACTGCATCACTAACATCCAACATCTCCATGGCCAGCTCATAGCTTTCGATCCAAGCCTCTGGAGGCAAGTCAGCCGTGTAATTAGGCACCTTGCGAGGGCCCTTGAAATCCTTCGGCAGGCGCTCATTCCGCAAAGCCGGCGTTAAGCACGGCACTCCCACAGCCCTGGAAGTTAACCCCGCTCCGACTGAGGCAGAGGGTACTACTATGGGTTCCTGATAAGCCGCCGCTGCCGCCAGAGCCGCCGCCTCTCGCTGTGCTCTCGCTCGATCCACCAGTGCCTGAGCATCCAGAGCCGCCCGATCGACTCGCGGCGGGTTCCGATGTCGTTCACTGCTAGAAACCGCCGGCGACTCATAACGCCGACTGTAGCTGCGACTGGGGATGGGGGTTGAGTGCACGCGACTCCGGCTGTAAGCATACTTCTCCTACTGGGCCACCGCCGTCCGCAGGTATCCAACAGCGTTCCGCACCTCTTCCGCGAAAGGCGACTCGTCGGGGATGGGGATAGCAGCAAGCCGGGTTGCCGCCACCACCATGTTCTCCGCCGGGTTAGAATAATGACCCGGCGGTGTAGGAAAAGAAGTTGACGTAACCTGGTTCCGCCGGGGCGGGTTAATCTGCTGATGCTGAACCGCCGCCCGGCTTCCAGGCACTTCCGCCGTCCGGGTTACGGCCAAAGGCACGTCCTGTCTCGTTCCTGGCGTGTTGAAAAGATTCCTTGCTTCATATTGCTCCGGCAAGCGGGATTGATGCCTCATCCGCTGAACCGCCGCCGCCGATTGTTGTTCCAGCTCAAGACGGAAGGCGTCTGCCCTAAGACGTTCCGCCTCAGCATCCATCTGAGCCTTCAGCGCATTGATTTCCTGCTGGACCTCGGTCATCTGATTCTTCAACCTTGTGATCTCCGCATTACGGGCCGCCTGGTTTTCAGCCGTGACCTCAGTTGCCATCAGGGTTGTAAGCTCGTTCATCAGATCCAGAAGAACTTGGGCCGGCGGCCTGCTAGCACAAGACCCGGTTGTTCCGGCGGCTGTGCTACTGGGGGCCGGCGCTGAACCCGCCATGAAGACGGCAGCGCGGCTCGGTGGCTCGTATTCCTCCGGCTCATGATATTCTGACTCGGGGTAATGCTCGGTGTAGCCCCCAAGCCCCCCGTTGTGAAGCTGATAGATTGACTCCGTCTCTCCACTGGATGATCCCTCAACTGAGCAGATGAGAGTTTCCTCTCGAGACACAGAGCCCTCCAGCTCCATGCCCTGGGTGAAGCCGACGAAGACATGCTTCCTGCCCGGTTTAGCACGGGCGGGTTGCACGCGTCGGGCGGGTTGCACGCGTCGGGCCGGCTCAACGATGTCGGTGCAGGTGTCCGGCCCGGGTTCAGGCCCGCCGATCTTGCCGATGAAGACGTGAATCCCGCCGAAGGGGACCCGGAAACCGTACTCGATGGAGTCAGCCTCGGGGCCCCAGCCGGCGTCGTCGATGTAGAGCCGGCCGCGGCGACTCTCGGTCATCCTGCCAACAGCGTACCCCTCGATCCCTGGGAGAGAGCCCTTTGAGAACTCAACACCACCGAGCCCGAGACCCACGGTGGGCGCCAACTGTCGTGGTTTTAACACGGCAGATGTCCGAAGACTTAGGTTCGAGGCCAACGCCATGGTAGTGGACCCAAAGGGGTTGATCGGGACGAAGGACACGAGTTTACCCAGGTTCGGCCCCTCAAGTAGAGGTAAAAGCCTACGTCCTGCTTGTGTTGTATTGACTGGAGTATCGATTACAAGGGAGCGGATTGCTTGACCTAGTTCTCGATAGCTTGGTTTCTTGTCTAAGCCGCCCCAGGGACTCGCCTTTATATAGGAGATCAAGGCCCTGGGTTACACGTCGTAAACCGTCTTACACAACGTAGTCTATTCTGTCTCTAAGCCACCTTGTCGTCTTGGGCAAGCCGTCTCCGGGCGGCTTAACCGCCCGGGTCTTCTTACCATCTTCTGCCTCTGGGCCTCCGCCTTAGCCCATCGGGTAAGCCGCCACGCGGCCTGGTCTTCATCCGCCGGCCCACCTTATGGGTCTTGGGCTATGAGCCGCCAGGTATGACCCGGCCCCTCCTAGGCGGGTCTTACTACGGGGTTATATCCCCAACAGTTACCCTGTGGCACGTCGGCCATGTAGAACCACTCCTCCTGCCAAAGCTTCATGGTTTCGATGAACTTTCCAGGCAGCCATTTGGTGCCCGGAATCTTGCTGATCATGGCCGCCCCGCACTCCGTGGGTTGGGCTTCGTTCGTCTGCATCTTGATATAGAACAGCTTGAGCCAAATCCCAAAGTGGGGCTCAATGCAAAGGAACGCCTTGCAGAAGGTGACGTAGGAGGTGATGTGAAGGATGGATTGGGGGCAAGGTGGTGGAATTGGAGGCCATAAAAGTAAAGAAGACCTCAGAGGAAGGGGTGGATGGGAAATTCCAGACCTGGGAGAAGATGAGAAATAAAAACAATGCGTTCACCGGCGCGGGGCTCAGGGACCCTGACGGAGGAGCGGCCCGACGGCCCTTTGGCAAACAGAGAGCAGGCTTGGGCAGCCTCGGGCATTGGGATGTACTCGAGGGCCTGGAGCTCGATGATATCCTCCCTGGTGATGACGGAGGGAAGCCACAGCCCTCTCTTGCTCGCCGTTTTCTATCCGTCGCCGGTCACCTCCTGGCTCCCTGCGGTGGCCCTCTGGCTTCCCTTGGAGGGCTTCGCCGCCATAGCGTGGGCACCTTCACTGGTCATCTCTTAAGGATGGAAGGAGGAGGAGGAGATTGGAAGTTTTCTTCGGTGCTCTATTTCTTGGGCGCTAGAGCTCGAGGATGACGAAGACAGGAGTGGGATTGGAAACGTAAAAACTAATCCCTCTTTCCTCTAGCCTTTTATGGGCAAGTGGAAATGCAGAATGGGCGTACCGCGTGGCAGTAATTTCGCAAGTTCCCCATGTGACATGCGTTATATGCGCGCTCGAATCGAGGGGTCTGTTGGTAATGCCGCTACAAATCTGGAGCATGATCTCTTTATTGATTAGACATGCCAATGGCAAAGGCCTCGAGCTGCACTAGCATGCTATAATGAAATATGAAAAGACTGCATGACTCTACAGTGCGCGGTGGCAGTTCAGATTGGTCAGGGCTGTCAGAGCACGACCGAATCATCACCCTTATCCAGGCACGGGAAAGCTTCGCTGTTAAGGTAGCTCTGTGTGGGAAGGGTCCTCGAATCCAAAAACAGTAAAAAGACTCCGGAGGTTCTGTTGGGGCTCCTCGGATGCCCGAGGTGTGATACTCCTCGGGCAAGACTTGGTCACTTCGGAAAAGCATATGAAGAAATTGTTGAACTAGCTTGCAAGACCAAAGATCAAAGATGGAGAATAACTCGGAATGGCTGAGGAGTGTCCTTGGCTTGGAGACCGGTTCGGGGTCTACTGATGGTGTCCCGGATTAGGGGGTGCTAGCCGTGTCGGCTCCCGGACATATGGGCCGGGCCGAGGACCCCCAAAACAACCAGCCAGTGGGCCACATTCATCGGGCCCCGAGAATAATCAAGATGGAATCCTCCGAAGACTTGGCGCATACTCCAAGACTAAGAGGTGATCTTCGACACGTTTATCCTTAGATGTAACTGGCCTATGTGTAACCCTAGGCACCCCTGGTATCTATATAAGCCGAGGGGTGAAGGCCGTACTATGTACCCCCGAGAATAATCAAGATGGAATCTCGTGGTAGATCAACCTATACTATGTACCCCCTCAATCAATACAATCAAAGCAGGACGTAGGGTATTATCTCTTCGAGAGAGCCCGAACCTGGGTAAATCCCTATGTCACCTGTTACCATCGTGCCAAGGCTACCAGCTCGGGACCCCCTATCCGAGATCTGCTGGATTTGACTCCATCATTGGTGGCCCATGCAGGTCCCTCTGTGTAGTCAAAGCGGTTCGATGGCGCACCTCCAGATCGACGACCAAGTCGACTGCGGCATAACATTTTTGCCGGGACAGATCTTCGTCCTCGGCAGCATCACCCTCTTCGCTAACTTGGTTGGCCATCTCGGCCAGATTGAGAAATTCACCCCAGGATGGATCATCAAATTTGGCAACTTGGAGTATGCCATGGATCCTCGTGGCGAGCTTGTCTTCTCAAGCTGGGTGTCTGACCAGATCGAGGAGCACGATGACATGCCTGCCCAAACCCCAGAGTTAACCCTGGCACTGGGTAATGGTACAACTCATGCCTCAGATCTGACCTCGAGCCCTGATCTGAGCACAACTTCAGACGACCAGACATCTAGTCCGGCTTCTGACAAAGAACCCAGGTCCATGTCAGATCAGATCTCAGGGAAGCTTCCTCTGGTCCCGATGCTCGGCCAGACCATGGACAAAAGCGATAAGGCTCTTTTGAATGAGATGTTAGATCGGATTCAGAAACTCGCGATCTTGGACGATCAGGATTCTATTTATGATCGGATCTAGGAAAAACTGGGAGAGGTCAGAATTTCTGACCCACCCACCACCCACCTAGTCGCCAACGTCGAAGATTTAACCGACATCTTGGCAAGCACCTCTGAGGAGGCAACCAACATGGACGACGACGTTGGAGAGTCCCCGAACAATGCACCACCGACTGTCAAACACACAGGTCGATGGACAACAACATCCACATACGATGTCTACATGGTGGACACTCCAAAGAACGGGGAAGGAGACAGCCCAGGCAAAAACGGTGACGACAAGGGCGATGGCGGTCCCCCCAAGGGAGGGGACGGCAACAACAACAACAACAACAACGGTGGCCGTAAAGGCAGTGATAGAGGATAGGGAGGAGACGACGATAACGGGGACTACAACCCCGACGACGACCTCGAAAGAAGCCTCGGCCCCAAAGATGAAGACACCCTGAATGAGTCCCTGGGTAACGCCAATTATGACGCGTTGCGTCTGAGGCTGGTAAGCATAGCTAAGAGAATAAAAAAGTTGTCTCAACATCTTCAAGATGATGAGAATTACCTTAACGATCGGTGGAACGAGCTCTTCCAAGCAGAGGAGGCACTCAAGGCCAAGCTAGGATGGATAGAAGCCGGCAACCACCCCTTGTACCCCCACAGAAACCTCATTGACGAGATGGATGCAGCGGCCGAGGACAGGGCCATATCAAGATGCAAGTGGGCTGATGACCTTGAGCGCCCCACTAAAAGCCGACCTCCCCGCAACACTGAACGTCAAGTTGGTACAGACAGGCGCGCGTCCGAGGTGCCAGGGCACATAAGTGGGCGTAACCCACCATGGGATGACCAAAGACCGAACCCCAGGGACAAGAGGCCATTAAGGCCTGAAAACCCACCTCAGTCTATTTAACAATCTAGACAATGTCCACCTGCTGGGCAGGCGGGATATTTGGAATGGTTGGCCAAAAATGGCGATGTACGTGACTACACCAGGAATTGCGGTGTCGCATGCATCCGAGGAGCTGCCCACCCCCAATGTTTCACGGACGAGGTTATGTAGCACCAGTTCCCGGAGGGGTTTAAACCTGCGAACATTGACCAATACGACGGTACCAAAGATCCCTTGGTATGGATAGAGGATTTCCTCCTCGCCGTCCACATAGCAGGTGGAGACAATATCCATGCTATAAAATACCTACCATTAAAACTTAAGGGCTCAGCCCGGCATTGGCTAAATAGTCTCCCGCCAGACTCGAACGGCGAATGGGATGACCTTGCATATGAGTTTCTATCCAATTTTCAAGGCACTTATGTGAAACCTCCTGATGCCGATGACTTGGCCCATATCATACAGAAGCATGGTGAGTTAGTGCGCAAGTTCTGAATCACTTCTTAACAAAGAAGAACCAGATAGTGGACTGCCCCGATGCAGAGGCCATCACATCATTCAGACATAATATTAGTGACGAATGGCTGGCCAGAGAACTTGGGCACATTAAACCATGGACGATGGGAGACCTCACCTAGCTAATGACCAAATGATGTGCTGGGGAGGATAACTGGCTTGCTCGAAAGCAATGTCAGAACAGCGATCCCAGTACATCCAAGGTGCACGACGAAAACGGGAAACCTCGGCGCAACCGTAGGAATAAGCGCCACAACAGAAGCGACAGCGATGCCGAGGATGGCAAGGTTAACACCGGATTCGGCAACCAATGCCAGGGTGGTGGCAAGAGAAAGCCCTTCCAAGGAGGAACATGTGGTGGATCATAGTTGGATAAAATATTGGATCAGCCCCGTGCCATCCACGGGAATCCAGAGAAGCCGACCACTCACATAAACCGGAATTGTTGGGTTATCTAGCAAGCCGGGAAGGTTGCGGCCAAGAACCATGGCAAGAGCCAACCCCGCAATAATAATAATGGGGATAGAGACTAGCCTGGGCCAGGCAATGCCGACCAAAAGTAGTTACCTCCTGAGGTGAAGGATGTAAACATGATCTAGGCCACTCATGTCACCAGAAAGGAGAGGAAGCGCGCGCTCCATGATGTGTATGCCGTGGAACCCGCCAAACCTAAGTACAACCCATGGTCAGAAATACCGATCACATTTGACCGATGAGACCACCCGACCAGTGTCCTCCACGGTGGCATGGCGGCTTTGGTCCTTGACCCCATCGTTGACGGCTTTCATCTGACCCGAGTCCTCATGGATGGAGGCAGCAGCCTCAACCTCATATATGCTGACACCGTCAAGAAGATGCATATCGACCCAGCATGGATCAAGCCTAGTAATACCAAATTCAAAGGTATAATACCTGGTGTAGAGGCGGAGTGCTCGGGCAGGGTAACCCTAGACGTAGTGTTCGGCACACCCGACAACTATCACATTGAAGACTTGAGCTTCGACATCGTCCCCTTTAGGAGCGGCTATCACACACTCCTCGGGAGAACGGCCTTCGCCCGTTTCCACGCTATCCCACACTACGCCTATCTAAAGCTAAATATGCCGGGACCCAAAGGCGTCATAATGGTGAACGGCAACAAGGAGCACTCGCTCTGAACTGAAGAGCAGACCGCAGCTTTCATAGCCGAGGTGCAAGCAGCCGAGGAGGCGTCAAGGACCAAGGCTGGGTCAAGCAGCCCTGGTCCCGCAAAACGTCATAGGCCTATTCATGAGGCATCAGACGATGACTCCGGCATACGTCAGACACCCCCCGAAGACCAGATGAACGCCGCCTCTGAGCCCGCTGATCAAGACCCTAACTAGGGATATGCGCTCCACCTCCCCCAGTGTGCTACCGAGGATTTTGTTCCCCAGCATCACAATTTTGCATTAAAAATTCCCTGGGGGCTGGTGGAGCCAGTACAGCACAGGGTATTACGCCCACCGTTGGGTAAACTGGCAAGGACCATGTCCTCGGCAGCCAGGCTTTGTGCAATGGTGCAAAACCGGGACACCAAGACCCAGACAAGGTATCAAACTTACATCTGGCATCAATTAGGTACAAGTCAATGTACCCAAATGACTGAAGGACCAGACGTCGCCACCCCTGGATGGACAAGGGCTGAGAGAGGGCAGAGAACGCAGATGGAACGGCGACACTGGACATGAAGCCGGAAGCTCGGACCTCGGAATGCTACCTCCGCCATGACGATCTGTAATACCTTTAGCATGTATTCTTGATCGCCACAGCTATCTCATTATCCTCGGGTCGACTACCTTGTCGGATGCCACGAAGCACCAACATAGGTACCCGAGGGCTGCAAGACAGCCCAAACTCTAAACGTCGCGGTGCTCTGTGGAGCCATCGATGACTTCTTTGGACCTTACGCCATTATATGCATCGATTTCAACTTGTGTCTTGGGTCGATAGCTGGGTTACCTGGCTCCTATGTTTACCCCTTACGTTTTCGTATGTTTGGCTAAGGGCATACCGGGAGCACCTCTATGATTGTTACTTCTGATTAAACCGGTAAAGTACCTCAGGTGGGAGAAGCCAAAAGCTGACTGACACAACATGCGCAAAATCGGTCAGCAGGTCGGAAGTAGAAAAACTACAACCATAAAGGTTGCCTGCGTAAAGTAAAAAGGACTTTCTTTAACAAGTCATAATGCCTACTTTTTCTAAACCTATGCTTGGCATGTCTGAGGTCACACACAGGAAAGCAGCTCGGTTACCGAAGTCACAGACCGAAACCGGGGGCTATTTATTTGCCCATTACAAACATGCTCTCTGACTAAGCGTACGTTTAAGCACTATGGGTCGGGTTGCCCGGTTTTTCTGATATAGCTACCTCCAGGCACCGAGACGTTGGCTAAGGACTATTATCAAAAAAACACTCTAAGAAATTAACTTAGAGGCAGAAGCCGAAGACTGGCCAACTGTCGGTTCTAAATCCGGCATATCTCGTAGTAGGGGTCCTAAGCTAGGCGTCTTGGAGCGATGGTAACATGGACACAGGGTTTTACCCAGGTTCGGGTTCTCTCGAAGAGATAATACCCTATGTCCTGCTTTTGATTGTATTCATATTGGGTGTAGTACAGAGTACATGTATCTACCACGAGATTGTTCTAATGGATATATGTCGATCTATTGACTAGCCTGGCCTCGGTTTATATATGCACCGGAGGCCTAGGGTTTAGAAGAGTCCTCGTCTTGTGCGCCAAGTCATGTGGAGTCTTCCTCGTAGATGTCATGGGCTGCCCGAAGTGGCTCATTAGTGAACCGCCACGGGGGTCCTCGGCCCGACCCACTGGTCGGGAGATGACGTGCTGAGTACCTCCTAGTCCGGGACACCGTCAGTAGCCCCCTGAACCGGTCTTCAAATTGGGGACGCTCCTCGGTTCTTCCGAGCTGTTCTTCGTCTTCGGTCGTCGGTCTTGAAAACTGGTTCAACAAATATTCACATCTTCGATCTCGAGGATCGCCGAGGGGTATCCGAAGAGTTGACACGTCGGGCATCCGAGGAGTCCCTTTGGGTTCTTGGACTTTATCAATGCCTTGTTCTTTTTTACGCCATACCTCGGGTTCGAAGTTTTTCCCATGCGGTAGTGTCCTCTTACATCCGGGCTCCAATGCCGGACTGCATCCGAGGTGTCTTTTGCAGCCGAGCTCCAACGCCGGTCTGCATCCGAGGTACATTTTAGCAGCCGAGCTCCAACGCCGGTCTGTATCCGAGCTCCAGCGTCGGACTGCATCCGAGGTGTCTTCTTACAGCCGAGCTCCAACGCCGGACTGCATCCGAGGAGGCATATAGTACCTCACCTTTGAAAAAGTTTGAAGGAGGTTATCCGAACTTAACGCCGAAAAAGTTCTCTATGGAGCCAGCCACTCACAGCCGAGCTTTATGCCGAACTGCTTCCGAGGTGGTGCACCACCTCGGTCTTGGGCTGATTTTTTGCGAATATTTTTTCCGATTGGTGCAATTTATTCTCTGCCGAGATATATAGCCAGTAGCCCTCAAGGTGTGTGCCGGCCTAAAATCTGGGATGCACCTGAAGGAAAACATAAAACCGCTGATCCCAGTAGCCCCTGAGACTCAGGTCGATTCATGAAATCGGCCTGAGGATCAACTCCTAGCTCGGCAGCATACTTAGGGATGGAAACGCGGTGTGCATAGTCCTCGAGACTCAGGTTGGGTGCGGCCGACCAACCTGAGGATCATAATCTCCTCGGAAACTGTTTCGCACTTTGTAAATTGTCTGCATTGAATCGTCGATGCAGTAGCCCCCGAGCCACTGGTCGGGTGGCAACACCAGATCAGGGGATCGATGTAACCCGTTAATGGCTTTTAAGTGAGAAGCGTGAAGCCCAGTAGCCCCCGAGCCTTAATTTGGGCAAGGGTGGCCGAACTAAGGGTCAATATTCGGAGTAAATTGACTTCAGTCACAATTTATGTGTAATGATTCTATGTATCCAAGTACTTTACATCATTAATGCTCGGATCCGCATTGTACAAAACTTTGTTGACCGACCATCGGCTTCAACCTCCTCGGCCAGTAGCCGGGGAGTGTTTGTCCTACTTTATATAACCTTTATAAGGCAATCCGGCCATACGGTTTTATAAACAATGGTACGCGGAGAGATATGTTATATTACTATTTAACGTAAGAAACATCTTCTGGGAAAAATAGTTCCTTTATAAGTTCCTTTTCCCAGGCTGTCATGTTGACCATGATCATAAAACCTCACCTTCGATCAATGTGGGAGGAAAATATTGAGGATTAAGTTTGGGGAAAGTTCCCGAACTCTGTGGTCTTAATGAACCAAAATTTTCACTTCCGTCATTGCCGATCAATTATATTCTTAAGACAGCTAGCTTTTGGCTTCACCCAGTCTGAGGTACAAACCCGGATGACCCGGTAGTAACAATCACAGAGGTGCTCCCTTTACCCCCTAGCCGAACAATCGGGAACGTAGGGGGTAAGCACAGGAGCCAGGCAACCCAGCTTGGCCAAAATCTTAAGTCAAATTGATGCATATTTATGGCTTTATAACGATGATTACGGAAGGCAGCACTTGTATATTAAATACAAATGCTTTATGCTATATGTTATTTTGACTCCGTTGTGACCGTTTATCATTTGAAAGTGGCCCATCGTCGGCTTCCACCCCTTTGTAGATGTTACGCAGGGTGTTTCCATACTAACAAGGCAACCCTTAGCCGACGTCTCGGTGCCCGGAGGCGGTTGGGTTAGCGGAAATGAGGCAATCATATATCTAGGCTTTATAACTTTCACTTAGTCATGGGAGCTTAAAGTTGGGAGGCCAGTTACTACCCCCGGTTAGTGTTCGGCGTCAGCCGAGGTCAAGCCATTAACACTTCGGCCAATTTTATGAAAGGCCCACAGGGTAACCTCTATCGATCCATAGTTTGACACAGTCATCGGATCGCTGACCAGTTTGCGCTCATTGTGACAGTCAGTTTTCGGCTTTCTCCACTGAGGTACTTGACCAGTTAAATCGGAAGTACAATCGCAGTGGTTCTCCCTTTGCACACCTAGCCGAACAAAGCGGAACGTAGGAGGCAAGCACAGGAGCCGGGCAACCCAACTATTGACCAAAGACACAATTCGAAACCGATGCATATAAAGCAATATCCGAGAACGTTTGGCCGATGACTCCATGGAGTACCTTGGCTTTTGGTGGGTTCGGCTCTAGCTGCAGCCCCCCGTTGATATTGCCGATGCTTTAAAGGTGTCTGGCGTTGCACTGCAAGAGTTATGCTGGAGACACACAAATAGGTTAAAAGTGCCATAAGGGTGGAAAACCAAAAAAGTCACATAAAAATTTTACGTCTAAATTAGATCAAGTTTTTTGGTGCCAATCCAAAATTGGTCTTTAAAATTAACTTGTGCTTCCGTCGTGCTTTAACATGACACATCCAATCTCTAGACGTCAAGCGGGTCAGCCTTCGGCTTCAACCTCCTATCCCGAAGGCGGAGTGCTTCTCAGGCCAGTTTAGCGAACTAAACTCGAGCGGCTTTAGAGAGAAACCAGGCTATCCGGCTATTGGCCACAAACTTGAGTCGAGAAAAGAGTGGTAGAAAAAGACTTTGCAACGACTTGGAAGAAAACAAAAACGGCTCATATAAATTTAAGAGCCCCCAGTTAACTTGGGTAAAGAAAGTGGTTTTTAACAAACCTCGTTTTTAACAAACAGATTTTATTTAACATAAATATGATGCTTGGTCAAACCGAACACAAATTAAAAAAGAGAGCATGAAAGCGACTTAGCTGGTTAATGTGCTCGGTGTTGGCATGGGCCAAGCTTGCGACGGGTCGAGGTCCCAGCTCCCAAGCCGGTCCCGAGGTGTCCGAGCGAAGAGCTCGGCTTAATGAAGTGGCGACGTAGCGCGGTTGACGTGGCGAGGCGAAGCCCCTGGTCCAGCCGAGGTGACGAAGCTGGTCGGCTGGTGACGCTGAAGTCCCCGAAGTAGGTTGATGAAGAGATGGTGAAGCCCCCGGTCTAGCCGAGGTGTTGGAGCAGGTCGGCGGGGAGACGCTGGAGCCTGAGCGCCAAGGTCGGCCCGCGCAGAGTGCCAGCACGGAGATGCCGGTACAGGGATGCGCGCCGAGGTGACGCCACAACTTGGTCGATGTAGGAGGAACGACGACGTCAGCTCGTCGAGGTGGCAGCGTGGCATATTCGAGGTTGATTATCTGCATGCATGAAGTAGCTCAAAACCAGATAATAATAATAAAATAAATAAATAGAAATTCTTTACAGAATTATTTATGCAAAATAAATTATTAAAAGAGATGTGGCCTGGCGCGAGGTCGATGTCGACGTAGCTCGGCTGGCCGAGGTAGAATATCTCTGCAAACATAATGCAGTACAAACCAACAGAAAATATTCAGTGCGTAATAATTTTACGTGCTAAAAGAATAGCCAAGAAAAATAAAACATGTTCGACGATGATGACCGTGACCGGTCTGTACTGAACCAGTAACGAGAATCAGATGATCCTTGCATGATGATTCACCAATACTAGAAGTAGAAGTAGTAGTACTAGTAGTTAAATTACTAGAACTGATCTGTACTAGCTATGTATAGGGTACCGTGCTGCAAATAGTACTTAATCAGGTTAGTAGTTCTTTGGTCTGCGCACTTCCAAAAAAAGTAATAGTGGATCAGAGGCCGATTAGGGGTGAATAAAAAACCAAAAAGGAAAAGGGCAAGAAACGAATCTCCCTGGTGCGTGCTGCCACCGAATTGAATTCTGATCGGCCATGTGCGCTGCTCCTCGGCTGGATCGCCGCCGGCCAGACTGATTTTTGTTCCTGCGTTGACCCACACAGCAAACCCTCAAATCTAAGCGGCTGCCGCATGCGTGCTTTTTCGAGAACTTCCACGGCGCGCGGGGTGACAACATCGGCCTGGCATGATCTGAACCCATTGTGCAGAGGTGTTGGTCGGCGCGGTGGCTGTCAGCCTGTCGTGATGACGGCGCAGTGGATCAGCGCGGCTCATTGCCGGAACGACAATGTATGTACGATAATGTCCGCACAGATGAACCTGCATACATAACAGTGCACATCGGGAGCAGATAATTTCTTGGATGCACTAAATTATACAAAGTAAAAAAATGGAATAATTGCACCTGATCCGTATGTAGCAATTGGGGTGAAAGAACTGCCCCAAAGTACTCATACAACTTCATATGGAAGGTACCACGTAAGCTAGTTCGTTGCATCAATCCAATCTCAATGGACGTGCAGCAACTAGTAGTGCTAATTGCATCAAGGAAGCACATGAAAGAGAGACCATTAGTGAAAAGTGTAGACGGCCTCCAAACTTAATTAAATAATAGAGAAAAAGAAAGATCAAATCTCCCTGTGGCTGCGCTGAGCCGAACTCTCGTCGGCCTCACATGCATGTTGTGCACGGTACTGCGCCATCTCCTCGGCTGGTGATGGTGAAGCGATGGCGAAGCCCCCGATGTAGCCGAGGTGACGGAGTATGTCGGTAGGGTAACGCCGACGTAATGTAGTGACGGCGCGGGGATGCTTTCCATGTCACAGGGCGGCATGCCAAGGAGACAACACAATTGGTCGATGGAGGCGGGACGACGACGTCGGCACGCCGAGGTAACCGCATGACACAGTCGAAGTCGATTACCGGACCATCACGCGACTGTCGTTAATGCGGCCGCCATTTGACAGACCTGATTTGTTTGTTGTAGCAATCCCAAGAAAAACATGTCGATGTTCATGGATTTGCTTCTGTTAGGCGGACACAGGCTGAGCTAGTAATAATAGTAGTATGTGAGAAGTGCATGAGAGAGAGATGATTAGCAAAAAGCATATATTGTCTTAATTAAATAACCAAGAAAAGAGACAGCGATCGGATCTCCCCTATATGATGCCAGCGACCGGCGGGATAGCTACAAACTCTTCGGTCCACGTGCGCTGGTACTAGCGCTGCAGTGTCCTCGGCTGGAACGCGGCCGGTCGGACTGCGTCTATTTTATTTTTTTTGACTTGACCTATGCAGCGAATCATCTGGAACGCCTTGGCTGGAAACGCCGCCGATCAGGATCCTCCACAAAGCGCAGGATTAGCATGTCCTCACAAATTGGGTCTGCTGCTAGTCCGCAGCAGGGTTCGGATCCGACGCACTACCAAGCGGCGGACATGGCCGCCACCGCTCAAATTTTCTTGATCTCAATTTGACTGTGAACAAAGTAGCACGGAGCAGCAGCCATAATCTTGCAAAAAAAATAGTTTACGTGGAACAGATCTAACTGAAAAAATATCACCTGATCATCTCATCGATCCGTGAAGATCACCCAGCAGGCTCTCAATGAAAGCACCAATGTCGGTTCTAAATCCGGCATATCTCGTAGTAGAGGTCCTAAGCTAGGCGTCTTGTAGCGATGGTAACATGGACACAGGGTTTTACCCAGGTTCGGGCTCTCTCGAAGAGATAATACCCTACGTCCTGCTTTTGATTGTATTCATATTGGGTGTAGTACAGAGTACATGTATCTACCACGAGATTGTTCTAATGAATATATGTCGATCTATTGACTAGCCTGGCCTCGGTTTATATATGCACCGGAGGCTTAGGGTTTAGAAGAGTCATCGTCTTGTGCACCAAGTCATGTGGAGTCTTCCTCGTAGATGTCATGGGCTGCCCGAAGTGGCTCATTAGTGAACCGCCACGGGGGTCCTCGCCCTGACCCACTGGTCGGGAGACGACGTGGTGAGTACCTCCTAGTCCGGGACACCGTCACCAACTACGCGTTCAAAATGTCAAGATTGAGTTAAAATAATAGATGCATAGAACGGGCAAATTCAATTTGCCTACACAAAAAGCAATATAAAACAAGTGGCTTGTAACACTTAGTATTATCTTTAAAAATTACTGTTTGGCATACCGAGGATAAAAAGTGCCCATCACAGGTTATCTATGATGGCCTTCAGCTTGCAATCCTTCTCGGATATCCGAGCACGCGGCATGACCTGCTCAAAAAAGGCCTCTGGCTGGACCTCCTTGCCATTGCTGTCAAAGGGACACTTGTTCGCAATTGGTTTGAGTTTCAGTGAAGGATAATGGGCTTGCATTATTGCCCAGGCTTGTCGAGCTCCCTCTTGGCACGCCGACCTCTGCCACCTCCTGATTTGGGCGCGACCCTCTTGAAGGCGATCTACCAACTCGAAGTAGCTGGTTGGCACGGGCTCCTTACGCCAAAGGACTTTGAACATGTCCTCCATCGCAGGCTGCACCATCTTCTGGAGCTCCTTGAGCTGCTTCAGCTTGTCTCTGAGGATGACGTTGCGTGTTGAATCTTAGAATTGAAGCCAAAACAGCCGTCGTTGCTCGTCGGCCTCTTTGTGGCTCCCGCTATAGAAGCGGCAAGCCTCTTCGGCACTGCATGGCAGATCGGGAAAGGCAGCTGGCGAGCACCATACTTGCGTCTGCTTGGGGAATGCTCGTTGTCCAAAGATACACTCCAAAAGATATGGCTTACCGAACATGGTTTCCAAGCTTGCCTCAGCTCTTCCTTCGCCGAGGACGCCTAAAATGCCGCCTCTTGATGATCCTGGCGGAGCCGCTTGATCTTGGCAGCATCAGCTTCCTTGGCAGCCTTTAGTGCATCACATTCAGTGACACACTTTGTAAGGTCTGCCTCGATAGTAGCCACCCTTGCCTAGGTGGCCTCACGAATCTCCTGCTCCTTACGGAGCAGGTCGGCATTCTCCTGCGTCCTCCCCCTCAGCTGATCGGCCTCGGTGCAAGCCTTGACAAGCTCGGCTTGGAGGTCGGCCACGCGCTGATCCACATCTGTGTGAAATAATACGAAACATGGTATGAGCACATAAACACCGGTAAAGTGGAACACGAGCAAAAGCCCCTCGGTTCCCTACCATGCGCTGCCTCGGCCCTTTCCTTGAGCTGCTGGGCCTCCTGCTCAACTTGGGCAAGCCGACGTTTGACCTCCTCTAGCTCTGATGAGCTCATCTGGAGGTGGGAAGTGGTGCTCTGCACAATAAAAAGGTGTAAGATGGCCTGACAAAATAAAGTGCCTAAAACCGAGCTGATTCGATCCTCCTATCGGTTTCTTCAAGAACCAACATGATTCTCAGGGGCTATTGGATATTCGCTTATCTTTGATCCAAAAAAACTTCTTTGGCATTGAGTTTTTGATGATGTGACGACCCTCAAGTCAGTTTTATAAACTAACTTAAGGCTCGGAGTTTTTGATGATGTGACGACCCTCAAGTCAGTTTTATAAACTACTTTGGGAGCTGTGTTGTCCTGAACTACGCTTTTCTTTTTCTGATTCTGCGATATCCTTGGATATTATAAACCGATGAATACCTTTAGGGCTACTGGGCATATTTTCATGCTCGGGGTCAAAACAAAAAGGACCGGAAAGATGACGTACCTCCATGCCTTTGGCAAGGCAGAAGAACATGTCCATCACCCCGGCCTCAGCGGACCAGAATCGGCCCAAGGCGGCTTGGAGGCTGGCGCGCTGGTCTGGACGGAGGGCTGGGCTCGTCAAAGCTGCCTCCACCTCTTGGTGGCGCTCCGCCAACTCGGCCTCGGATATCGCCAAGGCTCGCGCCGGTGACCTTGGTGCACCATCATCGGCCGTAGGAGGCGGAGAGGATGCCGGCGGCCTGCGTGGGTTTGGAACCACATGAGCCGAGGAAGCCGGGCTGGCGTCCAACCTCTCTTCATGAACCGGAGAGGGGTCTTCTCCCCGATTAATATCCTCGTCACCCACGACCGAGGTGTCAACCTCGGCCATGATGTTGTAGGCCTCACCCCCAGCATTAGACGCCAGGGGCGGGGGATTAAGCTCACTCTCCCACACCTCGGTTTGGACGAGGGAGAGAGCGGCTTCCACCTCTTGGGTGGCAGGAGGGATCTCCGGACTAGCATGCGGGGGAGACCTCGAAAGAGGTGATGCCACCTCATCTGCGATAGTGCATTGCTTCCTGTGAAAGGATGCTAAAAATATTAAGGCGGTACCCGCACATGAGATGAGTCATAGAACCAAAGGTTGTAAAACCTTACGTGTCGGGTCGGGGTCGGACCCGACGAGATCAATCCGAGGGCCACGAATCTTCGGAAGGGTCCTGCTACTTGTGAATGCATTGGGATTTCCCCGAAGCTCCTAGGGGCCCTTCTGGTCTAGAAAAAATCACAAAAAAGTTACATTGAGTTTGGACTTCGTTTGATAGGGATTTCCTGAAAAGCCAAAAACAAGCAGAAAACAGCAACTGGCACTTGGCACTAGGTTAATAGGTTAGTTCCCAAAAATGATATAAAATTGCATATAAAGCATATAAGATTGATAATATAATAGCATGAAAACATCAAAAATTATAGATACGTCGGAGACGTATCAGCATCCCCAAGCTTAATGTCTGCTCGTCCTTGAGTAGGTAAATGATAAAACCAGAATTTTGATGTTGAATGCTACCTAACATGTCTTTATCATGTAATCTCTTTACGGTATGAATAATTGAGAAACGATGAAGTAATTGATATCAACATAATAATATCTATGAATACTAGCAAATAATCATTACTCTTCAAAATAAACGATGCTTAACGAATGTTATCCCTACTCATTGAATTATGTAAGCATGGCATGACAATGTCTTCCTCACATAAGTACAAATCATTGAGTACCTCAGTGCCTGATACGTCTCCAACGTATCTATAATTTTTGATTGTTCCATGCTGTTATAATATCAATCTTGGATGTTTTTATAATCATTTACAGCAATTTTATATCATTTTAGGAGACTAACCTATTAACTCAGTGCCCAGTGCCAGTTGCTGTTTTCTGCCCTGTTTTTGCTTTACAGAAAATCAATACCAAACGAAGTCCAAATGCAACCAAACTTTTTGGAGATTTTTTATTTTACCAGAAGAACACTAGAAGCTTCGGGAGGAGGCCAGAAGCCCTCTGTGGGGCCCACGAGCCACCAGGGCGCGCCCCAGGTGGGGTGGCGCGCCTTGGTGCCTCGTGGGGCCCACAGAGCTCCGTTTGACCTAATTCCAGCACTATAAATTCCAGAAAAATCAGAAACCCTCAGGAGAGTCCACGAAATACTTTTTACGCCGCCGCAAGCTTCTGTTCCAAAGAGATCCCATCTGGGATCCTTCTTCGGTAATCTGCCGAAGGGGGAATCGATCACGGAGGGGCTCTACATCAACCTTGCTGCCTCTCCGATGATGCGTGAGTAGTTTACCACAGACCTACGGGTCCATAGGCAGTAGCTAGATGGCTTCTTCTCTCTTTTTGATCTTCAATACAATGTTCTCCTTGATGTTCTTGGAGATCTATCCGATGTAATCTCTTTTTGCGGTGTGTTTGTTGGGATCCGATGAATTGTGAGTTTATGATCAGATTATCCATGAAATTATTTGAGTCTTTGTTGCACTCTTTTATGCGTGATTATTATAGCCTCGTATTTCTTCTCCGATCTATTGATTTGGATTGGCCAACTGAGTTGATTTATCTTGCCATGGGAAGAGGTGCTTTGTAGTGGGTTCGATCTTGCGGTGCTCAATCCCAGTGACAGAAAGGGACATGACACGTATGTATCGTTGCTACTAAGGGTAACAAGATGGGATCTATTCATTGGGTTTATTAATTCGTGAGTTTGTCTTGTCTACATCATGTCATCGTTCTTAAGGCATTACTCCGTTCTTATGGACTTAATACACTAGATGCATGCTGGATAGCGATCGATGTGTGGAGTAATAGTAGTAGATGCAGGCAGGAGTTGGTCTACTAATCTTGGACGTGATGCCTATATACATGATCATTGCCTTGGATATTGTCATGATTATTTGCTTTTCTATCAATTGCCCAACAGTAATTTGTCTACCCACCGTATGCTATTTTCTCGAGAGAAGCCTCTAGTGAAATCTATGGTCCCGGGTCTATCAAAATCATATTACTAAAACCCTAAAAATATTGCTGCCATTTTCTTTTATTTATTTTATTTTGTATTTTTGCTGCAATCTATCAATCTATCAAATACAATTTAATCTTGCAATCTTACCGCCAAGGGATTAACAACCCCTTGTTTGCGTTGGGTGCAAGGATTTGTTGTTTGTGTGCAGGTACTGCTAACGAGGTGTTGCGTGATTCTCCTACTGGTTCGATAACCTTGGTTTCATAATCGAGGGAAATACTTATCTCTACTGTGCTGCATCATCCCTTCCTCTTCGGGGAAATACCAACGCAAGCTACCAGTAGCAGTGCCAAACCAAGCAATTGTATCATACTTTTTCACGTGCTTCAGCATTTTTAACTTTACTCAATATATGAGCGTGAGGCATGGACTTAGCACTACGGGTGGAATAGAATATGTTGGTACAGGTTTATAAGGGAAGACAAAAACTGAAGAAAGTCTCGCATCAACTCGGTGGATCGTTAGGCAATGGAGAGGCCTAGCAATTGATATCAATGCGAGGAGTAGGGATTGCCATGCAACGGATGCACTAGAGCTATAAGTGTATGAAAGCTCACAAGTGTAACTAAGTGGGTGTGCATCCAACTTGATTGCTCATGAAGACCTCGGGCATTTGAGGGAGCCCATCATTGGAATATACAAGCCAAGTTCTATAATGTAAAAATTCCCACTAGTATATGAAAGTGACAAATCATGGAGACTCTATATGAAGAACAAGGTGCTACTTTGAAGCACAAGTGTGGTAAAAGGATAGTAGCATTGCCCCTTCTCTCTTTTTCTCACATTTTTCTTTTTTTTCTTTTTTTTCTCTCTTTTTTTAGAACAATATCATGAACCTCATCCCCACTTTTGTAAGGACTCATCAGTCTTCATCATTCTTTACCTCACTAGGACAATGCTCTAATAATGATGATCATCACATTTTTATTTACTTACAACTCGATAAACTGAAACAATATGACTCTATATGAATGCCTCTGGCAGTGTACCAGGATGTGCAATGATCTAGCGTAACATGTATTACAATGATGATCGGTGGCTTTGCCACAAATATCATGTCAGCTCTATATGATCATGCAAAGCAATATGACGATGAACACACAAGTCATGTGGATAGTAACCGTGGAAGTTGCATGGCAATATATCTCGGAATGGCTATGGAAATGCCATGATAGGTAGGTATGGTGGCTGTTTTGAGGAAAGATATAATGAGGCTTATGTGTGATAGAGCGTAATATAACATGGGGTTGGATGCACCGGCGAAGTTTGCACCGACTCTCGATGTGAGAAATGGCAATGCATGGTACCGGAGAGGCTAGCAATATATGGATAGGTGGGAGTGCTGTATTAGTCCATGAACTCACATTAGTCATAAAGAAATCATATACATATTGTGAAAGTGTTATTAGCCCTTGAAGCAAAGTATTCTCGCATGCCCCTAGGGAGGAGGTTGGGAGGAGTTAACCATCGCGCGCCCCCGATTTGACAACACAAAGGATTTCGGTGAGGAATAAATATGCTCCAACATCCCCGCCATGCCATGACGGATACTTAAATGAGTAATCATAACAAGCTTTAATACCGTTATTTTTACTAACTAATGATTATGAACTAATACCCTTTTATATTACCACATCAATATAATTAACTCACACGCTTCTTATATTCATTGATCTCAAATGAAAGTTTTTATTATATCACTCTTATATACCTATCATTTTTGAACTAGTCATTATAACCCATGCAAATTACCACTTCCTAACATTCTCAAAAAGATTTAAGTGAAGCATGAGAATGCAAAACATTTCTATAAAATATGCCTACCGCCGTGCTCTAAAGATATAAGTGAAGCACATGAGCAACTGCCCGACTCAAAAGATATAAGTGAAGCACAAAGAGTATTCTAAAAAATCATGATGAATGTGTGTCTCTCTCAAAAGGTGTGTTCAGAGAAGAATGATTGTGGATACCAGCAAGCAAAACTAAATATAATACATGACGCTCCAAACAAAACTCATACCATGTGATGAATAAAAATATAGCCTCAAGTAACATACCGATGAATTGTGGACGAAAGAGGGGATGCCATCCCGGGGCACCCCCAAGCTTAGACACTTGAGTCTTCCTAGAATATTACCTTCAGGTGCCTTGGGCATCCCCAAGCTTAGGCTCTTGCCACTCCTTATTCCTTCATCCATCGAAATCTCACCCAAAACTTGAAAACTTCAGCACACAAAACTCAACAGAAACTTCGTGAGATCCGTTAGTATAATCGGTAAACCATAAACTTAGGTAATGTTATAAACCAATTCATAATTATTCTTGCATAATACCTACTGTATTCTAACTTTTCCATGACTTATACCCCCCGATATAATCCATAGTTTCATCAAAATAAGAACACTATGCAATAAAAACAGAATCTGTCTAAAACAGAACAGTCTGTAATGATCTGAACTAAAACCATACTTATGTAACTCAATTTTTTTTTTGAAAAATTAGGAAAATGTGAGAAATTTGTATCTCAATTCTGTGTAAAAATTTCAGATCAAAATCATGTTCCAGTAATTTTTAGTAATTCCTAGACTGAGTGCAAAAGTTTTTGTTTTCAAACAGCATCAATTCAACTATCATCCAAATCATCCCAAAGGCTTTACTTGGCACAAACACTAATTAAAAGATAAAAACACAATCATTACAGAGGCAGAAATCATGTTTGCACACAAAAACAGAAAATAAAAATTGAAAATAAGATAAATATTGGGTTGCCTCCCAACAAGCGTTATTGTTTTATGCCCCTAGCTAGGCATAATGCATAGTTTCAAGTATTGTCATCTTTCAAAGCAATTCCATAGGTGGCTCTCATAATAGATTCATATGGTGGTTTAATTATCTTCCTAGGGAAGTGTTCCATCCCTTTCTTTAGTGGGAATTGGAATTTTATATTTCCTTCTTTCATGTCAATAATATCACCTATGGTTCGTAGGAAAGGCCTACCAAGTATTATAGGACAAGACGGATTACATTCAATATCAAGTACAATGAAATCCATGGGTACATAATTTCTATTTGCTGTTATGAGAACATCATTAATTCTACCCAATGGTTTCTTAATAGTTGAATCCGCTAAATGCAAGTTAAGGGAACATTCATCCATATCGGTGAGACCTAGAAAGTCACATAAAGTTTTTGGTATAGTAGAGATGCTAGCACCTAGATCACACAAAGCATTGCATTCATAATATTTAATCTTTACTTTAATTGTAAGTTCCCATTCATCTTGTAATTTCCTTGGTATAGACACTTCCAATTCTAGCTTCTCTTCATGAGCTTTAATCATGGCTTCTACGATATGTTTAGTAAAAGCTTTGTTTTGTTTGTAAGCATTGCATGAATTTATCATGGATTGCAACAAGGAAATACATTCAATCAAAGAACAATTATCATAATTAAAGTCATTGTAATCTGAAGTAGTGGGTGCATCACTATCTAAAGTTTTGACCTCTTCAAACCCACTTTTGTTGTTTTTATCATTAAGATCATCACCCTCCGAACAATTGGGACGCCTTCTACTTAAAGTTGACTCATCTCCAGTCCCTTTATCATCAAGTTTTATATTACTAAACAAAGTTTCAATAGGTGTCACACCAATTATTTTAATGTCTTCATCATTAGTATCATAAAAACCGGGTGATGGCACTTTTTCTAGAAATTCATGTCTAGCTTTCATCTTTGCAATTCTCTTTCTACTTTCATCCATGGTGACTTGGATAGACTTTAAAGATTCAGATATTTGATCCTTTTTAGGTGGCAAACATTTAATTTTTAGAGTATCCACATCATGAACAATTCTATCCAAGTTTCTAGAACTGTCATCAACTTTGCTTAGTTTTTCTTCTACCATAACATTGAAAACCTTTTGAGAACTAATAAATTCTTTAATGTTGTTCTCAAGATCAGTAGGTATCCTATTATTATTATATGAATTTCCATGGGAATTAACATAATTATTAGAGGGATTACCGGGGTATGGCCAAGGATTAAAATTCCCTCTATAAGCATTGTTGTTGAAATTATTTCTTGCAACGAAGTTCACATCAATAGCATCATTATTTTTCTCAATCAAAGTAGATAAAGGAATATCATTTGGATCAACATGAGAATTTTTATTAGAAAGCATATTCATAAGAGCATCCATCTTATCACTCAAAGTAGAGACTTCTTTGACAGAATTTACCTCCTTACCCGTTGGAGCTCGTTCGGTGTGCCACTGAGAATAATTTGCAGTCATATAATCAAGAAGCTTTGTGGCCTCCCCTAATGTGATTCCCATAAACGTGCCACCTACAGCTGAGTCTGGAAGATTTCTCGAAATAAAGTTTAGTCCCGCATAAAATATTTGTATGATCATCCATAGGCTTAATCCATGAGTGGGACAATTCTTAATCATTAATTTCATTCTCTCCCAAGATTGTGCAACATGTTCTTGATCATGTTGCTTAAAGTTCATGATTTGATTTCTAAGAGATATTATCTTAGCGGGAGGAAAATACTTAGCAATAAAAGCATCCTTACAGCTATCCCATGAATCAATACTATTGCGAGGTAAGGATGAAAACCAAGTTTTAGATTTGTCCCTTAAAGAGAAGGGAAATAATTTTAACTTAATAATATCATTATCCACATCTTTTTTCTTTTGCATATCACATAATTCAACGAAGGTATTAAGATGGGATGCAGCATCTTCATTAGGATTTCCAGAAAATTGTTCTTTCATAACAAGATTTAGCAATGCAGCATTAATATCATATGACTCTGCACTAGTGGTGGGAGGAGCAATTGGAGTACTAATAAAGTCATTATTATTAGTATTCGAAAAGTCGCACAACTTAGTGTTTTCTTGAGACATGGTGACAACTTTAAGCAAGCAAGCAAAATAAAATATTTTTGTGTTTTTGATTTTTTTTTTCAGAAACTAGCAAAAGCAAATAAAGGCAAATAAAAAGTAAGTAAGTAAATGATAGTTTGTATGAAGGAACCTTCATGTTGTTTGAATGCTCTCCCTGGCAACGGCGCCAGAAATTCTTCTTGCTACTTGTGAATGCATTGGGATTTCCCCGAAGCTCCTAGGGTCCCTTCTGGTCCAGAAAAAATCACAAAAAAGTTTCATAGCGTTTGGACTTCGTTTGATAGGGATTTCCTGAAAAGCGAAAAACAAGCAGAAAACAACAACTGGCACTTAGCACTAGGTTAATAGGTTAGTTCCCAAAAATGATATAAAATTGCATATAAAGCATATAAGATTGATAATATAATAGCATGAAAACATCAAAAATTATAGATAGATCGGAGACGTATCAGGTCCCGAGGTGGATCAGGATCCTGGTTGCCCAGCGCCGTGGATGGGCCTGGCGCCTGGTCGTCAGGCGCCCTCCCATGCTTGATGCCCTTGGGAGGAAAGGACGGTTCATCGATGTCCGAGATGACCACCCGGCTCATCGTTCCAACCCCAGATGGCGGCGGCAGGCCGTTGGTTTCGTCCTCCTGGTCCCCATTGTTGGACTCAGCATCTGAGCCCTGATTGCCTCGGGTGGGGGGCTCGGAGGCACTATCGCGGATGGCCAAGTCTTTAGAGGATTTGGTCCGCTTGGCCTTGACTGAAGCTGTAGAGTGGTCCACGGTCAGTAGACCGGCCAGGATAGGACCAATGGTGTCCTCGGGCTTGGGGGTCGATGACTTGACCCCGGCCGAGAAGGCGCGCCATTCTTGCAACAAATTGAGGTAGAGGAAACCCATCAGCCTGGCATCACAAAATTCAAAACATCTCATAATAAGGGGAAGAACATGGCATCAAACCTTGTTAGGACGGCGCTTCACCCAGTAACCGACGTCAGGCCCCTCGACCCTGAAGGCTTGGTCCTTGCTGGTGAAGAGGAGGATCTGCATGCCCGTGATGATTTTTCCTCTGTAGAAACCTCTGATGGTCGAGGTTTTGTCATTCTCCTCGATGAAATCCCACATTGGGGTGAGCTCGGGCTTGGAGGGGCTGGATGCCATGATGGAGTGCCACGTGCATCACGTCAATCGAAGTGACGCCCTTCCCAATGTAATTGTCCGATCTCTCCATGAGCTTTGTCAACTCCTCCTCCTCCTCCCCCAAGTGATGTTCTTGGGGTTCCAAGAGTGGAGCCTTTCGGGAGGGGTGGCCGAGAAAGCGGTGGTGATCCCATCTTGGTTAAACAATGGCACGTCAGCCATGTAGAACCACTCCTCTTGCCAATGCTTCACGGTTTCGATAAACTTTCTCGGCAACCACTTGGTGCCTGGAATCTTGCTTATCATGGCCACCCTGCACTCCGTGGGTTTGTTGTCATTTGTCTGCATCTTGACATAGAAAAGGTTGAGCAAGAGTCCGAAGTGGGGCTCAATGCAGAGGAACGCCTCATAGAACGTGACGTAGCAGGCGATGTGAAGAACGGAGTTGGGGGCAAGGTGGTGGAGTTGAAGACCGTAAAAGTAAAGAAGGCCTCAGAGGAAGGGGTGGATAGGAAATCCCAGACCTTAGAGGAGATGAGAAACGAAGACGGCGCGCTCGCCGGCGCGGGGCTCAGGGATCCTGACGGAGGTGTGACCCGTCGGCCCTTTGACGAGTGGAGAACGGGCCATGGCGACCTCAGGCATCAGGATGTACCCGATGTCCTGGAGCGCATCGATGTCCTCCTTGGTGATGACTGAGGGTCGCCATAGCCCCCTCGAGCTCACGGCCTTCTGGCCTTCTCCGGCTGCCTTCTGGCTTCCCGCGGTGGCCTTTTGACCGCCCTTTGAGGGCTTCGCCTCCATAGTGTGGGTGCCTTCTCTGACCATCTCTTAAGGATGAAAGGGGAAGAGGGAACTAGAAGCTCTTTGGGGCTCTGGTTTCTGGGCGTTAGAGCTCAAGGATGACGAAGGCGAGAGCAAGATGGGAAGCGTAAAGCCAAGTTTCTCTCACCTTTAGCCTTTTATGGGCGAGTAAGAACACAGATTAGGCGTGCCGCATGGTAGTAATTTCGTGAGTTCCCCATGCGACATGCGTTAAGCGCGCATGGGAATCAAGGGGTCTGTTGATAGTGCCACTACAAATCTGGGGCACGATCTCTTTATTGATTAGACATGCCAATGGCAGTGCCCTCGAGCCATGCTAGCACGTTATGATGACATCTGAAATGACTACATGACTCTACAGTGTGTGGTGACGGTTCAGGTTGGTCAAGGCTGTCAGAACAAGACTGAATCGCCATCCTTATATGGGCCCGGGAAAGATTCGCTATTAAGGTAGCCCTGCACGTAAAAGGATCCTCAAATCTGAGGCTCTCCTCGGGTATGATAAGAATCTTTTGTCGAAAGGCAAGCATGGAAGTATTAAGGGACTCCTCGGATGCCGTTAGAATTGATTCACATACGTGATACATACCAAAATTACATAGTTCACAAAATTGGATCTTTGGAGACTGCCCTCATAAACAATTCAGCAACCTTACCTTAACAACAATGTAGAAGTACCTGTTAGTACAAAATGTCAAGATCAACAATGCCAAGCAAGTGGAAATAAAGATGAATTATATAACTATCAAATCATATTTATAGTACTAGCTGTTATGAGAAAGTCATATGCTTTGGCTGACCTGATAACCAAGATAAGAGCAAAAGATCAACCAACACTTGACGAAGTACCGGTGATGGGTAAACCGGATGCAAAGGAAAAAAATGTTTTTTTAATTTTTATTTGTCAGAGTGACCTCGACGAACATGCCCTCCTCTTTTCTTTGTTAGCTCCATGCATGACATCATTTCTGCCAGCTTTTTCCTAGATAACCTTTATGTATGTATGTATTCCATATATAAATGAAAGATTATGCATGTATCATTGTGTTTCAGTGGGTAATTCCACATGGATCTAATCCTAGAATATGTGATCGTTTTGATTTTGTTGAGAGATGAAACAATGCAATGAGTTCCATTATGACGAGTAATTCAGTAGGGCAAGCAAAACAAAAAGGCAATGTTAACAGATGGAGAACCTTGCTTCATTCAGTCAATGGAGAAGTTGAATTGGATGTTCTACTCCTTATGAGCTTGTCCCTGCAAGGCAATTTTTTCAGATATAAAATAATTCATTCTTTTAACCATCATTATTTTAGGCATAATTTGCATCTGTAGATTTAAACCTTAACATCCTGTGTATAAATACATGTCAGTAATCACAAATGACAACTCTTCAACTTCGGCAGCTGCAGATCTCTGCAGGAATAAATGGCTAACAACACAGGCACATTCCTGTAAGGAACCTAAGATCACTACCAGATAGTGTATATATTTGAATGTTCTCCATTGAGGTTTATATCTAAACAATAACAAAACACTCGCTCCACAGTTGGTCACATGTGACTGAAGCAAACCTTTCACCAAGCTAACAATTTTTGGCACTGGTTAAATAGTTAAGGTCTAATATTTTAAGTGAATCACTTCTGACACACAGCTTGGGTACATAAATAATGAAATAGTAGATGTTTATAAGAGTGGTTGGAGAATGGAGCTGTCATTATGTAACATGACCTCTTGCAACCATCCTCTCCCAAGCATAATAACCCAATTGAAATCAGGAGAGAACATACACATGACGCAAGATGAAATTTGACTATGTATGTCTACAAGAACATCTAAAGAACATAATTTGACATCACCCCGAATATAGGATCATTAGTGACTAGCATCATTGTCACTGGTCATGTAGCAATGGCACAGTCCTATGGAAATGAAGAAATTCTTGTGCCATTAGAAGTGTCTTATATGCAACAGCTAGGTACTTTCAAATCAAAAGGAAGTGCCTTACTGCCAGTTCGAGAAGCCGACTCTGATCTCACCCCCACGACACTGCCACAGCTGCAACGACCTCGTCGACGCAGCCTAGCAGCCCCAGCGCTGGCCTTCATTACCATCGTGCTTTGTTTCTTTCTCCGTCTCCGTCTGTAGCTCCAGGACCAGTTCCTCCTCGATGTCGCCAGATGTCGAGATCAGCAGCAGCTCCCCCCCCACGTAGTTGAGTAGGTCCAGTGAGTCATCCCGTGCGTAGCGGTTGCTCCCCAACCACCCTTTCAGGTGCTCTGGGAGCGCGGCCCTGTGCTTGCTCTGCATCCCACCGAACCCGCCTCCGCCGCCTCTACCACCATCGGCGTTGTTCGTGATTCTTGATCTGCATAAGGAACGACGCCTCTGGCTCCACCTTCATGGCCTCCAGCAGCTCCCCGACAGCGCCCTCATCATCGCCACCCTGTGGCGCTAGCTAGGAGCTCCAGCTTGTACACGAGGTGGGTGTGCGCGCGGCCGCCGAACCCTTGTTCTTGAGGATGCGGTACACGCCCACTATCAGCACCTGAGCCACGGGGGAGGCATGGACTGGCGAACCCAAGGAAGCACATCACGCGGGGGTGTGGGGGAGGTCGAGAATATCAGAGCCGATGATCGGGGGCGCCGCACCGGCAGCCATGACGCCAACGCACCGGCGAACGAGCACGGCTAGGATTAGCCTCGCAGGCATGTGTGGGGAAGAAGCAGTGGGGCAGAAGTGCAGGATAGAGAGAGATGGGAGCAGATTCATTGTGGTGGACTGCCTGAATAACACTGTAGCCAGACGACTGCCGCACACACCAGCCCAAGAAATCACACTGGCGTGCGCATTTACAACATGCATTATGAACATAGGCACATCTTCAAGAAGGATTTAAAAGCCATTGTGGCTTGAATAAATATATCATAGCCATAAATGGTTCTTTACAGAGATGGGGGCAGCGAAATCTACTATCTAAGGCAACATGGGCTTGGAGTGGCTCCAATCTACAGGGATCTGGCTGGGTTACTCTTCTAACTTGCGAACGCTCTGGCTTCTCACTAGTGGAAGACGGATCCTTAGCTGAACCTGGCCATGTTAAAAGCCGATGAGTACTTTTGAATGTACTGGCAAGCAAACCAAATAACATATACACCAAGCAAACCAATCCATGGCATTCAAGCATGTATCAACTATCTTAACCATATTAACTATCATGTCATGGCAGGATTATCTAGGAATATAACTACTGAAGTAAATACAGTGAGATAAAACATAACGGTAACTACATTTGATCAAGTTTAATCTCATGATCAATCCAGATCATACTTAAGTCTTACAGTCATCCGATATCCATGCATCTGCACTGCAAGTGCGATAAATCTTACCTTTCTCTGGTTCGTTATTGGCAATAACATTATAGGGTTTATTCCTCCCAACTCGACCCAGACCAAATAGTGTGATCTAGTACGAATTGTCCGTGACCGAGGACGTGGCTATTCGAATAGATTTGACACTCTACAGAGGTTGCGCACTTTTCCCACATTATGGAGCTCTTTGTCCTGTACCTCGGTACACTTCCCTTGCGGGAGGACTACTGCTGCTCCAACAAAATTTGTCTACCTTATACACTCTTACCGTATCACCGACATACCCCCCGAGTCATGTCTTGGGTGGCCCTTGTGTCATCTCTCGACACCTGCCACCTCGTGGCTAAACTGATCCCAAACGGGGATTTGGTACCATATAAACTAAACGAGGCTCACAAGATTATCGCCACCTACCGGGCCAGGGTAGCATGCACGCATAATCTCCCCTCTTTGGTGATACTGATAAGAGGCATAACAATAGACCAAGTCAGGGCCTTCCCATAAAGGCAAATGTGGTTGCACTCGTGAGTTCGGTTCAATGGCACTATGACTTGATCCAGCCGATGGAGGAGGTTGTTGTTAAGTTTGATTTCTTAACATTGTAACAATAATGATAATCCATGATATAAACAAATATATCAACACATAACGACCTATCTCCATATTATATCACATACGAGTTATTAGTGCAATAATATTCATGATAAACATTAGTGAGTAATGTAAACAATAAGTTTAAACTAGCAGGGGGATTCACTTATTCATTTACTTCTAGCATGGACATGATCATAACTACAAACACACAAGAACAACATAGAAGCAATGCTTTAGGGCATATATCAGATGGTCGGCTTGCCTTGGGGTCGAAGATTTCATCGGAAAGAAGTGTGATAGCCTTGCGAAACGGTTTGTCGGAATAGCACCTCTCCGGAAAAGGCTGAATATAGGGTAGGGGAAAATGGTCATTTTTAGTGTGTGACAACATCATGAAAGTGGCATCATCGGAACGAGTTCGACAAACGGAGAACGTGGGCTTTGGATTCACCTGAATCAGAGTTACGAATGAAAAGTTGTGGCCGTTCATTTGTTAAGCGGTGAAATGAATAAAAACTATCCATTTTAGTCGTTAACCGGTGAACATCCACAACATAGCTCTTTCGGCTGGAAAAAGAAAAAAAAGCACTGTACTTGATGAGCCGCAGAGGCTGCTCTTCTTCCGGTCTGGGCCGCTGCGGCTACTGGGTCGGCCCACGGCTGCCGCTGGACCGGTGGCGCATTTCGCAAAATACGCTTTACCAGGGGGAAAGCGCAAACACCGGAGGGCGCTTCCACTTAACCAGCATGGGCCCGGGTTAACTCCCTCTCTCCGGTTGACGGGTGGGGCCAGGGCCCACCTGGCAGCTCTCTCTCTCTCTCTCTCTCTCTCTCTTCCCTCCCATTCCTCTTCTTCTTCCTCCCGACGGGTGAGGCAGAGAGGTGGGGCTCCAGCTAATTCCGGTGTTCCTGCGCTTGGGGAGGCAGGGTGATAGAGGGACAGGGCTATGCCGCTGCTGCGCTTCCAGGGGAGGGTTGTACTGCCGCGCGGGCGGCCAGTGGCGTTGCCGGGACCGGAGGAAGGGCCGCCATGGCTGGATGGAAATGGGAGTAGGAGGAGGGGCTTCATCCTGATTCCTTGAGCAGGGATGTTCTAGAGAGGGGGAGGATGAGTGGTGCAAGGTTTAGGAGCCTCGGCGGGGCTCTATATATAGGGGCCGGCGGTGAACGGATAAGAGCGGCCGCGGCGATGAGCTGTCCGGGGCACTGGAGCTAGAGGCGAGCTGGCGGTCAAGGAGCAGTGCCGACCTTACGGCAGTTAATGCAACGCGACATAGAGGGAGAGGCCGAAGGGGAAGGCGCCAGGATCGGTCACGGCCGCGACAGTGCTCTGTTCGTCGGCATCCATGTCGGCAGAAGCGGTCACCGGGCTCGGATGCGATGACTCTGACCCTTGACGCTGTCATGAAGCTTCGCGGGGGAGGCAGGGAGCGAGCTGCCACGCTGGGGAGGCTCGGGCTTGGCTCATACGGCCACGGCGGCTCTGGAACAGAGCAGAGCTATCGGGTGGCATGCTAGATGGGCGGTCACCACCCTGGCAGCGTGGCCAAGCTAGGAACTAGCCAAGAAACCATGTCAAATAGATGTGATCAATCTCTATGAGTGCATTTATGTAGGATTGGATGGAAGAGGAGGCAGGGATTGACTGATTTGAGATGACTTCCTTTCTGAACAGAAGGTGTTTGTAATGGTTTATGGGAAATTGGTTGGTTGAAAATGCCTGAGTTTTGGATGGGTGTAGTGAAATACTAAGCTGAGCCATGTGGAAAAGTTTCAAACCAAATGGATAACTATAGCTAGCACTCCCTTCACAATTTGAAAATCTGGACAGAAACTGATCTAGATGATTGTGAGGAAATGGCTAGCTTTCATGAGCTAGATTTTGTGGGTGGCAATCATTTAGGCATGATAGTAATCTGGTAAAGTTTCAACTCATTTGGATAAGGACTTGAGGTACTTCCTTCACAAAGATAGATCTGAACAGAAACTTTGGCAAATATTTGTGGGTAAATGGCTATATGGATTGAGCTGAGTTTTGGTTTGCAGAAGTAATATATCAAGGTGAATCACTTTGCAAAATTTCAGCTCAAAAGGATCAAGGGTTCAAGCACTTCCTTCAAAAATTGGAAGTCTGGACAAAATTTAGAAATAGATGATGTGCTCAAAATTTGAACTATGGGCCTCAAGGTCTTGATGTATTTTGGGCATATGGGGATACATGAAGCTCCAAAAATTATTTGACAAGCTAGAAATAAACCAAAATGGTAGCTCCTTTAGAAAGGGGCAGAAATGGAATATTGACTTTATAATGGAAAACACAATTTCCCTTATTTATTTTTAGCCAATATTTTTATGAGAGATCAATATAGGCACAAGGATCATCTCCACAAGTTTTCATGAACTTCAGAGATGTCTAGATATTTTTCTGGATTTAATTCCTTCATAGGGCAGAAAAAGGAATTATTTTTAAATGAAAATTATTGCATATGACTTGGCAATATTTTGCATATCCAGAGTTTATAGATATAGGAGAGTCTCTAGGAAAATTTTGGGAGGGAATAGATCAAAGGAAACTGGGGTTCCTTTGTAATTGAATGAATTAGGGTTTACTCTTCGATAACTCGGAATGTAGGGTTTTGGTGGCAAAACCCTGAGAATATATTTTTGGTGGAAAGGTTGGATTGGGAACAATCTTTGGTTTGATTGGAAAGGCATTGCCAAATAACCATCTTCATATACCCAAGATCGAGAGAAAATCCAAAAACACCGGAAGACAAAGACGGGAGTCCAATCTCGCGAAGGAAAAATCGAGGAGCAAAAACCAGGGTGTCACAAACCTACCCCCTTAAAAGAATCTCGTCCTCGAGATTACCGGGCTTACCTTCCGGCTAAGGGGACATACCTGTGTGCGACTCCTCGGATCAATCAGCTATCTTGTCTTCATCGGTTCACTGGCCTTTTAACTGTCTTATCTGATGGCTCAGGTGATGTCTTTTCAAACGGCTGCATTGAATCCTTCTCTTTTCTGTCAAGTGTACCTTTTGTCCTGGTAGTTTGTTGTCTAGGATCGGTGAGTAGCGGGTAGTACCGACAAATAGCTCGGCTCCCAAAGCTTGAGGCTAGTTGCTTCGGGTTTTATTGTGACACTCTGTATCCTGTCTGCCCTGGGCAAGACATCCTCACTTAGTACAGGGCTCACGTAACCTCATGGCCTCAAGTGACTAGGGGTGTCTTTCTTTCTGCCTTGTCAGGTAAGAATGCTCAGTTCGGCTGTGGGTTCCGTACGGGGTGTTTCCTTCTGTCTTAGGCATTCAGACTCTGTCCTCAGGTGATCAATAATTGTGTTCCAAGAAACTGCACCGGATTTTGCTGTAGTACTGTGTGCCTTTGTCTTGTATCCATTTTCTTTAAGATGTTTGCCGCAGTTGACGAGGAAACGGTACGTTCCTTCTGCACACTTCTTGCTGGATTTTTCTCATTCCAAGACATGTGTTTCCTTTAACCAGGTCCTGGGTGAGCCGAGTGAAGTGTGAAGTGGTTTTTCTCTTCATGCCAGGGTCACAGGACAAATAAGTGTGGGATCAAACTAATGCTGATCTTCCCGGGGAACTCTTTGTTTCTCATATCATACCGACGGTCTTATGCTTCAGTGGCTGAGATGACCAATTCATTAGTCTTTCGCGTTGAATCTTATCCTCATGGGGGTCAAAATTTGATGCCTTACTTAGCTGGATTCAATCAGCGCCCATGTTTCCAGTTGGGCTTGGTGGTGTCAAGATATATATTCATGCTTTGGTGCATACCTTTTTGCCAAGTATTTGGATCATGTCCATCTTGGCGGGCATATTTGTTGCAACTCTCCCATAGGAGCTGAGAATTCTTTCTTCTAGCATTGGATTTTGAGGGGTTGGAAGGATCCCACAAAATATTGGCGTTTAGTTCCTAGGGGTTGACGATGCTATCGTTCTTGTGCTTTTAGCTACTCCATCTGAATGTCTGAACTGGCACGGGATGTATCATGCTCCACAAATGATTCACCATGTCCCATATAGTCTTTCTGCTTTACTTTCTGAGCTGAGTGGTTAGGACATGAATAAGTATTCTCGTATTGCCTTGTTTCCATGTGAATTCAGATGGTCAAACTCTGTCGCTTGCTGAGGTGGTTCTACCACATATATCCTTTGCAGTCTTTGCTATGGCCACTGAGTTAAATATAGCAGGGTTGCTATTCCGGGTAGTTTCCAGAGCATAGCCTTTCATCTTGGTTGGTGGCCCGTATTTATGAGAAGTACGGTGTGCTCACATGTAACCACAAGTAGTGCATTGTTGTGGCCGAATATGCAAGAGTCTGACAAGGATTGATGATAGTACCTTGTCTATGAAGCTTTATCTTGGTGACCCTTGTGGAGATGGTTTATCCCAAGCTTCTTTATTTTTGGGGGTTCTATCCGTGGATCCGTCATGACCTGCCAATATGGCACCTTGGTCATATTCCAACTTATTGGGCTTGTACTCACAACCTTCTCTTGCATATCTCATAGGGGTTGTTGCGTTCTTATCCTTCTTTGAAATATGGGGCCGATGTTTCTCTGAACACAGTCATTCCTGTGTATGAGTGGCTCGCATGAACTGGACTGCATGCTCACAGCATATGCAGGGGTAGGATAAATCTTTTCATGATCATGGAGTTTCAAGGCAGACGTGTGTCCTTCTTGATATAGTCCATGCTCACTGTAATAATTGTGGGACTATCCTTGAGGTGTTTCTTTGAATATTCCCAAATTTATTTGGAACAGACTTCCATCAACACGGGTGACTTTTATGATGGCGTGCTGAAGAAGGATGGGTGCCTTCCATTGGAAGCCATCCAACTGACTGTCAAGCGTTCGAGTCCGAAGTGATGCACTCATGGAAACTTCCCGTATATTGATGCATTATTCCTGGACTGTGGCTCTTGTCTTGCTTGATGCATATGAGGATCTCTTTATTCCGGGTAGCTGCAAACTTATCCAAATATTCTTCGCAAGCCTTATTTATTGTGCCCAGAAAATTTTGTATGTGCACCGGTAAATTCCAACATATGCATTCACAACATACCAGAGTTTTGACATTGCTCTTGGCTCATTCTTGAGATATGTCTCCTCTGAGTGATAGGCAGCTCTTGAGTCCATTGAAAAAGATTCAAGTTCTATCACATTGACTGAAATAATCCTTGTTTCGAGGATGGGATCATTTGTCACTGCTGGTTGATGTCTACTACACAACTTATTCTTGTAGACTCGTGTTGGGCCTCCAAGCGCAGAGTTTTGTAGGACAGTAGCAATTTTCCCTCAAGTGGATGACCTAAGGTTTATCAATCCGTGGGAGGCGTAGGTTGAATATGGTATCTCTCAAACAACCCTGCAACCAAATACAAGAAATCTCTTGTGTCCCCAACACACCCAATACAATGGTAAATTGTATAGGTGCACTAGTTCGGCGAAGAGATGGTGATAAAAGTGTAGTATGAATAGTAGATATAGGTTTTTGTAATCTGAAAATATAAAAACAGCAAGGTAGCAACTAGTAAACGGGCATAAAAACGGTATTGCAATGCTTAGAAACAAGGCCTAGAGTTCATACTTTTGCTAGTGCAATCTCTCAACAATGCTAACATAATTGGATCATATAACCATCCCTCAACGTGCGATAAAGAATCATTCCCAAGTTCCTATTAGCGGAGAACATAAGATAGAAATTGTTTGTAGGGTACGAAACCACCTCAAAGTTATCCTTTCCGATCGATCTATTGAGCTATTCCTATAAGTGTCACAAACAGCCCGAGAGTTCGTACTAAAATAACACCATATGATACACATCAACCAACTCTAATGTCACCTAGATACTCCAATGTCATCACAAGTATCCGTGAGTTGATTATACGATATGCATCAAACAACTTCATAATCATAATATTCAATCCACACAAAGAACTCCAAGGAGCACCCCAAAGTTTCTATCGGAGAAAAGATAATGAAAACGTGCATCAACCCCTATGCATAGATTACCCCAATGTCACCTCGGGAATCCGCGAGTTGAGTGCCAAAACATATATCAAGTGAATCAATATAATACCCCATTGTCACCACGGGTATTCATATGCAAGACATACATCAAGTGTTCTCAAAATCTGAAATATTCAATCCAACAATAACGAAACCTCAAAGGGAAAAGATTCGATTCATCACAACAAGGATAGAGAGGGAAGAAACACCATATGATCCAACTATATTAACAAAGCTCGCGATACATCAAGATCATGCCAAATCAAGAACACGAGAGAGAGAGATCAAACACATAGGTACTGGTACAAACCCTCAGCCCCGAGGGTGAACTACTCCCTCCTCATCATGGAGACCGCCGGGATGATGAAGATGGCCTCCGGTGATGCCTTCCCCCCTCCGGCAGGGTGCCGGAAAAGGGCTGCAGATGGGATCTCTCTGGTACAGAGGCTTGCGGCGGCGTAAAAACTCATCTAGGTTAACTTTCTGGGGTTTCTAAATATATATGATTTTTTGGCTTTGGAATCACGCGAAGAAGGGCCACAGGGGGCCCACGAGGTACCAGGGCGCGCCTGGGGGGGTGGCGCGCCCTGGTGCCTCATGGGGCCCCTGTGGGTCTTCTGGCCTTCTCCCAAAGCTTCTAGTGTTCTTCTGGTCCAATAAAAAATCTCCAAAAAGTTTCGTTGCATTTGGACTTCGTTTGATATTGATTTTCTGTAAAGCAAAAACAGGGCAGAAAACAGCAACTGGCACTGGGCACTAGGTTAATAGGTTAGTCTCCAAAAATGATATATAATTGATGTAAATGTATATAAAAACATCCAAGATTGATAATATAACAGCATGAATACTTCATAAATTATAGATACGTTGGAGACGTATCAGCATCCCCAAGCTTAATTCCTACTCGTCCTCGAGTAGGTAAATGATAAAAGAAATAATTTATGAAGTGTGAATGCTAGCACAGTGCATAAGTTTAATCAATGATAATTTCAATCACTTTTCCTAGCATCATAACAGCAACTTTTTCTCATAAAACTCAACATGATAAAGTAGCAATTAAAAACAGAAATTTTGATATGGAATGCTACCTATCATAGTCATCATGTAATCTTTTCTTTTATAGCATGGACATTGGACTTGAATGATTCAAAGCAAGATCATTATTATAACAGCAATATTTATTATCATAAAACTTCTCATGAGCAAGTAACAATTCATCACAACAATGAAGTATAAGGCATAAACTTTCTTGGAAACTAACAAACTATTCTAGTCAACAATGCAATTGCAATTCATCATATTTTCAGGAAGGGTCTCATGTAGGAGCTTTTTAGCAAGTCCACATACTCAACCATCATTTAGTCTTCTATGATTGCTAACACTCATGACATATATATGGAGCAAAAGTTTCAGCCAGACACATAGAAAGATAGGGGCTTGTAACTTCGCCTCCCAACTTATTCACCTCAAGGGTGATGTCAACAATAATAACTCATGATCACTCATATCCAACTGGATATATGTGCCTAGATCTTTCCCCACCACATGATGCTTGCAAAAGAGAAAAATAAAAAGGAAGTAGAGGAGAGCACTATTGACTCTTGCATAAAAAATAAATTCATAAAAGTAAATGCATAAAAGTAAAAGATAGGCCCTTCGCAGAGGGAAGCAGAGGTTGTCATGCGCTTTTTATTTTTGGATGCACAAGCTCTTAATGGAAAAGAACGTCACGTTATATTGTCCCTTGTGATAGCAACCTTTATTATGCAGTCCGTCGCTTTTATTTCTTTACCATCACAAGTTCGTACAACGCTTATTTCCCTTACAATAAAAGATCATACATATTTTAGGAGCAATTTTTATTGCTTTTTCCACCGATGACAACTTACTTGAAGGATCTTATTCAATCCATAGGTAGATATGGTGGACACTCATGGGAAGAAACTGGGTTTAAGGGTTTTTGGATGCACAAGTAGTATCTCTACTTAGTACGATTTTTTGGCTAGCAAAGATATTGGGCACGCACCACATGTTGGAGGATCTATAACAATATAACTTCTATGTGAATATGAACAAACATAATTCATTATGTTGTCTTCCTTGTCCAACGTCAACACTTTGACATAAAATACTTAATGGGGGCTCACAATCATAAAAGATGTCCAAGATAGTATATTTGCATGTGAATCTTCTCTTCCCTTATCAACTTTTTCATGAATTGCATCATTGACTAATGCTATGCTTGTTAACCTCCAATAAATTTTACCACTTATACTTTTCTTTATGTAATGTCATTACTCCCCATGGGACAAGCATATGAAGCATATAAATTTCAACTTTATGATATTAAATTCATTTCAACAATTTACTCATAGGATATAAGTGAGGAACAAGAGTAAATGACAAACTACTCCAAAAAGATATAAGTGAAGACCGAATGAGTAGCTAAACAATTAAGTAGCTATGTGAGGACTCTCTCTCATTTAAAAAGTTTCAGATATTGATAATTTTAATAAAACAGCAAACAAAATGAAAATAAAAGGACACTCCAAGAATAGCACATATCATATGAAGAAGCAAAAACTTAGGTTCAACCAAAACTGACCGATAGTTGTTGAAGAAGAAAGGTGGGATGCCAACCGGGGCATCCCCAAGCTTAGATGCTTGAGACTTCTTGAAATATTAATTTGGGATGCCTTGGGCATCCCCAAGCTTGAGCTCTTGTGTCTCCTTAATTCCTCTCATACCACGGTTTCTCTAAATCTTAAAAACTTCATCCACATAAAACTCAACAAGAACTCGTGAGATAAGTTAGTATAAATCAACTCAAAACCTTAACATTCTCTACTGTAGCAAATCACAAAAATTATAATTAAAAATTGCACACTAAATGCCTCTTCATATTTAATACTCCTATCCTCAAATAGAAACATTAAACACGCAAACATATGCAAACAATGCAACTATAACAGCAATCTGCCAAAACAGGACAGTCTGTAAAGGGTGAATAAGAATCCATACTTCCCTAACTCCAAAAATTCTGAAAAAATTACCACGTGACATAGAACTCATGCATGCTTACTGTGTAAAAATTTTAGATTTTTATCATGTTCTGACTATTCAGGAATATTCTGGACATAACAGAAAATTTTCTGTTTTCAAACAGCAACACATGAACTTGCAAACTGAGCATGGTAAAGGCTATAATTGGCTTTTTATTGAACTAAAAGATACAAAACATGATTATTGATAGCATCAAGCAAATATCAACAGAATAAAATGACGCTCCAAGTAAAACTCATATTATGTGACGAATAGAAATATAGCTCCGAGTGAGGTTACCGATAGTGTTGAAGACGAAAGAGGGGATGCCTTCCGGGACATCCCCAAGCTTAGTTGCTTGGGTGTTCCTTGAATTTTACCTTGGGGTGCCTTGGGCATCCCCAATCTTAGGGTCTTGCCACTCCTTATTCTCCTCATATCGATATCTCACCCAAAACTTGAAAACTTCAATCACACAAAACTTAACGGAACTTCGTGAGAACGGTTAGTATGATAAAGAAATAACCATCACTTAGGTACTGTCCAAGACAAGATTCACAATTGTTCCCATATAATGCCTACTGTATTATATTATTTCCACAATTTATATCTCATAGTATAAGCTATGGAAACATTAAAACAAGCAAACTATGCATTGAAAACAGAATCTGTCAAAAACAGAACAGTCTGTAATGATATGAGCAACTACCATACTTATGGAACTTTAAAAATTCTGAAAAAATAGGACAACGTAAAAAATTTGCATATCAATACTGTATAAAAATTTCAGAATTTTTTGACGCTCCAGTAAAATCTGGGAAATTAAACACTGGAGGCAAAAGTTTCTGTTTTTGCACAGAATTGAATCAACAAGTATCCACACTATCCTAAAGGTTTTACTTGGCACTTTATTTTAAGAAAACACATAAAACATGATTACTACAGTAGCTTAATCATGTGAACACACTAAAACAGAAAGGATATATATTGGGTTGTCTCCCAACAAGCGCTTTTCTTTAAAGCCTTTTAGCTAGGCATGATAATTTTGAATGATGCTCGCATAGAAGTAAAGAATTGAAACGTAAAGGGAGCATCATGAGAAATATATCAAACACATTTAAGCCTAACCCACTTCCTATGCATAGGGATTTTGTGAGCAAACAATTTATGAGAACAAGAATCAACTAGCATAGGAAGGCAAAACAAGTGCAATTTCAAAACTTTCAACACATAGAGAGGAAACTTGATATTATTGAGATATGTAGAACCATATGATCCTCTCTCATAATAATTTTCAGTAGAATCATGAAGAAATTCAACAATATAGCTATCACATAAAAGCATTCTTTTCATGATCCACAAGCATAGAAATTTTACTACTCTCCACATAAGCAATTTTCTTTTCATTCATAATAGTGGGAGCAAACTCAACAAAATAACTATCATGACATACTTGATTGGCATAATCCAATTGAAAATTAAAATCATGATGATAAGTTTCATAGTTATCACTATTCTTCATAGCATTCATGTCATCACCATAATAAATATTCTCTTCAAAACTTGGGGGACTAAAAATATCATCTTCATCACACATAGCATCCACAAGCTTGTGACTTTGCATATCATTAGCATCATGGATATTCATAGAATTCATACTAGCAACATTGCAATCATGCTCATCATTCAAAGATTTTATGCCAAACATTTCATTGAATTCTTCTTCTATCAACTGAGCACAATTATCGGAATCCTTATTTTCAAGAAAGACATGATAAAGACGAATAATTTGAGGCAACCTCAATTCCATTTTTTGTAGTTTTCTTTAATAAACCAAACTAGTGATAAAACAAGAAACTAAAAGATTCGATTGCAAGATCTAAAGATATACCTTCAAGCACTCACCTCCCCGGCAACGGCGCCAGAAAAGAGCTTGATGTCTACTACACAACTTATTCTTGTAGACTCGTGTTGGGCCTCCAAGCGCAGAGTTTTGTAGGACAGTAGCAATTTTCCCTCAAGTGGATGACCTAAGGTTTATCAATCCGTGGGAGGTGTAGGTTGAAGATGGTATCTCTCAAACAACCCTGCAACCAAATACAAGAAATCTCTTGTGTCCCCAACACACCCAATACAATGGTAAATTGTATAGGTGCACTAGTTCGGCAAAGAGATGGTGATAAAAGTGTAGTATGAATAGTAGATATAGGTTTTTGTAATCTGAAAATATAAAAACAGCAAGGTAGCAAATAGTAAACGGGCATAAAAACGGTATTGCAATGCTTAGAAACAAGGCCTAGGGTTCATACTTTTGCTAGTGCAATCTCTCAACAATGCTAACATAATTGGATCATATAATCATCCCTCAACGTGCGATAAAGAATCACTCCCAAGTTCCTATTAGCGGAGAACATAAGATAGAAATTGTTTGTAGGGTACGAAACCACCTCAAAGTTATCCTTTCTGATCGATCTATTGAGCTATTCCTATAAGTGTCACAAACAGCCCGAGAGTTCGTACTAAAATAACACCATATGATACACATCAACCAACTCTAATGTCACCTAGATACTCCAATGTCACCACAAGTATCCGTGAGTTGATTATACGATATGCATCAAACAACTTCATAATCATAATATTCAATCCACACAAAGAACTCCAAGGAGCACCCCAAAGTTTCTATCGGAGAAAAGATAATGAAAACGTGCATCAACCCCTATGCATAGATTACCCCAATGTCACCTCGGGAATCCGCGAGTTGAGTGCCAAAACATATATAAAGTGAATCAATATAATACCCCATTGTCACCACGGGTATTCATATGCAAGACATACATCAAGTGTTCACAAAATCTGAAATATTCAATCCAACAATAACGAAACCTCAAAGGGAAAAGATTTGATTCATCACAACAAGGATAGAGAGGGAAGAAACATCATATGATCCAACTATATTAACAAAGCTCGCGATACATCAAGATCGTGCCAAATCAAGAACACGAGAGAGAGTGATCAAACACATAGCTACTGGTACAAACCCTCAGCCCCGAGGGTGAACTACTCCCTCCTCATCATGGAGACCGCCGGGATGATGAAGATGGCCTCCGGTGATGCCTTCCCCCCTCCGGCAGGGTGCCGAAAAAGGGCTGTAGATGGAATCTCTCTGGTACAGAGGCTTGCAGCGGCGTAAAAACTCATCTAGGTTAACTTTCTGGGGTTTATGAATATATATGATTTTTTTGGCGTTGGAATCACGCGAAGAAGGGCCACAGGGGGCCCATGAGGTACCAGGGCGCGGCTGGGGGGGTGGCGCGCCCTGGTGCCTCGTGGGGCCCCTGTGGGTCTTCTGGCCCTCTCCCGAAGCTTCTAGTGTTCTTCTGGTCCAATAAAAATTTTCTAAAAAGTTTCGTTGCATTTGGACTTCGTTTGATATTGATTTTCTGTAAAGCAAAAACAGGGCAGAAAACAGCAACTGGCACTGGGCACTAGGTTAATAGGTTAGTCTCCAAAATGATATATAATTGATGTAAATGTATATAAAAACATCCAAGATTGATAATATAACAGCATGAATACTTCATAAATTATAGATACGTTGGAGGCGTATCACTGGTGTCCATTTATCAGGGTTCATCTGACTGTCCCTTAGGTCTGATCTGTTCTGAGGGAGTTGTCTGAAACTTCTTCAGGTATATTCTGGCCTTGTCTGCTACATGCAGATTCTGTGTCTGACCCATTCTTCATTCTTGACAGATCCAGTGTTGATGTTCTGAATATCAGGCGGTTGACTTAACCTTTCTTGAGTTTTGGATTATTGGGTATTATCCGGGTTGTACGCTGGTCTTCTTTGGCAGCTCTTGTGGACGGATCAAGTCGGAGCAAAAGGACGGAACCGAGAAAAGAAGCAAGAATCACGAAAAACCAAAAATACCAAGAAGCAAAGAAAGCTCAAATTTCATGAACTTTATACACATGGCTGTAGATTCACTAATATAACTAGTATAGCATACTCGATGCACCTCTAAGGATTTAGAAGCAAAACCACACAATGCTCCTGGTATCAGTTGGGGTCCAGCTTCTACTACTTCCTTAGGGAACATATAACTTGACGCGAGACCATAGCCAGAGGTGACTTGGTCGACTAACCTCGGGTTATCTAGGGAAAGATGGAATTTATAGGCATTTCCCAAAGGAAACTGGAGGTAAGAAAAGAAATGCCATGGTTAGCAAGCATGGTGGGGATATAAGGTTTACCTAGGGGTTGAGGGCTCACGGGTCATTGCCTGGTGCGGACATTTCACACCGGAGGCAAAGGCCATGAGAGTCAGGGTTGGATGCGAGGGAAAACCTACGGTATTGCCTTTTGATCAATAGTAGCCGTGCCGGTTTGACAAAGATGGCCGAAGTCCATCTGGGCTCTCTACTGAGCAAGAGGCATTGAAATCCAGCTAAGGTAACCTACAGTCAGCCTGACCTCTGATACCATGTCTTGTGGCGGACTGCCTGAATAACACTGTAGCCAGACGACCGCCGCACACGCCAGCCTAGGAAATCACACTAGCGTGCGCGTTTACAACATGCATCATGAACACAGGCACATCTACAAGAAAGATTTATAAGCCATTGTGGCTTGAATAAATATAGCATAACCATAAATGTTTCTTTACAGAGATGGGGCAGCGGAATATACTATCTAAGACAGCACGGGCTTGGAGTGGCTCCAATCCACAGGGATCTGGCTGGGTTACTCTTCTAGCTCATGAACGCTCCGGCTTCTCGCTAGTGGAAGACGGATCTTTAGCTGAACCTGGCCATGTTAAAAGTTGCTGAGTACTTTTGAATGTACTCTCAAGTAAACCAAATAACATATACACTAAGCAAAGCAATCCATGTTATTCAAGCAAGTATCAACTATCTTAACCATATTAACTATCATGTCATGGCAGGATTATCTAGGAATATAACTACTGAAGTAAATACAGTGAGATAAAACATAACGGTAAATATATTTGATCAAGTTTAATCTCATGATCCCTCTGGATCATACTTAAGTCTTACAGTCATCCGATATCCATGCATATGCACTGCAAGTTCGATAAATCATACCTTTCTCTAGTTCATTATTGGCAATAACATTATAGGGTTTATTCCTCCCAACTCGACCCAGACCAAATAGTGTGACCTAGTACAAACTGTCCGTGACCGAGGACGCCGCTATTGGAATAGATTTTACACTCTGCAGAGGTTGCGCACTTTTCCCACATTATGGAGCTCTTTGTCCCATACCTCGGTACACTTCCCTTGCGGGAGGACTACTGCTGCTCCAACAAAACTCATCCACCTTATGACACTCTTACCGTATCACCGACATACCCCCCGGGTCATGTCCTGGGTGGCCCCTGTGTCATCTCTCGACACCTGCCACCTCGTAGCTAAACTGATCCCAAACGGGGATCTGGTACCATATAAACTAAACCAGGCTCACAAGATTATCGCCGCCTACCGAGCCAGGGTAGCACGCACGCATAATCACCCCTCTTTGGTGATACCGATAAGAGGCATAACAATAGACCAAGTCAGGGCCTTCCCATAAATGCAAATGTGGTTGCACTCGTGAGTTCGGTTTAGTGGCACTATGACTCGATCCAGCCGATGGAGGAGGTTGTTGTTGTTAAGTTTCATTTCTTAACATTGTAACAATAATGATAATCCATGATATAAACAAATATATCAACACATAACAACCTATCTCCATATTATATCACATACGAGTCATTAGTGCGATAATATTCATGATAAACATTAGTGAGTAATGTAAACAATAAGTTTAAACTAGCAGGGGGATTCACTTATTCATTTACTTCTAGGATGGACATGATCATAACTACAAACACACAAGAACAACACAGAAGCAATGCTTTAGGGCATATATCAGATGGTCGGCTTGCCTTAGGGTCGAAGATTTCATCGGAAAGAAGTGTGATAGCCTTGCGGAACGGTTTGCCGGAATAGCACCTCTCCGAAAAAGGTTGAATATAGGGTAGGGGCAAAATGGTCATTTTCAGAGTGTGACAACATCATGAAAGTGGCATCATTGGAACGGGTTCGACAAATGGAGAACGTGGGCTTTGGATTCACCTGAATCGGAGTTACGGATGAAAAGTTGTGGTCGTTCATTTGTTAAGCGGTGAAATGAATAAAAACTATCCATTTTAGCCGCTAACTGGTGAACATCCACAACATAGCCGTTTCGGCTGGAAAAAGAAAAAGAGCACTGTGCTTGATGGGCCGCACAAGCTGCTCTTCTTCCGGTCTGGGCCGCTGCGGCTACTGGGTCGGCCCACGGCTGCCGCTGGACCAGTGGCGCATTTCGCAAAATACGCTTTACCGGGAGAAAGCACAAACGCCGGAGGGTGCTTCCACTTAACCAGCGCAGGCCCGGGTTAACTCCCTCTCTCCGGCTAACGGGTGGGGCCAGGGCCCACCTGGCAGCTCTCTCTCTCTCTCTTCCCTCCCATTCCCCTTCTTCTTCCTTCCGACGGGTGAGGCAGAGAGGTGGAGCTCCGGCTGATTCCGGCATTCCTGCGCTCGGGGAGGTAGGGCGACGGAGGGGCAGGGTTGCGCAGCTGCGGCGCTTCCAGGGGAGGGTAGTACTGCCGCGGGGGCGGCCGGTGGCGTTGCCGTGATCGGAGGCAGGGCCGCCATGGCTGGATGGAAATGGGAGGGAGAGGAGGGGCTTCGTCCCGATTCCTCGAGCAGGGAGGTTCCAGAAAGGGTGAGGAGGAGCGGTGCGAGGTTTAGGAGCCTCGTGAGGGCTCTATATATAGGGGCCGATGGTGAACGGATAAGAGCGGCGGCGACGATGAGTTATCCGAGGCACTGGAGCTAGAGGCGAGCTGGCGGTTGAGGAGCGGTGAGGAAGAGGCCGAAGGGGAAGGCACCAGGACGGGGTCACAGCCGCGACAGTGCTCTGTTCGTCGGCATCCATGTCGGCAGAAGCGGTCACCGGGCTCGGATGCGACGACTCTGGTGCCTGACGCCATCGTGAAGCATCGCGGGGGAGGCAGGGGAGCGAGCTGGCACGCTGGGGAGGCTTGGGCTTGGCTCATACGGTCGCGGCGGCTCGGGAGTAGAGCAGAGATCTCGGGTGGCATGCCAGATGGGTGGTCACCACCCTGGCAGCGTGGCCAAGCCAGGAACTGGCCAAGAAACCATGTCAAATTGATGTGATCAATCTCTATGAGTGCATTTATGTAGGATTGGATGGAAGAGGAGGCAGGGATTGACTGATTTGAGATGACTTCCTTTCTGAACAGAAGGTGTTTGTAATGGTTTATGGGAAATTGGCTGGTTGAAAATGCCTGAGTTTTGGATGGGTGTAGTGAAATAGTAAGGTGAGCCATGTGGAAAAGTTTCAGACCAAATGGAACTACAGCTAGCACTCCCTTCACAATTTGAAAATCTGGACAGAAACTGTTCTGGATGATTGTGAGGAAATGACTAGCTTTCATGAGCTAGATTTTTGTGGGTGGCAATCATTTAGGCATGAGAGTAATCTGGTAAAGTTTCAACTCATTTGGATAAGGACTTGAGGTACTTCCTTCACAAAGATAGATTCTGAACAGAAACTTTGGCAAATATTTGTGGGTAAATGACTAGATGGATTGAGCTGGTTTTTGGTTTGCAGAAGTAATATATCAAGGTGAATCACTCTGCAAAATTTCAGCTCAAAAGGATCAAGGGTTCAAGCACTTCCTTCACAAATTGGAAGTCTGGAGAGAATTTAGAAATAGATGATGTGCTCAAAATTTGAACTATGGGCCTCAAGGTCTTGATGTATTTTGGGCATATGGGGATACATGAAGCTCCACAAATTATTTGAGAACCTAGAAATAAACCAAAATGGTAGCTCCTTTGGAAATGGGCAGAAATGGAATATTGACTTTATAAAGAAAAACACAATTTTCCTTATTTATTTTTAGCCAATATTTTTATGAGAGATCAATATAGGCACAAGGATCATCTCCACAAGTTTTCATGAACTTCAGAGATGTCTAGATATTTTTCTGGATTTAATTCCTTCATAGGGCAGAAAAAGGAATTATTTTTAAATGAAAATTATTGCATATGACTTGGCAATATTTTTGCATATCCAGAGTTTATAGATATAGGAGAGTCTCCGCGAAAATTTTGGGTGGCAATAGATCAAAGTAAACTGGGGTTCCTTTGTAACTGAATGAATTAGGGTTTACTCTCCGATAACTCAGAAAGTAGGGTTTTTGCGGCAAAACCCTGAGAATATATTTTTGGTGGCAAGGTTGGATTGGGAAGAATCTCTGGTTTGATTGGAAAGGCATTGCCAAATAACCATCTTCATATACCCAAAATCGAGAGAAAATCCAATTACACCGAAAGACAAAGACGGGAGTCCAATCTCGCGAAGGAAAAATCGAGGAGCGAAAACCAGGGTGTCACATTCATCCCATACATCGGTGGCGCCGGAGAACGCCGCCGGCAGCCGAGGCAGAGGGCAGCGGCGGCGATTAGGTTGGAGAGAGGGAGTTGTCGAGAGAGATAGTGTGGGGTGAGAGAGAGGCAGGTGGGGTCATCCAAATTACCTATCTACCAAAAAGTATGGACGGATGTACCCTTTTAAAAATATAATTAAACAATATTATAAGTATTGGTCCCACGTAATTTTGGTACTAGTCCCACAATTACTTGTACTTTCATGTACTTTCGGTCTGGTAACTCCTATTTTACCACTGTCAGATTAGGGTCGATGGACGGTTCCTAAAATTGCCAATCACCATAAAACACATATTCGGATATTTCAATATGGACTATATACATACTGAAGGACTGAAATGAGTGAACAAATACGTTAAAAACGTGTCTATGTACATCTCATTTAGAAAAATTACTCCCTCCTATCCATATTACTTGTCGCTGATTTAGTACAACTTTATATTGTATTAAAGCAGTGACAAGTAATATGGATCGGAGGGAGTAGAACATCTTATGAACGGAGGGAGTAGTTCCAATCTTAAAATCGACCACAAATGGCAATATGCTTATCATCTTGTTTTAGGCCGGCCCATCTCTCGATAAAGGATTAGCCCACAACGACGGCCTATTTGATCCATTTATGCACCTTCACTCAGGAGCTCCTATTCAGCGCCTTAGAGCATCTCCATTGCACGGCGCTTGCGCTGACACTTAAGGAGACAAAAAAATGGTAAAACAAAATAAAACCAGCGAAGCTTTTCCTGATCCAACGCCGAGCGCTAATGTTACGCTCTAAGGGCATGTCCAATGCGGGCGCTAGCAGCGGGGCGCCAGGATTTATTCCCTAGCCAAGCAGCGGTTACATCGCTGAATCCTGGCATCGGGTGCTCCGTGGGCGCAAAAGAAGGAGGCGGGCGCTAGGCCCTTTTGCTTCACGAGCTGCGCTGTTCCAGTCCGGGTATTAAGCATCGGTGGTTAGCGTCTTGCATTGGAACAGATGATGCTTAGCGTTTTTTATTCTTTTTGTTATTTGTTTTTTTCTGTTTAAGCGCCCAGATAAGCGTCTCCCAATGTACATGCTCTAATTAATCGCCCACCGGCCGTAAAATCGATCGTTCCGCACACCGTTTCAACTTGCGCGAAGAAGCAAAACTGACTAAGCGCTCATCTTTTGCATCGGTGGGTGAGACTCCAGGATAAGTTGGCCCAACTGTCGATCGGGAAGGAAATTAATCCCGGCGCTCGCTCCTAGCGCCTCGCGTTGTAGGTGACCTTATTCGCTGACTTGTCGCTATAGCGCACAGGTTTGGACCGCTTGGGCCGGCCTGATAAGCTCTGGTTCGGTCACCGCCTCGCATGGCTTGCTCACTCAGCGTTCGCATGGCTTGGGCCGGCCTGATAAGCTCTGGTTCGGTCACCGCGTATGAGCTTACCCATCACATGTACCCATACCCGTCAACGGGCAGACTTTTTCCCCATACCCGCCACCCGACAGGGTAAAAGGGTACCCGCGGGTGAAAATACCCATGTTTGCAACACATCAACTTGAGCAAAACATAGTAAGAACAACAACATATTAGTCATAGTTTATAAACAACATCACATACTTATAAACAATAATATACTACAAACAACAACATATTCTCATAAACAATAGAATTTTCTCGAAACAACAACACATGAAAACAAGAAAATGTAGTCATACATCTTAAGTTCACAAACTCATGATAAAACTAGAGATACTTTGACGTACATAAGGTTGCGAAATAAGCATTACAATAGAGTTTTAACATTGTAACAAGTTCAACCCAAATACCGAGGCTCACTTGTCATATTTTATATGGGTACATGGGTAACCGGATATGGGTTATAGGATCCCATACCCATACCCGCACTACCCGATGGGTTTGAGATTTCCCTATTTTAAATACCCATGATAATTTTTTGTCCCATACCCTTACCCTAATAGGGTTTTTACCCACCGGATACGTGGGTAATGGGTACCCATTTCCATCCCTAGTCACTTGTAGCAACCTGGGAGTTTTTTTTCATAGATTCATTTATTCAAAACGTTTTATCTGCTGAACCGTGAGTCCAAATCCAGAACCGTTTTCATCGTTGGATTTCTCGCGTCGAGATCTCCGAAACTAGATCCCGTGTTAATAGGTTTGAATGAACTATTTTTCAAAAAAAAACCCAAGAAAAAACAATATAGAAAACCCACAAAAAACAAAAACTAAAAAAACCCGGAAACCAAAAAAACGAATGACTAAAAAAACAGAAAAAAAAAAACCAGTCCAGACTTGGTGCTCGGGCGGATTTGGTGTGGTCCGGACACGCTCGGATGCATTCGCCACGTTGGACCGGCCCAAGATGGCCCACTTCAACCCCACATAAACCCCACCCAATCCCCACCCGGAGCAAACCTTAGCCCTCGATCTCGACTGTGCCGCTCCCCTCCAGTCCAGTCCCCTCTCCTTCGCTATAGTCAAGTCCAGTCCCCGCCGTCCCGCAACACCATGGATGGCTCCGACAGCGGATCGGGATCTGAACCGCTCTCACGGTGGAGGATTCGAGCTCTGCGTCGTCAGACAAGGAGCTCGCCCTTTGCGTCGCCCTCTGCTGCTCGCGGGTGGACAGGGGCACCTCTTCGACCTCTGCGCTGTCCCCAACGGCCTGACAGGGTGAATGTAGCCGCGGGCCAAGGCGCTCCGCGCCGTCCCCGGTGGCCCGACGGCCCTTGTGCAACTTCAGTGTGTCACCGCCAGCCCGCACTCCTGGGCGCCCCACTGGGTACTCATGCCGCATCCTCCAAGCCCATGGCGGCTCCCGGAGTCCGAGGAGCGGGCTGCTCAGCGCGCCAAGCAAAAGGCACGGGACAACGTGTCGTCGCCAAAGCCCATCACCTCACCACAGAGCAGGCCCGCGCCGCCCGACGCCTCACCGAGCTCCCCTGCTCCTCCTCATCCTCATCCGTCACCAGCTCCTCCGACGACCCCTACGCAGTCTTCGCCATGGTCTACCGCCGCCCCGGAGATGACATGGGGAAGGGCAAGGTAAAGTAGTGAATCTTCTCCTTTCCCAGGCAAATTTGTAGTATCTGTATGTAGTAGATGAATCCGGTGATGAACTATGTGCTGAAATAGCCGTCCCTTTTGGTTGTCCGATGCAATGTATGACAAACTCCTCTATGTTTTTTTATGATTTTTGCTTCTACGTGATCGACACTGCATGGATTTGTATGGATTTTGGGGTTGAGAAATGAGGGGGACGGCTGCAGACGGGGACAAATGAGAGGTGAGCCCATGCTGTCCGCGGACGTGTCTGTGGACATATAGGGGGCCAAGTTAGCCAACCATGGTTGGAGGATGCTCTTAAATCAGCCAACACCTTCAACAAGGGCACGACACATGCATGTGGATATTGCCTGATCAAGCTGTAGAGTCGAGATCATGGATTTTCACCCGAAATATGCAAATTGGCATTGACACTGCCTATAACCATGCTACTAACCCACAATGACTCACCATCTGGATCCCAACGTGACTCACCTGCTTCCGTTGTTTTCCCCAGCGGCGTGGGTGGGAGCAGATTAGGCTCTGTTGTCACGCTACCACGCCACTCGTCGCTGCTGCGAGCAGATCCGGACTGGTGCCACCATCACTACCCTAGGCCACCTCCCTGATTTTCGGCGTCCTCTCCAAGAGGGAGCAACGAGTGCCTCGCCGCCACCTTCATCGGCACCGTGTGGCTTGCTGGGTGTCGCCTTTGGCAGCCACGACGGGGAAGAGAGGGGAGCGAGTGGTGGCGGCTCGCTAGGATTTCTAGGAAGGAGTGAAACAATGAGTAGTTTCAGTAGACTTACCGAGTTGCTGGTGTACGACGAATTTGTTTTATGACGAGTTCAAAAAACATGATGAACTCCTCAACTCTGATCCCACCCATGAGTTGAGTATAATCCTGGTTGGCTGGATTGTGATCTTGTGCTGCGTACAGAAGGTCTCATGCATGTTGTAGTCGACTAAATACGTGGGCGTGGGATGAAAAATGCGTCTTGTGGGTCGCTGCTGCGGCTCATGGGGCAAACTTCATTGCCAACCCAACCATGTCCTCCTCCACTCTCCTCTCCCTCGCCGCCGCCGTCAGCCGGCCCGCGGCAGCAGCGGAGCACCCCCACCACCTCCGTTTTCCCTCCCCTGCTCCTCTGGTGCGCTTCTTCTCTCGCAATCGGTGACGCGATGCAGATCTTGCCCCAGCCGAAAACCCTCCGTCTCGTCCGACCGGGGCCTTCCCTGGTGGCAGTGCGACCCAGGTGGACGTGCGGGTGGTGCAGGATGACTCCGCCGATTTCTTAGAGGTGCGGCCCCTCACAGGGGTGCATTTGGGCCAGTAGTCGTGGATGGGGCTCCCGACTGCCGCTGGATGCTGGATCTGCCAGATCCTGCGAGCACCTACTCTGCATCGGTGGTTTCCATGGGCATGGCCCTCCCCTCGCCGGTTGCCCTTGTGGCTGCTCCACTGGGCGCCCTCGCTGCCCAGATCTATGTCTGTTTCATCTTTGTGCGGGTGCAAGTTGCAAACTTGGGGTCGTAGTGGGTGGCGGAGTTGCGCTAGTGCGGCGGGAGAAGAGGCTGGCTGCGTGCTTGCGGTCCACCACCCTATGGGCGGTGGGTGAGGTTGGATCTCTTCGGTCGTCGGAGCGGTGGCTTCGGAAGGTGAGCACAGCGGCGGGTGCCACTGTACGGGTGCTCGTGTGTTGCCTCAGCCGTTTGGGCGGCGAGGTGGCTCACTCGGGAGGCGTCCGTCATGTGGGTGTGGTCTTCACTGCCACCTTGCCTTGTTCTAGGTGTTGTCTGCTTCTTTCCTTGTTTAGTCGTGGCTGATGGACTTGGGTGGTGGGGGTAGTGTCCTGAGCGAAAGCTCCGCCCAACTGTGTCGGTGCCGGTGATAGCAACGCTTTTGTGCGTCGTTTCCCTCCTTGGAGCTGTCATCGTGGGTGGCCTCCCCCACCATGGGCTCTGGGTAAAAACCTTTGGTCTGACATTTGCGCGGCATTCCCTCCTTGGAGGCTTCGTCTTGTGAGCAAGGTCCCATTTTGTTGGTCGTCAGGGTGGGTTTCGTGGACGGGAACTTCTTCTCTTTGTGTTGATGGTTCCATGCTTTGACGGTGGTGCTCTCAAGAGGAACTAGGTTCGACGAGGTGGTTGTGCTCGAAGGCCTGCCATTGGGGTCCTGGGGTCAGTTTCCATCTATGCTCTAGGGTGGTGAGCCTTCCTATCGTCCGACGGTGCGGCGCCCTTCGAACTGGGGCGAGGGAGCAGGGGCTCCTTTTGGCGATGGAACAGGATGATGATGTTGCGCCGGACGCCCAGGCGATGGCGATAACATGGCTACCATTGACGGATGGTCCCTTTCTCGAGTTGGCCTTGTTCGTAGTGTCCGTCCTCCAATCATGGTTGAGGGCTCCAATGTCTTGCTGTTTATGTTTTTTGGGTTTTGTTGCTGCTCCTGAGCACCATTGTATCTTACCGGAGTTTTTCCTTTGTTCTGCGTGTTGTGTTATGTTGTATCGTTGGTTGTAAGAGTTTCATTAATTTAAAGCTGGACACCAACCATTTCGCTAAAAAAAAATACGTGGGGGGTGCGTTAGCCATGAATGAATTAGTTAATTGGTCACAAACATGTTGCAGTTTTTTTGGTGCAATGTGTGCAATTGACAGAATACGTGTGGTGTCGTTAGCCATGAATGGATTAGTTTATTGTGTGCTCGGGGCAGGTGTCAGAAAAGAAAACAACATATAATGCCACTCTTCTGAAGAGTTGATCACAGTGAGGTAGCTCTGTAGTGTATAGATTTTTCATTAACAAAACCATGAAGAATTTCAGTACATCAAGTCTCAACCAAAAAACGAAAGTTCCGACGCAAAAATGTTCGGTACAACCAATAGTTTATTGATGTTTTCTTTCACATGAATTAGATCGATCCATAGTGCACATGTGCGCGCCTCAACCTCTTGAGCACAAGAATACTTTCTATCCATTACTTGTATGGCGTTCAAACATCGCAGCAGCAAATGCCACCACCATCCGGTACGCAGTGGGCTTTATTGTGTCCAAAAAACTTGCAGTGATTCAGGCACGCCTCTTCGGATGCATGATCTTTTTTTTTTTTTTGCGGGGATATGCATGATCTTTGTGGCAGCTTACAAAATGAATGCAGTAATCGATGATGGGGATTGGTTTTGTATCTACACACGTTGAAGTATATCAGTGTAAGCAGGTATAAATCTAGTTACTTCGAATAGTTTGAACTACATATGCAAAGGTGTGCTCATATCCTATACTAAAATGAATAGGAAAATAGATAAACAAACGGATGTACCTGCATGACATGATAATAGAGTGGTAGACATCATCACAAGAGCTACCAAGCATAGAGTTGTTGCGGTGTTCTTGATATGTGTCATGAGAGATGGTTTGTATTTTATTTTGTTCAAGACAGGTTGACCTTGTAGTTTATATATAATATAAAATCTCTTAGATTCATTCCTGCCTTATTATTATTTCCCACATTAATTTTGTTTATATATATCTAAAGTTTGGCGATGCCATATCACTATTATAACAGTCACATGACATGCAAAATATATTTTCTCAGACAACCTGTTATCCATTGCCTCCTCAATTTTCATATTTTAATTAATTGGTACCCTAAAATACTTTGTATATCACACATATGCATCCGTATTACGCATAATCTTCTTAATTGCTTCCAATATTTGGTGTATATACATATCTAATTAATTACTGCCAATATAGAATAGTTTCGCCCCATCCTAAAATATATCTTTACAAAATCTTTGTTGTTAATGGTCGTTGAGATTTAAAATCTTTGATTGATACATGTATTACTGAATATGAATATATTAATGTGAATGATGCGTGTCGCCAACATTGCATCAAACTAATAATCCATTTTCCCTTATAGAAGGCAAGTAATCCAAGACACACAGTGTGCATGGTTGATGCATTTTACTAGAACGGTAATGTTATGGAAAACGCTTCCCATCAGCCGGTCGATAATCACGCGCGCGTCCGCCCCCTCAGTTGTGCGTCACGCGTCCCCTGTGGACCCCACCACCACGTCTTTTGCGACAGCACGCCTCCATCTCATACATTATCCCCATATTCCTCAATCTGTCCCGAATCAGCACCGCAAGGGAGAGACGCTCGCCAGTGTCATGTGCGCTCCCGTGCTCGCCGCCGGCCCGCTACGGCAACCGTTGTTCGCCGGCGAGGTAGTCCTTTGCCGCCCCACTTCCATCCTTCCTATTTTCCTTGGCCGCCTCACTTGTCGTCGGCCGGCCTGCCACCCCGCCGCTCTACCACCGAACATCAGCGACCAGTGCCTGAGATGCGCGCGGCCCGTCGTCGTTCCAGCGACGCGCGGCGCAGTGCACGGCCTCTCTGTCGGCGTTGTCGCTGTCGGGGAGCCCTCCCTGCTAGATCCATCCCAGCCATGTGCGTCATGTTTCTAAAACAAAACTCTTGTTGCAATAGTCAATGGTGTTTCTGAAACAAAGCTCTTGTTGCAAAAAGGGATCATACGCAGAGATGCTTGATTTTTTTTTCAAAACTGGCACTGTATTTGGAGCAAATTCGAAAACTAGCAGTCCTAACATGTATATATCAAAAATAGCACCCCGTCGGTCTGCCGTAGGCCGAAGAGGGACTTTTCGGCGTGGCAAAAACCGAAGAGGCCATTTCGGCTTCCTGTGGGCCGAAGAGGGGCGCTGCTGGGCCGAAGACCTGTCTTCGGTCAGCAGTAAGCCGAAGAGGCCTTTTCGGCTTCCTGTTGGCCGAAGAGTGCATACTCTTTACATTAAACGTTGACCGAAGTTGCATGGAGCACTTTTCGGCCTGCACCTGACCGAAGACTATTTTTTTTTCAAAAAAATGCATTATAATTGCTGCACAACCATTCCCCCTCTTTGACATGCCAACTTTGTACTTTCCCGCAACCATTTCCCGACAATATATCTCATCATTTTCTCTCCCGCCATTTTCCTTCCCGCCATTCTCTCCCGGCATTCTCTCCCGCCATTCTCTCTCCCGCCATTCTCTCCCACCATTTTCTTTCCCACCCTTCTTTCCCGCCATTCCCTCCCGCCATTCTCTTTCCCGCCATTCTCTCCCGCCATTTTCTTTCCCGCCATTCTCTCCCGCCATCTTCTCTTCTCAACCTATAAAACCCCCTCCGCACTAAGGTGGGTGAGCAGGCAAGTGTAGTCTCGTGAAGATGTCCGGTTATCCTTTCGATCGTAGTTGTTTTCACCCTCGTATGTCCAAAACTCTTCTTAGTTTAGCCGCCAATTTCAAGATAGACAACAGGATAGTTCCATGGGACGAACTCCTCGGTAGTGACATCTTCATGAATGAGTTGGCTCACCAGTTAAGTAGGAGCGGGTGGCCTGCAAGGACCTTTGAGGAGATACGAAAAGAACTTCTCAGGTTGCATGGTAGGTGGAAAAAAGTACAATATAAGATTGAAGCTTTTCAAAGGGCTGCAGTAGAAGATACTTGGTTATGGAGTCAAGACAGTGAGGACGAAGACGATCTTTTCATGCCGAGCACCAAGCCCAAGATACCCGCATCGTCGAAGTCCAAGAGTACCGCACCGTCGAAGGGTAAGAGTGCTGCATCAACGGAGGATGACGACGATGACTTCATGTAGTTTGTGGGATGTATTTTTCTAGTTAAGTCGTACCGTTTAATTCAGATGTACTTCAATCTTAATTATCTGTTGTAGTCTCTTTGGAAATGTATCTCGTACCATTTAGTTGCTATCTTAATATGCAGTAGACAAGTATCTTGAAAACAAATCAGTCTCTTACATAGATAATGGCTCATACATAGATAGTAACACATACATGAAGGATGTCTGATACATAGATAAGTCCTCACACATAAGAATAGTCTGAAACTAACATGGATGTCTCATACATATATAAACATATCACTGCTCGGTACTACGGCGACGAGTCTGGACCTTCCTCGGACGAGGACCGGAAAGCGATAAGCGCTGACGCGGTGGGTGAGCCTCACGGTGTCCACGACCATACATAACCTCGCCTGTCACGGTCTGTGTCTCCTGCGTCGGTGGTGGTGGTGGAGTATGATGCAGCGGCTGAGAGAAGTCATACGTGTTTGCAGCATGGTCATCGTCATCGCCGTAGCCGTCTAAGAGCGAATCATAACCACTAAGCATCGGCGAGTGCACGACATGCGTGAACGGAGGCGGCTGGTTGCTGACTGTAGTAGTGAAGCACATGTAAAATTGAATTGCGAACGTACACTGCTTAAAAGAAAAACCAAAAGTAAAGTTACCTGGCCCCATTTGTTGATGCCATGCCGAGCTCCCTGGCTGTGAAGGAGATGGCTCTTGCCATGCCGAGCTCCCTGGCTGTGAAGGAGATGGCTCATGCCATGACGACCTTCGTGGTTGTGAAGGAGGTGGCGCCGGTGAAGCCATGTGCCGTGAAGGACGTGGCGGACGAAGTGCTGGACGAGGAACCGCAACATCAGAAGATCTTCTACATGTCATTGCTGCGTAAATCCCTCGTAACTTCTCATCAAAACGCTTCAACCATGAGAGGTGCTCGGGCTGTGGGATAGTTTCTCCGCTCTCAACCCGCCCCATTAAAGCGGAAACCTCATCTTGCGCTTCAACCATCAAGTCACTCTGTACATTGAATAGTTAGCCAATTGTAAATGTTCAGGTTATGACATGAGTACACATATTAGAACCATAATAGAGCAAGTTGGTTACGTACTGCGTGGTGTCTGGTTCCCATAATAGAGGAAGTTGGGTACATATCGCTGGTCAGAGGCGCTTCAATCTGATCAGGAGCAGCAGAAGGAACCAAGTAGATCCTCGTTGAATGCCTGTAACGCTGCAGATACAACCCGAACTTGTGCCAGTCAAAGGGTCGAACCTCATCCCAGATATTTGTTGGCGCGGTAGTCCATTCTAGAACATAAGGGCCAATGTTCTTAAGCCAGAAATCCATGGACTTGTTCCCTCCTACGCGGCTCAACCTGACATTGACATCCGGGTAACGTGGTAAGCAAAATTCTTAAAGTATCAAACTGACAACTAAATTAGAATTACTTACTTGTGCACGTGGTCCGGTATGTGTGGAATAACTGGAATTTCATCCTCCTGACATCGACCGAACTGTCTCATCACCCTATGAAGGGCCATCTCCTCCACCGTCACGTCGAACACCAATCTGGCCTTGGTCATCCAGTAGTGCCGATCTCTAGTGCACAAGTGAGATATTCCACTTGGATACCTAAATGTTATAGCCTGATGCGAGTAGGGCTCCCACATAACAACATCCTCGTGCAAAGCATCAAACTGCGACCTGAAGGACGGGTAGCAGCTCTTCACCTGATGACCCGCAAACTGTCTCTGTGCATGACAACAAATAAACATTAGTAATAGTATTGCATGGCAAGAAATAATCTAATGAACTTCTCGGTAATACAAAATTACCTCTCTTCGCGTCCAAACAGATCCCACAGTTGGCAAGTCGCCGATAAGTGGCACATAAGCCCCTGCTATGTCCTCCGACCCAAACGGGTTTTCAACGCAGACATAGGGTCGTCCAATAGGGAACCTCTCATATGACCAGAGCTGCAACAATAGTGGACATCCAACCAGACCTGATCTGTGAGAGCTCAAAATGCAACCTTTGCATAGGCCTTTGTACGTAGCTGCCAACACGGCAGAACCCCAACTCCTCTGCGTAATGTCCCCTGGGCAACGAGCGTCAGCTATCTCTCGTGCAATGCTGATGAGGCGCGCATCGACAGTGGTCACGTGGTTCTCCGTGAACATAGTCTTGCCGAACAACCAAAGAAGATAGGCCTCTAGGGACCGATCAACCTGTGCCTCTGACAACTGAACTCTGGGGTATCCTAACAAGCGAATCTACATATAACAGAAACGATTGTATTATTCTATTTACTGAGGACAACTATAAAAACAATATTCGTTTAGCTGACCGAGAAGGTTACCTGAAACTGGCCCAACCACTTAAAACGAGGCCCGTGAGGATCGTTGTCTAAGCCCCTAGCAGTTGGCACCGCAGCTAGAAAACGGTTCTGCATCGTACCTAGCCAGCCAGGTTCTGCATGTAAAGGACCTATGGCAGCACCGGCCAACGGTAATCCCAACAAGTAAGACACATCCTGTAGAGTAGGCGCCATCTCTCCCCAGGGAAAGTGAAACGTATGTGTCTCCGGTCTCCATCTATCTACTAAGCAGGTAAGGAGTGACCTGTCGTAAGAGAAGCGTTTCGTTGGCCTCTTGCGTAGCTGCAATGGTTCACCAGTTTCATCCATTTCCGGATGATCAACCCACTCATCCAATGTACCCTCAACCAGCCGTGCCAAGGGTAGCAGTCCAGCCCACATTAACCTACAAAATAAAGAGAATGTACAGCAAACAGTTAGCGGGCATCATATATTACAAAATACGAATTAAAAAATTATAAGCACACAAACCTATCAACCCATGCAGGGTGTATCAGCCAGTTAGACTTTGGGATGCGAGTGCTCAACACATCTAAGTTCTTGCCCGTTTGCATAAGTGCGGCCCGGTGTTTTTTTTCAATCGTATCTTTAAGCAACGCATACGAAGACATATCTGAAATTAAAACATAGTTCGACATATTAGAAAATAAAATATAGTCCACACATATTACAAATTAAAACATAGTCCGACATATTAGAAAATAAAACATAGTCCAGACATATTACAAATTAAAACATAGTCCGACATAATACAAATTAAAACATAGTCCGACATATTACAAATTAAAACATAGTCTGACTCATTATATAGCTTCTGAGTTATTTCTTCCTCGTCGTCCCCTTCGGCCTCGACTGCCTCGACCATGTCCGCCTCTTGCTCCTGTTGTCACACTCGTCGATGTGGACGCACCGTCTTTGTTAAGGTCGGGACAATATTTCATCCTATGCCCATAATTCGCGCATAGCAAGCACTGTCTGGTTGCTCCACCAGCTTCAGATTGGTCCATATCATTACGGATGCGATGGACCTTACGTCTACCCCTACTGGTTCGCCGAAGATCAGGATCCGGGATGTATACTCTCTCATCATCGTTTACCTTGTTGAAATTGCCGACGACTCTAAACCCTGTCATCTCACCGGTCCATGTGTTGCGTACTGACTCTTTCAAATAGTATGGGGACACGAAGGAGATGGCATCCAACTTAATCTGGCCGCACGCAGCCAACACATGTGAGCAAGGAAGGTGCAACAACTGCGGTTTGTTGCATGTACACTCACACGTTGGATAAAATTCCGTTCCTATTTTTACCTCATGCGTCTTCACCTCATTTGACGTACCAAAACCATCTGTAGGTAGCTGAACCTCATACCTCCTTTCCTGATTACCTATGAGCCTGACACTGTGCTTCTTTGCTTTCTCTATCTTCTTTGCCATGTACTCCATGACACGGCTACAATAAGGTGTCTTCGGATGATCTGCAATATGCTTCTTTGCTAACTCGTGCCTTTCCCTGAAATATCTCAAAGTGCCATGCAATACACCCTCCACAATAGCTGTGAGTGGCAATGCTCTATTCCCTCTAAGTACAAAGTTATACACCTCAGCAAGGTTGGTTGTCATGTGGCCATACCTAGCTCCGTGGGTGTCATGCAGCAAAGACCAATTCACGGGAGGCTCTTTCTCTATCCACTCAGTAAAATCCTTTATTGCCCTGCCGTTCGGCCTCTTAGTGCCAGGAGGGTCAATTGCTGGCAAGTCACACAGAGCTACAGGCTGCTCTAGCTGCGCGATGACTATTGCTAATTTAGCCTGATCTTTTTCCATTGTCCGTCTGGCCTTAACCTGCTTCTTAGTAAACTCATCTAATTTTGACCAAATAAAATTGTATTTGCGTGCCTGGTTCTGCTTGCATAATTTTTTGAACAACTTCATCAACCGCTTGTTCTTGAACTGTGAGAAAAAATTTGCCCCAAGATGTCGCATGCACCACCGGCTCTGCAGGTCCATCCATGGTGTTGATTCGTTCTCAGTTGGATTCCTCAGTGTCTTCACGGCCTTCAATATACCAGCATGTCTGTCATGAATGACACACACGTTCGGCCGGTCCTTCACGATGGCAATTTTCACTTGCCTCAAGAACCATATCCAGCTTGGAAAGTTCTCACCCTCCACGAATGCCATAGCAAGTGGGATGATTTGATTGTTCCCGTCAACACCAATAGCAGTAAGGATTTGCCCTCTGTACTGACCAGTCAGGAATGTGCCATCCACAAACATCACAGGAGGACAATGCCGGAAAGCTTCGATGCAAACAGAAAAAGAAAAGAATACTCTCTTCAACACCTTAAAATCTGGTATACTCGCCAATCTTGTGTGTTGTACGTTAACATAAGTGCCGGGATTCCTCTCCTTCAATACTTGAAGGAGCCGCACAACATTATCATATGAGTCGAAGAACGTCCCAAACCTTTCCTCCATAGCCTTCTGCTTAGCCCTCCAAGCCTTCCCGTAAGGAATGACATAATTCCATCTGACCTTCACTGCTGTCTGGATGTGTTTTGCTTCCATGTCTTTCTTCTGCACTATCTCAGTATACATGAGTTGCGCAATGAGAGTAGAAGACAGGTTCGGATGATTCACCAGAAGGTTTTTCCTCACACAAGTATGTGGAACAACACCGGTGACAACCCAGTGGATGTTATACTTCGGCACGTGCCCGTGCACCTTCCCAGGACAACCTGTTTCAACACATTTCACTGTATAGTTTGTTTGATTTGATACGTGTGTCCGAAAAACCCTCTGCGTGGACATAGCCCACTTTACCACCGCATATTTCAATTTCTTCTTTGTATCATACATAGAACCTATCTGGACTTGGTTCAGATGATACTCCCATGGAGTCTCATGGCCATCGTTGACCGTGAGACCGGTGGATAGGTCCTGATCCCATGCGGCAGGAATCGGTACCTCCACTTCATCCTCGGAATTTTCAGAATCCAGATCCTCAGCCAGTCCATCCTCGTCCTCTTCCTCCATCACCCTCTGCATTTCCTCCCCTTCCTCATCCCCATCAGCAAAACCAACACCGGCTAATATTACCGACCGACTACTCTGCCCAGTATCATTACCACACAAATTGTGTGGCACGTAATCTGGCTCTTCCTCGGGTTGGCTAGCATCCACATCCATTGGCTGTGACCCGGATAAATAAATCTCGTTAGCCACTTCACTGCCCTGCCCGGATTCATACCCCCCCCCTCTGGTTGTCCGGTATTCTCCTCCTTCGCCACAGGTTGCACTAGGGCATATGGGTGGATTTTTCGGTCCCTGCAACGCCTTAACAGGGTCAACCACTTCTGGCTCCTATCTATCAGCATCAACTCCCACTTCACATTTTTACACGATTTGGTCCACAAAGCTTGAATACTGACAGAACATACCCCAGGATCCAGCCCAAAACTAATTGTCAACCAGTACTTCAACTGTCTAATGTCCAGTCTGTCCAGGTCTGGAAGTGTCATGACACATTTTTTATACTCGCTAAGATCAACCCCGAACTCATTATATCGAACATTGCCAGGGCCATAGTAAACAGTCAAATTTACTGATTCAGACATTTTAACCTGTCAGACACTTCCATCTCATTAATCACAACGAACAAAATTATTACCCGCTACACTAACCGACCGCTAAAATGACAACACAAACCAATTAACACTACAAAAAAATGTGACGCGTGATTATACCTTCGACGCGTGTGCCCACCTCACGGAGAACTTGCACCAACGAGCAACACCAACGCCACCCCCTCGGCGGCCACCTCCTCTTGCCCAGCCAAACCACCTCCTCCTCCTCAACCAACCATGGTTTCTCCTCCTCACACCACCATGACTACAACTCACTTGTACACACAAATAGCTATCCCATTGGAAAAAAATTACCGTAGGCTGGTGGAGATGGCTACGATCTACCGTTTCTGTGGTTTGGATTTGAAAATGGCTGGAGAAATGAAGAGATCGGTGAGGGGGCGCGATTTCTGGTTGGAAACGAGAGAGAGAGAGAGAGAGCTAGAACAGAGAAAGAACAGAGGGGAGGAAGAAGAAAGGCTCGGGCGGCCTTATCCAGACTTTTCGGCCAACGGTAGGCCGAAGAGGTCTTCGGTCGCGGCCAGACCGAAGACAGCTCTTCGGTCGACAGCGCGCCGACGGCCCACTCTTCGGCCCACCTGCCGCTCTCTTCGGCCCACAGGAAGCCGAAATGGCCTCTTCGGTTTTTGCCACGCCGAAAAGTCCCTCTTCGGCCTACGGCAGACCGACGGGGTGCTATTTTTGATATATACATGTTAGGACTGCTAGTTTTCGAATTTGCTCCAAATACAGTGCCAGTTTTGAAAAAAAATCGTGATGCTTTGCAATGTCACCAATTTTTCTGAAACAAAGCTTTTGTTGCAATAATCATTGATGTGTTTCTGAAACAAAGCTCTTGTTTGAATAGTCACCGTTATTTCTGAAACAATACTCTTGTTGCAAAGACGGATCGTACGCTGAGCAACCTAGATCGGACGGCTCGCGAGGCGGCGCTTTTAAAAAGATCCGCCGGCCGACGCGTAGCACGCCCCTAATGTTATCTGGCGAACGTCAGTTGGGAGGAGGATGACAAGCGAACGATTTTTTTTGGCAAGTTTAGTTGGTAAGAGACGGCAAATGCTGCAGTTTTTTGCCGCAAAACTTCTCTTCTTCCCAAAAGATGCCTATCCCATACAACTAAACTTGCCATCTAAAACGTTTGCAAATGATAACCCCTCCAACGAACGTTCGCCAGCTATTGGGGTCTAAAAGATGATGTGTCCAGATCTAGGAATAGCTTGGTAGACTTGCTCGTTATATCGTCATAAGGCTGTACAGTAATTCCAGCCCTATAAGTTATATGGACGATGATACACAGCGCGCGCGCGATGCGACCGGATCTCACGGCCGGCCAGTTTTGGAAAGTGTACACGTGCGATCCCCCCATGTGCTAAAAAGAGAAAGGTTGACCACCCCTTGCGTTGCCACGTCCCCCCCCCCCAAAGAAACGAAAAAGGAAAAGAAAGCAGTGATCCCTCCCCCTCACGCGCGTGACCTCCCCCCACCCACCACCAGAAAACCCTACGCCACCGAGCGCAGATCCCCCGCGAGTCTCTTCTTCCTCCCTCAGCAGCCATGTCCTAGCAGGGGAGCTCCTTCCGCAGCAAAAAATCACAAAAAAAGAAGTGAAAAAATCAGGCAAAAATTCCAGAAGAACGCAATTTTGTCTGCAACTCTTTGTTGCGGGTCAGGTAATACTCTGGAGAAACTTCAGTAAAGAATTTGCCAGAACTTGGCAAATTTCTCCTCGTGAAAACACTAAGGTAAAGGGCCCTCCCTAATTTTTGGGCATGAATCAGTTCTAAGTAGTTCTAGAGTAGTGTAACTCCCCCTCTGTCACGTCCCCAAGCATCACTTCCCCCGATTTGCTGGTGAGAATCCGAGGTTGTGGTTGGATCAGGCACTGACCTATTTCAACATGTATCGTGTGCCTGAACATCACTGGGTCTCGACAGCAACATTATATCTAGAAGGGCATGCGGCATTGTGGTGGCAGGCGTTCAAGCAGCGTCGTCGTTTGTGGCCCTGGGATGATTTTGCAACAGAGATTGCACTGGAGTTTGGCCAAGGGGAGTATGAATCACACATGACCAGAATTTTGCAACTCAAACAGCAGGGTACAGTTACTGAATACAAGACTGAGTTTGAGTCCGCAATGTATAACTTGATCGCACTGGACCCTTCCTTGAACTCGAAATTCTTCATTTCTCAGTTCGTGTTGGGTCTCAAGGATGACATTCGAGCAGCAGTGCGCTTGCAGTCTCCCACCAGTGTAACTCGTGCTGTCTGTTTGGCAAAAATCCAGGAAGAGGAGCTCGATCTGCAACGTCCTAGACAGCGGTTCCAAAGACATACACCAATACAGAACGTTCCTGCTGTAATCCAACCTGTTCAGCAAGCAGGCAAGAAAACAACAGATGATTTTGGTCGTGAGAGGCAGCTACGAGATTTCAGAAAAGCTAATGGTCTATGCTTTAGGTGTGGAGATAAGTACAGCAAGGAACATCAGTGTAAGAAGCCTATGCAGCTACTTACTATACAAGTTGGTGAGCATGGTGAAATTTTAACTGAAGATGCAGTGCAAGCTTTGGAATTACTAACTGAACCCACCACATCTGAGTGCTGTCAGATTTCAGCCCATGCTATTTCAGGAGCCGACAATACAGAAACCATTCGCATAAGAGCATTGGTGGGCAACCAAGTCATGTTAGCACTCGTGGACTCGGGCAGTAGTCATAGTTTCGTGGATGAAAATTTTGCCAAGCGTGCTTCGTTGGATTTGGTTGCTGTTCCAGCAGTGAAAGTTACAGTTGCAAATGGTCAAGCTATGGAATCCAAGTTTCAAACCCCTAATCTGACTTGGTGGGCACAGGGTCACACTTTTGTGACACCAATGAGAGTGCTACAACTGGGAGCCTATGATGTGGTGCTGGGAATGGACTGGCTTAAGTGTCACAGTCCGATGACTTGCGATTGGGAGGGCAAATCATTACAGTTTGCACATGGTGATACTATCATTTCCCTTCAAGGTGTTCAGCCTGTTTCTACTATGCAATTGCAAGCTATGTCAGTAGAGCAATTGGACAAAGCTCTGCATGGCAATGATATTAGGGCTATGGCCGTGGTTGATCCTTCTTCAGGTGATGTTGTTTCTACGCCTGGCTCCTATCCAGAAGATCTTACTGCAGTTTTAACAGACTTCCAGGATGTGTTTGAAACTCCAACTGGCCTGCCTCCACATAGAGTGTATGATCATGCAATCACCTTGGAAGTGGGTCATAACCCTCCTAACTCTCGCCCTTATCGATACTCGCCACAACAAAAGGACGAGATTGAACGACAAGTGGCAGAGATGATCAAGGCAGGGATTGTGAAACCTAGTATGAGCCCGTATGCATCGCCCGTACTTCTGGTTAAGAAAAAAGACGGCAGCTGGCGTTTCTGCGTGGATTACCGCAAACTCAACGCCATCACTGTGAAGAACAAATTCCCTCTGCCTATGGTCGACAAATTACTCGATGAGCTGGCAGGATCAAAAAAATTCTCCAAGCTGGACCTCAGGGCAGGTTATCACCAAATCCGTATGCATGAACCGGATGAGGAGAAGACTGCATTCAAGACACATTCAGGACACTTTCAATTTCGTGTTATGCCATTTGGGGTGACCAATGGACCACCAACATTTCAATGCTTAATGAATAGCATTTTTGCTCCAGCTAATCGCAAGTATGTCATCATATTTCTGGACGACATTCTAGTTTTCAGCACCACTTGGGAGGAACATCTGGAGCATCTCCGCTCGGTACTGCAGACCTTGCGCGAGCATCAGTTGTTTGTGAAGCTTTCCAAATGCTCTTTCGCTCAGACTGAAATCCAATATTTGGGTCATGTGATTTCTTCCGAAGGTGTGGCTACAGATCCAGAGAAGACTATGGCGATGGAACACTGGCCTCAACCTACCAACGCTACTGAATTGCGTGGGTTCCTTGGGTTGACCGGGTACTACCGCAAGTTTGTCCGAAATTATGCTAGTATGGCCAAGCCTTTGACTCAATTGCTGACCAAGAAAGGTTTTGTTTGGACAGAGCAAGCAACTGTAGCCTTTCAGACATTGAAAACAGCTATGACTAGTACTCCTGTATTGGCTCTACCGGATTTCAGTCAACCTTTTGCAGTCGAAACTGATGCTTCTGCTACAGGAATTGGAGCCATACTCTCACAGAATAACCATCCTATTGCTTATCTGAGCAGGGCTTTGGGTGTGGCCAATCAAAAGTTGTCTGTCTATGAGAAAGAATTCTTGGCTGTCATTATGGCCATTGATAAGTGGCGCCCTTACCTTCAGAGGGGTCCCTTCACTATCATTACAGACCACCGAAGCCTCTGTCATTTACAGGATCAATAACTCATTACTGATCTTCAGCGCAAGGCCATGGCTAAGATGGTGGGCCTTCAATTTCAGTTTAAATACCGCAAAGGCTCGGAGAACAATGTCGCAGATGCATTATCTCGTGTGGGTCATTTGTACACAATCACAGCAGTCTCGACTTGCCAACCAATGTGGATGCAGGAGGTTATGAATTCCTATCAAACTGATCAATCAGCTCTGGACCGATTGGCTCGTCTGGCAATTCATAGTCCGGATGAACACGGTTATTCACTTGATCAAGGACTGATTAAATATCAAGGACGTCTGTGGATTGGTAATAATTCTGCGCTGCAAACAAAACTAATCAGTGCTTTGCATTCAAGCGCTGTCGGGGGTCATTCAGGCGTCAGGGCCACTTATTACCGTGTGTCCAAATTATTCCAATGGTCTGGCATGAAACAACAAGTTGATGACTGGGTGAAGCAGTGTCAAGTTTGTCAGCAAGCAAAACATGAGCGCACACATCCAGGTGGGTTGCTGCAGCCTTTACCAGTGCCTACGCGCCCTTGGAAGGACATTACCATGGATTTCATAGATGGGCTTCCGAAATCAGAAGGATTTGAGGTAATCCTAGTTGTGGTCGATCGACTCACTAAATACGCTCACTTCTTTCCTCTGAAACACCCCTATACAGCTCAGTCCGTAGCCACAGTTTTCATTGATAATGTGGTTCGCCTTCATGGAGTTCCAGCATCGATTGTTTCCGACCGAGATAAGGTGTTTACCAGTTTTTTTTGGAGGAAGCTCTTCAAGGAGATAGGCACCAAGTTATGCTACTCTACGGCCTATCATCCTCAAACGGACGGGCAATCAGAGCGTGTTAACCAGTGCTTAGAACAGTATCTACGTTGTGCCGTTCATGACAGCCCGGCAAGGTGGAAACATTGGTTACCAATGGCAGAGTTTTGGTACAATTCCTCTTACCACACATCACTTGGCAACACTCCTTTTAAGGCATTATATGGCATTGATCCTAATTTTGGTACTATGCCGATTGACACTGGAGAATTACCTACTTCCCTAGCAGAGCTAGCAGCAGATCGTGAAGATTTTTTGGCTCTGTTACATGACCATCTCCTGCGTGCTCAGCAGAGAATCAAGTCACAGGCTGATAAGCATCGTACGGATAGGGAATTTGCTGTTGGTGAGGAAGTTCTGCTCAAACTCCAACCATATGCACAATCTTCGCTGGTCAACCGCCCCTGCCACAAGTTCGCATTGAAGTTCTTTGGTCCATTTCGTGTCACTGAAAGAATTGATGCTGCTGCTTATCGTTTGGATCTTCCGGCTGCCAGCCTCATACATCCTGTCTTTCATGTTTCCCAATTGAAGCCATTTACTGCAAACTACTCTCCAGTGTTTGCAGACTTGCCTGAGCCACCAGATTTGTCTGTTGTTACATTGCAGCCCGAAGCGATTCTCGAACGACGAATGGTAAAGAAAGGTAACTCAGCAATCCCTCAGATCAAGGTTCAATGGCACGGCATTGCTGCAGATCATGCAACCTGGGAAGATTATTATGTTCTTCGGGCTCGTTTTCCGGCGGCTTCAATCTGGGAGGAGCCTGCATCTCAAGGGGGGGGAAGTGTCACGTCCCCACCACTGTTGGTGTCGACGAACGACAGACAGGTGGACCCAGGGTCCACCGGTCAGGCTAGCACCGTGCACGTGTGACTGAGTGGGCCTGGTTAGGTGTGTGTGTGGCGTTGTGTGTGTGTGGCGTTGTGTGTGTGTGGACTACTTAGTCCCAGGTTGTACACAGAACTGGGTATGAAATGAGAATAGAAAGGAACGTCTGAATCTCTCTCTCGTTCTCTGAACTCCCTGTTCTCTATTCCCCGTCCCTCTTCTCCTATCAATCTGCCATGAATCTGTGAGATCTCTTCCAGGGGCCTCACACCCTCTGTACTTCCCTGTGCGATATACTAGCTGCAAAAGGGCTGCAAAAATGGCTCCTGTACCACGTGTTGCGAAACTTGACTTGAATGTTGCACAAAATCTGCCCCTCCTGTTCTTGCCTCCCCTCTCCCCCTGTAGAACTGGATGACAGAGAAGATGCTGGCTCTTGAAATTGTATGTTGCCTATTGTCTTGCACTTGACTTCTGCAACAAAACAAAAAGAGAGAGCATAGTTATTTGGTTGTATGAAATCTGTTAATAATCTGTGTATAATAAACTGGACAAACTTGCCGACCGCTGTAGCACAATTTTGCCTATAAAAACTGCAAGTTGTAGAAAAGATAACTTGCCTAAAATCTAGTGCTATAAAAACTTTGCCTGCTGTGGTCACATGTTTACATCACAGTTTTACAGTGTTGTTGCCTACTATGTAAATAAAATGCTGGATTAAAAGCCAACAGAATGCTGAACTCAAAATGTAGAAGTTTAGAAAAAATGCAGTATTTTGGCTGCTTTGCCTGCCACACCCCCTCAATAAGATGCCTACAAGAACAAAATGGTAAAGAGTGTTGCCTACTTTGGTCATCGTCGAGTAGTAAGAAAAAAACATGTTGCCTGATCATACATAGTTTCAAGTGTGTAAGGACATGCTGGTGGGGACAAAAAAAGATGAAAAGATGTTGCCTATTTTGAGTCCATAAAAAATGATACATCTGAGTTGCCAAAATACCAGTTTATGCATAGCACATCAAGGGAAAGGAAAAAGAAGAAAAGAAATGAGAAGATGATCTGAATGTTTGTAGTTTTTGAAGACACCATGTTATGTGTTGTTCTCTGATTTTAAAAACCAGTTTGTAATAATGTTCGTACAATGTTTATGCATGGGGGCAAAACATAATGCCTTTTAAAGTGGAGAATGAAAATGTTGCTTGTGTTCACTGTAAGCATTCAGAAAAAAGGAAGAACAAATGTTTGTGTGGTTGAGACTGATAATTTACCTTTATGTTCAGCGTCCTTGCCCAATCGACGTTGTTATGGTCACTCTTTACCATTTTTGCCGTTAGTAGCTTCCTTATGTTCAGTATGTCTTTTGGCCCATACTCCAAGACAAGCCTGCCGTCCCAATTATCAGTGTTGTACAACATATATATGCTGCAATCTACCCTGTTTGGACGCATGAGGAAAAAAAAGATGCACATGAGAAAACAGGGGTTTTTGGAGGGGAAAAATGATAAAAATGTTAGTTGCTAGAAGGCTGCTGTATATGAAAATACTGAAGATGAAAGTTATTGTGCCCCCAAAAAAGATGGTGAGTGTGCTAGGCAATTTGGACTATATTGAGAGTATGCGTTTAGTCACTAGGCGATTTGGTGTTGCTGAACATTAAATGTTAGGCGATTTATTGTTCATTATTTAGCGATAATTTGTAGTCCAATTGGGTTAGTGTGCCGCGCCTTTCAATAGCTTAAGCGAGGCGATTCACTGCTGATTTTAGGCAACTTGATGGACGGCACGAGGTGACTTAGTATATCTGGGATGAATGTGTTGGCTTAGTAAAATGGAGCATAGGCGACTTGGGGGTGGGTGGATTAGGCGATTAAGTGTGCAAGGTTAGCGACTTGGTGTATAGATTAGGCGATTAATTGTATGTTCTTTTTTTGGGCGACTCAATGAAAAATGGTAGGCGATTAAGCACGTAGGGTTTGTCTCTCCCCCCCCCCCCCCCCCCCCCCTCTCCCCCCGGGCAAGCAACTAAGTCCGCTGGTTTTGGGAGACTAGATGGGACCAGTGAGTTGAGTTAGCGTATGGAGGGTGGGCGATTTCGAGCGTGCTGGAGTAGACGACTAAGTTTCATGGGTTTCAGCGACTTGGTGTATAGATTAGGCGATTTAATTGTATGCTTTTTTTTGGGCGACTCAATGAAAAATGGTAGGCGACTAAGCACGTAGGAGTTGTCCTTCCCGGGCAACTAAGTCCGCTGGTTTTGGGCCTAGTGAGGTGAGTTAGTATATGGAGGGTGGGCTACTTCGAGTGTGGTGGAGTAGGCGACTAAGTTCATGGGTTTCAGCAACTTGGTGTATAGATTAGGCGATTTAATTGTATGCTTTTTTGGGGGGCGACTCGATGAAAAATGGTAGACGATTAAGCACGTAGGGGTTGTCCTTCTCGGGCAACTAAGTCCGCTGGTTTTGGGCCTAGTGAGGTGAGTTAGTATATGGAGGGTGGGCGACTTCGAGTGTGGTGGAGTAGGCGACTAAATTCATGGGTTTCAGCGACTTGGTGTATAGATTAGGCGATTTAATTATATGCTTTTTTGGGGGCGACTCGATGAAAAATGGTAGGCGATTAAGCACGTAGGGGTTGTCCTTCCTGGGCAACTAAGTCCGCTGGTTTTGGGCCTAGCGAGGTGAGTTAGTATATGGAGGGTGGGCGACTTCAAGTGTGGTGGAGTAGGCGACTAAGTTCATGGGTTTCAGCGACTTGGTGTATAGATTGGGTGATTTAATTGTATGCTTTTTTTGGGGCAACTCGATGAAAAATGGTAGGTGATTAAGCACGTAGGGGGTTGTCCTTCCCGGGTAACTAAGTCCACTGGTTTTGGGTGACTAGATGGGACTAGTGAGGTGAGTTAGTATATGGAGTGTGTGTGTGTGTGTGTGGCGGGGGGGGGGGGGGGGGGGGGGGGGGGGCACGTACCTCGGAGTCCTCCATCTTAAACTACCGGCACACAGATACTGGAAAAGATGCCATTGCCCACTTTTCACTTTTGTTTCCCCTGTGTTTTCAGCGACAAAAAACTGTTCCCGCTGCAAAAAGACAAAGCGTGTGAGCAGAGATATGAGCTGGTCAATAACCTATAAAAACACTGTAAGGGGCTCATGTGGGAGGAGAACAATGCTCCAAACTACTGGTTCGAGAAAAAAAAATGTACACAGTGCTACATCTGTAGACAAACTTGCCTGCTCAAAAAGATTTAATTGACAGTAATATATATAATATATACATACCAGGAGGCCAAACGTATATTAAGCTGTAAACAACCCGTAGCCAAACATTTATAACAACATTCAAATTGTTGTGAGAACTAAATGACAAGAAGCAGATCTTATCAAGTATTTAGTCCATCTGTAAAAAAAGGCCACAGAAGCTTGCTTGATAAAAAGAGCACGACGACTAAAGGTGGGCAAAAGAGCAAAAGGGTAAATGTATTACCAGTACAGCTACAGAATTACGACTTGCCAAAAGAGCATGACAACAAAACAGAATGATGACTACGAATGGTCGCACAAATAATATTAAAACCATCAACACGGATGACTGATTATTACAGAAAAATGCAAGTAGCAGTCTTAACCAATTCTGTAATTTTGTGTCATTATCCATAGTACATTATGCGACGGAGAGAATACAGTGAACTGGTGTATCATAAAAGAGAGATGAATCAAGCTAGACACTAGTATTAAACTTCAGAATCAGCCGTCTGGACGACGAGCATAAGCAACTCCCCTGTTGTTGGCTTCTTTGTTAAAAAGTATCAGTGAAAATCTCCCAAAAAGAGTAGACTAGGGTGGTTGGGATGTGTGCTGGCTGCTCTCTCCAGGGCTTCAACATCACCAAGGACCTTAATGCATTTGACACTAATGAGGCAGGAAAAAAACTTGCCTATAATCACTACAGATTTGTTTGCAAACTTGGGCCCCCCCCCCCCCCAAAACTTGCCTGTAAATTGCTATAGATTTGCACGCAAAATCTATAAAAAAATTGGCCACTGTAAAGTCAAACATTGGCCACCTATTGGTGGAAAAAAATATCTAAAACGTACAAACACCTGCTCTGAATGCTAAAACATGCTGTGAGAAAACGTTCAGAAACGGTCCTGATCGATGGGATAATCGATTGATTTGCTTGCGATGCACTACACAATCGCGCGAGAAATCCTCTCTGCTTGGTACTGTGCGCTATCAAATTTGATTTGGGATTTTGCGCACGGGGCTTCAGCCGGGGACATCGATTCCCCCCCACCCCCACCCCCACCCCCCCGCACGAGCCCCTTACTCCTCTGCCGGCATCCCCGCCATCCCGTCCCCCCGCTCGTCGACGTAGATGACGCCGCCGTCGGCAGAACAGCCCCCCGCCTCCCCTAGTTCACGAATCGTGAAAATGGAGAAGGAGTAGGGCGCGTGACTTACCTACTCTCTCCCGACGGGGCGAAGCAGCCCGCTGCACCCTCGATCTTTGCGTCGCCGATTTGGTCCGCCTGTACCTTCTCCCTCCCCTTCACTCGTCGCGCGGCCTCCTCGCGCTCGAACTGGTGGTGCTCCGCCTCCGCGTGGAGCGGTGTCTTCGAGCTCGTCACCTGTACGCGCTCCCCCTTGATTCGTCGCCGCCGTTTGTGCTCTTGCCGGCCGCGGTCGCCGACGACCTAGGGATTTCTCTCCCCTGCGTTGAGGAGGTGGGTGTGAGGAGAAGAGGGGGAAATGCCAGAGGACATGTGCGTTCCCAAATTTTGGAACGTAAAAAAAGGACAAAAATGCCACCGCTCTCTCTCCCTCCCGTGTCGGATCTATCCATCACGTGGCAGGATCGTGTCGCATGACGGACGGCTGGCGTTCGGCCGCTCGCGCACGCTGGATCGCGCGTACTCGTTAGAGACAGGTGCTCGAACTTTGCCCCTCTTGCGTCTGGAACGTTTACGAAAATACCCCTCCGATACCCTTTCTGTCCGGTCAAAGGCAATTGGCCGTGTTCGGGACCTTTTTTGGACATGTTTGCCTTTCCTTCTTACATGTGGCGCCTACTCGAATAGGTACCAAATCCGTAGTCTCGTTTCCACATCACATTTCGTCTCTCCTCTCCCCTCTCCTGACAAGAACCATAAACCTAGTTTTTTGATTTCGTCCGACGCCGGCGACTAACGAGGGGGAGCAAGGGGATTGAGATGAGGAGGGACTGGATCTGATTCCATGGCTTGTCTTCACCGCGTTCCGGTGGTAGAGGAGGTGGCGACCACACGGGATGGTTGTTGTTCGTGGCAGCGACGGCGGCAGAGCGGAGAGCTCACAGACCACGGTGACGACGACAAGTGAGAGTCCAGTGGGGTAAATCTCTCATCATAGTCACCCATAGCTTACATGCACGCTTGTTGAGGTCCATTTTCTCATTACTGCAATCGTAGTGCTCACGTTTTCATGCAATTTGCTTTTTTTGCCTAATATTGTCGTAGGATGGACCAACTAGAGCCTTTTATCTTTTTTAGGCAGTGTTGGTACTAAAGGAGCCGACAGAGGGTTCACTTTCCCTCTTGTGGTTGATTGCACTTCAACATTTATCAAGTTTAGAAGTGTTATCTCAGATAAATACCCATGGGGCTTCTATGATGCTATTGAATTTAGATACTGGGACATGGTAAACACCGCTTGGGTGCCAGTGCAGTGTGATGATGAGCTAGCTATTATGTTTGGAACACATGCTGAAAGTAAGTTAGTGGAGTTGAAAATTAATGTTATACAAAGAAGTAGAGGAGAGGCTGAGAGGAGAGCAAGTAGTTCACAAGCTAACGTGTTCTCAAGTTAGGTGCAGTCAGACCAGAAGCAGAGGCAAAAATGCAGGTGGCAGAGGAAATTTAGGAGCTAGTTCAGTACAGGACCAAAAGCCAGTGCAGCAGGTCCTAGTAGTAGCAGACCAGCAGATACTGCTCCCATCATAGAAGAGGAACAACTTGATAATGCTCCCACAGACGATGAGGATGAATTGCTACACCTTGAGTTTGTAAGCTGCCTAAGGGCAAAGAGGCTGCTGAGGATGAAAATTACATTTTTCCTCCATAATTTGATGAGACGGATTCAGATGAGAGAGAGGAGGACAATGACATGGGTTACTTGACACAGAAAATGAGGGAAGGCCTGATGTGCAGTATAATAGGGATGATTCTTCTCTGGTAGAAGGAACTATATTCACTGATGTCATAGAGTGTAGAAATGCATTAGCCAACTTCTCAATCAAGACTCAAAGTGAATTTAAAATTGACAAGAGTGAGCCTGGTAGACTGACAGTTCACTGTGCATATAGAAGGTGTAAGTGGAGGATGCATGCCTCCTTAATGAGAAATAGCAAACCTTTCCAAGTACTAACCAATAGGAAATGACAGTGATTGCAGCACACTAACATGTCTATAATTTTTCTGCTCCCATCTTCTTTCCTGATTTGGCTCCGAATTGTAATTGTAGGTCAAAGTGAACAAATATCCTCACACATGCCCTAGTGTGACCATAAGACAAAGGCTGAGGTCAGCAAAGTGCAGATGTAGTTAAGAATTAGGTGAGAGAGAATTCAAACATATCTGTGAGACAATTGCAAACTTACTTGGAGAAGAAGTATGGGGTGCAACCAAGGTTTGAAAAGGCGGTAGGCATAAGCGAGGCGGTTGGCCTTCGCCTGGTGCCTAGGCGGTGCTTAAGCGCCATAGGCTCGGCCTAGGCGGTAATATAGTTTTTACTATTAGGGTGTATATGTGGTATTATATGTGTGTCGACATTAATTTAGGGCAAATAAATAATTTAACTACCAGCTATTGCCATTGGAATATGGCTTGTTTGGCATATTAGTGCAATATGGCATGATTTCTCGCTCGGGTAGAAAATTTCTTGCTTGTCCTTCCTAGACTTCTACTTATGCCCTAGGTGAGGCATTTATCCATCGCCTAGCGCCTAAGCGTGCCTAAGCGCCTCCTAGGCACTGCCTTCTCCAACAAAGGATGCAACTGCCGCAAACAGGGGCTCTAGACCATCCGCAAGTAATGCCTACGTCCACAACGCACTACACACAACGAGTACATGTGGGAATCAAACCTGATCGCCATATGAACCCTACCTACGGCACAAAACACGGAAGAGATGTAACTAGAGAAAGGAGAGACGGAAGAAGGACTAACCATATGTCGGCGCTGCTTCTCCTCGTAGTCGACAACGTGGGTCGCCCATCTCCTCCGACGACGGCCGCCGTGCCGCCACCGCCTAGAAGAATCAGGGGAGACAGAGGAAGGTGACTCAGCCGTCACGCAGGCACTGTTTTGCGTAATTTGTAAAAAGGGTAGGGGGTTTTCTGCCAAAATAGCACGCGCGTGGCGCGCCTGGCGGCATCAGACGCGGATGGTGGACCAGGTATACCACGCTATCACCTCGTACGAATCCATACGGGATTTTTGACTGTAACTGCACGCGTCCGCAAGTTATATGACTAGATCCACGTATTTTGCAACTTTTAGCACTAAAGTGGACATCAAATGCAAGTTTTGTGACTACCAGTGATATTACCTCAGACATTAATATATTGGTCATATTTGATTGAGAGGGACGGTGAATAGATACAAAAAGGTAATCTTGGAATCGATCAAACCAACAGACGGGAAACATGACCGGTGGAGGTTCGTTTCCCTGCGTCGCCAGATTGTGCCTGGTAGAGTTTGTCCAAGAGAGCGTTTGTTGCCGTGGTTTATTCATCAGTTGGATGTGCCGGGTTGGATCGTGCCGTCCGTTTTCCTGTTCTCGACTTGCTTGTTTCTTGCCAGGCTCTTGTCCCAGTGAACTTCTGATTGATCCGTAAGGTTGCCATCGGGTGTATCTTTTCGGCCAATCTGATTCTTCCCCATTATAAACGGCGATGCACACTCCCATTTGACTATGTACGGTTAATTGTGTTTGATGTATCATTTTCTTTAGTTCTGGGTGCTACTAGATCTTTCAGTGTCCTTTTTTCTATGCTCGGGCTTTGGATGCCGACTGGCAAGGAGTACGCAGCGTAGTACTGTACGCTCGACTATTTTTAGGTATATGGCCCTGTTGGGTGGCCGACTCTGATGGCCGAGCAGTCAATTTTTCCTGTGTTGCGTGTACTCGGATGGCTGGTTGCGATGGCTCGGGCCATTTGCCGTGGTTGGTGCCTTGGTCCCCTTGCTTTGTACATAGACCTGGGCATGGGCAGCCCGGCCCGGCAGGCCCGGCCTGAAGCCCGGCGTCCGGGCCGGGCTTGGGCCTTGCTTTGTACAACCAAAATCAAGCACAAACGAACACAAGATCGGCGGAGCGGGCACCAGAACCCACCGCTGCCCGCGCGGAGCAGCGGCCGGAGGTGGAGGAGGCCGTCGGGCGGGCGGAGCAGATTGGGAAGGCCTCGCAGATTCGCGTGCGGGGCGGGAAGGGCCGGCGCCGGCGTCGGCGCTGCGGCGACGGGCAACAGGAGGCGTCGCACCGGACCCGGAGCTGCCGCCCGTATCGACCCGCGAGCGCTCGAGCACGATACGGAGCGCCAGCTCCTCCTCGTCGCCGGAGCTGCCGTCGGAATGGCTGCCGGTGCTGGACATGGTTGTCGGTGCTAGGGATTGGACGGATTGGGGAAAGGGGAGCGTCGGGGAGCGGAGTGGAGCGGAGTGAAGTGAGCTAGGATTTGCTCCGGAGGGAGATTTTGTGGGGTCGGGGTGGGCCAGCGGTGGGCCGGGCTGACGTGGCGGACGCGCCCGGGCGCACCCGGGCAGCCTCATATCCGCCCTAGATTTGGGCTGGATATGAGGGGTGCCGGTCAGTCCGAGCGTTTGAGGCCCGTATGAGGCGCCGGCTGGGTCGATTTTTTGTGACCGCTCAGTGACCAGTCAGCCCGCCCGGGCGTTTGAGACGGATTTGGGGCGCCCTGCTGTAGATGCTCTAAGTGGCACAAGGCGATTTCTTCGTCTAATCCCTATTGTACTTTTATCTAAAATGTCTATTCTTTTATTATCTTAGGGTTTGTTTGACGTGTTGATTTTTTCTTATAATTACTTGAAGGTCTGGGCAGGTAATTTAATCTCCTGGTCTACACAATCTAGATGAGGCCTCGAATCGCATCCCATCACAATGTCAAGTAAGCTAACAAGAAAATATTTGTAGGCTTTTTTACTGTACTTTATCTATATGTTAGTACTACTAGCAAACGTGCCCGTGCGTTGCAATGGGGAGTAAAAAATTTTATCTAAGCCGCTATCATTTCAACTCAATTTTGATTCTGACTCGTCATATTGATGGCAAGCACCTACAACCACACTCAGGCAACACCTTTGTGGTGCCGTTTGACACTAAGGAGACCGCGTCTATAAATTAAGTTTATTCAAAAAAGCCTACATGTATCACCATCGCATGCAATGGATGGAACACAAATTAAGATTGTATTTATCGGTTCCACTATGAACGTACATGACTATCACACGAATAGTTCGGATATTTTCAAAATAAACATTCATGTACTTCTGATGTTCATGAATTTGAAAAGTGTATGTACACCCTATAAAAATTGTTTGTGTATTCACTACAAAAAAAATGTAGTCCGATGGTAAGTACACGCGTGGATTTTGCAAAGAAAAGGTACGTACGTAAGGTCTTATCTCATGAAACATGTACAAAGAGAGAATCTAGTGCAAGTACAACATGCCCAAGGATTATAATCTTTCAATTTTACATGTTGCAATACGGATCCGCGTCGGTACGAAATAAAGACGGGCCATGCGTCATTGATTAACATTGCATCCTAAATAGCATTTTCAAAATATTTGACATGTAAGATAACATCATATTCAAATTCTACATATTTTTGTAATCAAATTCCATATATAACATGTTAAAATCGGAGTTACGGTTTAAAAGATATGGTTATTTGAAAGAAAAAAATTTATTTTTAATAGACTACGAGTGATTACCGTAGATATCAGGGGCGTTTATGTAAAACTGCAAAAAACGATTCGCTGTGACTTAAATCTGGACCGCGGGTTAATTAGCGTAAAATCCAGGGGGTTTATGTAAACTGCAAAAAAACAATTTGTTTTGACTTAACGATGTACCGCGGGTTAATTATCAAAAAAGACAGGGGGTTTTCTGCAAAAAGACGCGACGGACGACCAGAAGCAATCACTGCTTTATTATTAGGTAGAGATTTTTGTGTGGGTACGTTGTTATTTGCTAATTTGAAACTGCAGGTAGTAGCAATATAATGGAGCGTTTTCTGAATTTGGAAAGAAAAATAGAAAGTACTCTTGTAATCGGAGCTTATTTTATTATGATACATTGGCAAATATGATTTCTTATTTATGTGAGGTTACTAGAAAAATATTATAGACATGTAACTTAGTAAGAGCTACACATTTTTAGCCATATATTATTCCTACTTTAGTTTTGAGGGGATACACAAATGCTACTTGTTCATGCTGACCCCGGCAACCTTTTATCCTGGCTTCGCCCCTGATCAACATACACATGCCTGTGTTGCCGGATCCAACACAAGGCAAAGCCGGATAGGTTTAGTGGCCAGTCGGCGACAACAACCAGGATGAACCAAGCATAAATGCGTCATCGCAAACAAATCAGCAGACTACGTTCGCAACGGCATCTTCCCCTCCAACCATCAAGACACCATGGGTGGCCGCCACACCGCGCCTGCAACTAACGACCAGCCACCACCAAACAAAAATGCCTATCGAGGGTGTAAGTATTTTTGGCATCAGCTACCATTATCTTGTGTAACTAATAGAGTGGTGGCGGCTTGTTTTAATTATATCCCCTCACCATTAAAACTCTGTGCACCACATTAGTAAAATAACAATAATCAAGGCATGTCAGATTTCATCTTTGTCTCGTCGGTATTGATGACTTCACAAAGTTGGTGTTGAAATTCCGGGAAGACGTCCCAAAGCACCCCATCCGTCTAGACCATCGTATTAGGGTATCTAATGCACCCGAACACAATGGCTGACCAGCAAACCAACCGTCTGTACCGTGCGCGCAAGCCCCCGGCTACGCGCCAGGTCCATTACAGTCGTCCTCTGAGAGGGATATCCAAGTGATATCCATGAATGCCGGATCCCACGACCATCGCATGGTTGTGCCCGACACAACTGGACACATAGCCGACCAGCAAACCAAATATGCGTGCATCGCCCAATATAGATAATGGGTCCCGGCAAAGAGCAGATGACGGCTATGGGAGCGGTTTTTGGACGCTGCCCGGACCTTGAGACCCTTGCGGCTATAAGGTTCACTTGTTGTGTTGCCCGGCGTTGGACCGACGCGGCTGACCGGATGGCGTGTTCTGCCATCTCTGTACGTTGGGGTTTTCTTTTAACCCGGCTAGAGCATGGAAGAATACAATGTATAGTCAATTCACCCTTTCATGATGATTTATTGAAGGAGCTTCTGTTATACATGCCCCTCATAGCTAGCTTAACTTCTGGTTGTAGTTGGTCTTTGCGCAGTTGTAGATAGTTGGGAAAAAAATCCATCACAAACAGAGTCTCATGTCATAAAAAACAAACCGCCAAAGAAAGCTATGTCTCTAATCCACTAAGTAAAGGCCTCAATTCCTGCTTTCACTTATTATGAGAGAGGGACCTCATCTCTCCCTCTCCATGTCTCTAATCCACTAAAATTGCAAGAAACTATCTACACTATGTAGTGGACTACTTTGTGTTCATGATTGTTTCTCTTATGACAAGAGAGTTAGATACGTGCAGATGCGACACCGAATGGCAACCTTACGGAACGACAAGCCCTCCACCCGGCCAAGAGGCAAGTAGGAAGGAAGCAAACCCAAAGTAGATAAATGGCCGTCCAAACCGTGACACCAGCCACTAACGTGACCCACGAGCCACACGACAACCTTATACCGAACGGCCAAGGAAGTACAGGATAGCAAACTGAGATGACCAGACAAACCGGCCAGGGGTAGCGGCATCCAAAACCAGAGTGAATCCGGGTGGATGGCTCCTCTCTGACCGAGAAGCCGATCTGTCACGTGGCTACGAAACCACAGTGTTAGGCTCCAAGGCCATCTTCAGCAAGACTACGAGTCAACATTCAGGTTTTGTATGCATTTTCAATAAAAGAATGAATCCAACAGACCTCTTTGGGTGAATTTTTGGCATGTCGTCCGTGCAAGCAGGCGACTGGCTGGGCCGCCGAACAAATTCCGGTCGACCTAAACAGTCAATGGATGCTTGTTATTTGCATTGCCTTCTAATCGGCCCATGGTCTAGGTAGGACCGATCCAAATGATTGCCCAATGTATGTCCAACTCAATTCACTAGGAAGTTGTACGCCATCGGGGCTAGCCGGCTGGTCGAGTCGGTATGTGTGTTGTTTTGTTAGAAGATGTGTGCCTCTGTGTTGCCTGGCCAGTTTTGATGGTTGAGGTCATCTGTCGTCGGGGCATGCTTGGGCTTTCTATCATTCCGGCTGTCCTGTTACCCTAGTTGGTACTCTTTGCGGCTGTCTATGTGTTGGCCATGCCCTGCCGCTTGGCAGCCACCGACAACTCACCCAAAATCGTGCTGACGTTGTTTGTTTTCCTGTCGCAATTATGAGACGAGGAAAGGATGGAGCATTGGTGCTTTAGGTCATTTGTCGTGGGATATGTGTTTGGGTTTTCAATTAACCCGGCTGGAGCATGAAAGAATAAAACATACAGTCAATTCACCTTCTCAATCACCCTTTCAGGATGATTTATTGAAGGAGCGTCTACTTTATGTGCCGCTCATAAATTGCTTAATTTCTAGTTGTAGATAGTTGGAAAAAAACTCATTACGAACAGAGTCTCATGTCATCAAATCACCAAAGAAAGCTATAGGCAACGATCATTGTCAAGGCAAATAGAGACACAGCATGAACATAATCATTTGCACATAGTTGGGAAAAATCCTTCACATAGTTCGCTTAACTTCCGGGCTAAAGTTGGTCTCTCTGCCAATTGGCGTAACAGATCGTCTATTTGCATATAGCTCGAAAAAAAACATCCTTTAAAGACGTGTTGTTCACAGGTTACTATTTGCTCATACGTACAACACAGGAAAGTGGCCCACGGGCACTTGCCAGCCAGGATCCGCGATGGTAAGGATGTTGGCAGGCAAAGCCCGGGTAATGGCATCGCGTGACGCACAAGCATGCAGCACGCCGCCCTGGACGTGTGCAAAGAAAGACGGACGACCAAGTCCATCACCGACCCGATTGTTAGTGTCTCAGCTGTTGGGTTGCCCTGGCCGGCCAAAGAAGGACACGGGAAACGATCATCATTGTTTGTCGTTTTTAAATATACAGGGCAGATAGAAACGCATTACGTTCATAATCACTTGCAGACCATTCGCAAGAAACATCTTTCAAATAGTTCACTTGACTTTTATTTTGTATTTCAAATAGTTCGCTTAACTTTCAGCCAGCAGTTGATCTCTACGCCGATTGGCGCAACGAGTCATGAGAAGAACTACCAAATATAGAGCATGTGTGTTGTTCTTGATATGTGCCATGAGGAGTGATTTCTTATTCCTTTTTCCTCGTATCCCTATATTTTGTATGGGGATATTTTTCTCAACCTATGTTTATTATTGTGTTATTTATATTCAGCCATAAGTTTCAAAGGATTTATTCTTGCTCTTATATTATTTCTCCCATTAATGTTTACATCATCATGTGTTTATATGTAGTCACGTGATGTCAGCAAGTTCATTATAGCGGTTAGATATCGAAAATTGCATATGGCTCGTACTACCATATGATAGCACTATCTGAGCCGTTGGTCTTCCTCTGGATCGCTGCGCGCTGCCGTATTCAGCGTTGTATTCCTGCGGCGAATTTCTTTCCGAACAGTGCTACTGTCGCCTGTCCGCTTTGCATTAATGCGATGGCCCACTACGGTCTCGGCCGTGATCCAGTTTCTTGGACCGTGGTCATGTAGCAGCTAGTCCGCTCCGCAACCGCAACGAGTTGTGTCCCTCAAGCCATCTGCCAATTATTTATCGCTACCTGCTTGCAGCCTCTATTCAAATCATCACCCTGCCCATCCCGCGGGCATTCTGGTTCACGTTCAAATTCTGAAAGTTCAAACTTACTGCCCCACACCACAGCGTGCATGCCAGCCTTGTGGCACTGGCTGCCCTCCCACGGTCCCACCTGCTTACAATTTCAAAATGTGCATCTACCACAATGCATGTGATTTATTCACGAACAGATTCAGTCATATCATCATCATGATCATAGTTCAGTACCGTGCACATAACACCCCCACGACAAGTACATTTTACAACAACGTTTGTTACTAATTGCTACAGAAATACATCCTAAGCAACTTTTTCCGCTAGCCTGGTGCAGGTGTTCTTCCGATGACCAGCGACACCACACTTGTTGCACTTTGCTTCTTTCCTCTAAACTTTGGGAGCGTCTCCTTGAATTTTGCAGATGCTACAGAACCTACTCCTCTTAGTTATCCCCTCGTAAGGTGCCTGGTCTCTTGCATTTGTCGGCCTCCATGCACTTCTCTTCTTTGACGGCGCTACCAGCCCAAACAAAGGATTGCCCCGACAGCACAACACCCTCATCCTCACCAGCATTGTTTTCTTTTTCATCGCCATTGCCTTGCTTCTTGCTGGTGACACGATCCTCCAGTCCTAGACCATCCCCCGCCTGGTCAAAAGGAGCCATCGCCGTCATAGCTTGATTGAAGAGTCCCATCAGTGTTTCATAAGCTTCCACACTGGCGTCTCACAACCAAACTAACTCGAAATCCCCCGGCCTCGTACAGGATTTCCCCGAACTGCTCAAACATTGCTCGAGTGTACACCTTCCTTGCATGCATCTCAATCGAGGAATTTGTCCGCAGGAGACCACACCTGCTTGGACAACACAAAATGTTAGTTTTTCATAAACGGCAATACTTTTTTTTGGACATGACGAAGATGCACTTAGGATTTTAGTTCTCTTCTCTTCATAACTCTCATCTGATTGGCGATCAAACTGCAACCGCATGTACTGCCTAACAAACTTATGCATTGGAGAGCCAGGGGGCACATAGTTCTTCAGCATATGGTTTGCACTCTCACTCCTCTGGGTACTTGTCATTTTTGCACAGAAAACACCCTTGAAATATGGCTTCGCCCACTTCTCCCTTATCTCGTAAAGCTGCGTCATGTGAGTGTGTCTTCAGGTTGTACTTTCTCCAGTAGCTGAGACCACGCTTCCTCAAACTCGTCCACTGTGAGCATATGGTTTATCACTTTATAAAACACCTGCCTAAATTAATTTCTCTTCCCCTACAGAGCCCCCAGACTTTCTTTAGCCTTCTTCAGGACGTGCCACTTACACCACCCGGTGGACTGTATCTAGTAATGTGCTCTTCATCACCACCTCTATAAGCACTGCTCTGCAAAAAAATCATTTGTTTTCCACACAAAAAATGAAAAGATCAGATCACGGCTGGTCTGAGTTTACATCACAAAGCAAACAAATTGTACCCACAGGTATAACCCAGGCATACCTGTCAATATGTTTTTTGGTGGCACACCGCCCATCATAGCAGCACCCCTCCCAACAACACGCTCTGAAAATGATTATTCACCCCTACAAACAGCCCAAATGGCATGTCGTACAAATTCGTCCGGTAAGTCGTGTCAAATGTCACAACATCCCCGAAGAATTTCTACTTCATCCTGCTGTCTCCTGTTGTCGACATTAGATTTGTTTTTATCCTACTATCACCGTTAGCCTGCACTCGGAATAAAATTCAGGGTCCTTTGCAGCTATCTCATCAAACACCTCTATTGTATTCCTGACGTCATCATCCGCTTCGTCACGGCTTATTTGCCCACACAAACTTCCCAGCGCCCGTTTTGTGAATGGGACATTCCCGACTGTCCCGAAGAAGCCCCCAATTATGCTGTACACCTTGCTGATATTAATGTTGTTCTTCCTGAGGTTCCTCGCCAAGTCCCTTGTGTACACATCAATGTGTTTGTGCGACGGCCAGTGTAACATCTCTCCGCAGTTTGGAGCCATCACATGGTTATGCTTAACCCTGTGCTCTGTAATGTACCACCCACTGTCAGAGGTCCTTAGTAGTCTTATAAGTGCAGGGCACTCGCAGCGGCACGATCTGGTATTCTCTCGCAGAGGTTTCCCCTATTCAGACGATTACTCCGTCAGCCAGACCAGTAATGCACCACAAAAACTATCCGAAAAAAAAGAAACTACTGAATTCTCAGTTCTGCATGCTTACCGAGCAACCACATACTATCTCCTGCATTGTCTTCCGCTTGTCTGGATTCATTCTTTTTTTTTCCATACCTTATACCGAAATCATGTTCCTGAGTATAGATTGTAGAAGTCATACGCCTACGTCAACGAGTCGAAGGTGGTACCTAACTCTGGCTTGACAACCTCTTCTCTGTCTCGCTTCGCAAACCCCCTTATAGATTTTTTGAGGGCCCCCATCCTACCCGGGCAGGGTGTTCTTTCTGTAGGATTAGCGCCCACACGAACTCTGCATGAACAACACCAAATACACAGAAAATCATCAACACCACTTTCTGAAAAAAAAAATTGCAAAAAATTCCCACCATCCCTAACACCACAGACGCCCACTCGATATTTTGTGATCGCAAGCATTATGTGCAAAAAAACTAAATTTCGTTCCGATGGTGGGAGCTGCCTGTTGATGAAGGACATATGCGACAGAAGCTCAGCCAGCGAGCAAACACCCCCCTAGCCCATCCCCACCTTTTTTTTGTTGGTGATGCATACACGATGCTGTCATCCCAATCTATGTGCTATCAGGGATCCTAAACCAACCACAGGCATCACAACAAATGAAAAGCACTCCTGTACTGTCTAATACAGAAGCAAATCATGGGGGCGCTATTCAATTTGGCTCAGGCTCTTCCCCTTTCTCCCCTCTTACATTCTATGGGGATTAATCCTGGGGCTGCGCACCACTGAATTTGTGGTCATTTTTTAGACACCGTCAACATCAGGAGCAGCAGGCACAAAAAGTACTGCGAGTGAAAAAATTCCCAAAGAACTTGATTCACTGTACCTCCTAATCCAGCCCGGCGACCGCGGATCCGGCTTGACGGCCGACTCCCGGGACTCCGCAAGGTCATTCTCCATGCTTCCACCGTCGTTGGCCTCCACGCCGGCGTCGTGCGCAGCCACGGAGGAATCGTGCAGCACATCCCCTCCCCTACTCCCAACCTCGCTCCCCTCATCTCGTTAGGGATCTGCAGGCCGCGGCGCCTATGAGCTCGCGCGGCCATCACACGAATAACAAATGCGTGGGGGGAGGGGGGCGGGGTGCGGGGAAGGGGGGGGAGTACCTGAACACCGGATCCACAGCGAAATCGTCCGTCCCGCACGCCGCCGCCGATGACGAATCGAACCCTAGCAAAAACTCTCGCAGCGGGGAGGAAGAAGGGCGGCCGGCTACACGCTACACAGTCAATTCGGAGAAATAAAAATTCTGGACCATGGTCCATTTGGCGACAATGATGGAACTTATATTGATGGCAAAACGCACATGGAAAAAAGCTTTGCTTCTTCAGCCACGTGGCCCTGATCGCTCCCAATTTTCTTTCTCTTTTTTTTCCAGTTTTCCGTCGGTTTAAATCCCAAAAAATAGCTCTCTTGCTTATGTCGGTAGATTTTAAAAATATGTAACAGCAAGATAAAAATACATGATCTTTACAAGAATTATAAAAATGTTTGTAAATTTTCAAAAATGATCTTGAATTAAAAAAATGTTCATAGGTGTAAACAGATTTTCTTATTTAAAAAAATACTTAGGAATTTATAAAATCATGGATTTTATAAATATATGAAATTAAAAAATGTTCTATAATCATTGAAAAATGTTGGTGTTTTTCAAAAATAATTGTAGATTGAAAACGATTGTGTATTTCAAAAAATATTCTTGAATTTTCAAAAATGTACATAATTTTTAATAAATGTTCATGAAATTTAAATTTAAAAATAAAAAGAAAAAGGAAAGAGATAAAATCAGATGAAAATCCTGGTAAACCACAAGAACATGGGTCGCGATGTGCACTCCACCTATGCATTAATCCAACACTTTTTCGCAATGAGGGACACGTAGATTTTACAACCGTTTGCTACACGCATGGACTACCACTCCCATGTCCTACTCCTTTGCCCCATGCGAGTGCATCCCCCAACGGCCGCAACCTCTGCTACACCACCGCTTATGGTTGAAGTTGTCGCAATCCTCCCCCTGCCTGCTGGACCCTTCGCCTCCGCTTGAGCATGACTGCGTCGTCCCGCTCAATCGGCCTTGATAGTGCTCCCGGCCTCAACTACGGCCGCTGGCCCCTGCCCCCTGCCACTAATGTTTAGAATTGCTGGCTCACGCATCTGCTCGCCACTTTGCCGACAATGCTACTCACCGACCTGTGCAACTCTAGCATGTTGGCTACTTCTCGCGTGCCTCTTGGACCAGATAGTTTCTAAATCGATGCATTAAAGTTAAATTAGATAGTTAACCTTTTAAGTTTGGGAGCACTAGGTCAGGCAGTTGAAAACTGGTTTCGTTTCAGTTGATTTGCTCTCCCTCTCTCAACTGTCTGATTTAAATCCAGGGCCTCATGTTTTTCATCCTCCTCCCATCTAAGCGACAATGTTCTTCTTCCTCACCGAACCTGTGATCTCACTCCCTCCTATCCTTAGCCCACTGGCTGCCTCGCCTCCGTTGAGTACCCGTCCGAGCAATTACCAAGGATTTACTTCTTGTTGCATTGCTTCAAGAGATCTTGGATGATAGGTCCATAGTCCGAGATTTGCACACCACTCGGTGGCGCATGTTGACTTGATCAATATAAGCGGACCATCGGTTGCATCGGTCTTGCATGGTAACCCCAATGGTGCCCAAGAGAGCCTTGTATGCGGCTTTATGTGACTTCCATGATGCTGTTGTAGTACTCCACAATCCTACCCGAGAACCGGTCCTTCGATTGATATGTTCCTACCGATGCATCAAGTGACATGTTCATCCCAGCATTACACAATGCAATATATTCATCTTGGCAATACTTGTGAGTTCTAGATCTTGATGGTGCCTTCACACTTGATTGTGTCTCCATAGGATCATCAACATCTTCCGCTCCTCCTCCTCGGCCTCGGCCTCCACTTCTGGCTCATAATCCTCCTCGGGGTCTTCTTGTTGATCAAACACCGAGTCATAGTTGAGATCTTCAAGCCCAAGCATATGTGACTCCTCCAAAGACGACCAAAGTTTGTCCGTGTTCATCTTCGCACTATGAAAACAACAAGCTCATCACCCTACGGCCACAATTAATCACCAAACAATGCACCGATCGATATGAAAATACATTTTTTTACCTTGATGGCATTTCATCGACCACTTGGCGGCCACGACCCTTGGTGACGGAAGTGGCGGCTGAACGAGCGGCCGTAAGGGTGGCCGAAGACGGGGTACGAGGCATTGGAGCCATCTTATTCTTATTATCTTAGCCATCTCCTCGGTGAGCGCCGGCACGGCTGTCGTCAACTTCCTTCCACTTGTCAGAGGCTGGAGCAGCGGGAGGGCAGCCTACCGTCTTCAGAGAAGCAGCGGCCATGCCACCGACCTTACTGTCGGTGGTGCTTGCCTGTGTGGTGGCCAAGGGTGGGTTTTCAGTGCCTAGCCTCTTCCTTGGTGCGGGCAGCGGCATGGGGCTCATTTCCTGAAGCGTCGCGCTGGCGGCGGTGGCCGACGAGGTGGCGGAAGGGTCTTACATGTCCATCATTTTGTCCTCGGGCAGGTAGCCGCGTCCGGCCTGCTCGTTGATGGCGGCTCTACCGCACTCGCAGGTCTTGCTCACATTCGTCTGCAACTTGACATGGAAATATTTCCGCCACATGCCAAAGTGGGGCTCGATGCAGAGAAAGCCTCACACAAGGCAATGAAGCATGTGATGTGCAAGATAGAATTGAGGGAAGGTGGTGGACTTTGAAGCAGTAAAAATGCAGCAAATCCCGGAAGGACACGGAAAAGCCCAAACCATGAATCAGAAATGGGATGAAACTAACCCTCTTATGCGGCTCAGGCTGCGAGAACACATCTTCTCGGATGTCGCCGTTCTTGGTCGACGATGGGAGAGCACGTGAGGGCCACCATGGGCTGAGCAAGATACCCACTGATGGAAGGCGGTCCAACTAGCCACGTCGGTGGAGGGCATCCATTTTCCCTTCGTCTTGGAGATGACCTTGGCCACAACAGTGGGAATCTCCTTTCTAGTGTTGACCATCTTTCCGTCCTTGGTGAGCTTGTGGCACCTGGCGGCACGTGGTGATGTTGGGCTATGCTAGAGCGATGGTGCTATGGCACAGCGAAGCAGTAGGACAACGGCACGACGCAAAGGGGATGGAGCTATTGTTGTGCGAGGAAGAAGATGAGAATAGGGGAAACAATAGCGTGAGTTCCCCCTCGCTCCATCCATTCCTTTATATAGGGGGGGGGGGTGGAAAACTGAAACGGCGACAGGCAATCAACGCCACATGATGGTAAATCTCTTCGTATACCCATGATGGCGCTAAGTGCGTGTGGGGGATGAGGTGACTCCGTTAAGTGCGTGCAAGAATCAGGCACACATCCTCTATTGATGGGACGTGGCGTGGGTGGGACCTATACCCACTCCCGCACGTCACATTGACCGTTGGGTCAAGTATGGCACATGGTCCGGTGGGACCAGCTGATGAGATAGGTCTGCTCTAACAGGACTGGGCAGTTTGAACCATAAAGACACTACGCGACAATTCGACCCGTGAGGAGCTGACTGCGCGGGAAACAGTTTTGGTGCAAGTCGGCTATCTTCATCAATGGCTCAAGACCGAGGTGGATTGCGCTACCCCGGAAGTGGTCCGACAGCTTGAGACCAATTACATGCAGATGTTGTTAGGGAAGCTTGGAAGAACCAGTTTCAACCTCGACGACCTAAAGACGATGTACAACTTGGTGCTGACAAGCTTGAAGACCAAACCAGCGCTACTGATGGTGTCACGGCCCAGGGGTACCTCACCATGTCAGTTCCGGCCTGGTAGACCCCTAGGTCTGTTCCATCCTGGGCCACATTGGGCAGCCCATGTCACTTATATGGAAGACTCCAGAAGACTTGATGTACAAGACAACTGTACTGGAGCCGAGGAGGTGTCTACCTCCACCGATGTAGTCGACTAGGATCTGTAACCCTAGGACCCCTGGTATGTTATATAAGCCAGGTCCGGGCTCGTCGAGAGATCATCATACAATCCCTTGGTTCATACCTGTACTATATGTACACCCCAATCACACTATACACGAGCAGGAATAGGGTATTACCTCGATCTCGACAGCCCAAACCTGGGTAAACTCTACGTTATATTTCCCCTCCAACCTAATCATTACATCGGGATACCCTACCGAGGGATCCGCGGGATTTATCTCTGGTAGTCCATGCGCTATTGATGGGCCACAAGCTATCGGTTAGTGGAGGAGCCATCGAGAAGCTTCCGGACCATCTCTATTGGCTAGCGACCATACGACCATCGAGAAGCTTGTCCATCAGTGGAGGTCTTTTTGCATTGGTGATTGGACTATAAGAAGTTATTAACACTATCACCAAGGGGAACCTCTACCTGGTGCTAATTTGATTGATTTACGAAGATCCTTTTTCGCATGAGTATAGGGATTCATTTAACCATGGGGCTCATAGACTTGCCAAGGTGGGCACGCGATATTGGGTGGATATCATGTATGGCCTCTCCAACCACCATCTTTGCTTCTATCCTGAACAATCCTAGATCTACAAAGAAAATCATGACTGTAGAATAATTCCACCCCTGAAGATCGAATTGATTGGTCGAAGTTCATCCTTATTTATAGGAGACATCTATTTCTCAATTGACAAAAATTTAACGCAAAATAGTTTTATAAATTTCTGTATGAATCTGGAGCAAATTTTTTTTACTGTGTTGTAAAAATTTGTTCATCTGGAGCAAAAACAGGTCTAGTTTTAACTAAGGCTCAGTTTAATTTACAAGTTTCTTCATACTGATTTTAATAGTACTGAGAGTGCTATAATAGTTCTCCCCCTTTGTTCAGGTTAGTTCAAAAATGCAATATTACTCTCAGAGTTCAAAAAATCATGGAATCTTGCACAAATATCAAGTTGGTTCGATGGTTATGGTTATTGAGCGCTAAGAAATTATACGACAACCAAGAATTAGGAAAACCACTTTTCATATCACAGAAACTTAAATCGAGATTTCTATAATTTTATTGAGTTGTATAGTCCAGCCAAAATCCGTTTGTATAATTTATTATAATTTTCCATATCTTACTAGCACAAGGTTTTGGCACATGAAAGTACATTGTTTCCATCATTTCCATAGCATTCACCATTCGCAACAGCACCATATGGAACGGTCGCAGTGACTTTTTTCAAAGTTGTAACCACGCCATTCACAGCTAATCTTGCACATAGCAACATTGTTGGGCATTGGTATCTGGCATGCTCGGAAAGGAGTACACGAAGTCCACAATCCAGTTGTACCTACAAACAACAAAGTATAGCATCCCCGTTCATATTAGCATATGTAGTATAAGTTGCATGAGTTCAGATTATATGAATATCCAAGTTGTGAGCATACATCATACAGAATCGGACTGTTCTAAACATAAACAAAGAGTGTACCTTTGTTTCTTGCAGTTGCTTGACATGACCATAAAGTGCTAGACATCATCAGAAGAACTACAAAACATATAGCCTGTGTGTTGTTCTTGATAGGTGCCATGAGGAGTGGTTTCTTATTCCTTTTTCCTCCTATCCCTATATTCTTTATGGGCGATATCTCTCAACCTATGTTTCTTATTGTGTTATTTATATAGAGGCATAAATCTTGAAGGATCCATTCTTGCTCTTATATTATTTCTCACATTAATGTTTTGTTCATCATGTGTTTATATATAGTCACTTGATGTCCGCAAGGTCACTATACCGGTTAGATATCATATACCAAAATATATCTTGTGGACAGCATGTTATTAAATGCCACCTAGATTTCGATATTTGAAATTAATCACTACTCTGAAATACCATACATATAGCACATTAAATTGTGCCCCCCAAAAAAAGCACATTAAATTGTATGTATCTTCATTAGTAGTTGTTCTATCATGTAGCATAGTAGACCCACGTAAGAAAAACATATCGGGTAATAATCACAACATTATTTCTTTAGGATTCCACAACATTAAAACCATTATATTATATCTTTAGCACTCAATGTAACAAGCAGAAAAGACCACCCGAAAATAGTTAGAAACTAGTAGAACGCCCGTGCGTTGCTACGGGCTACAATGCATATAAATAAACCGAACAAATAATTAAAGTCATCTCCAAAGTCAAAACTCCTTTCTCCCTCATACGTTTGAGCATGTTTGGATATCAAACGAGCGCCCAGCAGGCTTCCCAAAATTCAACCGTCTCGACAAACCGTGCACCCCAAAATCCAAACTGTATGTGGGGGAGAAATGTGGTTGTCCGTACTATCCACCACATAACAGACCTTCTCCTCTCTCATGCACAGGCAAATTCTCAAAAAACAAATTATACCCTCTAAACAAAACAATCAAAATCGAAGTTTTGGTATTTGCACTTGTTCATCCAATAACCTGGTTGGGATGCATTTGATTGTAGAACACCCCACATCCAGACATAAGATCCTGGTAGACATCAGCGTAACCGACAACGTTGCCGCCCCGAAACCTCATGACGTCACCCACGCGCGTCCCCTAGCTACAGCCGCCCCATCACCTAGCGCGCCGAAGCATGCACCCTCAGCCTACCGCACCTTGTGGTCTTGCCGCTCTAGGGAGAGGATGAGAGGGACACTCTTAGGGAGAGAGAAGAGAGAGGGTCCTACCCGATCCACCGCCATCGCAACGATGCCTTTGCCCGCCGCTGACGTCCCGAAAGAGGAACGAGAATACCAGGAGGGGTATTTTTTTCTCGATCAAAAGGGGTGGAGGTGCGATTGTCTGCACTGCCTCGACATCCTTCTCTGGCTCCCCGTAGGCGTCATTAGCAGCATCGGGAGCTGTCCAGAGCCGGCGGCGCCGAAAACCTAGAGTTGGGTTGGAGAGGACAAGACCCCTGCAATGGAGGACGCTGCTGCGGGCTTCAATACGTTGTACCGTATGGCGACGAATCTGACCGAGCTCTACGAATCTATTTTACCGTTTATATTTGTACACATGCATATGAGTTTTCCTCTGAGCCTCTTGGTTATCGCGGAATCTGAGACATAGTAATTATAGCATAGAACATAAACATTTAATCATAAACTTGAAAATAAATAATACACTTATTATTGCCTCTAAGGCATGTTTCCAACACTTCGTTATAGTCTAGTAATCATGGTAGTTTTGTCAGAAAAAAATTAATCTCTTTCTTTTGGCGTGCCATGAAGGAAGAGAGTTTTGCGTACTCGCAGGTCTGATTTTTCGGATTGATGAGTTTATGTAGTGTGTCAAGCTTTTTTTGTTAGTTTGATTGTTTGTGAGGGTGAAATCTTTCATCGACAACATGGTGAAGATATCGTGATTCGACGACTTGCACTTCTAAAGGATCAACCCGGCCCAAGTGCGTTCATCGCTCAAGGGTTCCCATATTTTTGGATGAGCGACTCAAGGTGCTTTCAAAAACCTTTAGCGGTAATGTTTGTGCTGGGTGAAAGAGTGACATCACCAGTCCAATTGCATCCTATTTACCGAAGTCTTGGGAGTATTTTCTTCTAGCAATGATTGATACCACGAAGAAGGTGTTTCGAAGAGATTTCATTATAATTCTTAGTCATTGAAGTTATCTTGTATTTTCTTGGATCTTAGACCCAAATCAGTGTATCTGTAATTGTTATGATTATGATTAAAATTACTGGTGTTTCTAAAAAAAAGTGTGTCGCTAGGATTTGTGTCATATTAGGTACCTCCTCTACGGTGTCTTAAGCGCCATATTGTAGGTAAAGCGCACAGGGGTGCGCGCATGGGCTGAGACCCGGTTCGCCCGCACATGCGCTCCAACTGGTCGCTCGTTGTATTTTTTTGCTGTTGCTTGCCTGTTCTCTCAGGAGAAAATGGTTTTTTTTTGTCTGAATTTTGAAAAATTCGGTGAAATCAAAAGAAATTTGCAAGTTTAAAAAATGTCCATGAATTCAAGAAGTTAACAGATTCAAACAATGTTCATGGAATTGAAAAAAAATCATTTATTTGAAAAATGTTCATGAATTTAGAAAAAGTTGATAGATTTGAAAAATATTCATGAATTAAAAAAAACATGTATTTAAAAAAAATCATGAATTAAAAAATGGTTCACAATTTTTTTTAAATGTCCGTGCGTTGCCACGGGCTAATAAATGAACCTATCATGCACCCCTAGGCTTCAAGTTCAACAAATTGTCGATACCCCTAATCCACGGACAGACAAATTAATTCATCACGAGGCCCTCGATCGCCTTGAGCTCTTTAGTCATTACATCGCCGCTATGCTACATTGTCAACGTGCTCCAAACCCACTATGTCTTTTCACTGAGCTCTGCTATAGTCATTCCCATCATCCATAACTTCGGATGGCTTGTAGCATTCGCCATCCCATCCTTCCCTAGAGTTTTGATAGATCCAACATTTCCTCAAAGGAAAACGATAGGGATCGGCGACCGATCCATCGCTTCATCGGCCGCTTCCACCTAGTTAATTGTTGCTCACAATCCCTAGTTAATTGCATACAAAAATGGTTTCGCTGTCCCATAAATAAGACAAACAAAATTAAGCATCTTCATGGGAAAATACACTTATATTTCTGGGGTTTCGTACAAAGATAATCCTCTATCAAAAACTGCATAATTTTGACTTGGACTCCAAACATAATTTGGAGATCAATCACACAAAAAAAAAAGAAATAAGTCTCAAGCTTTCTATAGACTATCTATTTGCACTATTTTGATATACAGTTTAAAAGCAGCAATCCAATTTATTTCCACAGTCCAAAAATTAATCTTTCTGTCATTCTGTGTACAATAACCTTGTATGCGGACTTAGACCTTGTTACTGTTCGAATTAAACTATGCATTCAACTTGAAAGTAGTAGATATCTTTAGTGGTATCTTTTGCTATGTTTGGGTGAGTAGAACTAAATAAGCAAAATTAACGGTGAGGAAATCAGAAGTTGAGCAACTAAAAATACATGGACAGACTTACTAAATATTAAAGAGACCAGTCAGGCTAGTTTTCCCTAGGTTCTGAAACTGCTGCATGCACTCTAACCTTCTGCAGGTTTGGCTCTTGTGCAGATACAGTTAGCTTTTATACTAAAATAATATTAACAAAACATATGTTTCCTACATAGGACATAGAGCTAGCCAATATCACCGTCAAATCATCAGTGACCTGCCTGAAGTTCCTATTTGCTGAAGATGTAACACCAGAGTTGTCTGACCTTCCACGGGGCAATGTGTAGAAAACCAGCTTCATTTCCTCAATCACCTTATCAGCATCCTTGTTGAACTGAAGAATACACAAAGATGGAATATAGTTGGTGGAATGCTAATCATTTTATTCTGATGACAACACAACACCAAATCATAGAAACCAACGTGGAGATAAATATTTTAAAGAAAGATTGTAAGAACAAACACAATGGAACGGATCCCGACCCCCGCAATACAATTCATGCGGATGTCTGATAAACATTTTGTACAGCATCTAGTAAACAAACAAAAACAAATACAACGAATGTTACTTGTATGGATTGCAAACGGAAATATTGCAGTAGAAAAAGGTCTACGGGAAACTGCTACTATCTTTGCTGATTTGCAGACACAGCAAGTTCTATAGGACAGTGTAAAATCACAACATGATGATTATCAACAGGACTTCGTGATCATCATCTCGCTGATCAGACCAATACTCTGCTAATTCTCTGCTAAATTAACCACTGGCTAGAAGGAGAAAATACAGATTTTTTAATCAAACAAACATGAAATTTCTCACAATCATATACTTGTAATCTACAATAGCATACGAAGTTAACACTGCAAAGCATACAACAAGATAGCATTAATTTTTTGTGGCAAAACTGGACCAAGTAGTACCTTCAATCGGCCAGAAGAGGAACACTTGAATCTCCTTGAAAATTTATAATCGACCAGAGGAGGAGGACAACCTGCAGCAAAGTGATGGGGTGAGGGTAATTTGGAGAGAGATGCAGTGGTGGGGCTCAGGCAGAGGAGGTTGGCCTCCATTGGAGTGGCGCTGCTACGCGCGCGTCCGTCACAGGTCTTGCGAGAGGGGATATGTGCGGGAGACGGGGAGGTGTCAGGCGGGCGACGCCGATCAGCCCGCCACAGACGCCAATTTGTGGGGCGGCGGGCGGGGAGGGGGAGGGGAAAGTGGAGGAGGCGAAAGGAGAAGAAGAGAGGAGGCGGCGGGGAAGGGAGGAAAAGGAGCGTACCAACGGCTCTGTACATCGGAGAAGAGGCCTGTGAAGGTCATCGGAGGCGAGGTCCTGCTCGGGAGGGGATCTCGTGGTCGCCGTCCTTCTCCGGGAGGCGGTCGAGCTCGGGGAGTGGATCCAGCCGAAGGAGGGGAGCACGGGTCAGCATGCCTGAATCCGGACTACAGGAGCTGACATTGCCGGCGATGAGGGAATATATTGATTGTTAGGATTTCGAATTGATTGTTAGGATTTGGAATTAATTGTCAGGAGTATATACAGTATCTAAAAAAACAAGTAAGTTTCTTTTTGCTGCATATATTAGAGATTTGGTTGTTAAGGAAGGTACGGATTGATGCATTAGGAAAGTTACGATTTGAAGTTGATTGTCAGGAAAATGTCGTTTCATTGTTTGGAAACTATGATTTGGTTTTCTAATGAAAGGAAGAAAAATAGCATGAGGGGATGGTGGGAGGTGAGGCGAAAATAAACCAGACGAAATCTTTACTCTTAAAGACAAAAAAACCAGACGAAAAAAACCCGTGGAACGGAGACAACCAACTCCTCCTTTAGGAGTAGAGATTCGTCTAGTTTTTTTTTTGTGCGAGGGAGGCTAGGGCGTCGTCCGATTTTTTGTTCGTGTGAAGGGGAATCGCTACGTCATCGTTGTCCGTTTTTTTTGTTACCGCAGATCGGATCGGAGGAGGTGGGAGGAGGACAAAAAAAATCAGACGAAGGTGAGAGATGAGACGAAAAAAAACCGGAACGAAGACTACCAACTGCTCCATTAGGAGTAGAGATAAGCTTATAGACACCTTCTGCTGCCGGGTTTTGCATGCACGCAGTTTGCAAAAGGCCCACGAAACAAAGTTGACCCCTGTCTTGTGGGCAGAGATAGGCCCAGACACACAAGGCCGCAACACGGGGCTTGAGTATATTTACGGCAGACCATATACGTTCACTAGCCCACCAACTGGCCTGATTCCATGGCTTCGAGGCTTTCCTAGTGTACCCTTACCTTCAGTGGGCGTACTAACTGGACCAGGACGAATTGAAGTTAAGGGTTGAAATAATATATATTTATGTCTCAAAAAAAATCCGAGCGTTTTTTCCTTGTGTTCGGTAGTCGTTTTTATTCCGGTTCTGCCAGGCATTTTTCTTTTTCCTTTTTTCTTCCACCAGTTTTCTATTTTCTGTTCTTTTTTCCTTTTTATATTATCTATTCTTTCCATTTTTCGTTTTCACTTCATCTTTCTATTAATAAATATTTTAATTTCCAAAAATCCTCATGAAAGTTTCATAAAATGTTGACCATTTAAAAAAAAACATGATTTTTGCAAAATATTCACAAAATTTCAATATTTTTTACTTTTTATTTGATATAAATAAATATTTGTGTTTTATGGGAAAAGTGAAAACCTGTAAAGCCATATAAAATCACTAGAAAACCAACTCTCAGCATCCCGTTCACACATAGCATCGTATAGGAGCTCCCTTTGCTGATCTGTTGCAATATGGCTCTTTAGTCTTCTTATATGTTGCTCGTTACATATTGATGGAAAAATTGTGACACCCTGATTTTCGCTCCTCGATTTTTTCTTCGCGGGATTGGACTCCCGTCTTTTTTTTCCGGTGTTATTGGATTTTCTCTCGCTGTTGGGTATATGAAGATGGTCATATAGCCTTGCCTTTCCCCATCAGACCAGAGATTCTCTCCGATTCAACCTTGCCACTCGAATTAAATTCTCAAGGTTTTGCTGCCGAAACCCTACCTTCAGAGTTATCGGAAGGAAACCCTAATTCCTTCCGTTACAAAGGAACCCCAATTTTCTTTGATCTGTTGCCTCCCAAACTTTTCCCAGTAACTCTCATATATATTTTAACCCTGGATATGCAAAAATATTGCCAAGTCATTTGCAATATTTTTCATTTAAAATTAATTCCTTTTTCTGCCCTGAGAAGGAATTAAATCCAGGAAAATATCTATCCATCTCCAAAGTTCATGAAAACTTGTGGAGATATTCTTTGTGATCATATTGAGCTCTCATAAAAATATTGGCCATAATTAAATAAGGGAAATTGCATTTTCCTATTTAAAGCTAATATTGTATTTTGGGCATTTTCCAAAGGAACTACCATTTTGGTAGCCAGGAAAAATCCCAAATAATTTGTGGAGCTTCTCCTATCCATATCTTCCCCATTTCCATCAAGAACCCAAACTCCATAGTTCAAATTTTGAGTAAAGCATCCATTTACAAATTCTGTCCAGTTGGGCAATTTGCAAAGGAAGTGCTTGAACCTTGGATCCATTTGAGCTGAAATTTTGCAGGGTGGTTAACCTTGGTAAATCACTCATGTAAACCAAAAATCAGCTCAAAACATTCATCTAATATTCCCCAGCAATTTTCTCAAGTTTCTGTCCAGAGAGAAGCACTGTGAAGGAAGTACCACTTTGGTATGTCCAAATGGTATGAAATTTTACCAGTGCCTCCATACCACTAATTAATCATCCTCTATCAAATTTGAGCCAAATCCATGTAGCCATTTTGTCCCAGCAAATTCAAATCCATTTCTATCCAGATTTCCAATTTGTGAAGGAAGTGCCAGCTAAAATGGTCCATTTGTCCTGAAATTTTTCCAGGATGTGCACCTTAATGGATCACCACTGCATGCCAAAAACCAGCTCCAACCCTCCAGCCATTTCTCCACAAAAATCCGGCCAAGTTTCATGTCAGAACCATTGTGAGCTCAAATCAGTCAATTCTTGTCCCCCATATCTAACCAAACTCTCACAGGTCAACTCACTGACCTCTGGTGCATCTGTTTGACAAGTTTCCAGGACCATCCGGTGCCCTGGACACGCGGTGCCCTTGGTGACCACGCAGAAGAGCGCGCCAAAATGGCGCTCTGCACTCTGCCAGCCTCGTTCGGTCACCTCCGGCTAGCCTTCGCCCGTCCGGCCATTTCCATCGTCTCCGCAGCACCCACGTACCCCCTCTCCAGCACCTTCCCCCTTCTCGTTCTTCCTCCTTGAGCCACGGCGAGCTCCGCCGCACTGTGTACCCGTGACCATCGTCGTTTTCTCTCCTGTCATCTTCTCCTCCGAGCTCTCTCGAGCGCTCCCGAAGCCTCTCCACTCCCCGTGAAGTCACCCGACACCGCAATCGTCCAGCCACGTCGCCCCGACGCTCCAGTGCGACGATAGGAACGCCACGGCGGCCGTGCGCCTCGGCCGGCTATAAATAGCCACGGCCGAGCCCTCCCCGGGCATCCCCGAGCACCTCAACCTTCTCCCCTCTCCCTCTGGATCACCCCCGCAACCGCGCCCGGTCGAATCCCTCGCCGAAGCGCCGTAATTTAGCCGCGGCTGCCGCCCATGGCCACCACCACAGGCACGCACCTAGCCCTCCCTGGTGCCCGTGGAGGTGCTTGCTGGATGCGGTGCTCACCAGCGACCTCGCCTGTACCCTCGCCCAGCTGCCTAGCCCACCGGAACCCCACCCACCCGCCGGAGCCGCCGCGCACTGCTGTCCGCCGCGGGCCACGCTGCCGTTGCCCTAGAGCTCACCGACGGCCGAGGATTAGGTCACTGGATGCGCCGCATCGCGGGGATCACTCAGGTGGCCGGAGCTCTGCCGGAAGTGACCTAGGTCGCCGGAGCGCGTGATACGTCTCCAACGTATCTATAATTTGTGATTGTTCCATGCTGTTATATTATCAATCTTGGATGTTTTTATATGCATTTACAACAATTATATATCATTTTTTGGGAATAACCTATTAACTTAGTGCCCAGTGCCAGTTGTTGTTTTCTACCTGTTTTTTGCTTTACAGAATATCAATACCAAACGAAGTCCAAATGCCATGAAACTTTTTGGAGATTTTTTTCTGGACAATACCAACACTAGAAGCTTTGGGAGAAGACCAGACGCCAGAGGAGGTGGCCACGAGCCACCAGGGCGCGCCTGGGGGAGGGCAGGCGCGCCCTGGTGCCTCGTGGGCCCACCTCAGCTCCGTTTGACCTAATTCCACCACTATAAATTCCCAAAAATCGGGAAACCATTAGGGGAGTCCATGAAATACTTTTTCCGCCGCCGCAAGTTTCTGTTCTCGAGAGATCCCATCTGGAGGCCTTTTCCGGTGCTCCGCCGGAGGGGGAATCGATCACGGAGGGGCTCTACATCAATCTTGCTGCCCTTCCGATGATGCGTGAGTAGTTTACCACAGACCTTCGGGTCCATAGTTAGTAGCTAGATGGCTTCTTCTCTCTTTTGATCTTCAATACAATGTTCTCCTCGATGTTCTTGGAGTTCTATCCGATGTAATCACTTTTTGTGGTGTGTTTGTTGGGATCCGATGAATTGTGAGTTTATGATCAGATTATCCATGAATATTATTTGAGTCTTCTCTGATCTCTTTTATGCATGATTATTATAGCTTCGTATTTCTTCTCCGATCTATTGATTTGGTTTGGCCAACTAGATTGATTTATCTTCCCATTGGAAGAGGTGCTTTGTAATAGGTTTGATCTTGCGGTGCTCAATCCCAGTGACAGAAAGGGACATGACACGTATGTATCGTTGCTATTAAGGGTAAAAAGATGGGGTTTATTCATGCGTGAGTTTACTTTGTCTACATCATGTCATCATTCTTAAGGCGTTACTCCGTTCTTTATGGACTTAATACACTAGATGCATGCTGGATAGCGGTCGATGTGTGGAGTAATAGTAGTAGATGCAGGCAGGAGTCGGTCTACTTGTCTCGGACGTGATGCCTATATACATGATCATTGCCTTGGATATCGTCATGATTATTTGCTTTTCTATCAATTGCCCAACAGTAATTTGTTTACCCACCGTATGCTATTTTCTTGAGAGAAGCCTCTAGTGAAAACTATGGCCCCCGGGTCTATCTAAATCATATACTAAAACCCTAAAAATACTTTCTGCACTTTTTCTTTATTTATTTTATTTTGTATTTTTGTTTTAATCTATTTATCTATCATATACAATTTAATCTTGAAATTGACCGCCGAGGGATTGACAACCCCTCGTTTGCGTTGGGTGCAAGGGTTTGTTGTTTGTGTCCAGGTGCTGCTAACGAGGTGTTGCGTGATTCTCCTACTGGATTGATAACCTTGGTTTCATAACTGAGGGAAATACTTGTAGGAGATATGCCCTAGAGGCAGTAATAACAGTTATTTTGTATCTCCAAGTTTGTAATGAATGTTTATGATCCATGCTATAACTGCAATGATTCTCGAGTCTACAATATCCACGAGGCTCAGAGGGAAACTCATATGCACGTGTGGTATAATAAACGGTAAAATGTATTCCTAGTCTTGCCTCTAAGACTGGCTCAAGTATTGCGTGATGATCATGTTTTCCTGATCATGGGCATGACTATGCCGGCAATTTTGAGGGCACAATGTTAGTAGAACACTTGTGTTGAATCGACCCGAATTGATGTTATGCTATGAGATACATTCGTCACAAGTTAATGGTTAATAACACAGAGATAGTTAATGTTTGCATTATACCTTAGACCATGAGAGTATCGAGTTCCTTCGTACTTGCTTCGTGAACTTTGGGGTTTGTTAAACGTCATCCGTAACTGGGTGGCTATTACGGCGGCTTACGGGTTCACGGAAAAGTATGACAAGAAACGAGATAGCTCAAGATTGGGATTTGCTCCTCCGACAATGGAGAGATATTCTTGGGCCCTCTCGGTGTTACGGTATCCATCATCGTCTGGCCAGACAAAGGGTGATTTGATCACAGGGATGCCGGAACACGGAAACGAGAAAAGAGAACAAAACCGGTAACGAGGTAACTGGCATAGTGGACAAGTTGTTGATCCACGGGGATGTAGAAAATCTCACCTCGGGTGTTTGTAATATATCGTGAAGCAACAGGAATAGCACACGACAACTGGAGGTTCACTCGAATATTCATTCGTGTGGGTATAGGGGTCAATATGGGTGTCCACGGCTCCGATGTTGATCATTGATCGGAAAGTGTTCCGGGTCATGTCTATACTTCACCGAACCTATAGGGTCACATGCTTTAGGGTCATCTATCTGCTGAATACTAGACAGGGAGTGTGAGAGAAAGTCACCTGAAAAGTTTCGCAGACAACGGAAATGTTCCGAAGAGAACACCGGAATAGTTTTGGTAAAACTGAAAAGTTGTTTCGGGGTATACCATTAAGTCAAATTGGTTTTGGCACACGCCTGGAAATTCTTGGAGGGTGCCAGAATTATTCTGGAAACTTCTGGGATTTTTTCGGGATAAAAACCAGAAATGTTCCGGAGCTGCCGGAACCGGTTTGGTTGCTTTTCGCAGATGAAAATCACTAATCCGAAATTGTTTCGGAACGCGTCCAAAATCATTTGTGTGGGTACTGGAATTATTCTAAGACCCACAGAAATATTTTTGGATTTAACGGTCGCGGAAAAATGTTTCCGTGAATAGTGAAAGTGCTTTTTGGGTGGCTTCTTGGAGAAGCCACCTTGAGGGCCTTTTGGTATTTTTCCCCTTGGCTTCTTGGAGAAGCCACCCTTGGGCTTGGCCTATAAATAGGGGTGGAGGGGGCTGCCTAAAGACTCATCCCTTGCTCTCATACACATGCCATGACATTTCTGGCTTCTCTCTCCCTCCCAGCGAAATAGTTTCGTAGAGCCGAAAGGCTGTCTAGGTTCCGACAGGAACTAGTTCTGGACGGCGAAGCCCTGCCGGATAGCTGACACCGTATGTGTGCAACCCCGTAGAGAGGTCGTAGTTTTGATCTTTTGCCCGAGGGGTTGTTCGAGGGTCCTCCCGAAGGGCTGTCCGAGTTACCGTTCGGGTTTCGAGGGTCCTCCCAAAGGGCTGTCCGTGACATCGTCCGAGGGACTGTCCGACCGCCTCCCGAAGGGCTGTCCGACGAGGGTGTACATCCTCGCGGTTGGGAGGTTGTAAATCCTAGCTGCGGGGATCTGCACCGACGATCTACATCGACTCTACTTCCGCTGCGCTACGAGTCGGTAATGATCAGATCAAACCCTGTATGCAGTCTCCATAGTGGTCCTGGGCGTGCTCGCTGTACCGAATTTTTTTGTTTTCTGTCGCGTTCCCCTACAGTGGCATCAAGAGCCGTGCTATGCGTAGATGCAGGTTACGATTTGTTGGAAATATGCCCTAGAGGCAATTAATAAAGTGTTTATTATCATATTTTCCCGTTCATGAAAATGGTTTATTATTCATGCTAGAATTGTATTGACCGGAAACTTAATACATGTGTGAATAGATAAACAAATACTGAGTCCGTAGTAAGCCTCTACTAGACTATCTCGTTGATCAAAAGATGGTCAAGATTTCCTGACCATGGACATGAGTTGTCATTTGATAACGGGATCACATCATTAGGAGAATGATGTGATGGACTTGACCCAACCGTCAGCATAGCATATGATCGTTCAGTTTAATGCTATTGCTTTCACTATGTCAAATACACGTTCCTCTGACCATGAGATCATGCAACTCCCGGATACCGTAGGAATACTTTGGGTGTATCAAACGTCACAACGTAACTGGGTGATTATAAAGGTGCACTACAGGTATCTCCGAAAGTGTTTGTTGAGTTGGCATGGATCAAGATTGGGATTTGTCACTCCGACTATCGGAGAGGTATCTCTGGGCCCTCTCGGTAATACAGCATCACAGAAGCCTTGCAAGCACCGTGACTAAAGAGTTAGTTGCAAGATGATGTATTACGGAACGAGTAAAGAGACTTGCCGGTAACGAGATTGAACTAGGTATTGGATACCGACGATCGAATCTCGGGCAAGTAACATACCGCCGGACAAAGGGAACAACGTATGTTGTCATATGAGGTTCACCGATAAAGATCTTCGTGGAATATGTAGGAACCAATATGAGCATCCAGGTCCCGCTGTTGGTTATTGACCAGAGAGTTGTCTCGGTCATGTCTACATCATTCCCGAACCTGTAGGGTCCGCACACTTAAGGTTCGATGACATTATAGTATTATATGAGTTATGTGATTGGTGACCGAATGTTGTTCGGAGTCCCGGATGAGATCACGGACATGACGAGGAGTCTCGGAATGTCCGAGAGGTAAAGATTCATATATTGGAAGGCTATATTCGGACGTCGGAAAGGTTCCGAGTGATTCGGGTATGTTTCGGAGTACCGGGGAGTTACGGGAATTCACCGGGAGAAGTAATGGGCCTTATTGGGCCATACGGGAAAAGGAGAGGCAGGCCACATGAGGAGGCGCGCGCCCCCCCTTGCACAAACCGAATTGGAATAGGGGAGGGGGCGCAGCCCCCTCTTTCCTTTTCCTCTCCCTTCCCCTTTTCCTACTCCGTATGGGAGGTGGAATCCTACTAGGACTAAGGAGTCCTAGTAGGACTCCCCACACTTGGCTCACCCCTAGGGGGCCGGCCTCCTCCCTCTCATCCTTTATATACGGGGGCAAGGGGGCACCCCAAAGTACACAATTGTCCCAAAGCGGTGTGCGGTGCCCCGATCTCCGTTTTCCACCTCGGTCATATTTTCGGAGAGCTTAGGCGAAGCCCTGCCGGAATCACTTCACCGTCACCGTCGCCACGCCGTCGTGCTGACGGAACTCATCTACTACCTCGACGTCTTGCTGGATCAAGAAGGCGAGGAACGTCACCGAGCTGCACGTGTGTAGAACTCGGAGGTGCCGTACGTTCGGTACTCGATCGGTGGAGCTCGAAGGATTGTTCGACTACATCAACCGCGTTGTGAGACGCTTCCGCTAACGGTCTACAAGGGTACGTAGACACACTCTCCCCTCTCGTAGCGATGCATCTCCATGGATAGATCTTGCGTGAGCGTAGGAATTTTTTTTGAAATTCATGCTCCGTTACCCAACAGTGGCATCCGAGCCAGGTCTATGCGTAGATGTGATTTGCACGAGTAGAACACAAACGAGTTGTGGGCGTGGGTGTATACATATTGCTTGCCATTACTAGTTGATACTTGATTCGGCGGTATTGTGAGATGAAGCGGCCCGGACCGACATTACGCGTACGCTTACGCGAGACAGGTTTCACCGCTACGTGCACTCGTTGCATAAAGGTGACTGGCGGGTGTCTGTCTCTCTCACTTTAGTTGAATCGGTTTCAATGAAGAGGGTTCTTTTAGAAGATCAAAAGGCAATCACTACACCACGTTGTGGTTTTGCGTAGGTAAGAACGGTTCTTGCAAACCCGTAGCAGCCACGTAAAATTTGCAACAACAAAGTAGAGGACGTCTAACTTGTTTTTGCAGGGTATGCTGGTTATGTGATATGGCCAAGACATGATGTGATATAAGTTGTTGTATGAGATGATCATGTTTTGTAAGTTATCAGGCAACCGGCAGGAGCCTTATGGTTGTCTCTTTATTGTATGCAATGCCAACGCTATGTAATTGCTTTACTTTATCGCTATAAGTTAGCAGTAGTAGTAGTAGCAATAGCCGGCGAGACGACCACGACGCTACGATGGAGATCAAGGTGTCACGACGCTACGATGGAGATCAAGGTGTCAACCCGGTGACGATGGAGATCATGACGGTGCTTTGCTGATGGAGATCAAAAGCACAAGACGATGATGGCCATATCATGTCACATATATTGAATTGCATGTGATGTTAATCCTTTTATGCATCTTATTTTGCTTAGGACGACGGTAGCATTATAAGATGATCCCTTCACTAAATTTCAAGATAAGTGTTCTCCCCTAGTATGCACCGTTGCGAAGGTTCGACGCTTCTAAGCACCACGTGATGATCGGGTGTGATGGATTCTTTCGTTCGCATACAACGGGTGTAAGCCAGTTTTACACACGCAGAATACTTGGGTTAAACTTGACGAGCCTAGCATGTACAGACATGGCCTCGGAACACAAGAGACCGAAAGGTCGAACATGAGTCATATAGTAGATATGATCAACATGAAAGATGTTCACCATTGATAACTAATCCACCTCACGTGATGATCGGACGTGGTTTAGTTGATGTGGATCATGTTACACTTAGACAACTTGAGGGATGTTAATCTAAGTGGGAGTTCTTAAGTAATTTGATTAATTGAACTTCAATTGTCATGAACATAGTCTTACTTGTCTTAGCAAATTTATGTTGTAGATCAATAGACCGCGCTGTAGTTCCCATGTTTTTAGAGAAAACGAAGTTGAAAGTTGATGGAAGCAACTATGCGGACTAGGTCCGTGATCTGAGGATTGTCCTCACTGCTGCACAGAAGGCTTATGTCCTTAATGCACCGCTCAGTGAAATACCCCTACGGCTTCGTCTGAGGACGTTATGAACGTCTGGCAGACAAGAAAAGATTACTACTCGATAGTTCAGTGCGCCATACTTTACGGCTTAGAACCGGAGCTCCAAATATGTTTTGAGCAACACGGAGCATATGAGATGTTCCAAGAGCTGAAAATTTGTTTTTCAAGCTCACATCTGGGTCAAGAGGTATGACACCTTCGACAAGTTCTATAGCTACAAGATGGAGGAGAACAGCTCCGTTAGTGAGCATGTACTCAGAATGTCTGAGTACTTCAAACACTAGAATCAAGTGGGAGTTAGACTTCCGAATAAAGTGGTGATTGATAGAGTTCTCTAGTCACTATCACTAAGCTACTGGATCTTCGTGATGAACTATAAACATGCAAGGGATAGAAGATCCTTAAGCTATTCGCGATGCTACAATCTGCGGATGTAGAAATCAAAAGAGGGAGCATCAAGTGTTGATGGTTAATAAGACCACTAGTTTCAAGAAGGGCAAGGGAAAGAAAAGGGAACTTCAAGAAGAACGGTAAAATAGTTGCCGCTCACGCGAAGAAACCCAAGGTTGAACCAAACCCGAGACTTAGTGCTCCCATTGCAAAGGGAAATATCACAGGGAGCGGAACTTCCCCAAAGTAACTGGCAGATAATAAGACTGGCAATGTCAACAAAGATATTTGATATACATGTTATTGATATGTACCTTACTAGTACTCGTAGGAGCACCTGGGTATTTGATACTTGTTCAGTTGCTTACAACTTGAAACATGGAGCTTCGGAATAAACGAGGGCTAGCTAAGAACGAGGTGACGATGTGCATTGGAAGTGTCTCCAAGGTTGATGTGATCACCATCGCCACGTTCTCTCTACCTTCAGGATTAGTGATGAACCTAAATAATTGTTATTTGGTGCTTGCGTTAAGCATGAACATTATATCTGATAGTGTTTATTGCAAGACAGTTATTCAATTTCAGAGAATAATTGTTATTCTATTTATTTGGATAATATCATTGATGATCATGCACTTAAAATGAAAGGTTTATTGAATCTTGATCGTAGTAATACATATGTTCATAACACGAATGCCAAAAGATAATGATAGTACCACATATTTGTGGCACTGCCGCTTAGGTCATATCAGTGTTAAACACATGAAGAAACTCCATGCAGATGGGTTTTTGGAATCTCTTGATTATGAATCATTTGAGACATGTGAACCGTGCCTTATTGGCAAGATGACTAAAAACTCCGTTCTCCGGAACAATGGAGCGAGCAACCAACTTATTGGAAATAATACATACCGATGTATGCGGTCCGATGAGTGTTGACGCGCGCGGTGGATATCGTTATGTTCTCACGTTCACAGATGATTTGAGTAGATGTCTACTTGATGAAGCATAAATCTGAAACATTTGAAAAGTTCAAAGAATTTCAGAGTGAAGTAGAGAACCATCGTAAGAAGAAAATAAAGTTCTTACGATCTGATCGTGGAGGAGAATATTTGAGTTACGAGTTTGGCAATCACTTAAGACAATGTGGAATTGTTTCACAGCTCACGCCACATGGAACACCACAGCATAATGGTGTGTCCGAACGTCGTAATCGTACTCTATTGGATATGGTGCGTTCTATGATGTCTCTTAGCGATTTGCCACTATCATTTTGGGGTTATGCATTAGAGATAGCTGCATTCACTTTAAACAAGGGCACCGTCTAAATCCGTTGAGATGACACCGTATGAACTGTGGTTTGCAAGAAACCTAAGATGTCATTTCTGAAAGTTTGGGGATGCGATGCTTATGTCAAAAGGCTTCAGCCAGATAAACTCGAACCCAAAGCGGATAAGTGCATCTTCATAGGATACCCAAAAGAGACCGTTGGGTACACCTTCTACCACAGATCCGAAGGCAAAGTTTTCGTTGCTAAAGAATGGATCCTTTCTAGAGAAGGAGTTTCTCTCGAAAGAAGTGAGTGGGAGGAAAGTAGAACTTGATGAGGTAATTGTACCTCCTCTGGATAGTAGTACGCCACAGAAAGAAATTTCTGTGACACCAACACAGACCAGAGAAGAAGTTGATGATGATGATCATGAGGCTTCGGATCAAGTTACTACAGAACTTCAAAGGTCAACCAGGACACGTTCCGCACCAGAGTGGTACGGAAATCCAGTCTTAGAGGTTATGTTGTTAGACAACGGTGAACCTTCGAACTATGAAGAAGCGATGGCAAGCCCGGATTCCGACAAATGGCTTGAGGCCATGAAATCCGAGATTGGATCCATGTATGAGAACAAAGTGTGGACTTTGGTAGACTTGCCCGATGAACGGCGAGCTATTGAAAATAAATGGATCTTTAAGAAGAAGACGGATGCTGATGGTAATATCACCGTCTATAAAGCTCGACTTGTTGCTAAAGGTTATCACCAAGTTCAAGGAGTTGACTACGATGAGACTTTCTCACCCGTAGCGATGCTAAAGTCTGTCAGAATTATGATTATGAAATCTGGCAAATGGACGTCAAAACGGCATTCCTTTACGGATTCCTTAAGGAAGAATTGTATATGATATAGCCGGAAGGTTTTGTCGATCCTAAAGGCGCTAACAAAATATGCAAGCTCCAGCGATCCATCTATGGACTGGTGCAAGCATCTCGGAGCTGGAATACTCGCTTTGATGAAGTGATCAAAGCGTTTGGGTTTATACAAGTTTATGGAGAAACTTGTATTTACAAGAAAGTGAGTGGGAGCTCTATAGCATTTCTAATAGTATATGTGGATGACATATTGTTGATTGGAAATGATGTAGAATTTCTGGAAAGCATAAAGAATTGAAAGGAGGTTTTCAATAAAAACCTGTTTTTGAGTTATCCACAGATTGGGCATCGAGATCTATGGAGATAGATCAAAACGCCTGATAAAAGTTCACACATCTTGATGAGTTTTTTGAAGAAGTTCAAAATAGGATCAAGTCAAAGAAATGAGTTCTTGCCTGGTGTGAAGTGGAGTAAGACTTGAAAATCTAGGTAAAGGTTGTTTTACATGTTAGGCATCAAAATCTATAGAGATAGATTGAGACGCCTCATAGGACTTTCACGAAGCACATACCTTGACAAGATTTTGAAGAAGTTCAAAATGGATCAGTCAAAGAAAGGGTTCTTGCCTGTATTGCAAGGTGTGAGATTGAGTAAGACTCAGAGCCCGACCACGGCAGAAGACAAAGAGAAGATGAGTGTCATCCCCTATGCCTCAGCCATAGGCTCTATTTTGTATGCCATGCTGTGTACTAGACCTGATGTATGCCTCGCTATTAGCTTGGTGGGAAGGTACCAAAGTGATCCAGGAGTAGATCACTGGACAGCGGTCAAGAATATCCTGAAGTACCTGAAAAGGACTAAGGAAGAATTTCTCGGGAATAGAGGTGATAAAGAGTTCGTCGTAAAGGGTTACGTCGATGCAAGCTTTAAACACCGATCCGGAAGACTATGAGTCTCAGACCGGATACGTAAAGTGGGACAGTCGTTTTTGGAGTAGCTCCAAGCAGAGTGTGGTAGCAGCATCTACGTATGACATAGAGATTTGCCAAGAACACACGGATCTGAATATTGCAGACCCGTTGACTAAAACCTCTCTCACAAGCAAACCATGATCAGCCCTAGAACTGATTGGATGTTAATTACATGGAGATGTAAACTAGATTATTGACTCTAGTGCAAGTGGGAGACTGTTGGAAATATGCCCTAGAGGCAATTAATAAAGTGTTTATTATCATATTTCCCCGTTCATGATAATGGTTTATTATTCATGCTAGAATTGTATTGACCGGAAACTTAATACATGTATGAATAGATAAACAAATACTGAGTCCCTAGTAAGCCTCTACTAGACTAGCTCGTTGATCAAAAGATGGTCAAGATTTCCTGACCATGGACATGAGTTGTCATTTGATAACGGGATCACATCATTAGGAGAATGATGTGATGGACTTGACCCAACCGTCAGCATAGCATATGATCTTTCAGTTTAATGCTATTGCTTTCACTATGTCAAATACACGTTCCTCTGACCATGAGATCATGCAACTCCCGGATACCGTAGGAATACTTTGGGTGTATCAAACGTCACAACGTAACTGGGTGATTATAAAGGTGCACTACAGGTATCTCCGAAAATGTTTGTTGAGTTGGTATGGATCAAGATTGGGATTTGTCACTCCGACTATCGGAGAGGTATCTCTGGGCCCTCTCGGTAATACAGCATCACAGAAGCCTTGCAAGCACCGTGACTAAAGAGTTAGTTGCAAGATGATGTATTACGGAACGAGTAAAGAGACTTGCCGGTAACGAGATTGAACTAGGTATTGGATACCGACGATCGAATCTCGGGCAAGTAACATACCGCCGGACAAAGGGAACAACGTATGTTGTCATATGAGGTTCACCGATAAAGATCTTCGTGGAATATGTAGGAACCAATATGAGCATCTAGGTCCTGCTGTTGGTTATTGACCAGAGAGTTGTCTCGGTCATGTCTACATCATTCCCGAACCCGTAGGGTCCGCACACTTAAGGTTCGATGACGATATAGTATTATATGAGTTATGTGATTGGTGACCGAATGTTGTTCGGAGTCCCGGATGAGATCACGGACATGACGAGGAGTCTCGGAATGTCCGAGAGGTAAAGATTCATATATTGGAAGGCTATATTCGGACGTCGGAAATGTTCCGAGTGATTCGGGTATTTTTTGGAGTACCGGGGAGTTACGGGAATTCACCGGGAGAAGTAATGGGCCTTATTGGGCCATACGGGAAAAGGAGAGGCAGGCCACGTGAGGAGGCGCCCCCCCCCTTGCCCAAACCGAATTGGACTAGGGGAGGGGGCGCAGCCCCCTCTTTCCTTTCCCTCTCCCTTCCCCCTTTCCTACTCCGTATGGGAGGTGGAATCCTACTAGGACTAAGGAGTCCTAGTAGGACTCCCCACACTTGGCTCACCCCTAGGGGGCCGGCCTCCTCCCTCTCATCCTTTATATACGGGGGCAAGGGGGCACCCCAAAGTACACAATTGTCCCAAAGCCGTGTGCGGTGCCCCGATCTCCGTTTTCCACCTCGTTCATATTTTCGGAGAGCTTAGGCGAAGCCCTGCCGGAATCACTTCACCGTCACCGTCGCCACGCCGTCGTGCTGACGGAACTCATCTACTACCTCGACGTCTTGCTGGATCAAAAAGGCGAAGAACGTCACCGAGCTGCACGTGTGTAGAACTCGGAGGTGCCGTACGTTCGGTACTCGATCGGTGGAGCTCGAAGGATTGTTCGACTACATCAACCGCGTTGTGAGACGCTTCCGCTAACGGTCTACAAGGGTACGTAGACACACTCTCCCCTCTCGTAGCGATGCATCTCCATGGATAGATCTTGCGTGAGCGTAGGAATTTTTTTGAAATTCATGCTCCGTTACCCAACACGATCTAGAATACATGGAGATGTATGGGTATTGCATAATATAATTTTGGAGTAGATGAGATCTATTGCTGAAAATTATTTATGCAGGTAGCAGATGAAATCTGCTATCCGATGTTCTTGTTGCTTCCCTAGAATTTGCGTATTTCTGATCTCGAGACAGCATGGTGGAATTTGACAAAGTTCTGGCAATCCGCGATCCTAATTGATCAATGAAGTGCTATCAGTTCTTTGGGTTCCACCATAGTCAAAAGAAAGATGAAATTTCGTAGACGAAAGGGCAATGCAGATATGATCTGCACGGGGGTCATGCGTATGATGAAGTTTAGTATGGGGCTCGATATTTTATTATCTCGTGTTTCATACACCCCGCGATGTTAATCTAGCGACTTGAATAATCATACTTGATGATAAAACGTTGGTAGCTGCGGTTTAAGTCAAAACCTTAGAAGCCACGTAAAATAAAATTTTGCATAAACCAATTAGAGGCGTCTAACTTGGTTTTGCAAGATGTGCATGTGATGTGGTATAGCAATGCTCATATTAATTCGATTATGTATGAGATGGCTATATGATGTAAATTTACTAACATGACCTGCGTGTCATGATTCGGCATGATGGCTGGAGCCATATGATTGTCACTTTAATGACTTGCGTGTCAACCTTAAGTAATGCACTTATTTTATTAGCTATAGAGATAGCAATATTATCTGGTGCATCGACAAGGTGGCGGCAATCTTCGCGAAGGTGAACACCGACGCAAATGCCGAAGACGAAGAAATTAAAGACTTCGCCATCAGAAAGGGCTATACCATATCATGCTGTTATGAATTGCCTGAGATGTTTATCCCTTATGATGCACCCTTCTTGATTGCGCGGTAGTTGCTTTTTATTAGGGTGATCTCTCACTTAAAAATATCAAGTAGTTAGTGTTCTCCCAAGTGTAGCACCGTCACGGCACCTATCTCTTCGGGGTATCACAGGATCTCCCTGGGTACGAACGATTAGAGAAGTGTGAGGCGGGTGAGTTGAGACCTCGCAGCAAGATCACTTGGTTGTCTTAACGTTCTGGAAGGATCTCCCTGAGCTCGGAACACGCCCATCGAAAGATGAACAAGAGTCACATAGAGATGTGATCGGCAAGTTTGCCTACTGATTGAAGTTCGCGCCATCAGTGTTCATCTCGTTCAGTGGCGTTGAATGGAAATGCGGGTCTTGAATCACTCATAATCAATTTTGAGAGATATTGATTTGAGTGGGAGCGCACTTTAGAAAAAAATTGTTTATTCACTAGTGCAAAAATCATTATGAACAAAGTCTAAGTGAAACTTGTGTTTACCGTTGTAGATCAAATGGCTCGCAATGCCGCGTTCAACTTAGGCCCGATGTTAGAGAAAGAGAAGTTAGCTGCGACTGGAAACAACTATGCGGACTGGGTCCGTAACCTGAGGATTGTCCTCAGGAGCTCTAAGAGAATGTATGTGCTTGAAAATTCTCTTCCAGCTAGACCGGCGGCAAATGCCCCGGAAGATGAACAAAATGTCTGGGCCACTAAGGATGATGATTACAACTTAGTGCAGTGCCTCATGCTAGCTTGCATGAGTCCAGAGCTTCAAAAACGTTTTGAATTCCATAATGCCCGCGATATGATCCGGGAATTGGATGCTCTGTACAAGGAAACCGCACGGTCTGAACGATTTGATATCATGAAGGCCGTGATGGATTGCAGGATGGCTGAGGGCAGTTCAGTTGGCGAACACGTGGTCAAAATGATTGGCTACGCTGAAAGGCTTAAAACCCTGGAATTTCCAATTCCACCAGCCCATATGATGGACATGTTGCTTGCTTCACTCACCCCATCTTACGACGGTTTTACCATGAACTACAACATGAGTGGGATGGAGAAGACACCGGAAGAGGTGCTCGCCATGCTGAAAACTGCGGAAGGAGGACTGCGAAAAAATCGCAAGCAAGTGTTGCTTGTGAATAAAACCGCCAGTTTCAAAAAGAAAGGCAAGCCAAAGAAGGGCAATGGCGCCGGTAAGACCGGCTCCCAAAGCAACTCTAAGGGCGGAGCCAAGAATGAAACTGAGTGCTTCTACTGCAAGGGCACAGGACACTGGAAGAGAAACTGCAAGAAGTATCTGGAAGATAAGAAGTCCGGGAAAACCGGAAAAGGTATAATTGTTATACAAGTTAATGTCATTGACGTTTTGGTTGCTAGCAAAAATTCTAAGTCTTGGGTATTTGATACCGGATCGGTTGCTCACATTTGCAACTCGATACACGGACTGCAGAAGGTGCGCAAGCTAGCAAAGAATGAAGTCATGATGCGCGTCGGGAACGGCGCTGGGATCGCCACTCAAGCCGTCGGCATTATGCCTCTACGTCCCCCTTCAGGATTTATCTTAGAACTAAGTAACTGTTATTTTGTTCCGCTATTGTGTAGAAACATTATCTCCGGATCATGTTTAGTACACGATGGGTATTCGTACAAGTCTGAGAACAATGGTTGTTCACTTTATTGTAAGGATATGTTTTATGGATTTGCACCCATTGTTGGGGGCCTTTTCATACTAAATCTTGAATGTGGAAATGATGTCTTTAACGTGAATGCTAAACGCCTTAAGAAGGCTGATACCACCACCACTTTCATGTGGCACTGTCGGCTTGGCCACATCGGAAAGAAACGCATGCAAAGACTTCATAAAGATGGAGTTTTACCGTCCTTTGATTTTGAATCATTTGACACATGTGAAGCTTGCTTGATGGGGAAAATGACCAAGACGCCGTTCACGGGTCATCCTGAACGGGCGAGTGAATTGTTGGAAATAATACATAGTGATGTATGTGGTCCAATGAGCACAATCGCATGGGGTGGGTATTTCTACTTCGTGACTTTTACTGATGATTGGAGTAGGTATGGATATATCTACTTGATGAAGCATAAGTCGGAAACTTTTGAAAAGTTCAAGGAATTTCAGAATGAGGTAGAAAATCATCGTAACAAAAGGATTAAGTTTCTGCGGTCTAATCGCGGGGGCGAACACCTTAGTCATGAGTTTGGCCAACATTTGAGTGACCGTGGAATCATTTCACAGCTTACGCCTCCCGGAACTCCACAGAGAAACGGAGTATCGGAAAGACGTAACCGAACCCTGTTAGATATGGTAAGGTCGATGATGTCTCTTACAGATCTACCGATATCTTTTTGGGGTCATGCACTACTCACTGCCGCTTATACATTAAACAGAGCACCGTCTAAGTCTGTTGAGACGACGCCATTTGAATTATGGTATGGGAAGAAACCCAATGTGTCGCATCTCAAGGTTTGGGGTTGTGAAGCTTATGTAAAACGTTTACAACCAAGCAAACTCAACCCCAGATCAGACAAATGTTACTTTGTAGGTTACCCCAATAACACCATTGGGTATTCCTTCTACCAACAGTCCGAGGGCAAAGTGTTTGTCGCAAAAGTTGGACACTTTCTCGAGAAAGAGTTTCTCGCCAAAGAATTAAGTGGGAGGACAGTACAACTTAATGAGATTAGTGAATCTTCGGTGACCGTTGATATGGCTAAGGAACATAAAGAAATTTCGCAAATTATCCCTACAACCGAGCCGGAAGTTGTCGCATGTGATGCGGAAACTTCAGACAATGTTATAACTGAACCACGTAGATCAGGTAGGGCTATCCAGCCACCTGAGTGGTTTCATAACGAAATCTTCATTCTTGAAGACGATGAACCTGCGCACTACAAGGAAACGATGGCGGGGCCCAGCTCAAGGGAATGGCACAAGGCCATGAAATCCGAGATGGAATCCATGTACAAAAAGCAAGTTTGGAACTTGGAAGAACTTCCAGATGGCGTAAAACCCATTGGTTGTAAATGGATTTTCAAAAGAAAGACGGACGCGTATGGTAACATTACTATCCACAAAGCTAGACTTGTCACGAAAGGGTTCACGCAAGTTCCAGGAGTGGACTACGACGAGACTTTCTCACCCGTAGCTATGCTTAGGTCTGTTCGGATATTACTAGCAATTGCTGCTTATTTCGATTATGAAATATGGCAGATGGACATCAAAACGGCTTTCCTAAATGGAAATCTCAAGGAAGATGTATACATGATATAGCCTGAAGGTTTTGTCGTTCATAAGGATGCTGGAAAGGTATGCAAACTTCAGAAAGCCATTTATGGTCTGAAGCAAGCATCAAGGAGCTGGAACATTCGTTTTGATGAAGTGGTCAAACAGTTTGGCTTCATCAGGAATGACGAAGAATCTTGTGTTTACAAGAAGTTTAGTGGGAGCGCAAAAGCATTTCTAATCTTGTATGTGGATGACATATTGTTGATTGGAACTGACGTGAATTTTCTTAGCGAAATAAAAGATTCATTGAAGAAGAGTTTTTCAATGAAAGACTTAGGTGAAGCGGCATATATATTGGGCATCAGAATCTATAGAGATAGATCAAAATGCCTGATAGCGCTTAGCCAAAGCACGTACATTGACAAGGTGTTGAAAAGGTTCAACATGGAGAACTCCAAGAAAGGCCTACTTCCCATGTCACCTGGCACAGTGCTTTGTAAGAATCAGTGTCCTCGGACTCTCGATGAGCGAGTACAGATGAATGATGTTCCATATGCCTTGGCAGTTGGTTCTATTATGTATGCCATGCTATGTACAAGACCGGATGTTTCCTATGCGCTAAGTGTTAGCAGCCGGTACCAAAGTGATCCAGGATTGGAACACTGGGCCGCAGTCAAGGGTATTCTTAAGTACCTCAGAAGGACCAAGTATTTACTCCTTGTGTACGGAGGTGATGAAGAGCTCATTGTAAGTGGTTACACTGATGCAGGCTTCATGACTGACCCAGATGACTTCAAATCTCAATCAGGTTATGTTTTCATATTGAACGGCGGCGCAGTTGATTGGAAAAGTTCCAAACAAAAGACTTTGGAGGATTCTACGACGGAGGCGGAATATGTTGCAGCTTCAGAAGCCTCCAAGGAGGCGCTATGGATCAAGCAATTTCTTGAAGACCTTGGTGTGGTTCCAAGTGCTCTGGACCCGGTGGAGATCTATTGTGATAATAGTGGCGCCGTGGCTCAGGCAAGGGAGCCAAGTTCGCACCATAAGACAAGACATATTGAACGCAAATATAAACTCATTCGACATCATGTCGAAGCGGGTTTAGTGAAAGTACGCAAAGTTCACATGGATCTGAACGTGTCAGACCCGATGAAAAAGCCTCTACCACGAGCAAAGCATGAACAACACCGGATAGCCATTGGTGTTAGGGAAGCCATGTAACTGGATTATGACTCTAGTGCAAGTGGGAGTCTGTAGGAGATATGCCCTAGAGGCAGTAATAACAGTTATTTTGTATCTCCAAGTTTGTAATGAATGTTTATGATCCATGCTATAACTGCAATGATTCTCGAGTCTACAATATCCACGAGGCTCGGAGGGAAACTCATATGCACGTGTGGTATAAACGGTAAAATGTATTCCTAGTCTTGCCTCTAAGACTGGCTCAAGTATTGCATGATGATCCTATTTTCCTGATCATGGGCATGACTATGCCGGCAATTTTGAGGGCACAATGTTAGTAGAACACTTGTGTTGAATCGACCCGAATTGATGTTATGCGATGAGATACATTCGTCACAAGTTAATGGTTAATAACACAGAGATGGTTAATGTTTGCATTATTCCTTAGACCATGAGAGTATCGAGTTCCTTCGTACTTGCTTCGTGAACTTTGGGGTTTGTTAAACGTCATCCGTAACTGGGTGGCTATTACGGCGGCTTACGGGTTCACGGAAAAGTATGACAAGAAACGAGATAGCTCAAGATTGGGATTTTCTCCTCCGACAATGGAGAGATATTCTTGGGCCCTCTCGGTGTTACGGTATCCATCATTGTCTGGCCAGACAAAGGGTGATTTGATCACAGGGATGCCGGAACATGGAAACGAGAAAAGAGAACAAAACCGGTAACGAGGTAACTGGCATAGTGGACAAGTTGTTGATCCACGGGGATGCAGAAAATCTCACCTCGGGTGTTTGTAATATATCGTGAAGCAACAGGAATAACACACGGCAACTGGAGGTTCACTCGAATATTCATTCGTGTGGGTATAGGGGTCAATATGGGTGTCCACGGCTCCGATGTTGATCATTGATCGGAAAGTGTTCCGGGTCATGTCTATACTTCACCGAACCTATAGGGTCACACGCTTAAGGGTCATCTATCTGCTGAATACTAGACAGGGAGTCTGAGAGAAAGTCACCGGAAAAGTTTCGGAGACAACGGAAATGTTCCGGAGAGAACACCGGAATAGTTTCGGTAAAACTGAAAAGCTGTTTCGGGGTATACCATTAAGTCAAATTGGTTTTGGCACACGCCTGGAAATTCTTGGAGGGTGCCAGAATTATTCTGGAAACTTTTGGTATTTTTCCGGGATAAAAACCGGAAATGTTCCGGAGCTGCCGGAACCGGTTTGGTTGCTTTTCACAGATGAAAATCACTAATCCAAAATTGTTTCGGAACGCGTCCAAAATCATTTGTGTGGGTACTGGAATTATTCTAAGACCCACAGAAATATTTTCGGATTTAACGGTCGCTGAAAAATGTTTCCGTGAATAGTGAAAGTGCTTTTTGGGTGGCTTCTTGGAGAAGCCACCTTAAGGGCCTTTTGGTATTTTTCCCCTTGGCTTCTTGGAGAAGCCACCCTTGGGCTTGGCCTATAAATAGGGGTGGAGGGGGCTGCCTAAAGACTCATCCCTTGCTCTCATACACATGCCATGACATTTCTGGCTTCTCTCTCCCTCCCAGCGAAATAGTTTCATAGAGCCGAAAGGCTATCTGGGTTCCGGCAGGAACTAGTTCTGGACGACGAAGCCCTGCCGGATAGCTGACACCATATGTGTGCAACCCCGTAGAGAGGTCGTAGTTTTGATCTTTTGCCCGAGGGGCTGTTCGAGGGTCCTCCCGAAGGGTTCTCCAAGTTACCGTTCGGGTTTCGAGGGTCCTCCCGAAGGGCTGTCCGTGACATCGTCCGAGGGACTGTCCGACCGCCTCTCGAAGGGCTGTCCGACGAGGGTGTACATCCTCGCGGTTGGGAGGTTGTAAATCTTAGCTGCGGGGATCTGCATCGACGATCTACATCGACTCTACTTCCGCTGCGCTACGAGTCGGTAATGATCAGATCAAACCCTGTATGCAGTCTCCATAGTGGTCCTGGGCGTGCTCGCTGTACCAATTTTTTTTCTTTTCTGTCGCGTTCCCCTACAATACTTACCTCTACTGTGCTGCATCATCCCTTCCTCTTCGGGGAAAATACCAACGCAAGCTACAAGTAGCAGGAAGAATTTCTGGCGCCGTTGCCGGGGAGACATAATCAACATCTATCAAGTACCTTTGCATAAACTCTCATCTGCTTGCATTTATTTTATTTGCCTCTCATTTTCATCTCCCCCACTTCTAAAAAGTTTTTACAAAAATACAAAAATATTTTCCGTTTGCCTTTTTCTTGCTTGTTTGTTTTATCGTTATGGCTAGTTCTATTCCCGTTATGCCTTTCCCTCCGTACTTAGGAGACGATCCGGGAATTCTAAACTTTAAATATTTGAGTGACGAATCTTTAAAAGAAGCATGGGATAGATTATTAAAACATAAGTAAGTGCTAGGCATCAATTTCACCTTCTTTGTTTCATATGTTGGTCTACCCCTTGCTCATAGACGTGTCTTGGATTCTATATTTGAAAACAATTTTCTTGGGAGTGATGCCTTTGCAACCTATGAAAAGATGAAAAGTATATTTGGACAGCCAATAGTTGAAACTATCGAACCAACTACTCTAGAATACTTTCGTCAAACTGAGCAAATAAAGGAAACAAAGGCTAGTATGGATTCTAACTTTTGCGGAATATTTCATCTTGCCTCTAAAATAAATAGCAATGTGGTGACACAAACTAGAAGGGTTGATGCTTTAGATCATAAGATCTCTCTTTGTGTTTTGAAAGAAATAAAAACCCTTTGCACTAAGCTTGATCATCTAGTACACATTATTGATAATGGCAAAGAGAGTGAAATAGGAGTTGCTAGGGCCAAAACCAAAGATGACAATACTTGAAACTATGCATTATGCCTAGCTAGGGGCATAAAACAATAGCGCTTGTTGGGAGGCAACCCAATGAATAAAATAAATTTTTACTTTTTGTTTCTGTTATGGTGTGTTTTCACATTTATGCTACTGTTATGATTGAGTTTTTATGTTTTAATTAGTGTTTGTGCCCAGTAAAGCCTTTAGGGTGATTTGGAAGATAGTATAATTGATGCTGTTTGGAAAACAGAAAGTTTTGCGTCCAGTGCTGGAATTTTGTTTCTGTACTGGAGCGTCAGAAAAATCTGAAATTTTTACACAGTATTGGTATATGAATTTCCCACGTTTTCCTAATGTTTTAGAATTTTTGGAGTTACAGAAGTATGGCTTTTAAATAGATTGCTACAGACTGTTCTGTTTTTGACAGATTCTGTTTTTGATGTGTTGCTTGCTTGTTTTGATGAAACTATAGATTGTATCGGGGGGGTATAAGCCATGGAGAAGTTATAATATAGTAGGTATAATGCAAAAATAAAATATAAATGGGTTTGCAATAGTACTTAAAGTAGTGATTTATTTTGTTATACTAACGGATCTCACGAAGGTTTTGTTGAGTTTTATGTGATTGAAGTTTTCAAGTTTTTGGTGAGATCACGATGGATGAAGGAATAAGGAGTGGCAAGATCCTAAGCTTGGGGATGCCCGAGGCACCCCAAGGTAATATTCAAGGAAGACTCAAGCGTCTAAGCTTGGGGATGCCCCGGAAGGCATCCCCTCTTTCTTCTACCAACCATCGGTAATTTTACTTGGAGCTATATTTTTATTCGTCACATGATATGTGTTTTGCTTGGAGCGTCTTGTATTATATGAGTCTTTGTTTTGTTTTCTTTTTAGTTTGTCACAATCATCCTTGCTGAACACACCTATTTTGAGAGAGCCACACGTTCATCATAATTTGTTAGAATACTCTATGTGCTTCACTTAAATTTTTTGAGCTACGCAGTTGTTCTAGTGCTTCACTTAAATCTTTTTGAGCATGGCGGTGACTATATTTTGAAGAAATGAACTCTCATGCTTCACTTATATTATTTTGAGAGTTGATAAGATTAAAATTTTGAAGAAATAAACTCCCATGCTTCACTTATATTATTTTGGGAGTTGATAAGACTGAAATTTTGAAGAAATATTTGCACTCTCATGCTTCACTTATATCTTTTTGAGAGTTGATGAAAGTAACAGTAATTTGCACAAGATATGAATTTGGTCCCAAAGTGATGAATATTCAAGAGGAATATAATAAAAACTTTCATATATATCATTGGATATGATAAGTGTGATTCCTTGCAATAGTTTTGCGATATGGAAATGATAATATGTGAGTCATGTTAGTGAATAATTGTGATTTAGTAAGAATATTAGTGTTAAGGTTTGTGATTCCCTATGCATGCACATTAAGTCAATAGTTATGCAAACAAATTATATCCTACTTATGGTACATTATTCGGTGTTAGTTATGTTCAATGCATGTTTATGACCGTTTTCGCTTTTTGGTTGGTTGCTTCTCAATTTATTTGCTAGCCTTCATTTGTACTAAGCGGAAATACTGCTTGTGCATCCAAAATCCTTAAACCCAAGTTGTGCCAGATGAGTCCACTATATCTACCTATATGCGGTATTTCCATGCCGTTCCAAGTAAATTTGCGTGTGCCAACTCTAATTTTCAAAATAATTTTTCCGTTTTGTGTGCCCGTACCGCTCATGAAGCGGCAGGGGGTAGCCAATATTTTCCATGCTGGGTGTGTTATTCTCACGATGAGTGTTTATTCACTTGTCATTGCACGAGACAGTGGCTGGTAATAGGGATGCCCAGTCCCATAATGAAATCAAAAATTAATAACAACAAAATTCCTTGGAAAGTGTGGGTATGGAGGGCACCCGTGGATACGGCTAGCCATGGATTGTGAAAGAATGGTGGAAAGGAAATAAACTTTACTTTCTGTTTGGGAACCGCCTATGATGTGTCTAGCATGGAAAATATTGGGAATTCTTGGTCGTTTTCGTTGACAGGAAAAGCATGCCTCTCAAAATATTTTCATCTCTCTAATTTAAGCTTTGAGCTCTGGCACATTAGCAAATCTCTGCTTCCCTCTGCGAAGGGCCTATCTATTTACTTTTATGCAATTTTTATTTTTACTTTGAGTCTCCATCTTCTCTTATAAAGCACCAACTAGAGAGCACTATTGTCATACTTGTGCATTGTGTGTAGCTAATATTGAGTGTGTTTCATGAATGGATCAATGATTGAGCATAATGGGCTAGGGATAACTTTCTTTAGCGTTGATATTTTGAAAGACATGGTTGCTTGTTAGCATGCTTGAGTATTTATATCTTCATGTCAAATTATAGACTATTGCTTTGAATCATTCAAGTCCAATGTCCAAGCTACAAAAGAAAAGAATATATGATGAATATGATAGGCAACATTCCACATCAAAAATTCTGTTTTTATCATTTACCTACTCGAGGACGAGCAGAAATTAAGCTTGGGGATGCTGATACGTCTCCAACGTATCTATAATTTTTGATTGTTCCATGCTGTTATATTATCAATCTTGGATGTTTTTATATGCATTTACAGCAATTATATATCATTTTTGGGACTAACCTATTAACTTAGTGCCCAGTGCCAGTTGCTGTTTTCTGCCTGTTTTTTGTTTTACAGAATATCAATACCAAACGAAGTCCAAATGCCACGAAACTTTTTGGAGATTTTTTTTGGACAATACCAATACTAGAAGCTTTGGGAGAAGACCAGACGCCAGAGGAGGTGGCCACGAGCCACCAGGGCGCGCTTGGGGGGGGGGGGGGCAGGCGCGCCCTGGTGCCTCATGGGCCCACCTCAGCTCCGTTTGACCTAATTCCACCACTATAAATTCCCAAAAATCGGGAAACCATTAGGGGAGTCCACAAAATACTTTTTCTGCCGCCGCAAGTTTCTATTCTCGAGAGATCCCATCTAGAGGCCTTTTTCGGTGCTCCGCCGGATGGGGGAATCGATCACGGAGGGGCTCTACATCAACCTTGCTGCCCTTCCGATGATGCGTGAGTAGTTTACCACAGACCTTCGGGTCCATAGTTAGTAGCTAGATGGCTTCTTCTCTCTTTTTGATCTTCAATACAATGTTCTCCTCGGTGTTCTTGGAGTTCTATCCGATGTAATCACTTTTTGCGGTGTGTTTGTTGGGATCCGATGAATTGTGAGTTTATGATCAGATTATCCATGAATATTATTTGAGTCTTCTCTGATCTCTTTTATGCATGATTGTTATAGCTTCATATTTCTTCTCTGATCTATTGATTTGGTTTAGCCAACTAGATTGATTTATCTTGCCATGGGAAGAGGTGCTTTGTAACGGGTTCGATCTTGCGGTGCTGAATCCCAGTGATAGAAAGGGACATGACACGTATGTATCATTGCTATTAAGGGTAAAAAGATGGGGTTTATTCATGCGTGAGTTTACTTTGTCTACATCATGTCATCGTTCTTAGGGCGTTACTCCGTTCTTTATGGACTTAATGCACTAGATGTATGCTGGATAGCGGTCGATGTGTGGAGTAATAGTAGTAGATGCGGGCAGGAGTCGGTCTACTTGTCTCGGACGTGATGCCTATATACATGATCATTGCCTTGAATATCGTCATGATTATTTGCTTTTTTATTGCCCAATAGTAATTTGTTTACCCACCGTATGCTATTTTCTTGAGAGAAGCCTCTAGTGAAAACTATGGCCCCCGGGTCTATCTAAATCATATACTAAAACCCTAAAAATACTTGCTGCACTTTTTCTTTATTTATTTTATTTTGTATTTTTGTTTCAATCTATTTATCTATCATATACAATTTAATCTTGCAATTGACCGCCGAGGGATTGACAACCCCTCGTTTGCGTTGGGTGCAAGGGTTTGTTGTTTGTGTGCAGGTGCTGCTAACGAGGTGTTGCGTGATTCTCCTACTAGATTGATAACCTTGGTTTCATAACTGAGGGAAATACTTACCTCTACTGTGCTGCATCATCCCTTCCTCTTCGGGGAAAATACCAACGCGAGCTACAAGTAGCAGCGCGCCGGCGCCCGCTCGGCCGGGCATCCCCAGCCCGGTTCGTTGGGAGGTAGAAGGAGGAGGTCGGGAGGAGAGGGAGGAGGTGGAGCGGGACCCACCTGTCGGCGACCGAAGAGGTGGCCCAGCCCGCCAGCTCGGATTAAGTGGAAGCGTATTCTTCGGAATACGTTTTCCGCAAACGAAAACATCTTCGGTCAAGGCTTCGGGGCAGAATACGCTTCCCCGCAGCGGAAGCGTATTTTCTGGAAAGTGCGCTTTCAATTCTCAGCCACCAGCCGAAACCTCTAGTTTGCGGACGCTCACCCGTTAAGGGCTAAAATGGACAGTTTTTGTCTGTTTTATCGCTTAACGAACGAACGGTCATTTCTCCGCAACCGTGACTCCGATTCAGGTGATTCCAAAGCCCACCTTCTCTGTTCGTCGAGCCCGTTCCAATGAGGTCACTTTCATAATGTTGACACATTCTGAAAATGACCATTTTGCCACTGCCCTATATTCAGCCCCTCCGAGAGGGAATCTTCTCCGGCAAATCTTTCCACGAGGTGATCGCACTTCTCTCCGGTGAATCTATCGACCCCCAGGCAAGCCGACCATCTGATATATGCCCTAAAGCATTACTTCCATGTTATTCTTGTATGTTTGAATTAAATAATATATTTATGCTAGAAGTAAATGAGTAAGTGGACTCCTGCTAATTGAATTGTTGTTTACGTTACTCATTATGAATAGTATTGCACTAGTGACTCGTATGTGACAATATAGGGATAGGTTGTTTTGTTTTCATCATGCATTATTATTGATATTGCAATAAAAGAATGTGACTTAATAATGACAATCTCCTCCATCGGCTGGATCGAGTCATAGTGCCACTGAACCGAGCTTATCAGTGCAGCCACATTTGCCTTTATGGGAAGGCCCTAGCTTGGTCTATTGTCTTACCTCTTATCGGTACCTCCAAAGAGGGGAGGTTATGCATGCGTGCTACCCTGGCCCGGTAGGCGGCGATAACCTTGTGAGCCCAAGTTATATGGAACCCGGGGTCCCCGTTTGTGACAGTTTTGTTTGGCCACGACGGTGGCAGGTGTCAGGAGTGACACAGGGGCCACCCAGGATAGGACCCGAAAGGGGTATGAATGTTGGTGGGACCATAAGAGTGCTAGGTAATAGACAAGTTTTGTTGGAGCAGCACCGGTCCACCCGAATGGGAACATGTACTAAAGTACGAGGCCGAGAGCTCCATGGTGTGGGTAAAGTGCGCAACCTCTGCAGAGTGTAAATCTATTCGAATAGCCGCGTCCTCGGTCATGGGACACAGTTCGTACTAGGTCACACTATTTGGTCTGTGTCGAGTCTGGAGGAATAAACCATATAATGTTATTGCCAAGAATGAACCAGAGAAAGGTAAGGTTTGTCAGACTTGCAGTACAGATGCATGGACATCAGATGATGTCAGGGATATGAATGTTAGCCATGCGACGGCTATGAGATGAGTGGTCGGATGACCGCAAGAGTTAGATCAGATTTGGATATGATTTGGATTAGATCATGAGAATATTAGGAGTATGAATTCATTACCCGATAGTCTGTATCTTCGTCTTGCTGTTTTTACTTTCGTAGTAATGTTGCTAGATAATCCTGCTATGACATGATAATTAATAATACTAGATAGTTGAACCATAATAATTAATGTTGCTATGACAATTAAAGCATCCTTGAATGCCATGGATTGCATTGCTTGGTGTATATGTTACTTGGTGTGCTTGCGAGTACATTCAAAAGTACTCAGCGGCCTTCAATGTGGCCAAGTTCACCTAAGGATCCGACATCCATTAGCGAGGAGCCGGAGTGTTCGCGGGCTAGAAGGGTAACTCAGTCAGATCCCTGTGGATTGGAGCCGCACCAAGACCATGCTACCTTAGATAGAGCTTTTCCGCTGCCATCACCCTTGTAAAATATCATGTAAGACTTATATACCCATTAATAGAAATGCCTGTGTTCATGATACTTGTTGTAAAGGCACGCGCCAGTGTGATTTCCTGGCCTGGTGTGTGCGGCGACCGTCTGGCAACAGTGGTATTCAGGCACGGCGCCACAAAAATGCACATGGATGCTTTGCTTCTTGAGCCAAGTGGCCCAGATCGCTCCCAATTTTCTTTCTCTTTTTTTTCTACTTTTTTGGCGGCTTTACTCCCAAAAAAATTGGTATCGTGCTTATTTCAGTAGGTTCTAAAAATATGTAACTACAAGATAAAAATGCAGGATTTTTTCATGAATTATAAAAATGTTGTGAATTTTCAAAATGATCTTGAATTAAAAATCTGTTCATAGCTGTAAAAAGTTGTTCTTATTTTAAAAATGCTTAGGAGTTTATAAAATCATGGATTCTAGAAAAGTACCAAATTAAAAAATGCTCTATAATTTTTAAAAAATGTTAGTGTTATAGTAAACACATATTTCAAAAAAAAATTGTAGTTCGAAAAAGGATTTTGTATTTCAAAAACAACCTTGAATTTCAAAAAATATTCAGAATTTTTAATAAATTTTCATCAAGTTTAAAAGTTTAAAAACAGAAAAAGGAAAGAGAAAAAACAAAATGAAAACCCTAGAAAACCGCACGAACATGGGCCGACCGGTGTGCACTCCACCTGTGCATTGATTCGACACTTTTTCGCAATGAACAACAATAATTTTTCCATAGCTTGCTACACACACACACGTTGTCACTTGCATATCCTTCTCCTTTGCCCCGTGTGAGTGCATCCCCCAACGGTCACAACCTCTGCTACACAACCGCTTAGGGATGAGGTTGTCGCCTCCCTTCCCCCTGTTGGACACTTCGCCTCCGCTTGAGCAGGACTATGTCGTCCTGCCCAATTGGCCTTGATAGTGCTCCCCGGTCTCAGCTACGGACGCTGGCCCCTGCCGCTGATGTTTAGATTTGTCGGCTCATTCATCTGCTCACCACTTTGCCAACAATGCTACTCGCCGGACCCGTGCAACTCTTGCATGTTGGCTACTTCTCGCGTGCCTCTTGGACCAGATAGTTTCTAAATCGATGCATTCAAGTTAAATTAGATATTTAACCTTTTAAGTTTGGGAGCACTTGGTCAGGCAGCTAAAAACTGGTTTCATTTCAGTCGATTTGCTCTCCCTCTCTCAACTACCCGATTTAAATCCAAGGCCTCATGTTCTTCGTCCTCCTCCCATCGAATCGACAATGTTCTTCTTCCTCATCAAACCCGTGATTTCTCCCCCTCCTATCCTTAGCCCACCGGTTGGCTTGCCTCCAGTGAGTACCCGTCCGAGCACTTACCAAGAGTGTTGCAGCTTCTCCATCCCGAGCTCGAGCTCCATCAAATATGAAAGAGAAGCCTGCTCTGTGATGATACTTCTTGTTGAATTGCTTCAAAAGATCTTGGATGATTGCCCCATAGTCTAAGATTTGTACACCACTCGGTTGCGCATGGTTGACTTCATCAATACAACCGGATCATTGGTTGCATTACTCTTGCATGGTACCCCAATGGTGTCCAAGAGAACCTTGGATGCGGCTTGATGTGACTTCCATGACGTTGTTGTAGTACTCCACAATCCTGCCCCAAAATTGGTTCATCGATTGATTTGTTCCAACTGATGCATCAAGTAACACGTTAATCCAAGTGTGACACAATGCAATATATTCATCTTGGCAATAGTTGTGAGTTCTTGATCTTAATGGTGCCTTCACGCTTAATTGTATCTCCATAGGATCATCAACCTCTTCGGCCTCCTCCTCCTCGGCCTTGGCCTCCTCGGCCTCGGCCTCCACTTCTGGATCATAATCCTTCTTGCGCTCTTCTTGATGATCAAACACCGAGTCAAAGTTGAGATCTTCAAGCCAAAGCATATGTGACTCTTCCAAAGACGACAAGAGTTCGCCCATGTTCATATTTATACTATGACAACAACAAGAATCTCAGGACCCTACGGCCGCAAGCAATCACCAAACAATGCACCGGTCGAAATGAAAATGCAATTTTTTTTACCTTGATGGCATTTCAACAACCACTTGGCGGCCACGACCCTTGGTGATGGCAGTGCAGACGAACGCGCCGGACAAGCGGCTGTAAGGGTGGCCGGAGAAGGGGTACGAGGCACCGGGCTAGGACGAGGCACTATAGCCACTTTCTTCTTATTATTCTTCACCACCTCCTCGGTGTGCGCCATCGTGGGCGTCGTCGGCTTCCTTGCCCGCTTGCCAGAGGATGGAGCAGTGGGAGGGCGGCCTCTCGTCGTCAGAGGTGCAGCGTCCTTGCCACCAACCTTGCTGCTAGCGGTGCTTGTCGGTGTGGTGGCCCAGAGGTTTTGTTAGTGCCCAACCTCTTCCTTGGTGAGGGCGACAGTGCGGGGGTGGCTGCGTCGCGCCGACAGCAGTGGCCAATGAGGTCACGGAAGGTTCTTGCATGCCCTTCATTTTGTCCTCGGGCAGGTAGCCGCGCCTGGCTTGCTTGCTCATGGCGGCTCCACCGCACTCGCAGGTCTTGCTCACATTCGTCTGCAACTTGACATGGAAGTATTTTCCGCCACATGCCAAAGTGAGGCTCGACGCAGAGAAAAGCCTCACACAAGGTGATGAAGCATGCAGTGTGCAAGATAGAATTGAAGGAAGATGGTGGACTTTGAAGCAGTAAAAATGTAGCAAACCCCAGAAGAACAGATGAATCAGAAAAGCCAAAACCGTGAAACAAAAAAGGGATGAACTAACCCTCTCATGCAGCTCTGGCTATGGGAACACATCTTGCCGCCATTTTTGGCGATGACGGCGGGAGAGCATGCGAAGGCCACCATGCATGGGTTGAGGAAGATACCCATCGACAGCAAGGTGGTCCAACTGGCCACATGTGGCTGTGGAGGACATCCATTTTCCCTTCGTCTTGGAGGCTACCTTGGTCACAGCAGAGGCAATCTCCCTAACGGTGTTGATCGGCTTGCCGTCTTTGGTGAGCTTACAACCCATGGCAGCATGGTGGTGATGGAGGGCTGTGCTGGAGCGATGGTGCGATGGCACGTTGAAGCAGCAGGGCAGCGGTAGAGCGCAAAGGAGATGGAGTTGTTGTGCGACGAAGAAGATGAGAACATGGGAAACAAGACCGTGAGACCCCCCTCGCTCCATCCATTCACTTATATAGGGGGGTGGAAAAGTTAAATGACAACATGCAATCAACGCCACATGCTGGTAAATCTCTTCGCAACCCCGCGATGGCATTAAGTGTGCACGAGGATACAGGGGACTCCGTTAAGTGCGTGCGGGAATCGAGGCACACTTTGTCTATTGATGGGACGTGGCGTGGGTGGGACCTATACCCACTCCCGCATGTCACATTGACCGCTCAGTCATGTCTAACACATGATCCGGTGGGACCAGCTGATGAGACCGGTCTGGTCTTACAAGATCGGTCAGTTTGAACTTTAAAGTCACTGCGCAGGAATTCGGCCAAGGAGGAGCTAACTGTGCGGGAAGCATTTCTGGCACAGGTCGACTATCTTCATCAATGGCTCAAGACCGAGGTGGATCATGCTACTGAAGCGGTTCGGCAGCTTAAGGCTGATTTCATGCAGAAGATGTTAGGGAGGCTTCGAAGAACCAGTTTCAACCTCGGTGACCTGAAGATGATGTGCAAATCGGTGCTAGTCGAGGTGCTGTCATGCTTGAATATCAAATCAGGGCTGCTGATGGTGTCACGGCTCAGGGGTACCACACCATGTCGGTTCCCGACCTAGTGGGCCGGGCTAAGGACCCCTAGGTCGCTTCCATGCTAGGACACGTTGGGCAGTTGATGACATTTTAACGGAAGACTCCAGAAGACTTGTTGTACAATATGAGTATACCGAAGCCGAGGAGGACTCTACCTCCACTGACGCAGTAGACTAGGATATGTAACCTTAGGAACCCCGCTATGTTATATAAGCTGGGGGCCGGGCACATTGAGAGATCATCATACAATCCCTTGGTTCATACCTTTACATTGTACACCCCAATCGCAAATATACACGAGCAGGAGTAGGGTATTACCTCGATCGTGAGAGCCCGAGCTTGGGTAAACTCTATGCCATATTTCCCCTCCGACCTGATCACTACACTGGGATACCCTACCGAGGGATCGGTGGGATTTAGCTCCGACGGTCCCTGCGCTACTGATGAGCCACAAGTTGTCGGTTACTGGATGAGCCATTGAGAAGCTTCCGCACCATCTCTATTGGTTGGCGACTATACGACCATGAGTAGTGCAGTGCATCGCCCTCGAGAGAATGCTTGTGCATCATTGGAGGTCTTTTTGCACAAGTGATTGGACTATAACAACTTATTAACACTATCACGAAGGGGATCCTACCTGGTGCTATAACGATTGATTTACGACGATCCTTTTTCACATGAGTTTAGAGATTCATTTAACCGTGAGGCTCATAGCCTTGCCAAGGTGGGCATGGGATATTGGTTGGATATCATGTAGGGCCTCTCCAGCCACCATCTTTGCTTGTATCCTGAACAATCCTAGATCTATAAAGAAAATCATGATTGTAAAATAATTCCACTCCTGGAAGATCGAATTGATTGGTCGATGTTCACCCTACTTTAGGAGACGTCTATTTCTCAATTGACTAAAAGTTAACTCAAAACGGTTTTATAAATTTATATATGAATCTAAGAAAAACTTCACAAGTTTCTTCATACATATTTTAATAGTATTGAGTGTGGTGTCATAGTTTGTTCAGGTTAGTTCAAAAATGCAGTAATACTCCAGAGTTCAAAAAATCACGGAATCTTGAACGTATCTCAAGTTTGTTCGGCGGTTACGTCTATTGAGCGCTAACAAATTCTAAGACTATCAAGAATTAGGAAAACCACTTTTCAAATTACAGAAACTTAAATCGAAATTTGTATAAGAGTTGCATAGTCGAGCCAAAATCAGTTTGTATAATTTATTGTAATTTTCCATATCTTACTAGCACAAGGTTTTGGCACATGAAAGTACATTGTATCCATCATTTCCATAGCATTCACCATACGCAACAACACCATATAGAACGGTCGCAGTAACTTTTTTCAAAGTTGTAACCACGCCATTCACAGCTAATCTTGCACATAGCAACATTGTTGGGCGTTGGTATCTGGCATGCTCGGAAAGGCGCACATGAAGTCCACAATCCAGTTGTACCTACGAACAACAAAGTATAGCATCCCCGTTCATATTAGGATATGCAGTATAAATTGCATAAGTTCATATTATATGAGTATCCAAGTTGTGAGCATACATCATACATAATTGGACTATTGTAAACATAAACAAAGAGTGTACCTTTGTTTCTCGCAGTTGCTTGACATGACCATAAAGTGCTGGACATCATCAGAAGAACTGCCAAACATAGAGCCAGTGTGTTGTTCTTCATATGTGCCATGAGGAGTGGTTTCTTAATTCTTTTTCCTCCTATCCCTATATTCTTTATGGGTGATGTTTCTTATTGTGTTATTTATATAGAGGCATAAGTCTCGAAGGATCCATTCTTGCTCTTATAATATTTTTCACATTATTGTTTTGAGCATCATGAGAAATATCTTGTGGAGATTGTGTTATTAAATGCCACCTAGATTTTGATATTTGAAATTAATCACTACTCTGAAATACCATACATATAGCACATTACATTGTGCGGCGCAAAAAATGCACATTAAATTGTGCATCTTCCGGAATTTAATGTGTATCTCCATTAGTAGTTGTTCCATCATGTAGCATAATAGATCCAGTTAAGAAAAACATTTCTGATAATAATCACAACATTTTTTTCTTTTGGATTCCACAATGTTAACCCATTATCTATTATAACTTCAGCACTCAATGTAACGAGCAGAAAAAGGCACCTGAAAATTACTATAAACAAGCTCGTAGACACCCTCTGCTACCATTGGGTTTTGCATGCACACAGTTTGCAAAAGGCACACGAAACAAGTTGACCCTTTTTTTCTTTTGAGCAAAAATAAAAAAATTGACCCTGTCTTGTGGGCGGATATAAGCCCAGGCACATAAGGCCACAACACGGGGCTTGAATTTTATTTACCTCTGACTGGCCCGATTCCTTGGGAGCTCCTGTTCGGCGCCTACAGCGCCCGAAGAGCTTCCTGGCGCCTACAGCGAGCGTCCCTGGGCCTGGCCCAACAAGGACCGATGGTCCCAGCGTTCGCTCGGTCGCTGTTTCTTTGATCACCTCGATCGGTCGCTGTTACCAGTCAGCTGTTTGACCAAAAGTCAACCATTTTTGACTTTTGTAAAAAAAAAAACTGAAAATTTCGAACTTTTTTCATCGATTTGGAAAATAGTTCGCATATTTGAAAAAAGTTCGTCGATTTTGGAAATAAGTTCATCGAATTTGAAAAAAGTTCATCGAAATTCAAAAAAAGTTCATCGAATTTGAAAAAAGTTCATCGATTTTGAAAAAAGTTCATCGATTTTGAAAAAAGTTCATCGATTTTGAAAAAAAGTTCATCGAAATTGAAAAAAGTTCATGGATTTTCAAAAAAACAGTCCACAAAATTGAAAAAAGTTCATCAATTTGAAAAAAAGTTCATCGAATTCACGAATTTGAATAAAAAAATCATCAAACCAGGAAAGAAGAAAAAGGAAAAAAGAAAAAACAGAAAACGAAAAAAGGAAAAAGGAAAAAAGGTAAAAGGAAAGAAGAAGAAAAGATGGAAGAAGAGGATAGTTATCAGATCGGGCATGGTGGCGTGGTGGTTGCTGCTGCGTCGCTCGATGCTGGAGGTCCCTGGTTCGATTCACCGCTGGCGCGCATTTTTTGCGCTTTAAAAAAACAGAAAAAAAGGGCGGAGATGGGCCGGCCCAGCTAGACACGCGAGTGAGCTGCTTCAGGCGCCGGTTTGCAGAAACAGTAGAAACCGGCGCCTGAAGCGCCAAATAGGAATTGCCCGATTCCTTCACTTCTAGGCTTTCCTATTGCCCCTTACCTTCAGTGGGTGTATTAGCTGGACCAGGACCTCCACCCAAAAAAAAAAAAAAAAAAAATTAATGGTTGAATGTGATTTATGCTAGAAAAAAAATTCTGAGTGATTTTTTCCTTGTGTTCGGTAGCGGTTTTTGTTCTGGTTCCGCCAAGCATTTTTCTTTTTGATTTTTTCATCCATCAGTTTTCTATTTTCTGATCTTTTTCCGTTTTACTTTTTCTTTATTTTTTCTTTTATTTTTTTCGTTTTCATTTCATCTTTCTATTTAAAATATCACAATTTCCAATAATCCTCTTGAAATTTTCATAAAATGTTGAGTATTTTTTTAGAAAAATTACAGGTTTTCTTTGGCGAAATGTGGACAAATTTTAATGCTTTCGTATGAGATATTTTCTTGATAGTTATAAACGTTTAATTTTTGGTTTGGAGTTTGCTCCGACTCTGGCTCCGCCATTGATTGTACTTCCATACAATGAAGTGTAGAGTGGCAACATTCAAATGGCATTTCTAAATTACCAATTTCGACCACCAGACTCAAATTCCTAGCCAAGGAAATAATCCGGATAGTGTCTTTAATTGAATCCATATATCAATCATATGATCTTGCTTTTTTTTTCCACATGCTCATGTATCATAAAAATATTTTTCATCTATATACCATAAAAGGTCCCAAAGGGGCTGATCTAATTAATCTGTGGCATCAAACCATGCTGATCCAATGATCTAGATTTCTCCAAGCCTCCAGTGGCGAGCGCTCAACATAATTAACACGCAATTGATATACCATCTTATATCAACATGCAATTAATTTACTCCCTAATGTCAATGTGCATTGCACGTACGCATTTACTAGTGTTTATACAAAAATCATACAAATGAAAAAACATTCATTTATTTTAATTAAAAATCATGTATTGGCAAAAAAGAAAACAAAAAAGAAAATAAAAATAAACAATTAGACGAAAAGAGTAACAAAACAAAAAAATAAATAAAGTTGGAGTGAAAAACGCATCTTACATTCTTAAGAAGTTGGTCCCAATTCTCTCAACATGCAAAGTGTCCACCTCAACGTCCCACTAAGCAATGCATTTAAGTCTTCTCTTCCACTAAGCCATGCAAAATCTGCCACATAAGCGAGCTCATGCGTCCCACTAAGCAATGCATTTAAGTCTTCTCTTCCACTAAGCCATGCAAAATCTATCACATAAACGAGTCATGCATTTTACTTATAAATTACAAATATTTTTGCATTAGTCTATGCATGTAACGCTGCCACATCATATATTCATGTTAGTCATCCTTCACATTTTTGTTCAAAATGACATTTTTAACTATAATTCAAAAGTTTTTATTCTATTTTTAGACACTTTCTTTTATTGATTTTCAAGCTTATACTTTCTTTTTATTAGCTTTAGTTATTTTTAGCAACCACTTACACATTTTTTACCAAAGTTACTGCAGCAACCTGCGGGGAGAGAGTCATCCTCACTATTCTATTTATCTTGACATGCACGCATGCCAACTCACCTATCATGCCATATCAACAAGCATGCAATTAAACTACTGAATTACCCTGCTCTACCGTGATGCCATGTCATCACTTATGTTTTCATTTTTTCTTTCTTTGTTTCAGTTTACTAACCGTGAGTCCATTATCTCCTCCATGCAAAAAAGAAGCAGCAGAAATGGTTGGCTGTTCACATCCCCACTATCTCATTGATATTGAACTTCTCCATGATCAAGTCTAGGAGTAACAGCTGAAGGCATCGCTTCATTCCATCATAACATGTCCTTCTCACGTGAGTTCTGCTAATAACTAGCAACGACCTCATCATCTGACCAGGATTCATGATTTTTTTTCCTTCCCTTGCTCGATCTCTTCCACATAATCCAGACCAACATGGGTAGTGTACTCCTGTACATACCTGGAGGTTCAGAGGCTGAAGTTGGTGCGAGAAGACGATGGCACCGATTTCAGAGTTACACATTAAATCCAAGCCATTTTCTACTGCAAAACATTTCTTATTTTTATTTTTTTACTATTTTTCTCCTTACCGTGTGCCCCTCTCTTTCAAATTGTTTATTACACTACCATCCCGCTGCAACGCGTGGGGTATTGTCTAGTATATCAAGTAAAGAGGCATCAGGCGGCAAGCCTCGTAAGCTATCTCAAAAAACAACAACAATGATAAGTAAAGAGGCAGAAATAAAGCGGATCAAGAAAAAGTGAAGAACGAAAATTAATGAATTGAAAATAAACAAAAATATAAGGAGCAAAAAGGGGGTACATTGAAGGGGGGGGGGGGGGGGGGGGTTCAATACTTTATAGCGCCGGGGCACCCTTGTGACTGCGCTATGATTCCCGTGAAGTGACTCTTAAACCATAAATCCCTTATTTGTGCAAGTGCAAGCCGATGGATTTTATCTGTATTCTTACTACTTTTGCTAATCGATGATTGGGCAATTGATATGAAAAAAATTCTCGGATCTTCTTTCCTATATGTAGTTAATTCTTTCCTTCGCTGCTAAGACACCAAGCGCATAGAACCTCTTGGAACTGATTGACGCGCAGTGACTGTTTTCTTGGCGTAGCTGCCAAGAGACTTTGGAATTCAGTTGGAGCCGGAATAATCTCTCACGAGTAGTACGTGATGTGCTGTCCAAGATTCAACTCACGATGGTGCCTCCAGATCTTTCTTGTTAATGGCCACCGGACACTGCATTTCCCACACCAAACTCAAGGCAAGCGATTAAAGTCTCCTTCCCCGCTACTCCTTCACCACAGAACCTCTCTGAACTGCGTGTAATTAAGAAGGAAGAAATTGCAGGATAAGTACGTAGCAGTTGCTGTTGATCGATGGTTACTTCTCGTCGAGTAGTCCGCAACATATCCGTTGGGATCGCAAGTTTTTGCGTGGCCCAAAACTTTTCCCGGCATTTTTCTCGAAAGGGAGATTGAACCCGGCACACTGCCATGTTTTTCTTCGGATTGTATTGTACAGTATTGACTTTGGTGCCGACGGAAGCGAGGCGTACGTGCCGTCAGGATCGGATCAACCAATCCACAGCTGACGGTGGAGAAAAACAATGGCGTCTCAAGACCACTTCTTTGGCTGAACTCATCTGGCTTGAAATATGCACGGTGCACGTGTGGTAGAAAAGTACTCTAGAGTCTAGTAGGTTGGACTATATTTTGACTGCAGCTCTAGTAGTTCAGCAGACACGTGGAACAGAGAGGTTTATACCCAAGTCTTTTTTCGAAAAGGAGGAATATGTTAGAGATATATTTAGTATGTAGAGATTGTCCGGAATTAGATATGAATTGTTTTCATCTTATCTCTATGAGGCATCTTGTCCTCCAAGTCTTGTACTCAATATATACTCGCCCTCGAGGCTCAATAATACATCCATCAATTCCACCAAACCCTCTCTATTCCATTCTAACATGGTATCAGCCTAACCGATCCAAACCCTAGCCGCCGCCCGCCGCTTCCGCCTCGCGCCGCCCCCGGGGCGGTCGGCCTCCATGACCGCCGCCGGGGGCCGCGCCGCCCATACCTAGGGTTCGTCCGCCGGTCGTGTTGACCGGCTGCCCTAGAGTCTTTTTCCCGAGCCCTTGCTCCAGTTTTTTCTCTCTTGCCGTTCGTTTTAATCGTCGTTTTCTTTTTGGTTTTCCGATCTAAGATCGGTTTGCGTCGCCCGCCGCCGCCGTCGACCCGCGCCTCTACTCCGACACCGGCGCGACCACCCGGCCTCTTGTCCGACTAGGCGGCCTCGCGCAACGCGGCGGCCTGTCACGGCCACCATCCACGCATCTGCCCGCCCGTCACTCTGCGACGGGCGTCACCGCCCTGTCCCCGAGTTCAGCGCGCCCCTCCACCGATCGAGCAATGGGCTGCCGCTGCGTCGCCCCGTCGGGTCGCCGCACCGCCGCCCCGTGGTTCTCCCCGTGGCTGCACCGATCCGCGCCGCCGCTGCGTCGTCCCTTCGGGCCGTAGCACCGCGGCACGTGGTCCCTGCCGCCGCCCTGAGGCCGTTCCCGTGGTTGCACCAACCCGCGCGCTGCTACTGCGTCGCCCCTTCGGGCCGTAGTGCCGCGACCCGCGGTCAACCGCCGCCCCGAGGCCGTCCGCTCCAGGCCGTCCCCGAGGCTGCACCGACCCTCGCGCTGCCGCTGCGTCGCTCCGTCGGGCCGTAGCGAGCGTGGCACGTGGTCCCTGCAACCGCCCTGAGGTCTTCCCCGCCGTCGCCCTGACCCGCGCACTGCCGCTGCGTCGCCCCTGCGGGCCGTAGCGTCGCGGCGCGCGGTCTACTCCGCCGTCCCCGCGCGTCGACTTCTACATGGTATGCGTCACGCCGCCTCCCTAGGCGCGGGAACGCCACCGTCCGCGCCGGTCTTCGTCATGCTGTCGGGTTCTTCCTCGCCTACTTCGAGCACCGTCGCCGCGCTTCTGACCTAGCCGCCGCCGCCTCCTCAGGCCGCCGCCGCCGCTCTTCTTCCCGGTCCATAGCGACTACCTCGACACCAGCCACTCCGACTCGACATCGACCACGACATCCCTCGCACGGCTACCTCGACCACGGTACACCACCCTACGCTCTCGGCTACATCGACATCGGCACAAAGGGCTATCACCTCACTTGAGCAACTCGACGGCTTCCTCTACAGTCCACGTGTCCGCGACGCGACACCATCCACGACGCTCCCGCTGCTACTGCGGGGGGATGTCAGCCCGTCGGCTGCTATTCTCTCCAGTCTGACCGTCCGCGACGCTCCTGTTGTTCGCAACGCTACCGCTACGACTGCGGGGGGATGTTAGAGATATATTTAGTATGTAGAGATTGTCCGGGATTAGATAGGAATTGTTTCCATCTTATCTCTAGGAGGCATCTTGTCCTCCAAGTCTTGTACTCAATATATACTCGCCCTCGAAGCTCAATAATACATCCATCAATTCCACCAAACCCTCTCTATTCCATTCTAACAGAATACCCCGGTCTTTGCATTAAAGCGATGCATACAACCATTTTATTATATTATTGCATATAACCCAACAAAACAAATACATGAATCAATCCGATCGCTACACCTACAATCTTGATGATGTGTCCTGACCGCATATCAACACACTACATCTATTCTGGTGGTCTCAACAAGCCGCCCGCTGGCAGGCTGAGAGAACCTACGGGTCTAGCTTAGACCCTCTGCGCGCACCGCATGCGCACGCTCTAGGATCAGCTGCCTCCATCTTCCACCGTCCCACCTTCAAGAGTGATGAAAGTATCCACCTTATCAGGCCATACTGTCGTCAACGTCACCGCGACGCCAGACAACACCACCATCCTGCACGTATCCATCCACATGCGCCTGCCGCCGAGACTCCGTTGCGCCATGCCGCCGAGATCCGCCTTCGGCCTTGCAGTAGATGTAACACCGGTCCTCCTCTTGTCCCCTACAGCCAACACTTGCTCCGAAACGATGCCCCCAGGAGGGAGAATGACACCGAAGGCGCCGTCATCGTCCGATCTGGTAGACCCAGATCTAGGGTTTCCCCCGGAACATCCCGATCGAGTTGATGTGACCTGCAAGGCTGCAACGACGATGCCTCGAGAAGGAAACGACGTCAGAGACGCAACCATCGTCCGCCAAGACCGCTGTCAGGCCCGATTTTCACCGGAAGCTGCTTCGTCCCGATCTCGCGGTTGGCTGGAACTGCGCGGAGCCTCGTCATGAATACGTATGCTGCCGCTGGTACTCCGGCAGAGATCCTCCATCCCCTCACCAGACCCCTCATCGCGCCGCCGGCCATCCACGTGAAGAACCGACGACGGATCTGGGTGGGATCCAGATCCGCGGCCGTCGCCATGCCCACCATCGCCAGAGAACCCACGGTTCTCGGCGGCCATGGGGGCTAGCACCACCGCCGTAGGACCAGGGACGCCGCCCTGGCCGCTGCACGCACGCTCCCCAATGGCACTGCCCCAGCCGTTCCATGGAGATCGCCGCTGCATCCATCGCCCCGGCCCTTCGGCGCCGGGCCCGCCGCCACTGCGGCCTACGTTGGCGGCAGCGGCGGAAGGGAGGGCCGTCGTGAGGATCCGCTGTTGGTGGCGCTAGAGTTTTCCCCCTAGTGGCGCCCTGGGGAGGCGTCGCGAGGGGGTCGTGTCCCTGGTCGTATGTCAGTGGTGAGTTGACAACATAATCTTGGGATTGGTTTAACACCTCCTTTGACGTAGGCATAGTGTCGGTCTTATGTGACTACTGTTGCGAATATGTCATTTTTTATATTTTTTTTTATCTGACTGTTGGTGTTTGGCTGTATGCATCTTAGATTTGCAGACATCGGGTGTTGCTGATAATTTGTATCCACTTAATGCTACATTTTAAGTTAACGAAAACGTTCTTTATTGAAAAAAGACACGTCGCCCAATCAAGTACAACACACAGCTGCTGAGCAAGCGAACTACTCCGACAACAAGGTTGAAAATAGAAATCGGGTGACGCAGTGGCTTTGGTACGGCACAGAGAATTAACAGAAGCTCCCTTTTCTAAATAATCATGACAGTACAACGAACACCAGAAATAATAAAAATTACATTCAGATTCGTAGACCATCTAGCAACGACTATAAGCACTGAAGCGAGCCGAAGGCGTGCCGCCGTCATCACAAAACAGAGGCTAGCTAATTAATCAAGGTACCCGCAAAAAATAAATTAATCAAGGGTACCGTACGTGCCAGTCTATACATACGTGGCCGCCCTTGCAGACGACGCGATGTGCTTGTCGATGACGCAACGCGTGGGAAAGAGTGTGAACGGATCGTGGTCGAGCCCTTAACTCGACGACGTGGACCCTGCGATCGACACCTTGCCCCACGCCCGTGACGAGTCATGCGTACGGTCACAACCACTCCCGGTGAGTCGCCAAGCCTAGCTAGCACCCCTAGCGAGGCGACGAGGATATGCCAACAAATTCGGTCCGGAAAAGTTGTGCACGGGCGGGACCGTTGTAACTCAATTTTTTAGCTTCACGTGCGATGCTGCAAAAAAGATCAAAACAAATTGGTTGATAATTTTCAATGCATTTTTAGGTGCGTCGGGTCTGCTTTCCCCGTTGCTCGGATTTCTCGTGTGTGCTTTCGTGATCGTCCCGATATGAGTCCATGCACAAAGCAACGAAATTGACCCCTTCACACCACTGCCGAAATGGTGACAACTCAAGCTACAGAGACAGGTGCAGCTCCGCAGGAAGGCGCAAGGCAGGTAGGTAGCTGCTTTCTACCGTACCTTCGTCCATAAATAGCCGGTGCCTCGCCATTAGCCAGCTCCAAGCTAGCACTCAGAGATACATATATTTCCAAGCTAGCATTTGGTACACAGCTAGATACATATATATTTCCAAGCTAAACGATCGAGAGGATGTCGTTGGTGAGGTTCTTCGATACGCTGGCCCTGGACTCGTGGAACCCCTTCGGCAGCATCTTCGGCACGACGGCGTCCAGCGGCACCGACGCGTGGCTAGCCAGCGACACCACGGCCTTCGCCGACACCTACATCGAGGGCCGGGAGACGGCGGAGGCCTACGTGTTCAGCGCCAGGCTCCCCGCCGGGGTCACCAAGGAGGAGGTCAAGGTGGAGGTGGAGGAGGAGGGCAAGGTGCTGGTCATCGCCGGCGAGCGGTGCCTGCGGAGGGAGGCCAAGAGCGAGACGCGCCATCACGTCGAGCGCAGCAGCGCCACCTTCTTTGGCAGGTTCCACCTCCCCGACGACGCCGCCTTGGGCCAGGTCAGGGCCGCCATGGACGACGGCGGCGCGCAGCTCACCGTCACCGTGCCCAGGGTCGGGGCCGCCGTCCCCGTGACCATGCCCGAGCCGGCCGTCGCCATCGAGGTCGTCGAGGTGAGCCCGTGCTGATCTCGATCGACGCCTGTGCCGACTACTTCAGACGTACGTGCAGTAATAAGTTGCCGCTCGTATGTATGATCTGCTCGATCGGTCCGCAGAGTATGTTCTGTGGTTTAGTTGTGATGCCACAAATTGTGGCGCTTGGTGTACGTAACTACGTACGTCCGTCGGTCTGTTGCTTGCTGTATTATGAATGAGCTGCATGCCTGTAATATGCATGCATATTTGCTTGTACTATTACTTGTCAGTTCTGGTGTTCACGGTCAAGTTAATGAAGTGTTCCCAGTCAAATTAATGAAGAGCAAGCTTGAATCATCGTCGTACTACTCGATATTTAACTGTAGTTTTAGTTGTTAAAACATTAATTAAAAACATGAGACCTCTGATTTTTTTTTATTTCAATCGATTCGTCTCATCTGAGCCGTTGGGTTCTATTGGTCATCTCCCCGTGATGCGTTGTTCTTCTTCTCAAGCGCGATGGCCCACCTTCCTCCTCTCGCCTCCTCCCCACCATTGTTCAACCACGGCCGCCTCATCGTTTCATGAACTATCTCCATTTTGGCGCCACCCACGGCGCGCCGTCTTGCCCTGCCTTCACGCCGCCTCCATTGTGTTGCCGTCGTACCCAACCACCCCTCTAAGCCTCACCATCTCCGATAAGAGACCATATACTCTTCTAAAGGATAAGGAATCAAGGACACCCCCCCCCCCCGCTCCCGCGACGCGCCCCGCGTGCGCGTCACGGGAGTTCCAGATCGGCCGCCGGCGAGAGGCTCCCTTCCCCGTCCCCTCCTCCTCCTCGCCGCTGCCGGAGGGCGTCCGCCGGGCGAAGCCCGTGCGGCGCTGGCGACGGCGGGGCTTCTCGCCTCTCTTCCCTGGTTGGGATCCCGGCGGCGCGGGTCGGCCGCCCGTGGAGGAGCTGGATCCGGCGGGTTCTCCGGCGGCGGGGACGCGCGGCTCCGGTAGCGGCTGTGCTGGGAGGCGGCGGTGCGGCTCCGTTGTGGTGGTGGTGGGGGCTAGGCCAGGAGGCTGATCTGGTCCCCTTGGGGCTGCGGGTGTCGCGGGTGGCGGCGGCCACAGTCGGAGAGGGCGCCCCTTCCTCGTCGACGGGAGGTAGCGTTGGCGCTGCTGTGCGCCGTTCTTGGCCGCGCCGGGTGGCGAGGCGGTGGCGGACATGGATCTCGATCTGAAGTTGGAGCGGTGCGGCTGCGGCTGCGTCTCGCGGGTGCTGGCAAGCCGGGGCGGCGGCCCCGGGCATGGTGGCGGCGTCTTCCCTCTCGTCCCTTGGCCGGGGCTTGGACGGGGCGGTGCTGAGGCTGACCTCCGCGGATCTGGCGTGGCTTCTGGATCCGTTGGTGGTGGGGCTCGGACGGACAGCTGTGGAGGCGCTTCGGCGGCGGCCCGGTCGTCCTGAGTGCCGAGGACTCCTCCCTCGGCTGTGGAGCTGCGGTGGTGGCGGAGGGCCGCAGAGTTGGATGGCGGCGTGGCGGCGCCGCGACGGTGGGTGTGCTGCGGCTGTCGTGGAGATTGGTCTCCGGCAGCCGGAGCGCAGTGTGCGGGTGACTGGTGGTTGGCGGCGATGCTCCTGCTTAGCTTGCTGTGCTCCTGAGCTCAGGGCTCCCTTGTGGAGCCTGGCGGTGGATTTGGGACTCGGGCGAAAGTCTGGCACTTGGTGCCGATGATGGCGGCGTCCCTGTGCGTCGCATTCCTTCCTGAAGGCTTCATCGAAGAGTCCCTTCTACAGCCGCAATTGTCAGGTGGTCTCCGGATGAAAATCCAAGGTCCCTTGGAGCGGGCGGCGACGACACCTATGTCATTACCTTCTTGGAGGCGCCGCCTTGGAATCCCTGACCCTTGTGGAGCGTCAGGTTTATGGCAGTTGTGCAGGATTGCTTCGTGGTTGCCAAGGCGGTAGATGCCGGAGCGGCGGCTCCGGACGGTGGATGTACGCCGAGGTGGCGGCCTCGGACGACAATGCAGTTGCGGCCCAATGGGGTGGGGACGTGGCTTTGCATGGCATGGGTGGTGACCTGGTGCTGCAAGGGTAGCGAGTTCGTCGGCTCGGTCGACGCGATCTGACAGGTCGGTCTGGCTGGAAGTCGGGGCGGCGGCCCCGGATGTTTGGCGCAGCGTTCGTGGTTTGCGGGCGGTCGTCTCGTGTAGCAAGGGCTACAAGGCGACCAGGCCGTGCGGCGCTACGGCTCGCGAGCGGGCAGGGGATGTCGGAGCGGCGGCTCCGGAGCCAGGATGTGTGTGTTTTGTTGCGATTGTGGCCTTGAGTCGAGTGGTCGATGAGGCTTCGTTGCTTGTGCGGTTTTCGGCCTAGTTTTCCTCATAAACCGGGCCATTTTGTTAGGTTTTCGATCCGGTTTTCCTTATAAACTGGATCAATTCTCTTCTTCTATAATGCAATGCCAGAGCTCCTGGCCCTGTGACGAGGTTCCGTCAAAAAAAAAAAGGATAACGAATCGGTTAGAGATGATCTAATCCTCACCATCTTCAGTGTCGACAACCGCACCTTAATACAACTATCCTCGGCTCGTCCTCGCTAGGGACACTGTGTCCGGCTACGGCATTCCCGTCTCGGGCTCGGGGCTTGGTTCATATTTCAGGAAACTGATTTTTTTTTTTGCGGGGTGAAAGGAGATTTTCATTACTCAAGGAGGCTTGTCAGCCTTCGATAAGTTTACAACGAAGTCCATCCCCGAGCGCAACCACACTGCAGTGCGGGGGGTACTACGGCCGTACGCGGCCAACTCATGACTAACTTTATTCTGCGATCGACTACAATGAGTAAAAGAAATCTCCCTATTCTCGGCAGTGACTATCCTCCGGATCTCATCAACTAGAACCCGGTGCTGTGAGCGGTCCATCTCCTGTGCTGCAAGCTTCGCGACCACTTCCACACTATCCAGCTCCACCACGATAGGTAGGTTAGTCTGATGCAAAGCCAATTCCAAACCCTCTCGACATGCTGCAAGTTCCGCATGCAGGCTGTTATCACATGTGCGTATCTCCCTACACGCACTGAAAATGATCTCTCCGCAGTCATCGCGGAGGACCATGCCCCCTCCTGTAGCGCCTGTAGCTGGGACGTAACTTCCGTCAGTATTTAACTTCGTCCAGCCCGACTTGGGTGGTGACCAATGCAGCTCCAGCTTGGGTTCAGTACGCAGTGTTGTGGCCGGCTGGGTAGCATGCAGGACCATCTTCCCTTTCTCCACATCCCCATTTGGGTATTGATGAAGGCATAGAAGCGAATTAATGTACCCGTTGAGGAAGCGCCGGGATACTTCAGTTGGGGGTGGCTTCTTCCCATGAGTAATCTCATTGCGTACGTACCAGGATCTCCACATAATCATGAGGGTAACCAGGCGCGTGGTTCCGTCCAGAGGTTCCAGGAGGGAAAGTAGCCACTCCGGGCCGGTGTTACACATTGCCTCGAGCTTTGGGATTGGCCAGTCCGCCTCCATATTCCGCCACAGCTCTCTAGCAAGTGGGCATCTGCATAGTGCGTGGAAACCGTCCTCTCGTTCCACACCACAAAGAGGACATATATCAGTAAGTTCAAGATGGCGAGAGAATTTGTTGGCCCAGGTAGCCAAGGAGTTGGTCACCACTCTCCATGCAAACACGCGTACCTTAGGGGGAGCAGGGCACCCCCATATGATCTTCCAGATGGCGCGACGACCATCCGGTGCCCTGCTCGTGGCGGTAGCCGATGGACGTTCGCGCTCGTCCATGGCGAAGCGGTAGGCCGATCGAACAGTGAAGATACCGTTCTTCTCCGGCGCCCATGCGATGATGTCGTCGGTGATGCGGGGCGAGGTGCGGATGCTGGTGATCGCGTCGATGTCCGCCGGGAGGAAGTGGCGGTGGAGCAAGTCCAAACGCCACGCCCCGGCGCCATCCAGAAGATCCGCCACACGCCTCAGCCGGCAGGTGCCTTGCTGGGTAATGGGCTGGCGTGAGGGCTCCCGGGGCACCCAGCGGTCACGCCAGATGCGAATGTTCTGACCATTCCCGACACGCCAGATGATGCCCTTCTTCAGGAGCTCGAGGCCATGCTGGATGGCCTGCCAAGTAGGAGAAGCATTCCCCACGAAAACCGTGTCCCCAAGGCATCCATCTGGATAGTATCGAGCCTTCAGCACCTGCGCACATAAACTATCAGGCTTAGTAAGCAAACGCCACGCCTGTCTCGCGAGCAGAGCTTGGTTGAACACCCGGAAGTCCTTAAATCCCAATCCGCCCTGAGATTTATGCGCCAGAATTTTTGGCCATGCCAACCAGTGAGTTTTCCTCTTGCCCTCTGAAGAACCCCACCAAAAATTCCGCACCATTCTGTTCAGATCATCACACACTGACATAGGCAATTTAAAGATTCCCATAATATAAGTTGGAATGGCCTGTGCGACAGCTTTAATCATAGTCTCCTTGCCAGCAAGAGAGAGAGTGTCACCCCAAGCAATGATCCTCTTCATGAGCCGTGACTGCAAATTCTGGAATTTACCTCGCGTTATACGGCCGTCAGGCGTTGGAAGTCCTAGGTACTTCTCTTCAAAAGAGCTCATACCAATATGAAGGACAACCCGAATAGTGTCCTGTATGTCCACGGCACATGATGGGCCAAAGAGAGCGCTGCACTTATCTGGATTAATAAACTGCCCAGTTGCTCGTTCATATATATTTAGAACTTCCTGAACCTTTTTTGCTTGTTCCTCTTCCGCTTTAAAGAACAACAAAGTATCATCTGCAAATAGTAAGTGCGACACACCCGGAGCTCTGCGACAGATTTTCAGCGGTGTGTAATCACCTTTCTCCTCTCCATCTTTCAACAAAGCAGAAAGACCATCAGCCTCCAGTAGGAACAAAAAAGGGGAGAGAGGATCACCTTGCCGCAGCCCTCGCGACGGTGCGAACGAATCCAAGAGGGTTTCATTAAATTTAACAGTGTATCTCACCGAGGTGACACAAGTCATAATCCAGTCAACCCATCGGCGAGCGAAGCCCATCTTTTGCATCATTCGCTCCAAGAAGATCCAGTCCACCCTGTCATATGCTTTGGACATATCCAACTTATAGGCACAAAAGCTTTTGTTAGGGTCTTTTTCATGCTGAATAGAGTGAAAGCACTCAAAAGCTATCAAGGCATTATCGGTGATCATCCGCCCAGGGACAAAGGCACTTTGTTCCGGTGATATGATCTCATCCAAAATAGGCCTCAGGCGATTAACCAAGCACTTGGATACTACCTTGTAAATGACGTTGCACAAACTGATGGGCCTAAACTCCGTGAGTCTCTCGGGGTTGTCAACCTTGGGGATGAGAACAATGGAAGTGTTGTTCACCCCTTCCGGCATTATTCCCGACCGAAAGAATTCCTTGACCCCAGCGGTCACCTGTTCACGCATGCATGACCAGTTTCTTTGGAAGAATCTGGCAGGAAAACCGTCCGGACCCGGCGCCTTCAACGGCCCGATCTGAAAAAGCGCATCCGCAATCTCCTTATCCGAGAACTCTGCACACAGACCATCATTCATCTGATCAGTAACCCGTGTGTTAATTAAATTTATCACCGGATCCACACATAATGTATTGTCCGCCTTGAATAGATTAGAAAAATAGGAAGTGGCCAGGTCGGCCATAGCTGCATGGCTCCGATGCGTGGTGCCTGTATCATCCACAAGGAATTTTATGCGGTTTTTACGCGCACGCCAGACTGCTTTCCGGTGGAAAAATTTTGTGTTCCGGTCCCCTTTGCGTAGCCACGCAACTCGAGACCGTTGCATCCAGAGCATCTCCTCCCGATAAAGCAGTTCGTTCATCTTATCAGTAGCCTCACGGATCTCCTTCCTATCTGCATTCATAGACATAAGCTCTTCTAGACGTGAGCGAGACTTATTAATTTCTTTAATGACGTTTCCAAAATTTTTGCGACTCCAGTCTTGCAAGGACTTCATCATATTTCCCAAACCAGCAGCAATATCACCCAAATTTAACATGGAACCCAAATCAGTCCAAGTGTTCATAATTACCTCTGGGAGAGATGGGTCTCTCTCCCACATCACCTCATACTGGCGGCATCTCCTACCGGTCGCCGGTGAAGGATCCTCCAACACACACCGTAATAAGATAGCCAGGTGATCCGAGCTGGGCGCCACAAGGTGATCCACCCTAGCGCTCGCAAAAATGTCACGCCAAGAGTTGTTGGCGACGGCGCGGTCTAGCCGGACTTTAACATTAGCCCGGCCGCCTCGGCGATTATCAAAAGTATAAGGTAGGCCTACAAAACCAAGATCGCCCAAGCCACAAACTTCTAGAACATCACGAAAGTCAATCATCTGACCTACCGATCGAGGCGTTTCAGAGAAGTGTTCGAAGCTCCACATAGCCTCGTTGAAGTCTCCCACCACAACCCACGGCATGTCAGCTTGTTGATGAAGATCCCGAAGGAGAGACCACATGTGATGACGGTCCTCCATCCGGGGCTCGCCGTAGACGCAGGTGAGCCTCCAAGGGGGCTCACCCGCCGCACCACTCATGTAAGCATCAATGTGTCTTTCATTCATAGATTTTACATCAAGAATCAATGACTCATGCCAATAGAGAGCAAGACCTCCACTCCGACCAACACTGTCGACTGCATCAAAGCCACTTAAACCTAGGCGAGACCTATATCTTTTCATTCTATCCTTCGACTGCCTAGTTTCACACAAGAAAACAATACTAGGGGAATAAGTCTGCACCAAGCTCACAAGATCACGAGCAGTCCGAGAATTCCCTCCTCCTCTGCAGTTCCAACTCAAAAGGTTCACGTTGCTAGTCTGGTTTCCCTGTAAACCTGTTCGAGGCACATGTGCTGCGTGCATCTCCGGCTCCGGCGCTGCCGCCGCATGGCATATAGCTCCCCCGTCGGCTGGCTTCGGGTGGGTAGCATCCTCACCGGATGCCCCTTTGTCACCCCAACCAACTTTCGGGTTCACCGAATTAGCCATCGGCCTGTGCAATGTTGGTGGTAGCATAGAACTAGGGTTCTTTGTAGAGCCGCCGGGGTCAAACTGTACGCTGACTGGACGGGGAGTGCTACGATCCTCACCCAGGTCTGCTCCTTCTCCATGACCATCCCCGTCTGACTGTGGATGGCCTCTCACACTCGGCGGTGCAACAAACTTGAACAGTGGCAGACAACCAGACCAGGCGCTGGCCTGTTCAGATCCATTAACAGCGGGGCCGCTACGGCCATGCAGACCCAGCAGCGACGAGGCGGACGAGGCCGCAACGGGTCCGCCATGCGGCCTAGGCACGCAGACGGGCAGATCACCAGCGGCGGCCAGGACGAAGTCCGCCGCCGGCGGCGGCGGCTGGGGCGTCGCCCCTAAATCGCCAGGTACCATACGTCCTGGCAGCAGTACGGTCCAGGAAACTGAAATTTAGGAAAACTGGACACATTATTGCGCAATATACATGGAGATGAAAACAGTAGATATTTAGAAAACGAGAGAGAGTTCGGGTCTGAGAAGTTTTGATGCATCACGCATCTCCTGGACACTAGCTAGCTAGTTGGTCTGAAAAGTTTCGACGCATCCTCTGGGCTGGGCACTAGCTAGCCAGTTGGTCGGCCGGTTCATTCGTGGACAATATGGAGCACAGTTTTCTTGCGAGTGTGCGATATTCTGCAGCCGGCAACAAGGCAGGACATAATGCACATGCCGAATCGCACCAACCGCCACGCTACATTCGACAGGTCGGCGCCCAAGATATTTGTGTGGCAGGCATGTATATTTCCCTGCCAAACACCGCGCAAGAGCAGTCCACGATGATTTTTTTCCTCGACGAACGATGGGTTTTATTGGCTCAAAATGAAGCATCAAGAAGATACACAACACAATGAGTGTACACTCAATCTCTACATAGTTAAAATACACACAGCCAACATCAACTCACAAAAAAAAGGCGCGTGCTAGGTGCCGGTCGACCGGCCCAAATTTGGGCCGGTCCACCCGCAGCCATGTGATGTATGCACTTGTAACCGCACGATTCGGTCAGCCTGTTCCTAGTACATATCCTCTGCGCGTGCTTGCTCTTTCGCCCCTCCGCGGCTCTCGCTTGGAACTCCGCCGCACCGCTCACCGTCTCGCCGGCACCGCTCGCCGGCTTGCCGTCGTCGCTCTCCGGCACAGCCCCCGGCAGTTCCAGCTCTGCTTCGACTGGTTGCAGCAAAATAATTTAATGGTTCCAGCAAAAAAAAAAAATGCAGCAAAAATCATCGCAGCCGTCCGCCGCCGCCGCCGTCGCCAAGCACCATCCTTGCCGGTTGCAGCAAAATCGAAAGGTGGTTCCAGCAAAAAATCAAATGAAGCAAAAAACGCGGGCGTTGTCGCCCAACACTATCTTTGTTGGTTGAAGCAAAATCAAAAGGTGGTTCCAGCAGAAAATCAAATGAAGCAAAAAACGCCGCGGCCACCGCCATCAGCCCAGCACCATCCTTGCCGGTTGGAGCAAAATCGACAGGTGGTTCCAGCAAAATAAAAATAAAATCAAATGAAGCAAAAACGCTGCGGCCAGCCGGCCACCGCCGTCGCATCCCAACACCATCCTTGCCGGTTGCAGCAAAAACGAAAGCTGGTTCCAGCATTGTCGCTTGGGGTTGTAGCACTCCCGTCGGCTGGTTCCAACATCTGAGGCAGCCGATTCCAGCATCGCCGCTCGTGGTTCCAGCATCGTCGGCGTCGAGCTTGCAACATCGCTGACTTGGGGCTCGTAGCGCCGCGGGTATGACCGGGGGAGGAGGAGGCGACGCCCAGGGCATCGACAGAGATGAGGCCGCACTAGGCATCGACCGTCCCCCGCACGCCACCGCGCCTTCCTAGCAGCGCCGGCTGGAAAAAACACAGCGCCGCCGAGAAAAGTTGCAGCGACGAGCTTCTCTGGTTGGAGTACCACGACTGAAAAAAGGATCAGGATTGAGATAAGAAAGAGGAATGGCTATGGGGAACGAATGCGTGGCTGAGAACACACGCGCTTGGGAACAAAGAGATAAGGCTGTGAACTGGGGAGCGTTCCCGCGTGGGCCCACCAGCACGTGGCATGCTCGTATGGTGTCTGATATAATGACGTGGATGCTAATCTAACGAAGACCGCGCGACCGGCCGAAACTCCGCCGGACAGCTGGCTACAAACGTTTCCCCAAACAAAAACACGCCGGCAACAAACAAAATTGTATAAGCCAAAGCTATGCGTAGGCGAGAAAAAGAAGAAAAAAACAAAGCGATCAGATCCATGATCGGCAAATTACAACAATGATCATATCCGCATCAAACATCTGATGACACCACATTGACGACCAGGCTATTCAACAGCAACGCCTTCAGGAAAGAAGCGACACTCAAGCGCTGTCGTCGCTGGATCCAACACAAGGTCACTATTTATGTTTTCATCCTGAAGAATCAGTCCAAGTATATCCAAGCAATGCCTTCAACAAAGTAACGACGTAAGAAAAATATCGCCATTGCCAGGTATAACTACTCGGGTCTAATATGTGCTTTCACTCCGGAGCTCGAAACCGGGTGCTCGAATAGCACCGCCATCGAAGTCACTTATGTGTTGCCGCCACCACTTTTCCACGATCCAGCAGCCACATGCGATGTCCGACCACCGCCGCTGTGCAACCATTCCTCTACGCCAACTCGCCATCCATAGTCTGCATCTCACCGCCGAAGTCAACCACCAGATCTGAAGAGAGAAACCCTCAGGAAGACCTGTCGGTGGCGACTGCAATCCACAGTGAGGCCGCCGCCGCAGCCAGAGTGGAAGACCATACAGGCGGCAAAGCACACCACTGCCAACTCACCGTCCATAGTCTGCATCGCACCCGTCGAGCACGACTCACAGCCATGGCTCCCGGACCTCAGATCGGCGCCACCACTTGGCCAGATGCCAGATCCAAGAGGTCCCGGTCAGCACCTCCAGGGCTAGGACGGGAAGGCCATAGCTCAATGTGTTGAGAAATCACGGGCAGGGTTGCGCCCAAGCTAGGTCGCACGGGCACCAACCCATTGACCGATGATGCGTGCACTGGTGCTAGGGTTAGGGACCTGACCATGAGCACCACATGCCGAAGAGCCGTCGCCGCCCAGTCGTGACTTGCATGCCACCATCGCGTCCATGCGCCACCGCCCCCGCCGTCAGACGATCGAGATCTACGTCGCCATGACCCGTGCCCTCGCGGTCTAGGTGCCCCGCGCCACTGAGATGTCACGCGAGGGGGAGGAAGACCCCCCCCCCCCCGCGCCGCCGTCGACGCCACACGGGCTTCGCCCGGTGACTCTCGTCGGCGGAGGCGAGGATAGGGACACGGAGAAGGGAAGTTAGGCAGCGGCACGAGGAAGGCACCCGTGTCGCTCGCGGGAGCGGCACGGGACGTGAGTCCATAATCCACGATGTTATGTAAGTCTGGGATACCAAGACCACCGTACAAGAGCAAGAGCCATTGCCAGCGGCAGCGCAGAGCTCTGCCTTGCCTATGTAAGTCTAGGATACCAAGGCCACCATACTCCCGCGGGCGACACACAGCTGACCAGTTCACTAGGAATTTACCAGTCGTCGCATCCTCGTTCTGCGCCCAGAGAAATCCACGGCGCAGCTTGTTCACCTTTTTTTAAAGCCAAACCGGAGGGTCCAAAGCCATGAGCTGAAATATGACCATGCCAAGAGCGTGACGCGCACGAGCTCAATACGACCCGGCAGCGCGATGTGTCTCGCCTTCCATCCACCCATGCGCTTTGCCAACTTGTCAATGACCGGCTGTTGGTCAATGCGTCGCAGCCGGGTATCCGAGAGTGGCGTTCCAAGGTAGATTATCGGAAACTTTGCCACTGGACAGCCAGAGTCCTGGACAAGGTTAGTGGCAAGGCGATCGTCATTAGTGCCTCCCATTGGGATGGCCGCACTATTGCTCCAGTTCGCACGCAGCCCCGCTGTGTCGTCGAACAAACGAAGAATCTCCATGACTCCCTAGAATTCAGTTTCTCACGCATTGAGGAAGAAGATTACATCATCGGCATAAAGTGATGCCCTCAAACTGGAGCAGTTATTGCCGAGCTGGTTGAGGACTCCGACCTTTGCAACATAGCTCACCATTGAGGCCAAGGTGTCCATATATATATATTACAAAGAGGAGCGGCGATAGGGGGCCCCCTTGATGCGGCCCTCTCGCGTTATCTGTGATATCAGTAAGTTCACCATTGATCAGTACATGAGTGGTCGCCGTCGCTTGCAGTCCCGCAATCAACCCGGTCCACCGTTACTGAAACCGCGCTGCCTAAGAAGGCTCAACAGGAATTCCCAAGATAGGCTGTCAAAGGCCTTTGCAATGTCCACCTTGAGCAGCACTGATGGGATCTTTGCAAGTTTCAGAGATTTTATCTGGCCTCGGACATAAACAAAGTTGTCCATGATTGATCTGTTTTTGATGATTGCACGTTCACATGGAGCGACCATCTTGTTCATCTTGGGCTGCAAGCGTCGCGCAAGAAACTTGGTGAAGATTTTGGCAATGGCATGCCCCAGGCTGATCGACCTTATTTCGGTTAATTTCTTGACCAGCTTGTGCATTATCTCTTGCCTTCTTGCTGGCGGCGACATATTGTACACTCCCAACTTCCCAGGAAACCCGCCACCCACCGGCACCGCGTTTCGTCCCAATAATATCCACGAGAGAACCATACGACCAACTGGATAGCTAGTGCCAATGAGATGCGTGGTGCATCGAAACTTTTCACGCCAACTAGGTAGCTAGTGTCCAGGAGTTGTGTGATGCATTGAAAATTTCAGACCCGATCTATCTCTCGTTTTATTGCGCGAGGAAGATGTTACTTGTGAAATGCGTTGGGTTTTTCCCCGAAGAGGGAGGGTGAAATAATATAGTAGCAGATAGTATTTCCCCCAGTAAAGAAGCAAGGTTATCGAACCAATAGGAGATTCACACAGACAAAGGTCGACAGTACCTGCACACACACAAACAAAATACTTGCGCCCAACGCGGGCAAGAGGGTTGTCAATCCCCTTGTACTCGTTAATTGTAAGGATTAATTCTGATAGTGGTAGATATATAAATTGCAAAGAAAAATGAAAGTAAATAAATTTCAGCAAGCTTTTTAGGGTTTTAGTAATAATGGTGAATGGACTCGGGGACCATAGCTTTCACTAGAGGCATCTCTCTCAAGAACATAGCACATGGTGGGTAAAAAAATTACTATTGGACAATTGATAGAAAAGCTCATAGTTATGATGTTATTCATGGCATGATCAGTATATAGGCATTACGCCCGTGACAAGTAGACCGTTAAACTTACTGACGCCTACTACTATTACTCCACTTCGAGAGCGCTTCTATGCTTGCCTCTATGTATTAAGTTCATGACAAACAGAGTAATGCTTTAAGCATGATGACATAATATAGACAAAATAAGATCAATCAATATGATCGAACCCCATCGTTTTATCCTTAGTAACAACAATAAAAATACGGGTCTCGCTACTCCTCTTGTCACAGAGTGAGGATACCGCAAGATTGAACCTACTACTATGCACCACTTCTACTGAAGATCTATTCATCAACTTGGCCAAAGAAAACTCATAAATCGGAAAGCATTACATAGCTATAACAATCACACATAATAAAGTTCAGAATATAACTCAATTACTTTCAATGAACAATATGATCATAAACCCACAATTCATCGGATCCCAACAAACACACCGCAAAACAAGATTACATCGAATAGAACTCCGAGGAGAACATTATATTGAAGATCAAAGAGAGAGAGAGAAAGTCGTCTAGCTAATTGTTATGGACCCGTAGGTCCTGTGAGGAACTACTCACACATCATCGGAGGTGTAGCAAGGTTGATGTAGAAGCCCTCTGTGATCGATTCCCCTCTGGCAGAGTACCGGCGGAGGCCTCCAGATGGGATCGCGGAAGAACAGAGGCTTGCGGCGGCGAAATAACTGTTTCGGGTCTCGCTCTGGGGGTTTTGGAATATTTGGAAATTTATAGCGCTGGAATTAGGTCAGATGGAGCCACGAGGGTCCGACAAGGGGGCATGGCGTGCCGTGCTGCCTTGCCGTCTCCTCGTCTGGCTTCTGGACTTCCCCCGAAGCTTCCTGGGTCTCTTTTGGTCCAGAAAAAATCGTCAAAAAGTTTTGTCGTGTTTGGACTCCGTTTGGTATGGATTTTCTGTAAAACCAAAAACATGCAGAAAACAGCAACTGGCACTTGGCACTGAGTTAATAAGTTAGTCCCAAAAAAATGATATAAAATGATGTATAAAGCATATAAGATTGGTAATATAATAGCATGAAACAATAAAAAATTATAGATACGTTGGAGACATATTGATACGTCTCCAACGTATCTATAATTTTTGATTGTTCCATGCTGTTATATTATCAATCTTGGATGTTTTTATATACATTTACAGCAATTATATATCATTTTTTGGGACTAACCTATTAACTTAGTGCCCAGTGCCAGTTGCTGTTTTCTTTACAGAATATCAATACCAAACGAAGTCCAAAGGCCACGAAACTTTTTGGAGATTTTTTTCTGGACAAGATAAACACTAGAAGCTCTGGGAGAAGGCCAGAAGCCCCAGGGGGTGCCCACGAGGCACCAGGGCGCGCCTGCCCTAATTCCACCACTATAAATATCAGAAAAATCAGAAACCCTCAGGGGAGTCCACGAAATACTTTTTCCACCGCCGCAAGTTTCTGTTCTCGAGAGATCCCATCTGGAGGCCTTCTCAGGTACTCCGCCGGAGGGGGAATCGATCACGGAGGGGCTCTACATCAACCTTGCTGCCCTTCCGATGATGCGTGAGTAGTTTACCACAGACCTTCGGGTCCATAGTTAGTAGCTAGATGGCTTCTTCTCTCTTTTTGATCTTCAATACAATGTTCTCCTCGATGTTCTTGGAGTTCTATCCGATGTAATCACTTTTTGCGGTGTGTTTGTTGGGATCCGATGAATTGTGAGTTTATGATCAGATTATTCATGAATATTATTTGAGTCTTCTCTGATGTCTTTTATGCATGATTATTATAGCCTCGTATTTCTTCTCCGATCTATTGATTTGGTTTGGCCAACTAGATTGATTTATCTTGCCATGGGAAGAGGTGCTTTGTAATGAGTTCGATCTTGCGGTGCTCAATCCCAGTGACAGAAAGGGACATGACACGTATGTATCGTTGCTATTAAGGGTAAAAAGATGGGGTTTATTCATACGTGAGTTTATCTTGTCTACATCATGTCATCGTTCTTATGGCGTTACTCCGTTCTTTATGGACTTAATACACTAGATGCATGCTGGATAGCGGTCGATGTGTGGAGTAATAGTAGTAGATGCAGGCAGGAGTCGGTCTACTTGTCTCGGATGTGATGCCTATATACATGATCATTGCCTTGGATATCGTCATGATTATTTGCTTTTCTATCAATTGCCCAACAGTAATTTGTCTACCCACCGTATGCTATTTTCTTGAGAGAAGACTCTAGTGAAAACTATGGCCCCCGGGTCTATCTAAATCAATTACTAAAACCCTAAAAATATTGCTGCAATTTTTCTTCATTTATTTTATTTTGTATTTTTTTTTTAATCTATCTATCTATCACATATAATTTAATCTTGCAATTTACCGCCGAGGGATTGACAACCCCTCGTTTGCGTTGGGTGCAAGGATTTGTTGTTTGTGTGGAGGTACTGCTAACGAGGTGTTGCATGGTTCTCCTACTGGATTGATAACCTTGGTTTTGTAACTGAGGGAAATACTTACCTCTGCTGTGCTGCATCATCCCTTCCTCTTCGGGGATAAAACCAACGCAAGCTACAAGTAGCAGGAAGAATTTCTGGCGCCGTTGCCGGGGAGACATCATCAACATCTGTCAAGTACCTTTGCACAAACTCTCATCTCCTTGCATTTACTTTATTTGCCTCTCATTTTCATCTCCCCCACTTCTAAAACGTTTTTTTTACAAAAATACAAAAATATTTTCCATTTGTCTTTTTCTTGTTTGCCACTTTGATTTGCTCATCTTGTCATCATGACTAGCGTAACTATCCCTCCTTTGTCACCGGACTTTGAAGTGCTTTACTTCAAACAGAAACAAGGAGAAAATCTTAAAGATGCTTGGTATAGGTTCATGGAATCTTACCGTGTTTGCTCTATAAAAGGGGATTTAAAAATTTTGCTTCGCAATTTCTATATAGGTTTAACCATGCATCATAGACAGCTTTTGGATTTTGCCGCAAAGGGGAATTTTATTGAGAGTGAGACCAATACCGCCTATGAAATAATAGAAGGCATATTGGGGATTCCAACACCACAAAATGGTTTTGCTTTTACTCAAGAGGGGGCTCAAATACTAGACAAATTGGGTGATATGCAGAAAAATTTGGTTGAGTTGCAAAAGTCTAACGAGCCTCTTAAAACTATTAGTGGAAACCTCAATCACACGAACACTTTGATTTCTTTATGCAACAAGCGGTTGGATATTTTAGATCTTAAAATTGCCTCTTTTTCTGAGAATAATGGGATGCGTAAGGAACCTCCCGGGTTTGATAAAACTCCTATAAAGATTACTAAAATGAAAGATGGCAATACTTGAAACTATGCGTTATGCCTAGCTAGGGGCATAAAACAATAGCGCTTGTTGGGAGGCAACCCAATGAATAAAATAACTTTTTACCTTTTGTTTCTGTTATTGTGTGTTTTCACAATTATGCTACTGGTATGAGTGTGTTTTTGTGTTTTTAATTACTGTTTGTGCCAAGTAAAGCCTTTGGGATGATTTGGAAGATAGTATAATTGATGCTGTTTGGAAAACAGAAGGTTTTGCGTCTAGTGCCAGAATTTTGTTTCTGTACTGGAGCGTAAACAAATCTGAAATTTTTACACAGTATTGGTATATGAATTTTCCACGTTGTCCTAATTTTTCAGAATTTTTGGAGTTACAGAAGTATGGCTTTTAAATAGATTGCTACAGACTGTTCTGTTTTTGACAGATTCTGTTTTTGATGCACTACTTGCTTGTTTTGATGAATCTATGGATTGTATCGGGGGGTATAAGCCATGGAGAAGTTAGAATACAGTAGGTATAATGCAAAAATAAAATATGAATGGGTTTGCAACAATACTTAAGTAGTGATTTATTTTATTATACTAACGGATCTCACGAAGGTTTTGTTGAGTTTTGTGTGATTGAAGTTTTCAAGTTTTGGGTGAGATCACGATGGATGAAGGAATAAGGAGTAGCAAGAGCCTAAGCTTGGGGATGCCCGAGGCACCCCAAGGTAATATTCAAGGAAGACTCAAGCGTCTAAGCTTGGGGATGCCCCGGAAGGCATCTCCTCTTTCTTCTACCAACCATCGGTAATTTTACTTGGAGCCATATTTTTATTCGTCACATGATATGTGTTCTACTTGGAGCATCTTGTATTATATTAGTCTTTGCTTTGTTTGCTTTTTAGTTTGTCACAATCATCTTTGCTGAACACACCTATTTTGAGAGAGCCACACGTTTATCATCATTTGTTAGAATACTCTATGTGCTTCACTTAAATTTTTTGAGCTAGGCAGTTGCTCTAGTGCTTCACTTAAATCTTTTTGAGCACGGCGGTGGCTAAATTTTGAAGAAATAAATTCTCATGCTTCACTTAAATTATTTTGAGAATTGATAAGATTGAAATTTTGGAGAAATAAATTCTCATGCTTCACTTATATTATTTTGAGAATTGATAAGATAGAAATTTTGAAGAAATATTTGCACTCTCATGCTTCACTTAAATCTTTTTGAGAGTTGATGATAGTAACGGTAATTTGCACAAGATATGAATTTGGTCCCAAAGTGATGAATATTCAAGAGGGATATAATAAAAACTTTCATATAGATCATTGGATATGATAAGAGTGATTCCTTGCAATAGTTTTGCGATATGGAAATGATAATATGTGAGTCATGTTAGTGAGTAATTGTGATTTAGTAAGAATATTAGTGTTAAGGTTTGTGATTCCCTATGCATGCACATCAAGTCAATGGTTATGCAATGAAATTATATCCTACTTATGGTGCATTATTCGGTGTTAGTTATGTTCAATGCATGTTTATGACCGTTTTCGTTTTTTGGTTGGTTGCTTCTCAATCTATTTGCTAGCCTTCATTTGTACTAAGCAGAAATACTGCTTGTGCATCCAAACTCCTTAAACCCAAGTTGTGCCAAATGAGTCCACTATACCTACCTATATGCGGTATTTCAATGCCGTTCTAAGTAAACTTGCGTGTGCCAACTCTAATTTTCAAAATAATTTTCCTTTTTGTGTGCCCGTACCGCTCATGAAGCGGCAGGGGGTGGCCATTATTTTCCATGCTAGGTGTGTTTATTCACTTTTCATGAAGCATGAGAATTTATTTCTTCAAAATTTCAATCTTATCAATTCTCAAAATAATATAAGTGAAGCATGAGAATTTATTTCTTCAAAATTTCAATCAACTCTGAAAATAATATAAGTGAAGCAAGAGAGTTTATTTCTTCAAAATTTAGCCACCACCGTGCTCAAAAAGATTTAAGTGAAGCACTAGAGCAACTGCCTAGCTCAAAAAATTTAAGTGAAGCACATAGAGTATTCTAACAAATGATGATAAACGTGTGGCTCTCTTAAGATAGGTGTGTTCAGCAAGGATGATTGTGACAAACTAAAAAGAAAACAAAGCAAAGACTCATATAATACAAGATGCTCCAAGCACATGTGACGAATAAAAATATAGCTCCAAGTAAAATTACCGATGGTTGGTAGAAGAAAGAGGGGATGCCTTCCGGGGCATCCCCAAGCTTAGACGCTTGAGTCTTCCTTGAATATTACCTTGGGGTGCCTCGGGCATCCCCAAGCTTAGGCTCTTACTACTCCTTATTCCTTCATCCATCGTGATTTCACCCAAAACTTGAAAACTTCAATCACACAAAACTCAACAAAACCTTCGTGAGATCCGTTAGTATAACAAAATAAATCACTACTTTAAGTACTGTTGCAAACCCATTCATATTTTATTTTTGCATACCTACTGTACTCTAACTTCACCATGGGTTATACCCCCCGATACAATCCATAGATTCATCAAAACAAGCAAGTAGTGTATCAAAAACAGAATCTGTCAAAAACAGAGCAGTCTGTAGCAATCTATTTAAAATCCATACTTCTTTAACTCCAAAAATTCTGAAAAATTAGGACAATGTGGGAAATTCATATACCAATACTTTGTAAAAATTTCAGATTTTTTCTGATGCTACAGTACAGAAAGAAAATTCGGGCACTGGATGCAAAACTTTCTATTTTCCAAACAGCATCAATTATACTATCTTCCAAATCATCCTAAAGGCTTTACTTGGCACAAACACTAATTAAGAACACAAAAACACACTCATGCCAGTAGCATAATTGTGAAAACACACAATAACAGAAAATTTTTATTTTATTCATTGGGTTGCCTCCCAACAAGCGCTATTGTTTTATGCCCTTAGCTAGGCATAATGCATAGTTTTAAGTATAGTCATCTTTCAAGTTGATTCCATAAGTGGCCCTCATAATTGATTCATATGTTGCTTTAATTATTTTCCTAGGGAAATGCTCCATACCCTTTTTTAGTGGAAACTGAAATTTTATATTCCCTTCTTTCATATCAATAACGACACCTATAGTTCGTAAGAACGGTCTACCAAGTATTATGGGCAAGAAGAATTGCATTCAGTATCGAGAACAATAAAATCAACAGGCACATAATTTTTATTTGCAAGAATAAGAACATCATTAATTCTACCCATTGGTTTTTTGATAGTAGAATCCGCAAGATGCAAATTAAGAGAACATTCATCTATATTGGTGAAACCTAGCACATCACATAAAGATTTTGGAATTGTGGAAACGCTAGCACCGAAATCACATAAAGCATTGCACTCATAATTTTTTATTTTAACTTTAATGGTGGGTTCCCATTCATCATATAATTTTCTAGGAATTGAAATTTCTAGTTCTAGCTTTTCTTCTAACGCTTTCATCATTGCTTCTACGATGTGTTTAGTAAAAGCCTTGTTTTGCTCATAAGCGTTGGGTGAATTTAACATGGATTGTAACAAAGAAATGCACTCAATCAAAGAACAATTATCATAATTAAAATCTTTGTAATCCAAGAGAGTGGGCACATCGCTATTTAATTTTTTTACCTCTCCAAACCCACTTATAGCAATTGTTTCATTAAGATTTTCACCCTCCGAATTATGGGAACGCCTACAAGCTAAAGTTGACTCTTCTTCAGTCCCCTTTTCATCAAGTTTTATATTGCTAAACAAAGAATCAATAGATGAAACATCAATTATTTTAATATCCTCATCATTACTACGATAGAAACCGGGAGGAATCGCTTTTTCTAAAAATTCTCGTTTAGCTTTTAGCATAGCGGTTCTTTTCTTACTCTCATCCATGGAGACATATAAAGCTTTAATTGATTCACTAATATCAATTTTGGGTGGCAAAATATTAGTCTTAAGATTTTCCACATCATGAATAATTCTATTAATGCTCCTAGACATATCATCAAGTTTACTCAATTTTTCTTCTATCGTAGTGTTGAAAACTTTTTGAGCATTAATAAATTCTTTAATATTACTTTCAAGATCAGAGGGCATCCTATTATTATTATTATAAGAATTTCCATAAGGATTTCCATAATTATTAGAGGAATTTTCAGGAAACGGTCTAGCGTTGAAATTACCTCTATAAGCATTATTATTAAAATTGTTTCGCGAGACAAAATTCACTTCTACGGGATCATTATTTTGCTCAATCAAAGTGGACAAAGGCACATCATTAGGATCAATATGAGAATTTTTACTAGCAACCAATTTCATAAGCGCATCAACTTTATCACTCAAAGTACTAATTTCTTAAACCGAATTCACTTTTTTACTAGTAGGAACTCTTTCAGTATGCCATTGTGAATAATTTGCCATAATATTATCAAGCCATTTAGTAGATTCTCCCAAAGTAATTTCCATAAAAGCACCACCCGCGGCGGAGTCTAAAAGATTTCTAGAAACAAAATTCAATCCCGCATAATTTTTTTGTATGATCATCCATAAATTTAAACCATGAGTAGGGCAATTTCTTATCATTAATTTCATCCTCTCCCAAGATTGGGCAACATGTTCATGATCAAGTTGCTTAAAATTCATAATTTGATTTCTAAGAGAAATAATTTTCGCCGGAGGAAAATCCTTGGTAATAAAAGCATCTTTACACCTATCCCAAGAATCGATACTATTTCGTGGTAAAGATGAGAACCAAAGTTTTGCACGATCCCGCAATGAGAACGGGAATAATTTTAATTTCACAATATCATTATCCACATCTTTTTTCTTTTGCATGTCACACAATTCCACGAAAGTGTTAAGATGGGATGCAACATCTTCATTAGGACTACCATAAAATTGTTCTTTCATAACAAGATTTAACAAAGCGGCATTAATATCACAAGTCTCCGCACTAGCGGTGGGAGGAGCAATCGGAGTACTAATAAAATCATTATTTTTAGTATTGGAAAAATCACACAATTTGTATTTTCTTGAGACATCGTGACTACGCAAACAAGATAACAAGCAAGCAAACAAGAAAAAGGCAAACGAAAAATATTTTTGTATTTTTGTAAAAACGTTTTAGAAGTGGGGGAGATGAAAACGAGAGGCAAATAAAGTAAATGCAAGGAGATGAGAGTTTATGCAAAGGTACTTGATAGATGTTGATGATCTTTCCCCGGCAATGGCGCCAGAAATTCTTCCTGCTACTTGTAGCTTGCATTGGTTTTATCCCCGAAGAGGAAGGGATGATGCAGCATAGTAGAGATAAGTATTTCCCTCAGTTATGAAACCAAGGTTATCGAACCAGTAGGAGAATCACACAACACCTCGTTAGCAGTACCTGCACACAAACAACAAATCCTTGCACCCAACGCAAACAAGGGGTTGTCAATCCCTCGGCGGTCAATTGCAATATTAAATTGTATATGATAGATAGATAGATTGAAACAAAAATACAAAATAAAATAAATAAAGAAAAAGTGCAGCAATATTTTTACGGTTTTAGTAATATGATTTAGATAGACCCGGGGGCCATAGTTTTCACTAGAGGCTTCTCTCAAGAAAATAGCATACGGTGGGTAGACAAATTACTGTTGGGCAATTGATAGAAAAGCAAATAATCATGACGATATCCAACGCAATGATCATGTATATAGGTATCACATCCAAGAAAAGTAGACCGACTCCTGCCTGCATCTACCACTATTACTCCACACATCGACCGCTATCCAGCATGCATCTAGTGTATTAAGTCCATAAAGAACGGAGTAACGCCTTAAGAACGATGACATGATGTAGACAAGATAAACTAATGCATGAATAAACCCCATCTTTTTACCCTTAATAGCAACGATACATACATGTCATGTCCCTTTCTGTCACTGGGATTGAGCACCGCAAGATCGAACCCATTACAAAGCACCTCTTCCCATGGCAAGATAAATCAATCTAGTTGGCCAAACCAAATCAATAGATCGGAGAAGAAATACGAAGCTATAATAATCATGCATAAAAGAGATTAGAGAAGACTCAAATAATATTCATGGATAATCTGATCATAAACTCACAATTCATCGGATCCCAACAAACACACCGCAAAAAGTGATTACATCGGATAGAACTCCAAGAACATCAAGGAGAACATTGTATTGAAGATCAAAAAGAGAGAAGAAGCCATCTAGCTACTGCCTATGGACCCGAAGGTCTGTGGTAAACTACTCACGCATCATCGGAAGGGCAGCAAAGTTAATGTAGAGCCCCTCCGTGATTGATTCCCCCTCCGGTGGAGTATCGTAGAAGGCCTCCAGATGGGATCTCTCGAGAACAGAAACTTGCGGCGGCGGAAAAAGTATTTCGTGGACTCCCCTGAGGGTTTCTGATTTTTCTGGAATTTATAGTGGAGGAATTAGGTCAAACGGAGCTCTGTGGGCCCCACGAGGCACCAGGGCGCGCCTGGGCGTGCCTACCCCCCCAGGCGCGCCCTGGTGCCTCGTGGGCACCCCCTGGGGCTTCTGGCCTCCTCCCGAAGCTTCTAGTGTTTATCTTGTCCAGGAAAAAATCTCCAAAAAGTTTCGTGGCATTTGGACTTCGTTTGGTATTGATTTTCTGTAAAACAAAAACAGGGCAGAAAACAGCAACTGGCACTGGGCACTAGGTTAATAGGTTAGTCTCCAAAAATGATATATAATTGCTGTAAATGTATATAAAAACATCCAAGATTGATAATATAACAGCATGGAACAATAAAAAATTATAGATACATTGGAGACGTATCAAGGGCCTATCTATTTACTTTTATGCAATTTTTATTTTTATTTGAGTCTCCATCTTCTCTTACAAAAGCACGAACTAGAGAGCACTATTGTCATACTTGTGCATTGGATATAGCTAATATTTGAGTGTGTTTCATGAATGGATCAATGATTGAGCATAATGGGTTAGGGATAACTTTCTTTAGCGTTGATATTTTGAAAGACATGGTTGCTTGTTAGCATGCTTGAGTATTTATATCTTCATGTCAAACTATAGACTATTGGTTTGAATCATTCAAGTCCAATCTCCATGCTATAAAAGAAAAGAATATGTGATGAATATGATTGGCAGCATTCCACATCAAAAATTCTGTTTTTATCATTTACCTACTCGAGGACGAGCAGGAATTAAGCTTGGGGATGCTGATACGTCTCCAACGTATCTATAATTTTTGATTGTTCCATGCTGTTATATTATCAATCTTGGATGTTTTTATATACATTTACAGCAATTATATATCATTTTTTGGGACTAACCTATTAACTTAGTGCCCAGTGCCAGTTGCTGTTTTCTGCCCTGTTTTTGTTTTACAGAATATTAATACCAAACGAAGTCCAAATGCCACGAAACTTTTTGGAGATTTTTTTCTGGACAAGATAAACACTAGAAGCTTCGGGAGAAGGCCAGAAGCCGTAGGGGGTGCCCACGAGGCACCAGGGCACGCCTGGGGGGGGGGCAGGCGCGCCCTGGTACCTCATGGGTCCCACAGAGCTCCGTTTGACCTAATTCCCCCACTATAAATTACAGAAAAATCAAAAACCCTTAGGGGAGTCCACGAAATACTTTTTCCGCCGCCGCAAGTTTCTGTTCTCGAGAGATCCCATCTGGAGGCCTTCTCCGGTACTCTGCTAGAGGGGGAATCGATCTCGGAGGGGCTCTACATCAACCTTGCCGCCCTTCCGATGATGCGTGAGTAGTTTACCACAGACCTTCAGGTCCATAGTTAGTAGCTAGATGGCTTTTTCTCTCTTTTTGATCTTCAATACGATGTTCTCCTCAATGTTCATGGAGTTCTATCCGATGTAATCACTTTTTGCGGTGTGTTTGTTGGGATCCGATGAATTGTGAGGGTATGATCAGATTATCCATGAATATTATTTGAGTCTTCTCTGATCTCTTTTATGCATGATTATTATAGCCTCATATTTCTTCTCCGATCTATTGATTTGGTTCGGCCAACTAGATTGATTTATCTTTGCCATGGGAAGAGGTGCTTTGTAATGGGTTCGATCTTGTGGTGCTCAGTCCCAGTGACAGAAAGGGACATGACACGTATGTGTCGTTGCTATTAAGGGTAAAAAGATGGGGTTTATTCATATATGAGTTTATCTTGTCTACATCATGTCATCGTTCTTAAGGCGTTACTCCGTTCTTTATGGACTTAATACACTAGATGCATGCTGGATAGCGGTCGATGTGTGGAGTAATAGTAGTAGATGCATGCAGGAGTCGGTCTACTTGTCTCGGACATGATGCCTATATACATGATCATTGCCTTGGATATCGTCATGATTATTTGCATTTCTATCAATTGCCCAACAGTAATTTGTCTACCCACCGTATGCTATTTTCTTGAGAGAAGCCTCTAGTGAAAACTATGGCCCCCGGGTCTATCTAAATCAATTACTAAAACCCTAAAAATATTGCTGCACTTTTTATTTATTTATTTTATTTTGTATTTTTGTTTAATCTATCTATCTATCACATACAATTTAATCTTGCAATTTATCACCGAGGGATTGACAACCCCTCGTTTGCGTTGGGTGCATGGATTTGTTGTTTGTGTGGAGGTACTGCTAACGAGGTGTTGCGTGGTTCTCCTACTAGATTGATAACCTTGGTTTCATAACTGAGGGAAATACTTACCTCTGCTGTGCTGCATCATCCCTTCCTCTTCGGGGATAAAACCAACGCAAGCTACAAGTAGCACAAATCAGCATCCCCAAGCTTAATTTCTACTCGTCCTCGAGTAGGTAAATGATAAAAACAGAATTTTTGATGTTGAATGATACCCATTCCAAGCTTCATGTAATCTTTTACGGTATGAAAATTGTGAAACAATGAAGTAATAAATATCAACATAATAATATGCATGAATACTAGAGAATAATCATTAATCTTCAAACTATGTGATACTTAACGAATGTTGTCCCTACTCATTGAATTATGTAAGCATGTCATGACTCCGTCTTCCTAACATAAATACAAATCATTAGCACCCTGATGCATAACCAAGCAATTGTATCATACTTATTCTTGCTTCAACATTTTCAACTCCACTCAATACCTGAGCGTGAACCATGGACTTGGCACTTTGGATGGCAAAGAGAACGATGATTGGGGTTCATAAGGGAAGACAAAAAAATAGAGAAAGTCTCGCATCAACTCGACGGATGGTTAGGCAATGGAGATGCCTTTCAATTGATATCAATGCGAGAAGTAGGGATTGCCATGAAACGGATGCACTAGAGCTATAAGTGTATGAAAACTCACTACTGAAACTAAGTGGGTGTGCATCCAACTTGCTTGCTCATGAAGACCTCGTGCATTTGAGGAAGCCCGTCATCGGAATATACAAGCCAAGTTCTATAATGTAAAAATTTCCTCTAGTATATGAAAGTGACAAATCATGGAGACTCTCTATATGAAGAACATGGTGCTACTTTGAAGCACAAGTGTGGAAAAGGATAGTAGTGTGCCCCCTCTCTCTTTTTTCTCTCATTCATTTTTTCTTTCTTTTTTCTCTTTTTTTTAGAACAGTCTCATGGACCTCATCCCCACTTTTTCGAGGACTCATTAGTCTCCACCATCCTTTTTCCTCACTGGTAGGGGCAACACTCTAATAATGATAATCATCACACTTTTATTTACTTACAACTCGATAAAACTAAAAAAGAATATGACTCTATATGAATGCCTCTGGCAGTGTACCAGGATGTGCAATGATCTAGCGTAACATATATTACAATGATGAACGGTGGCTTTGCCACAAATATCATGTCAGCTCTATGATCATGCAAAGCAATATGACTCTGAACACACAAGTCATGTGACTAGTAACGGTGGAAGTTGCATGGCAATATATCTCGGAGTGGCTATGGAAATGCCATAATAGGTACGTATGGTGATTGTTTTGAGGAAGGATATAATGAGGCTTATGTGTGATAGAGCGTATTATATCACAGGATTTGGATGCACCGGCGAAGTTTGCACCAACTGTCGAGGTGAGAATGGGCAATGCACCGTACCGAAGAGGCTAGCAAAATATGGATAGGTGAAAGTGCTGTCGTCCATAAACTCACATTAGACATAAAGAACTCAAATATTTATTGCGAAGCCTATTAGCCCTCGAAGCAAAGTACTACCCGCATGCCCCTAGGGAGGAGGTTGATAGGAGTTAACCATCGCGCGCCCCCGATTAAAGCAACACAAAGGATTTCAATGAGGAATACAAATGCTCCAACATCCCGGTCATGCCATAACCGACACTTAAATGAGTAGTGCATAACAAGCTTTAATCTCGATATTTCTACTAACTAATGATTATGGACTAATACCCTTTCATATTACGACATCAATATTATTAAATCATACACTTCTTATTCAGTGAAATACATGAAAGTTTTTATTATACCATTCTTGTATACCTATCATTTTTGGACTAGTCATATAACACGTGCAAATTACCACTTCCTATTAATAGACTCTCAAAAAGATATAAGTGAAGCATGAGACTGCAAATAATTTCTATAAAATATAACCACCACTGTGCTCTAAAGATATACGTGAAGCACATGAGTAACTGCATAACTCAAAAGATATAAGCGAAGCACATAGAGTATTCTAACAAATCATAATGAATGTGTTTTTCTCTCAAAAGGTGTGTATAGTAAACAATGATTGTGGCAAACTAAAAAACAAGAAAATAAGCAAAATAAAAACTATGGCACAAGACGCTCCAAGTAAAACTCATATCATGTGATGAATAAAAATATAGCTCCAAGTAACATACCGATGAATTGTGGACGAAAGAAGGGATGCCATCCGAGGCATCCCCAAGCTTAGATGCTTGGGTCTTCCTTGAATATTACCTTGGAGTGCCTTGGGCATCCCAAAGCTTAGGGTCTTGCCGCTCCTTATTCCTTCATCAACCGTGATCTCACCCAAAACTTGAAAACTTCAGCACACAAAACTCAACAGAAACTTCGTGAGATCAGTTAGTATAATAAATCAATCATCCACTTTAGGTACTATTATAAATTGATTCACAATTTTTCTTGCATAATATCTACTGTATTCTAACTTCTCCATGACTTATACCCCCCGATATAATCCATAGCATCATCAAAACAAGCACACTATGCAATAAAAACAGAATCTTTGTAAAAAAGAACAGTACATAATGACAGAATATTTATCCATACTTCTGTAACTCCAAAAATTATGAAAAATTATGAAAGCCTAAAAAATTTGTAACCCAATTCTTTGTAAAAAATTCAGATTTTTACGACGTTCCAGTACAGAATGTAAATTCCAGCAGTAGGCGCAAAACTTTCTGTTTTTGCACATAATCAACTTTACTATCATTCAAATCATCCCAAAGGCTTTACTTGGCACAGACACTAATTAAAAGATAAAAAACAATAATTACAGTAGCAATAATCATGTGACTCAAGAAAAATAAAATAAAGCATAAAGATAAATATTGGGTTGCCTCCCAACAAGCGCTATTGTTTAATGCCCCTAGCTAGGCATAATGCATAGTTTCAAATGTTGTCATCCTTGTTCATCGTTCCTTTGATAAAGGGTTGAGAGATGTCATCAACCTTATGTTTTTTAATTTATTTGCACTCATTAATTAATTGTATTAGATGATCCACTTTTGTATGATAGTTATCAAATCTTTGTTCTAATTCTTCATACCTTCTATTCTGAGTGACAATATGACTATTCAAATTATTGGTAAGGTTGTACAATCCCTTAAAGTTTGACTCCATGCTAGCTTTAGTCTCCTTTAGCATTTCAGTTTGGTAGTAACTTACTAAGATGGTAGGTTCAATAGTTTCTAGCTTGGGTTGTCCTAGCAAGTCTTTCATCCTCTCATAAGTGTCAAAAGCATTATTCCCAATAAATTCTCTCTCAAATATTAAATCCAGAACATGTCTATGACGGAGAGATAAACCAGCATAGAAGCTTTTGAGCGATAATTTAACGTGACAACTAGGATTAGCTCTAACTTGCATCCCTAAAAGTCTATCCCAAGCTTCTTTTAACGACTCATCACTTAGTTGTTTGAAATTCAAGATCTCAGAACCTTCCCCAAGGTACGGGGGAAAGGGAACTTCAGGTGGAGAACTAGCCATAGCAACGAGCAAATAAAGCACACAATATATTTTTGGTATTTTTCATTTTTTAACGAGACTAATAAGGGCAAATAAAAGAAATAAAAAGTAGAAAAAGTAAATGATAATGTGTGTGAAGGGACCTTGCTTTGTTTGATGAAATCTCCCCGGCAATGGCGCCAGAAATTCCTTCTGCTATTTGTGAAATGCGTTGGGTTTTTCCCCGAAGAGGAAGGGTGAAGTAATATAGTAGCAGATAGTACTTCCCTCAGTAAAGAATCAAGGTTATCGAACCAATAGGAGATTCACACAGACAAAGGTCGACAGTACCTGCACACACACAAACAAAATACTTGCACCTAGCGCGGGCAAGAGGATTGTCAATCCCCTTGTACTCGTTAATTGCAAGGATTAATTCTGATAGTGGTAGATATATAAATGGCAAAAGAAAATAAAGTAAATAAATTTCAGCAAGCTTTTTAGGGTTTCAGTAATAATGGTGAATGGACCTGGGGGCCATAGCTTTTGCTAGCGGCATCTCTCTCAAGAACGTAGCACACGATGAGTAAACAAATTACTGTTGGGCAATTGATAGAAAAGCGCATAGTTATGATGTTATTCATGGCATGATCAGTACATAGGTACACGTCCTTGACAAGTAGACCGTTAAGTTTACTGACGCCTACTACTATCACTCCACTTCGAGAGCGCTTCTATGCTTGCCTCTTGATACGTCTCCAACGTATCTATAATTTTTGATTGTTCCATGCTATTATAGTATCAATCTTGGATGTTTTTATATACATTTACAGCAATTATATATCATATTTTGGGACTAACCTATTAACTTAGTGCCCAGTGCCAGTTGCTGTTTTTTGCCTGTTTTTGGTTTCCAGAATATCAGTACCAAACGAAGTCCAAATGCCACGAAACTTTTTGGAGATCTTTTCTGGACATAAGAGACACTAGAAGCTTCGGGAGAGGGCCAGAAGACAGAGGAGGTGGCCACGAGCCACCAGGGCGCGCCCTGGTGCCTCATGGGCCCACCTCTGCTCTGTTTGACCTAATTCCACCTCTATCAATTCTCTAAAATCGGGAAACCAACAGAGGAGTCCACGAAATACTTTTTCCGCCGCCGCAAGTTTCTGTTCTCGAGAGATCCCATCTGGAGGCCTTTTCCGGTACTCCGCCGGAGGGGGAATCATTCACGGAGGGGCTCTACATTAACCTTGCTGCCCTTCCGATGATGCGTGAGTAGTTTACCACAGACCTTCGGGTCCATAGGCAGTAGCTAGATGGCTTCTTCTCTCTTTTTGATCTTCAATACAATGTTCTCCTTGATGTTCTTGGAGTTCTATCCGATGTAATCACTTTTTGCGGTGTGTTTGTTGGGATCCGATGAATTGTGAGTTTATGATCAGATTATCCATGAATATTATTTGAGTTTTCTCTGAACTCTTTTATGCATGATTATTATAGCTTCGTATTTCTCTTCGATCTATTGATTTGGTTTGGCCAACTAGATTGATTTATCTTGCAATGGGAGAGGTGCTTTGTAATGGGTTCGATCTTGCGGTGCTCAATCCCAGTGACAGAAGGGGACATGACACATATGTATCGTTGCTATTAAGGGTAAAAATATGGGGTTTATTCATGCGTGAGTTTACTTTGTCTACATCATGTCATCTTGCTTAAGGCGTTACTCCATTCTTTATGGACTTAATACACAAGATGCATGCTGGATAGCGGTCGATGTGCGGAGTAATAGTAGTAGATGCAGGCAGGAGTCGGTCTACTTGTCTCGGACATGATGCCTATATACATGATCATTGCCTTGGATATCATCATGATTATTTGCTTTTCTATCAATTGCCTAACAGTAATTTGTTCACCCACCGTATGCTATTTTCAAGAGAGAAGCCTCTAGTGAAAACTATGGCCCCCGAGTCTATCTTAATTATATATTGAAAATCCTAAAAATACCTTGCTGCACTTTTAGTTTATTTATTTTATTTTGTATTTTTGTTCGATCTATTTATCTATCACCATACAGTTTAATCTTGCAATTAACCGCCAAGGGATTGACAACCCCTTGTTGGCGTTGGGTGCGAGGATTTGTTGTTTTGTGTGCAGGTACTGCTAACGAGTTGGTGCGTGATTCTCCTACTGGATTGATAACCTTGGTTTCATAACTGAGGGAAATACTTATCTCTACTATACTGCATCATCCCCTCCTCTTCGGGGAAATCCCAACGCAGCTCACAAGTACCAGGAAGAATTTCTGGCGCCGTTGCCGGGGAGACATCATCAACATCTATCAAGTACCTTCGCATAAACCTTCATCTCCTTGCATTTATTTTATTTGCCTTTGCCTCTTGTTTTCATCTCCCCCACTTCTAAAAAGTTTTTACAAAAACACAAAAATATTTTATTTGCTTGCTTGCTTCTATTGCCATGACAACACTCAAGAACAGAAAGTAAAAGCAAAAATTTAAGATCACTATGGATCCTCATCCACTTGCTAATATTTTCAAAAGATCCAATTATAATGAACCAATTGCTAGTGATTTGAGTGCTCTTGATTTTCTCTATGAAGTTTTGCTTGAAAATCATGAATCTGAAAATTGTGATGAAGTGTTAAAAGAAGAAATTTATAAAGTGATTCATGATAGCTCCTTGATTGAAAAGCATGATTGCAGTGATGTTATTATAAATTCTGTTAATGTCAATCGTGCTAATTATGTGCAAAGCTACGAGCTTGGGGATGAAAATTTTGTTATGTCCACTACTTATTGCAATGATCATGATTGGGGTGATAATGCTTCTTATGATCTTGAAAATTTATTTAAGCCTCATGATGAATATGTTATTGATAATAATGTTTGCAATACTATTAAAAGTGGGTTTGGAAGAGCATCAACTTTTGGTAATAATGATCCCACTACTTTGGAGAATTATCAATCTTATGAATTTTTTTGACAAAAGTGGGTTTGGAGAGGTCATGACTTTAGTTGATGTTAATCCCACTATCTTGGAAGATTATAAATTTTTTATGCATGTGGATCATAGATAGATTATTGTTTATGATAGCTATATTGTTGAGTTTGATTATGATCCTACATGTAATTATTATAAGAGAGGAAAATATGGTTATAGAAATCTTCATGTTACTAAATTGCCTCTCGTGATGTTGAAATTATTCATGCTTCATTCTTCCTATTTGCATATGCTAGAGATTGCTTGTCTTGATAATTTGTTCTCCTATAAAATGCCTATGCATAGGAAGTATGTTATACTTAAGTATGTTTTTCATATGATTCATGATGCTCTCCTTGTGTTTCTATTATTATCTTTCATGAGAGCATCAATGAAATCTCAAGCCTATCTTAATGGCTATAAAGAAAGAGCTTGTTGGGAGACAACCCAATGTATAAAATAAGTTCTTGTGTGTTTACACAATTATTCTACTGTTATGATTGTTTTTTTATGTTTTAATTAGTGTTTGTGCCATGTAATGCCTTTGGGATGATTTGGATGATAGTATAATTGATGCTGTTTGGAAAACAGAAAGTTTTGCGTCCAGTGCTGGAATTTGAGTTCTGTATTGGAGCGTCAGAAAAATCTGAAATTTTTACACAGTATTGGTATATGAATTGCCCACGTTTTCCTAATTTTTCAGAATTTTGGGAGTTACATAAGTATAGATTTTAAATAGATCTTTACAGACTGTTCTGTTTTAGACGGATTCTATTTTTGTTGCATAGTTTGCTTATTTTGATGAATCTATGGATCGTATCGGGGGGTATGAGTCATGGAGAAGTTGGAGTACAGTAGCATTATGCAAATATTAAATATGAATCAATTTACAATAGTACTTAAAGTTAAGGATTTATTTGTTATACTAACGGATCTCACGAAGGTTTTGTTGAGTTTTGTGTGATTGAAGTTTTCAAGTTTTGGGTGATATCACGATAGATGAAGGAATAAGGAGTGGCAAGAGCCCAAGATTGGGGATGCCCAAGGAACCCCAAGGTAATATTCAAGGAAGACTCAAGCGTCTAAGCTTGGGGATGCCCCGGAAGGCATCCCCTCTTTCTTTATTCATTACATGATATGTGTTTTACTTGGAGCGTCGTGTATTATATGAGTCTTTGCTTTGCTTGCTTTTTAGTTTGTCACAATCATCTTTGCTGGACACACCTATTTGAGAGAGCCACACGTTTATCATGATTTGTTAGAATACTCTATGTGCTTCACTTAAATTTTTTGAGCTAGGCAGTTGCTCTAGTGGTTCACTTAAATCTTTTTGAGCACGGCGGTTGCCAAATTTTGAAGAAATATTTAAACTCTCATGCTTCACTTATATTATTTTGAGAGTTGATAAGATTAAAATTTTGAAGAAATATTTGCACTCTCATGCTTCACTTATATTATTTTGAGAGTTGATAAGATTAAATTTTGAAGAAATATTTGCACTCTCATGCTTCACTTATACCTTTTTAAGAGTTGATAATAGTAATGGTAATTTGCACAAGATATGAATTTGGTCCCAAAGTGATGAATATTCAAGAGGGATATAATAAAAACTTTCATATAGATCATTGGATATGATAAGTTTGATTCCTTGCAATAGTTTTGTGATATGGAGATGATAATATATGAGTCATGTTAGTGAGTAATTATGATTTAGTAAGAATATTGGTGTTAAGGTTTGTGATTCCCTATGCATGCACATTAAGTCAATAGTTATAAAATGAAATTATATCCTACTTATGGTGCATTATTCGGTGTTAGTTATGTTCAATGCATGTTTATGACCGTTTTCGGTTTTTGGTTGGTCGCTTCTCATCAATCTATTTGCTAGCCTTCATTTGTCCTAAGCGGGAATACTGCTTGTGCATCCAAACTCCTTAAACCCAAGTTGTGCCAAATGAGTCCACTATACCTACCTATATGCGGCATTTCCATGCCGTTCCAAGTAAATTTGCATGTGCCAACTCTAATTTTTCAAATAAATTTCCGTTTTGTGTGCCCGTACCACTCATGAAGCGGCAGGGGGTGGCCAATATTTTCCATGCTAGGTGTGTTGTTCTCACGATGAGTGTTTATTCACTTCTCATTGCACGAGAGAGTGGCAGGTAATAGGGATGCCCAGTCCCACAATGAATCAAAATTAATAATAACAAATTCCTTGGAAAGTGTTGGTATGGAGGGCACCCGTGGATACGGCTAGCCATGGATTGTGAAAGAATGGTGGAAAGGAAATAAACTTTATTTTCTGTTTGGGAACCGCCTATAATGTGTCTAGCATGGAAGATAATGGGAATTCTCGGTCGTTTTCGTTGACAGGAAAAGCATGCCTCTCAAAATAATTGTATCTGTCTAATTTAAGCTTTGAGCACTGGCACATTTGCAAATCTCTGCTTCCCTCTGCGAAGGGCCTATCTATTTACTTTTATGCAATTTTTATTTTTATTTTGAGTCTCCATCTTCTCTTACGAAGCACCAACTAGAGAGCATTATTGTCATAGTTGTGCATTGTGTGTAGCTAATATTGAGTGTGTTTCATGAATGGATCAATGATTGAGCATAATGGGCTAGGGATAACTTTCTTTAGCATTGATATTTTGAAAGACATGGTTGCTTGTTAGTATGCTTGAGTATTTATATCTTCATGTCAAACTATATACTATTGCTTTGAATCATTCAATTCCAGATGTCCATGCTACAAAAGAAAAGAATATATGATGAATATGATAGGTAGCATTCCACATCAAAAATTCTGTTTTTATCATTAACCTACTCGAGGACGAGCAGGAATTAAGCTTGGGGATGCTTGATACGTCTCCAACGTATCTATAATTTTTGATTGTTCCATGCTATTATAGTATCAATCTTGGATGTTTTTATATACATTTACAGCAATTATAGATCATTTTTTGGGACTAACCTATTAACTTAGTGCCCAGTGCCACTTGCTGTTTTTTGCCTCTTTTTGGTTTTCCAGAATATCAGTACCAAACGAAGTCCAAATGCCATGGAACATTTTAGAGATTTTTTTCTGGACATAAGAGACACTAGAAGCTTCGGGAGAGGGCCAGAAGACAGAGGAGGTGGCCACGAGCCACCAGGGCGCGCCCCGGGGGGGGGGGGGGGTGGCGCGCCCTGGTGCCTCAAGGGCCCATCTCTGCTCCGTTTGACCTAATTCCACCTCTATAAATTCTCTAAAATCGGGAAACCAACAGAGGAGTCCACGAAATACTTTTTCCGCCGCCGCAAGCTTCTGTTCTCGAGAGATCCCATCTGGTGGCCTTTTCCGGTACTCCGCCGGAGGGGGAATCGATCATGGAGGGGCTCTACATCATCCTTGCTGCCCTTCCGATGATGCGTGAGTAGTTTACCACAGACCTTCGGGTCCATAGTTAGTAGCTAGATGGCTTCTTCTCTCTTTTTGATCTTCAATACAATGTTCTCCTCGATGTTCCTGGAGTTCTATCCGATGTAATCACTTTTTGCGGTGTGTTTGTTGGGATCCGATGAATTGTGAGTTTATGATCAGATTATCCATGAATATTATTTGAGTTTTCTCTGAACTCTTTTATGCATGATTATTATAGCTTCATATTTCTCTGCGATCTATTGATTTGGTTTGGCCAACTAGATTGATTTATCTTGCAATGGGAGAGGTGATTTGTAATGGGTTCGATCTTGCAGTGCTCAATCCCAGTGACAGAAAGGGACATGACACGTATGTATCGTTGCTATTAAGGGTAAAAAGATTGGGTTTATTCATGCGTGAGTTTACTTTGTCTACATCATGTCATCTTGCTTAAGGCGTTACTCCGTTCTTTATGGACTTAATACACTAGATGCTTGCTGGATAGCGGTCGATGTGTGGTGTAATAGTAGTAGATGCAGGCAGGAGTTGGTCTACTTGTCTCTGACGTGATGCCTATATACATGATCATTGCCTTCGATATCGTCATGATTATTTGCTTTTCTATCAATTGCCCAACAGTAATTTGTTCACCCACCGTATGCTATTTTTAAGAGAGAAGCCTCTAGTGAAAACTATGGCCCCCGGGTCTATCTTAATTATATATTGAAAATCCTAAAAATACCTTGCTGCACTTTCACTTTATTTATTTTATTTTGTATTTTTGTTCGATCTATTTATCTATCACCATACAATTTAATCCTGCAATTAACCGCCAAGGGATTGACAACCCCTTGTTCGCGTTGGGTGTGAGGATTTGTTGTTTTGTGTGCTGGTACTGCTAACGAGTTGTTGCGTGATTCTCCTACTGGATTGATAACCTTGGTTTCATAACTGAGGGATATACTTATCTCTACTGTACTGCATGATCCCCTCCTCTTCGGGGAAATCCCAACGCAGCTCACAAGTAGCACCTCTCTACGTATTAAGTTCATGACATACAGAATAATGCTTTAAGCATGATGACATAATATAGAGAAAATAAGATCAATCAATATGATCAAACCCCATCGTTTTATCCTTAGTAGCAACAATACAAATACGTGCCTCGCTACTCCTCCTGTGACAGAGGGAGGACACCGCAAGATTGAACCTACTAGTATGCACCACTTCCACTGAAGATCTAATCATCAACTTGGCCAAAGAAAACCCATAGATCGGAAAGCATTACATAGCTATAACAATCACACATAATAAAGTTCAGAATATAACCCAATTACTTTCAATGAACAATCTGATCATAAACCCACAATTCATCGGATCCCAACAAACACACCGCAAAAGAAGATTACATCGAATAGAACTCCGAGGAGAACATTGTATTGAAGATCAAAGAGAGAAAGAAAGCCATCTAGCTAATTGCTATGGACCCGTGGGTCCTGTGAGGAACTACTCACACATCATCAGAGGTGCAACAATGTTGATGTAGAAGCCCTCCGTGATCGATTCCCTCTCCGGTAGAGTACCGACGGAGGCCTCCAGATGGGATCACAGCGGCGGAATAATTGTTTCGGGTTTTGCTCTGGGGGTTTTGGAATATTTGGGAATTTATAGCGCTGGAATTAGGTCAGACGGATCCACAAGTGGCGCACAAGGGGGCACGGTGCGCCGTACTGCCTTGCCGTCTTCTCGTCTGGCTTCTGGACTTCCCCTGAAGCTTTCTGGGTCTCTTTTGGTCTAGAAAAAATCATCAAAAAGTTTCGTCGTGTTTGGACGCCGTTTGGTATGGATTTTCTGTAAAACCAAAAACATGCAGAAAACAACAACTGGCACTTGGCACTGAGTTAATAGGTTAGTCCCAAAAAAATGGTATAAAATGATGTATAAAGCATATAATATTGATAATATAATAGAAAGAAACAATTAAAAATTATAGATATGTTGGAGACGTATCAGAAGACCCGAAATATCTATGGTTTTCACCTTCATATATACCCCAATATTTATTATGCAATAATGTGTTCAGTTTTGCTAAATTTCAGTTGACTGAAATTATAAATCATGTCAGTCGATTTTGCCTAAGAAAAGCGAAGCTCCGAGTCCAACCGTAGATCGGTGAGACGAGAGGAGGATAGGTGGGAAATGGGGGACACATACCCACTAGTGCAGCGACCTGCTATACAAACAACTCTTGACGGGATCTAGACTGGCCCCACAGATCAATACTAGTATTTCCTGCGCACTTTGTCCTCACTCGTGCGCACCCGGGAACAACTTCCCGGTTGGTCACCCATCCTGAAATTACTCCAAGCTGAGCACGCTTAACTTTGGAGTTCTTTCCGAATGGGCTCCCGAAAAAGAAGGAATTCCTTATTTATATGAGTAGTCTAGCATCCCTATTAAGCCAGGCTCTCACAGATAGGGCCTCCGGTCACACACGCGGGGTAAAAAGAGCTCGTGTGCGATCGGGCGAGCCATCACAGACAATTATACTGGCCCAATCGTTTCCGTTCGTATGTACATCCCACACAGTGAATCCAAGACAAACGTTTCCGTTCGTATATACATCCCACACAGTGAATCCCAGACAAACGTTTTCGTTCGTATGTACATCCCACACAGTTTTCCGCATCACATCGTCTGTGATAGCGTTGCCATTGCAGATGATAGTAATAATTTTATCGTTTGTGTTATTGAATGCATCACACATGGTGTCTAGAAGAAACTGTGTGGCATAGGTTGTCCATCACACACACTTTTTATGTGGAAAACGTTTGTGCAAGGCGGCCTAACGCAAACAGTTGTCCAGAGAAAGTCGTGTGTGATTGTTCATTGATCCAACACGTTTACTTCCTAGAAACTGTGTGGGTTGTCTGAGATCATCGCCCACGGTGTTGTCTCAATAACCGTTTGCACTAGAAAAACCCAATAAGCAGGCTAATTGGCCTATTATTATTAATCCATTTAGTAATCAAATTTACATTTCATATTAAACACACAATATATTTCATTTTCATATTACGGAACCAGGATTTCCTAATTGAAATACATCAGAGTATAACATCATATAGCTTCAGCACTCACTCACACCATATAGGCTAGCTACCCCATTACACAACAGCACCAAGTTTCACATGCAACATCTAAAACCTTTGGAAATTAGCATCATAGACAGTAGATAGACAGATGAATCTCATCTGGAAAACTGCTGAAGCGGAAGGCGAATATTGAGCCTTCAATGATGTTGAAGGTCCTTGCAACTTTAGGCCAGTGCCTGTGGATGATTGACCGCCCATCCTTCGTCCTCTTTAGGAAGACTTCAATATTGTACCGTGGGTGTTGTATGAACACCTTCCTTGCCTCTTGACCATACAGGTGGTTTGAGAGGTAATCATCTGTGAACTGCTTTGAAAAGGCCTGAAAACAAAGATATGCATAAATATCTTCTCTGAATTTTGAAATGGCACAAAGGAATAAAAAAACAAGGTACTCACTCCGGTCATTTTTACTCCGCGTATTAGATTTGTATCAAGTCAAACTTTGTAAAGTTTCACCAAATTTATTTTAAAAAATATCAACATCGACGATACCAAATATGTATACTATAAAATTGTATTTCATAATGCATCTAAAAATAATGATTTGGCAGTTTGAATGTTGCTACTTTTTTCTATAACTTTGGTCAAAGTAGAGATACTTTGACTTCGGACAGAACTTATATGCAGACTAAAAAGGACCGGAGGGAGTATAAGAGTTAGTACCATCCTGTAGTTCACTGATGTCTTCTTCATTGTGCAGACAAAGATCTTGTTGTTTTTCATCGCTAGTTTCTTTATCCTAACAATCTTTCTGAGTTTCTTGACTTGACTGATATTCATGGACATCTCATTCCCCATATGCAAAATGGGTTGAACAGTGGGTCAAAACCTCTGATAGCAGGACCTACATGTGCAAGACCAAATTGTTAAAAACCTAAATACTAGAATGGTTCCTGCAATTGCACAATAATGTGCTATTAGACAAAGGACCATGCATGTGCGAACCTCGATGGTAAACCTCAGTGCATCCCATTGTTTCCCTGCAACACATATAAGGTAGTTATTGATCACGTTAAGTGAGGGTTGGCATACTATCAGTAAAATATGTTGATGAAAAATAAACACAATGCAAATTCAGCAGATTAATTCGTGCCAAATGGAAAAGCCATTTATCCAAACCAAGCATGCTTAAGAACTAGGAAATATAGCAATTGTATATGTTTATCATGTATTTAGTACAGCCAAATTCGATTTATTTCTCACATGCATAACAATACAAAATTGTACCCACGACAATTGAACATCGCATTGTAGAATTGAACCAAACAGTTAACTAAGCACCACAACAAATGAACCAAACAGTTAACTGAGCAATACATTGCACAATAGAACATACTAGAAGATCGGACAGTTAACCAAACGTAGTATGCTTAACAACTTGGAAATATAGCAATTATATTTGTTTTTCATGTATTTTGTACAGCCAAATTCGATTTATTTCTCACATGCAAGAGAATAGGGGTGGAAAGTGGTAGTGGATAATCCAAAATATCCGATATTCATATTCGAGAAAATGCTTGTTCGTATCCGAAACATCCGCATCCGAACCAAAATGGAAATGGAAATTGGCCGTATCCGAATTTATTTAACAAATAAAATTTTTAATATGGTATGAAATTCTGACACAAATATGGATATGGAAGTGGATATATCCGTATCCGAATAAGATTATGGGAGGTAATTTTCAAAATTCTAGCCCCATTATTCCAGTTTCCAACATAAAAGCCAAATAAGTGGTCAAATTTTACTGTTTGTATGATTAAACTTTGAAATTATTATGCATTACAATAGTATTTATTCATAAACCTATTTATCATTGACTTATTGTATGTCGCAAGTTGCTTATTTCATGTCACATTGCTATTGACTAATTTACTTAAGCAATATGTCGCTATTATTCGTATCCGTTCCGAATCGAGTTAACATCCAATACGTATCCGTATTCGAATAACATCCGAGCCGCATCCGTATCCGATAACATCCGTATTCGCATTCATATTCATTTTGAAAATATGGAAATGGAAGTGGTAAGAGCACTATCCGATCCGCATCCGATCGGTTTCCTCCCCTACAAGAGAATACAAAATTGCACACACAAGAATTGAGCATCACATTGCAGAATTGAACCAAACAGTTAACTAAACATGACAACAAATTAACCAAACAGTTAACTGAGCACCACATTGCACAATATATAGAACATATATACTAGAGGATCAGATTGCATAGTAACAGTACATAGGAAAATTCACTAGAATTTGTAAAGGAAAGGCAGGAGCAGCACATGCAATAGGTAAACCGAACATGCTTAACCGGTGTAGCTAGCTAGCTGAACATAGATCCTTGTAGTGAGCTAAATAGACAAGCTACTCCTCATTGTCGGAGATATCGATGACGATGGGCTCCTTAGACTTTGAAGAGGGCGAGGCCTCCACATCGTGGGTGCCCTCCTCGTGGTGGTGAGTCGCCTGAGCCGCTCTGGGCACCAACCTGCTGGCTCTGGAGTTGAGGTAAGCACATGCACGCTGAGAAAATACCTCATAGTCTTCGTCGAAGGCATCGACGGTGGCCTCGAGAAAACGCCACGAACTGTCGTTTAAAGCAGCCAACCGCGTGGAGGCGTCCGCACGCGAGTCGTCGACGGTGGCCTCGACGGCGAGGTGCTCCTCCAAGATCTGGGGGTCGGCACACATGGCAGCCATCGCGACCTCATCCGCGCATGCGGCCGCGATTTGCTTCTCCGCTGCCAAATGCTCTTTGAGCTCCTGGCTATACTGCGTGCACCATGGCTTAGGGCGGCACTTATTTGGAGGATGGTTGAATGATTTGGGTGGAAGGTGTCGCGCTGATGGTCGGGGCATGTGGGATGTAGAAGGAGGTGGAGGATGGGGGTCGGGTGTGGATTACCTGACTAGATCGATGAGGCCGAGCAGCAGGAAGGAGCGTCACCGGCGAGGCGGCAGCGCTGCAAGCAAGCAGTGAAGGTTTGAACATGAAATGGAAGGCGGAAATAGGGGAAATGTGGCTTTTGGTAAGGAGGAGGGGGCATGGGACGTAGATATTTCCATGGATGCCGAATTTTTTTGCTCCGTGCAGCGAAAACTGGCGCGCAAAGTGTCATTAGACACGGTCCCTTATTCAGCACTGTTATATCTGAACATCACAAACGATTCATATGGCTTACTCCGTGTGTGATGAGTTTGAACGTGCAAATTTTGGTTCGAATTTCCCTGGTTACAGTGGTCATCCACGTCATTGCATAATTTGGGTACACAAAAGAGCCTACAACACACCCACACTTCTTAATCGAGCAAGTTCAGCAATTAAACAGAGCTTAGCTGACCTAAACATTACTCTAACAAAAGACAGACGCTCTAAACAAAGACTACTACTCCGCCTGACGCTCGTCGATCTCCACCGCCTCCTCCATGTCCAGCTCGCGCCCGACGATCTCCTGGGGAAGGGGCTCCATGGCATCCATCGCACCATACTCGGCAAGCATCTGGCCATCCGCATCCGCCATCTCTTTGGAAAAGGCTGCCACGAGCTGGGCGTGGGCGGCCGCGGTATGGGCTCCATCGTGGCAAGGTATGCCGCGAACGTACGGACGGCTGTTCGAACGCTCTCGGCGATTGCCAACTCTTCGGCCGTCGGTTGCCGACCATTGTCGGAGAAGATTCGTGCGATTTGTGCGGTGACCACCAGGAGCTGGGCGTGGCCGGCCTCGACATGGGCGCGGGAGGCCTCCATCAGGGCTAAGGCGGCCGTCGTGGAACGGACATCTGCTGTCCCGCTCTCGCCATTTGCTATCCCCGTCGCAGATGTTGCTGCCGCCATCTGAGCTGCAGTAGCGGCCGTTTTGGCTGCCGCAACCGCCCGGTCGCAGATTGCGGCCACGCTCACGCAGGTTGTGTTGGGTAACGTTGCATGGGAAACAAAAATTTTCCTACGCACACACAAGATCTATCCATGGTGATGAGCATCTACGAGAGGGAGAGTAAATCTACATACCCTTGTAGATCGCTAAGCGGAAGCGTTTAAGAAATGCGGTTGATGTAGTCGAACGTCACCGCGATCCAAATCGCAAGTCGTCCCTCGATCCGATCACGAACTAGCGCCGAACGGACGGCACCTCCGCGTTCAACACACGTACGGCTTGATGACGCCTTCACCTCCTCGATCCAGCGAGCGATGGTGAAGTAGTGGTTGAGTTCCAGCAGCACGACGACGTGGTGATGGTGGTGAGGAACAATCTCTGCAGGGCTTCGCCAAGCGCTACGGAGATTATGACGGAGGAACTAGAGAGTTAGGGTTGCCGCACACGGCTTGGGGAAATCTTGATGTGTCCCGTGTGCTAGCCCTGCCCCTCTATTTATATGTTGAGCCTTGGGGTCTAAACTTGGAGTAAAAGCCTCCTCCAGGTCGGTTTTGCCCGCACAAGGTCGGTTTGGCCCGCAGGGAAAGAGTCCAACTCGGATCCCTGCAGTACCGCGCACAAGCGGTAGTACCGCTTAACACAAGCGGTAGTACTGCTTGGGCGGTAGTACCGCTTCACACAAGCGGTAGTACTGCTTGGGCGGTAGTACCGCTTCACACAAGCGGTAGTACCGCTTGGGCGGTAGTACTGCTTCACACAAGCGGTAGTACCGCTTGGGCGGTAGTACCGCTTCACACAAGCGGTAGTACCGCTTGGGCGGTAGTACCGCTTCACAAAACGGTAGTACCGCTTACGCGGCAGCAAAACTACTTTTTGCACTTTCCAATACCTCGTGGGCTTTATCCCTTTGGCCCATATAAAGTGTTGCTGCACCCGAACACTTCGGTAAACATCCGGAACCCATTCCGGTGAACTCCGTAACTCTTCCGGAGATCAAAACACTATTATCACATATATCAATCTTTACCTCCAGACTATTCCGGAGATCCTCGTCATGTCCGGGATCTTATCCGAGACTCCGAACAACTTTCGGTCACCAACAAAATAACTCAACTATACTAATCGTCACCAAACGTTTAAGTGTGTAGACCCTGCAGGTTCGAGAACTATGTAGACATGACCGAGACACCTCTACGGCCAATAACCAATAGCGGGACCTGGATGCCCATATTGGCTCCTACATATTCTACAAAGATCTTTTATCGGTCGAACCTCTATGTCAAGGATTCAGTTAATCCCGTATGCTGTTCCCTTTGTTCTTCGGTATGTTACTTGCCCGAGATTCGATCGTCGGTATCTCTTATACCTAGTTCAATCTCGTTACCGGCAAGTCTCTTTACTCGTTCCGTAATACAAGATCTCGTGGCTAACACTTTAGTCACATTGCTTGCAAGGCTCATTGTGATGTTGTATTACCGAGTGGGCCCTGAGATACCTCTCCATCACACGGAGTAACAAATCCCAGTCTTGATCCATGCCAACCCAACAGACACCCTCGGAGATACCTGTAGAGCACCTTTATAGTCACCCAGTTACGTTGCGACGTTTGATACACACGAGGTACTCCTCCGATGTCAGGGAGTTGCATGATCTCATGGTCATAGGAACAGATACTTGACATGCAGAAAACAATAGCAATAAACTGACACGATCAAATGCTACGTTCTTAGTTTGGGTCTTGTCCATCACATCATTCTCCTAATGATGTGATCCCGTTATCAAATGACATCTCATGTCAATGGCTAGGAAACCTTAACCATCTTTGATCAACGAGCTAGTCAACTAGAGGCTTACTAGGGACACAGTGTTGTCTATGTACCCACACATGTATTTGAGTTTCCAATCAATACAATTATAGCATGGATAATAAACGATTATCATGAACAAGGAAATATAATAATAACCAATTTATTATTGCCTCTAGGGCATATTTCCAACAGTCTCCCACTTGCACTAGAGTCAATAATCTAGTTCACATCACTATGTGATTTACATTGTAATGAATCGAGCACCCATGCAGTTCTGGTGTTGTTCATGTTTAGCCCTTGGAAGAGGTTTAGTCATCGGATCTGCAACATTTAGATCCGTGTGTACTTTGCAAATATTTATGTCGTCCTCCTTGATGTAATCGCGGATGGAATTGAAGCGTCGCTTTATGTGTCTGGTCCTCTTGTGAAATCTTGGTTCCTTGGCTAGAGCAATGGCACCAGTGTTATCACAAAACAGAGTCATTGGGTTAAGCGCACTAGGCACTACTCCAAGATCTGTCATGAACTCCTTCATCCAGACACCTTCCTTCGCCGCCTCCGAGGCAGCGATGTACTCCGCTTCACATGTAGAATCTGCTACCACGCTTTGCTTGGAACTGCACCAGCTAACCGCACCCCCATTAAGAATAAACACGTATCCGGTTTGCGACTTAGAGTCATCCGGATCAGTGTCAAAGCTTGCATCGACGTAACCCTTTACGACGAGCTCTTGATCACCTCCATAAACGAGAAACATGTCCTTAGTCCTTTTCAGGTACTTCAGGATATTCTTGACCGCCGTCCAGTGTTCCATCCCTGGATTACTTTGAAACCTTCCGACCATACTTATGGCAAGGCTGACATCGGGTCTTGTGCACAACATTGCATACATGATAGAGCCTATGGCCGAAGCATAGGGGATGACACTCATCTTTTCTCTATCTTCTGCAGTCACTGGGCATTGAGTCTTACTCAACTTCACACCTTGCAATACAGGCAAGAACCCCTTCTTGGACTGATCCATTTTGAACTTCTTCAAAACTTTGTCAAGGTATGTGCTTTGTGAAAGTCCTATTAAGCGTCTTGATCTATCTCTATAGATCTTGATGCCTAATATGAAAGCAGCTTCTCCTAGGTCCTTCATTGAAAAACTCTTGTTCAAATATTCCTTCACGCTTTCCAACATTTCTATATTGTTTCCAATCAGCAATATGTCATCCACATATAATATTAGAAACGCTATAGAGCTCCCACTCACTTTCTTGTAAATACAGGCTTCTCCGTAAACTTGTATAAACTCGAACGCTTTGATCACTTCATCAAAGCGAAGATTCCAACTCCGAGATGCTTGCACCAGTCCATAAATGGATCGCTGGAGTTTGCAAATTTTGTCAGCATTCTCTGGATCGACAAAACCTTCTGGTTGCATCATATACAACTCTTCCTTAAGGTAACCGTTAAGGAACGCTGTTTTGACATCCATCTGCCAAATTTCATAATCGAAAAAGGCAGCTATTGCTAACATGATTCTGACGGACTTAAGCATCGCTTCGGGTGAGAAGGTCTCATCGTAGTCAACTCCTTGAACTTGTGAAAAACCCTTTGCCACAAGTCGAGCTTTATAGACGGTGACATTACCGTCCGCGTCCGTCTTCCTCTTAAAGATCCATTTGTTCTGAATGGCCTTACGCCCTTCAGGTAATACTTCCAAAGTCCAGACTTTGTTTTCATACATGGATCCCATCTCGGATTTCATGGCCTCTAACCACTTCTCGGAATCCGGGCCCATCATCGCTTCTCCATAGCTCGTAGGTTCATCGTTGTCTAACAACATGACCTCTAAGACAGGGTTGCCGTACCACTCGGGAGCAGTATGCGTCCTTGTCGACCTACGAGGTTCGATAGCAACTTGATCCAAAGCTTCATGATCATCATCATTAACTTCCTCTTCAGCTAATGTAGGCTCCACAGAAACAACTTTCTGCACTGCGCTACTCTCAGGTTGAAGTAAAGGTTCAACAACCTCATCAAGTTCTATATTCCTCCCACTCAATTCTTTCGAGAGAAACTCTTTCTCAAGAAATGTTCCGTTTTTAGCGACAAACACTTTGCCTTCGGATCTGAGATAGAAGGTATACCCAACTGTCTCTTTTGGGTATCCTATGAAGACGCATTTCTCCGCTTTGGGTTCCAGCTTTTCAGGCTGAAGCTTTTTGACATAAGCATCACATCCCCAAATTTTAAGAAACGACAGCTTTGGCTTCTTGCCAAACCAAAGTTCATATGGCGTTGTCTCAACGGATTTCGATGGTGCCCTATTTAAAGTGAATGCAGCTGTCTCTAATGCATAACCCCAAAACGATAGTGGCAAATCGGCAAGAGACATCATAGATCACACCATATCCAATAAAGTTCGATTACGACATTCGGACACACCATTACGCTGTGGTGTTCCAGGCGGTGTCAGTTGTGAAACAATTCCACATTGTCTTAAGTGACTGCCAAACTCATAACTCAGATATTCTCCTCCTCAATCAGATCGTAGGAATTTAATCTTCTTGTTACGATGATTCTCAACTTCACTCTGAAATTGTTTGAACTTTTCAAATGTTTCAGACTTGTGTTTCATTAAGTAAATATACCCATATCTACTTAAGTCATCAGTGAAGGTGAGAAAGTAACGATAACCACCACGCGCTTCAATACTCATCGGACCGCACACATCAGTATGTATGATTTCCAATAAGTCACTTGCCCGTTCCATTGTTCCAGAGAACGGCGTTTTAGTCATCTTGCCCAAGAGGCATGGCTCACATGTGTCAAGTGATTCAAAATCAAGTGACTCCAAAAGTCCATCAGCATGGAGCTTCCTCATGCGTTTTACGCCAATATGACCTAAACGGCAGTGCCACAAGAAAGTGGTATTATCATTATCAATCCTACATCTTTTGGCATCAATGTTATGAACATGTGTATCATTACTATCGAGATTCAATAAGAATAAACCCCTCACATTGGGTGCATGACCATAAAAGATATTACTCATATAAATAGAACAACCATTATTCTCTGATTTAAATGAGTAACCGTCTTGCAATAAACAAGATCCAGATATAATGTTCATGCTTAACGCAGGCATCAAATAACACTTATTTAGGTTCATCACTAATCCCGACGGTAATCGAAGAGCGAGCGTGCCGACGGCGATCACATCAACCTTGGAACCATTTCCCACGCGCATCGTCACTTCGTCCTTTGCCAGCCTCCGTCTATTCCGCAGTTCCTGTTTAGAGTTGCAAATATGAGCAACCGCACCGGTATCAAATACCCAGGCACTACAACGAGGGTTGGTAAGGAACATATCAATAACATGTATATCATATATACCTTGTTTGTTGTTGGCCGCCTTCTTGTCAGCCAAATACTTGGGGCAGTTCCGCTTCCAGTGTCCAGTTCCCTTGCAATGAAAGCACTCAGTTTCTGGTTTGGGTCCAGCCTTGGGTTTCTTCACAGGAGCAGCAACTGTTTTGCCACCCTTCTTAGATTTACCCTTCTTACCCTTGCCATTTTTCTTGAAACTAGTGGTTTTATTGACCATCAACACTTGATGCTCCTTCTGAATTTCAGACTCAGCGGCTTTCAGCATCGCAAACAGCTCGGCGACTGACTTGTTCATCCCGTGCATGTTATAGTTCAACACGAAGCTCTTGTAGCTAGGTGGCAATGATTGAAGAACTCTGTCAGTGATAGCCTCTGGCGGAAGGGGCATCCCCAATTCAGCCAGACGGGTGGAGTACCCAGACATTCTGAGCACGTGATCACTGATAGACCCGTTCTCCTCCATCTTGCAAGTATAGAACTTATCGGAGATCTCATATCTCTCGATCCGGGCATTCTTCTGAAAGATAAACTTCAACTCCTGGAACATCTCATATGCTCCATGACGTTCAAAACGTCTTTGAAGTCCCGGTTCTAAGCCATACAACATTGCACATTGAACTATTGAGTAATCATCAGAACGAGCCTGCCAGGCGTTCACAACGTCTAGAGACTCAACTGGAGTGGGTGGATCACCAAGCGGTGCATCAAGGACATAAGCCTTCTGGGAAGCCGTAAGGATAATCCTTAGATTACGGGCCCAGTCCACAAAGTTACTTCCATCATCTTTCAACTTAGCTTTCTCTAGGAACGCATTAAAATTCAGGGGTGCTACTACGCGAGCCATGATCTACAACATAAATATAGCAAAGACAACTTAGACTATTGTTCAAGATAATGAGTTTAATTAATCATATTACTTAAAAAATCCCACTCAAATTGACATCCCTCCGGTCATTCGAGTGTAACATGATCCAAATCCACCAACTCAAGTCCGATCATCACGTGAGTCGAGGTGGTTTCAATGGTGAACATCTTCATGTTGATCATATCTACTATATGACTCATGTTCGACCTTTCGGTCTCTTGTGTTCCGAGGCCATGTCTGTACATGCTAGGCTCGTCAAGTTTAACCCGAGTGTTCCGCGTGTGCAACATGGCTTGTACCCGTTGTATGTGAACGTGGAGTCTATCACACCCGATCATCACGGCGTGTCTCGAAACGATGAACTTTCGCAACGGTGCACACTCGGGGAGAACACAATTTATCTTGAAATTTAAGTGAGGGATCACCTTATAATGCTACCGTCGTCCTAAGCAAAATAAGATGCATAAAAGGATTAACATCACATGCAAATCATAAGTGACATGATATGGCCATGAACTTGTGCTTTTGATCTCCATCTCCAAAGCACCGGCATGATCTCCATCGTCACCGGCATGACACCATGATCTCCATCATCTTGATCTCCATCAACGTGTCGCCATAAGGTTGTCGCGCCGACTGTTGCTTCCACGACTATTGCTAACGTTTAGCGATAAAGTAAAGCATTACATAGCGCTTAATGATTGACACGCAGGTCATACAATAATTAAAGACAACTCTATGGCTCCTGCCAGTTGCCGTACTCACCGACATGCAAGTCGTGATATTCTATACAACACATGATCATCTCATACATCACATATATCTCATCATGTAATTGGCCATATCATATCACAACATACCCTGCAAAAACAAGTTAGACGTCCTCTAATTGTTGTTGCAAATTTTACGTGGCTGCTACGGGTTTGCAAGAACCGTTCTTACCTACGCAAAACCACAACGTGGTGTAGTGATTGCTTTTTGATCTTCTAAAAGAACCCTCTTCATTGAAATCGATTCAACTAAAGTGAGAGAGACAGACACCCGCTAGCCATCTTTATGCAACGAAGTTACATGTTAGTTGAAGGAACCTGTCTCGCGTAAGTGTACGCGTAATGTCGGTCCGGGCCGCTTCATCTCACAGTACCGCCGAATCAAATATCAACTAGTAACGGCAAGCAATATGTATACACTCACGCCCACAACTCGTTTGTGTTCTACTCGAGATCTCATCTACGCATAGACCTGGCTCATGATGCCACTGTTGGGTAACGTTGCATGGGAAACAAAAAATTTCCTACGCACACACAAGATCTATCCATGGTGATGAGCATCTACGAGAGGGAGAGTAAATCTACATACCCTTGTAGATCGCTAAGCGAAAGCGTTTAAGAAACGCGGTTGATGTAGTCGAACGTCACCGCGATCCAAATCGCAAGTCGTCCCTCGATCCGATCACGAACTAGCGCCGAACGGACGGCACCTCCGCGTTCAACACACGTACGGCTTGATGACGCCTTCACCTCCTCGATCCAGCGAGCGATGGTGAAGTAGTGGTTGAGTTCCAGCAGCACGACGGCGTGGTGATGGTGGTGAGGAACAATCTCTGCAGGGCTTCGCCAAGCGCTACGGAGATTATGACGGAGGAACTAGAGGGTTAGGGTTGCCGCACACGGCTTGGGGAAATCTTGATGTGTCCCGTGTGCTAGCCCTGCCCCTCTATTTATATGTTGAGCCTTGGGGTCTAAACTTGGAGTAAAAGCCTCCTCCAGGTCGGTTTTGCCCGCACAAGGTCGGTTTGGCCCGCAGGGAAAGAGTCCAACTCGGATCCCTGCAGTACCGCGCACAAGCGGTAGTACCGCTTAACACAAGCGGTAGTACCGCTTGGGCGGTAGTACCGCTTCACACAAGCGGTAGTACCGCTTGGGCGGTAGTACCGCTTCACAAAACGGTAGTACCGCTTACGCGGCAGCAAAACTACTTTTTGCACTTTCCAATACCTCGTGGGCTTTATCCCTTTGGCCCATATAAAGTGTTGCTGCACCCGAACACTTCGGTAAACATCCGGAACCCATTCCGGTGAACTCCGTAACTCTTCCGGAGATCAAAACACTATTATCACATATATCAATCTTTACCTCCAGACTATTCCGGAGATCCTCATCATGTCCGGGATCTTATCCGAGACTCCGAACAACTTTCGGTCACCAACAAAATAACTCAACTATACTAATCGTCACCAAACGTTTAAGTGTGTAGACCCTGCGGGTTCGAGAACTATGTAGACATGACCGAGACACCTCTACGGCCAATAACCAATAGCGGGACCTGGATGCCCATATTGGCTCCTACATATTCTACGAAGATCTTTTATCGGTCGAACCTCTATGTCAAGGATTCAGTTAATCCCGTATGCTGTTCCCTTTGTTCTTCGGTATGTTACTTGCCCGAGATTCGATCGTCGGTATCTCTTATACCTAGTTCAATCTCGTTACCGGCAAGTCTCTTTACTCGTTCCGTAATACAAGATCTCGTGGCTAACACTTTAGTCACATTGCTTGCAAGGCTCATTGTGATGTTGTATTACCGAGTGGGCCCTGAGATACTTCTCCGTCACACGGAGTAACAAATCCCAGTCTTGATCCATGCCAACCCAACAGACACCCTCGGAGATACCTGTAGAGCACCTTTATAGTCACCCAGTTACGTTGCGACGTTTGATACACACAAGGTACTCCTCCGATGTCAGGGAGTTGCATGATCTCATGGTCATAGGAACAGATACTTGACATGCAGAAAACAATAGCAATAAACTGACACGATCAAATGCTACGTTCTTAGTTTGGGTCTTGTCCATCACATCATTCTCCTAATGATGTGATCCCGTTATCAAATGACATCTCATGTCAATGGCTAGGAAACCTTAACCATCTTTGATCAACGAGCTAGTCAACTAGAGGCTTACTAGGGACACAGTGTTGTCTATGTACCCACACATGTATTTGAGTTTCCAATCAATACAATTATAGCATGGATAATAAACGATTATCATGAACAAGGAAATATAATAATAACCAATTTATTATTGCCTCTAGGGCATATTTCCAACAGTCTCCCACTTGCACTAGAGTCAATAATCTAGTTCACATCACTATGTGATTTACATTGTAATGAATCGAGCACCCATGCAGTTCTGGTGTTGTTCATGTTTAGCCCTTGGAAGAGGTTTAGTCATCGGATCTGCAACATTTAGATCCGTGTGTACTTTGCAAATATTTATGTCGTCCTCCTTGATGTAATCGCGGATGGAATTGAAGCGTCGCTTTATGTGTCTGGTCCTCTTGTGAAATCTTGGTTCCTTGGCTAGAGCAATGGCACCAGTGTTATCACAAAACAGAGTCATTGGGTTAAGCGCACTAGGCACTACTCCAAGATCTGTCATGAACTCCTTCATCCAGACACCTTCCTTCGCCGCCTCCGAGGCAGCGATGTACTCCGCTTCACATGTAGAATCTGCTACCACGCTTTGCTTGGAACTGCACCAGCTAACCGCACCCCCATTAAGAATAAACACGTATCCGGTTTGCGACTTAGAGTCATCCGGATCAGTGTCAAAGCTTGCATCGACGTAACCCTTTACGACGAGCTCTTGATCACCTCCATAAACGAGAAACATGTCCTTAGTCCTTTTCAGGTACTTCAGGATATTCTTGACCGCCGTCCAGTGTTCCATCCCTGGATTACTTTGAAACCTTCCGACCATACTTATGGCAAGGCTGACATCGGGTCTTGTGCACAACATTGCATACATGATAGAGCCTATGGCCGAAGCATAGGGGATGACACTCATCTTTTCTCTATCTTCTGCAGTCACTGGGCATTGAGTCTTACTCAACTTCACACCTTGCAATACAGGCAAGAACCCCTTCTTGGACTGATCCATTTTGAACTTCTTCAAAACTTTGTCAAGGTATGTGCTTTGTGAAAGTCCTATTAAGCGTCTTGATCTATCTCTATAGATCTTGATGCCTAATATGAAAGCAGCTTCTCCTAGGTCCTTCATTGAAAAACTCTTGTTCAAATATTCCTTCACGCTTTCCAACATTTCTATATTGTTTCCAATCAGCAATATGTCATCCACATATAATATTAGAAACGCTATAGAGCTCCCACTCACTTTCTTGTAAATACAGGCTTCTCCGTAAACTTGTATAAACTCGAACGCTTTGATCACTTCATCAAAGCGAAGATTCCAACTCCGAGATGCTTGCACCAGTCCATAAATGGATCGCTGGAGTTTGCAAATTTTGTCAGCATTCTCTGGATCGACAAAACCTTCTGGTTGCATCATATACAACTCTTCCTTAAGGTAACCGTTAAGGAACGCTGTTTTGACATCCATCTGCCAAATTTCATAATCGAAAAAGGCAGCTATTGCTAACATGATTCTGACGGACTTAAGCATCGCTTCGGGTGAGAAGGTCTCATCGTAGTCAACTCCTTGAACTTGTGAAAAACCCTTTGCCACAAGTCGAGCTTTATAGACGGTGACATTACCGTCCGCGTCCGTCTTCCTCTTAAAGATCCATTTGTTCTGAATGGCCTTACGCCCTTCAGGTAATACTTCCAAAGTCCAGACTTTGTTTTCATACATGGATCCCATCTCGGATTTCATGGCCTCTAACCACTTCTCGGAATCCGGGCCCATCATCGCTTCTCCATAGCTCGTAGGTTCATCGTTGTCTAACAACATGACCTCTAAGACAGGGTTGCCGTACCACTCGGGAGCAGTATGCGTCCTTGTCGACCTACGAGGTTCGATAGCAACTTGATCCAAAGCTTCATGATCATCATCATTAACTTCCTCTTCAGCTAATGTAGGCTCCACAGAAACAACTTTCTGCACTGCGCTACTCTCAGGTTGAAGTAAAGGTTCAACAACCTCATCAAGTTCTATATTCCTCCCACTCAATTCTTTCGAGAGAAACTCTTTCTCAAGAAATGTTCCGTTTTTAGCGACAAACACTTTGCCTTCGGATCTGAGATAGAAGGTATACCCAACTGTCTCTTTTGGGTATCCTATGAAGACGCATTTCTCCGCTTTGGGTTCCAGCTTTTCAGGCTGAAGCTTTTTGACATAAGCATCACATCCCCAAATTTTAAGAAACGACAGCTTTGGCTTCTTGCCAAACCAAAGTTCATATGGCGTTGTCTCAACGGATTTCGATGGTGCCCTATTTAAAGTGAATGCAGCTGTCTCTAATGCATAACCCCAAAACGATAGTGGCAAATCGGCAAGAGACATCATAGATCACACCATATCCAATAAAGTTCGATTACGACATTCGGACACACCATTACGCTGTGGTGTTCCAGGCGGTGTCAGTTGTGAAACAATTCCACATTGTCTTAAGTGACTGCCAAACTCATAACTCAGATATTCTCCTCCTCAATCAGATCGTAGGAATTTAATCTTCTTGTTACGATGATTCTCAACTTCACTCTGAAATTGTTTGAACTTTTCAAATGTTTCAGACTTGTGTTTCATTAAGTAAATATACCCATATCTACTTAAGTCATCAGTGAAGGTGAGAAAGTAACGATAACCACCGCGCGCTTCAATACTCATCGGACCGCACACATCAGTATGTATGATTTCCAATAAGTCACTTGCCCGTTCCATTGTTCCAGAGAACGGCGTTTTAGTCATCTTGCCCAAGAGGCATGGCTCACATGTGTCAAGTGATTCAAAATCAAGTGACTCCAAAAGTCCATCAGCATGGAGCTTCCTCATGCGTTTTACGCCAATATGACCTAAACGGCAGTGCCACAAGAAAGTGGTATTATCATTATCAATCCTACATCTTTTGGCATCAATGTTATGAACATGTGTATCATTACTATCGAGATTCAATAAGAATAAACCCCTCACATTGGGTGCATGACCATAAAAGATATTACTCATATAAATAGAACAACCATTATTCTCTGATTTAAATGAGTAACCGTCTTGCAATAAACAAGATCCAGATATAATGTTCATGCTTAACGCAGGCACCAAATAACACTTATTTAGGTTCATCACTAATCCCGACGGTAATCGAAGAGCGAGCGTGCCGACGGCGATCACATCAACCTTGGAACCATTTCCCACGCGCATCGTCACTTCGTCCTTTGCCAGCCTCCGTCTATTCCGCAGTTCCTGTTTAGAGTTGCAAATATGAGCAACCGCACCGGTATCAAATACCCAGGCACTACAACGAGGGTTGGTAAGGAACATATCAATAACATGTATATCATATATACCTTGTTTGTTGTTGGCCGCCTTCTTGTCAGCCAAATACTTGGGGCAGTTCCGCTTCCAGTGTCCAGTTCCCTTGCAATGAAAGCACTCAGTTTCTGGTTTGGGTCCAGCCTTGGGTTTCTTCACAGGAGCAGCAACTGTTTTGCCACCCTTCTTAGATTTACCCTTCTTACCCTTGCCATTTTTCTTGAAACTAGTGGTTTTATTGACCATCAACACTTGATGCTCCTTCTGAATTTCAGACTCAGCGGCTTTCAGCATCGCAAACAGCTCGGCGACTGACTTGTTCATCCCGTGCATGTTATAGTTCAACACGAAGCTCTTGTAGCTAGGTGGCAATGATTGAAGAACTCTGTCAGTGATAGCCTCTGGCGGAAGGGGCATCCCCAATTCAGCCAGACGGGTGGAGTACCCAGACATTCTGAGCACGTGATCACTGATAGACCCGTTCTCCTCCATCTTGCAAGTATAGAACTTATCGGAGATCTCATATCTCTCGATCCGGGCATTCTTCTGAAAGATAAACTTCAACTCCTGGAACATCTCATATGCTCCATGACGTTCAAAACGTCTTTGAAGTCCCGGTTCTAAGCCATACAACATTGCACATTGAACTATTGAGTAATCATCAGAACGAGCCTGCCAGGCGTTCACAACGTCTAGAGACTCAACTGGAGTGGGTGGATCACCAAGCGGTGCATCAAGGACATAAGCCTTCTGGGAAGCCGTAAGGATAATCCTTAGATTACGGGCCCAGTCCACAAAGTTACTTCCATCATCTTTCAACTTAGCTTTCTCTAGGAACGCATTAAAATTCAGGGGTGCTACTACGCGAGCCATGATCTACAACATAAATATAGCAAAGACAACTTAGACTATTGTTCAAGATAATGAGTTTAATTAATCATATTACTTAAAAAATCCCACTCAAATTGACATCCCTCCGGTCATTCGAGTGTAACATGATCCAAATCCACCAACTCAAGTCCGATCATCACGTGAGTCGAGGTGGTTTCAATGGTGAACATCTTCATGTTGATCATATCTACTATATGACTCATGTTCGACCTTTCGGTCTCTTGTGTTCCGAGGCCATGTCTGTACATGCTAGGCTCGTCAAGTTTAACCCGAGTGTTCCGCGTGTGCAACATGGCTTGTACCCGTTGTATGTGAACGTGGAGTCTATCACACCCGATCATCACGGCGTGTCTCGAAACGATGAACTTTCGCAACGGTGCACACTCGGGGAGAACACAATTTATCTTGAAATTTAAGTGAGGGATCACCTTATAATGCTACCGTCGTCCTAAGCAAAATAAGATGCATAAAAGGATTAACATCACATGCAAATCATAAGTGACATGATATGGCCATGAACTTGTGCTTTTGATCTCCATCTCCAAAGCACCGGCATGATCTCCATCGTCACCGGCATGACACCATGATCTCCATCATCTTGATCTCCATCAACGTGTCGCCATAAGGTTGTCGCGCCGACTGTTGCTTCCACGACTATTGCTAACGTTTAGCGATAAAGTAAAGCATTACATAGCGCTTAATGATTGACACGCAGGTCATACAATAATTAAAGACAACTCTATGGCTCCTGCCAGTTGCCGTACTCACCGACATGCAAGTCGTGATATTCTATACAACACATGATCATCTCATACATCACATATATCTCATCATGTAATTGGCCATATCATATCACAACATACCCTGCAAAAACAAGTTAGACGTCCTCTAATTGTTGTTGCAAATTTTACGTGGCTGCTACGGGTTTGCAAGAACCGTTCTTACCTACGCAAAACCACAACGTGGTGTAGTGATTGCTTTTTGATCTTCTAAAAGAACCCTCTTCATTGAAATCGATTCAACTAAAGTGAGAGAGACAGACACCCGCTAGCCATCTTTATGCAACGAAGTTACATGTTAGTTGAAGGAACCTGTCTCGCGTAAGTGTACGCGTAATGTCGGTCCGGGCCGCTTCATCTCACAGTACCGCCGAATCAAATATCAACTAGTAACGGCAAGCAATATGTATACACTCACGCCCACAACTCGTTTGTGTTCTACTCGAGATCTCATCTACGCATAGACCTGGCTCATGATGCCACTGTTGGGTAACGTTGCATGGGAAACAAAAAATTTCCTACGCACACACAAGATCTATCCATGGTGATGAGCATCTACGAGAGGGAGAGTAAATCTACATACCCTTGTAGATCGCTAAGCGAAAGCGTTTAAGAAACGCGGTTGATGTAGTCGAACGTCACCGCGATCCAAATCGCAAGTCGTCCCTCGATCCGATCACGAACTAGCGCCGAACGGACGGCACCTCCGCGTTCAACACACGTACGGCTTGATGACGCCTTCACCTCCTCGATCCAGCGAGCGATGGTGAAGTAGTGGTTGAGTTCCAGCAGCACGACGGCGTGGTGATGGTGGTGAGGAACAATCTCTGCAGGGCTTCGCCAAGCGCTACGGAGATTATGACGGAGGAACTAGAGGGTTAGGGTTGCCGCACACGGCTTGGGGAAATCTTGATGTGTCCCGTGTGCTAGCCCTGCCCCTCTATTTATATGTTGAGCCTTGGGGTCTAAACTTGGAGTAAAAGCCTCCTCCAGGTCGGTTTTGCCCGCACAAGGTCGGTTTGGCCCGCAGGGAAAGAGTCCAACTCGGATCCCTGCAGTACCGCGCACAAGCGGTAGTACCGCTTAACACAAGCGGTAGTACCGCTTGGGCGGTAGTACCGCTTCACACAAGCGGTAGTACCGCTTGGGCGGTAGTACCGCTTCACAAAACGGTAGTACCGCTTACGCGGCAGCAAAACTACTTTTTGCACTTTCCAATACCTCGTGGGCTTTATCCCTTTGGCCCATATAAAGTGTTGCTGCACCCGAACACTTCGGTAAACATCCGGAACCCATTCCGGTGAACTCCGTAACTCTTCCGGAGATCAAAACACTATTATCACATATATCAATCTTTACCTCCAGACTATTCCGGAGATCCTCATCATGTCCGGGATCTTATCCGAGACTCCGAACAACTTTCGGTCACCAACAAAATAACTCAACTATACTAATCGTCACCAAACGTTTAAGTGTGTAGACCCTGCGGGTTCGAGAACTATGTAGACATGACCGAGACACCTCTACGGCCAATAACCAATAGCGGGACCTGGATGCCCATATTGGCTCCTACATATTCTACGAAGATCTTTTATCGGTCGAACCTCTATGTCAAGGATTCAGTTAATCCCGTATGCTGTTCCCTTTGTTCTTCGGTATGTTACTTGCCCGAGATTCGATCGTCGGTATCTCTTATACCTAGTTCAATCTCGTTACCGGCAAGTCTCTTTACTCGTTCCGTAATACAAGATCTCGTGGCTAACACTTTAGTCACATTGCTTGAAAGGCTCATTGTGATGTTGTATTACCGAGTGGGCCCTGAGATACTTCTCCGTCACACGGAGTAACAAATCCCAGTCTTGATCCATGCCAACCCAACAGACACCCTCGGAGATACCTGTAGAGCACCTTTATAGTCACCCAGTTACGTTGCGACGTTTGATACACACAAGGTACTCCTCCGATGTCAGGGAGTTGCATGATCTCATGGTCATAGGAACAGATACTTGACATGCAGAAAACAATAGCAATAAACTGACACGATCAAATGCTACGTTCTTAGTTTGGGTCTTGTCCATCACATCATTCTCCTAATGATGTGATCCCGTTATCAAATGACATCTCATGTCAATGGCTAGGAAACCTTAACCATCTTTGATCAACGAGCTAGTCAACTAGAGGCTTACTAGGGACACAGTGTTGTCTATGTACCCACACATGTATTTGAGTTTCCAATCAATACAATTATAGCATGGATAATAAACGATTATCATGAACAAGGAAATATAATAATAACCAATTTATTATTGCCTCTAGGGCATATTTCCAACAGGTTGTGAGCGCGCTCATGGCGGCTGCGGCCGCGCTCTCGCCGGACTGGGCCGCCGAAGTTGCCTCACGATGCGGGTCCACGTCCCCATCTTTGACCGGCGGCGATTGAATAGTGAAATGATATTTGGGGAGCTAGTTTGCTTGACGCGCCGGTTGTGGACTGTAGCCGATGAACCTTCTCACGTAAGCCATATATGACGGTGCTCAAAGATATTTTGTGCTGCATCTCACACGGTTGGTGATAATAAACTGTGTGTGATGTACTTGATTTTTCGTCTTGATTTGAAATACGGAATAGGGTAACAGCGGCAAAGGACGGTGTTTGAATTGCTAGGACATTTATCTGGAGTGAACATACAACTATAGGAGTGTCGTGTTAAAATTTGGAATTATTCGGGGTTCGTTTGGACATTTTTATACATTAACTGAGTTTTCTAGATATTTTATGTGCATAATTCAAATTTGAACTACAGGCACATGCTCCGGTGCACCAAAATGTGTTGAAAAATCATATATGTGTCCTTGGGTGCATGCTTAGGTCCCATGCAACAAATGGGAATGAGTTTCAAACACCTCGGCATCGTGGCTCCACCCCAAATGTCGGTACCAAAACCGGCAGATCTCGGGTAGGGGTTCCAAAATGTGGATCTTGGAGTCAATGGATAACAAGGAACGCAGAGACAGCGATTACCCAGGTTCGGGCCCTCTCGAAGAGGTAAAACCCTACGTCCTGCTCGATTGTATTGATGTGATTGTATGACGATTACAGAGTTGATCTACCTCGAGATCGGATGGACTAAACCCTAGGTGGGTATGATGAAAATGGTTCTTCTGCCTCTATGGACTAAACCCTCTGGTTTATATAGACACCAGAGGGACCTAGGGTTACATATGGTCGGTTGCCATCAGGGGATAAACATGCCGGTTACGCTAAATATTTCTTGGAGGAGACGCCAAGTCTTCGAAGGTTTCCTTCTGGTGCACGGGGACGCCCGCAATCCGGCCTTCCTTTGATGAGTAAAGAGCAGCCTATTAGTCCGGCCTACGAGAGATAGGCCGGCAGCCGGAGTACCCCCTAGTCCGGGACACCCTCAGTAGCCCCCGAACTAGTCTTCGAAGCCGAGGTATATACCTAACACCATCAGCTTTGTGGACCAGTTCCTTCCCTTCTGCGATACTTGTGTCATGCCTGCGTCCCCTCTGAATCAAGTTCTCAAGGGTTGCCTATCCGTATGTTCCCCGAACTATGCTTCGGTCGCCGAAGTGTATCGATAACTTAGCCCCGAAGGCTTAGTCGCATAGGTGTGAACAGTGACCCCATCTGACAACTTTTGCTGAAGGGTCACGACCACGAGTTGGTTTATGAAAACTCGATTCACGGTTCGAGGCGGTTCCTCCATTGGCGTGTCCCATCGATATGGAGATCGTGCCCTATTTATAAGGGATATGATCAATGATTTGCACTATCCCCCGCGCGCATAATGGCATGATTATACGGGGAAACGGCGAAGCTTGCGGCGTAGTAAAAGGACCCTTGGTTTTACAGCAGCCCATAAAAGGGGAGCGGCCACCATTTCCTTCGCACGCCCTCACTTCTTCCTTCGCCGTTGCCCTCTCAATCTCTTGAGCTCCAGCGCCCAGATCCGTTCTTCCTTCCAAGAACTCCTCCAGTCATCTCCTCAATCTAGCCATGGCCGGCTCTGGTTCTAAGGGCAAGTGGGAGGCTTCCATCATCACCGAGAGCGCCATCTTGGAGCTGAAGAACGCGGGCTACCTCCCCGCCAACGTCGCTCACCGCGCTCCAGAGGCGGGCCAAGTCATCCTCACGCCGCGGCCGGGTGAGAGGGTGGTGTTCCTCCCTCATTTCATCCGGGGGCTAGGTTTTCCCCTCCACCCCTTCGTTAGGGGCCTGCTGTTTTTCTATGGGCTGGATTTTCATGATCTTGCCCCAAATTCCTTCCTGCACATCTCGGCCTTCATCATCATCTGCGAGGCCTTTCTTCGGGTCCGACCACACTTCGGCCTGTGGCTGAAGGTGTTCAGCGTCAAGCCGAAGATCGTCGATGGCCAACAGGCGGACTACGGGGGGGGGGGGGGGGCGATGGTCAGCAAGCTCCCCCGGGTTGAGTGGCCAGAGGGCACTTTCATCGAGACCGTCAAGATCTGGCAGAAGGAGTGGTTCTACATCTCGGAGCCGCAGAACGCGGATTTGGGGGCGATCCCCGCCTTCGGATCTGGACCCCCCACGAGGTTGGTCTCGTGGACCAAGAAGGGCCTCGACTAGGGGTCAAGCAAGGAGGTGGCGCTGCTGCAGAGCCGAATATCCAAGATGATAGAGCGGGGGGTTGAGCTGCCCAACGTGATCCAGATTATGCTCTGCCGCCGCATCCTCCCCTTTCAGGACCGGGCCTCCCCCATGTGGGCCTACAAGCCCGAAGACCCCGCCACCATGCTCAGCTTCTACCGTACTTCCCACGCTCAGCTGTGGAAGGTGCTATTCAAGCCGCAGAAGAACTGGCCGGCCGAGGAGGAAGACATCGGCCTTGACGCCGCAAACCCCCCTCGCGAGGTATGATAAGTTTTACTCTTGTATTCGGATTGTTCCCTTTTGACAAAGTACTCAATTCTCTTATTTCTTATCAACAGAGCTGGCTAAAGAAGGCCGAGTGGATCGACAGCCCGGCCCCGCTGCCCAAGGGCCCCAGGACGGCCTTGCTGACGGCCATGCTGGCCGAGGAGCCGTATACGAGGCACCGGAGAAGAAGGAGAAGAAGAAGGAAAAGAAGAAGGAGGCCAGAGAGGGCCTCCGTTCCCGAGGACCCCCGGACACTAGATCTAGGGACACCCATGCTCCCTCCGCACAAGAGGAGGAGAAGGAGCAGGGAGAGGATGGGGAGGAAAGTGATTCCTCCTGAACAAGGAAGAGGGCGGTGTCCGAGGACGCCGAGCAGGAGCAGCCTCATCCCGCCCCCAAAAGACCGTGCAGGGCCAAGGTGGCCCTGTCTAACAACAGCTCGGCCTCTGCCGAGGACTCCGAGGCCTCCGAAGAGGTTCCTCGGAGGACCCCCAGGGTCAAACCGCCGGCCCAAAGGTACGTATCCTAAGATTCACCTATGTATTTTCAGCCGAACTAAGTCAGCTATTGATCGCGCTTCTGCTTCTAACATTGCAGTCCGCTGCGCGACCACCCTACCGATCGAGTCTCGGAGGGGGATTCTCCACCGGCCGCGCTGGCGGAGAGCGGGACCGAGTCGCACGCCTCGCCTCCTCCGATCGTCGAGGAGGTCGAGGAGGTTCTATCAAGGAGGACCCCTCCCGTGCCGCACACAGGGGGAGGGGCGACACCGTTATGACGGAGGCGCGAGGCTACCAAGAGGAACTCCGCCAAGTTAAACTTATTGCGGATGGTAAGCAATATTTACTGCAAAGTGTCTTTGGTGGTAATAGGTTCTCTTTGCTCACGTGAGTGTGGCATTCCCTAGGAGCCTTTGCGGACCTCCCGAGGAGTGCATCGGATGCGGCTAGGTTCTTTGCAACCCAGGAGGGTCGTGCCAAGCAGAGGCTGTTTTGGGCGCAGTTTCAGGCGCCCGAACACCCTTCCCTCCTCAACAACCAGATGAAGTAGCTGATGGAGTTGCATCGGGTGGCGGAGCCGGCGATGAAGGACCTCGGCGTCAAGCTATGGCCTTCGGAGCCGCTACCGAGCATCTATTTTGGCTTGGTGCAGAAGCTGTATGATGCCACACCCCGGATTGATGCCTGGAAGCGCTCCATATGCGTTGAGGGAGCTCGGATGGCCTTCGGCAAAACCATGGTGCACTGGCCGAAGATTAAGCCAGCCGAAGTGGCCACTGGACCTCCGCCCCCTGGGAAAGAGCATAGGCGCCCCGAGCAGTACTTTCCCATCGTGATGGATGGTGCTCGGGCAATAGAGGCCCAGTGCTCAAAAGATGTAATTTATGAGTAAATTTATTTTCCTTGTATCCGAGGAGTTGAAATTTTTGTGTTGTTGAAATGCAACTGGTTGTTCGTAAATATAATGCCTTATATGTTTATTTTGACTCTTGTGTGGCCGTTTTTAAACTGAAAGTTGCCAGTCGTCAGCTTCAGCCCCCTTGCAGATACTGCATGGAGTGTTTTCTCTTAACACCCTAACCCTTAGCTGACATCTCGGTGCCCGGAGGCGGTTGTGTGTAAGGAAAACGAGGCAATCGGACTATGCGGCTTTAGCGCTTTCACTTAGCCATAGGAGCTTGACTGCGGGGGCTGGTGACTAGTCCCCAGTATATGTGATATCCGGACGTACCGAGGTTGATACCATTATCACTTGGTTCCTGTAACAGCAAACCCTTCGTTTGACACGGATTAACCTCCATCGATTTTAGTTTGACACTTGTCATCGGATCGCCGACCAGTTCTCGCTTATTATGACAGTCGGTTTTCGGCTTTCTCCACTGAGGTACTTAACCAGGGTAGCTAGAAGTACAATCGTAGTGGTTCTCCCTTTACCCTCCTAGCTGAACAATGCGGAACGTAAGAGGGCAAACACAGGAGCCGGGCAACCTAACCATTGACCAAATACATAATTCGGAACTGATTCATATAATGCAATATCCATGACGCCGAGCACATGTAATAAAATTGGTGCCGGAATGATGTTTGGGGCAAGATTTATGTTCGAGCCCCCGGTCTATTAGCCGATCACATCTAAAAAGGAACATATCAGAGTAGTTTACTTTGGCTGAGAAGCGGAAAGGAAAGCGCAACATAATTGACTGCAGCATCACCGGAAAAAATGGTCATTATTTCCTTTGAATTCGTGATGTCTATACGTACAATCTAGACCGCCGAAGTAACTTTTACAGACACTTTAAGAAATAAATACATTAGAGGAAAGGTTTACACAGGGCCTTCATGAGTGGTTTGATGTCCCTACTGCGCCCTGCCGCACGTCTGCGCCTTTGCTCTTTATGAAGCTTCCGTGTGATTGGAGTTGTCGACTGTATGCTTGGCGGAAGTAATAATGTTCGGCGGACGAGCCCTTGGGGAAGGGTTCTGAGAAATCGCCGCTGTGTATCAGCTTAACGCTGATCAGGCCCTAGATGGTGCCTGTTATTTAGTAGTGTTCCGAGAACATCTTTGGCCGTGGCTCGGTCGAACCGAGCTCTCGGCCCTTGATATGTTTCCCCCCACAACTGCCCATGGAATCTTGAGCGCGAAGTTGTGCACTCGAGGTACGTATTTCGCGGCTGGATGGGCCGTGCTGTGAGGCGCGTATCCCTATTTAGGGTGAGTACGGGAGTGCTCTGGGACCGAGGCCGTAGCTCGGGCGCGTTTGCGTGCATCCAGTGCCTTGATGGTAGACTGGGCCTGCGACGCTTCTTCGGCGGCCTGGACTTCGGCGGCTAAAGTCGCTGTGTGTTCCTCTGTTCGGAGCGAGCGCTCGGTGTTACCATTGACGGTAATAACACCCTTTGGTCCTGGCATCTTGTGCTTCAGATATGCGTAGTGCGGGACGGCGTTAAAGCGGGCGAACGCTGTCCGGCCGAGGAGTGCGTGGTAACCACTGCGGAAGGGAACAATGTCGAAGATTAAGTCTTCGCTGCAGAAGTTGTCAGGTGAACTGAAGACTACTTCCAGTGTCACGGATCCGAGCAGCGTGCCTTGATGCCTGGGATTACACCTTTAAAGGTGGTATTACTGGGTTTGATCCTTGACGGGTCGATTCCCATCTTCCTCACTGTATCTGAGAAAATCAGGTTGAGGCTGCTGCCTCCGTCCATAAGGACTCTAGTGAGGTGATATCCGTCCACGATGGGGTCGAGCACCAGAGCCGCCGTTCCTCCAAGACGGATACTGGTCGGATGGTCTCGACGGTCGAAAGTGATCGGGCAAGCCAACCATGGGTTGAATTTCGGGGCCACCGGCTCTAAGGCGTAGACATCCCGAAGTGCGCGTTTCCGCTCCTTCTTGGGTATATGCGTGACGTAAATCATGTTCACGGTTTTTACCTTAGGATGGAACTATTTTTGGCCTCCATTGTTCGGCCTGCGAGGTTCGTCGTCATCCTTGCTGCGGGAACCTTGCTCTATTCCTCGGCTGTATGTTTGCCGGCCTGCTTGATTACCCAACAGTTACGGTTGGTTTGGTTGGCGGGCTTGTCCGGGGTACCGTGAATCTGGGAGGGCCTATCCAAGATTCTATCCAGTGCAGACGAGCTGTCCGGTTCCCTTTAGAGGGTTTCTTCCGTGCTCCTGATTTTGAGCCGCTGAACCCGGCGTTTACCGCCGCATCATCGGATTCACTACCGTTGTTTGCGTGTCGGCGCTTATTATTCTTGTTGCGCCGGGGTTTACCATTCCCGTCCCGGGCCTCGAAGGTGCCGGGTTCGTCGGGGTGGTTGCTTCGACGAACCAACCAACTATCCTGACCCGCGCAAAAGCGGGTCATTAGGGAGGTGAGGGCTGACATTGTTCTCGGCTTATCTTGGCCGAGCTGGCGAGTGAGCCACTCGTCCCAAATACTGTGCTTGAATGCGGCAATTGCTTCAGCATCTGGACAGTCAACGATCTGATTCTTCTTAGTCAAGAACCAATTCCAGAATTGCCGAGCTGACTCCCCGGGCTGCTGAACTACATGGCTCAGGTCGTCGGCATCCGGCGGCCGAACATAGGTGCCTTGAAAGTTGCCTCGGAATGCATCCTCGAGCTCCTCCCAGCTCCCGATGGAGTTTTCGGGTAGGCTGTTCAACCAGTGCCTTGCCGATCCTTTGAGCTTTAATGGTAGGTATTTAATGGTGTGGAGGTCATCTCCTCGGGCCATATGAATGTGGAGAAGAAAATCTTCGATCCACATGGCTGGGTCAGTTGTCCCATCGTACTGTTCTATATTCACGGGTTTAAATCCTTCGGGGAACTGATGCTGCATCACCTCGTCTGTAAAACACATGGGGTGAGCGGCACCCCTGACCCGGGCCACGTGATGCCGGAGATCGGTTGTCATCCGGGCACGGTGCTGCTCCCGAGCTCTATCGTTCCTACCGCACCAGGCTTGGTATCCGTCCCGTCCAGGGGGCGTGTGTCCTCTGGACCCATAAATGGATCTTGACTGTATCCCTCTGGCGTTTAGGTCGTGCCGCAGATCATATGGGTTATCCGGTTGAATTGAGTCCTTGCCCGCCCGGCGAGGGGGCGCGGGCGGGTATTCTGTTTCTCCAGCCGTCCTGTCCCGTCCTCGAGGGGGGCGGTCGGGCTGGCTTGTCTGAGTTCGTCTGGGAGGTATGGGCTCAAGGGCCTCGTCCTCAAATGACGGAAGCAAATGCCGTCGTGGGTAACTTTTGTATTGATCCTGGCGCTGATTGTCGAAGCCCTCTTCGGCTGCTAAGACCATCGTCCATCTATTGTTAAGGGTATCTTGTTCGGCCTTTAGCTGCTGCTGCTTCTTCTTCAAGCTTCGGGCAGTGGCTATGAGCTACTGCTTGAATCTTTCCTGGTCCAGGGGGTCTTCGGGGACGACGAAATCCTCGGGTCCGAGGCTATCCTCCTCTTCGGAAGGAGGGAGGTAGTTGCTGTCCTCAGAGTCCTCGGGGTCCTCGGGGTTACCCTGGTCTTCGTGCCCTTCAGAGGCGTCGTGGTGCTGTTCGGGGGTGGTGTTGTCGCCGAGCTCCCGCATGTTGTCCGGAGTGCCATTATCGCCGGTGCCGTTTGTGCCTGTGTTGTTTTCCTTGCCCTTTCCACGCCCCCCTGGATCGCCTTCGTCAGCGTTTGGGTGGTTCCTCGTCGGGGCCGTCGCCATCCATCTTGGGGGTGTCACCATCCTTCTTGGGGGTGTCGACCATGTAAACGTCGTAGGTGGAGGTGGCGGTCCACTTTCCGGTATTGGGAGTGGCAAGGGAGGGAGCCATATAGGGCATGACATCGATATCCTCATCCATGCCGTCGGCCTCCTCAGATGCGTAGTCCAACATGTCGTTTAAGTCTTCGACAATGGCTACTAAGTGGGTGGTGGGTGGGACGTAAAATTCCCCGCGGTTGGCCTCCAGTCCGATCTGATCATGGACCGAGGACGGGCCATCCGCGATACTCATCTTCTGGATCCGATCTAACATCTCGCTTAAAAGCGAGAGGTCCACCGGATTCATCCTTGGGCATCCTTCGGAGTTGAACTCCGGCGTGCCTGCGCCGGGAGTGTGTTCGGCCAGGGGCGGCCCATGGCTCTCCGGCGCCGGGATCGGATCCGAACTCGAGGTCATGTCCGAACTGAGGACCGGCCCGGATACGGGGCCGAGGAGAAGATCTGAAGTTAAGGCCTCGGGATTATTAGGCTCCTCAGGTAAAGCTGAGAACCTAGTAAAGATCTGATCGCCTCGAGAGTCAGCGATGTACTCTAGGTTGCCGAACCTGATCTCCTGCTCAGGGGTGAAGCTGTCGATCTGGTCAAGGTGACCGGTCGGGTTGGCGTGCAGCACGATGCTGCCGAACGCGAAAAGCTGGCCGGGGACAAAGATGCCGTCGGTGATGACTAGGCGAGCCATTGATCCTTGACGACCCAACAGCGGAGCTCTCAATGAAAGCACCAATGTCGGTACCAAAACCGGCAGATCTCAGGTAGGGGGTCCGAACTGTGGATCTTGGAGTCAATGGATAACAAGGAACGCAGAGACAACGATTACCCAGGTTCGGGCTCTCTCGAAGAGGTAAAACCCTACGTCCTGCTCGATTGTATTGATGTGATTGTATGACGATTATAGAGTTGATCTACCTCGAGATCGGATGGGCTAAACCCTAGGTGGGTATGATGAAAATGGTTCTTCTGCCTCTACGGACTAAACCCTCTGGTTTATATAGACACCAGAGGGACCTAGGGTTACATATGGCCGGTTGCCATCAGGGGATAAACATGCCGGTTACGCTAAATATTTCTTGGAGGAGACGCCAAGTCTTCGGAGGTTTCCTTCTGGTGCACGGGGTCACCCGCAATCCAGCCTTCCTTTGATGAGTAAAGAGCGGCCCATTAGTCCGGCCTACGAGAGATAGGCCAGCAGCCCGAGTACCCCCTAGTCCGGGACACCCTCAGCTGCCATCTGAGCTGCAGTAGCGGCCGTTTTGGCTGCCGCAGCCGCCCGGTCACAAATTGCGGCCGCGCACACGCAGGTTGTGAGTGCGCTCATGGCAGCTACGGCCGCGCTCTCGCCAGACTGGGCCGCCGAAGTTGCCTCACGATGTGGGTCCACGTCCCCATCTTTGACCGGCGACGATTGAACAGTGAAATGATATTTGGGGAGCTAGTTTGCTTGACGCGCCGGCTGTGGACTGTAGCCGATGAACCTTCTCGCGTAAGCCATATATGACGGTGCTCAAAGATATTTTGTGCTGCATCTCACATGGTTGGTGATAATAAACTGTGTGTGATGTACTTGATTTTTCGTCTTGATTTGAAATACGGAATAGGGTAACAGTGGCAAAGGACGGTGTTTGAATTGCTAGAACATTTATCTGCATTGAACATACAACTATAGGAGTGTCGTGTTAAAATTTGGAATTATTCGGGGTTCCTTTGGACATTTTTATACATTAACTGAGTTTTCTAGACATTTTATGTGCATAATTCAAATTTGAACTACAGGCACATGCTCCGGTGCACCAAACTGGGTTGAAAAATCATATATGTGTCCTTGGGTGCATGCTTAGGTCCCATGCAACAAATGGGAATGAATTTCAAACACCTCGGCATCGTGCCTCCACCCCAAACATTGAGATACTTGGTTTTGAAATTATAGTAAATCCAAAACTCGTCTGAAATTCATGAAACTTGGCATGCTATCATGGAATGGCACCAACATGCTGTGGTAAAAAAATTGTCCCATTTGGGCAGGTTTTGGTATAAGCTTCTCACAAACCAGAGCTTCCCACGAGAAGTCTCTTGGTTCCGGTAGGGAACATGTCACCTTTGTGGACAAAACGACATTCGTTGCCTCTTCTTGCCTTCAATTGTTTTTTCTAGAGGCAACATGGACCAATAGGAGTGTCGTGTTAAAATTTGGAATTATTCGGGGTTCGTTTGGACATTTTTATACATTAACTGAGTTTTCTAGGCATTATATGTGCATAATTCAAAATTGAACTACAGGCACATGCTCCGATGCACCAAAATGGGTTGAAAAATCATATGTGTGTCCTTGGGTGCATGCTTAGGTCCCATGCAAGAAATGGGGATGAATTTCACACACCTCGACATCGTGGCTCCACCGCAAACGTTGAGATACTGGGTTTTGAAATTCTAGTAAATCCAAAACTTGTCTGAAATTCATGAAACTTGGCATGCTATCATGGAATGGCACCAACATGGTGTGGTAAATTTTTTGTCCCATTTGGGGCAGGTCTTGCTGTAAGCTTCTCACAAACCATAGCTTCTCACAAGAAGCCTCATGATTCCGGTAGGGAACATGTGTCACCTTTGTGGGCGAAACGATAATCGTTGCCTCTTCCCGCCTTGATTTTTTTCTAGAGGCAACATCGACCAATAGGAGTGTCGTGTTGAAATTTGGAATTATTCGGGGTTCATTTGGACATTTTTATACATTAACTGAGTTTTCTAGGCATTTTATATGCATAATTCAAATTTGAACTACAGGCACATGCTCCGGTGCACCAAAATGGGTTGAAAAATCATATGTGTGTCCTTGGGTGCATGTTTAAGTCCGATGCAAGAAATGGGAATAAATTTCAAACACCTCGGCATCGTGGCTCCACCGCAAACGTTGAGATACTTGGTTTTGAAATTCTAGTAAATCCAAAACTCGTCTGAAATTCATGAAAGTTGGCATGCTATCATGAAGTGGCACCAACATGCCGTGGCAAAATTTTTGTCCCATTTGGGGCAGGTTTTGGTACAAGCTTCTCACAAACCAGAGCTTCTCACAAGAAGCCGCATGGTTCCGATAGGGAACGTGTCACCTTTGTGGATGAAGCGACATTCGTTGCCTCCTCTTGCCTTGATTTTTTTTGTAGAGGCAACATAGACCAATTGGAGTGTCGTGTTAAATTTTGGAATTATTCGGGATTTGTTTGGACATTTTATACATTAACTGAGTTTTCTGGGCATTTTATGTGCATAATTCAAATTTGAACTACATGCACATGCTCCGGTGCACCAAAATGGGTTAAAAAAATCATATATGTGTCCTTGGGTGCATGTTTAGGTCCCATGCAAGAAATGGGAACGAATTTCAAACACCCAGGCTTCGTGGCTCGGCCACAAAACATTGAGAAACTTAGTTTTCAAATTCCTGTAAATCCAAAACTCGTCTAAAATTCATGAGACTTGGCATGGTGTCATGAAATGGCACCAACATGCTGTGGTAAAAAATTGTCCAATATGACAGAGGGCGCACACACTAACAGCCACAGCCAACATAGCCATTTTGGAATAAATAGCTGCCACGTTATCATCACAAATGGTTATACAATATTATTTAAATCATGGGCGTTCTACTGACCATTTACGTGCCACCACGCGTCCCACTTTTTTATTGGCAAGGAGGTGCCGTGCGGGCAACTGTTTGAGTAGACGGGAGGCGTGCGAGCGAAGTCCACGGCGCAGGCTGACCGGGAGGCGTGAGACCAGTCCTGCACTGCGCAGGCTGACCGGGAGGCGTGCGACCAGTCCTCCGCCGCGCAGGCTCACCGGGAGGCATGCGACCAGTACGCTGTGCATGCTCACCGGGAGGCGTGCGAGCAGTACGCTGCGCAGACTCACCGGGAAGCGAGCCCTTCGACCTCCATCGCCGCCCGCCTCGCTCTCAACCTCTCCATTAATGGCGCCTGAGCCGCTATTTAATAGGCAGCCTTACTGGTCTCTCTTCGCCTCCCATTCCCCTCTCACCCGAATCCTATTTTCCAGAGCTCCACCTACGCCATGGCGCACAAGGATCATCTGCCACTAGTCTTCTAGTTTGGTGAAGTCGACTCCGAGCCGAAGGAGATAGAAAATAAGGAGCAATGGGACCTCAGGGACATGGCCCTGAACGAGCTGGCCGCTGAGGATGCTGCCCCCGCGCCCGTCCCAGCTCTCATCCTCGCGCCCGTGCCAGCGACCATCCCCGTGGCATTGATGGGCTGGTCGCCGAGCACCGTCGCAGCGCTGGAAGCCGCGGGCGTCAGCGAGGTCTCCGCGGACCCGCGCGAGCTCGTGTACATGCCAGCGCCAGCACCCCCGCCTGTGCTCATGCGCGCCCCAGCACCCACCGCGGCGCAGGTCCCCGTGCGCTTGCCTTGACCAGCTACGCCCGTGTCCGTGCGTGCGGCTGCACCCGCCCCCCCCCCAGCGTCATGGGACGCCGCCATCGATCGCTACCTCGCAGCGCCGCGAGTCGCCGTCCCCCCGCCCCCCGCCCATCGATCGCGTGACGAAGGGCTCTTGGATTTGCAAGTCCAGAACATTCTGGGATGGCTTGAAGATCTGAACAACAGCGTCCCAGAGGATGACAACGCCGGCGCAGCACGCCGCCGCCGCCGTTGCCGCCGCCGCCGCCGCCGTAATTAGTTTTTTAGTTTAATATTGTATCTCGAACGTATGAATGTAAAATCACAGTGTACTAAATGAAATCTATGGTTTTGATCAACTTAGCGTTTTTTCTCTGAATGTACAGACTTATCCAAGTAAAAAAAACATTAATGTTTTTCTCTGAATAAAACACTCATTGCAAACGTTTTAGACTGAACACCCGTATGCAAAGCGAGAGTTGGGTTCCTTCGCAGCTACGCCAAGGGGAAAATGTGGCACATAGGTTTTGTGCATCTCTTCATCGCAAATGTTTCAGAATGAACACCCGTATGCAAAGCGAGAGCTGGGTTCCTTCGCAGCGAAGCCAAGGGAAAATGTGGCGCGCAGGTTTTGTGCATATCTTCATCGCAAACGATTTTGCATCATGACCCATGTGCAACGACGTACAAACAATGTGGTAAGATTTGCATCTGTCATATTGGGTATATTTGCCATTTGTCAAATTGGAAAAATTGGCATTTGTCAATCTAGTAACATTGCCATTTGTCAACCTTGTAACACTGCAATTTGTGATCCTCAGAAAAAAAAACACTACCATTTGTCAAATTTTGCAGCTAAAAATCACTAGTACTGTAATTTTTGCAAATGAAATTTAGTAAGCATAGATTTCATTCATAGATTAAGCAGTCGGTCTTTATACAAACAGTTCAACTCGACAGCTGAACCGAACAAACTTTTACCCAATTGTTGCCAACTGTTGGTGCAATAATTTTGCCTCCTTATGTTTTGGAGATTGATTGACAAACCGTGAGGGACTGATGTGTTTGCTAGTGCACACAGAGTAACAGGTCCCTGGAGTTAAGAGGAGTTTGGATTCATAACTCCGAAGAATATCCCCTGCGTTGCAGTGAAAGTTATCACCGAAGGATATGATGACAAGAGTGACCCTCAAAAATTGCTGACGTGAAGCAATTGGTTCGGTGCCTGTCCGAAGGAAGTGACTGCAGCCGAAGAAAATGAAGACGAAGAGAAGACGTAGCATTATTTTCGTTGTTTCGTTTCTTTTCATTGAGTCATAGGACCACCGTACTATTAAGAGGGGTGTAGCGTTCGAAGCTTTGATTCTCTGATGCTAAACCCAAATCCTATGAAAGATGTGAGAGAAATCTCTTTGTGTTCCGAGCCAATACTTGCCAGCAAGAGACTGTGCTCTTTTTCGCCGCGAGAGATTTGTCTCTGACCGAGGAGTTAGCATTACTTGCTCCGCAAGTAATGTTACCGTTGCTCCCAAATCCGACCGTTGTGAACGTGTCGGTTGGCCATTGGCTGGACCGCGTGTCCAAAATGGTCATTTCCCACCAGGGAAGGCTGCGGCTATAAATAGCCACCCCGCGCCGGCGTTGTCCGATGGGTGCTCCGTTTGATTCTGAGAAGATTGTTGAGCAACCCCCTCTCCGAATGATTTGAGTTTAAAATCCACCGAGAGAAAAACCCTAGAGCCAAAAAATTAGATAGTGGTTCAACATCACTAGAATCTAAGTCCAGTACGCTCCGCCTATTACTCTTGAGAGCTGCAACTCTCTAGACGGATAGGTGTCAGCTCGAGTGTCGAAGAGTATTGTCTTCACCGAGCAAAATCTTCAGCAACCAAGAGTATTGTGGTTCGTGAAAAGAGCTGAAGAGAGTTTATCTTCAGTGAAGGTTTGGAGATCGCCGTCAAGTATCTACCACGAGTAATCAACATTGGTTGACGAACCAATTGTCGAGGAGAAAAGGGCGAAGAGAGTTTATCTTCTGTGTTAAATCACAACCCCTCCAACCAGACGTAGTCCTTGTGCAAAAGGGCGAACTGGTCTACCAAACACCCTGTCGCCATCGAGCATCACTGGTCACTTGTGCTATCCTCTTTACATTCGAACTGTGACATGCTATATTTCAATCATGTGATTTACCTCGGTACATGTTGTTAGTTTCCATTCGGTAGTTTGTATTCACTCACTGTTTACTGTATTTTCATTCGTTCCGCTGCTGGGTTCCGAGAGTTTTGATATTTCTGAGAAAAATTTAAAACTCCCATTCACCCCCCTCTAGTAGACATACTTCGATCCTACAATTGGTATCAGAGCAAGGTACTCATTGACTCTGCTCATTTTGGTCTAACCACCTTGGAGTTTAAGTATGTCTTCAGTGAGCTACAAGTCGCACCTCAAGATTCCCATCTTCGATGGGACGGACTATCCCTTCTGGAAGGAGAAGATGAAGATCCGCCTCCGAGCTATTGATGATGATATGTGGAATGTGGTGCAGAATGGATTCACAGTTGAAGTGCTCCAGGTCCCCACTGACCACGAGAAGAAACTCATTCAGATGGATGCTCAAGCTAAAGATGAAATTGGTGGCCATCTCTCTCGTGCTCAATTTCTTCGCTACCGTCAGTGTGAAACTGCAAAGGAATTGTGGGACATTCTCGAGAAGATAAACGAGGGTGTTTCAACTCAGAAAGAAGCTCGCATTGATACACTTCGGGCCAAGTTCAATCGGTTCAAGTGAATTGGAAATGAAAGCTGTCAGCAAACTTTCGATCGTCTGAGTGACATTGCAAACGAGCTACAAGGTCTCGGTGCCAAAGACATCACTGATCATGAAGTTGTGAAGAAGTTGCTCCGGTCCCTTGACAGTTCGTTCGACACACTTGTTCTGATGATTCGGGAACGGGCTGATTTCAATGTTCTCGACTCTGCTGATATCATGGAAAGGGTAAACACCCACGAAGAACAAGAAGAAGAGAAGAGAGATCTCTATGGCTCAAGTCACCGAAAAAGTCATGCTCTCAAGGCTGTGCCTGATTCTTCCTCGGAAGGAAATGCCGATGAAGATTCAGATGACACCGAAAGGATTAGTCAGGATCTCGCATTGATCACGAAAAGATTCCAGCTCCTTCATAAGAAAAATCTGTTTCAGAAGAAAGGATCCAGCAACTCTAGCGGCTCCAAATCTTCATCAAAGCCAACAGGAGACTACACATGCTTCAAGTGCAGAAAGCCAGGTCATTTCATTTCGGACTGCCCTCTCTGGGAAGCTGAAATCCGTGCTAGTGGAAGATATGATTCAGGAAACCATGGCAAAAGCAAGAGCAAGAACTACGACTCCGATGATGAGAAGAAAACGAAGAAGTTCTTCAAGAAGAAGGATTCCTCCAAGTCCTCGTCAAGATCTTCCTCGAAGAATCCCTCCAAGTCCTCTTCCAACCGCAAGAACACTTCAGTCAAGGCCAAGGCGTACATCGGCAAGGAAATGGATTCCGAAGAAGAAGCATCTTCTGACGACGAAGAGGTTGATGAATCAGAGGAGGATTCCGACTCTGGCATGGCTGGCATAGCGTGTGGCTCCACTCGTGCATCGAACTTCTTTGAAAATCATTCGAGCGACAACGAGTCTCCTTCGTACTGCTTCATGGCCAAAGCTTCAAAAGAAAAGGTATCCTCCAAACATCACAAGGTTCACTCCAGTGATCAATATTCTTCTGATGAGGATGACTATGCCAAACTGATCAAAATTGCTAATATACAACAAAACTCTCTCGAGAAAATTGAGAAAACCCTCAGGAAGTCTGAAGGGTTGTTGGTTGAGGATATGGAGAAAAATCAGTCATTGACCGAAGAGTATTTCGCTCTCGAGTCTCGAATGAAAGAACTCTCGGATCGTCATGATTTTCTCTCAGCTGACCACGAAAGATTGACTTATGATTACCTGAAACGGAAACAGGAACTCGAGTCGCTGAGAGAGGCTCATGATGATTTGATCAGAGAAAATTCTCTTCTCACCCAACAACTCAAAGAGAAACTTGAAGTGTTTGTACCTCCTTGCTTAAAATGTCTCGAACGCAGTAATGCTGAATCAAATGCTGAGTCGTCTGTGAATGCTAACCCCTCGGTCGCGGAAAATGGTTCTGTTTCTGATGAAAAATGCTAGGTTGAAGGATCTTCTTCAGACAGGAATGTTCAAGTCTCTCAAAGGGCATCAAACCCTGTGTGATGTTCTAAAGAAATCCATTCTTCACAAAAACCCCAGGAAGGAAGGTATCGGTTTCAAAAGGAAACTAAATGAGAATGGCTCCTACTAGGACCCGGATCAATATCCTCGCACTATGTGGGTGCCTGCTAAGAGCAAAACGCTCGATCCAGCTTTACTTTCGGGATATGACTCGCCGATCCCCGAATACTCATATGATGATTCTCTGGACAACTATAAGTTGTTCAAAAACCAACGTGGTGAGGCTGTTGCTCGCTATGTTGGACCAAACAGCAGGAATGGCCCCCCAAAGGAATCTATCTGGGTGCCCAGGAAAACTATCGAAGCATTACCTGTCACTAGACTACTAACCATGCAGGAAGAAAATGCTCGATATATCCTTGAAAAGATTCGACGGAATGAGTACATACTTGCCTCACCTAACCACTATACTCATTCGTCAGGAAGAAACTTCAATGCTTATTCTTTCGATTATGTTCGTACTGACTCAAGTTACAATTCGCAAATTTTTTGAAAGAAATCATATCCTGCTCGCTCATATGTTTCGAAGCCACCTACAATGATGTGGGTGGTTAAGAAAGCCTGATTTCTCTGCAGGACTATGTCTCCGGGTGTACCGAATGGATAATGGATAGTGGATGCACTAGTCATATGACCGGAGACAAGTCATTGTTTGTCGACCCCAATTTAACTGCTTCATCTAAGAAGTACATTACTTTCGGCGACAACAACAAAGGAAAGGTACTTGGGTTAGGTAAAATTGCTATATCCAAGGACAAGAACATTGATGATGTTTTACTTGTTCAGTCTCTTGGATTCAATCTTATGTCTGTTGGCAAGCTTTGTGATCTAGGCATGCTAGTTTTATTTTCTAAATTCAAATGCATTGTCTTCATGGCCACTGACAATTCCTTCGTGTTCGAAGGAAATAGAAAAGGTGATTTATATATTGTGGATTTGTCTAAGGGTCCCTCAGTCCGAACTTGTTTGCTTGCAAAAGCAACCGAAGGATGGCTATGGCACCGAAGACTTGGTCATGCAGGTATGAGAAACTTGCAGAATCTCGTGAAGAAAAATCATCTCCGTGGTATTCCTGATGTGAAATTCGACAAGGATCGTCTCTGTGCTGCTTGTGAGGCTGGTAAATTGGCCAAGAAGCATCATTCATCAAAAACTGTCATGACCATAACAAGACCACTGGAAATTCTTCATATGGATTTATTCGGGCCTCAAAACTATGCAAGTTTCAGAGGCAGTCATTATGGTCTGGTTATTGTTGATGATTTCTCTCGATACACTTGGGTATTCTTTCTCGAAGACAAAACTTGCACCCAAGACATCTTCAAAAGATTCGCCAAGAAAGCTGAAAATGAATATGAAGTGCGTATTAAACATGTCAGAAGCGACAATGGTACTGAGTTCAAAAATACTCATATCGAAGATTTTCTCGATGAAAATGGTATCACTCATGAATTCTCTGCCGCATACACTCCCCAACAAAATGGAGTTGTTGAGCGAAAGAATAGAACTCTCATTGAAATGGCGAGAACAATGCTCGGTGAGTATAAAACTCCTATTCGTTTCTGGGCTGATGCTATTAACACTGCTTGCCATGTTGTGAATCGTGTTTATCTTCACAAATTCCTTAAGAAAACTTCATATGAACTTATCACTGGCAAGAAACCGAATGTTTCTTATTTACGTGTTTTTGGTGCACCTTGCTATATTCGTGACATGAATCATAATTCCAAGTTTGCACCCAAGGCACATGAAGGTTTTCTTCTTAGTTATGGCTCGAACTCGCATACTTATCGTGTCTATAACTCTCACCACGGGAAAGTTATGGAAACGGTAAATGTGCGGTTTGATGAATCTAACGGCTCCCAAAAGGAGCACCTGCCTAATGTGATAGATGAACCTCCGATTTCGGATGCTATTCGGCAAATGGCTATTGGGGATGTCAGGCCAGTCGAAGGAAATGTACCTGATTCTTCCGATGATGATACTCCCATAGCTCGACGAACACACCAAGCTACTGCCGAAGCAAGTGCAACTCCGAACACAAATGGCAATCCAAATGCAAATGCAAATGCCGATCAAAATGGCAATCATGATGGCAATGGCGATACTAATGCCAATCCTGACGCTGATACTGAGGAAATTGAAAATCAAGAAGAAAATCCTCACCCACGAGTGGCAAATCGAGTTGACCCTGCATTAATCCTCGAAGATCTCGAAAATCCAGGTTACCGACCCACAACTCGCTCTCGCACTCGTTTGGCTAACTACTGTGGCAGTTTCTCTTTTGTCTCATTGACAGAACATACCAAGTATGAGGAAGCCATGAATGATCCCGATTGGATGAATGCCATGCAAGAAGAGTTGGTGCAATTTGAATTCAATGATGTGTGGGAATTGGTTGACAAACCGAATCCTAAGAAGCACAATATCATTGGCACAAAATGGATTTTCCGAAATAAGCAAGATGAAAATGGCATTGTTGTGAGAAACAAAGCACGTCTTGTCGCTCAAGGGTATACACAGGTAGAAGGTATTGATTTCGGTGAAACTTATGCTCCTGTTGCTCGCCTTGAGGCAATTCATATTCTTCTCGCTTATGCAAATTAGAATGATATTCTGCTTTATCAAATGGATGTGAAAAGTGCTTTTCTCAATGGTGAAATTGATGAGGAAGTATATGTTAGGCAGCCACCTGGCTTTGAAAATCCTCAGTTTCCTAACAAAGTTTTCAGGTTGAAAAAGGCGCTGTATGGGTTGAAGCAAGCCCCTCGAGCTTGGTATGACACTCTAAAGAGGTTTTTGCTCGACAAAGGGTTCAAGCCAGGATCCACTGATTCCACTCTTTTCACTCGTGCTATCGACGGCGATCTATTCGTGTGTCAAATTTATGTGGATGATATTATTTTTGGTTGTACTAACAATGCTTGCAGCATGGAATTCGGGTGAATGATGTCCGAGAAATATCGAATGTCTATGATGGGTGAACTTAAGTTCTTTCTCGGACTGCAAATTCGTCAACAGGACAATGGAATTTTCATATCTCAGGAGAAATACCTGAGAGACTGTCTTAAGAAGTTCAAAATGCAAGATTGCAAACAGAAGGGTTACAAAACTCCCATGCCCACAAATGGCCAGCTGGACGCAGATGTGTACGGTAAAGATTACGATCAGAAAGCTTATCGTTCGATGATTGGTTCCTTGCTTTACCTATGTGCATCCAGACCTGATATTATGTTGAGTGTTTGTATCTGTGCTCGTTTTCAAGCTGCACCGAAAGAATCGCATCACCAAGCGGTCAAGCGTATTCTGAGATATTTGGCTCACACCCCCACCTTAGGTTTATGGTATCCTAAGGGAGCACAGTTTGACCTCGTTGGATATTCAGACTCAGATTATGCAGGTGACCGGGTTGACAGGAAATCTACTTCGGGGACATGCCATTTCCTCGGTAGATCATTGGTTTGTTGGTCATTAAGGAAGCAGAATTGTGTCTCACTCTCTACGGCTGAGGCCGAATATATTGCTGCTGGCGCATGTTGTACACAGTTGCTATGGATGAAGCAGACTCTGAAGGATTATGGCATCAAGGTCAAGAAGATCCCTCTATTGTGCGACAATGAGAGTGCGATCAAAATTGCACACAATCCTGTGCAGCACTCTCGCACCAAGCATATTGAGATCAGACATCATTTCCTACGCGATCATGTTGCTCGAGAGGATATTGTCATCAGTCACGTCAACACCGAAGAGAATCTCGCCGATATCTTCACCAAGCCTCTCGACGAGAAAAGATTCTGTGCGTTACGGTGTGAGCTAAATATCCTAGATTCCGCAAATGTGCAGTAAGCTAGACTCAGCACCCGTACCAACACTTCCACATCTTAGAAGGAATGGGTGCATAACACTCGAAGAGTTTGAAAATTTCGACAAAGTGAAATATTCTTTCTGAGAGTGATACATTAACGAAGAACTAGACTAACCGGGTGCCACAATAATTGTGCGACGCTCGGGGTCATACAGTTCTTATACGGTGGGTAACGCCACCACAATTTCTCTTGGTTGAGCTGCATTGGAAGATTTTGTGTTTGTCCGAATGAATTTCACTCATAGCTTTTCTTTCGGGTATTTGTGTTTCTTCGTCTGAGTGAAATTTCTAGGACCCTGTTTTCCCCCTATTCTATCTCTTCCAGTCTATGCTGCTCTGTTATGAATGCACAAAATTCATCTGTGAACGAAACTTTATCTGGTGTCCTTGACCACGCTAAAGTTCCGGTCCGAACTTAATCTGTTTTGGCGAAAGCCGTCCAAAATTTGGGGTTTCCCGCCCAGGTCTGGACCACGATCTTTGATGACGGTTGCCACGTGCTCATCATCAACTGCCAGCTTATCCTATCCGTTGAATTGCAAACGTCCCTTGACTCCGTCCGTCCGATTAGATTTATAGGGTACGGTCATTTCCCTTCGCATATATATACTGCGCCGCCCCCCTTCCTCGTTTCACTTCGCGTCTTCACCATCGCCATACACCGAAGCCCTACCGCACTGCTCCTCCTCGAGCTCGATGACGCCGACCACCTTCGCCGCTTCACTGCCGGAAAGGGGTCGCCGGAGTCCTTCCTCGCCGCCGCGGATCATCTTAATCTCTGTGCCGCCGTAGTTGTTGCACATCACCAAGCTAGGGTATGTGCAGTGCGAACTTGTTCTTCCGTTCATCCAGTTCAAGTTCGTCCGCGGTAGAAATAGACTTGTTTTTACTGCAATTTCTCAGATCTTTACTGCTAGGTAACTTCTGTGGATGTGGTTTGTAGTTGTCCCTCACATCCGAAAAACTTCAGATCTAGAGTTTGTGTTATGTCTCGTCCGAACGGAATGCTTAGCACGCTTACTAGTATTTTCTTCGAACCTACTAGTTCGTTCTATACATTTCCTTCGCCCGAAACATTTCTCAATGTCTGCATCTACCTCTTCATCAAAAACGATTTCTGTTTTTTTTTAAATCTTAGCTGTGTGCATTCGTAACCCTGTCCCCATTTTCCCTCGCATCTATCTATGTTCACAGGAAAATGCAGTCAGTTGCGGATTCAGCTCAGCGTATCCTGCCTGACAGAGAAGATATTGTATTGGGCACTGCTGATGAATCAAAAGTTCCGAATGCTAAGGGCCCAACGGTAGGCCCGTCAACCAGCAAGAGAAAAAGGGCCGAACAGAATGACGACGAGCAAGTAGAAACTGCTCCGAAAAAGAAGAGGGGTGGCAGACAGGCTCTCACAAACACAGCAGAATATATTTCTCATGATCGATACAACACAGTTCCAGGCGAATCAAAACACGAACAAGATAGACGACAGCAATGGATTCGACGCCACTGGGTGCGCAAATGGTTCAATTATGAGTTTGTTGCTCCTCGCTTTGCTCAGAATTTTGCATTCCATCCACCGTGCGGCGACTGCCGAGAACTTTCTCTAATCAAGTCAAATGGACCTCAAGAGAGACCACCTCCTCCGTCGAATGCTCATGAGTCTTCCCTTCGCACTCCTGCCTCATATCCCGATGAGCTCGCTAAGCGTCAGCGCAATGCCATCAAAAGAGCTGAGAGGGCTGAAAAGAAAAAGGCTCGTGAAGAAGAAAACCTTCGTCTTCTCAGAGATGATATAGAGAATAAAAAGGCCGAAGGGGTGTCTGAAGGACGCACCAAACATAAGCATGATCCCAATGCTGCTGCTTTGAAGAGAAAGCGTGCATCGAAGAAGAAAAAGGCTGTACCAGCAGATGAAGCAAATATGGATGATTCCTCGGCGGATGAAGATGATCCTCCACTCACCAAAGAAGATGTTGCTGCTGCTCTCAGCGAAGATGTGAACATTACCACTTCAACTATTCTGCCTGATCTTCGGATCAACTTGGCACCATCGAAGAAGATGCCTGCCAGAAAAACACCAGCTACCACTGTCACCATGAAACAGCACGTGAACACAACTCCTCATCCAGATGCAATTAACTTGCAGGATTTGGTAGTTGATGCTCCAGTAAAAACTGCGAAGCCTGGCGAAAACATTCCCATACCTGAAGTAAGGAAGATCAAGACGTCTACCGAGCAAGATGCTTCTCAATCCTCTGCTCCGAAGGAAAGATTGCTAAATTTGCACCTACACTGACTCAACCATTGGCCACTAAGCCGCCCTCCGAGCAAGTTCATGTTCCTATTCAGACTGCTCCCTCTGGCAAGTCAGATGCACCTCATTATTATGATCACATATTCATCATGGAGCAGCTCGATAAGTTTGTGGAGAACCCTTTCGATGGAGAAGTGGCATCTTTGCCTACTCCTGCCGAAGTTATTGCTCAAGCAACTTCAGTAGTGCAAGAACTGAGAGATGATGCAGTTGAGATTAATTCCCTCTCTGCCGAACTAATGGATCTTAATGAGCGAATGAAAACTGCCTCATCTAAGTTTATCATCAACACAGTCGAAGACTCCTACAAGGATATGAACCGAGCCATGAGTCTTCTACGTAACCGAAGGTTGCGCTTTCACACCGATCTTGATGAGATTGTTCGGAAAATTTGTGATGAACATCAAGCCAAAGTAACTGGCTACAATGATCTGGTTAAAGGCCACATTGATCAAGTTGCGAAGCAAAAGATCAAGCAAAGAAAGAAAACAACGAAGAAAAATGTACCTCCGTCGCCTGTCCGTCAAGATGCTCAGTCTCAGAAAGAAAAATCTCCTGAGCCTACTATTCCTTCGCCACCACCTATTAAGTTCATGCATGCTCCTCCCTCGCCAAGGCCAACCGAATCAGTGCCTGTGGCCTCCCCTGCTCGGGCTGAAATTCCCTCGCAACACGTTGTTTCGGAGGAAGGTGAAATTCCTCGCTCTAAACCACAAGCTTCTCCAGCTCATGAAGCGCCGCAAGTCCTAGTTCCATCTGTCGACGAGCAAAAACAAGTTACTATGGAACAGTCTCAGCCTCCTCCAATGGATGTTTTGGCCTCGGTGCCCAAAGTTGATGAACCTGCTCGAGTGCCAAGCCCCCCTGCTGCACCATCTGTTGTGCCCCATGCTCCCTCTCCACTAAAGTTATCCATCGATACAGTCGCATGGATGCCAGATGTTGGTCCCTCCGAGCGCAAATCTATCTCTGCTCGCCGGTCTGACTCAGTTGTGTACGATGATGAAGTTCTTTCTCCCGAAGAAGAGCTTAAATATCCATATCCTCGCGAAGAATTGCCATTGTTCTGATCTGGCGCAGGCGCAAAAGGACCGCTTTTCAATCGGAATGCGCATCCAAAATTCTTTCAGGCCAGTCCGTATGATGGCCCGCGCACTTCTGAATCGCCTCGGTTCTGGACCAAGGAACAAGCTATTTATTACTCTCGGGTCCTCTATGAGAGCAAGAAGATTTTTCCTCATGAATTTCTGGATATTCCTGCTATGCAAACTATTGGCTGCTTTAATCAATTGCTACAGGATCTAGATGATTTCTGCCTCACAAAAGTCTTTGAGTTCGAGCACCCGTGGAACAGAGAAATTGTTCTTCAATTCTATGCAACATTGTACATGTCTGGTGATGAAAATGATAGCTCAAAATGGATCATGGAGTGGATGACCGAAGGAAAACGAATCAAGTGTACTTCAACGGATTTTGTCTCGCACTTCCATTTTCCTTGATTCGAGCATGGTAACACTGAAATTCGAGTTCACAACATTGATGTTATCTCAGATGAAGTTTTTCGGTGCACTATGGACAAAGACAAGATTCGTGACTACTCTGGTCCTCCTCGTCCTGAGCACTTAACATTCGAGAATCAGACATTGTTTCACATGCTGTCTTACACCATTTGTCTTATGGCTGGCATGAATCTAGACAAGTCAATATCAGATATTCTTCGCAATGCGATATACGCAATCTCCGAGCGATACATTTTCGATGTCGAAGACATGTTCCTGCACATCTTGAAGGATTCTGCTCAATATCCATTTTGCATCAAGGTGTTTGCACCCTGGATACAGAAAGTTATTGATCACGCGATGCGTACAGTCTATCTTGCGAAGGAAAGCCACAAAAGCTTCATTCCTCCCGTTCGCGATACTCTTCAAGTTATGGAAGATATTTCCTCGGGCAAGTCGCCCGCGTCAAGCTCCCGCGACTATCACAAGCACTTTGATGGGCCTCGTCTGCCTCAGCGCGACTGAAAGATTACGCCTCAACCTCCATCGCAACTCGAAGTCAGTTTGCGTACTCAACAGCTGCTCGTGCAACATATTGCAGAAGATAGACGCGAGAAAGAACATCTTGCCTCCGAGCTGAATGCAATTAACAATCGCACGAGGATAATGCATCTGATTGTTGATGAAAATAAGAAAAGACTCTGGAAATTGCTTCGCAAGTTCTTTACCGAGAAACAACTCTTGAACGTCAATCTCCAAGAGCTCTATGATTATATTGACAAAGGCTTCACTATCGAAGATTTTCAAGATAGGACTCCTTCGCTACCTGCTCGTGAGCCTACCATTGATCTTCTCCATCTAAGGCTGCGAAAATTGCTTGATGAATCTGAAGCCAGATCACCAACAGAGAAACCTACCGAAGGCAATGTGCAGTCTTGTGTTCCTCCCGTGGCCACTCCAGCTATTCCTTCGTCTGCTCAGCCCCAAGCTCTTATTCTTGAAGGAAAATCTGTTGCTGCTGAAGACGAAGCTGTTCCAGTCACTTCCGAAGAAGAAATCACCTCGGACAGCTCATCTGGAGATGCCACCGATTGATCCAAGTTCTGCAGTTCTTCACTCATGTTATTCGTCACCTTTTTAACACTTGTTGACAAAAAGGGGGAGAATTACATCGAGTCTCGATAGATTTGCTTTTGGTGTTTCATTTGTTTTGGTTTCATTCGGGTTTACAACTTCTGGTTCAAGTCTATATACTCCTTGTTGTCAAACTCGATTAACTTTTGTGGTGTAATGTTAATAACCCCTGCTGCTGCACCATTTCTCTCGAAGTATTTGTCTTGCAGGTGGAATTATTATCAGAAGTTATCTTTGATTGCACTAAGATCTCGATGGATTACATCTCATCAATGCGAATCAAATGTCTCGAATGATTGAAATTTCCTCCATATATTTCGATTATTGCAGAAGAATCTATCTCATATCTTTCGTCCCTGCATACATTTAGGGGGAGTTCATTTCATATTCGAGCAAGTATCGCTTACTCACTCTTGTTTGACTCATTTTACATTTATCTATCTTCACTTCGATGATTATCTGTTTTGTCATCAATCGTCCAAAAAGGGGGAGATTGTTGGTGCAATAATTTTGCCTCCTTATGTTTTGGAGATTGATTGACAAACCATGAGGGACTGATGTGTTTGCTAGTGCACACAGAGTAACAGGTCCCTGGAGTTAAGAGGAGTTTGGATTCATAACTCCGAAGAATATCTCCTGCGTTGCAGTGAAAGTTATCACCGAAGTATATGACGACAAGAGTGACCCTAAAAAATTGCTAACGTGAAGCAATTGGTTCGGTGCCTGTCCGAAGGAAGTGACTGCAGCCGAAGAAAATGAAGACGAAGAGAAGACGTAGCATTATTTTTGTTGTTTCGTTTCTTTTCATTGAGTCATAGGACCACCGTACTATTAAGAGGGGTGTAGCATTCGAAGCTTTGATTCTCTGATGCTAAACCCAAATCCTATGAAAGATGCGAGAGAAATCTCTTTGTGTTCCGAGCAAATACTTGCCAGCAAGAGACTGTGATCTTCTTCGCTGCGAGAGATTTGTCTCTGACCGAGGAGTTAGCATTACTTGCTCCGCAAGTAATGTTACCGTTGCTCCCAAATCCGACCGTTGTGAACGTGTCGGTTGGCCATTGGCTGGACCGCGTGTCCAAAATGGTCATTTCCCACCAGGGAAGGCTGCGGCTATAAATAGGCACCCCGCGCCGGCGTTGTCCGGTGGCTGCTCCGTTTGATTCTGAGAAGATTGTTGAGCAACCCCCTCTCCGAATGATTTGAGTTTAAAATCCACCGAGAGAAAAACCCTAGAGCCGAAAAATTAGATAGTGGTTCAGCATCACTAGAATCTAAGTCCAGTATGCTCCGCCTATTACTCTTGAGAGCTGCAACTCTCTAGACGGATAGGTGTCAGCTCGAGTGTCGAAGAGTATTGTCTTCACCGAGCAAAATCTTTAGCAACCAAGAGTATTGTGGTTCGCGAAGAGAGCTGAAGAGAGTTTATCTTCAGTGAAGGTTTCGAGATCGCCGTCAAGTATCTACCACGAGTAATCGGCATTGGTTGACGAACCAATTGTCCAGGAGAAAAGGGCGAAGAGAGTTTATCTTCTGTGTTAAATCACAACCCCTACAACCAGACGTAGTCCTTGTGCAGAAGGGCGAACTGGTCTACTAAACACCCTATCGCCATCGAGCATCACTGGTCACTTGTGCTATCCTCTTTACATTCGAACTGTGACATGCTATATTTCAATCATGTGATTTACCTCGGTACATGTTGTTAGTTTCCATTCGGTAGTTTGTATTCACTCACTGTTTACTGTATTTTTATTCGTTCCGCTGCTGGGTTCCGAGAGTTTTGATCTTTTCGAGAAAAATTTAAAACTCCCATTCACCCCCCTCTGGTAGACATACTTCGATCCTACACCAACCACGTACTGAAATAGTTAGTTCAACTATATATACTAGCTAAATTTAAGTACGTAGTACAGTTCAACCATATCTATAGTCAGATGAACTGAACAAAATAGCCCCTAAATACTACTACTACGGAGGAGCTTTGTACTACTTCCAGAAGCCTCTCCTCTACCGAGCGCGCTCAGTAAGAGGCCGAGGAGGAGGAGCCTACCGACAAGCTAGAGAAGTGGAATCCGCCGCCTGCCGTTGCTGCACCTTTAGCGACGCCTAGCTCGAACGCCCTCTGCCGCTCCAGATGATCCCTCTCAAAGCGGCGGGACTCCTCGTATATCTCCGCATTCTGTGCCACTGCGGCGATGGCAGCGGTAAGACGCTTTGCGTGCTCGACCAGGCACTCCTCCTCCTCCTGCAGGAACTCGATGTAGCGCGCGGCAAGGTCGCTGATGCTCGTGCGGGCCTCCACATCCCACCTTCGGGCCGCGGTGGTGGAGCGGATGATGACCCCGGTGGTCGACGGTGGGGTGGCGGCCACTTCCCGCTTTTGGGCCGCGGTGTCGGAGCGGGTGATGGCCATGGCGGCCAACGGTGGGGTGACGGCCAAGATGGCCACCACCCGCCTTTGGGCCGGTGACGGAGCGGGCGATGGCCCTGGCGACCGACGGTGGTGTGGCGGCCACGGCGGCCGACGGTGGGGTGGCGGCAACGGTGGCCAGCAATAGCTGCCGTCGGGCAGCGGCGACGGAGCGTGTGGCGGGTGTTGTGCGCACACTCAACAGGGATGCCACGGGAAGTACGCGCCGCCAGGGATTGCGCCGCCGCCGCGGTGTAGCCTCCTAGCTGGAGCTGTCCTCAGATGACGGCGGAGTGGCTGAGTGACGACGACGGACCGGTGCCATTGGCGATGGCGGGAGAAGCAGACGAGATAAGCTATGGGGAGGGAGGGGAAATGCGATGCCGACTCGCCGGCCGCGACTGTTTATATAGCAGGCCGGTAAGCACTGGGGTTTGGGGGGATTTCGCCGAGTCGGGCGAGAAGCTTGCACGGTTGTGCGCGGGAACCTGCGCGGTTGCGCGGGAACGGGCTCACCGACGATTCATTGGCGCCTCTTTGAGCTAACGTTTGGCCAAAAGAACGCCTGTGCGGTGCTCAAGCTTGCGCTCGAAGCCTTCTGCGGCAGCGCGGTGACAAGACGTGCAAGAGGAGGACAAAATGACATGTACACAAATGGTTAATAGAAAAAACGTTTGCGATTTAATTACCTAGCACATGGCCGCTCTCTACACAGTGTCATGAACGATTGTTCGCCCACTATGTGATGTGGAACGCGACGTAGTTTCACATCACACCGCCGGCTCGCAACAGCCGGCCGGCTTGTAGACGGCCATTCCCTGCGTGTTCAACTGCTCTATGCATGTGGTTGCTCGCGGTTGAGGCGGCCGCGGCGCGCTTTGCCCGTCCCTCCGCACGCGCTGCAAGCGTTTCGGGCAGGCACACGATCACGTACGTTCGGGGTGGCATATGCATGCGGTTACGCCGGACGCGGCGCCACGACGCAGTTACGTGCAGCAAAAACTGACATGCGGACGTGCCGAGAATCCCGGCCGCCCGGCCCTCATTTATTCCCGCGGCCATTTACCATCATCTCTCGTGCCCCACGACACAATAAGCACACGCACGACGACACATACAAAGAGGATATCCAGCGGCTACAATGGCTCTCCTGGCTCCAATGGCGCTCCCAGCGGCTGACGACGACGACAGGCGGCAGTTCACCACGCCTCACATAGTGGACACCCACATGAGGGGGAAGGACCTCTCAGTGGTGTACACCAACGAGCAGGTCTCAGTGGAGAGCTCCATCCACACTATGGAGCAGTTGCTTGCTGAGGACGAGTACCAAGTGGTCGGCTTCGACCTCGAGTTCACCGGCGGTCGTGCCGGGTACGATCAGAAGGTTGCCGTCGCCTAGTTGTGCGTGCGCCATCACGTCCTCGTCTACCACTACTCCCTGGCCACAAGGCCTTGCGAGCGTTTTGCCAGGTTTATCAATAGCCCCGACTACAGGTTCGCTACGGTGGACACCTTGAACGATCTAAAGGTTCTCGAGACTACGGGCTTGGCCTGCCAGAAGCTTGTCGACATCCAAGGCCAGTACAGGGTCTGGGGCAGAAAGAAGGCGAAGGACTCCCTGGTTGACCTAGCCGTAGCCATCATCGACCCTACTATAGAGGCATGAAGGATGAGTGCAACAAGGAAAAGGATGCCTGGCACGAGGCCTGGGTGCGGAGACTGGATGAAGAACACGTCAAGTACGCGGCCAGGGACGCGTACACAAGCTACAAGATGTACATGCGGATCGTTGACATGAGGAAGTGCCTCCTTCTTGTGGACGATGAGGGATCGAGCCACAAGTAGAGCAGTGGCAGCAGCGTCACAAGAAGTAGATGATCGTTTCTACTAGTTTAGAATGCATGTAATTGTTTATTGAGGTGTGTGCAAATATTTTGTATAGTGACCTATGTAATTGGATGTTTAATTTGGTAATATATGTTGTTCTTCTATAGACAGAGCAAATTACATCGCAGACGGACTAAACTAGGGAACCCGTCGGTGATGATTTCATCAATCGCTGACAATTGTATACCAGCAAGCATTTGCCCACAGCACACACGGCTTATTTGCAGGAATCGTCCGTGTTGTTATCGGTCTTCCCACACATTTCTGATTACTGACCTGTTTACCGCGTATCACACACATCTTGTTAAGTTGAACCATTTCTGTTGTTTTGGCTCATCGCAAACAATTCATCCGAGTGAACTGTATGCCGTGTATCGCACACACCTTGATCTGCCTGAACGTTTCTGTTGTGTTGGGTAATCGCAAACAGTTCATCCGAGTGAACTGTATGCCGTGTATCGCACACACCTCGATTTGGCTGACCGTGTTTGTTGTTCTGGCTTATCGCAAACAGTTCGTATGGATCAACTGTATGCCACGTATCGCACACGCGTCTCTAATCTGAATTGTGCTTGATGTCTCCGCCATTGCACACAGCTCGTCTTATTGGTGACGGTTTTATTATGACACCGTTTGCGATTCATGCATCGCACACAGTTTGGTTGCGGGGTCTCTGATTCATGTGTCACGTTAGCGGTCGCCTGCAGTAGTGACCCTCTAACTTAAGTCATCTATCTTTTTGTGTGGCTGACATGTGGGCCAGCTTGTTGTGGGGTCCTCTTATCAGTTACCACAAAGTTAGGTGACGTAAGTCAGAGTGGTTCGAGACGGAAATGTTGACTGTGATTGCTAGGCTTGACGGTTTTGGATGCCGGGGATGGTCGTCACCACTAAAGAAAGTGAGGATTAGGCTGGCCATAATGTGAGTAACTTTTAGCTAGTAACATAGCGCACCCGAGGGAAGTTTGCTTAGGGCATCTCCAACGCCGACCCTTAAACAGCCTGCAACCGTCCGGAACGCACAGTCCGGACATGTATTGCCATCCAACGTGGTCCTGCAAAGGTCCACAGGCCAGTCTAGATGCGCTTTTTCCTGCAAACCGAAGACAAAGTGCCAGGAGGGCCCTGCAGGTGTCCAGACCGCTGCCCACGCCCACTCCAGACTTAACTGGCCCACCCTAAACCCTCCTCCCTCACCCGCGTGATCTCCTGCTCGGTGCCAACTGCCCGCATTCATGCCGCTGTTAAGCGGCCGCTTCGCATTGACACCGTACCAGAGTGGACATAACCTCTCACTGGCGCCGGCATTCAAGAGGCGCGCTGGCCGAGAGCGTCGCCCGCGCCGCGTCCCCGGTGTCCGCGCTTGTTCATTGTGAAAGTGCTTGTTGTCGACTAGAAGGGGCTGAATAGGCGATTTTTATGAAAGGCTTCGAAAGCATGCAATGTCTTCGAAGAAAGCGGAAGCAGGATGAGAACTAGTAAAGCCTATCAATAAGATGAACAAATATGACAAGCATAGACATCATGCATACAAGCATGCGTTGAACATAAACAAAAAAAGCATGAAGATAAATGAGTAAACAGATGAATGGCTTCAGGGAATATCTTCAAATACAAACAAGCATGCAAAAGCTTCACAGTTCAAATCGTAAGTAAGGAAGAGTAAGGATAGAACCAGGAGCTCGGGGAAGACAATGATTTGTTTGACCAGTTCCAACTGCTGTGACAGTTATACGTATGGTTAGGGAGGCTGAGATTGAACTCAGAAGACCACGTCTTCACCTTATTCCCCTTGAGCTAAGGTCACTTAGACCTCGCCCAATCACTCTGGTAAGTCTTCAAGGTAGACTTCCAAACCTTCACAGACTTCGTTCATCGGCAATCCACAATGACTCTTGGATGCTCAGAACGCGACGCCTAACCGACTGGAAGATCACAGTCTTCAAGTGTAATAAGTCTTCAGTTCACTTAGAACAGAATGTCTTCAGTGATGTTCAATCACTTTGGGCTTTGGGTGTTTTGGGTTTTGTCCTCGCAAGGTTTCTCTCTCAAAGGCTTCGAGGTGGGTTGCTCTCAAATGACAAAAGCCGTGCACTAACTCGGAGCAGCCACCAACTTATGGTGGAAGGGGGTGGCTATTTATAGCCAGGGGCAACCCGATGTGATATGTCCAAAATGACCCTTGGTCATTTAGGAACTGACACGTGTCCAACGGTCGGAATTTGAACCCACGCGGAAACTTTACTTGGGCTACAAGCAAAGCTGACTCAACCAACTTTGGAAGAGATTTTCTCTCATTTGTCTTCGCTTGAAGACATAGGATTTTAGTTTGAGCATCACGTCAGTTTCTGACTTCGTTTACCTCGACCCCACTTGACAGTTCGGTGGTTCCTATGACTCAAGGAATAAGAAAATGAAACTACCAAAAGACTATGTCTTCAAGCTTCATTGTCTTCGATGAATGTCTTCATGAACCATTATCTTCAGCATGAATGTCTTCGTGAAACACCATTGTCTTCAATGTCTTCATACATTTTAAGGGGTCATCTTCGATGGGTAAACCGAATCAATAGGGACTTCTACCTGTGTTCTCCTATGAATCTCACAAACACATTAGTCCCACAACCTAGTTTGTCTTCAATACTCCAAAACCAACAAGGGGGGCACTAGATGCACTTACAATCTCCCCCTTTTTGGTGATTGATGACAAACTAGTTGAAGTTTTCAACGGGGATAAAAATAGGTGAAGTTAAGGTACAGATGGTTTGGCTTCATGAAGTGGGAGGGGCTCCCCCTGAAGATGTGCATATAAGTAATTTGCCTTTGAATGCAAATGCACATGGCAGGTTTGACTTTGTGGAGATCTCCCTCTATTCATGAAGTCACAACATGTGCATACAATATATTGAAGATAATGACATGCACAATGAAATATGGGCGTCTGTTAAATGACTTCATGCGCATAATATCAAGGTTAAGTAGCGCACAAACAGTAGCAAAAACAACGAATGTAGCAGACGTCCATCAGGACTTAAGTTTTACAACCCAAAACCAAATGTTCAAGAACGAGAGTTGTAAACTTAGGAAAATATAACAAGCCCAGCCCATTTTGCCCACTTGAAGACTATCAACCCATATGCTTCTCCCCTTTTTGTCAACAAGTGACCAAAAAGGTGTGAAGACATAGGGTGTCTACACGTCCCGAGGAGGCGACGAAGATGTTGGGGCAGCCGGGTCGATGTTGGAGTTGGGCGATGCAGAGGGGCCTGATGCAGCGTCTTGATGCAGTGAAGCCATTGGCGGAGAAGTAGCATCATCTTCCTCATCAACCACCCGTGCGATGACAGTGGGCGCTGAAGAAGAATAGTCTGAGTCTTCAAGAGATGGTGTAGCACGCCACTTCGCTGTAGCAGGAGGCTTGGAGTCGAATTTGAAGCATTCCTTGAAGCCATCGGCAGCAAGGTCATCTTCAGAGCAAAGGAGTGTGAGACTCTTCCAAGCCCGGCGCCTGGCTTCATGTGCAACAAACGCATTCTTGGTGGAAAGGTTTCGCACTCTGTTGAGATCAGTCATGAGGCTCCTCATTTGCCTTTTGAGCCAGTCATGATGCTTGTCTTGCTTCTGATGAAGAGAAACAAGAAGCTCTCTGTCGGATAAGACTCGCGCACGCTTTTGAGGTCTTGGAGGCACAATGCTTGTGGTGACTTCAGTATTGGCTTCACGTGGCTGGCAAAACTGACTAGTGAGATGGCCAGCTGATGGAGCACAGGAGATATGGATGGCTTCAACATGAGCAGCACCGCTGTGAGAGCCAGGAACGTCCACCAAAGGTGTCTTGGCAGCAACTGGATATACGTCTTCAACAGGAGCAATCTCAGGCAGAAATATATGACGGTTTCGGCCTGATGGTTGATATTGCACTGAAGAGCGAAGCTTGATGAGGCGCATTATCTAGGGTGCATAAATCTTGAGGCCAAATAAGTCCATGCCAGAGGCAGCTAACTGTCTGATGAAGAAGTCGCAGGTGTTGAATCTGATGCCATAGATGATGTTGTAAAGCATTGTCTTCATTGCACCTTCAACCTTGCTCGACGGGGAGTGCCCTTTGATTGGCCATAAGGTATGCCTTAGGATGTGATAGATAGTGCGAGGCAAGTACTGGAGCTCATTGACAAGAAACTCCTTGGGACAATCAGCTTCAGCAGGCAGTGGCTTCATCATGGTCAGCATCTGTGTCATGTTTGGCTCGGGCTTCTGAAAGATACTCTCCACAGCTCTATCATAGGCTTCACAGCCAGGTTCATAGATATCACTAGGACCAGGCAGGTTTGTGAGCTCTAGAAGATCTTGAGCAGAAGCTTCATGGTGTACATCACCTATCATCCAGTGAAGGGTCCAAGTCTTGATATCCTTATGGTATCCAGAGATGTGGAGGGTGGCATAGAATTGCAGCAGCAGCTCTTCGTTCCAGTGCTCTTTGTCTATCACAAATGGAAGCAGACTGTCGGGGATATAACTCCACGATATGACCTGGCTCATGACGTTAAGTCGCCATGGACTTAAGTCATCTCTGACGTTAAGTCATCTTTGGACTTAAGTCATCCCTGATGTTAAGCCGCCCTGAGACTTAAGCCGCCCTGAGACTTAAGTCATCCCTGAGACTTAAGCCGCCCTGAGACTTAAGCCACCCGGAAGAAGAGAAGCCCAAGATAAAAAGGCCGCGGTGAGTCGCCCGCGGTAAGAGGCCCGCGATAAGAAGCCAGAATAGATTAAGTCCAAGTCCTACCAGGACTCTACATGTAAGCCGCCCCTTCAACTTATATAAGGAGGGGCAGGGCAGCCCAAGAGGGACGAGTTTTGAGAGGTCAAAATAGACAGATAAGTCTCGAGGCAGACGTTTTGGTAGCTCTCGAGACAGAGTCAGGGAAATAGCACCCTTGTAATCGAGACTATGATCATCAATATCAATCAAGCAGGATGTAGGCTTTTACCTCCACCGCGAGGGGCCGAACCTGGGTAAAACTCGTATCTTCTCGTTTCCGATCAACCCCATTCAAGCCACTACCTAGTTGCGATGGCCTCACGACTAAGTCCTTTCACGAGGACATCTGCCGTGACAAAACCACGACAGTTGGCGCCCACCGTGGGGCAAGCACGGTGGTGTTTGTGTTCTTGAAGGGATCTCTCCTAGGGATCGAGAAGCTTGCGACTGACCAGATGAAGAAGAGCCGGCTCGGAAGGATCTACATCAACTCCAAGTTCCTCAGTCGAGATTAAAAAAGTTTCGGCGACAGTATAAATCAGACTAGAGTCAGAGAGTAACTTCGTCGGCGGCTGAGTACATCAGATGAACCTCATCGCACCGATCAATCTCAAAATCCTAAAAAGAATCAACAACAGCCGCCGACTCGCCATACCCGGAGACAATCGTTCTATGCTACAGTCAACAGATGAAACACAGATAAGTGGGCACTGTCCAATCCATGATTTACAAGAAAACAGCAGAAGATGAGGCAACTCTGAAGCTATAGCGTGCAGAGGCTTAGATCAATCACCAAAGGCTGAAGCATGCACACTAATTCTAGGAGTTGTGCATATGTATGTTCCAGCACCTGCATTTGTTCTACACGACCCGCCGAGTGGCCGCCGCTACGTACAAGTTTTTAGCCACGAAGTTGTTGCTCTTATGTGCAAGTTCAAAGTCCCAACGTATGCACATCGATCCGCCGAATTCATCTACTGCTCGAATACGCACACAACCTAAGGTTAATTCCGATTGTGACATGAACACCGGGTCAAACACAGAAACAAGTCCCGAGTCACCTCTGTAATCCGCCGGTCTTCACCTCGTCGACCCGCCGGAGCCTCGACGGCTCGCCTCCTCCGACGCTGAAGCCGCTGCCGCGCTTCGCCGGCCTGCCGCCTTGCTGCTGAAATACGCCTCGAGCTGGTCACGTCTTCGAGCCGCCTCGCCTCCAAGCCGCTTCCGCCTCACGTCGCGTCGTCTGCGAGCCGCCCCCGCCGGAGCAGGCCTCGAGTCGTCGCCTCTCCCCGCGTCGCCGGCCCGCCTGGCTCCGCTTCCATTCCAAGCCGCCTCTGCCTCGGTCTCCGCCGCCGAGTCGTGGCCCCCGCAGTGGCTCGCCTCCGAGCCGTCCGGCTCCGTCTCCAACCTCGCCGCCTCCAAGCCGCCTCCACGGGCCTGCCTCTGCCGCTGCTCCGGACTGCCCTCGTCGACTCGCCTCAGCCATTCTGCCGGGTGGCCTGCCTCAGCCACCGTCATTCGAGCCACGGCACCTGCGAGCCGCCGTCGTGACTTCTCAAGCCGCCGCCTCGCCTCGCCGGGTCACCTCCGCAGCAACCGCTCGCCTTCGAGCCGCCACGGTCGCGCTGCGTCAGCCACAGCCGCACCGAGCGGCCCCGACCTCACCGCCGCCGCACCTGCCATAGCCGGCCTCGAGTTGCCGCTGTCCGAGCCGCGACCCTCGCTCGAGCTGCCGGCCGCCTCCAAGTCGCCTCCGTCCCTGCGGCCGTCCGAGCCGCCGCCGTGGCCCCGCCTTCACCTCTAGTCCCCCCACCGGCTCGCCTCTGCCTCCACGGCCTTGTCCCGACGGCGCGTCCCACCGGCTTACCCCGACGGTCTGCCTCTGCATCGAGCCGGCCGCCTATGCCGCCATGGCTCACCTCACGGGCACTCTGCCGCCGGAGCCGCAGCCTCGCCCTGCCTGCACCTTGCCGGCACCCCTCTGTCGTGGCCGCGCCAAGCCGTCGCCGACCCGCCTCCGCCTTGAGCCGCCTAGCCGCCTCCGCCGCTCGGCCTCTCTCCAAGTCGCTTCCACAGCTGCGCCAGGCCGGCCTCGTCCCGAGCCTCCCGGTCGCCTCCGCTGCCACGCCTTGAGCCGCCCGGCCGCCTCCGTCGCTCGGCCTCTCTCCAAGTCGCTTCCACAGCCGCGCCAGGCCGGCCTCGCCCCGAGCCGCCCGGTCGCCTCCGCTGCCGCACCTCCACCGGCCCCTGCTCCGTGTACACCACAGACGGCCACACCATGTGCGCCCTTGTACCGGCTGAAGAAAGTAAAGAAAATAAGTAGTGGGACGGCTGCTCGCAAAAAAAAAGAGTTGTGGCAACATCTGAGAACGCTGATCGTCAGAGTGTTCTGTTTGCATTGGATGGGCCGCACCATTACCAGGTTATTTACGGACGCTACATACGGATCATCCGTCATTCAAGTGCATCACGTGATATCCGTTCAGTCTATTTTAAATAGCACATATTAAGTTCTTTAAAAGAACAATTATTCTGGCTTGCGATGTTTTTTATGCAGGACAATTGTTTCACTGCAAGGGCGATCGTCGGAACACGGATATAGAGCTCGCGCCAACATTATCATGCGCCAGCATCCGACCGTGCCGTACTGCTCAATGAACGTGTGTGCAAACCGCCGCCTACATCAACACGCGGCCGACTCATCCGCTCACGCCGCGGCCGATTCATTTGTCCACGCCCGCGGCCGACTCGCCCGACCGCGCCGACTTACAAGCCGCGGCTGACTCGCGCGTCCGCGCTTACGACGCCACGGGCGACCTCTGTGTCCGCGCCGGGTTACCGGCCGACTCCCATATCTACATCAACACACCGGATCCGCGCCCGTCTGCACGAACTGCTCAAACGGACGCCGCCGCCCCCGTGGCCCGGTCTACTCCAACAACTCTGAAGCAAATAAAAACATATTATCAGCCTCCGCCTGCACCGGATGGTTCAATGGACAGGAGCACAAGTTGTCGCCGCTGCGTTTTGGTTAATTTCAACAAACAGCCGGGACAAACCATCGGCCGGATTACTGACACGACTTATACGGGATCATCTATGACCCGCCACGGTCGACCTCAACCTTCCGCGGATTCACATCGCGTTATCAACGCCGAGGACATACAATGAGCGTCGTGAAGATCATCAACTCGCCACACGCTTCTGGCTTCAATAAATTTCAGCTATCAGCTGTCTACTATACGACGGCTTATGCCACGGCCAAGTATGAAGAATCTCAAGCCGACTCCTCGAGTCGTCTTAAGACTCGGGGGCTACACAGACATGACTTGACAGATTTGACCGGTTTCACAAATTCAAGAACCCCGGGTCATTGCGAGGAAGACAACCCGGACACGGGGGTTGTTGCCTTATTGGCGAAAAATCAGGGTTACCAAAGAAGACTAGTCGCCATGATGCGCAGTTCACACATGGGCACCCTGCCTTAGTGGCGAAACAGCAAAGGTTGCCGAAGAGGACTAGCTGCCATGATGCGCTGTTCAAACATGGGTACCCTGCCTTAGTGGCGAAACAGTAAAGGTTGCCAAAGAGAACTAGCTGCCACGACGCACGGTTCAAACATGGGTATCCTGCCATATTGGCTCATCATATTATGATCAATGGAATAAAGCCGGCTTATCTGGACCCCAGATGTTTTGCTGTAGTAGCATTGTCTCATGTATATCCTATGCTGAGCTTTTCCATGTTCACATGGTCACTTGGGGGCTTCCAACTCACCGAGTTTAGCTTTCTCACCCTCTTGACCCGGCAATAACGCCACATTATCTTGGTTAAACCTGCCTGTCTGCTTGATGCTACTCCGCTTAGGTGACCCGGTGTACTCTTGACAAGTCAATCATTTTTATGACCCTGAACTTGTCTTGGTTAAAACATTAGTTATGTCATGTGAGAGCCGGCTTACAGAGAGCGAGGATAAACCATGGGCTATCATGCCAGCTTCATTGAAGCAAGACTCGAGCCTCGAAAGCCGGTCTTATGTCGTGCCTCGAAAGCCGACATTTTTATACTCTGTTATTATACACATACATTGCATCATCATAAAATGCATCATATATGCATATACATATTTGTTTATGTTGCAGGAGCCGGTTTTCAAACCGGGTTACATTGTAACTCTGCAGGAACAAACAAATCTTCAATAGCCAAAATGGCTGGATCTTCATCATGGTTTATCATAACCAGTATTAAATGATTGAGATATCAATTCTCCTATTTTCCCGGGGTACAATTCCAACCAGGTCACATAAAATACCTAGTCATTTAATTGACCGGGTTTTTGGTTATTCAACATGTGCTTTGTAGAAGACTACAACACTTATGGATTTTCTCCCACATATTTGCCGGGTTGCACTGCAACCACGGCCAAGGATATCTTTCATCGCAAAGGCATCACAGAGTGGATATGATTTTATTCTACAATGGAAGAAAAAGTCCCGAGTCGCCGCAGGCACACGACCCGGCCCTTGGGGGCTACATTATTCAAATCAAGATTACATCAAGTATGAAAGTCCCATGTCACTGCAAGCATGCACCACGGCACTTGGGGGCTAATGCATGGTCATTTTTACTAGTCTCATTGAATACCCGGCCTATGACATAATGATAAGCCGGCCCTTGTGGGCTACCAATTGCTACTGTTAAAAATTCAAAGTACACAAGCCTTAATAGTGACCCGAAGCTTGGGGGCTACATCATATGGTGTTCTTTCCAAAAGAGTACACGTAAGTTCCAAGTCGCTGCAAGCAAACGACCCGGCACTTGGGGGTTACAATAGTCAGTTGTTTAAATAAATCAAAAATACAAGTTGAAGACCCGGCCCATCATATACTGATGAGCCGGCCCTTGGGGGCTACACATGTGAAGTGCAAAATTTTCAGTTCATGATTGAAGACTCAGACGGATAACCTGGATTTTTCTCACGGATAACCCGGATTTTTCTCCAAAGTTGCAACATTTATATTTAAGCAAGTCTTAAGCTATCACTTTGCTCTACTCTTAAGACTTGGGGGCTACAGGTTATCTCCTCCAAGCTATTCAGACAAGCCAGCTCAACATCATACGGATTTTTTATTCATTTTTCATCAAAGTCTGAAGCATTGAAAGTTGGCACAACATCAGACGGATTTTCTTTTTATCAAGCCAAGGCATTTGAAGACAATTCAAAAATATCATAAGGGTTATTTTTTTGCATGGAACCAGCATCAGCATTATTGATATGGAAGAAACTCAGGAGCTTAGCATGAATAAATCCAAGCTAATCTGGGGGCTAATGTCGGGGATATAACTCCACGATATGACCCGGCTCATGATGTTAAGTCGCCATGGACTTAAGTCATCTCTGACGTTAAGTCATCTTTGGACTTAAGTCATCCCTGACGTTAAGCCGCCATGAGACTTAAGTCATCCCTGAGACTTAAGCCGCCCTGAGACTTAAGTCATCCCTGAGACTTAAGCTGCCCTGAGACTTAAGCCACCCGGAAGAAGAGAAGCCCAAGATAAAAAGGCCGCAGTGAGTCGCCCGCGGTAAGAGGCCTGCGATAAGAAGCCAGAATAGATTAAGTCCAAGTCCTACTAGGACTCTACATGTAAGCCGCCCCTTCAACTTATATAAGGAGGGGCAGGGCACCCCAAGAGGGACGAGTTTTGAGAGTTCGAAATAGGCAGATAAGTCTCGGGACAGACGTTTTGGTAGCTCTCGAGACAGAGTCAGGGAAATAGCACCCTTGTAATCGAGACTATGATCATCAATATCAATCAAGCAGGATGTAGGCTTTTACCTCCACCGCAAGGGGCCGAACCTTGGTAATACTCGTATCTTCTCGTTTCCGATCAACCCCGTTCAAGCCACTACCTAGTTGTGATGGCCTCATGACTAAGTCCTTTCACGAGGACATCTGCCGTGACAAAACCACGACACAGACCTACATCACGAAGACAATCAATGGCTTCATCCAGACATGGCAGATCAGTCATAGCGTCAAAGTTGAGGCGCTTGTGAGGATGAATCATGTCTTGATTGTAGAGGACACTCGTGTAATAGCTTCTTTACTGATAGCTCCAGAACCTGTCAGATGATATCCTTGGCTTGGTGTATGGGTTCTTGGAGCGGTCAAAGAAGGTATTATCGTTCCGGAAGCTAGTGACACTAAAGGGGCATTCGGTGGAAACAGCTCCTCGAAGCCTTGGCAGCCTAGGCATTGGCGTCTGAACAGGAGGCCGGTTTTCTACATGGAATTCATATTGTGGGCCAAGTCTTTCTGGGGACGCAAGACGAGGCCAGTTGACAGGCACAAGTTCTCCAGCCCTGGTGTATGCCATGACAGTATTGGCGTCAGAGAGCACAATGACTTCAGAGTTGGCAGGAGCTTCAGGAGTGGCATTCAGATCTCCTTTAGTGGCTTGGGCTTTAGACTCAGGGGCCACATTTGTATCAGTAGCAGCAGTGTCAGACACAGGAGGCTGCTCTTGAACGTCTTCGGCTGTTGGAGCGGGTATGACTTCAGACTGTGGAGTCGCTTGCTCAGGTTGGGCTTCACCAGATTCAGTCTGTACTGGATCAGCTTCCTTGTCTTCAGTCTGAATGGTGTTTGTGGGTGGAACATCTCCTTGAATATCCTCTTGAGAAGCAGAGGCATCTTGATGCACTGCTTCCTTAGAAATGTTGGACATCCGCGGGCCACGGCGAAGCCTTCGGAAGATGGGCGACGCCTTTGGAGAAGAATTGTCTTCAACCATGGCTTCAGGTGTGTCTGCCAACATAGGCTCATCAGTGGTGGCAGCTTGAGGAGGAGGAGTGTGGGGTATGACTTCATCATGATCCATTGGCGTAAGAGGGAGACTAATGCTGATCGGTTCACTGTGCTCAGGAACAGGCGATGATTCCACATTCTCGGTGAGTTGAGGAAGGACTGCATCATCATCATGTTGCACATTGGCATCAGTACCAATGTCTTCAGCTGCATCGGGGTCAGCAGCAAGAATCTCTTTAGAAACTGGAACCTCTGTGGTAGCAGGTTCATGCACGATGACTCGTCGCTCTGTGTTTCCAGAGGCAGGGGGAGCAATAGATATCGGTGTCACGAGCAGAGGCTCTTGAGAAGCTGAAGGAGCATTTTCTGCTGGTGCCTTGCGTGAAGCCTTTGAAGACTTCATCTTCTGACGCTTTTGAGACGGAGGTGCAGCAGAGGCATCAGATTGCTTGCGCTTGCGAGCTTCGGCTTCAGCTTGCTGTGTCTTCTTCTTATCAGAAGCAACTGATGGAGCGGATGGCTTCGAAGCAAGCATGGATGGTGGGAAGACAATCCGAGGCTCATCTTGCCTTGGGGCCTCTGCAGCTAGGTTCTCGGGCTTCTCCTTTTTCTTGATCAGCTTGGGATCAATGGCACGGCGACCAAGTGCTTTTCTCTTCAAACCCTCATTGTGGGCTTGCATTGTCTTCTCAGCATAGTGCTTGAGACGTTCTCTGGCACCTTTGGCATCATCATGAAGCTTTTGAAATTGCTCTTTCAGCTCGGCCATCATCTTCTTGTAGCCTTGAATTTCTGCGACGCTGAATTTTGACAAGTGCTTCTTGAATAGTCGCTTCTCATATTCAATCTTGTTTTTCTGTTCAAGCACTTTCTGGACAACCGCAAGTTCATTGTTGATGAAGCCTTGGAACGTGACACTGATGTCAATCGAAAGCTGCAAGTCGTCAATCGACAATGACGGGTTGCGAAACCATTCGTCGATGAAGTTGTTGAGAATATCATGGTCGAACAGAGGCAAGTTTTTGAAGATATCAGCCTCTTCCTGCTTGTTCTTGATGAGGAGCTAAAGGGCATCATCATCAGATAAGTCAATTATGGCGTCGTCATCTGTCAACGTGTTTGTTGGTTTGGGGCCTCGCCCAGCAGGTTTCTTTGTCTTCGGGATGTTCCGAGACACATCTTCAGACTGCACACTGGATTTAGGAGGTGCATCTTTCACAGGCTTCACTCTAGAAGCAGTTGGAGCAGCAGCAGACTTGGTAGATTGCCCGTCTTTAGCTTTGGAGCCTTTGGCTTTCTTTGTGTCTTAGGAGAGGTAGGAGCAATGTCTTCAGCATGGGCTTCTGCGCGCGCAGCAGCGGCGGTGGCATGAAGAGCGTTGATATGCTCAACATATGCGTGAAGACTATCCCATGGCCCGGTCAGATTGGGATCTGCATGACGAGAGCCATCGGGTCTTGGTTCTGCTGGACCAGGGTTGAAGTTCACACCAAACTCCTTCTTGTTGGCATCTACTGAAGCCTTTGCAAACTGATAATTGGCTTCAAATAGATCATCTTCACGACACCATCGAATGCTAGATGGGTCAGCATCTTCGGGCATCACACCTCTTACCACGCAAGGATAGAAGTTCTGGGCAATGGCGTCAGCCTTTGTCTTCGGAATAAGCTTCCGGTATACAATATCCGCCCATGGTGGCCTGTTGCATTCTTCTCAGCATACTCTTGTGTAACAAAATGATAATGGAACCATTGTTCTGCCCAGTATCGGCGAATCCATTGCACACGAGATTTGCGTTCACCATAGGTTTCATCAGGATCTGATTTGTACTGCTCATACAGATCTGGAGGGAGGTCAAGGGCAGTGTTTGCTCGTCATTGCCTTCCTCCCTTCTTCGCAGATTTTTCACTGGCCATTGGCTTCACAGGAGTGATTGGCTTCACACTGCTGATCTGACAGGAACTGGCTTCAGGAGAGTCGAGATGAAACTGCAAGAAGTCTGCAAATGAATTCAGACTATGAGAACCAAGTGACGCGCCCACGGACATGTACCTGTGACAGCATTAGAGATGCGAGGGAAGGAGGAGAGGTCATATGCATTCTCAGAAATTTTTGAATCCAACTCAGTTTGAAGACAATGACCTCACAATGCGAAGACATTTACTTATAGAGAAAGATGTTGGTTCCAAATTTGTACGAATCCGAAGATAGGTACATGTGAGGAATCATCACTTTGCAGTATAAGTGAAGTAACTTGGCATGATATGAGATGCGTGAAACAGAAGATGAAGATGTGAAAGTGAAAGAAACAAGTTCTGAAGATATTCGATAAGATTTTGGATCTAAAAGACGGTAAAAAGTAATTTTTATTTACCGCACGAAGAACAGCTCAACGAGGCGAATGGAGGCTGAGCAGTTCGATCTCCCACGCCCTAACTTGGCAGCGGAGGACATCTACGGCGGCGGCGGTGAGAAGATGTTCGCGGCCGGCGTGAGTACGGAGTCGAAGAGGTCACGGCAGCTAAGCGCTTCTCCTCCGGCGACGATGAAGATAGCGGCGGCGCTAGGGTTAAGTGAGGGCGACGGCGACAGGGGTGTAGAACATTTATGGAACCAGGGGCGAAGTATTTATAAGGGATGGTCTGGTCTGGGGGATAAGACAGACATGCCCCTGGCGATACATATCTATGTGATGCGTGGCACACATCTGCAGTTGTTGCGACCACGCCTTGACCCCACGGCCAGCTGTTTTGGCGGGCGGTCGTTCCGCCTTCTGCTGATGCAGGTAAATTGGATAGAGATGAAAAAAATATTTTAAATTTTTGTCTCAAAATCTTCGACTGACAAGGACACAGTGAAGACAATCGACATGTGTCAAATAGAATGCATATGAAGATTTAGAGAGACTGGACGAGATCAGCACAAAAGGGGTAAGGGTCCGATCACATTCACCTAGTTCAAAAACACAGGTTGAAGACATAGCTATAGGTGAATGTTGTTGAGGACAAACTCATATATATATAGTATAGGCAATGAAGTCAAATAGAATGCGAAGATAAAACCATTTGCGAAGAAAAACCAAATCAGGAAGATAATGCAATAGATGTGACGCCAAATGAAAATCTTCAAGAAAAGTTTGGTGGTGGCGTTACCCACCGTATAGGAAATATTAGACCCAGACACGGCGCACCATTATCGTGGTGCTCTGAAGTCAAAATCCATTTTAATATCTTCACACTTAGAGTGTATATCTTCATGAATTGAAGACATACGTTACTTTGTGTGTTGTGCATCAAAGTCGTCAAGAATGCATAAGCGTTTGGATGAATGCCCTCTCATAGGACATTTGAGGATTCTAAGATATTTAGCTCACACCGCAACTTGCAAAACCTCTTCTCATCCAAAGGCTTCGTGAAGATATCTGCCAGCTGATCTTCAGTGTTGACGTGAATGATGTCAATGTCTTCTTTGAGCACATGATCACGAAGAAAGTGGTGTCTAATCTCAATGTGCTTCGTCTTGGAGTGTTGGACAGGATTGTGAGAAATCTTGATTGCACTCTCATTGTCACAGAATAGCGGAACTTTCTTCTTGTTGATGCCATAATCCTTGAGAGTTTGCTTCATCCAGAGAAGCTGTGCACAACATGATCCAGCAGCAATGTATTCGGCTTCAGCAGTAGAGAGTAATACACAGTTCTGCTTCTTCGAAGACCAACATACAAGTGAACGTCCAATAAAGTGGCAAGTGCCTGATGTGGATTTTCGATCCACCCTGTCTCCAGCATAATCAGAATCGGAGTAGCCAACCAAATCAAACTCTGAACCCTTTGGATACCATAATCCTAGTGTTGGGGTGTGAGCCAAATATCTAAGAATTCGCTTCACGGCGAGGTGATGCGATTCCTTTGGTGCTGCTTGAAATCGGGCACACATGCAAACACTAAGCATTATATCTGGCCTAGATGCACATAAGTACAATAAAGAACCAATCATGAAGCGGTATACCTTTTGATCGAACTCTTTACCATTGTCGTCAATACTTAGATGACCATTGGTTGGCATTGGCGTCTTGTAACCCTTGCAATCTTGCATTCCAAACTTCTTCAGGCAATCTTTGAGATATTTCTCTTGTGATATGAAGATGCCATTGCTTTGTTGGCGAATTTGAAGACCAAGAGAGAATTTCAGCTCTCCCATCATGGACATTTGATATTGCTCTTGCATCATATGACTGAACTCATCACTATATCGTTTGTCAGTGCAGCCGAAGATAATGTCATCCACATAGATTTGGCACACAAACAGTTCACCATCATATGATTTGGTGAAGAGAGTGGGATCAAGTGAACCAGGTTTGAAGCCTTTGCTCTTTAGGAATTCCTTGAGTGTATCATACCAGGCTCGTGGAGCTTGCTTGAGGCCATACAATGCCTTGTTGAGCCTATAGACCTTGTCAGGGTGCTTTGGATCTCCAAACCCAGGTGGTTGAGCAACATAAACTTCTTCTTCAACTTTGCCGTTTAGAAAGGCACTCTTCACATCCATTTGATATAGAAGAATATCATGATGATTTGCATAAGCAAGAAGTATGCGGATGGCTTCAAGTCTAGCCACAGGAGCAAAGGTTTCATCGAAGTCAATTCCTTCCACTTGTGTGTATCCTTGTGCGACTAGACGAGCTTTGTTTCTGACAACTTGACCATGTTCATCTTGCTTGTTGCGGTAGATCCATTTTGTTCCAATGATATTGTGCTTACGAGGGTCAGGACGCTTGACAAGTTCCCACACATTGTTGAGCTCAAATTGCTGAAGCTCTTCTTGCATAGCTTGAATCCATTCAGGTTCCATGAAGGCTTCAGTGACTTTGGTGGGTTCATTGATGGAGACGAAAGCGAAGTGCCCACAAAATTTTGCTAGCTGTGTTGCTCTTGAACGAGTGAGAGGACCAGGTACGTTGATGTTGTCGATTATCTTCTCGATCTGAACTTCGTTGGCCACGCAAGGATGTACAGGATGAAGACTTTGCTATTGCTAAGCATTGTCTTCAGGCTCAGCATTATCTTCAGTCTGATCATTGTCTTCACGCTGGACTGGAGTAGGTATCAAAACCTCTTCATCTCCGAGTTCCTCAGTGGGTATTATTTCTCCAGTACCCACTTGCTTGATGGATTCACTAGGAGGGGGTTCATCTATCACAGTTGGCAGGTGCTCTCTTTGCGAGCCGTTAGTCTCATCGAACCGCACATCTACAGTTTCAACCACTTTGTAGTGAAAGAGGTTGAAGACTCTGTAGGTGTGCGGATCCTTTCCGTAACCAAGCATGAAACCCTCATGTGCTTTCGGTGCAAATTTGGAAGTGTGATGTGGATCTCATATCCAACACCTGGCACCAAATACTTTGAAATAAATTACATTTGGCTTCTTACCAGTGATCAGTTCATAAGATGTCTTCTTGAAGAACTTGTGAAAATATACTCTATTGATGATGTGGCATGCAGTATCAATGGCTTCGGGCCACCACTTGCGTGGTGTCTTGTATTCGTCAAGCATAGTGCGAGCCATCTCAATGAGAGTCCTGTTCTTGCGCTCCACGACGCCATTCTGCTGAGGAGTGTATGGAGCTGATAACTCGTGAGTGATGCCAAGAATGTCAAGATAGGTGTTGAGCCCAGTGTTCTTGAACTCGGTGCCATTGTCACTCCTGATGTGCTTAATCTTGACGCCATAGTTGGTCATTCCACGGTTGGCGAACTACCTGAAGACATCCTGCACTTCAGTCTTATACAGGATTATGTGCACCCATGTATATCTGGAATAATCAACAACAATCATGAAGCCATATAGGTGTGCAGATATAGTAAGAGTGGAGTAATGAGTAGGGCCGAATAAGTCCATGTGTAGCAGCTCGAAGGGACGAGTGGTCATCATGATTGTCTTCGAGGGGTGTTTCGCCCTAGTCATCTTCCCGGCTTCACATGCTCCACATAGGTGATCCTTCTTGAACTTGACGCCCTCGATCCCAATGATGTGCTTCTTCTTCACAAGGGTGTGCAAGTTCCTCATGCCAGCATGTCCTAGCCGTCGATGCCAAAGCCAGCATTCTGAAGCTTTTGCTAGAAGACATGTCGCAAGCTGTGGTCCTGTAGAGAAATCTACCATGTACAAGTCACCTCTTCGATAACCTACGAAGACTTGAGTTTTGTCAGAAGCCATTAGCACAAGACAACGAAATTTGCCAAAGATGACAATCATATCAAGATCACAAAGCATTGAGACGGACATGAGGTGGAATCCAAGGGATTCGACAAGTATCAGTTTATCCATGTGCCGATCCTTTGAGATTGCAACCCTACCTAGACCCAATACCTTGCTTTTCCCAGTATCAGCAAAAGTAATGTGCTTTTGAGTAGATGGACGAAGTGTAGAGTCCATGAGTAGGCTTTGGTCACCAGTCATATGGTTGGTGCAGCCACTGTCCAGGATCCATTCAGTAGCTTTTGGAAGTGAACCCTACAGTAAAGTTAGTGGGATAGGCTTCACGATGACAATTTGTGAAGATAAAGCATGTGATCGCAGATACTTCATGCAAGATTAGTTTCATGAAAGATATGGAAATGTAATCATCAAGAAATTATGTTGAGTCTTTTGTTCCATAGCATTTTGGGCATTATAACTTGTGCCCCACAAGTTTATTCAGGTCTCCAGCATTGTCTTTTGAACCCAATGCTTTTCGTCTGGAGACCTGACCCTGCAAGAAAGAGATCAATTCTTCTTAACCACCCACATCTGAAGGGGTGGCTTAGAAGCAATAAGTCTAAGTGCAGCATCTGAGAACTTTGGCTTTGAAGCCCTAGCAAATAGCTTCACGGGGGGGGGGGGGTTAGAGTACTCAAATGAATAGGCAGATAAGTTCTTTGATTTGTGAACATAATGGTATGAGGAACGTCTCTCATATTCATGAGTCTGATCATTGTGACCCTGCAAAACATTGGCGTTAGGGCGATCATACGAAGACCTTTGTCTGTATGAAGACTTTGGTCCATATGAAGCTTTTGCTCTGGGGTTTGTCTTCTTCCTTGGTGGTGTCATGATGACATTTACGGGAAGATTTTCCAGAAGACTTTTGGGAACCCAGATCTTCTTCATAGGGGAACCATTCCTGCAGTTAGTTCCAATAAACCTGGCAAACACTTCACCATTTCGGTTTTTGAACAGTTTATAGTTTGAGTCAAAGGACTCATCAATGATGATAGGGTTAGCACAGTTGTAACCAGATAAGGTGGATGGATCCACTGATGGCCCTTGTGCAGCAACCCAGGTAGTTTTGAGATACTGATGTCTACTACACAACTTATTCTTGTAGACTCGTGTTGGGCCTCCAAGCGCAGAGTTTTGTAGGACAGTAGCAATTTTCCCTCAAGTGGATGACCTAAGGTTTATCAATCCATGTGAGGCGTAGGTTGAAGATGGTATCTCTCAAACAACCCTGCAACCAAATACAAGAAATCTCTTGTGTCCCCAACACACCCAATACAATGGTAAATTGTATAGGTGCACTAGTTCGGCGAAGACATGGTGATAAAAGTGTAGTATGGATAGTAGATATAGGTTTTTGTAATCTGAAAATATAAAAATAGCAAGGTAGCAAATAGTAAACGGGCATAAAAACGGTATTGCAATGCTTAGAAACAAGGCCTAGGGTTCATACTTTCACTAGTGCAATCTCTCAACATTGTTGACAAAGTTGAATCATATGTAAATCCCTCACGTGCGACAAAGAGTTCACACCAAAGTCACAAATAGCGGAGAACAAACGAAGAAATTATTGTAGGGTACGAAACCACCTCAAAGTTATCCTTCCCGATCAATCTTATGAGCCATCCCCATTAATTGTCACGAACAGCCCTAGAGTTCGTACTAGAAAAGATACACATCAACCAAAACCCTAATGTCACCTAGGCACTCCAATGTCACCACGAGTACCTGCGGGTTTGATTATATGATATGCATCACACAATCTCAGATTCATCTATTCAAACCAACACAAAGAACTTCAAAGAGTGCCCCAAAGTTTCTACCGGAAAGTCAAGACGAAAACGTGTGCCAACCCTTATGCATAAATCCCCAAGGTCACGGAATCCGCAAGTTGATCACCAAAACATACATCAAGTGACTCAAGTGAATATCCCATTGTCACCACAGATATCCATATGCAAGACATACATCAAGTGTTCTCAAATCCTTAAAGACTCAATCCGATAAGAAAACTTCAAAGGGAAAACTCAATTCATCACAAGAAGATAGAGAGGGGAAAACTCCATATGATTCATCTATATCAACAAAGCTCGCGATACATCAAGATCGTGCCATCTCAAGAACACGAGAGAGAGAGAGAGAGAGATCAAACACATAGCTACTGGTACAAACCCTCAGCCCCGAGGGTGAACTACTCCCTCCTCGTCATGGAGACCGCCGGGATGATGAAGATGGCCTCCGGTGATGCCTTCCCCCCTCCGGCAGGGTGCCGGAAAAGGGCTGTAGATGGGATCTCTCTGGTACAGAGGCTTGCGGTGGCGTAAAAACTCATCTAGGTTAGCTTTCGGGGGTTTCTGAATATATATGATTTTTCAGTGTTGGAATCACGCGAAACGGAGCCACGTGGGCCCCACGAGGTACCAGGGCGCGCCTGGGGGGGTGGCGCGCCCTGGTGCCTCGTGGGCACTGGGTGGCCCTGTAGGAGATATGCCCTAGAGGCAATAACAAGTGTTATTATTTATCTCCATGTTTGTAATTATGTTTATGTTCCATGCTATAACTGCTATGGTTCTCGAGTCTACAATAACCACGAGGCTCGGAGGAAGACTCATATGCACGTGTGGAATATTAAACGGTAAAATGTATTCCTGGTCATGCCTCTAAGACTAGCTCAAGTGTTGCATGATGATTCTGTTTTCCTGATCATGGGCATGACTATGCCGGCAACTTTGAGGGCACAATGTTAGTAGAACACTTGTGTTGAATCGACCCGATTGATGTTATGCTATGAGATTCATTCGTCACAAGTTAATATTTAATAACACAGAGAAGTTAATGTTTGCATAATTCCTTAGACCATGAGAGTGTTGAGTTTCTTCATACTTGCTTCATGAACTTTGGGGTTTGTTAAACGTCATCCGTAAATGGGTGGCTATTATGGCGGCTTACGGGTTCATGGAAAAGTGTGTCAAGGGACTTGATAGCTCAAGATTGGGATTTGCTCCTCCGCGATGAAGAGATATCACTGGGCCCTCTCGGTGTTACGGTATCCACCAGCGTCTGGCCAGACACATTGTGATTTGATCACAGGGATGCCGGAACACGGAAACGAGAAAAGAGAACAAAACCGGTCACGAGGTAACTGGCATTGTGGACAAGTGTTGATCCACGGGGATGCCGATGTTTCTCACCTCGGGTATTTGTAACATATCGCGAAGCAACAGGAATAGCACACAGCAACTGGAGGTTCACTCGAATATTCATTCGTGTGGGTATAGGGGTTAATATGGGTGTCCACGGCTCCGATGTTGATCATTGATCGGAAAGAGTTCCGGTCATGTCTATGCTTCACCGAACCTATAGGGTCACATGTTTAAGGGTCATCTATCTGCTGAATACTAGACAGGGAGTCTGAGAGAAAGTCACCGGAAAAGTTTCGGAGACAGCGGAAAAGTTCCGGAGAGAGAGCACCGGAATAGTTTCGGTAAAACTGAAAAGTTGTTTCAGGGTATACCATTAAGTTAAATTGGTTTCGGCACAGGCCTGGAAATTCTTGGAGGGTGCCAGAATGGTTCTGGGAACTTCTGGGATTTTTCGGAGAAAAAAACCGAAAATGTTCCGGAGCTGCCGGAACCGCTTTGTTTGCTTTTCGCAGATGAAAATCACTAATCCGGAATTGTTTCGGAACGTGTCCAAAATCATTTGTGTGGGTACTGGAATTATTCTAAGACCCGCAGAAATATTTTCGGATTTAACGGTCGCGGAAAATTGTTTCCGTGAATAGTGAAAGTGCTTTTTGGGTGTCTTCTTGAAGAAGCTACCTTGAGAGCCTTTTGGTATTTTTCCCCTTAGCTTCTTGGAGAAGCTACCCTTGGGCTTGGCCTATAAATAGGGGTGGAGGGGGCTGCCTAAAGACTCACTCTATCTCAACATACACATGCCATTTGACTTGTCTGGCTTGTCTCTCCCTCCCACGAAAAGAGTTTCGTAGAGCCGAAAGGCTGTCTGGGTTCCGGTGGGAACTAGTTCTGGACAGCGAAGCCCTGCCGGATAGATGACACCGTATGTGTGCAACCCCGTAGAGAGGTCATAGGTTCGATCTTTTTGCCCGAGGGGCTGTTCGAGGGTCCTCCCGAAGGGCTGTCCGAGTTTCGGGGGTCCTCCCGAAGGGCTGTCCGAGTGACCCGCCCGAAGGGCTGTCCGTGAGGCCTCCCGGAGGGCTGTCCGAGGATCCGTCCGGTGGGACTATCCGAAAGACTGTCCAGAGGCCTCCCGAAGGGCTGTCCGAGGATCCGTCCGGTGGGACTATCCGAGGGACTGTCCCGAGGCCTCCCGAAGGGCTGCCCGGAGATCCATCCGGTGAGCTGACGAGGGAGTACATCCTCGCGGTTGGGAGGTTGTAAAATCCTAGCTGCGGGGATTTGCACTGCCGATCGTCATTGACTCTACTTCCGCTGCGCTACGAGTCGGTAACGAAAAAGATCAAACCTTGTATGCAGTCTCCATAGTGATCCTGGGCTGGTGCGTAGGTCGGAAATTTTTTATTTTCTGCTGCGTTACCCTACTGTGGCATCATGAGCCGTGCTATGCGTAGATGCAGGTTGCGATCTAGAATACATGAGATGTATGGGTGTTGCACAATATAATTAGGTAGTAGATGAGTTCTATTGCTGAAAATTATTTGTGCGGGTAGCAGATGAAATCTGTTACCCGATGTTCTTGTTGCTTCCCTGGAATTTGCATATTTCTGATCTTGATAACAGTATGGTGGAGTTTCAAAGTTCTAGCAATCCGCGATCCTGATTGATCAACGAAGTGCTAACAGTTCGTTGAATTCCACCGTAGTTAAAAAGAAAGATGAAATTTCGCAGACAAAAGGGCAATGCAGATATGATCTGCACGGGGGTCATGCGTATGACGAAGTTTAGTATGGGGCTCGAGATTTTATTATCTCGTGTTTTATACACCCCGCGATGTTAATCTAGCGACTTGAATAAACATACTTGATGATGGACGTTGGTAGCTTCGGTTTGTTTCGAAACCTTAGAAGCCACGTAAAATGAAATTTTGCATGAACCGATTAGAGGCGTCTAACTTGGTTTTGCAGGATGGTTTGCATGTGCATGTGATGTGGTATAGCACTACTCATATTAATTTGATTATGTATGAGATGACTATATAATGTAAATTAACATGACCTGCGTGTCATGATTCGGCATGATGGCTGGAGCCATATGATTGTCACTTTAATGACCTGTGTGTCAACCATAAGTAATGCACTTACTTTATTAGCTATAGAGATAGCTATATTATCTGGTGCATCGACAAGGTGGTGGCAAACTTCGCGAAGGTGAACACCGACGCGAATGCCGAAGACAAAGAAATTAAAGACTTCTCCGTGAGAAAGGGCTATACCATATCATGCTATTATGAATTGCCAGAGGTGTTTATCCCTTTTGATGCACCCTTCTTGATTGCACGGTAGTCGCTTTTATTAAGGTGATCTCTCACTTAAAAATATCAAGTAGTTAGTGTTCTCCCAAGTGTAGCACCGTCACGGCACCTATCTCTTCGGGGCATCACATGATCTCCATGGGTGCGAACGATTAGAGAAGTGTGAGGCGGGTGAGTTGAGACCTCGCAGCGAGATCACTTGGTTGTCTTGAAGTTCAGGCAGGACAGTCCTGAGCTCGGAACACACGCATCAAAAGATGAACAAGAATCACATAGAGATGTGATCGGCAAGTTTGCCTACCGATTGAAGTTCGCGCCATTTGAGTTCATCTCGAACCGTGGCGTTGAATTGAAATGCGGGTCTTGAATCACTCACAATCAATTTTGAGAGATATTGATTTGAGTGGGAGCGCACTATAGAATTAACTTGTTTAATTCTCAGTGCAATTAATTATGAACTTTGTCTAAGTGAAATTTGCATAATAGTTGTAGAATAATGGCTCGCGTTTCCACCTTCCCTATTAAAATTGAATAGCTGTTAAATATCTGGTTAAAACTTTACGGTTGGTAACGTAATGTGAGGATTGTCCTCAAGAGTGCCGAGAAGGACTTTGTCCTATCGCATGCTTCCGGTATTCTCCCGCTAAAGCTATGGATGATGTGACTCTCGTCCTTCGATCCAAAAGCTAGAATTCCGTTACGGTCAAGTGCAATATGCTTGCTTCCATGAGACCCGAACTTCAAAAGTTTAGGGATAGCTATGTGATATTCATGGAACTGAAAATCATTTTCAGACACAAACAAAGGCTAAAAGATATGGGATATCCAAAGCAATGTTTGTTTTGCAAACTGTTAGTAAAAGTGTTCACTATGCATTTGACTAATAACAGAGGGATCCAGAAGAACGCCTATCATATGATGAAAGGTGAATAAAATGCCACTCTTAGAGTTGGGTGCTTCTTCTGAGAGTAGGAGAAATACTGAAAGTTAAACTGTTAGAAGTATAAAGGCAAAAAGAGAGAAGACTGGAATATCCAGCTCATGTATGAAAGTCATACAAGTTATTGATGTATGGAAGGCTGGTCAAAGAAATAGTTCTTGGGAATTATGATTAAACATGTTAATCACTGATTCTTGGGTATTGTGAGTTTATCACAGAGATACCCGCTCGATTGCACTCTGTTGCGACTCGATGCAAGAACTACTATGGCCTGATAGACTAGCCAGGAATGAGGTTTAAATACATGTTGGGAACTTAGTTAAAGTTACTATACCTTCCATCGGTTTATTACCTATGTATTTATTTTCATAATTCATTATAGAGTTTTACACACTCTAGCCCATTGCATAAGGTAACTTGCAAGAAGGTTGTTCATAAGAGAACTTTTGATGTTCGGTGTTATGAATAACATAAGGGCCATACTTTCATTATGAATGAGATGTATGTTATGAATATTGATAATAATACTTTACCTCTGCATTTACTTTCATAAATCATTTTAGAGTTTTATACACTCTAGCCCATTTGCATAATGTTTGTTGCAAGGGTGTTGTTCATAAAAGAACAATTGTTGTTCAGGATTATGGATAACATAAGGGCCATACTTCCATCATCGATGGAACGTATGTTATGAATATTGATTGTAATATGATACATCCATAACACTGACGCTAAATGTCGCAAGACTAAAATAATACCACACAAGTGTGGCACTGCATTTGGTCACATTGGAGAAACCCTCATGGAAAATTCCATCATGATGGATTTTGAAGTCGTTTGATTTTGAATCATCTGACACTTGCAACTTTCCTCCGAAAAGTGAAGTGACTGAAATACCGTTCACAGGCCATAAGGAACGAGCAACAAACTTATTGGCGATCATACATTTTGATGTGTGTAGTCCAATAAATGTTATTGCTGGCAGTGGATTTATCTATCTTCAGAAATGACTCAAGTGGATATATGGATATTTACTTGATGAGACGTAAGTCTGGATCTTTTGAAATCATTCGAAAGGTTTTCAACATGAAGTAGAAATTATTGTAACAAGAAAGATTATGTTTCTGCAAACTAGATTGCAGAAAGGAATATTTGAGTTACAAGTTTAGCGAATGTCTGATGAGTTGTGAAAAGAGTTTCATAACTTACACCTCACAGAACATCACTGGGAGTGGGATGTCCGTAAAGATGTATTCAAACCATTTATGACACGGTAAGATCAAAGATGACATAAATCAATTTGCCATTATCCCTTTTAAAGTAATGCTTTAGTGACTGCGGCTTTTACACTGAAAAGAGTACCATCAGGTCTGTTGAAATGACGCCATGGTATGGTACGCCCAACCATGTTACAGCTTTTCTTAAACATTTGGAATATGGGGCTTGTGTAAATGGTTACAAACCTATTCCAAATCAGACAAGAGCTACTTTGTAGGTTATCCCAAAATGTTGGGTATTCCCCCACCACAATACCGAGGCAACAGGTTCTTGCAAAAAGGTGAGTGGAAGGACAGTGCAACTCGACGAGATAACAAGTATCTTTGTCATCAGATCAAAGGAAAGGAACCTTGGAAGTGATTCCAGAGTTTCCTACTGCGACTGATACGGAAGCCTCTACATGAGATGTATGGACTTCGGTCGAACTTGCAGCTGAACGACGTAGGCAAAACTCATGCAAACCTCCCAGGTGCGCATACGAGATATTGTTGTTAGACAACAGTAATACCTACGATACACAAGGAAGCGTTGATGGGCCCTGACTCCGGAATTGGCTAAATGCCAATACAATCCGAGATAGTTTCCATATAAGTGATTCAAGATTAATATCTTGATACACCTTTCGGAAGACTTAGAGTCTAACGAATGTTTATGGAACTGAAAACTGATACGGATAAAAATGTTTTATCCATAAAGCTCGACTTGTTGTAATAACAAGTTCAAGGAGTTGACTACGATGAGGTTGTTTCACCGTACCGATGCTTAAAGTCGGTTCGGGTTAAACTAGCAATTAGTACATATTTCAATCATGAGATATGAAACATGGATGACAAAAGGATTTCCATGAGATGGAAATGCAACCTAGGCCTTATGAGTGATACAGCCCAAAGTATTTTGTCATTCCAGAGGATGCTAGTAAGTATGCAAACTTCAGAGTTCCAGCAATGGACAGAAGAGAGCAAAATGGAGTTGGAATCTTCGTTTTTGATGAAATAGTCAAAAGAGTTTGACTTCATCAATGGGTAACGAAGATGCTTGTGGTTTCAAGAAAGTAAGTGGGAGCATAATAGTATTTCTAAAAACCTTGTGTGCTTGACACATTGTTAATTGGAAATAGATTTCTTGACACGAATTAGGACTTCATTTGAAAATAGTTTTTCGATGAAGTACTTGGGCTAAATAGCCTTAATATTAGGCCTGATGATCTATGGAGATGGATTCACCTAATGGGGCTGAGCAAAAATATATGTATTGACAAGATGCTAATACCTTTTAGCAATAAAACGTCAAGGTGTGATTCTTGCCGAAGTCACATGGAAAGAGTTTTTGCAAGACTCGGTGTCTCAAAACACCGATGAGCAAAATACATGATGGAGATTCCACACACTCTTGTGTTTGGATTAATCATGTATTCCATGGTATGTAAAACAACCAGATATGTCCGATACTCCCAAGGTGTTGCGAGTATAGATACCAAAGTGATCAAAGTACTGATCATAGGACAACGGTGAAAGATGTCATTAAGTACCAGAGTAGCACTGATGACATGTTTTCTCGCAAGCAGAGATTATGAAGTGCTCGTTGTAAGTAATTACATCGATATGGTCTTCATCAATGCTACATGCGATTTTTGATTTAAGATAGGGGTTTTGTGTAATACACAATATGGTGGCACGGTAAGTTGGAATTGTTTTGAACAGGTTACTGTGGCGAATTCTATAACAAAGGCTAAGTATGTTGACGCTTTAGAAGCGACAAAGAAGATGTTGAATCACATAGTTCATTCATGAACTTAGTATGGTTCCAAGATGGCTTTGCTCAATGGGACACTATATGAGATAGTTGCTCCATAACTCAGTCTGAGGAATCGGGTTTCGACCAATGATTCACACATTAACAAAGCCAAGTCCACACAAAATATGAATTTTGTGAAAGCGTGAAAACACGAGGACATGTAGAGATACACACGGAACTGAAGTTGTCAGATCCGTTGGACATCAGGCTATACCACAAGCGAAGCATATTTTACACAAGTATGCCACAGGTGTAAAGTGCATTAGCATTGACTAGATTATTGACTCTAGTGCAAGTGGGAGTCTGTAGGAGATATGCCCTAGAGGCAATAACAAGTGTTATTATTTATCTCCATGTTTGTAATTATGTTTATGTTCCATGCTATAACTGCTATGGTTCTCGAGTCTACAATAACCACGAGGCTCGGAGGAAGACTCATATGCACGTGTGGAATATTAAACGGTAAAATGTATTCCTGGTCATGCCTCTAAGACTAGCTCAAGTGTTGCATGATGATTCTGTTTTCCTGATCATGGGCATGACTATGCCGGCAACTTTGAGGGCACAATGTTAGTAGAACACTTGTGTTGAATCGACCCGATTGATGTTATGCTATGAGATTCATTCTTCACAAGTTAATGGTTAATAACACAGAGAAGTTAATGTTTGCATAATTCCTTAGACCATGAGAGTGTTGAGTTTCTTCATACTTGCTTCATGAACTTTGGGGTTTGTTAAACGTCATCCGCAAATGGGTGGCTATTATGGCGGCTTACGGGTTCATGGAAAAGTGTGTCAAGGGACTTGATAGCTCAAGATTGGGATTTGCTCCTCCGACAATGAAGAGATATCTCTGGGCCCTCTCGGTGTTACGGTATCCACCATCGTCTGGCCAGACACATTGTGATTTGATCACAGGGATGCCGGAACACGGAAATGAGAAAAGAGAACAAAACTGGTCACGAGGTAACTGGCATTGTGGGCAAGTGTTGATCCACGGGGATGCCGATGTTTCTCACCTCGGGTATTTGTAACATATCGCGAAGCAACAAGAATAGCACACAGCAACTGGAGGTTCACTCGAATATTCATTCGTGTGGGTATAGGGGTCAATATGGGTGTCCACGGCTCCGATGTTCATCATTGATCGGAAAGAGTTCCGGTCATGTCTATGCTTCACCGAACCTATAGGGTCACAGGCTTAAGGGTCATCTATCTGCTGAATACTAGACAGGGAGTCTAAGAGAAAGTCACCGGAAAAGTTTCGGAGACAGCGGAAAAGTTCCGGAGAGAGAGCACCGGAATAGTTTTGGTAAAACTGAAAAGTTGTTTCAGGGTATACCATTAAGTCAAATTGGTTTCGGCACAGGCCTGGAAATTCTTGGAGGGTGCCAGAATGGTTCTGGGAACTTCTGGGATTTTTCGGAGGAAAAAACCGGAAATGTTCCGGAGCTGCCGGAACCGCTTTGTTTGCTTTTCGCAGATGAAAATCACTAATCCGGAATTGTTTCGGAACGTGTCCAAAATCATTTGTGTGGGTACTTGAATTATTCTAAGACCCGCAGAAATATTTTCGGATTTAACGGTCGCGGAAAATTGTTTTCGTGAATAGTGAAAGTGCTTTTTGGGTGTCTTCTTGAAGAAGCTACCTTGAGGGCCTTTTGGTATTTTTCCCCTTAGCTTCTTGGAGAAGCTACCCTTGGGCTTGGCCTATAAATAGGGGTGGAGGGGGCTGCCTAAAGACTCACTCTATCTCAACATACACATGCCATTTGACTTGTCTGGCTTGTCTCTCCCTCCCACGAAAAGAGTTTCGTAGAGCCGAAAGGCTGTCTGGGTTCCGGTGGGAACTAGTTCTGGACGGAGAAGCCCTGCCGGATAGATGACACCGTATGTGTGCAACCCCGTAGAGAGGTCATAGGTTCGATCTTTTTGCCCGAGGGGCTGTTCGAGGGTCCTCCCGAAGGGCTGTCCGAGTGACCCGCCCGAAGGGCTGTCCGTGAGGCCTCCCGGAGGGCTGTCCGAGGATCCGTCCGGTGGGACTATCCGAAAGACTGTCCAGAGGCCTCCCGAAGGGCTGTCCGAGGATCCGTCCGGTGGGACTATCCGAGGGACTGTCCCGAGGCCTCCCGAAGGGCTGCCCGGAGATCCATCCGGTGAGCTGACGAGGGAGTACATCCTCGCGGTTGGGAGGTTGTAAAATCCTAGCTGCGGGGATTTGCACCGCCGATCGTCATCGACTCTACTTCCGCTGCGCTACGAGTCGGTAACGAAAAAGATCAAACCTTGTATGCAGTCTCCATAGTGATCCTGGGCTGGTGCATAGGTCGGAATTTTTTTTATTTTCTGCTGCGTTACCCTACAGGCCCCCCTCCAGTAGGTCTTGGTGCCAATATTCTTTATTTTTCCAATAAAAATCTCCAAAAAGTTTCAGCTCATTTGGAAAACTTTCATTTCTGCACAAAAAACAACACCACGGTAGTTCTGCTGAGAACAGCGTCAGTCCGGGTTAGTTCTAATCAAATCATACCAAAACCATATAGAATTGTTATAAATATGGCATGAATACTTCATAAATTATAGATACGTTGGAGACGTATCAGATACTGCTCAGGCTTCCAGTAAGACCCATCAACATTGATTCTCCTCTCGAAGCCAATACCCTCTTTCCTAGGGTTTCTGTTCAGGATCTGTTTCTTGAGGACATCACAAAGCGTCTGATGCCCTTTGAGACTCTTAAACATGCCTGTCTCAAGCAATGTCTTCAACCTAGCATTCTCATCAGTAATAGCAATGGCTTCCTCAGATGAGGGGTTAGTTGCCACAACAGTAGTTGAAGATATTGCAGTTTCAGAAACAGTAGAGCATTCAGCAGAAGAATTGGCGTTATCACGCTCAAGGCATTTCAAGCAAGGTGGCACAAATTCATCCTGAGCGGTACTGATCTGTTGAGCGAGCAGTGAATCATTTTCAGTCTGAATATCATCATGAGATGCTCTCAGCTTTTCAAGCTCTTGCTTCCTTTGAAGATATTCATAGGAGAGCTTCTCGTGATCAGATGAGAGGGTATCATGACGACTTAGGAGCTCTTCATACCTAACTTGAAGATTTTTTATGTCTTCAATTAAGGATTGACTTCGATTCATTTCCTCGTCCAACAGATCATCGCTTTTGTCTAGCAATTTTTGAATCTTTTCCATAGCAGTTTGTTGCTTAGTTGCAATTTTAGCAAGGGTCTTATAGCTAGGTTTGGATTCACATTCAGAGTCATCTTCACTTGAGGTTTCAAAGTAGGCAGCGCGAGATGTTACCTTAGCGCCTCTTGCCATGAAGTAGTAGGCAGGAGCAGGGTCGTCGTCCATAGTGTCGGTGACGTGACCATTGTCTTCAGTGTTGAAGATGGACTTAGCGACGAACGCTGAAGCCAAAGCCAGGCTTGCCACGCCTGAGTCTGACTCCTCCTCTGACTCCTCAGTATCAGATTCCTCCTCTGAATCCATCTCCTTGCCAATAAATGCATGAGCTTTGCTAGAAGAACTTGATTTGCGCGATGAAGACTTTGATGAAGACTTTGATTGTTTCTTCTTCTTCTTGTCGTCAGAGTCATAATCCTTGCTCTTCTTTTTCTTTGATTCCTTCTCCCATTGAGGACAATCAGTGATGTAGTGACCTGATCTCTTGCATTTGTGGCAAGTTCTCTTTTTGTGCTCACGAGTGGAAGCCTCATCTTTCTTGGAGTCATACTTTGAAGACTTTCCAGAACGGTTCTTCTTGGTGAACTTCTGGAACTTCTTCACAAGCATTGCGAGCTCTCTGCCAATGTCTTCAGCACTATCAGAACAGCAGTCAGAGTCTTCAGACGATGATACAACCTTTGCTTTCAAAGCACGCGATCGTCCATAGCTAGGACCATAGATATCTCTCTTCTCAGATAGCTGGAATTCATGTGTATTGAGCCTCTCAAGTATATCGGCAGGATCCAATTACTTGAAGTCGGGGCGCTCTTGGATCATCAGTGATAGGGTGTCAAAGGAACTATCCAGAGACCTCAGTAGCTTCTTCACAACTTCATGCTTGGTGATGTCAGTGGCGCCAAGAGCATGAAGCTCATTGGTGATATCAGTGAGACGATCGAAGGTGAGCTGGACATTTTCATTCTCAAGCCTTTTGAAGCGATTGAAGAGATTGCGAAGAACGTCGATTCGGGAGTCCCGTTGTGATGAGACGCCCTCGTTGACCTTGGAAAGCTAGTCCCAGACAAGCTTTGCAGACTCCAAAGCACTCACACGTCCATACTGTCCTTTGGTCAGATGACCACAGATGATGTTCTTGGCGGTGGAGTCCAATTGCGCGAACCTCTTCACGTCAGCAGCGGTGACACCTTCACCGACCTTGGGGACACCCATCCTGACGACATGCCAGAGGTCGTTGTCAATGGCTTCAAGATGCATGTGCATCTTATTCTTCCAGTAGGGATAGTCAGTGCCATCGAAGACGGGGCATGCAGCGGAAACCTTGATTATCCCTACAGTCGACATAGCTAAAACTCCAGGTGGTTAAACCAAATCACACAGAACAAGGGAGCACCTTGCTCTGATACCAATTGAAAGTGCTAGTTATCGACTAGAGGGGGCTGAATAGGCGATTTTTATGAAAGGCTTCGAAAACATGCAATGTCTTCGAAGAAAGCGGAAGCAGGATGAGAACTAGTAAAGCCTATCAATAAGATGAACAAATATGACAAGCATAGACATCATGCATACAAGCATGCGTTGAACATAAACACAAGAAGCATGAAGATAAATGAGTAAACAGATGAATGGCTTCAGGGAATATCTTCAAATACAAACAAGCATGCAAAAACTTCACAGTTCAAATCGTAAGTAAGGAAGAGTAAGGATAGAACCAGGAGCTCGGGGAAGACAATGATTTGTTTGACCAGTTCCAACTGTTGTGATAGTTGTACGTCTAGTTAGGGAGGCTGAGATTGAACTCAGAAGACCACGTCTTCACCTTATTCCCCTTGAGCTAAGGTCACTTAGACCTCGCCCAATCACTCTGGTAAGTCGTCAAGGTAGACTTCCAAACCTTCACAGACTTCGTTCACCGGCAATCCACAATGACTCTTGGATGCTCAAAACGCGACGCCTAACCGACTGGAAGATCACAGTCTTCAAGTGTAATAAGTCTTCAGCTCACTTAGAACAGAATGTCTTCAGTGATGCTCAATCACTTTGGGCTCTGGGTGTTTTGGGTTTTGTCCTCGCAAGGTTTCTCTCTCAAAGGCTTCGAGGTGGGTTGCTCTCAAACGACAAAAGCCGTGCACTAACTCGGAGCAGCCACCAACTTATGGTGGAAGGGGGTGGCTATTTATAGCCAGGGGGCAACCCGATGTGATATGTCCGAAATGACCCTTGGTCATTTAGGAACTGACACGTGTCCAACGGTCGAAATTTGAACCCACGCGGCAACTTTACTTGGGCTACAAGCAAAGCTGACTCAACCAACTCTGGAAGAGATTTTCTCTCATTAGTCTTCGCTTGAAGACATAGGATTTTAGGTTGAGCATCACATCAGTTTCTGACTTCATTTACCTCGACCCCACTTGACAGTTCGGTGGTTCCTATGACTCAAGGAATAAGAAAATGAAACTACCAAAAGACTATGTCTTCAAGCTTCATTGTCTTCGATGAATGTCTTCATCAACCATTATCTTCAGCACAAATGTCTTCGTGAAACACCATTGTCTTCAATGTCTTCATACATTTTAAGGGGTCATCTTCGATGGGTAAACCAAATCAATAGGGACTTCTACCTGTGTTCTCCTGTGAATCTCACAAACACATTAGTCCCACAACCAAGTTTGTCTTCAATACTCCAAAACCAACAAGGGGTGGCACTAGATGCACTTACACATTGCCGGAGAGACGTTTACTATACGGGACGGGACGAATATCTACCACGCTCGTTCAATGCCCGTTCGTCTGTATGCCGCCATTAAGCAGGCTCACCGGCCGAGGAACCAACTCTGGCGCCATGCATTGACGCACCCGGATGCTTTGCCTCACCGAAATCCGCTATTTAAAGGCGGCAACACCTGGCTAAACTCCAAACAACAACACATCGGCTCCACATCCTCCTCCCTTGCACCACATACACCATGACCGCAAGCTCTAGCGCTATGTGGGAGAGCTTTTCATCGGAGCAGAAGCACAAGGTGGCCGCCTGGCAGACCCGCCGCGCCTAGCGGATCGAGCATGGCATGCCAGCCAACTCGCCCAAGGTCTTCGACGATGACCCTACGATGGAGACGGGCTCCGACGATGACCCCGCGCCGGACCCCGTGCCTGTGCATGCCAGCTTGACCATGGAGCAGACGCAGGCGCACTTCGACGCTGCCCTGGAGGAGGAGGAGCAGCCTACGCCGGCACCTATGTCGGTGTTCCGGCAGGCGCGGGAGGAGCAGCGGTACAACCTGCTCCTCCTCAAGCAACATCGGCATGCGGAGGGCCAAATATATGGTGAGCACGCAAGCGAGGAGCCAGTGGCTGCCATGGCCGCGATGAACCCGAACTTTGTTGCGGAGCAGCGGGCGCTCTACGAGGCCGCGCGTGCTCAAGGCACCGCTCGAAACGCGGAGGCGGCGCAGCCGGACGGGGACAGGTCGCGGACTCCTTCGAGGACGAGAACGCCGCCAGCTACACGTCCTACGTGCCGCCGTCCAATTTTGGGGGCGCATGTGACAGGTGGACAGTGACAGATGATGTCTACTACGCAACTTTTATTCTTGTAGACGTTGTTGGGCCTCCAAGTGCAGAGTTTTGTAGGACAGTAGCAAATTTCCCTCAAGTGGATGACCTAAGGTTTATCAATCTGTGGGAGGCGTAGGATGAAGATGGTCTCTCTCAAACAACCCTGCAATCAAATACAAGAAATCTCTTGTGTCCCAACACACCCAATACAATGGTAAATTGTATAGGTGCACTAGTTCGGCGAAGAGATGGTGATACAAGTGTAGTATGGATAGTAGATATAGGTTTTTGTAATCTGAAATTAAAAAAACAGCAAGGTAGCAAGTGATAAAATGGAGTACAAATGGTATTGCAATGCTTGAAAACAAGGCCTAGGGTTCATACTTTCACTAGTGCAATCTCTCAACAATGCTAACATAATTGAATCATATAACAATCCCTCAACGTGCGATAAAGAATCACTCCAAAGTTCCTATTAGCGGAGAACATAAGATGAAATTGTTGTAGGGTACGAAACCACCTCAAAGTTATCCTTTCCGATCAATCTATTGAGCCATCCCTATAAGTGTCACAAACAGCCCTAGAGTTCGTACTAAAATAACATCATATGATACGCATCAACCAACTCTAATGTCACCTAGATACTCCAATGTCACCACAAGTATCCGTGAGTTGATTATTCGATATGCATCAAACAACTTCAGATTCATAATATTCAATCCACATAAAGAACTTCAAAGAGTACCCCAAACTTTCTATCGGAGAAAAGAAGATGAAAACGTGCAATCAACCCCTATGCCTAGATACCCCAAGGTCACGGGAATCCGCGAGTTGATCACCAAAACATACATCAAGTGACTCAATAGAATACCCCATTGTCACCACGGGTATCCACATGCAAGACATACATCAAGTGTTCTCAAATCTGGAATATTCAATCCGATAATAACAAAACCTCAAAGGGAAAGATTCAATTCATCACAAGAAGATAGAGAGGGAAGAAACACCATATGATCCAACTATATTAACAAAGCTCGCGATACATCAAGATCGTGCCAAATCAAGAACACAAGAGAGAGAGATCAAACACATAGCTACCGGTACATACCCTCAGCCCCGAGGGTGACCTACTCCCTCCTCATCATGGAGACCGCCGGGATGATGAAGATGGCCTCCGGTGATGATCCCCCCTCCGGCAGGGTGCCGGAACAGGGCTCCAGATGGTATTTCTTCGGTACGGAGGCTTGCGGCGGCGGCGTTGAAGTTCTAGGTTAATTTCTGGAGGTTTCTCTATTTATAGGATTTTTCAGCGTTGGAATCACGCGAAAAGGAGCTACGAGGGCCCCACAAGGCAGCACGGCGCGACCCCCCCTAGGCCGCGCCGTGGTGCCTTGTGAGCATCTCGTGAGGCTTCTGGTCCTTCCACGAAGCTTCGGGGGTCTCTTTTGTTCCAAAAAAAATCGTCAAAAAGTTTCGTCCAATTCCGAGAACTTTTATTTCTGCACAAAAAACAACACCACGGTAGTTCTGCTGAAAACAGCGTCAGTCCGGGTTAGTTCTCATCAAATCATACCAAAACCATATCAAATTGTTATAAACATGGCATGAATACTTCATAAATTATAGATACATTGGAGACGTATCAGCATCCCCAAGTTTAATTCCTGCTCGTCCTCGAGTAGGTAAATGATAAAAGAAATAATTTATGAAGTGTGAATGCTAGCATAGTGCATAAGTTTGATCAATAATAATTGCAATCACTTTTTCTAGCATCAATATATATCATAAACAGTAGCTCATCCCATAAAACTTCTCATGATCAAGTAGAAAGCTATTCACATGTTAAAGTATAGACCATAAACTTTCTTGAAAACTAACAAACTATGTTCTCAGTCATCAAACAATTGCAATTCTTCTTATTTTCATGAAGGGTCTATGTAAGAGTTTTGATTTAGCAAATTCCACATACTCAACTATCATATAGTCTTCCATGATTACTGACACTCAAAGCATATTTTTAAAACAAATCATTTCAGTTAAACACATAGGAAGATAGGGGCTTAATGTTTTGCCTCCCAACTTATTTATCTCATGGATAATGTCAACAATAATAATAACTCATGATCACCTATATTCAACGGGGTATATGTGCCTGGATCTTTCCCCACCACATGATGCTTGCCAAAAGAGAAAATAAAAATGGAATAGAGGAGAATACTATTGACTCTTGCATGAAAGTAAATACATAAAGTAAAAGATATGCCCTTCGTAGAGGGAAGCGGAGGTTGTCATGCGCTCTTTGTTTTTGGATGTGCAAGCTCTTAATGTAAAGGAACGTCACTTTATATTGCCCCTTGTGATAGCGACCTTTATTATGCAGTCTGTCGCTTTTATTACTCCACCATCACAAGATCGTACAAAGCTTATTTTCCCTTACAATAAAAGTTCATACATGTTTAGGAGCAATTTTTAATGCTTTGCACCGATGACAACTTACTTGAAGGATCTTATTCAATCCATAGGTAGATATAGTGGACTCTCATGACATGAAACTGGGTTTAAGGGTTTTTGGATGCACAAGTAGTATCTCTACTTAGTGCGGAATTTTGGATAGCAAAAGATAGGGGCAAGCACCACATGTTAGAGGATCCAAAACAATATAACTTCTATGTGAATATAAGCAAACATAACCCATTACGTTGTCTTCCTTGTCCAACACCAACTACTTGATCAAGGTTGAAAATAATTAATGGGGGCTCACAATCATAGAAGATGTCCAAGATAGTATATTTATATGTGAAATCTCTCTTCCTTCAATATTCTTTCATGAATTGTTCAAGTGACCAATGCTATGTTTGCTAACTTTCAATAAATTTTACCACTTATACTTCTTATTTGTGAAGTCACTACTCCCCATGGGACAAGCATATGAAGAACATATAATTTCAACTTTATGATATTCAGTTCATTCAACAATTTACTCTTAGGATATAAGTGAAGCACGAGAGTAAACGAGAAACTACTCCAAAAGGTATAAGTGAAGATCAATGAGTAGGCAAACAATTAAGTAGCTATGTGAAGACTCTCTCTCAATAAAGATTTCAGATCTTGAAAATTTTATTCAAACAGCAAACAAAATGAAAATAAAAGGACATGATACGTCTCCAACGTATCTATAATTTATGATTGTTCCATGTTATTATAGTATCAATCTTGGATGTTTTTATATGCAATTATATATCATTTTTGGGGACTAGACTATTAACCCAGTGCCTAGTGCCAGTTGTTGTTTTCTGCTTGTTTTTGGCTTTTCAGAGAAACAGTATCAAATGAAGTCCAAATGCCATGAAACTTTTTGGAGATTTTTTTTCTGGACAAAAGAAACCTGGGAAGCTTCGGGAGGAGGCCAGAAGCCTCATGGAGGCTTCACAAGGCACTAGGGCACGCCCCAGGGGGGCGCGCCGTGCTACCTTGTGGGGCCCACGTGACTCCGTTTGACCTAATTCCACTTCTATAAATTCAAAAATATTGGGAAACCCCCAGAGAGCCAGAAGAGAAAACCTTTCCGCCACCGCAAGCCTCTGTTCTTCCGCGATCCCATCTGGCGGTCTTTTCCGGTACTCTACCGGAGGGGGAATCGATCACGGAGGGCTTCTACATCAACCTTGCTGCCCTTCTGATGATGTATGAGTAGTTTACCACAGACCTACGGGTCCATAGCTAGTAGCTAGATGGTTCTTCTCTCTCTTTGATCTTCAATACAATGTTCTCCTCGATGTTCTTGGAGTTCTATCCGATGTAATCTTCTTTTGCGGTGTGTTTGTTGGGATCCGATGAATTGTGAGTTTATGATCAGATTATTCATGAGAAATATTTGAGTCTTCTCTGAACTCTTTTATGCATGATTGTTATAGCTTTGTATTTCCCTCCGATCTATCGGTTTAGTTTGGCCTACTAGATTGATTTATCTTGCAATGGGAGAGGTGCTTTGTGATGGGTTCAATCTTGCGGTGCTCAATCCCAGTGACAGAAAGGGACATGACACGTATTTGTATTGTTGCCATTAAGGATAAAAAGATGGGGTTTATTCATATTGCTTGAATTTGCTTCTCTACATCATGTCATCTTGCTTAAGGCGTTACTCTGTTTCATACTTAATACCCTAGATGCATGCTGGATAGCGGTCGATGGGTGGAGTAATAGTAGTAGATGCAGGCAGGAGTCGGTCTACTTGTCTCGGACGTGATGCCTATATACATGATCATTGCCATGAATCCGTCATAATTATTTGCTTTTCTATCAATTGCCCAACGGTAATTTGTTACCCACCGTATGTTTATGTGCTCAAGAGAGAAGCCTCTAGTGAAAACTATGGTCCCTAGGTCTATCTTTATTATATAAAAAACCTAAAAATACCTTGCTGCAATTTATTTACTTTTATTTTAATTAGTAGTTTAGTTTGTCTATTTACCTTGATAAGATGTAATCCTTGCAAATAACCGCTAAGAGGATTGACAACCCTCTTATTTGCGTTGGGTGCAAGTGTTTGCTCTTGTGTGTGCAGGTGCGCTTAACGGAATTTTGCTTGGTTCTCCTACTGGATTGATAACCTTGGTTCTTAACTGAGGGAAATACTTATCTCTACTGTACCGCATCATCCTCTCCTCATCGGGGAAATACCAACGCAGACTACAAGTAGCAGGAAGAATTTCTGGCGCCGTTGTCGGGAGACATCATCAAAATTACCAAGTACCTTCGCACAAATTATCATTCACTTGCATTTACTTTATTTACCTTTTATTTGCATTTGCCTGTCGTTTTCATCTCCCCCGCTTCTAATTTTTTTTTACAAAAACACAAAAATATTTTATTTGCTTGATTGCTTGCTTGCTTTACCATTATGGCTAGTTCTTCACTCGTTACTACCACCCCTGAAAATGAAGTACTTAATTTTAAACAAAGGGGATGAGAGAATTTAAAAGATGCTTGGTATAGGATTTGCAATGCTCAAAATAGATCAACTCGTAAGCAATCCACTACCGTTTTTCTTCGAAACTTTTATGTGGGAATCACTACTTGGTATAGATTTGTTCTTGACACTATTACCGGAGGGAATTTCTTGATGTGTCCCACTTCGGATGCTCTCAATGCTATGGGAAATTTAGTGGGTTCACCCCCTATCATTATTAATGAAATGGCATTGACTTTGGAGCATGTTATGCAAAGGTTAGAAGCTATAGAAAACTAAATGCCTACTATCGAACATCTTGAAAATTTAGATAAAAAGGTCCACAATCATATTAATCAATTCGGTTCTAAGGTGGGGATTGCTTTGAAAACCTTAAAGGAAAAGGAACCAATAATTAACGAAAGAATAGACCAAAGCTCCACTAGAATTGATAAGCTAGAAGAAATTATCAACAAATTGGGTTCTGCCTTTTCCTCCACTAAAAACATTGATAGGACTCCACCAAATAAAAATTGCAAGTTTATGTATGTTCCTAAGGTCAAGGGTGATACTTCTAGTAAAAGGAACGAGGATCTTAAAATGATTAGCGTGCACCCCAATTTCATTGATATAATCAAGGAACCTACCCATAAAAATAAGATTCTTGATTTTGTGCCTAGAAGCATGATGATGAGAAACTCCTATGTTAAATCTACTAGAAAAAATTCATGTGTGATTTAGGAGTTGGAAACGAAGGATGACAACACTTGAAACTATACAGTATGCCTAGCTAGGGGCATAAAATAATAGCACTTGTTGGGAGGCAACCTAATGAATAAAATAAATTTTTGCTTTTACCTACTGTTCTTGAGTGTTTGCATGATTATAGCTTCTGTTAGGATTTTTTTTTTATGTTTTAATTAGTGTTTGTGCCAAGTAATGCCTTTGGGATGATTTGGAAGATAGTATAATTGATGCTGTTTGGAAAACAGAAAGTTTTGTGTCCAGTGCTGGAATTTTAATTCTGTACTGGACAGTCAGAAAAATCTGAAATTTTTACAAAGCATTGGTATATGAATTTCCCACGTTTTTCTAATTTTTCAGAATTTTTGGAGTTACATAAGTATGTATTTTAAATAGATCTTCACAGTCTGTTCTGTTTTAGACAGATTCTTTTTTATTGCATAGTTTGCTTATTTTGCTGAATCTATGGATTGTATCGGGGGGTATGAGTCATGGAGAAGTTGGAGTACAGTAGCATTATGCCAATATTAAATATGAATTAATTTACAACTGTACCTAAAGTTAAAGATTTGTTTGTTATACTAACGGATCTCACGAGGTTTCTGTTGAGTTTTGTGTGCTGAAGTTTTCAAGTTTTGGGTGAGACTACGATGGACAAAGGAATAAGGAGCGGCAAGAGCCTAAGCTTGGGGATGCCCAAGGCACCCTAAGGTAATATTCAAAGAAGACTCAAGCATCTAAGCTTGGGGATGCCCCGGAAGGCATCCCCTCTTTCGTCTACAATCTATCGGTAACTCACTTGGAGCTATATTTTTATTCATCACATGATATGTGTTTTACTTGGAGCGTCTTGTGAAATTGTTTGTTTGATTTTGTTTGCCTTTTAGTTTGTCACAATCATCTTTGCTGAACACACCTTTTTGAGAGGGACACACATTATTCGTGATTTGTTATAATACTCTATGTGCTTCACTTATATCTTTTGAGCTAGGCAGTTGCTCTAGTGCTTCACTTATATATTTTAGAGCACGGCGGTGATGATATTTTAAAGAAATAGTTGCACTGTCATGCTTCATTTATATCTTTTTTGAGAGTCTCATGATAGCAATGGTAATATGCATGGGTTATGAATTTGGTCCTGATATGATAGGTATTCAAGAGGGATATAATAAAAACTTTCATATAGATCACTGAATATGATAAATTTGATTCCTTGCAATAGTTTTGCAATATTAAGATGGTAATATGGGGGAGGTATTAGTAGATAATTGTGGTTTAGTAAGAATAATTGTGTTAAGGTTTGTGATTCCCGAAGCATGCACGTATGATCTGTCTTTATGCTAAGAAGTTGGAGCATGATTTATTATTGATTGTCTACCTTATGACTGGCGGTCGGGGACGAGCGATGGACCTTGTCCTACCAATCTATCCCTCTCGGGGCATGCGTAGTAGTACTTTGCTTCGAGGGCTAATAGACTTTCGCAATAAGTATGTGAGTTCTTTATGACTAATGTGAGTCCATGGATTATACGCACTCTCACCCTTCCGCAATTTGCTAGCCTCTTCGGTACCGTGCATTGCCCTTTCTCACATCGAGAGTTGGTGCAAACTTCGTCGGTGCATCCAAACCCCGTGATATGATACGCTCTATCACACATAAGCCTCTTTATATCTTCCTCAAAACAGCCACCATACCTACCTATCATGGCATTTCCATAGCCATTCCGACATATATTGCCATGCAACTTCCACCGTTCCGTTTTTATGACATACATCATCACTGTCATATTGTCTTGCATGATCATATAGCTGACATAGTATTTGTGGTGCAGCCACCGTTTATCATTGTTATACATGTTATGCTAGCATCATTGCACATCTTGGTACACTGCCAGAGGCATTCATATAGAGTCATATTTTTTGTTCTAGTATCGAGCTGTAATTTTGAGTTGTAAGTAAATAGAGGTGTGATGATCATCATTATTAGAGCATTGTCCCAGTGAGGAAAGGATGATGGTGGCTATGATTCCCCCACAAGTCAGGATGAGACTCCGGACAAAAAAAAAGGAAAAAAAAGAAAAAATATATAGAAAAAAAGAGGCGAAAAAGAGCCATGAAAAAAATGTAAAGAAAATAAAATATTATAAAATAAATGAGAGAAAAAGAGAGAAGGGGCAATGTTACTATCCTTTTTCACACTTGTGCTTCAGAGTAGCACCATGTTTTTCATATAGAGAGTCTCTTATTTTGTCACTTTCATATACTAGTGGGAATTTTTCATTATAGAACTTGGCTTGTATATTCCGATGACGGGCTTCCTCAAATGCCCGAGGTCTTCATGAGCAAGCAAGTTGGATGCACACCCACTTAGTTTTCATTTTGAGCTTTCATACACTTATAGCTCTTAGTGCATCCGTTGCATGGCAATCCCTACTCCTCGCATTGACATCAATTGATAGGCATCTCCTTAGCCCGTTGATTAGCCTCGTTGATGTGAGACTTTCTCCATTTTTGACTTTTCCTAATTATCTCTATCACCATACTCTATTCCACCCATAGTGCTATATACATGGCTTGCGCTCATGTATTGAGTGGGAGTTGAAAAAGCTGAAGCGCGTTAAAAAGTATGAACCAATTGCTCGGCTTGTCATCAGGGTAGTGCATGATAAATACTTTGTGTGAAGAAGATGGAGCATGACAGGATTATATGATTTTGTAGGGATAACGTTCTTTAGCATTTTTATTTTGAAAGACATGATTGTTTGCTAGTATGCCTGAGTATTGATGTCTTTATATCAAATTATAGACTATTGCTTTGAATCATTTGGATCTTATTATTCATACTGTAAGAGAGAGATTACATGATGAAACATGATAGGTAGCATTCCACATCAAAAATTCTGTTTTTATCATTTACCTACTCGAGGACGAGCAGGAATTAAGCTTGGGGATGCTTGATACATCTCCAACGTATCTATAATTTTTGATTGTTCCATACTATTATAGTATCAATCTTGGATGTTTTTATATGCAATTATATGTAATTATATATCATTTTTTGGGACTGACCTATTAACCCAGTGCCTAGTGCCTGTTGCTGTTTTTTTTTGCTTGTTTTTGGCTTTTCAGAGAAACAGTACCAAATGAAGTCCAAATGCCACGAAACTTTTTGGAGATTTTTTTCTGGACAAAAGAAACCTGGGAAGCTTCAGGAGGAGGCCAGAAGCCTCACAGAGGCTTCACAAGGCACTAGGGCGCTCCCCAGGGGGTCGCCGTGCTACCTTGTGGGGCCCACGTGACTCCGTTTGACATAATTCCACTTCTATAAATTCACAAATATTGGGAACCCCCAGAGATCCAGAAGAGAAAACATTTCCGCCGCCGCAAGCCTCTGTTCTTCCGCGATCCCATCTGGAGGCCTTTTCCGGTACTCTACCAGAGGGGGAATCGATAACGGAGGGCTTCTACATCAACCTTGCTACCCTTCCGATGATGTGTGAGTAGTTTACCACAGACCTACGGGTCCATAGCTAGTAGCTAGATGGCTTCTTCTCTCTCTTTGATCTTTAATACAATGTTCTCCTCGATGTTCTTGGAGTTCTATCCGATGTAATCTTCTTTTGCGGTGTGTTTGTTGGGATCCGATGAATTGTGAGTTTATGATCAGATTATTCATGAGAAACATTTGAGTCTTGTCTGAACTCTTTTATGCATGATTGTTATAGCTTTGTATTTCTCTCCGATCTATCGGTTTAGTTTGGCCTACTAGATTGATTTATCTTGCAATGGGAGAGGTGCTTTGTGATGGGTTCAATCTTGCGGTGCTCAATCCCAGTGACAGAAAGGGACATGACACGTATTTGTATTGTTGCCATTAAGGATAAAAAGATGGGGTTTATTCATATTGCTTGAATTTTCTTCTCTACATCATGTCATCTTGCTTAAGGCGTTACTCTGTTTCATACTTAATACCCTAGATGCATGCTGGATAGCGGTCGATGGGTGGAGTAATAGTAGTAGATGCAGGCAGGAGTCGGTCTACTTGTCTCGGACGTGATGCCTATATACATGGTCATTGCCATGAATCCTTCATAATTATTTGCTTTTCTATCAATTGCCCAACAGTAATTTGTTTACCCACCGTATGTTTATGTGCTCAAGAGAGAAGCCTCTAGTGAAAACTATGGTCCCCGGGTCTATCTTTATTATATAAAAAACCTAAAAATACCTTGCTGCAATTTATTTACTTTTATTTTAATTATTAGTTTAGTTTATCTATTTACCTCGATAATATTTAATCCTTGCAAATAACCGCTAAGAGGATTGACAACCCTCTTATTTGCGTTGGGTGCAAGTGTTTGCTCTTGTGTGTGCAGGTGCGCTTAACGGAATTTTGCTTGGTTCTCTTACTGGATTGATAACCTTGGTTCTTAACTGAGGGAAATACTTATCTCTACTGAAATGCATCATCCTCTCCTCTTCGGGGAAATACCAACGCAGACTACAAGTAGCAGGACATTCCAAGAATAGCACATATCATGTGAACAAGTAAAAACTTAGGCTAACCGATAGGTGTTGATAAAGAAAGGTGGGATGCCTACCGGGGCATCCCCAAGCTTAGTTGCTTGAGACTTCTTAGAATGTTAACTTGGGGTGCCTTGGGCATCCCCAAGCTTGAGCTCTTGTGTCTCCTTAATTTCTCTCTTATCATGCCTTCTCCTAAATCTTAAAAACTTCATCCACACAAAACTCAACAAGAACTCGTGAAATAAGTTAGTATAAATCAACTCAAAACCTTAACATTCTCTACTGTAACAAATCACTAAAATTATAATTAAACATTGCATACTAAATGCCTCTGCATATTTAATACTCATATCCACAAATAGAAACATTAAACAAGCAAACATATGCAAACAATGCAACTATAACCGAAATCTGCCAAAACAGAACAGTCTGTAAAGGGGGATTTAAAATTCATACTTCCCTAACTCCAAAAATTCTGAAAAATTACCACGTGATAGAGAACTCATGCATGCTTACTTTGTAAAAATTTCAGATTTTTATCATGTTCTGACTATTCAGGAATATTCTGGACATAACAGAAAACTTTCTGTTTTCAAACAGCAACACATGAACTTGCAAACTGAGCATGGTAAAGGCTATAATTGGCATTTTATTGAACTAAAAGATACAAAACATGATTATTTATAACACCAAGAAAATATAAACAGAAGAAAATGACACTCCAAACAAAACTCATACTATGTGACGAATAAAAATATAGCTCCAAGTGAGGTTACCGATAGTGTTGAAGACGAAAGAGGGGGTGCCTTCCGGGGCATCCCCAAGCTTAGACGCTTGAGTCTTCCCTGAGTACTACCTTGGGGTGCCTTTGGCATCCCCAAGCTTAGGGTCTTGCCATTTCTTATTCTCCTCATATCGATATCTCACCCAAAACATGAAAACTTCAATGACACAAAACTTAACGGAACTTGTGAGATAGGTTAGTATGATAAAAATAAATCATCCACTTAGGTACTATCAAGACAAGATTCATAATTGTTATCACATAATGCCTACTGTATTATATCATTTCCACAATTTATATTACTCAATATAAGCTATGGAAACACTAAAACAAGCAAACTATGCACCGAAAACAGAATCTGTGAAAAACAGAACAGCGTGTAGTGAGCGATTTAAAAACCATACTTATGTACCTTGAACAATTCTGAAAAATTAGGAAAAGTTAAATAATTTGTAACCCAATAATTTGTAAAAATTTCAGAATTTTCCCACACTCCAGTACAGAACAAAAATTCCAGCACTGGACGCAAAAGTTTCTGTTTTTGCACAGAATCAAATCAACAAGCATCCACACTATCCCAAAGGCTTTACTTGGCACATTATTGAAAAAGAAAACATATAAAACATGATTACTACAGTAGTTAATCATGTGGACACACAAAAACAGTAGGTACAAATATTGGGTTGTCTCCCAAGAAGCGCTTTTCTTTAATGCCTTTTAGCTAGGCATGATGATTTCAATGATGCTCGCATAAAAGTAAAGAATTGAAACACAAAGAGAGCATCATGAAGCATATGACTAGCACATTTAATCCTAACCCACTTCCTATGCATAGGGATTTTATGAGCAAATAGTTTATGGGAGCAAGAATCAACTAGCATAGGAAGGCAAAACAAGCATAACTTCAAAACTTTCAACATAAAGAGAGGAAACTTGATGTTGTTGAAATATATATATGCATATCTTCCCCTCTCATAATAATTTTCAGTAGCATCATGAACAAATTCAACAATATAACTTTCACATAAATCATTCTTTTCATGATCCACAAGCATAGAATTTATATTACTCTCCACATAAGCAATTTCCTTCTCATTCATAATAGTGGGAGCAAATTCAATGAAATAACTATCATGTGATACTTGATTGGAATAATCCAATTGAAAATTAAAACCATGATGACAAGTTTCATAGTTATCATTAGTCTTTATAGCATACATGTCATCACAATAATCATCATAGATAGCAACTTTGTTGTCATAATCAATTGAAACCTCTTTCAAAATAGTGGAATCATCATTAAATAAAGTCATGACCTCTCCAAATCCACTTTTCTCAATATTGTAATAAGATTCAACACCCTCCAAAATAGTGGGATAATTAGTACCTAGAGTTGGCACTCTTTCAAACCCACTTTCATCAATATAATCATCATAACTAGGAGGCATGCTTTCATCATAATAAATTTGCTCATCAAAACTTGGGGGACTAAAAATATCATCGTCATCAAACATAGCATCCCCAAGCTTGTAGCTTTGCATATCATTAGCATCATGGATATTCAAAGAAAGCATACTAACAACATTGCAATCATGCTCGTCATTCAAAGGACTCACGTTAAACATTTTAATAAATTCTTCCTTTAGCAATTGAGCACAATTTTCTGATCCATCATTTTCAAGAAATATATTACATAGATGAAGTATGTGAGGCAACCTAAATTCCCTTTTTTTAGTTTTATTTTATAAAACCAAACTAGTGAATAAACAAGAAACTAAAAGATTCAATTGCAAGATCTAAAGATATACCTTCAAGCACTCACCTCCCCGGCAATGGCGCCAGAAAAGAGCTTGATGTCTACTACGCAACTTTTATTCTTGTAGACGTTGTTGGGCCTCCAAGTGCAGAGTTTTGTAGGACAGTAGCAAATTTCCCTCAAGTGGATGACCTAAGGTTTATCAATCCGAGGGCGGCGTAGGATGAAGATGGTCTCTCTCAAACAACCCTGCAATCAAATACAAGAAATCTCTTGTGCCCCCAACACACCCAATACAATGGTAAATTGTATAGATGCACTAGTTCGGCGAAGAGATGGTGATACAAGTGTAGTATGGATAGTAGATATAGGTTTTTGTAATATGAAAATAAAAAAACAGCAAGGTAGCAAGTGATAAAACGAAACACAAACGGTATTGCAATGCTTGAAAACAAGGCCTAGGGTTCATACTTTCACTAGTGCAATCTCTCAACAATGCTAACATAATTGAATCATATAACAATCCCTCAACGTGCGATAAAGAATCACTCCAAAGTTCCTATTAGTGGAGAACATAAGATGAAATTGTTGTAGGTTACGAAACCACCTCAAAGTTATCCTTTCCGATCAATCTATTGAGCCATCCCTATAAGTGTCACAAACAGCCCTAGAGTTCGTACTAAAATAACACCATATGATACGCATCAACCAACTCTAATGTCACCTAGATGCTCCAATGTCACCACAAGTATCCGTGAGTTGATTATTCGATATGCATCAAACAATTTCAGATTCATAATATTCAATCCACACAAAGAACTTCTAAGAGTACCCCAAAGTTTCTATCGGAGAAAAGAAGATGAAAACATGCAATCAACCCCTATGCCTAGATACCCCAAGGTCACGGGAATCCGCGAGTTGATCACCAAAACATACATCAAGTGACTCAATAGAATACCCCATTGTCACCATGGGTATCCACATGCAAGACATATATCAAGTGTTCTCAAATCTGGAATATTCAATCCGACAATAACAAAACCTCAAAGGGAAAGATTCAATTCATCACAAGAAGATAGAGAGGGAAGAAACACCATATGATCCAACTATATTAACAAAGCTCGCGATACATCAAGATCGTGCCAAATCATGAACACGAGAGAGAGAGAGAGAGAGAGAGAGAGAGAGCAAACACATAGCTACTAGTACATACCCTCAGCCCCGAGGGTGAACTACTCCCTCCTCATCATGGACACAGCCGGGATGATGAAGATGGCCTCCGGTGATGATTCCCCCCTCCGGCAGGGTGCCGGAACAGGGCTCCAGATGGTATTTCTTCGGTACAGAGGCTTGCGGCGGCGGCGGCGATGTTCTAGGTTAATTTCTGGGGGTTTCTCTATTTATAGGATTTTTCAGCGTTGGAATCACGCGAAAAGGAGCTACGAGGGCCCCACAAGGCAGCACGGCGTGACCCCCCCCCCCCCCAGGCCGCGTCGTGGTGCCTTGTGAGCACCTCGTGAGGCTTCTGGTCCTTCCACGAAGCTTCGGGGGTCTCTTTTGGTCCAAAAAAAATCGTCAAAAAGTTTCGTCCAATTCCGAGAACTTTTATTTCTGCACAAAAAACAACACCACGGTAGTTCTGCTGAAAACAGCGTCAGTCCGGATTAGTTCTAATCAAATCATACCAAAACCATATAAAATTGTTATAAACATGGCATGAATACTTCATAAATTATAGATACGTTGGAGACGTATCAACAGACCGTCCATGTCCATCATCAACCTCACGTCCACCGACACCGGTGACGGACAGGTCGCGGACTCCTTCGAGGATGAGTAGGGCATGGGAGGCGGCAGGCCATTGTGTCCCAAGTGGGCCGGTCCGTCTCCCATGTTCCACTCTTCCTTGCCGGAGATTGCACCTTCACTTCACGGGTCTTGTCCCCGCCGCTCATGGAGGCGGCGGATGGAGGACGCGGCTGTCGGAAGGGAACAACAAGGACTTGGACAACGGCCACCGCCGTAGTCTAGGTTTAGGTCCAATCCCCCCGCCCCCTCCCCCCTAATGAAAAATGTCTGAAATGTAATGAATGTGCTCCGGTTTGTATGAAAATCATCTGGTTTGCATGAATTTTGTCCGGTTAGTTGAAATGCAGTTTGAAAATGTTTGCGGATAGCGTTTGATGGCCGCCTCCCGCATCTGTGTCCACGGATGGATGCGGTGTCCGGCTTGTGGGTGAATTTTAGAGATGCCCTTATGTGGCATGTGGTTAATGAAAGGAGAGGTGTTTGTGATAACATAAAATGTTACCCTAACATAACGCACTCAAGGCTAACTGAGTCTACAACCTAATAAATGTAGCCATCTATGATACTACTTATATAATATTACTTTGCATTATGAAAATAGTAATATAGACTAATGTCATGTGACACTAGTCTAAGTTACTCCCTCACTATGACTAGCCGTATAGTGATGGTTGAGGCGGTGGCTTGGTCAGGGAAGGATGGTGAGGTGGCGCGCGACAGACACCGTCGGTGGCGGCAAAAGCCAATTGGATAGGCGCGTAAATTAGGAGGTAGAACAATGCATCGGAGGTGGAAGATGACCAACATAATCCAACGGCTTGGATGAATCAACTAAATAAACAAAACCAGGCGCGCAAATTAGCGAGTAGTAGTAGAATTCAAGTTTGCTCTTCATTAATTTGACTGTGAACACTTCATTAACTTCATCGTGAACACCATAACTATAAGTACTACCTCCGTGCCAAAATATATGAAGTTTTGGTAGGCTGAACTAAAAACGTTGTTTAGCCTACCAAAACGTCATATGTTTGGTTGTTTAGCCTACCAAAATGTCATATATTTTTGGCATGGAGTAAGTAATAGTAAAGGGCAACACATGTATGCATTGTTTTTTGCGGGAAAACATGCATGCATCAGCAAGCCACAGACCGATGGAAGTAGTACGTACAGTAGTACTAGTTTTTTTTTTTTTTTTTTTTTTGAGACAGAGTAGTACTAGTTACGTACTTAAGATTCAAGAGCCACAATTTGTATCTCTGAGTGCTAGCTTGGAGCACTAGCCACCTACTTGCGTTGCGCCTTCCTGCGGACCAGCACCTGTCTCTGTAGCTTCACTTGTCCTTGACGCTTGCGCCAGTGGTGTGACCCTGTCAGTTTCGCTGCTTTGTGCATGGACTCATATGGTGAAAGCTCACACAGTCAAACGAGAAATCCGAGTAACGGTGAAAGCAGACCAAATGCAGCAGAAAAACAGATTTAAAATTGTCAACAACAAAAAAACAATTTTACAGCACCATTTTACGCAAAAATATATCGCACGTGAAGCTGAAAAAATGAGTTGCATATCCGCAAAAAAAAAGAAAAAATGAGTTGCAAACGGTCCCTCCCCTGCAAAACTTTTCCGGACCATTCCGACGGCGACGTCGTCCAAATTTGTTGGCATATCCTCGTCACCTTGCTAGGGGAAGCTAAGCTAGCTTCGCGACCGATCGGCCGTACGCATGACATGTCGCACGGTCGACGTCCTTGAGTTAAGGGCTCGATGTGCGATCCGTTCACACTCTTTCTCACTCACACGTTGTTGTTGTGTCATTGACAAGAACGATCGCGTCGTCTGCAGGGCCGGCCACGTATGTGTAGTACGTGCGGCACCCTTAATTATTTAGCTAGCCTCTGTTGTAATCTCGATCGACGTTGAGGTAACGATGGCTCAACAGCTGTACTTCTTGGTGTGGTCTGCGTATTCTTTAGTGGTTCCACGCGAGATTTGAGCCTCTAGCTAGGAAGGATTCTAGACAACGCAAGCTATCTAGTGATGATGTTACATGAACAGGTCGCCACAGGGGCTTAATTTTTCTTACGGTACAGATGTAGGTGAGTCGTCGATGTTCCTGCTAACTGATTTGTTATTTGAAACAAAAGGGAGCTCTTCGTTAATTCTTTGCGCCGTGTCAAAGTCTCTGCGTCACCACATTTCTATTTTCAACCTTGTTGTCCAATTCGCTTTGCTCAGCTGTTGTCCTGTGTGTGTCATACAACGTTGCGCCCTTGACTGGTCGATGTACTACAGTCTAAACTCTAGAGTGCTTTTCTACCGCATGTGCATCGCATCGTGCATCTTTCAAGCCGGATGAGTTCAGCTAAAGATATGAGGTCGTCAGACGCCCCCGTTTTTCTCCACCGTGAACTGTGGATTGTCGATCCGACCCCGACGGCACGTACCTCCGTGATTCGCCTCACTTCCACTGACACCAACGTCAGGTTTAATGTCCATTTCGAAACAAGAAAAGGAGAAGGAAATGTTTTGGGCCACGGAAAAACTTGTGATCCCAACAGACGTGTTGCGGACTACTCGTGGAGAAGTAACCATCAATAGCAACCGCTACGTACGTACTCATCCGGCAGGCAATTTCTTCTTTCTTCGTTAACATGCAGTCCAGAGAGTACTTACTCGACGAGAAGTAAGAGCATCTACAGCCGGGCACCCCAACCCCCCTCCCCAAACGCCCGGTCGGACGGTCTGGTTAGTGATCGGTCAAGAAAAACAGACCCAAACGGGCGTCTCAAACTGTTGACCGGCACCCCTCATATCCAGCTTAAATGTAGGGCAGATATGGGGGCGCCCGGGCGCGTCCTCCACGTCGGACTGACGATGGGGTCCCACATAAAATTGTCCGGAAACCCGGCGGTCCGATGGACGTCTCCTCTGGTGGGGGTGTGAATGCCGCATGGCGCCGCTTCGCCTCGCCGCCCGAGGTCAAATCCGGCTATTTAAGCCGGCCGGCGTCCCCCAACCCTATCCACATCCACCTCCTCCCTCTCCGTGCCGCCAGCCCGAGCTCATCCACCTCTCTCTCGCTCCGCCGCTCTTCCCACACCATCCGGCTTCGCCATGGCTCGACAAAAGAAGACATGTATGCTATGCTCACGCCGGAGCGTCGGTTCCAGATTGAGGAGGAGATCCGGGCGAGGCGCGCTGCCCACATCGCTGTCGGCCTGCCTTCGGACTCGCCGGAGTCGGAGGAGGAGAGGAGCCGGAGGAGGAGGAGGAAGAGGAGCAGCAGCCGGTTCCGATGGAGGTGGCGAATCCGGAGGAGGACGAGGTGGAGCAGCCGGAGGAGGAGCTGGCGCCGTCTCCGGGCTTCAACATGGAGGACGCGGAGGCGGAGTTCGCGGTCGGCCAAGCGGCCGAGATGGCGGAGCAGCAGGCCATCTTGGAGTCCATTCAGAATGAGGCCTATGTGAAGGTTAACCGGCAGTTCATCCGACAGGAACTGGCGGTGACCGACGCGCTTTTCGCCGAACTCGACGCGGAGATGAAGGCGGAGGCCGACGCGGAGCAGCCGGAGGAGCCGGAGCTGTGGCTGCCGTCCATGTACCCGGAGCCGGGCACGGAGATGGTGGACATCTCCGACGAGAATTAGGGTAGTATAGGTTGATCTACATAGGATTTACTTGTTTGCATGCTTTGTATGGATTTAAAATTTCAAATATGAAGTATTCGAATGCAGAGAAGTAAATTTAAGATGTGACCAGTAACTGCCCGCGGGGCGCGTCCACGGGCATTTGGGGGCCGAATTTGCCAAGTCCGACGGTAGATGCTCTAAGCAAGTTAAAGATATCCTTGACTTTTAATCGCTTGGCTAGAGTTTGGTGTCGGAGATGCGTACGTGGTGGCCATTACTGCGAGAAAGATCTCGAGGCGCCATCGTGAGTTGAATCTTGGACAGCACAGCACGTACTATTCGTGAGAGATTTTTCCAGATCGAACTAAATTCCAAAGTCTCACTGCGTGTCAATCAGTTCCGATGGAGCTTCTGTATATGCGCGTGGTGTCTTAGCAGCGAAGGAAAGAATTGACTACATACATATTCGTTAGGTGAAAATGGAAATTTGTCATATCAATTGCCAAATCAATAATCAATCAGCAAAAGTAGTAAGAATACAGACAGAAGAATCCATCGGCTTGAGCAAATAAGGAGATGTGGTTTGAGGGTGACTTCACGGGAATCATAGCGCGCCCTCGCCTACGCAAATCCTCCTCTTTTCATTCTTTCTCTCTCTCAGAATCATATCTATTATAAAAGTTCATCGACAGTACAAAATATTTCAAATATAATTAAAATTAGGGAATGCCTAGAGCTCATCTAGATGAGATATACTTTGGTCTCATTCACGTGACATCAGCTAACATCATCTCTATTATTAATCCATTGATATATGTGATCGATATCATCAGATCGCTCGCCAATAACGTAACTAGGCCGGCCCAACTAATGACAAGCACGTGGAAAAAAGCACCAGGTCGCTAGCCGCGTAATGAGGGCTAGCCATAGAAGAAATGCAAGCACACGGCAAAACTAGTTACATTCTTTGAAGGACAGCAAGCTTTGCACTTGCGTATAATATAAATTCAAACAAATATAGCTTTCAAATGAAATGTCGAAAATGTACTAATTTTTAGTCAAAATGTTTAGAAAATACTCATGTATTTTAAAAACTATTCTGGAATTTAAATTGGCAATTTTTTAAAATGTTTGTGAATTTTAAAATATTCAAGATTTTTTTATAAAAACTGTTCATGAACTTGAAAAATGTTTGTCAATTTGAAAATAGTAGTGAATTTAAAAAAATTAAGAATTTGAAAAATGTTTGCAAATTTTAAAAATGTTAATCGCAGCCGGCAGAAAGATAACTTGCAGTTGCGACCCCCCCTCCCCCTAATACATCTAGTTGCGCCGCCCTTGAAAACATGCAGTTGCGACCCCCCTTGAACACATGCAGTTGCGACCCCTATTTTAAAACATGCAGTTGCAATCCCCATTGAAAACATGCAGTTGCGACCTCCTTGAACACATGCAGTTGCGACCCCAATTTGAAAACCTGCAGTTGCGACCCCCTTGAAAACATGCAGTTGCGACCCCCGTTGAACACATGCAGTTGCGACCCCTATTTGAAAACATGCAGTTGCGACCCCCTTGAACACATGCAGTTGCGACCCCTATTTGAAAACATGCAGTTGCGACCCCACTTGAAAACCTGCAGTTGCGACCCCATTTGAAAACCTGCAGTTGCGACCGCCCTTGAACACATGCAGTTGCGACCCCCTTTGAAAACATGCAGTTGCGACCCCCCTTGAACACATGCAGTTGCGACCCCTATTTGAAAACATGCAGTTGCGACCCCCCTGAACACATGCAGTTGTGACCCCTATTTGAAAACATGCAGTTGCGACCCCACTTGAAAACTTGCATTTGCGAGCCCATTTGAAAACCTGCAGTTGCGACCGCCCTTGAACACATGCAGTTTCGACCCCACTTGAAAACTTGCAGTTGCGACCCCATATGAAAACATGCAGTTGCGACCTCCTTGAACACATGCAGTTGCGACCCCACTTGAAAACTAGCAGTTGCGACCCCCTTGAACACATGCAGTCGAGACCCCCCTTGAACACATGAAGTTACGACCCCACTTGAATACTTGCAGTTGCGGGCCCATTTGAAAACATGCAGTTGTGACCCCCTTGAACACATGCAATTGCGACCCCATTTAAAAACTTCTAGTTGCGACCCCATTTGAAACACATGTAGTTGAGACCTCAAAACATGCAGTTGCAACCCCGTTTGAAAACTTAAACATGCGCCCCCCTTGAAAACATGCAGTTGCGACCCAACTGAAACTACACTTGCGAACCCCCTTGAAAACTTGCAGTTGTGACCACCCTTAAAAACTTGTAATTGCGACCTCATTTGAAAACAATGCAATTGTGACCCCATTGAAAACTTGCAAATGTGACCCACTTTGAAAACTTACCGTTACAACCCCTTGAAAACTTGGATTTGGGACCCATTTAAAAACCTCCAGTTACCAAACAAATAAACAAAATACAAGAAACATAAACTAAAAATGGCCGGCTAAACCTCCTAAAAAAAGTTGCGCTTGGCACAAGACAGTGAAACACGCCTGTTTGCGAGCCGCCGCACGCGGCACACAAATAAGGATAATAATAATAATAAGAGTACAAGAAGAAGACAAATGAGAAAAAGTAAATGAAAAATGAGAAAAAAAATATAAAAATGATAAATCTCATCCAAATATAAATTAGTTACAATGCGTTTACATATAAAAAGAAAAGGTTTAAGCAGAAGAAAGAAAAGATTGAGAGAGGAAAATTAAAAAAACATATGATAACAACAAGAAAACGAAATGAAAAAAAAAACTTGCTTCGTTTCAGCTTCTCTCCCACATGCGTATAGCCCAGGACAAACAACAAAAAGTGAAGAAAAAGACTAGCGTTGAAACGCCATAGTAGTCCCAAAGAAAAAATAAATAAATAATTACCACACAAAGGCCTAGCAACATTGCTCACGTAACAAAACCGACAACAGGAGCGTGAGACAACTGTATACGCACAAATCTCAGTGCATTTAATCCAACGGGTATGGAGGTGATTGAGACCTAACTATTTCTCAGCTAGCTGAGAACTAGCAAAACCGTTAAAATTACATCGAGATTTCGAGACCACCGAACAACCAGCAGTGCCGCCAGCTCCGCTGCCGCCGCTCCCCTACCGGAGCCGGCTTGACCTTGTCGATGACAGCTGGAAAGTTTTCGTGCACATGCCCCTACGAACCAGCGCCCCGGAGCCGCAGTAGTCGCCGTTGAACCCTTTCATAGATCTGAAACATCTGGCATCAAATCTCGCCACATGACAAGAAATTCTTGTAGGGTAATGCAGCAGAAAACAAAAAAATTCCGACCTACGCACCAGCCCAGGACCACTATGGAGACTGCATACAAGGTTTGTACTTTTTCGTTACCGAATCGTAGCGCAGCGGAAGTAGAGTCGATGACGATCGGCGGTGCAGATCCCCGCAGCTAGGATTTACAACCTCCCAACCGCGAGGATGTACTCCCTCGTCAGCTCACCAGACGGATCTCTGGGCAGCACTTCGGGAGGCCTCGGGACAGTCCCTCGGATAGTCCCACCGGACGGATCCTCAGACAGCCCTTCGGGGGGCCTCTGGACAGTCCCTCGGATAGTCCCACCGGACGGATCCTCGAACAGCCCTCCGGGAGGCCTCTGGATAGTCCTTCGGCAGGCCTCTGGACAGTCCCTCCGATAGTCCCACCGGACGGATCCTCGGACAGCCCTCCGGGAGGCCTCTGGACAGTCCATCGGATAGTCCCACCGGACGGATCCTCGGACAGCCCTCCGGGAGGCCTCACGGACAGCCCTTCGGGTGGGTCACTCGGACAGCCCTTCGGGAGGACCCCCAAAACTCGGACAGTAACTCGGACAGCCCTTCGGGAGGACCCTCGAACAGCCCCTCGGGCAAAAAGATCGAACCTACGACCTCTCTACGGGGTTGCACACATACGGTGTCATCTATCCGGCAGGGCTTCGCCGTCCAAAACTAGTTCCCACCGGAACCCAGACAGCCTTTCGGCTCTACGAAACCATTTCGCTGGGAGGGAGAGAAGAAGGCCAGATCATGCATGGCTTGTGTATGTTGAGAAAGAGTGTGTCTTTAGGCAGCCCCCTCCACCCCTATTTATAGGCCAGGCCCAAGGGTAGCTTCTCCAAGAAGCTAAGGGGAAAAATACCAAAAGGCCCTCAAGGTAGCTTCTCCAAGAAGACACCCAAAAAGCACTTTCACTATTCACGGTAACATTTTTCCGCAACCGTTAAATCCGAAAATATTTCTGTGGGTCTTAGAATAATTCCAGTACCCACACAAATGATTTTGGACGTGCTCCGAAACAATTCCGGATTAGTGATTTTCATCTGCGAAAAGCAAACAAAGCGGTTCCGGCAGCTCCGGAACATTTCCCGTTTTTTTCTCCGAAAAATCCCAGAAGTTCCCAGACCAATTCTGGCACCCTCCAAGAATTTCCAGGCGTGTGCCGAAACCATTTTCACTTAATGGTATACCCTGAAACAACTTTTCAGTTTTACCGAAACTATTCCGGTGCTCTCTCTCCGGAACTTTTCCGCTGTCTCCGAAACTTTTCCGGTGACTTTCTCTCAGACTCCCTGTCTAGTATTCAGCAGATAGATGACCCTTAAGCGTGTGACCCTATAGGTTCGGTGAAGTATAGACATGACCGGAACTCTTTCTGATCAATGATCAACATCGGAGCCGTGGACACCCATATTGACCCCTATACCCACACGAATGAATATTCGAGTAAACCTCCAGTTGCCGTGTGTTGTTCCTGTTGCTTCGTGATATGTTACAAAACCCAAGGTGAGATTTATCGACATCCCCATGGATCAACACTTGTCCACAATGCCAGTTACCTCGTTACCGGTTTTGTTCTCTTTTCTCGTTTCCGTGTTCCGGCATCCCTGTGATCAAATCACACTTGTGTCTGGCCAGACGATGATGGATACCGTAACACCGAGAGGGCCCGAGAATATCTCTCCATTGTCAGAGGAGCAAATCCGAATCTTGAGCTATCAAGTTACTTGACATACTTTTCCATGAACCCGTAAGCCGCCGTAATAGCCACCCATTTACGGATGACGTTTAACAAACCCCAAAGTTCATGAAGCAAGCATGAAGAAACTCGATACTCTCATGGTCTAAGGAATTATGCAAACGTGAACTTTCTCTGTGTTATTAACCATTAACTTGTGACGAATGTATCTCATAGCATAAAATCAATTCGGGTCGATTCAACACAAGTGTTCTCCTAACATTGTGCCCTCAAAGTTGCCGGCTTAGACATGCCCATGATCAGGAAAACAGGACCATCATGCAACACTTGAGCTCGTCTTAGAGGCATGACTAGGAATACATTTTACCGTTTATTATTCCACACGTGCATATGAGTCTTCCTTCGAGTCTCGTGGTTATTGTAGACTCGAGAACCATAGCAGTTATAGCATGGAACATAAACATAATCATGATCATGGAGATAAACAATAACATTTATTATTGCCTCTAGGGCATATCTCCTACAGACTCCCACTTGCACTAGAATCAATAATCTAGTCAATGCTAATGCATTTTACACCTATGGCATACCGGTGTAAAAATGCTTCGCATGTGGTATAGCCTGATGTCCAACGGATCTGACAACTTCAGTTCCGTGTGTATCTTTGCATGTCCTCGCGTTTTCATGCTTTCACAAAATTCATATTTTGTGTGGACTTGGCTTTGTATATATGTGAATCACTGGTCAAACCTTGATACCTCTGACTGAGCTATGGAGCAACTATCTGCAATAGTGTCCCATTAACCAAAGCCATATTGGAACCATACTAAGTTCATGAATGAACTATATGATTCAACATCTTCTTTGTCACTTCTAAAGCATCAACATACTTAGCCTTTGTTATAGAAATCGCCACAGTAACTTGTTTGGAACAATTTCCAACTATTGTGCCACCGTATTGTGTGTTACACAAAACCCTTAACTTAAATCGAAAATCGCATGGGCATTGATGAAAACCGTATCAATGTAATTACTTACAACGAGTATTTCATAATCTCTGCTTGCGAGAAAACATGTCATCAGTGCTACTCCAGTACTCAATGACATTTTTCACTGTTGTCCCATGATCAGTTCTTTGATCACTTTGGTATCTATACTCGCAACAGCTTTGGGAGTATCGGACATATCTGGTTGTTTTACATACCATGGAATACATGATTAATCCAAACACAAGAGTGTGTGGAATCTCCATCATGTATTTTGCTCATCAGGGTTTTGGGACACCGAGTCTTGCAAAACTCTTTCCATGTGACTTCGGCAAGAATCACCCCTCGGCGTTCCTATGTTAAACTATTTTAGCACCTTGTCAATATGTATTTTTGGCTTAGCCTATTAGGCAATTCTATCTCGTAGATAAATATGCCTAATATCGAGGCTATTTAGCCTAAGCACTTCATCAAAAAAAACTATTTTCAATGAAGTCCTAATTCGTGTCAAGAAATTTATATTATTTCCAATCAACAATGTGTCAAGCACACAAGGTTTTAAAAAATGTTATTATGCTCCCACTTACTTTCTTGTAACCACAAGCATCTTCGTTATCCATTTGATGAAAACAAACTCTTTGACTATTTCATCAAAAACGAAGATTCCAACTCCATTTTGCTCTCTTCTATCCATTGCTGGAACTCTGAAGTTTGCATACTTACTAGCATCCTCTGGATCGACAAAATACTTTGGACTGTATCACATACAAGTCCTAGTTTGTATTTCCATTTCATGGAAATCCTTTTGGCATCCATGTTTCATATCTCATGATTGAAATATGTATTAATTGCTAGTTTAACCCGAACCGATTTTAAGCATCGCTACGGTGAGACAACCTCATCGTAGTCAACTCCTTGAACTTGTTATTGCAACAAGTCGAGCTTTATGGATAAAACATTTTATCCACATCAGTTTATAGTTCCATTAATGTTCGTTAGACTCTAAGTCTTCCGAAGGGTTTATCAAGATATAATCTTGAATCATTTATATGGAAACTATCTCGGATTATATTAGCATTTAGCCAATTCCTGAGTCAGGGCCCATCAACGCTTCCATGTGTATCGTAGGTATATTGTTGTCTAACAACAATATCTCGCTTGCGCACCTAAGAGGTTTGCACGAGTTTTGCCTATGTGGTTCAGTTGCAAGTTCGACCGAAGTCCATACATCTCATGTAGAGGCTTCCGTATCAGTCGCAGTAGGAAACTCTGAAATTACTTCCAAGGTTTCTTTCCTTTGATCTGATGACAAAGATAATGTTATCTCGTCGAGTTGCACTGTTCTCCCACTCACCTTTTGCAAGAACCATTCTCTTTAAAAGCATGCCGTTCTTGGTGGCAAACCTTTTGCCTCGGTATAGTGGTGGAGGAATTCCCAATTACTTGGGATAACCTACAAAGTAGTACTTGTCTGATTTGGAATAGGTTTGTAAATATTTGACACAAGCCCCATATTCCAAATGTTAAGAAAAGACAAAACATGGTTGGGCGTACCATACCATGGCGTCATTTCAACAGACCTGATGGTGCTCTTTTCTGTGTAAAAGCCGCAGTCTCTAAAGCATTACCTTAAAAGGGATAATGGCAAATTGATTTATGTCATCTTTGATCTTACCATGTCATAAATGGTTTGAATACATCTTCACGGACGTACCACTCACAGTGGAGTTCCGGGAGGTGTAAGTTATGAAACTCTTTTCACAACTCATCAGACATTGGCTAAACTTGTAACTCAAATATTCCTTTCCGCAATCAAATTGCAGAAACATAATCTTCTTGTTGCAATAATTTCTACTTCATTTTGAAAACCTTTTGAATGATTTCAAAAGATCCAGACTTACGTCTCATCAAGTAAATATCCATATATCTACTTGAGTCATTTCTGAAGATAGATAAAATCCACTGCTAGCAACAACATTTATCGAACTACATACATCAAAATGTATGATCACCAATAAGTTCGTTGCTCGTTCCTTATGGCCTGTGAACGGTATTTCAGTCACTTCACTTTTCCGGAGGAAAGTTGCAAGTGTCAGATGATTCATAATCAAACAACTTCAAAATCCATCATTATGGAATTTTTCCATGCGGGTTTCTCCAATGTGACCAAATGCAGTGCCACACATGTGTGGTATTCTCTTAGTCTTGCGACATTTAGTGTCAGTGTTATGGATGTATCATATTACCATCAATATTCATAACATACATCCCATCCATGATGGAAGTATGGCCCTTATGTTATTCATAAAACTGAACAACAATTGCTCTTTTATGAACAACCCTTTTGCAACAAACATTATGCAATGGGCTAGAGTGTGTAAAAACTCTCAAATGAATTATGAAAGTAAATTCGGAGGTAATATATTATTATCAATATTCATAACATACATCCCATCCATGATGGAAGCATGGCCCTTATGTTATTCATAACATCGAACATCAAAAGTTCTCTTATGAACAACCTTCTTGCAAGATACTTTATGCAATGGGCTAGAGTGTATAAAAACTCTAAAATGAATTATGAAAATAAATATATAGGTAATGTACCGAGTATAGCAACTTTTACTATGTTCCCAGCGCATATCTAAACCTCACTTTGGCAAGTCTTTTAGGCCGTAGTAGTTTTTGCATCGAATTGCAGCGAAGAGCAATCAAGCGGGTATCTTTGTGATCAACTCACAATACCCAAGAATCAGTGATTAACATGTTTAATCATAATTCCCAAGAACTATTTCTTTGACCAGCCTTCTATACATCAATAGCTTGTATGACTTTCATACATGAGCTGGATATTCCAGTCTTCACTTTTTTTGCCTTTATACTTCTAACAGTTTAACTTTTAGTATTTGTCCTACTCTCAGAAGAAGCACCCAACTTTAAGAGTGGCGTTAGCCCCGGACTTCCTAGGTGTGTAAGTCATACTAACACCCTTCGGACATTTCCTTTCTCTTGAGTTGTTGTTTTATTCACCTTCATCATATGACAGGCGTTCTACTGGATCCCTCTGTTATTAGTTAAATGCATAGTAAACACTTTCACTAATAGTTTGCAAAACAAACATTGCTTTGGATATCACATATCTTTTAGCCTTTGTTTGTGTCTGAAAATGATTTTCAGTTCCATGAATATCACATAGCTATCCCAAACTTTTGAAGTCCGGGTCTCATGGAAGCAAACATATTGCACTTGACCGTAATGGAATTTTAGCTTTTGGATTAAAGGACGAGAGTCTCATTATCCATAGCATTAGCGGGAGAATACCGAAAGCATGCGATAGGACAAAATCCTTCTTGGCACTCTTGAGGACAATCCTCACATTACGTTACCAACCGTAAAGTTTTAACCAGATACTAAACAGCTATTCAATTTTAATAGGGAAGGTGGAAACGCAAGCCATTATTCTACAACTATTATGCAAATTTTACTTAGATAAAGTTCATAATTAATTGCACAGAGAATTAAACAAGTTAATTCTACAGTGCGCTCCCACTCAAATCAATATCTCTCATAATTGATTGTGAGTGATACAAGACCCGCATTTCAATTCAACGCCATTGATGTGGACATCACTGATGACGAGAATTTTAATCGGTAGGCCAACTTGCCAATCACATCTCTATGTGATTCTTGTTCATCTTTCGATGGGCGTGTTCCGAGCTAAGGACGATCAAGCCAGAACGTCAAGACAACCAAGTGATCTCGCTGCGAGGTCTGACCTCACCCGCCTCACACTTCCCTAATCGTTTGTACTCATGGAGACATGACGCACTCCGAGAAGTTAGGTGCCGTGACGGTGCTACACTTGGGAGAACACTAACTACTTGATATTTTTGTGAGAGATCACCCTAATAAAAAGCGACTACCGCGCAATCAAAAAGGGTGCATCATAAGGGATAAACATCTCCGGCAATTCATAATAGCATGATATGGTATAGCCCTTTCTGACGGAGAAGTCTTGTATTTCTTCTTCTTCGGCATTCGCGTCGGTGTTCACCTTCGCGAAGTTTGCCACCACCTTGTCGATGCACCAGATAATATTGCTATCTCTATAGCTAATAAAATAAGTGCATTACAAAAGGTTGACATGCAGGTCATTAAAGTGACAATCATATGGCTCCAGCCATCATGCCGAATCATGACACGCAGGTCATGTTAATTTACATCATATAGTCATCTCATACATAATCAAATTAATATGAGCACTGCTATACCACATCATATGCACATGCAAACCATCCTGCAAAACCAAGTTAGACGCCTCTAATCGGTTTATGCAAAAGTTCATTTTACGTGGCTTCTAAGGTTTCGAACAAACCGCAGCTACCAACGTTTTATCATCAAGTATGATTATTCAAGTCGCTAGATTAACATCGCGGGGTGTATCAAACACGAGATAATAAAATCTCGAGGCCCATACTAAACTTCGTCATACGCATGACCCCCGTGCAGATCATATCTGCATTGCCCTTTCGTCTGCGAAATTTCATCTTTCTTTTTAACTATGGTGGAATTCAACGAATTGTTAGCACTTCGTTGATCAATCAGGATCGCGGATTGCCAGAACTTTGAAAATCCACCATGCTGTTATCAAGATCAGAAATATGCAAATTCTAGGGAAGCAACAAGAACATCGGGTAACAGATTTCATCTGCTACCCGCACAAATAATTATCAGCAGTAGAACTCATCTACTACAAATTATATTGTGCAACACCCATACATCTCATGTATTCTAGATCGTAACCTGCATCTACGCATAGCACGGCTCATGATGCCACTGTAGGGTAACGCAGCAGAAAACAAAAAAATTCCGACCTACGCACCAGCCCAGGACCACTATGGAGACTGCATACAAGGTTTGATCTTTTTTGTTACCGACTCGTAGCGCAGCGGAAGTAGAGTCGATGACGATCAGCGGTGCAGATCCCCGCAGCTAGGATTTACAACCTATAGGAGATATGCCCTAGAGGCAGTAATAACAGTTACTTTGTATCTCCGAGTTTGTAATGAATGTTTATATTCCATGCTATAACTGCAATGATTCTCGAGTCTGCAATAACCACGAGGCTCGGAGGGAAACTCATGTGCACGCGTATATAATAAACGGTAAAATGTATTCCTAGTCTTGCCTCTAAGACTGGCTCAAGTATTGCATGATGATCCTGTTTTCCTGATCATGGGCATGTCTATGCCGGCAATTTTGAGGGCACAATGTTAGTAGAACACTTGTGTTGAATCGACCCGATTGATGTTATGCTATGAGATACATTTGTCATGAGTTAATGGTTAATAAAACAGAGATAGTTAATGTTTGCATAATTCCGTAGACCATGAGAGTGTCAAGTTTCTTCATGCTTGCTTCCTGAACTTTGGGGTTTGTTAAACGTCATCCGTAAATGGGTGGCTATTACGGCGGCTTACGGGTTCATGGAAAAGTATGTCAAGTAACTTGATAGCTCAAGATTGGGATTTGCTCCTCTGACGATGGCGAGATATTCTCGGGCCCTCTCGGTGTTACGGTATCCATCATCGTCTGGCCAGACACTTTGTGATTTGATCACTGGGATGCCGGAACACGGAAACGAGTAAAGAGAACAAAACCGGTAACGAGGTAACTTGCATAGTGGACAAGTTGTTGATCCATGGGGATGCATAAATATCACCTCAGGTTTTGTAATATATCGTGAAGCAACAGGAATAGCACACGGCAACTGGAGGTTCACTCGAATATTCATTCGTGTGGGTATAGGGGTCAATATGGGTGTCCACGGCTCCGATGTTGATCATTGATCGGAAAGTGTTCCGGGTCATGTCTATACTTCACCGAACCTATAGGGTCACACGCTTAAGGGTCATCTATCTGCTGAATACTAGACGGGGAGTCTGAGAGAAAATCACCGAAAAAGTTTCGGACGAAACGAAAACGTTCCGGAGAGAACACCGGAATAGTTTCGGTGAAACTGAAAAGTTGTTTCAGGGTATTCCATTAAGTCAAATTGGTTCTGGCACATGCCTGGAAATTCTTGGAGGATGCCAGAAGTGTTCGGGAAACTTCTAAGAATTTTTCGGGACAAAAACCGGAAATGTTCCGAAGCAGCCGGAACCGCTTTGGTTGCTTTTCGCTGAAGAAACATTGTTCCGAAATTGTTTCGGAATGCGTTCAAAATTATTTTGGTGAGTACTAGAATTATTCTAGGCACACAGAAATAATTTGGGATTTATCGGACGCAGAAAAATGTCTTCGTGAATAGTGAAAGTGCTTTTTCGATATTTTTGGGAAAGCACCTTTTGGGATATTTCCAAAAGGCCTTCTAGAAGGACTTGGGAGCCAAGGCACCCCGATGTGGTGGGGGGCCAAGTGTGGCCGGCCAAGCATGGTGGAGCTCCTTGGAGCTCCACATGGCACCCCTTTTAGCTTTATTCTTTTTTGAAAAGGCATAAAGTGGGGGTACTTTGGGTTTTTTTTGTATGACATCTTTACCCCTTGGCTATCCTATAAATAGAGGAGAGTGGGCTGCCCCAAAACTCATCCTTGCTCTCACATACACATGCCAAGCTTGTCTGGCTCTCTCTCTCCCTCCCAGCGAAATAGTTTCGTAGAGCCGAAAGGCTGTCTGGGTTCCGGCAGGAACTAGCTCTGGACGGCGAAGCCATGCCGGATAGCTGACACCGTATGTGTGCAACCCCGTAGAGAGATTGTAGTTTCGATCTTTTGCCTGAGGGGCTGTTTTCGAGTGTCCTCCCGAAGGGCTGTTCGAGTTACCGAGTTTCCGGCGTCCTCCCGAAGGGCTATCCGGGTTACTTTTCGGGTTCCTAGGGTCCTCCCGAAGGGCTGTCTGCGACATCGTCCGGGGGACTGTCCGACCGCCTCCCGAAGGGCTGTCCGGAGTGGGAGTAAATCCTTGCGGTTGGGAGGTTGTAAATCCTAGTTGCAGGGATCTACACCGACGATCTACACCGACTCTTCTTTCGCTACGCTTCGAGTCGGTACGGATCCGATCAAACCTTGTATGCAGTCTCCATAGTGATCCTGGGCGTGCTCGCTGTACCGAATTTTTTTGTTTTCTGTCGCGTTCCCCTACAGTGGCATCATGAGCCGTGCTATGCGTAGATGCAGGTTACGATCTAGAATACATGGTGATGTATGGGTATTGCATAATATAATTTCGGAGTAGATGAGATCTATTGCTGAAAATTATTTATGTGGGTGACAGATGAAATCTGTTACCCGATGTTCTTGTTGCTTCCCTAGAATTTGCGTATTTCTGATCTCGAGACAGCATGGTGGAATTTCACAAAGTTCTGGCAATCCGCGATCCTGATTGATCAACGAAGTGCTATCAGTTCTTTGGGTTCCGCCATAGTCAAAAGAAAGATGAAATTCACAGATGAAAGGGCAATGCAGATATGATCTGCACGGGGGTCATGCGTATGACGAAGTTTAGTATGGGGCTCGAGATTTAATTATCTCGTGTTTCATACACCCCGAGATGTTAATCTAGCGACTTGAATAATCATACTTGATGATAAAACGTTGGTAGCTGCGGTTTAAGTCAAAACCTTAGAAGCCACGTAAAATTAAATTTTGCATAAACCGATTAGAGGCGTCTAACTTGGTTTTGCAGGATGTGCATGTGATGTGGTATAGCAAAGCTCATATTAATTTGATTATGTATGAGATGACTATATGATGTAAATTTGTTAACATGACCTGCGTGTCATGATTCGGCATGATGGCTGGAGCCATATGATTGTCACTTTAATGACCTGCGTGTCAACCTTACGTAATGCACTTATTTTATTAGCTATAGAGATGGCAATATTATTTGGTGCATCGACAAGGTGGTGGCAATCTTCGCGAAGGTGAACACCGACGCAAATGCCGAAGACGAAGAAATACTTGACTTCTCCGTCAGAAAGGGCTATACCATATCGTGCTATTATGAATTGCCTGAGATGTTTATCCCTTATGATGCACCCTTCTTGATTGCGCGGTAGTCTCTTTTTATTAGGGTGATCTCTCACTTAAAATTATCAAAGTAGTTAGTGTTCACCCAAGTGTAGCACCGTCTGAAATTCGTATCTTTTCGGGGTGCGCCATGTACACATGAGCACGAACGAATTGAGAGGAATGAGGCGGGTGAGGTCAGACCTCGCAGCAAGATCACTTGGTTGTCTTTGACGTTCAGGCAGGAGAGTCCTGAGCTCGGAACACACCCATCGAAAGATGAACAAGAATCACATAGAGATGTGATTGGCAAGTTGGCCTACCGATTGAAATTCACGTCATCAGTGATGAACCCGTCAATGGCGTCGAATTGAAATGTGGATCTTGACTCACTCATAATCAATTTTGAGAGATATTGATTTGAGTGGGAGCACACTTTAGAATAAAATTGTTTATTCACTAGTGCCTAAAAATCATTATAAACAAAGTCTAAGTGAAACTTGTGTTTTCCGTTGTAGATCAAATGGCTCGCAACACCGCGTTCAACTTAGGACCGATGTTAGAGAAAGAGAAGTTAGCTGCGACTGGAAACAACTATACGGACTGGGTCCGTACCCTGAGGATTGTCCTCAAGGATGCTAAGAAAGACTATGTGCTTGATCAACCTCTAGGTGATTCCCCTACGCCAGAAATGGCTCAGGATATCATCCACGTGTTTGACTCACGAAAGGATGATTTCAGTGTTGTTAAAGAACTTATGTTATCTTGCATGGATCCTGTGCTACAGAATCATTATGAACGACTTAGTACCTTCGAGATTATCGAGGCACTAGATGTTCTGTATCACAAACAGGATTCAGCTGAAGTTCATGAGATGACTGAAGCCATGGAAGAATGCAATATACATAAGGAATCTCTAGTAAATGAGCAAGGTGTCAGACTAGCAAACTATTATGATAGTATGGCTGAAAGGGGAATTAATTTTCCAAAGACACCTGGTAATGATTTGATCCTTACCTCGCTTTATGAAGCGATGCTCAAATCAAATGAGATAGGACTGCAGAACCAGCAAAACTTGCTGGTGAACAAAACCGCCAGTTTCAAAAGGAAAGGCAAGCCTAAGGGCGGAGCCAAGGCTGAAACTGTGTGTTTTCACTGCAAAGGCACTGGACACTGGAAGAGGAACTGCAAGATATACATGGCAGATAAGAAGAAAGGTATAACTGTTATACGGGTTAATGTCATTGACGTTTTGCTTGCTTTCAAAAATTCTAAGTCTTGGGTATTTGATACCGGCTCGGTTGCTCATATTTGCAACTCGATACAGGGACTTTAGAAGGTGCGCAAGTTAGCAAAGAATGAAGTCGTGATGCGCATCGGGAACGGCGCTGGGATCGCCGCTCAAGCCGTCGGCATTATGCCACTACATCTCCCTTCAGGATTTATCTTAGAACTGAATAAATGTTATTTTGTTCCGGGATTGTGTAGAAACATTATCTCCGGATCATGTTTAGTACACGATGGGTATTCGTACAAGTCTGAGAACAATGGTTGTTCACTTTATTGTAAGGATATGTTTTATGGATTTGCACCCATTGTTGGGGGCCTTTTCATACTAAATCTTGAATGTGGAAATGATGTCTTTAACGTAAATGCTAAACGCCTTAAGAAGGCTGATACCACCACCACTTTCATGTGGCACTGTCGCCTTGGCCACATCGGAAAGAAACGCATGCAAATACTCCATAAAGATGGAGTTTTACCGTCCTTTGATTTTGAATCATTTGACACATGTGAAGCTTGCTTCATGGGGAAAATGACCAAGACGCCGTTCACGGGTCATCCTGAACGGGCGGGTGAATTATTGGAAATAATACATAGTGATGTATGTGGTCCAATGAACACAGCCGCATGGGGTGGGTATTTCTACTTCGTGACTTTTACTAATGATTTAAGTTGGTATGGCTATATCTACTTAATGAAGCATAAGTCGGAAACCTTTGAAAAGTTCAAAGAATTTCAGAATGAAGTAGAAAATCATCGTGACAAAAAGATTAAGTTTCTGCGGTCTGATCGCGAAGGCGAATATCTTAGTCATGAGTTTGGCCAACATCTGAGTGATCGTGGAATCGTTTCACAGCTTACGCCTCCCGGAACTCCACAGCGAAACGGAGTGTCGAAACGACGTAACCGAACCTTGTTAGACATGGTAAGGTCGATGATGTCTCTTACAGATCTGCCGATATCTTTTTGGGGTCACGCGCTAGAAACTACCGCTCACACATTAAACAGAGCACCGTCTAAGTCTGTTGAGACGACACCATACGAGTTATGGAACGGGAAGAAACCCGGTTTGTCGCATCTCAGAATTTGGGGTTGTGGGGTATACGTAAAACGTTTACAACCTACCAAACTCGATCCCAGATCAGACAAATGTTACTTTGTAGGTTATCCCAAGGAAACAATTGGGTATTCCTTCTACCACCCGTCCGATAACAAAGTGTTTGTTGCCAGAAATGGACAATTTCTTGAGAAAGAGTTGCTCGCAAAAGAAGTGAGTGGGAGGACAGTACAACTTGATGAGATTATTGAATCTTCGGCGACAGTTGATATGGCTAAGGAACCGGAAGCAATTCCGCTAATTATCCCTACAACCGAGCCGGAAGTTGTCGCATGTGATGCGGAGACTTCAGACAATGTTGTAACTGAACCACGCAGATCAGGTAGGGCTATCCAGCCACCTGAATGGTTTCATAACGAAATATTAATTCTTGAAGATGATGAACCTGCGCACTACAAGGAAGCGATGGCGGGGCCCAGCTCAAAGGAATGGCACAAGGCCATGAAATCCGAAATGGAATCCATGTACGAAAACCAAGTTTGGAACTTGGAAGAACTTCTAGAGGGCGTAAAGCACATTGGTTGTAAATGGATTTTCAAAAGAAAGACGGACGCGGATGGTAACATTACTATCCACAAAGCTAGACTTGTCGCGAAAGGTTTCACGCAAGTTCCAGGACTGGACTACGACGAGACTTTCTCGCCCGTAGCTATGCTTAGGTCTGTTCGGATATTACTAGCAATTGCTGCTTATTTCGATTATGAAATATGGCAGATGGACGTCAAAACGGCTTTCCTAAATGGAAACCTCAAAGAGGATGTATACATGATACAGCCAGAAGGTTTTGTCGTTCATAAGGATGCCGGAAAGGTATGCAAGCTTCAGAAAGCCATTTATGGTCTGAAGCAAGCGTCAAGGAGCTGGAACATTCGTTTTGATGAAGTGGTCAAACAGTTTGGCTTCATCAGGAATGACGAAGAATCTTGTGTTTACAAGAAGTTTAGTGGGAGCGCAAAAGCATTTCTAATCTTGTATGGGGATGACATATTGTTGATTGGAAATGACATGAATTTTCTTAACGAAATAAAAGACTCATTGAAGAAAAGTTTTTCAATGAAAGACTTAGGCGAAGCGGCATATGTATTGGGCATTAGAATCTATAGAGATAGATCAAGACGCCTAATAGCGCTTAGCCAAAGCACGTACATTGGCAAGGTGTTGAAAAGGTTCAACATGGAGAACTCCAAGAAAGGCCTTCTCCCCATGTCACCTGGCACAGTACTTTGCAAGAATCAGTGTCCTCGGACTCTCGATGAGCGAGTACAAATGAATGATGTTCCATATGCCTCGGCAGTTGGTTCTATTATGTATGCCATGCTATGTACAAGACCGGACGTTTCCTATGCGCTAAATGTTAGCAGCCGGTACCAAAGTGATCCAGGATTGGAACACTGGGCCGCAGTCAAGGGTATTCTTAAGTACCTCAGAAGGACCAAGGATTTACTCCTTGTGTACGGAGGTGATGAAGAGCTCATTGTAAATGGTTACACTGATGCAGGCTTCATGACTGACCCAGATGACTTCAAATCTCAATCAGGCTATGTTTTCATATTGAACGGCAGCGCAGTTGATTGGAAAAGTTCCAAACAAAAGACTGTAGCGGATTCTACGACGGAGGCGGAATATGTTGCTGCTTCAGAAGCCTCCAAGGAGGCGGTATGGATCAAGCAATTTCTTGAAGACCTTGGTGTGATTCCAAGTGCTCTGGACCCGGTGGAGATCTATTGTGATAATAGTGGCGCCGTGGCTCAGGCAAGGGAGCCAAGTTCGCACCATAAGACAAGACATATTGAACGCAAATATATACTCATTCGACATCATGTCGAAGCGGGTTTAGTGACAGTATGCAAAGTTCACACGGATCTGAACGTGTCAGACCCGATGACAAAGCCTCTACCACGAGCAAAGCATGAGCAGCACCGGACAGCCATTGGTGTTAGGGAAGCCATGTAACTAGATTATGACTCTAGTGCAAGTGGGAGTCTGTAGGAGATATGCCCTAGAGGCAGTAATAATAGTTACTTTGTATCTCCGAGTTTGTAATGAATGTTTATATTCCATGCTATAACTGCAATGATTCTCGAGGCTGCAATAACCACGAGGCTCGGAGGGAAACTCATGTGCACGTGTGGTATAATAAAAGGTAAAATGTATTCCTAGTCTTGCCTCTAAGACTGGCTCAAGTATTGCATGATGATCCTGTTTTCCTGATCATGGGCATGTCTATGCCGGCAATTTTGAGGGCACAACGTTAGTAGAACACTTGTGTTGAATCGACCCGATTGATGTTATGCTATGAGATACATTCGTCATGAGTTAATGGTTAATAACACAGAGATAGTTAATGTTTGCATAATTCCTTAGACCATGAGAGTGTCAAGTTTCTTCATGCTTGGTTCATGAACTTTGGGGTTTGTTAAACGTCATCCGTAAATGGGTGGCTATTACGGCGGCTTACGGGTTCATGGAAAAGTATGTCAAGTAACTTGATAGCTCAAGATTGGGATTTGCTCCTCCGACGATGGAGAGATATTCTTGGGCCCTCTCGGTGTTATGGTATCCATCATTGTCTGGCCAGACACTTTGTGATTTGATCACTGGGATGCCGGAACACGGAAACGAGTAAAGAGAACAAAACCGGTAACGAGGTAACTTGCATAGTGGACAAGTTGTTGATCCACGGGGATGCATAAATCTCACCTTGGGTTTTGTAATATATCGTGAAGCAACAGGAATAGCACACGGCAACTGGAGGTTCACTCGAATATTCATTCGTGTGGGTATAGGGGTCAATATGGGTGTCCACGGCTCCGATTGATATGGGGTGTCCCGATCTTCTCAGTAAGCGGCGGTGGTGATGATGAAGATGATAGATAACTTGTATGTCGCCGATGAACTCTCCCTCGCTTGATCCCTGATGCCAATGCAAAAGGTCTCAACCCTTTGGATATTCACAACGTCACACACTTGCGCACGTAGCCGTCGACCACGAAACGGTATAATTGCAATATACTAATTCCCAATGGAACAGCAGATTACACTCAACTTGCAGTATATGATCTCCAGATCGATACGAATTGGAGATGAGGATTCAAGATGAATGCTTACAAGCAATCTCAAGAACTAGGGTTTATCTTAAACGTGGTCTGACCTTAACTAACTCTAGGGGACGGGTATTTATAGTCTAAAACGAGATCGAAGGGGTACACGGGCTGGACAGCCCAAAACCTGCGCACAGGCAGAGCGGTACTACCGCTTATGGCAAGCGGTACTACCGTGATAAGCGGTACTACCGCTCGTACAAATATCAAGTGTCGCTTTAGTACCGCTTGGGGTTGCTTGGATTCCAGAAGAAATTTCCTAAGCGGTACTAGGACGGTAGTACTGGGGCGGTACTACCGCTTAAGCGGTACTACCGCTTGTGTGGGGCGGTACTACCGCCCTGGAAACTGCAGGGTCTTCCTCCCTTCCTTGCTGCAATGCCTCCTTGTTCCCTTGTGCCATGCCTTCCTCTCCAATGTACCTAACGATACATACACACAAGGATTTAGGCAGTATAAAGTTCTTTCGAATCAAAGTAACAAGTTCAACTAGGAATGAATTCACCTTATGATATTTGTCAACAAGGCTCAATATTTCTTTCCAGCTTAAGCAAGCAGAATCATCATATTTCGTGAATATATCCTCATCACCGATGTTGATCATTGATCGGAAAGTGTTCCGGGTCATGTCTATACTTCACCGAACCTATAGGGTCACACGCTTAAGGGTCATCTATCTGCTAAATACTAGACGGGGAGTCTGAGAGAAAATCACCGAAAAAGTTTCGGACGAAACGGAAACATTCCGGAGAGAACACCGGAATAGTTCCGGTGAAACTGAAAAGTTGTTTCAGGGTATTCCATTAAGTTAAATTGGTTCTGGCACACGCCTGGAAATTCTTGGAGGATGCCAAAAGTGTTCGGGAAACTTCTGAGAATTTTCCGGGACAAAAACCGGAAATGTTCTGGAGCAGCCGGAACCGCTTTGGTTGCTTTTCGCTGAAGAAACATTGTTCCGAAATTGTTTCGGAATGCGTTCAAAATTATTTTGGTGGGTACTGGAATTATTCTAGGCACACAGAAATAATTTGGGATTTATCGGACGCAGAAAAATGTCTTCATGAATAGTGGAAGTGCTTTTTGGATATTTTTGGGAAAGCACCTTTTGAGATATTTCCAAAAGGCCTTCTAGAAGGACTTGGGAGCCAAGGCACCCCCATGTGGGGGGCCCCCAAGTGTGGCCAGCCAAGTATGGTGGAGCTCCTTGGAGCTCCACATGGCACCCCTTTTAGCTTTATTCTTTTTTGAAAAGGCATAAAGTGGGGGTACTTTGGGGTTTTTTTGTATGACATCTTTACCCCTTGGCTATCCTATAAATAGAGGAGAGTGGGCTGCCCCAAAACTCATCCTTGCTCTCACATACACATGCCAAGCTCGTCTGGCTCTCTCTCTCCCTCCCAGCGAAATAGTTTCGTAGAGCTGAAAGGCTGTCTGGGTTCCGGCAGGAACTAGCTCTGGACGGGGAAGCCCTGCCGGATAGCTGACACCGTATGTGTGCAACCCCGTAGAGAGATTGTAGTTTCGATCTTTTGCTCGAGGGGCTGTTTTCGAGTGTCCTCCCGGCGGGCTGATCGAGTTACCGTTCGAGTTTCCGGCGTCCTCCCGAAGGGCTGTCTGGGTTACTGTTCGGGTTCCGAGGGTCCTCCCGAAGGGCTGTCCGCGACATCGTCCGGGGGACTGTCCGACCGCCTCCCGAAGGGCTGTCCGGAGTGGGAGTACATCCTTGCGGTTGGGAGGTTGTAAATCCTAGCTGCAGGGATCTGCACCGACGATCTACACCGACTCTTCTTCCGCTGCGCTTCGAGTCGGTACGGATCAGATCAAACCTTGTATGCAGTCTCCATAGTGATCCTGGGCGTGCTCGTTGTACCGAAAATTTTTGTTTTCTGTCGCGTTCCCCTACACAACCTCCCAACCGCGAGGATGTACTCCCTCGTCAGCTCACCGGACGGATCTCTGGGCAGCCCTTCGGGAGGCCTCGGGACAGTCCCTCGGATAGTCCCACCAGACGGATCCTCGGACAGCCCTTCGGGAGGCCTCTGGACAGTCCCTCGGATAGTCCCACCGGACGGATCCTCGGACAGCCCTCTGGGAGGCCTCTGGACAGTCCTTCGGGAGGCCTCTGGACAGTCCCTCGGATAGTCCCACCGGACGGATCCTCGGACAGCCCTCCGGGAGGCCTCTGGACAGTCCTTCGGATAGTCCCACCGGACGGATCCTCGGACAGCCCTCCGGGAGGCCTCACGGACAGCCCTTCGGGAGGACCCCCGAAACTCGGACAGTAACTCGGACAGCCCTTCGGGAGGACCCTCGAACAGCCGGTCGGGCAAAAAGATCGAACCTACGACCTCTCTACGGGGTTGCACACATACGGTGTCATCTATCCGGCAGGGCTTCGCCGTCCAGAACTAGTTCCCACCGGAACCCAGACAGCCTTTCGGCTCTACGAAACCATTTCGCTGGGAGGGAGAGAAGAAGGCCAGATCATGCATGGCTTGTGTATGTTGAGAAAGAGTGTGTCTTTAGGTAGCCCCCTCCACCCCTATTTATAGGCCAAGCCCAAGGGTAGCTTCTCCAAGAAGCTAAGGGGAAAAATACCAAAAGGCCCTCAAGGTAGCTTCTCCAAGAAGACACCCAAAAAGCACTTTCACTATTCACGGAAACATTTTTCCGCGACCGTTAAATCCAAAAAAAATTCTGTGGGTCTTAGAATAATTCCAGTACCCACACAAAAGATTTTGGACGCGTTCCGAAACAATTCCGGATTAGTGATTTTCATCTGCGAAAAGCAAACAAAACGGTTCCGGCAGCTCCGGAACATTTCCCGTTTTTTTCTCCGAAAAATCCCAGAAGTTCCCAGACCAATTCTGGCACCCTCCAAGAATTTCCAGGCGTGTGCCGAAACCATTTTGACTTAATGGTATACCCTGAAACAACTTTTCAGTTTTACCGAAACTATTCCGGTGCTCTCTCTCCGGAACTTTTCCGCTGTCTCCGGAACTTTTCCGGTGACTTTCTCTCAGACTCCCTGTCTAGTATTCAGCAGATAGATGACCCTTAAGCGTGTGACCCTATAGGTTCGTTCAAGTATAGACATGACCGGAACTCTTTCCGATCAATGATCAACATCGGAGCCGTGGACACCCATATTGACCCCTATACCCACACGAATGAATATGCGAGTGAACCTCCAGTTGCCGTGTGCTGTTCCTGTTGCTTCGTGATATGTTACAAAACCCAAGGTGAGATTTATCGACATCCCCATGGATCAACACTTGTCCACAATGCCAGTTACCTCGTTACCGGTTTTGTTCTCTTTTCTCGTTTCCGTGTTCCGGCATCCCTGTGATCAAATCACACTTGTGTCTGGCCAGACGATGATGGATACCGTAACACCGAGAGGGCCCGAGAATATCTCTCCATCGTCGGAGGAGCAAATCCCAATCTTGAGCTATCAAGTTACTTGACATACTTTTCCATGAACCCGTAAGCCGCCGTAATAGCCACCCATTTACGGATGACGTTTAACAAACCCCAAAGTTCATGAAGCAAGCATGACGAAACTCGATACTCTCATGGTCTAAGGAATTGTGCAAACGTTAACTTTCTCTGTGTTATTAACCATTAACTTGTGACGAATGTATCTCATAGCATAACATCAATTCGGGTCGATTCAACACAAGTGTTCTCCTAACATTGTGCCCTCAAAGTTGCCGGCATAGACATGCCCATGATCAGGAAAACAGGACCATCATGTAACACTTGAGCTAGTCTTAGAGGCATGACTAGGAATACATTTTACCGTTTATTATTCCACACGTGCATATGAGTCTTCCTTCGAGCCTCGTGGTTATTGTAGACTCGAGAACCATAGCAGTTATAGCATGGAACATAAACATAATCATGATCATGAAGATAAACAATAACATTTATTATTGCCTCTAGGGCATATCTCCTACAATTCTAACCTCACCGTCCCAAGTACACTGCGAGAATCTACGCCGAAGCTCCTTCTACTAGGTCCAAACGGACGAACTCAAGGAGAATCGAAGCCTGGAAAACAAATTCGAAGAAGAAGCGCCGTCATCCGTCTAAGCACCGCACCTGCGAGGACTAAAAATCCCTAACCTAAACTACTAACCGGAGCGGATGCACCAGGATTCTCCTCCCCACCACCGGCCGTCAGAGCGGCAGGCAGAGGGGAGGCGAATCCACGGGCTCGCCGATGTAGCTTGGAGAGGAGAGTTTGCACTAGCCGCCTAGGGTTAGGGGAGGAAAACGAGAGATAAAGACTAGGTTTAAATACTCCTCTTTTCTTGTTGGTTCTCTTTTTTTTAGGAAAAAGGTGCACCATGATTTTTCTTTATTTTACAACGCATAATATTTTCTATTTTTAACTGATTAAGAAAAGTAGTAGAAAGAAAATATTAATTGAAGATTTATGAAAAAAATGCATGTTAGTGGCCATGAAGAAGCGCTTCGAGCGTCAAGATTGAAAAAGGAGGCTGGCTCTTGTTTGACGCTTAAGGCGTTGGTTCCTTCGTAATCACTAGCTAACAAGTGGCGGAGTTTTTCTTTTTTTTAAGTGGTGGACTTCTTCTTTTTTAGATTTGTTTATTTAAAATATTTTATCTCTTAAAACATGCATCCAAATACTAAACCGTTTTCATCGTTAGATTTTTCACGTCAAGATCTTTGAAACTAGATCTCATGTTAATAAGTTTCAAGAAAAACTGAAAACCAAAAAAATAAAAATAAAACAAAATCCAAGAAAATGGCAACTAAAAAACAAATACTTAAAAAACCGGAAGTCGAAAACCGGAGCCCAAAAGCACGGTTCGGTTTTTACTTTTTTTTGGATGCACGGGCTATGCTTTTCCCTTTATTTTGGGAAGCACAAGTTGTGCTTACGGCGGAAGCAAGACTGTACTTCTCGCAGAAACATAGTTGTGTTCCTCATAGAAGCACATACTGTGCTTTTCCCTTCGTGCGGAAACATAGTTGTGGAAGTATAGGCAATGTTTTCCTTTCTTCGCGTAGGAATTATACTTCTCGTGCTTTTACCTTTTTTGAAAAGCACAGTTGTGCTTCTCGTGGACGCACCTTTTGGAAAAGCACGGCTTCTGAAAAACAAAAAGAAAACCAATTTTTTTCCTCCAAAAGTTCAGGAAAAAACACGCAAAACCTGAAAAGCCTAAAAAAACCATCTAAAACCCAAAAACACGTACTGAAAAATAAAAAGCCAAAATCTAGAGGGAGCGCTCAGCATGCGACATGTGGCGACGACTGGGTGCACAACTTGGCGCGCTCGGAGGCCAAAAAAGTGACCCCTTGCGGGAGTGTTCCAAAGGGGCAATCCATAGTTACTTGCTCCCTCAGTTCCTTCTACATCGGTAATTGGCGCCTAGATCCAATCGCGTCGCTGGCGCAACTGGGCTGGCCCAAAATGCATCTCTCCCATCATCAGTTGTGTGAACTTTCTAGAACGTTCCCTCCGGTTTTCGGGGCCGGGCTCTCTGATTTTTGTGTTTCATCATTTTTTTTCTTTTCGTTTTTCTTTCTTTTCATATGCACGTTTTTTTGAAATTCATGAAATTTTTAAAAATCTGTGAACATTTTTTCAAATTTTTGTGAACTTTTTCTAAATTCCCTAATTTTCTTCAGATTTACGAAAAAAAATATATTTGTCAACCTTTTCAAATATATGGTCTTTTTTCAACTTCGCAATATTTTTTCAAACTTTGTGTACTTTTCCAAATTTACTATTTTTTTCAAATTTATGATTTTTTTCTGGTTCATAACTTTTTTAAAGTCAATGGTAAACTGGTCAAACAGTTAACCGAGCATCTCCCGAGCAGGTGAGCCAGGGAAAAGGTCATGTAGCTGGGACGGCCCACGGCGATCGGGGTTTGTGCGCAAGTTCACATTTTGGCGCTGCGGGGCGCTGAGTAGGAGGTCCCCAAAAGAAGCACCTCTTACCTCAAGCAAACGTAAATGATGTGTCACCTAAATCTGGTGTGGAGTTGTGTGAGCCCGTTGATTGTTTGGACATCCTCCATTTCTCAGGCCCGCCAATTTTGTAGGCAGAGCTTGCCAAACGGTCTAGCTCCGTAGTGTAAGATGTGTGAAGAGGGGTCTGGTAATAAAAAACCATGCAACATCATAAATTGAGTTTCACGAAGCAATGATATGTGGAGTTAGGACATACTCCTACCCACCATGCCACCGATAAGTGGTTGATCGCCCGTGATGAGGACCAAACCTCGCTTTCCTAGTATTATTCTCCCTTTGACGACCTCATTCCCAATGACCTCTCATCATCCCGTGTCAGCTTATGTGGGATCCCTCTCTGCCATCTCCCATTGTTATTCCTGGAAGGGAGATCCGGGTCAGAGATCAGGACAAGGACACAATCATGTTTCTTTGGTGATCTGTTTCTCTACTACTATAGTACAACAATTTTTAAAATTGGATTGTCCACCCACAGTGATGAAGAAGAATTTGTTAGCCGTTGATTTGTTCCATGAGCCAAATCGCTGCCATTTATCAATGTTGAGCCTACCAGATCCAACGGTCATGGTTTGGGGGATTCGCTCCGCACGGCCACGCGCCAAAACAAGGTCGGGGATCCTTCTATAACGTGTTTGGTTCGAGGGAATTAGAGATGGGGAATGGGAGTTGAGGGGTGAGGAGATTAAAAGTCCACTGTTTGATTAGAGGGAATGGGAGTTTAGGTGGGAAGGGGAATGGGAGTTGAGGAACCCAATTCCCATCTATTTCTTCCCAGGGGTACCCTGTTAATTCGTGAGCAGAGTTTTATCCCACGCTAATTCCCACCATATACCAAACAAGGGAATGGGAGTAAAAATCTACTTCCCATGACTAATTCCTTCATAAACACCCTTGTGCAAACTCCCATTCCCCTGCCCAAGTGTTTACCAAACAGGCTGTTAGAGTTAACCGCACCTGACATCTGAGCTGACTCTTGCTTAAGAACTTCACATGAGAAGATAGCTTTATGCTGTGAACTGGCAAGGTAGTACGCCAGTATAGACTAGAAGCATCTAAACAAGTGTGTTTGCAAAGAGAGCCTTGGCTCAGTGGTTGGGCATGCGGTTGTGCAGCCTAACGACCCGAGTTCAATTCCTAGAATTGACAGGTGATGCACAGGTGATGCCTAACTCAAAATCGATACAGCCGCCGCTCGCGTCGTCCACACCGGGCGACTCAGGGGAAACCCTACCGCCCCAGCCGCCGGCCACCCCTCGCTGGCCTCCCTCCCCCCGCCGCCGCCGGAGGAGGTCGTCGGGCGGCGACGGCCGGGCGCTCCTGCCTGTTTCCTTTTGATTAGCCTGCGCAGTCTTCGCCGGTCCCGTCGTCTCCGATCTGATCTAGGCTTGCGCTCCGGCAGGCGGCCGTCTACGGATCAAGTGCGCGCACGATCGCCCAGCGCCCATGTGCATGTGCATGGAGCAGGATGCATCCAGACCCGCATGCAAGTCGTTGGTGGCTTGCTGCCCTAGACGTGCATCTAGCTCCGACGTCCAGATCTGAAGGCCGGCGACCAGCCAGATCGAGAGGCCACGACGCAGGAATGCGGCGGCTAGATCGTGAAGCCGTCGACACAGGACGACGGCGGCTGGATCGTGAGGCCGACGATACAAGATGATGGCGGTCAGATCATCAGAGCACCGATAGCCGCTAGTGGACGCGGTTCTGGTCTGCGGGACGCCATGTTGCGACCGTATCGAGTTCGTGGGTTCAGTGGAGTCCGTGGTGTCCCCAGCAATTTGCCAGCGCAGCACATGGACCGCCGGGTGATGAGCCACTCGTGGACGTGCGTCTGGTCCGTGCGACGCATAGTTGCGACCGGAGTGAGTTCGTGGGTGCCAGAGGTGTCCGTGGTGTTGCCGGCAATCTACTTCCGCAACACATGGACCGTCGGGCGCCAAGAGTGATCGTCCACAACATCGGACTCAAGAGGGACTGTACATGGCAGGTATTGCTTCGCGGGGTCACCTCTACCAGATCTCTGCACCAGCAATCGGCCTGATTTTCTGTTGCTGTCATCGGTCATTGTTGTGGACCTGTCACACTCCAATTTGTCGGCACCATGAGGTACGCCACGACATATTTACCGGCGATTACCGTGGTGCCGGATCGAGTGACCAGTGGATCTTGATGGCTCATGTTGAGTTCGAGATTTCAAGTGATGACGGAGGCGAGTTTAGATGTGGTGAAGACTGTGGACCGGATGATCGGTGTTTTGCAGCAGTCTCGGCTAGCAGGGGCGACAACACAGTTCTTGGTGGTGCTCTTTGGGCACAAAGTCTCGACTATTCCGGGGTGAAAACACTAGGTCTAACCTTCACTGGTTGTACCTGGCAATGGCGGATCTCTATTCGTCTTTTTGTTGAAGGCATTGCCTGGAGTCCAGTCAGTCCAGTCAGACTTTCTTCAGGGTGAAAACCATGATCTATGATTAGGCGACGACGGTGTTGGTTCACAGTTTCCTTCTTGGAGGCGTCGTTCTTGGAGAACCTTTTTTGCAGTCCAGGTGTGGCCTCTGGTGGTGGTAGTGCCTGCTGCTTCGCTTATCATTTCGGCGGTTTTTCTCTTTTCTTTTTTTCTTTTGGCTGTGTGCATCCTTGATGTCTCGACTAGCTCTTGACATTATGTCGTTGTAGAGGCCAGGTGTAATTGATATCCGCTTGATATTAATATACTTCCATTATCAAAAAATCTAAACAAGTGTGCACGTAGAGACTAGCTGCCTATATTACTACAGTAGCAATTTGCTCCTCACATTAGTACTGTTGAATGCATGCACGGACGCATTCTTATTTTTCTCAAAAGAATTAGTACACTGTAAAAAGTGTACGCATGGCAATATTGCTGTTTGTTGAGAGAAATATTCAAACAACCAGTAGAAACTTTACCAGCAAAAAAATAGTAGAACATTTAGATTTATATTTTACTTTATTTTTCTAAGCGGGGTGATAATTTTTTAAAAAAACTGTGCGGTCCAGAACACACAAATGACATAGAAATTTTCAGAAAACACTGACTTAAAGGTTTGGAGAGGTGAAAATTGTAATATCAAACTAATTTTATCTATATTTCAAGTTTGATTTAAAAAAACTAGAAGATTTCCCAAACACGTCAATAACATTTCTTTTGAAATAAAAGTATATGTTTTTTTCTAATGCATTCTTCATATAGAAATTCATTGTGCTACCATGGTTTGATACGAATAGTAAAAAAGGTTCCACAAGTTCCCACTAGAAAACTCAAATGTACTTTTGAAAATTACATGATAATTTTATTATAATATAGAATATTTACTTTTAATTTAAATGATTTAGTATTGTAATCACACTCACACATAAAAATCTAATTGCACGTACAAATTACTAGTATTTCTCGTCCTGGCATGGCCTTGGACATCCGGCCATGCTGGGCCGACACACCATAACTTGGGTCGTGTCGTGCTATAGTTGCCACTAAGATCGGGAGCAATGCAAACCAATGTTTCTTGGTTTCGCTAGATTTGGTATGCACAGCGGAAAGGGGGAGTGTGTTTTCTATCTGATCTATCTGACAAAATTTGTCGGTCGCTCGCACAGAGAGGGGAAGCCAGCAATATGTTCTAGGCCGGCCCATTAAGGTAGCACACTACACTGCAGGATCCCGGTTTTACTCACATGGCACGTTTTTCTATTACTTCCTTACCGATTGTTTAAGTGTTTTTTTCTTATTTTAATTTTAAAAAATATTTTTTCGAAAAATCAAAAAATATTCTGTAAAAAGTCGTTTTTCTAAAAAAAATATCTAGAATTACAAATACCATTCGGAAATTTCAAAAAAATGTGTCAAAAAAATATTTTACTTTATTAAAAGGTTCAAAAATCTTTACAATACGTTCAAATTTCCAAAATTCACGATTTCAAAAAATGTTTGCTTTTTAAACATTTCGAAATATTAAAAAATGTTTGTGTTTTTGAAATTCTGTTCGCAAATGTCGTAAAAAATGTTGACTTTTTTTGAAAATGTTCATTTACTTTTAAACAATATTCATATTTTTCAAAAAATGCCACTCCCATTTTAATTGTCATTGCTTTAGTAAAACTTTAGTACAAAGTTGTACTAAAGCATCGACAATTAATATGTATCAGAGGTAGATCACATTTTCAAAAATAATTTTTCCCTTATTATTTTCAATTGTAGAAGAAACCGACCAAAAAACAAAAAAATCACCGCTACAGTATCAACCTTTTTGTACAAGGTTGCTATACTAGTTGGACAATTACGGTGGACCGGTTGCTACAGCCCGCAAAAGGGCCATCCCAATTGAAGTCCCTTGTGCTCGAGCGCCCTATTTGACCGCCAGGGCTATGTCTCGCTTGAGAGCTCCTACTGGACGCTCGCGTGCGTCCAATAGTCAAGCATTCACTAGAGGGGCACGCGTCAAGCGAATGTCATTTTTTCACCCAAAAAAAATGCACGCATGGGAATCGAACTCCCGACCTCACGCTGGATAGCAGCGATGCTAGCTAGTTGATCTAGCGACTAAGAAGAGTGGCACATCCAGGTTTTTTCAAGAAAAATTAACATTCCTTGGAAAAAAAACGGTGAACAAAATTTCTTAAAAAGTGTGAATAATGCCAAATTGTGTACAAATTTCAAAATTCGAATAAAAATTGGAAAAATGAACAATTTTTAGAAAAATGAACAAAATTTTAAAAACATGAGCAAATTTCTTAAAAATGTGAATATTTTTAAAAAATTTAACTCCAAACAATGTTTATGAACTATTAATAATTTTTAGAAAAGTGAATTTAGAAAAATACTGAATATTTTGTATACGGTGAACATTATTCCAATAGACACTGAACATTTTTGAAAATATATGGTGAATTTTTTCAGATGCACGCTGAACAATGTTTCTATACACAATGAACATTTCTTTATGTAGTGACCATTTTTTCAATGTACATAAACAGTTGTCTTCAATATAGAGAACTTTTTGTTAAAACCGGAGCAATATTTGAAAAATGTGAACAATTTTTGGAAACATGAACAAAATGTGGAAATTTGAACATTTTTTAAAATTTAAACAAATTTTAAACATTTTCTGAATTTTTTGTTCACCAAAAAATAAAATAAAATAAAATAAAGGAAAGGGAAAAAAGGAAGAAACAAAACATGAAGAAAACTGGTAACACGGTGAAAGAAAAACTAATAGGAAAAAAACGGTTCACGAAACCTTCTAGAATGTTTCCAAAGCCTATTACTCGCTCGAACTGGGACGACCCGTGTCGCGGCGCTCGCTCGCTTCGCATCAGCGAAGCTGCGTCTGTTTGCCTCACACTAGCAGCAAATAGAATTCGCCATCTCGCCCAAACTAAGAGATCCTTAGGTCTTGCATCCGAGAAGAGATTAGTGGGCCCGCCCGGTACTGTAGCACAACTAGTGGTTTTGGGAAGCTTCTATGAACAGGTTCTGTCCAATTTTAGATGGTTCCGTGTGATTTCGTTTCTTTGTATTTTTCTTACCGGTTTTCATGGTTTTAATCTGTTTGATTTGATTTTTCCATTTTTTTTCTCAAAAATATGTTGACTTTTTTCAATACACGTTGTACATTTTTCATATACATGCGTAACATTTTTTAATACAATTTGAACATTTCTCAAATACATGATGAACATTTTTTCAAATATATCTCTGAAACTCCTTTTCAAATAAATATTAAGTGTTTTCAAATATGAATGACATTTTTTGGAACCGTATGAAATAATTTTTTAAACTATTGAACATATTTTTACATTGTGTAGCTATTTTTGTAAAATATCAGGAACATATTCTTGAAATGCATTAATATTTGTTTAAATTTCACAAACATTTTTTGTATTTTACCATTTTTTAAGTACATGAACATATTTTTACATTGTATATTCTTTTTTTGTTAAAATTAGATGAAAATATTTTTGGAACACACGAACATTTTTTAATGGCAAGAACCATTTTTGGAAATTACGCAGACCAAATACATTATGTAAACATTTTTTAGAAATTTCAAGAAAATTTGTTTTTCCAAACACATCAACATTTTAAATGTCAGGAAACATTTTTTTAATGGTATCAACATTTTGTAAAAGTCGCGTGAACAATTTTTTACACAACATGAACTTTTTAAAATTCATGATGATTTTAAAAAACACATAATTTAATGTTTTAATATATATAATTTTAAAATTAAAAAGAAACAAAAGGAAAACAAACAAACAAACAAACAAATGAAGGAGTGGCCCAATTGCTCATTGCTCCGTGTACATCAATATAATCTCCGGTGTTGCTAAAAAAGAAAAATCTCCGGTGTGAAAATGTATCTAGGAATGCAAATTCGATCCGTGTCACCCAGCAACAGTACTCTTCCTTCCCCGCACACCCACGACTCCAACGGCGGAGCTACGTAGAGGCTTGAGGGGGCCGTGGCCCCCCCAGCCCAAATGGGAATTTTTTTACTAGGTATTAGTAATCTAAGTAATGGGCTAATGGCCCATCAAACCATCGTGCACGCACGCACACTGCAGGCTCAGAGCCAGCGTAACTTGCTTTCACCTTCACTGTTCGCCTCTATTCCCCATTCCCCAACCACGCTCGCCTCCATCCACCAGTCAACCTGCCACCATGCCGCCGCACTGGCTCGACGCGCCGGCACCGACTAGAAGCTCGCCCTGATCCGCGCGCGTCACCGTCGAACATCCCGGCGCCGAGGAGGGAGGAACAAGGACATCGTCGTCGCCTGCTCTTCGCCACTGGCCTCGCGGGTTCGGTGCTCGTCCACGTCGGACGGCCGACCGGCCACCCATCGTCATCGGCCACTCCTTCCCGTACGAATTTGTAAGTGGTCTGTGCGGCTGCGCACCTGCGCCCACCTTAAACTGTTGGAAAATTGGAATTCGGATCCCCCGTCCGTGTGTAGTGTTGCATCTGTACGAGTAGGATAGTGAAATTGGGGAAACAGGGGCAGCACTAAATTTTGGAATTTTTGTTGCTTCCAGTAGGAGTTTGATTAGTAATTTAGCAATCCGCATGCCTATTCATCTGATCTAATTGGGATTTTTTGTGTTTTGCATCACAGATTTGTATTTGTTCTCAAAAGGGGATTAGACTGATCAAGTGACCATGGTTAATGGCAGCAGCGGCAACATTCAGTCGTACTTCAAAAGACAAAAGACTGATGCAGTAGCAGAAGATCCTCCACCTGCGCAACCTTTACCTCTGCTTCTTGAATTGGAACAACAACATGAAAATCAAGATGAAGAGCCTCAAACAAATAATTCAGTTCGTCTTCCTGTTGTGTTTCGTGGTATGGAATTCTTGGAGCGAGACCCTGCATTGCGACCACAAATTTGGCAATACCCACCAAATCAAAGAGATAGCGTGCGGAGATCATATTTGTTGCTAGGTCCTATGCAACCAAAACTGAAGGAGTATAAAGCTTCTGGTAAAAAGGGCCATCAGCGTCGCTTCCAATATAAGTGGTTTGAAAAATTCCCATCATGGCTAGAGTACTCAGAGGACAGTCATCATGCATATTGTTTATTTTGCTTTGTTTCTAGCAGAAATTTCTCATCAAAAGAAGGCTCTGATGTATTCACAGTGCATGGTGTTGATAACTGGAAGAAGGTAAATGATGGAAAATTCTGTGCACTCTTAGTCCATGAAGGTTCTACACCTTGCTCACCACACAACAATGCAGTCGTAGAACGCCAAGCATTGTTGAATCAAGCTGTCCATTTTGTTGATAAAGCTGGCTTTTCACGAGAGCGGTTCTTGGATTTGATACATGTGGCCAACACTAAGGCCATGACACTGCAAGATAAGTTGTGCGCTGTATTATCAAAATATGGTTTTGATATTCAGAACCTTCGTGGGCAAGGATACGATGGGGCTAGCAACATGAGAGGAGAGCTAAATGGACTGTAGTCTCTTTTTCTTAAGGTATGCCCATATGTGTACTATGTTCATTGCTATGCTCATAGATTGCAACTTGCACTACTAGATGCATCCAAAGAGGTGGTTCCCGTTGCCCAGTTTTTTCAGAAATTGATCTTTATTATAAACACTGTTGACTCCTCATCAAAACGCCATGATGTGCTCCATGATGCCCAGCTGGTAGAACTAACACGTATGATAGAAAATGGAAGCATTCAGACTAGTCAAGGGGCAAATCAGATTCGGTCACTTAAAAGGCCTGGAGACACTAGGTGGGGTTCTCACTTTGGTTCTATTCATAGCCTTATGAAGTTGTTTACTGCAGTAAATTTTGTTATTCAATATATGGCTACTGATAGATCAGTTGTGGGATCAATACGTGATGATGCTGACACGTCTTTCAGCTATTTGGCCTCGTTCGAGTTTGTCTTTATCTTATGTATGATGAAGGAGATACTAGGGTTAACGGAAGCACTTGGCCAAGCTTTACAAAAGAGGTCACAAGACATTGTAAATGCTATTCGTCTAGTGTTTGCAACCAAAGAATGTCTTCATCAGTTGAGATCCGACGATGGCTGGGAGGAATTCTTTTGCACAGTTGTTGAATTTTGTGTGAATCATGGCATTGAAATTTCGGACATGAAGGAAACTTATATCATGCATGGTGGTCGTGCACGGCATCAGCCTGATCATTTCACTAAGGAGCAGTATTTTCGAGTGGAGATATTCCGTGCAACTCTTGACAGCCAACTACATGAATTGGATCGCAGGTTCAGTGAAAAGATAATGGATCTTCTATCCACCAGCGCCAAATTAATTCCTAGAAATAAATTTAAATCTTTTAAAGGTAGTGATATATGTGAGTTGGTGAAGAAGTATTACCCAGCAGATTTTAGTCAACAAGATCGGTATGTTTTGGAACAACAACTAAAACTCTTTGTTGCTGATGCTTCCAATGATGTAGAGTTGAAAAATGTATCAACATTGACTGGCCTTTGCCAACTCCTTGTTGAGACAGGAAGAGAAAAAATATACCATCTAATTGACAGATTACTCCGTCTGCTTGTTACTCTTCCAGTTTCTACAGCAAGTGCTGAACGTGCATTTTAATGGAATTCAAGAGCATGGCGGATCGAAAAGCTGATCTGTAGTACCACTCCTTTTGTAGTTATTGGTTGGCTCAGAGAATGTCTTTGAATTTTGAGGGTTGAGCGGTATATCCATGTAGAGAAGTCGTATATTTTGGTGTAGTTAGCTCTCTTATGAAGTATATATTGCTAATCATGCATGTATTTTGCGACCAATATGGGTAATATAAGTATAAATTTACCTGGAGGCTACAAGTTCTAGTTTGTTGCAGTTGGTTTTTTTTTTTTGTGTTTGCCCCCCCCCCCATAGATTCTTGTCAAGCTCCGCCACTGCGCCACTCCCCTTTCTTTGCCGCACAATTGTCGTCGTCCTCCCTTTCTTTCACCCCTGCACTAGCAGTCGAGACAACATGCCCATACCTGATCTCTTTGGTGTTACTTGCGTAAACACAACCTTGGCAAATGGAGATTTACTGATGTATTTATGTACACAGGACGTATGGTTCCCGATGGTAGCAGGAGCAAGGCTCTTTGGGTTCCCCAGCGATAGGAGAAAGGTTCTCTCTATTCCTTCCTCCCTTACATCCAAACATACAGGGCTTGTCAGGGCTCCTCAACACTAACCGTCCGTCGCGGTGGCGCCAGCCGTCATCGTTCTGGAGCCAAAGGACGACGATGAAGCGGCGCAGCTGGTGGTCAGGGCGCTGGAGCCAGGCGATCATACTATGCCCATCGTTCTGGACGACGACAAGGATGAGGAGATGGTGGATGATGCGGTTGAGCCGGAGGTGGACGACTACAAGTCCAAGGTCCCCCGCCGCTCCAAGCACTCCAGGGGCACCGCGGCTAGGATATAGCGGTTATGTAAGCTTGATTTACCCCCACCCCCAACCCCCTTGTACTCAATCCACGTTCGAACCCTAAAATCCCGCCTAAATGCAAATGTGGTCGTCAATCCCCTTTTGAACCCCCACATTCAATCGGACCCCTACCACTTTCAATCGAGTGTGGAAATCAAATCGAATACGCGAATCGAATGGGAGAAGGTGAAACAGAGGGCTTACCGCCATTGTCGAACTCCTGCCGGTGAGGTGGTGTCTTCTGGTGATCGACGTCGGTGCTCACCTTGCAGTTCTTCGCTCTGCTAATCGCCGTCGGCGTGAGAGTGGGGATAGTGGAGAGAGAGTGGTGAGGGTAATTATGTCGGCTCTTTGGGAAACACCGGGACATCTCGAGCTTGGCTCCTCGCGTGCAGCTACCGCCGCCCACGTACCTGGAGTTGCTCAGTTGCATCCCGTGGGCCTGGCCGTGGAAAAACTTTCAATTCGGCCGTTCCTAGCGGGCCTGGCTCGGGAGTGCTTTAAGGTTCGTGCTATGCAGAACAGACAGTGAATGTAGCCTTCCAAACAGCCCATTTTCGTACCGCGCGTTCCTGATTAGGCTATATGCAGGCAACCAAACACGCCCTTGATGTCTAGCTTGCATGAGACTGACAAAAGTATGCATGCATAAATACATAAGCCATGGGACAGATGTATGCATGCATGCATACATACATATAACAACTAACACTAACATATAACTTCTTTTGATTGCACATATTTCTCATTACATTCAATATGTAGATTTTTATGTCCTTTGTTAAATCTCTTCTTTTCTGAAGAACTTGTACGGCGTACTGTGGATCAGGATCTTCCTGCGTGATATTTGTTCCTGGTGACGTGCGACTGACCATTTGATCAGATGACACACTAGATTACTCATGGCGATTTAAATAAATTGGATTCATACAAGATCAATGCGGAAAGTTCCGATTGAAGTATGATCTAAACAAAGAAGAGCACTTGCCATTCTTTGGTTATTAGAAACATCGCAAAATCGTCTGGGTTGAAATATGGTTTTCAAATTAAGTTCCTAACTATGTGGTAAACTATCACAAAAAGAATCCAAAAAATAAGTGCGGACAATATAAAAAATAATAATAATACAACTACTCTTTGGATACATTACTATTGCTAATTAGTACTAACTTGAATACGAAACGTAAAAATATATGAAATATTTTAAAATCTATATCTTAGAACCTTCACCTCAAGCAACCGACAGATATGTAAACGATAAAATATTCTCCCGTCCGTATGTCTTAACCTTCTCACATTGGCTAGGGCTTTAGTAGGAATTTAAGGCATAGGGTCTTTGTTGTAATGCCCCTTTTCTTAGAGTCATTTCTATGCTTTGAATTTAGTTACCTCATTATGGTTGTATCCTCTATTCTTATCTAATATATAAGCCAGATTCATTTTTTTTAAACAAACTAGTGTCTACTAGATGGTAATTAGTGGCAGGTAAGAATTTTTCAACTACAACCGATATAAACACTGCGCACTTGACAGATACATCACTGTCACATGTGGCGATGGAACGTACAAAATCAGTAAGAATCAACTTGTTCTCTTTCCTCCTCCACAAGAAAAGCTCTTCTCCTCCCGTCGGCGCCGCCGCCGGTCCGCCCCATCTCCGATGGCCTCTAGGCCATGGAGGTGCGGAGGATCTCGGCCCCCTGCCGGCGGGAGGGACCCCGTTCTCGTTCTTGTTAGATTCAGCGTCTTGGTTGGGGATGTGTGGCGGCGGCGATATCCCTTAGTAGGAATAATGTCTCCCACGTTCTATCCCCGTCCCGATGGTGTGTCTAGCATCGTCGGAGGGCGTGTGGAGGTTTGTCTCCGTCGGATCTCGCGGGATTCGGTCGGTGCTGGTCTTCGGTGGATCTGTTTGGATCCGGTTTTCGTTCGTCTTTGTTTGTGTGTTTACAGGTTTGATCCTTCTGATCTACGACTTTCTTCATCGGCGATGGTTGCTACTCTGGTGCGCTGGTCCTATGGGGCCTTAGCACGACGACTTCCCGACTATCTACTACAACAAGGTTTGCCCGGCTCCGGTGAGGGAGGGGCGATGACGGCGGCGCGCCTTCGGCTCGCTCCAGTGCTTGTAGTCGTCGCTAGGTGGTCCACGGACATGGTTGTAATTTTTATTACCTCTGTTGTTCTTTGTACTGCCATGATTGAAGATGAATAGATTGGAAGTTTCTCGCAAAAAAAAATCCTCCATAGACGATAGGGAAGGTCCACGACCCAGCTTTTTGAGCAATATGCGATGAGCGATGCTTGAACATCCAAGGCTTGAGGTCGAACAAGTGATTGATTTGTTCAAACCATGTTGAGCATGATAGTGCAGATATGTTACATGTCATGGGAAATATATGTGGAGGAGAGCATATGACTAGATTGGAGGGTGGGGATATAAAGGATGAAGTTCTATTCGAAATATTATGTTTAGAAAGTCTGTAGGCAACCTTCTCTAACATCCATCGTGTTGTAAGAATATGTGCTTGGGAACGTGCCAAAGGAAAATAGTATGATTGAATTTGTATTGAAAACTATTTTCATTGTTTATTTATAATTTTGTAAAGACATATGCATATACATAGTAAAAGTTAATGTTAGAACATCCATGTGTAGTAAATATTTTTTTACAATGGAGGGAAATCTCACATATTTTATAACATAGAGTAGTTAATGAACCAAAGAAAGATACACAAAGTAGAATAAAGCGCATTCCATCTAGTTGACCTACCTTTTAAATAAGATTGTTTTTATTCCAAGCCATTAATCAAATTTATTTGGACGCCAATATCTCGTGAACGGCAGCTGTGGGGCCAACCCCCAGCGAACTGCCACGTCAGAAATGTTCCCCAAGGGGGTTTGGATTGAGCGAACGAAATTCGTTCACTAGAAACAGCCCCCCTCCCTCAGCGAACCTCCCCCCTCTCGTACGCAGACTTTCTGTCTTCATACCTTGCCCCAGTTGGGCCAAAGTGTCACGCCCAATATGCGATCCTATCCTCGAGGGACTCGAAGGTCCCACCAGGGATAAAAGCGCATATCGAAGACGCTTGCAAGGTGGATATCATTACATCGTACCATGTACATAATAGATGGGGATACATGCAAATACATACAGTCATCACAGGAATACATCAATACATAGCAAACATAATACAGAAGAGTAGAATCCGACTACGGATGAAACACAAACGAAAAACACGAACGACATCCACCCTGCTAGCCCAGGCTGCCGACCAGGAACCTATCCCAAGATCGACGAAGAGGAAGAAGCAGAAGAAGAACTCCAAAAGCAAATGCACATCGCTCTCACGTCAGATCATCGTGTTACCTGTACCTGCACCTGTTGTTGTAGTAATCTGTGAGCCACGAGGACTCAGCAATCCCATAACCATTGGTAACAAGACTATCAAAGCTTAAATGGGTATGGAAGGGTAAGGTGGTGAGGTTGCAGCAAGTACTAAGCATTGTATGGTGGCTAACTTACGAGTACAAGAATAAGAAGAGTAAACTACGCATAACGGTCGCAAACTAATAATGATCAAGAAGTGATCCTGAACACCTACTTACGAATACAAACATAACCCCATCGTGTTTTCTTCTCGAACTTCCTCAAAAAGAGACGATCACGGTTACGCACGCGGTTGGTGTATTTTAATTAGATTTAGTGTCAAGTTCTCTACAATCGGAGGTTATAAATTTCCAAGTCGCCACATAACCGCGGGCACGGCTTCGCGTAAGATTTAACCCTGCAGGGGTGTTCCAACCTGGTCCATCACAAACCAACACAAGCTGCGGTGGAAAAACCTCAACCTCAAGAAAACCCGATCAACCTCGAGTCAGCCCGAAGTATCCTCGGAATCCCGGTGCACAAGACATTTCAACAATGGTAAACAAGTCCAGCAAGACCTCCCGGCGTGCCGACACCCTGATAGTATCCGCGCGTATCTCGTCTCAGGCCACGACCGGATGGGACATCCTACGAGTAAAACCAGATCCTCGAGTTTCCTCGTGGTGGCCCCGCAGTCTACCCGTTTCGGACCAACACCATCGGCACTGGCCCACCTGTATTATGTTGAATTAAGAATCCCCGGGGACGCGACCCCCTATGCAAATTAATTATTTAATTCAGTATTATTATGTTGGCAAATGTTAAAACCAAAGTTGGGCCTTGCTGGAAGCGTTTATTCAAAGTGAACTGTCAAGAGGATCCCATACCCCTGAGCATGTTAGGAACGCTAATCAAGGAACATAACACCGGTATTACGGAAACTAGGGCGGCATGAGTGGAACAAAACACTAGGCAAAAGGCCGAGCCTTCCACACACAACCAAGTATATAGATGCATTAATTAAATAAGAGATATTGTGATATCCCATGATATCCATGTCCCAACATGGAACAACCTGCAACTACACCTGCAACTAGCAACGCTATAAGAGGGGCTGAGCAAAGCGGTAACATAGCCAAACAACGGTTTGCTGGGATGGTGGAAGGTTAGAGGCTGTATCATGGCATATAGGAGGCTGACATATTTGTGGTAGGAAACGCGGCATAGCGATAGCAACGAGACAACTAGCAAGCAAAGATAGTAGAGATATCCAAGGTCATGATCATCTTGCCTGAAATCCCGCTCGGAAGAAGAACGAGTCCATGAAGAAGACGAACACGCGTAGTCGAACGAATCCTCACACTTCGCAACATAACCGGGACTATCGAGAAGAATCACATCCGGAAAAAAGAAAATAACATGGTAAACACACAAACATAATCATGGCATAATGCACAACCAAGTATGATGCATGTCCGGTTTAAATAGGCATGGCATGACAAAGTGCAACAATTCAAATACTACACATTAAGTGAAGCTCAATATGCAACGGGTTGCATATTGACGAAACTCCACAAACAATTATTTAGTTCACTCCCGTTTATGCACATGACAAAGTTAAATGTTGTTAAACATGGCAAGAGGTGAAGCATAATTAAACTACCTATCTAGGCAATTTAAATGAGGCCGGAAACAACACATAACAATTCCGGAAAATCCCCATATGCAAATTTCGAATTTGGTACTGTTCTGTCTAAAACACGATTTTAAAGTTGTTAAACATGCAAATTAATAGCACCATGTTAATCTACACATTTTTCTACCCCATTTACATATAAAGTTCATTTAATTCGGAGCTACGGTTATTTAGCTATGAAATAAACCATTTTAGCATGTCATTGATGCAAATTAATGCAAACAACAAGTTTAAACATTTTTAACACGGATGAGAGTTGGATATTGTGAAACTACATGAAAATCTAAGCATTTTACATATATGATTCATTTAAAACCGATGCACGGTTCATGAGTTAATATATGCATGAAATGACATATTCAAGCTATGCAATGCTAGGAAATGTTAGCATAATATGATATGGAGCATTTGTCGCCATGGCGGAAAGAATGGGGTGCCACGTCGGCGAATCCGAAAATGATGTCACGGCAACATTCCGGTTCCGGTAACTCATTGAGATACCGATGCAAAAGAAGTGTGGGCGTGCAGAATGTGCAAAAGCAACGGGGAGTGATCCCGGATACCGGGTGTCCCACATGTCGAAGCATGGCAAACGAGGAATGTGCAAGAACAATTCACACACGATGCAAACACAAGCATCTCCTACGACACATGCATTCGTCCACGGCGTCGTCTCGGCGGTATACCTTCCAAGGGTGCATTTTGGGGCCGAACGAGTTCGATGCGGAAGTAGATGAAAATAGTTGTACACGGCGTCGGAGTGGAACTTGACGAAATGCACGGTAACGATAGTGGTACACGTTTCGTAGATGTCCGGGTCAACAGTAGTGGAACTTGGTCTTGCGAAGAGGTACTTGACGGTAGTGGTACTCGCGGTCTTCGCGGCCGTAATCGTACTTGACGGTCTTGGCGAGATCCACGACGGGGTAGAGGTACTTGGCGCATCCTAGGGTCGTCAGGTACTTGGCGAAAATCCCGGAGACGGTACTTGATGATCCTGGTACGGGTCTTGGCGGTCTTGACGAACCAAAGTGGCACAAGGCGAGATGCATGGTCGCGGTGGTCTTCGGACTTGTGGCTCCGTGTACACGACTTGACGGGTTCAGAGGGTCTCGGTGGTGGCCATGGAGGTTAGCGCGCGGACGCGGAAGCAGCGGTGAGGCGGCTCGTCGGTGCGAGGGAAGGCAGCGGGCGGCAGAAGATGGCCAGGTCGGGCGGCGCGTCGAAGGGTTGATGGCAGCAGGAGGTGCTGCCGCTTGCGGGGAACAGCAGCGGCAACAGCGAGGCGGCGAGGGGAACGGAGCGAGGCCAGCAGGGCGGCTCGACGGACGGCGGGGAAGGTGGCCGGAGCCGGGGCAGATGGAGGCGGTTGGAGATGGCAGGAGGCCGGGCGACGAAGGGGCTCGCCGGCTTGGAAGCTCTGGTGGCCGTGACCATGACGTCTGGGCGCAGCGGCCGATGCCGGGCATGGCCGCGCGCGTAGCCGAGGCGAGGACGAAGGGAGGAGGCTGGGCAGGGGCGGCGCTGGTTGGGAGGAGGGAGAGGGATCGAGAGAAGGGGGATCGGGCGCTGGGTGCTTGGGCTCCTCTCTGGCGGCGCGAGCAGGGGACGAGAGGGAGAGAGGGGATCGAACGTGGGGTTCTCCCCTGGCGGCGCTGGAGGGATCGGTGAGGGAGAGAGTGAACAGGGGGGATCGGGCTAGGGTTAGTAGGCGCCAACTTGGCCTTAGGTGGGCCGGCTGGCCGGGCGGTGGCTGCGGCTGGGTTGCTCCATCTCCTTCACTCTTTTCTTTTCCATTTTCCAGAACAGAAAATGCTTGGAGGAAAAGAATAGAAGGGAAGGAATGGAATTTGACAGAGAAGAAAAATATGTATGGAGTCATCGAAACATTCACAATTTGTATAAAATGCCCTGGCAATATTTAAAGACAGAAAAATAAATTAAGTTTGAATTTAATTCAAACATGAGCCATTTTTGAATCTGGCCAAACATCTCCAAAAGGAATGAAATTTGGTGGAGAGGCATTAGACAGGGTGTAGAGAGCGTAGGAAAACAGTGGACATTAAATTGGGACAGATGTATATCCACATGGATGAATTGAAAAGGAAGAAGAAGAAGATGATGATGATCATGTATTGGCGAAAATACATTGGCTTGAGAGGGAGATGGCAAGGTACGGGGGAAAACACACACAAGCATACATGAGCAACACAATATGGCAAGTTGGATGCAATTTTTTATGAAAACATGCGGATGCAATGCGCATGATGACATGATGAAATGCAACAAGCCAAATAAATCACACGGCGACAACGAAATAAATGAAAGGCATCTGAAGCATCGGTCTCGGGGCGTCACACAAAGAAAAGGCCCATCTTAGCCTAAAACCTGATATTTTGAACCTAACTTGAACAAAAGAAATGTCTTGAACAATTGTTTTTTGAAATTTTCATGCCTTGACAATGTAAAAACGACCAGATAGAGGGGTACGTTTCAACACAAAATTTCCATATCTAAAAAAAATGTCTTATGCACACACAAAAAAACCATCTATCTGGTCCAGAAAAACCATCACGTCCAGAAAAAAATGGGTCACATACAAAAATATATATTATGCACACAAAAAAGGTTGTGATCTTTGTGCCTAAAAACTGCCATACAAAAAAATACCATGCATATGCTTAAAACATGCCATGTTCTTACTAACAAAATTGCCATGCTCTACAAAAAATAAAAATGCCATGCTTTGTAGAAAAAATGCCATGCTCTTTATAATAAAAATGCCATGCTATTTAAAATAAAAGTGCCATGATCGTAAAAAAAATGCCATGGCAATCTTTGATATTGTATTGCCCATGGCAATTTATACATGAGATGTTCTACTTCAAACTACACAAGAAAAAGATTTATGAAAAAATGACATCTTATTTTTACTAAAAATGCCATGGCAAAAGAGAATGCATCTTACATGGCGGATGCATATTGAAACTTGCCATGGAAAATAAGCATATTAAAATGCCATGATATGTGTAATAAAAATGCCTTGCCCGTGGCAATTCCTACATGAGATGTTCTAAATCAACAACACAAAAAGATTTATGGAAAAATACGAACCCTTATTTTCACTAAAAATGCCAGGGCAAAGAAAATGCATCTTACATGGCAAATGCATATTGAAACTTGCCCATGGCAAAAAAGCATATTAAAATGCCATGATATTTGTAATGAAAATGCCATGCCCCGTAGAAATAATATGCCATGTATGTAAAAAAATGACATACTAAGTTCAACAAAGAAAGTGCCATACAATAAAAATGCCATGGTGGATACAATGATATTTGAAACTTGCCAGGGCAAAAAGGCATATTAAAATGCCATGATATTTGTAATAACAAGGCCATGCCCCGTAGAAATAATATGCCATGTATGTTAAAAAACCCGCCATACTAAGTTCAACAAAGAGAGTGCCATACAATAAAAATACCATGGTGGATACAATGATATTTGAAACTTGCCATGGCAAAAAAGGATATACTAAATGCCATGATATTTGTAATAAAAATGCTATGCTCGGTAGAAATAATATGCCATATATGTAAAAAAACACCATACTAAGTTCAACAAATAAAGTGCCATACAACATGGTGGACACAATGATATTTGACACTTGCCATGGCAAAAAAGCAAATTAAAATGCCATAATATTTGAAATAAAAATGCCATGCCCTGTAGAAATAATATGCCATGTATGTAAAAAATGCCATACTAAGTTCAAGAAAAAAAGTGCCATACAAATAAAAATGCCATGGTGGATACAATGATATTTGAAACTTGCCATGGCAAAAAAAAGCATATTAAAATGCCATGATATTTTTAAAATAAAAATGCCATTCCCCGAAGAAATAAAAATATGTAATGTATGTAAAAAATGCCGTACTAAGGTCATCAAAGAAAGTGCCATACTTTATAAAAATGCCATGGTGGATATAATGAATTTGCCCTCATGTGACCACCGGGCACCGAGGAAGTCGTGCCGTTACACACCCGTCAATGGTGATCTATGCAGAGGGGTGTCTTCAAAAAACTGCCATGGTATAGAGCAAACAATTCTAAAAATTCCATGCTATAAAAAATGTCACGATCTAATAATAAAAATGCCATGGTGTTAATAATTAAAATGCTTTGCTTTTTATAAAAATTCCATGTAGTTTTTACAAAATGCCAAGGCAAAACATGTGTAGGGGGCACACAGGAAAAAGTTGCAGCATTTGGTTCTCTGAAAGTGCCATGGTCTAGAGAAAACAATTCTTAAAAATGCCATGTGCTTTTCATTTTACTAGACATCTAGGTAAGCATGGTTCAAAAGTTGCCATGTGCTTTTTATTTAACTATCTATAAAAAATGCCATGTGCACTACTAGTAACCATGAGCACTACTAGAAAAAATGCAGTTGAGCACCAAAGTTAGCCATGGTATGTACACTAAAAACTACCATGGTACAGTTGTTGTGCCAAATTTTAGTAGAAATAATGCTTGCGATGCTTAAGGTCCGCCTGATTGGAACTTGAAAGTAGCCTAGGACCGGTAAATGAGAAAAAATCTTGGTGCCAAGCATTAATCAGTAAATGAAAAATATTTGGTTGTGTTGTCCCCACTTGTTGTCCAACAAAGTTTTGTGCTTTTATTGTTCTAAATCAGATTAAATAATAATTTGGTCACTTGGGCTTGTTTCCAGGGACAAGTAACTCATCTCAAGCCGGCTCTCAAGCGGTTGATGGCAACAATGATGTCAATGACACCACTGAGAATGTCGGCGATTAGACCGTTGACGTAGACAACCTTGGCGAAAACTAATTGCTCAAATACCATTATGACATCAGACTACAGGTGGTGTTCATATGCTCTTTTGTGGACTTGTATATGCGGTATGGCTTAGGCATGAGTTCATATGCTCTTTTGTGGGCTTGTGTATGTGGTATGGCTTAGGCATGAGAACTGACATCTAGTGCTAGTTGCAAGTCAGTGTATTTTGCTAGTATTGTTGTAGTTGACAGGTCCTTTTGTGGAAGCTACCTTTGTAGCTCTCGTAGAGCACTTAAAGTGTGGTTGTTGATGATATGTATGGAACTGATGTATGCATTATGTATGTTACCGAATGATGATGATGATATATGTAGTCTGTTGTTCTCATATAAGTCTGTTCTCAGATGGTTTCTAGGAAATAATGCAACATTTATAGAATCTGGGTTAACCACATTGCTTTCCTGGCAGGGAAAGCTGGCAGGAATATGAAATAAAAAAAAACACTGGTGCAACAGTAACGGCCATCGGATGACAGGAATATATGTATGTTGCAGCTACCTACCACAATTCATGTCGGCTGAACTGACAGGTATATGTATGCCTGATGGTCTTTCCTCATGGGTGGATGACAGGAATATGTATTTTCCAGGAAGCTCAAATCTAACGGAACATTTCTTTCATGTGCGCCAATCGTCAGTTATATCCGACAGGAATAATATTCCTGTGGACTCTCCGCCAGGCATATGATTTCATTCCTGGCAGGCTATGGTTGTCGGTTGTTCTGTCAGTTGGCCGACATGAACAATATTCCTGACGGCCTTACTTCTTTTCCTGTCGGCTGTTGGCCCACAGGCTTAGTCGCGTTTCTGGTAGTGCACATGCCAACAATTTGAACAATATCCTCACGTACTCCCTCTGTTCCAGTTTATAGTGCGTATGGTTTCTTGCACTAAGACCAATGCATGACGTGGAGGTGCGGTTTGTACTGAAATAACCCTGCATGCAAGGTCTGTCTGACACCCATGTGCGTGCGCAGCTGTTTCTTGCATGGTTGCAGCCGAGGGCTAATTCGACTATACTAGCCTGGAGCTGCATGCACGCACTATATTTCGGAATTCTAGCAAAAAGCTAATACGCACTACAAAGAGGAATGGAGGGAGTACTAATCTAACATCACACAAATTTCTACATCACACATAAAGTATCGGCTAGCTTGAAGTCTAAAATTTTATTCAGCGAATTATATCAATATGCACAAACAATACATATGGTTGTCACTATTATGATTTTTTTGGAAAAACAAAACGGCAGCAAGAGATTTGTTTTAGGATTATTGTAACGCAAGGCAACTCTAGGATTTTTAACTGATAATCGGTAGTTAGGGGTTAGTAGTAACACATCTTTTAATGGAGTAGATTAGTCTGCTGAAGCAAAATCTGATAGACAAGACACACTTGTCACTAACTACATGAGTGGCTGAGCTTATTTTCGGCTTGTTGGGTTTGGCGTGAGCCAAGCCGAAGCCTAGCCAGCTCATTTATCTTTGCAAAATTTGATTTCTTTTATTCAAATTTATATCTATACCTACTGATAAAGGAAGAAGTATTTTTTACCACCATAATTTCGTACTTTTTTTTTCCATCCGCTTCGATCGTAAGTCGCCCGAACAATTTTATTTTTCATTCGCTTAGTTTCTAGGTTGATCGAAGTTATGGCCCAAGCAACACTCCGCTGGGTTTCCTGGGCCTGTGTGTTGAGCGGGCTTCTCTATCCACCTTCCACCTGGGCCAGACTTTCTACCATAATAAAAAAAATCAAAAAAAAAAATATTGCGCCCATGGAGGGATCAAACCCAAGATCACCACCCTGTAGTAAAAGGCACACAGACGGCTGAGCTAGCTTACCTCTACATGAGAAAGATCAATTCGCTTAGAAATTAAATAGTCCCACCTCGTGTTTTTCCATCAAATCTTACCAATTTATATAGGTTCACGAGTAGTCTAGAGAAACAACAAGCCGCCTTGAGGTATGGATGTGTCGATGGATATATGTGCTAATAAGAGAGAAGATGGTTGGTTAAGACCCAATAATTAAATGAGGATTGTGGCCTTGTGGGTTGGTTTCTTGGCTAAGAACCGATAAAGAAGGTTGTCGTAAGCCAATCCAAACTATTTCAGAAAAAAAACAGATAAAGAAGGACGAGGGCTATTGTGAATGGATTAGAGTATTTAAACTTAATTCGTGGGATGCAGCGGAGGTTAAGAAAGAGACCTTGTGGAAAATTAGCTGATGGAAAAGTCACGTATGCTGCATGCGCAGTATTCACATGCTTTGACCAATCAAAGAGGTATTAAGCCGGCCTAATAATCAAGGACCCTGTGTCACTGGAATTTGCCATCTTTGCATGACTGAAATTGCCTAAAATAAACGTCAGGACCGGAGTGCCACGCACCTGATATGTGGCACTTATTATTTGGGATAATCAAAGAAGAAGTTGCGTGGGTGCACCGTTCGAATATTGTAATGCCACATTAGTGGACGTTCTGAAGAACACATTAATTTTTTTCTTCCGTTGCAACGGACGGACATATGTGCTAGTATAGATAAAAGGTTAAACTACTTACAAAATCTGGATAAAATTGTTAAACTTTATTGCTTTGGCTCGGCTCGTGCTCATCTCAATGAAAGGCTCAAGATGAAAACAACTGAGCCAATGATGAGATGTATCATGTATGTGAGTCCGTAAGATTTTCGCTTATAAACCAACTAATCTTCTTGATGGAGATATATACTTACCCCTAGAGTCTAAGGTAAAGATCCCTAGAGTTGTGGTTTTGAGTTACAACAAGCCCAAAATTTGTGTCTTGATGCAATTGCCTATTCTAGAAATCGCATAATTCTCGCTAGTTAAAAATATTTTGTGCGTACGTGATATTTTATTTAGCATAAATAATATTTGTGATGACAGTAACATATAGGATATATACATGTGAGAAAGCATTTTTTTTCTTAGTACGGAATAGTAATTTTCCACACATGCATTAAATACGATGCCACCCTGCTAGAATTGGTCGACAGCATGGATGAGAGCATCGAGAGGGAGCAGACAAGCCACGTCCCGTACTCTCAACTCGTTCATCACGGTATCTCCTGGGGCCATGCCCATGATCAAAGGGGAAGCGTCACCCATGATGAAGTACGCTTTCTCGCTAGCAAAGCCATACTGTACTATTTTTTGAACTCCACCCTGAGAGCCCGTCGCAAACTCGCAATCACAAACAAGCTCATGGACACCTCGGCGATCACATCCCCTCCGGCGCCGGCAGCGACGCTGCCACTGGCCGGGCGCGTGGCCATTGTCACCGGCGCTTCGCGCGGCATCGGCCGCGGCATCGCGACCCACCTTTCGTCCCTCGGCGCCAGCCTGGTCCTCGGGTACGCTTCCAGCTCTCAGCTGGCGGACGCCCTGGCCGCTGAGCTCCCGCGTGCCGTGGCGGTGAAGGCCGACGTCTCCGACGAGGTGGGCGTCCGGTCCCTCTTTGACGCCGCAGAGTTCATTTTGTGTTTGTCACAACCGGAAACCATGCGAGTCTCATGATAAAGATCGTCCTTCTCACACCAAACAGCAGCCATAAATCTCCCACATGCTGCCACCATTCCATTAATTGGTCGACAGGGCCGTTGTACTGCTCACCCAAGAGGCTGTCAGTCTCTACCAAAACCCCAGAGCTGCTAATAACAAAGAGTAAAGAAAAGACATGAAACTCACCTCGTACGTCCATACCAAAAAAAAAAAAAAAACCACATGATCTAATCGAGTTTCAAATGTTAACCTACGTACTTCTGTGTCCGCTGATAACATTTTTCCTGTTCTTCCACTTTTCCACATGATGAGTAATCCGCGCCCTGCGTCACCCATGACGAAGTATGCTCGCTGCTAGCACAAAACATTTTGCCATTGCTCAGATGGACCCTAATTACTATTTGGACTATAACATATATATTTTCCTTGCCACCACATACCAGCAGTTTGAATAGTATCCTCACGTACTAATCTAACATCGCACAAATTCGTAAATCACACACAAAATATCGGCTATTTTGCTGTCTGAATTTTTATTGGGTTGCGTCGTTTGGTTGTCACTACTATCATGTTTTGGCTTGCGTCGTTTGTTGGGTTTGGCGTGAGCCAAGCCGAATCCTAGCCAGCTCGTTTATCTTTGCAAATTTTGAATTCATTATCCAAATTTGAATAAAAAGTTAAACTTATTACAAAAGTTGGCTAAGATAATTAAACATTATTGTTTTGCCTCGACTCAAGCACATCCCAATGAACGGCTCAAGATGAAAAGAGCTGAGCCAGTGAGATGTGTGTGCGTCCGTAAGATTTCGCTTCTACCAACTAGTCTACCTGATGGAGATACTGAACTTGCCCCTAGAGTCTAAAGGTAAAGATCCCTAGAGCTGTAGTTTTGAGTTACAACAAACCCAAAATATGTATATTGATGCAATTTTCTATTCTAGAAATCGCATAACTCTCATTAGGTAAAAATATTTTCTGCGTATGTGATGTTCTATTTCAGTATAATATTTGTGATGACTATAGATATGTGTAATTTACTACTAACATGAAGATATAATTCCTTTCTAGTCGGTCGATGATTAGGTTTTCCTCCCCTATTCTTGACGGCTAGGGCAAACTCTTCCCTCCAAACTTCACCAGCGAGCCTGTGGAATCGCCTACCCTCCGCCTACCGCTCCGGCGGCCGGTGGCGGGGAGGAGAATCCTGGTGCCTCCACTCTGGTTAGTAGTTTAGCTTAGGGTTTTTTAGTCCTCTCAGATGCCGCGCTTTGGGCGGATGCCAGCGCTTCTTCTTCGAGTTTGTCTTCCGGGCTCTGATCCTCCCCGAGTTCGGCCATCTGGACGTACTCGACGGAGCTCCGGCATAGATTCCTGCCGTCTTCTTGGGACGGTGAGGTTAGGGTTTCTCGTCATGTGGGGAGATTTGGTGTCAGGTGCTTCAGATATATTCAAGGGTTCAACGGCGACGACTGCGGCTCCAAGGCATTGGTCCTTAGGGATGCGTGCACGAAGACTTCCCGGCCGTCATTGACAAGGTAAGCCGGCTCCAGTAGGGGAGCGGCGACATCGGCGCGTTCTGACGACGGTAGTGGCCGTTCGGTGGTCTCGGAGTCTCGATGTAATTTTTAATATGTTTGAGATGCTTTATATTTCCGATGAACTTTGATAATAGATATAGATCTTTTTTCGCAAAATAAAGGTGAGAAACCATTTTTTTCTTAGTAATTTTCCACACATTAAACAAATGGCCATGACCCGCATAGAAGAAAAAAATCCACACATTAAAGACTAATTCAACACATTAAACAGCCACGTCCCGATTCTAAAAAAAAAAAAAAACAGCCACGTCCCGTACTCTCAACTCATTCATCACGGTATCTCTTGGGGCCGTGCCCATGGTCAAAGGGGAATCAAGAATTCAAGATTGATAATCCGCACCCTGCGTCACTCATGACGAAATGCTCTCCGGTAGCAAAACCGTATTTATATGAACTCCACCATGGGAGCCAGTCACAAACTCGGAAAGTCGCAAAGTCGCAATCACAAACAAGCTCATGGACACCTCGGCGATCACATCCCCTCCGGCGCCGGCAGCGACGCTGCCACTGGCCGGGCGCGTGGCCATCGTCACGGGCGCGTCGCGCGGCATCGGCCGCGGCATCGCGACCCACCTGTCGTCCCTCGGCGCCAGCGTGGTCCTCGGGTACGCCTCCAGCTCTCAGCTCGCGGACGAGCTGGCCGCTGAGCTCCCGCGTGCCGTGGCGGTCAAGACCAACGTGTCCGACGAGGCGGGCGTCCGGTCCCTCTTTGACGCTGCAGAGTCCGCTTTCGGCGGCGCGGCGCACATCCTGGTGGCCTGCGCGGGCCTGGGCATCGGGACCTACCCGTCCCTCGCCAACACCGCCACCGCGGACTTCGACAACGTCTTCGCCGTGAACACCCGGGGCGCGTTTCTGTGCCTCCGCGAGGCGGCAAACCGGCTGCGGCGCGGCGGCGGGGGCCGGATCGTGGCCGTGTCCTCGACGCTGGCGGCGACGCTGCTCCCTGGCTACGCGGCGTACGCGGCGTCCAAGGCGGCCGTGGAGGCGATGGTGCGGGTGGCCGCGAAGGAGCTCGGGTCCGCGCGGGTGACGGTGAACTGCGTCGCGCCGGGGCCCGTGGCGACGGAGCTCTTCTTCGACGGGAAGAGCGAGGAGACGGTGGAGAGGTTCAGGGCTGGGCACCCGATGGGGCGGCTTGGGGAGGTCGGCGACATCGCGCCTGCGGTCGGGTTCCTCTGCACCGACGCGGCCGAGTGGGTGAACGGCCAGGTCATTCGGGTCAACGGCGGCATTGCTTAGCGTGGCTGTCGCTGTGTCTTTGTTTCTCCCTTTCAAACAGATGTCTCCGTTTTTTTAAATTGCTGTGTGTGTTTGTGTTTAGCTGGGTTTTTGTATGAAAGGATTGTGATTAGCTGCTTTTGGTTCTTGAATAAAGAAGAGAACAGAATGATAGGGTGTACTTGTAGGAGATATGCCCTAGAGGCAGTAATATCAGTTACTTTGTATCTCCGAGTTTGTAATGAATGTTTATGTTTCATGCTATAACTGCAATGATTCTCGAGTCTACAATAACCACGAGGCTCGGAGGAAAACTCATGTGCACGTGTGGTATAATAAACGGAAAATGTATTCCTAGTCATGCCTCTATGACTGGCTCAAGTATTGCATGATGATCATGTTTTCCTGATCATGGGCATGACTATGCCGGCAATTTTGAGGGCACAATGTTGGTAGAACACTTGTGTTGAATCGACCCGAATTGGTGTTATGCTATGAGATACATTCGTCACAAGTTAATGGTTAATAACACAGAGATAGTTGATATTTGCATAATTCCTTAGACCATGAGAGTATCAAGTTCCTTCGTGCTTGCTTCGTGAACTTTGGGGTTTGTTAAACGTCATCCGTAAATGGGTGGCTATTACGGCGGCTTACGGGTTCACGGAAAAGTATGACAGAAACGAGATAGCTCAAGATTGGGATTTGCTCCTCCGACGATGGAGAGATATTCTCGGGCCCTCTCGGTGTTACGGTATCCATCATCGTCTGGCCAGACACTTTGTGATTTGATCACTGGGATGCCGGAACACGGAAACGAGTAAAGAGAACAAAACCGGTAACGAGGTAACTTGCATAGTGGACAAGTTGTTGATCCACGGGGATGCATAAATCTCACCTCGGGTTTTGTAATATATCGTGAAGCAACAGGAATAGCACACGGCAACTGGAGGTTCACTCGAATATTCATTCGTGTGGGTATAGGGGTCAATATGGGTGTCCACGACTCCGATGTTGATCATTGATCGGAAAGTGTTCCGGGTCATGTATATACTTCACCGAACCTATAGGGTCACACGCTTAAGGGTCATCTATCTGCTGAATACTAGACGGGGAGTCTGAGAGAAAATCACCGAAAAAGTTTCGGACGAAACGGAAACGTTCCGGAGAGGATATCGGAATAGTTCCGGTGAAACTGAAAAGTTGTTTCAGGGTATTCCATTAAGTCAAATTGGTTCTGGCACACGCCTGGAAATTCTTGGAGGATGCCAGAAGTGTTCTGGAAACTTCTGGGAATTTTCCAGGACAAAAACCGGAAATGTTCCGGAGCAGCCGGAACCGATTTGGTTGCTTTTCGCTGAAGAAACATTGTTCCGAAATTGTTTCGGAATGCGTTCAAAATTATTTTGGTGGGTACTAGAATTGTTCTAGGCACACAGAAATAATTTGGGATTTAACGGACGCAGAAAAATGTTTTCGTGAATAGTGAAAGTGCTTTTTGGATATTTTTGGAAAATCACCTTTTGGGATATTTTCCCAAAAGGTTTCTAGAAGGCTTGGGGGCTAAGAAACCCCCTTTGGGGGGGCCCCCAAGGAGAGATGGCCGGCCACATGTGGGTTCCCTCATGGGGCCCCACTTGCTCCACTTGCCCTTGTGGAAAAGTTTCCTTCATGGGCATTTTGGGTTTTTGGAAGTGCCCATCCTACCCCTTGCTTTTCCTATAAATAGAGATGGAGGGGCTGCCTCCACACTCATCCCATGCTCACATACACATGCCATTTGACTTGTCTGGCTTCTCTCTCCCTCCCATGAAATAGTTTCGTAGAGCCGAAAGGCTATCTGGGTTCCGGCAGGAACTAGCTCTGGACGGCGAAGCCCTGCCGGATAGCTGACACCGTATGTGTGCAACCCCGTAGAGAGATTGTAGTTTCGATCTTTTGCCCGAGGGGCTGTTTTCGAGTGTCTTCCCGAAGGGCTATTCGAGTTACCGTTCGAGTTTCCGGCGTCCTCCCGAAGGGCTGTCCGGGTTACTGTTCGGGTTCCGAGGGTCCTCCCGAAGGGCTGTCCACGACATCATCCGGGGGACTGTCCGACCGCCTCCCGAAGGGCTGTCCGGAGTGGGAGTTCATCCTTGCGGTTGGGAGGTTGTAAATCCTAGCTGCAGGGATCTGCACCGACGATCTACACCGACTCTTCTTCCGCTGCGCTTCGAGTCGGTACGGATCAGATCAAACCTTGTATGCAGTCTCCATAGTGATCCTGGGCGTGCTCGCTATACCGATTTTTTTTGTTTTCTGTCGCGTTCCCCTACAGTACTCCGTAAACTATTTTAGGTGGTCTGAGTTGCATGTATTTTTTTAAACACGGTACAGACGCAGGCACTCGTATATACGCGCATACACTCATCGCTATGAACACATGCGGACCCTACCCGTATGAGCACCTTCGGAGATTGAGCTGGCATATTATCTTGCGATTGATTGATGAAGTCGCCACAGACACCTCGTAGTCGATGGGAACGTCTCCTCCCACTGAACGCGCATCACCGCAAATACTAAAATAAATCCAGGAATAATGCGAGCACCAGGACTTGAACCCTGGTGGGCTGGGGATACCACTGTCCTTCTAACCATCCAACGACAAGTTGGTTCGTAGTTGCATGTATCTTTTTATCTTTATTCTCGCAACAATTTTTTGTAAATTGGCTGAAAAATGAATTCACATCAGGCGATTTTGGACAAAGCCGTGAGACAGAGACATGGTGCCGCGGCGAGCGCCAGTGAGGCATGAAGAAGATAGCGAGGCCGAGCAACGAGTTAGAGTTAGAGACACTGCCGCTGGCTGCGGCATCAGACGGAGGTGAGTCTTTTTTTCGAGAAAACTTTCAATCTATTCATTTTCAATCATGGCAGTACAACGAACCCCAAAAATAATAAATTACATTCAGATCCGTAGACCACCTAGTGACAAACATGGGTGAGAGACCTGTTCATTTTTGACTCACGTTCAGATTAGATGGTGCCTGAGCTAGAGACGAGGACGCCGTGGTCTGCTGGTGGCATAGCCAACGAGGGTTTGGTCACGACGCCCCTGAAGGTGGATATCAGAGGAGAAGCAGTGGAGAGGTGGTGTCGGTCTAATCTAAGAAGAAATGTCTAAAGAAGAATATGATGATATGGTCGTCTGTTTCTGGTCCAACGGCTCTCCTGGAATCGTGTGACTCCAATTGTTTCTTCAGATAGCTAGTAAATAGTCAATGTTTTTTTTTTTCTATTTCTCCTCACGGGGCGGATCAAGATTAAACAAATTTTGGTGCAGGGCGAACTGCAAATTTTTGGCTCCTGAGTTAAAAAAATGAAAATTACATTTTCAAAGTTTCAAAATAAGAACATTCTTACATTGTCACTACTTATCTGTAAATTTTGGCTAAATAATAAGGTGATTTGAAGATTTAAAAAAACAAATTCCTAACCCATCAACAAAAAAAGTCTGTTGTGATATATGTATTTATTCTTTTATATATACGCCAGGTATAAAAATATATTATTATGAAATTTCTTATGTATGTACCATATATGTGTTTGTGTATGCACAATTTTTTATGTTTTGCGGTGTTGTATTCAATTTTTTTTGCGATATGATACTACAGTTGTAAGAAAAAAAATAATGAGCTGGCCCATTCGCCGATAGGCATTGTCAGAACTATGGACGTTTATTTGGCAGGTGGTATGGGAATTTTGTTTCATGCGTGTGAACGCGTGGGCAGATAAAGCCGGTCCAAGGCAATGAAAGAATAAAACTCCATCCCAGGAACAGAGTAGAAATGGACCAATAGCCACGGAGCCCAGACGATTAAACCACGAAAAACTACACCGCCCTATGAACAGACCACCCAAAACAGATGGCGCACCCGCTGCAGCTACTACACAACCCATCAGAGCAAGTATAATAAGGTGACGTAAGCGGACTATAAGAATTTAAATATTATATTGTTGTTGAGTTGGAAGAGAGAAAAGAGGAGAGAGAAGAGAAGTGGGCTGTAGACTTACAGCCGGCTGTACCACGAGCTCCAAAAAAACCTTGTGAGAATGAAATGTGGGCCATATGCTGATAAAGTAGTATTTTTTTATAGCTAACTAGTATACATGTTGGCTATTAAATTGACTATAAATGACATGGCAATATGCTATAGCCCAGCAGCTGGCTATATTATTAACCATGCTCTCAAGATGCCTCACACGCAAGTTTAGAGAAAAAAATAGTAGCCCGACACGCTAGGCAGGAGAGTAAGCCCCAACGTAGTCGCTAAAAACCAAACGCCAAATGTTGCACGCAAGCTTGCACCCAGACACACGAAGGGCCACATGGCAGTCGCAGTGAAACTTGTGATCGGTTGGGCGTCGGCCTAGCAAGCCAGACCTAAACTTCAAGAAAGATGTCTGATTAAAGAACATATAATCGGTAAAACTCTTTCCTTGGATATAGTATTACCCAATGTTTCTACGTGCATGACCGACCTTGGCTAAAAGGTACAATTTTTTTTAAAATGTTCATAAATTTTAAAGGACGCCAATAACGCGTTAGAAAGGATCGGTATGGTCGACTAGAGTGTGTGTGGGGAGGGGGGAGATTAGACAACTAACAACATTTTACCCTCTCTTGCAAAATTTAGGCTCAACAATAAAGTAGATTGTCTAGATATGCAACTAGGTGTACAACCTATATGGCAAGCAACACAAGATATAAACTTGTACAAACTAAAGGACTGAAATAATCGCAAATGGAGTCGATGAAGACGAGGATGTGTTTCCGAAGTTGCCTTCTTTGGAGAAGGTACGTCTTTGCTGGAGGGGTGTGGAGGCATAATGGTCCTCAAGCATCCCAAGGACTCATCCTATTCTTCTCATGCCCTTGCACAATGCAAGATGCCGTGAATGCACTAGCGGTGCCCTTGAAGGCGGCAACCGGGACCTTTACAAACAAGGTTGGGGTTCTCTCCACAACTTAATTCGAGGCTCGCAACACCATCACGGAGTTTCACCACCATGGAATGTGGCTCCGAGGTGACCTCTTCCGTCTAGAGTGCCCAAACACTCAAGAGTAACAAGATTCACAAGAAATGTTTGGGGGAATCACATTTCCTTTCGTGAAAATGTAGATCTAAGTCTTCTCGCTCAATCGCTAGCAAATCAACAAGTTTGGTGGATAGAGAAGGAGATCGGGCAAGTAAAAGCTTCGGGGATTAATGGAGGAGAGAGAGGCAAGAGGTAGGTGGGAGGTGGAAGAACCACCTCATTATATAGTGCTCTCCGAAATCCAACCGTTATGTGCAGAAAGGCACAGGGGCGGTACAACCGCCGGGGGAGCGGTACAACCGCCCAAGGCCAAAATGCACGGCAGCAGCACCGGGCGGTACAACCGCCCGACCTCCCGCTTCTACCGTTTATAAAACATAAACCGGAACAACCGGTTGGGTACCGCCCTATTCCGCTCACCCAACCCGAAAGGAATCATCCTCTCTTGGTGGTTGGGGCGGAACATGGGCCTGTACTACTGCCCAGAAGCATCCGCTGGTGACCCTGGGGCAGTACAACTGCTCAGGACCCCGGTTGTACCATTTATTAAACAATAGGAACAATCGGGCAGCTACCGCCGGGACCGCAAGTCATACCTGAGGGAAATCACCCCTCGGGCAGTGCTTGGGTCGGTGCAAGGGCTGGTAGTACAGCTCGCATCTGGAGCGTTCAACTGCCACTGCCCGCGGTACAACCGCCGACGCAGTGGCTGCGTTGTCCACTCCACAAGGGAGCGGTACAACCGCAGCCACCCGCGATACAACCGCTCTGGAGTATTTTTTTTTGCATAGGTTAGTAATGAGACTCTCTCCTCGAAACGGAAGGCTATATGGTGGGTGCAATATGAGTTTGTGTACACGTTTGATTCCACTGTACTTGTTCCGACGTGGACCCCTTCTTAGTAGTACGGATTTCCGACAACCAAAGTAACAAAACGCGTCGGAAATGCCGTCTTTACTCTTTTCCATCCCGAGGGGTGCCCAATCGTCTTGTGTCATATAAGGTATATCTGGGTAGCTTAGGCACACGGTTAGTCCACAAATTACATTGTCATCAACACCAAAACACTTAAGGTGGGAAATGCCCTTTCAGCGTTGACGTTCCCTCAGAAAGCTCACTCGAGCGAACAAATGTTCTCAACAGGTATGCCATCAAAAATCAGTCGCAGTGAACACTCAGGAGTTGTTGTGATATAACAGATATATTGTCCATGTTATTAAAGAAAGATTAGCCATGTTGAAAAGAAAAAAAATGATATGCTAGTAGAAAGGTTTTTAGGAATGGAGCATAGAGAATTGCCCGGCTAAAAAATGTAAATTTGCCACACGTGTGCAAGAATTGCCATGCTACACTAGATAGACTTGCAATGCTAGATCAAAGAATTGTCATGCTATATGAAAAGAAATTTGCCTACTTGTTCATGAATTTCCATGCCGGCAGAAGGGATTGCCATGCTATCACACGAAATTGTTTGAAATTGCCATACTCTGGATACAAAATTTGCCATCTGCATGCGATTTTGAAGGGGAGGTTAAGAGATAAGACGGGGTCGCGTCGTTCGCTTAGATTGCCATGGGGAGCGAACATTTAGTGTCGTACGCTAAGAGAGGTGCATGGGAGCGAATAGAGATTGCCACAAGGATCGCTTTGAGATTCGCACATAGGAATTGGACGTAGCAGAGAGCGTTCCCCAGGAAAACCACTCCTCTAGAACATTCGATCAATAGCATTTCAAATTTTAAAACGTTACTCCCTCCATCCGGAAATACTTGTCGGAGAAATGGATGTATCTAGACGTATTTTATTTCTAGGTACATCCATTTTTTCAACAAATATTTCTGGCGGAGGGAGTACTTTTTTAACAATATTCCCGAGTTTTATAAAATTACTCACGATTTTCTAGATATGTTTTCAAATTTAAAATATTCTCAAATTTTAAAAAATGCTAATGAATTTAGTAAATTTGAAAGAGAGAAGAACAAAAAAAAGGAAGAGAGGAAAACCAAAGGCGAAAATTGGAACAAAGTGGAAAAGGAAAACATTGCTAGAACCTTGCGATCAGTAATCTCTACTCCTAAAGAGGGAGTTGGTAGTCTTGCCTCACTACCACCAACACTATATTACGCCCGCGAGTGTAGGAGATATGCCCTAGAGGCAATAATAAATGCTATTCTTAATCTCCATGTTCATTATTATGTTTCTGTTCCATGCTATAACTGCTATGGTTCTCGAGTCTACAATAACCACGAGGCTCAGAGGGAAACTCATATGCACATGTGGAATAATAAACGGTAAAATGTATTCCTAGTCTGGCCTCTAAGACTAGCTCAAGTGTTGCATGATGGTTCTGTTTTCCTGATCATGGGCATGACTATGCCGACAACTTTGAGGGCACAATGTTAGGAGAACACTTGTGTTGAATCGACCCGATTGATGTTATGCTATGAGATACATTCGTCACAAGTTAATGGTTAATAACACAGAGAAAGTTAACGTTTGCATAATTCCTTAGACCATGAGAGTGTCGAGTTTCTTAATGCTTGCTTCATGAACTTTGGGGTTTGTTAAACGTCATCCGTAAATGGGTGGCTATTACGGCGGCTTACGGGTTCATGGAAAAGTATGTCAAGGGACTTGATAGCTCAAGATAGGGATTTGCTCCTCCGACGATGGAGAGATATTCTTTGGGCCCTCTCGGTGTTACGGTATCCATCATCGTCTGGCCAGACGCATCGTGATTTGATCACAGGGATACCGGAACGCGGGAACGAGAAAAGAGAACAAAACCGGTAACGAGGTAACTGGCATAGTGGACAAGTGTTGATCCACGGGGATGCCGATAAATCTCACCTAGGTATTTGTAACATATCGCGAAGCAACAGGAATAGCACACGGCAACTGGAGGTTCACTCGAATATTTATTCGTGTGGGTATAGGTGTCAATATGGATTTCCACGGCTCCGATGTTGATCATTGATCGGAAAGTGTTCCGGTCATGTCTATACTTCACCGAACCTATAGGGTCACACGCTTAAGGGTCATCTATCTGCTGAATACTAGACAGGGAGTTTGAGAGAAAGTCATCGGAAAAGTTTCGGAGACAACGGAAGAGTTCCGGAGAGAGAACACCGGAATAGTTTCGGTAAAACCGAAAGGTTGTTTCGGAGTATACAATTAAGTCAAAATGGTTTTGGCACACGCTTGGAAATTCTTAGAGGGTGCCAGAATTGTTCTGGGAACTTCTGAGATTTTTCCGGAGAAAAAACCCGGAAATGTTTCGGAGCTGCCGGAACCGCTTTGGTTGCTTTTCCCAGATGAAAATCACTAATCCGAAATTGTTTCGGAATGCGTCCAAACTTATTTTAGTGCGTACTGAAATTATTCTAAGATCTACAGAAATATTTTCGGATTTAACGGTCGTGGAAAAATGTTTCCGTGAATAGTGAAAAGCACTTTTTGGTGGATTCTTGGAGAAGCCACCTTGGTGGCTTCTTGGAGAAGCCACCTTTGAGGGCATTTTGGTCCTCTACCCATTGGGCTTGGCCTATAAATAGGGGTGGAGGGAGCTGCCCAAAATCACTTTTTCTCTCATACATTTTGCCATGCAATGATCTGGTTTCTTCTCTCCCTCATACGAAATAGTTTCGTAGAGCCGAAAGGCTGTCTGGGTTCCGGTGGGAACTAGTTCAGGACGGCGAAGCCCTGCCGGATAGATGACACCGTATGTGTGCAACCCCGTAGAGAGGTCGTAGGTTCGATCTTTTTGCCCGAGGGGCTGTTCGAGAGTGCCTCCCGAAGGGCTGTCCGAGTGACCGTCCGAGTTTTGAGGGTCCTCCCGGAGGGCTGTCCGTGACACCGTCCGCGGGACTGTCTGACCGCCTCCCAGAGGGCTGTCCATGGGGCAGACGAGGGAGTACATCCTCGCAGTTGGGAGGTTGTAAATCCTAGCTGTGGGGATCTGCACCGACGATCTACATCGACTCTACTTCCGCTGCACTATGAGTCGGTAACGATCGGATCGAAACCTTGCATGCAGTCTTCATAGTGGTCCTGGGCTGGTGCGTAGGTCGGAAATTTTTTGTTTTCTGCTGTGTTCCCCTACAGTGGCATCATGAGCCGTGCTATGCGTAGATGCAGGTTACGATCTAGAATACATAGAGATCTATGGGTGTTGCACAATATAATTTGTATTAGATGAGTTCTACTGCTAATAATTATTTGTGCGGGTAGCAGATGAAATCTGTTACCCGATGTTCTTGTTGCTTCCCTGAAATTTGCGTATATCTGATCTTGATAATGGCATGGTGGAGTTTCAAAGTTTTGGCAATCCGCGATCCTGATTGATCAACGAAGTGCTAACAGTTCGTTGAATTCCACCATAGTTAAAAAGAAAGATGAAATTTCGCAGACAAAAGGGCAATGTAGATATGATCTGCACGGGGGTCATGCGTATGACGAAGTTCAGTATGGGGCTCGAGATTTTATTATCTCGTGTTTCATACACCCCTGTAACACCCCATGTAATTGTGCTACAGTGATCACCTTTTGATAATGCCAAGTCACCATGATTAACAGTGCTTGATCATCATTTGAATCATATCTCATTACAAAATTCCAATTCAATTGAGAATTCAAATTTAAAGCAAAAATAAAAGTTCTTCAAATTTGAAAACTAAAATGTTCATAATATTGCAAATAAACCAAAGGCAATTATAAAAATAAAATCAACATTAATTGAATTACCTAGATAACTCCAACATCAGGAAACAGTGTCAAAACAACAATTTAAATTGCCAATTCATTTAATAAAAATTCAAATGAAATCATTTGTTCACCAAACCTTTTTCTGACAGTGCTAAATATTGCAACATATTTATGTGGCATAACTCCCTATTTTACAAAAGTTAATTTGGGGCCGCACATTTTGCAAAACAGAAAAGAAAAAGGAGAAAACAGAAAACAGAAAAGAATAAAAGAAAAAGGCCGCAGCACCTGGGCCTAAGTCAAACCAGAAAACGGCCCGGCCCAACTCCCCTTCTCCTTCCTACTGCTCACCCGCGGCCGCCCGCGCACGCCCGCGCCCGTTGCCGGCTTGCCGTTCCCACCGCGTCCACTCGCCCCGCGTCGCTACAGGGCGTCGGGGGTGGATAAGTGTAGGGGAACGCATCAGAAAACAAAAATTTTCCGACCTACGCACCAGCCCAGGACCACTATGGAGACTACATACAAGGTTTGATCTTTTCGTTACCGACTCGTAGCGCAGCGGAAGTAGAGTCGATGACGATCGGCGGTGCAGATCCCCGCAGCTAGGATTTACAACCTCCCAACCGCGAGGATGTACTCCCACATCTGCCGCTCGGACAGCCCTCCGGGAGGCGGTCGGACAGTCCCTCGGACGGTGTCGCGGACAGCCCTTCGGGAGGACCTTCGAAACTCGGACGGTCACTCGGACAGCCCTTTGGGAGGACCCTCGAAACTCGGACAGCCCTTCGGGAGGCACTCTCGAACTAAGACCGAAACTACGATCTCTCTACAGAGTTGCACACATACGGTGTCATCTATCCGGCAGGGCTTCGCCGTCCAGAACTAGTTCCCACCGGAACCCAGACAGCCTTTCGGCTCTACGAAACTATTTCGCTGGGAGGGAGAGAGAAAGCCAGACGAGCATGGCATGTGTATGAGAGCAAGCATGAGGTTTGGAGAGCACCCCTCCACCTCTATTTATAGGAAAGCCAAGGGGTAAAGTTGGCATTCAAAAATACCAAAAGTACCCCCACTTTATGTCATACATAAAAAGAATAAAGCAAAAAGGGGTGCCATGTGGAGCTCCAAGGAGCTCCACCTCCCTTGGCCGGCCACCCCTTGGGGCGCCCCCCATGAGGGGCTTCCTTGGCCCCCAAGCCCTTCTAGAAGCCTTTTGGGAAATATCCCAAAAGGTGCTTTCCAAAAAATTTCCATAAAGCACTTTCACTATTCACGAAGACATTTTTCTGCATCCGTTAGATCCCAAATTATTTCTGTGTGCCTAGAACAATTCTAGTACCCACTAAAACAATTTTGAACGCATTCCAAAACAATTCCGGAACAATGTTTTTCTTCAGCGAAAAGCTACCATAGCGGTTCCGGCTGCTCCGGAACATTTCCGGTTTTTCCTCCGGAAAAATCCCAGAAGTTTCCAGAACGATTCTGGCACCCACCAAGAATTTCCAGACGTGTGCCGAAACCAATTTGACTTAATGGAATACCCTGAAACAACTTTTCAGTTTTACCGGAACTATTCCAGTGTTCTCTCCGGAACGTTTCCGTTTCGTCCGAAACTTTTCCGGTGATTTTCTCTCAGACTCCCCGTCTAGTATTCAGCAGATAGATGACCCTTAAGCGTGTGACCCTATAGGTTCGGTGAAGTATAGACATGACCCGGAACACTTTCCGATCAATGATCAACATCGGAGCCGTGGACACCCATATTGACCCCTATACCCACACGAATGAATATTCGAGTGAACCTCCAGTTGCCGTGTGCTATTCCTGTTGCTTCGCGATATGTTACAAATACCCGAGGTGAGATTTATTGCATCCCCGTGGATCAACAACTTGTCCACCATGCAAGTTACCTCGTTACCGGTTTTGTTCTCTTTTCTCGTTTCCGCGTTCCGGCAACCCAGTGATCAAATCACAATGTGTCTGGCCAGACGATGGTGTATACCGTGACACCGAGAGGGCCCGAGAATATCTCTCCATCATCGAAGGAGCAAATCCCAGTCTTGAGCTATCAAGTTACTTGACATACTTTTCCATGAACCCGTAAGCCGCCGTAATAGCCACCCATTTACGGATGACGTTTAACAAACCCCAAAGTTCATGAAGCAAGCATGAAGAAACTCGATACTCTCATCGTCTAAGGAATTATGCAAACGTTAACTATCTCTGTGTTATAAACCATTAACTAGTGACGAATGTATCGCATAGCATAACATCAATTCGGGTCGATTCAACACAAGTGTTCTCCTAACATTGTGCCCTCAAAGTTGCCGGCATAGACATGCCCATGATCAGGAAAATAGGACCATCATGCAACACTTGAGCTAGTCTTAGAGGCATGACGAGGAATACATTTTACCATTTATTATTCCACACGTGCATATGAGTCTTGCTTCGAGCCTCGTGGTTATTGTAGACTCGAGAACCATAGCAGTTATAGCATGGAACATAAACATAATCATGATCATGGAGATAAACAATAACATTTATTATGACCTCTAGGGCATATCTCCTACAGACCCCCACTTGCACTAGAGTCAATAATCTAGTCTGTGCTAATGCATTTTACACCTATGGCATACCGGTGTAAAAATGCTTCGCATGTGGTATAGCCTGATGTCCTACGGATCTGACAACTTCAGTTCCGTGTGTATCTTTGCATGTCCTCGCATTTTCATGCTTTCACAAAATTCATATTTTGTGTGGACTTGGCTTTGTATATATGTGAATCACAGGTCAAACCTTGATTCCTCAGACTGAGCTATGGAGCAACTATCTGCAATAGTGTCCCATTGACCAAAGCCTTCTTGGAACCATACTAAGTTCATGAATGAACTATATGTTTCAACATCTTCTTTGTCGCTTCCAAAGCGTCAACATACTTAGCCTTTGTTATAGAATTCGCCACAGTATCCTGTTTGGAACAATTTCCAACTACCGTGCCACCGTATTGTGTGTTACACAAAACCCTTAACTTTAAATCAAAAATCGCATGGAGCATTGATGAAGACCGTATCGATGTAATTACTTACAATGAGCACTTCATAATCTCTGCTTGCAAGAAAACATGTCATCAGTGCTACTTCAGTACTCAATGACATTTTTCACTGTTGTCCCATGATCAGTACTTTGATCACTTTGGTATCTAGACTCGCAACAACTTTGGGAGTATCGGACATATCTGGTTGTTTTGCATACCATGGAATACATGATTAATCCAAACACAAGAGTGTGTGGAATCTCCATCATGTATTTTGCTCATCAGTGTTTTGGGACACCAAGTCTTGCAAAACTCTTTCCATGTGACTTCGGCAAGAATCACTCCTTGGCGTTCTTATGCTAAACTGTTTTAGCATTTTGTCAATATGTATTTTTGGCTTTAGCCTATTAGGCAATTCTATCTTGTAGATAAATATGCCTAATATCAAGGCTATTTAGCCCAAGCACTTCATCGAAAAACTATTTTTAATGAAGTCCTAATTCGTGTCAAGAAATTTATATTATTTCCAATCAACAATGTGTCAATCACACAAGGTTTTTAGAAATATTATTATGATCCCACTTACTTTCTTGAAACCACAAGCATCTTCGTTATCCATTGATGAAATCAAACTCTTTTGACTATTTCATCAAAAACGAAGATTCCAACTCCTTTTTGCTCTCTTCTGTCCATCGCTGGAACTCTGAAGTTTGCATACTCACTAGCATCCTCTGGATCGACAAAATACCTTGGACTGTACCACATGCAAGTCCTAGGTTGCATTTCCATCACATGGAAATCCTTTTGGCATCGATGTATCATATCTCAAGATTGAAATATGTATTAATTGCTAGTTTAACCCGATCTGACTTTAAGCATCGCTACGGTGAGACAACCTCATCGTAGTCAACTCCTTGAACTTGTTATTGCAACAAGTCGAGCTTTATGGATAAAACATTTTATCCACATCAGTTTATAGTTCCATTAATGTTCGTTAGACTCTAAGTCTTCCGAAGGGTTTATCAAGATATAATCTTGGATCATTTATAAGGAAACTATCTCGGATTATATTGGCATTTAGCCAATTCCGGAGTCAGGGCCCATCAACGCTTCCTTGTGTATCGTAGGTATACCGTTGTCTAACAACAATATCTCGCTTGCGCGCCTGAGAGGTTTGCACGAGTTTTGCCTACGTGGTTCAGCTGCAAGTTCGACCGAAGCCCATACATTTTATTGTAGAGACTTCCGTATCAGTCGCAGTAGGAAACTCTGGAATTACTTCCAAGGTTCCTTTCCTTTGATCCGATGACAAAGATACTGTTATCTCGTCGAGTTGCACTGTCCTCCCACTCCCCTTTTTGCAAGAACCATTCTCTTTAAAAGCATACCGATTTTGGCGGCAAACCCTTTGCCTCGGTATAGTGGTGGAGGAATTCCCAATCTTGGGATAACCTACAAAGTAGTACTTGTCTGATTTGGAATAGGTTTGTAAATATTTTACACAAGCCCCATATTCCAAATGTTAAGAAAAGACAAAGCATGGTTGGGCGTACCATACCATGGCGTCATTTCAACAGACCTGACGGCGCTCTTTTCAGTGTAAAAGCCGCAGTCTCTAAAGCATTACTTTAAAAGGGATAATGGCAAATTGATTTATGTCATCTTTGATCTTACCATGTCACAAATGGTTTGAATACATCTTCACGGACGTACCACTCACAGTGGAGTTCCGGGAGGTGTAAGTTATGAAACCTTTTTCACAACTCATCAGACATTCGCTAAACTTGTAAGTCAAATATTTCTTTCCACAATCCAATTGCAGAAACATAATTTTCTTGTTACAATAATTTCTACTTCATTTTGAAAACCTTATGAATGATTTCAAAAGATCCATACTTACGTCTCATCAAGTAAATATCCATATATCTACTTGAGTCATTTCTGAAGATATACAAAATCCACTGCTAGCAACAACATTTATCGGACTACATACATCAAAATGTATGATCACCAATAAGTTCGTTGCTCGTTCCTTATGGCCTGTGAACGGTATTTCAGTCACTTCACTTTTCGGAGGAAAGTTGCAAGTGTCAGATGATTCGTAATCAAACGACTTCAAAATCCATCATTATGGAATTTCTCCATGCGGGTTTCTCCAATGTGACCAAATCCAGTGCCACACATGTGTGGTATTCTCTTAGTCTTGCGACATTTAGCGTCAGTGTTATGGATGTATCATATTACCATCAATATTCATAATATACATCCCATCCAAGATGGAAGCATGGCCCTTATGTTATTCATGATTCTGAACAACAATTGTTCTTTCATGAACAACACTCTTGCAACAAACATTATGTAAATGGGCTAGAGTGTATAAAAATCTAAAATGATTTATGAAAGTAAAAACAGAGGTAATGTATTATTATCAATATTCATAATATACATCTCATTCATAATGAAAGTATGGCCCTTTTGTTATTCATAACACCGAACATCAAAAGTTCTCTTATGAACAACCTTCTTGCAAGATACCTTATGCAATGGGCTAGAGTGTGTAAAACTCTAAAATGAATTATGAAAATAAATACAGACGGTAATACACCGATGGAAGGTATAGTAACATTTACTATATTCCCAGCGCGTATCCGAACCTCACTCCGGCAAGTCTTTTAGGCCGTAGTAGTTCTTGCATCGAATTGCAACAGAATGCAATCGAGCGGGTATCTTTGTGGTCAACTCACAATACCCAAGAATTACGGACTAACAATTTAATCACAATTCTCAAGAACTATTTCTTTTGACCATCCTTCCATACATCAATAGCTTGTATGACTTTCATACATGAGCTGGATATTCCAGTCTTCTCTCTTTTTGCCTTTACACTTCTAACAGTTTAACTTTCAGTATTTCTTCTACTCTCAGAAGAAGCATCCAACTTAAGAGTGGCGTTAGCCCCGGACTTCCTAGGCATGTAAGTCACACTAACACCCTTTGGACATTTCCTTTAAGTTGTTGTTTTATTCACCATCATCATATGACAGGCGTTCTATTGGATCCCTCTGTTATTAGTCAAACGCATAGTAAACACTTTTACTAACAGTTTGCAAAACAAACATTGCTTTGGATATCCCATATCTTTTAGCCTTTGTTTGTGTCTGAAAATGATTTTTAGTTCCATGAATATCACATAGCTATCCCAAACTTTTGAAGTCCGGGTCTCATGGAAGCAAACATATTGCACTTGACCGTAACGGAATTCTAGCTTTTGGATCGAAGGACGAGAGTCACATTATCCATAGCATTAGCGGGAGAATACTAAAAGCATGCGATAGGATAAAGTCCTTCTCGGCACTCTTGAGGACAATCCTCACATTACGTTACCAACCGTAAAGTTTTAACCAGATATTTAACAGCTTATTCAATTTTAATGGGGAAGGTGGAAACGCGAGCCATTATTCTACAACTATTATGCAAATTTCACTTAGACAAAGTTCATAATTAATTGCACTGAGAATTAATAAAGTTAATTCTATAGTGCACTCCCACTCAAATCAATATCTCTCATAATTGATTTTGAGTGATACAAGATCCACATTTCAATTCAATGCCATTGATGTGGACATCACTGATGACGAGAATTTTAATCGGTAGGCTAACTTGCCAATCACATCTCTATGTGATTCTTGTTCATCTTTCGATGGGCGTGTTCCGAGCTCAGGACAATCAAGCCAGAACGTCAAGACAACCAAGTGATCTCGCTGCGAGGTCTGACCTCACCCGCCTCACACTTCCCTAATCGTTTGTACTCATGTGGACATGACTCACTCCGAGAAGATAGGTGCCGTGATGGTGCTACACTTGGGAGAACACTAACTACTTGATATTTTTGTGAGAGATCACCCTAATAAAAAGCGACTACCGCACAATCAAAAATGGTGCATCATAAGGGATAAACATCTCAGGCAATTCATAATAGCATGATATGGTATAGCCCTTTCTGACGGAGAAGTCTTGTATTTCTTCGTCTTCGGCATTCGCGTCGGTGTTCACCTTCGCGAAGTTTGCCACCACCTTGTCGATGCACTAGATAATATTGCTATCTCTATAGCTAATAAAATAAGTGCATTACTTAAGGTTGACATGCAGGTCATTAAAGTGACAATCATATGGCTCCAGGCATCATGCCGAATCATGACACGCAGGTCATGTTAATTAATTTACATCATATAGTCATCTCATACATGATCGAATTAATATGAGCACTGCTATACCACATCATATGCACATGCAAACCATCCTGCAAAACCAAGTTAGACGCCTCTAATCGGTTTATGCAAAATTTTATTTTACGTGGCTTCTAAGGTTTCGAACAAACCGTAGCTACCAACGTCCATCATCAAGTATGATTATTCAAGTCGCTAGATTAACTTTACGGGGTGTATGAAACAAGAGATAAAAAATCTCGAGCCCCATACTGAACTTCATCATGCGCATGACCCCCGTGTAGATCGTATCTGCATTGCCCTTTCGTCTGCGAAATTTCATCTTTCTTTCTAACTATGGTGGAATTCAACGAACTTTTAGCACTTCGTTGATCAATCAGGATCGCGGATTGCCAGAACTTTGAAATTCCATCATGCTGTTATCAAGATCAGAAATATGCAAATTCCAGGGAAGCAACAAGAACATTGGATAATAGATTTCATCTGCTACCCGCACAAATAATTATCAGCAGTAGAACTCATCTACTACAAATTATATTGTGCAACACCCATACATCTCTATGTATTCTAGATCGTAACCTGCATCTACGCATAGCACGGCTCATGATGCCACTGTAGGGGAAGGCAGCAGAAAACAAAAATTTTCCGACCTATGCACCAGCCCAGGACCACTATGGAGACTACATACAAGGTTTGATCTTTTCGTTACCGACTCGTAGCGCAGCGGAAGTAGAGTCGATGACGATCGACGGTGCAGATCCCCGTAGTTAGGATTTACAACCTCCCAACAGCGAGGATGTACTCCCACATCTGCCCCTCGGACAGCCCTCCGGGAGGCGGTCGGACAGTCCCTCGGACGATGTCGCGGACAGCCCTCCGGGAGGACCTTCGAAACTCGGACGGTCACTCGGACAGCCCTTCGGGAGGACCCTCGAAACTCGGATAGTCACTCGGACAGCCCTTCGGGAGGCACTCTCGAACTAAGACCGAAACTACGATCTCTCTACAGAGTTGCACACATACGGTGTCATCTATCCGGCAGGGCTTCGCCGTCCAGAACTAGTTCCCACCGGAACCGAGAGAGCCTTTCGGCTCTACGAAACTAATTCGCTGGGAGGGAGAGAGAAAGCCAGACGAGCATGGCATGTGTATGAGAGCAAGCAAGTGGTTTGGCGAGCACCCCTCCACCTCTATTTATAGGAAAGCCAAGGGGTAAAGTTGGCATTCAAAAATACTAAAAGTACCCCCACTTTATGTCATACATAAAAAGAATAAAGCAAAAAGGGGTGCCATGTGGAGCTCCAAGGAGCTCCACCTCCCTTGGCCGGCCACCCCTTGCCCCCCCCATGAGGGGCTTCCTTGGCCCCCAAGCCCTTCTAGAAGCCTTTTGGGAAATATCCCAAAAGGTGCTTTCCAAAAAATATCCATAAAGCACTTTCACTATTTATGAAGACATTTTTCTGCGTCCGTTAGATCCCAAATTATTTCTGTGTGCCTAGAACAATACCAGTACCCACTAAAACAATTTTGAACGCATTCCAAAACAATTCCGGAACAATGTTTTTCTTCAGCGAAAAGCTACCATAGCGGTTCCGGCTGCTCCGGAACATTTCCGGTTTTTCCTCCGGAAAAATCCCAGAAGTTTCCAGAATGATTCTGGCACCCACCAAGAATTTCCAGACGTGTGCCGAAACCAATTTGACTTAATGGAATACCCTGAAACAACTTTTCAGTTTTACCGGAACTACTCCAGTGTTCTCTCCGGAACGTTTCCGTTTCGTCCGAAAATTTTCCGGTGATTTTCTCTCAGACTCCCCGTCTAGTATTCAGCAGATAGATGACCCTTAAGCGTGTGATCCTATAGGTTCGGTGAAGTATAGACATGACCCGGAACACTTTCCGATCAATGATCAACATCGGAGCCGTGGACACCCATATTGACCCCTATACCCACACGAATGAATATTCGAGTGAACCTCCAGTTGCCGTGTGCTATTCCTGTTGCTTCGCGATATGTTACAAATACCCGAGGTGAGATTTATTGCATCCCCGTGGATCAACAACTTGTCCACCATGCAAGTTACCTCGTTACCGGTTTTGTTCTCTTTTCTCGTTTCCGCATTCCGGCATCCCAGTGATCAAATCACAATGTGTCTGGCCAGACGATGGTGGATACCATAACACCGAGAGGGCCCGAGAATATCTCTCCATCGTCGGAGGAGCAAATCCCAATCTTGAGCTATCAAGTTACTTGATATACTTTTCGATGAACCCGTAAGCCGCCGTAATAGCCACCCATTTACGGATGACGTTTAACAAACCCCAAAGTTCAGGAAGCAAGCATGAAGAAACTCGATACTCTCATGGTCTAAGGAATTATGCAAACGTCAACTATCTCTGTGTTATAAACCATTAACTTGTGACGAATGTATCTCATAGCATAACATCAATTTGGGTCGATTCAACACAAGTGTTCTCCTAACATTGTGCCCTCAAAGTTGCCGGCATAGACATGCCCATGATCAGGAAAACAGGGCCATCATGCAACACTTGGGCTAGTCTTGGAGGCATGACTAGGAATACATTTTACCGTTTATTATTCCACACGTGCATATGAGTCTTCCTTCGAGCCTCGTGGTTATTGTAGACTCGAGAACCATAGCAGTTATAGCATGGAACATAAACATAATCATGATCATGGAGATAAACAATAACATTTATTATTGCCTCTAGGGCATATCTCCTACAATAAGAGGGCCACCGCGACAACCCTAGAAGCCCAGATCTTTCCCCCCCTCTCCTCTCGCTCGCTTTCTTCCTCCCCGCCATGGCCGCCTCTACCGTCGCCGTCCGCCGCGCGCCCGCGTAGCCACCGTGCCTCCCTCGCCTCGCCTCCATGCCAAGAAGGACCGTCGTCGTCCGCTACCTCTTCCGCACCAACGAACCGAAGCCGGGAGCCACCGCAGCGTCCTCCTTGAGCTCTTCTTCCTCCTACGGCCGCCGTCGCCTCGCCATCGAGCCTTCCCCGCGCCCACTTAGCTCACCTGCAGGCTCCCCGCGAGCGCCACTACCTCTCCCCTCTCCTCTCTCTCTCTCGTTCGACCCGTAGACGCCGCCCCCATCGTGCTCGAGCTCTCCGCCGCGGAGCCCGCCGCCGGTGTTTTTCCGGTGACCATTTGGTCACGGGCTCGTGCCCGTTAGCTTCGCCGCACCGCGTAGGCCTCGCCTTGCCCCTTAGTTCACCCGCGTGCACGCTATAATGCCGAACCCGAGCTCCACCCGTAGCCGCCGCCTGCCGTCATCGCCGTCGCCAATTCCGGCCGCCCCCGCCCGCGAGACCACCGCCATCGGACCCGGCTCGGAGTGCACGATCCAGAGAGCCCGGCCGCACGCGTTTTGGTGCACCACAGCGCATTTCCGAGCTCGCCGGAGTTCGCCGCCGCACTCGGGTTCGCCGGAGCAACTCCGGTGGCCGCCGCTGACCTGTCCGCCGACGTGGCTGCCTCTGTGTGGCTGATATGTGGGCCCGTGGACCCAGTTTGACCAAGTCAACTTGGCTGACAGGGCAGCCCAGTCACTGACACGCGGGCCCCACCCCCGTTTAAATGTTTTTAAATAAATAAAAATGCTAATTAAAATGTTAATTAATCTGTTAGTTAATTAGTTAAAATAAACAGTCACTGACAGTGGGTCCCACAAGTTAATTAGTTAAATTAGTTAGTTTAATCTACTGTTTAATTAGTCTAGTCTATGACAGATGGGCCCCACCTGTCAGGTTGACCAGTCAACCGGCTAGGTTGACTGCTGACGTCATCATGACATTCTGCTGACGTCACCTAATACTGTTTCGAATAATTTGAATTAAATAATTTCAAAAATTCCAGAAAATGATTAAAACTTTAAAAAATCATATAAAATAAACCGTAACTCGGATGAAAATAATTTATATATGAAAAATGACCAGAAAAATATGAAGAATCCGAATATGTGGTCAAAATGCTTGACCATCACTCCTATCTAGATGAACATGGGACTTTTTGTCCATATTCGATAGATGAATAGTACATAACCTTAATAAAATAATTTCAAATAAATTCCTAAATTATCTAATATAATTAGAGAGACATTATATCACCTCTGCATATCATTTAGACATGTCATGCATTGTTGTTGCATTGTTGCCGTGAATTTATTGTTTCTTCCCCCTCCTTCTCTCCCGATAGACGCCGAGACCGCCGCCGACGCAGCTGAGTACGACTACGCTCTAGACGAGCAGCCTTCAGACGACCAGCCCCTCTCAGCAGAGCTTCCAGGCAAGCAAAACCCCCTTGATCATCCAGATATCGCCCACTCCTTCTCTCTTAAGCTTGCATTAGAATTGCTTCTGTTGATATTCCGATAGCTCCTATTCTGATGCATAGCCTGATTTCGTTGCCTGTTATTGATACATTACCTGCTACCCTATGATGCCCTGATAGGTATGCTATGTTTCATCAGCTAGCCCCTCACCCTTGTCCGTTTGCCATGCTTGTTATCGGGCCATGATCACTCTGGGTGATGATCACGGGATTGTTTCCTTATTGCAATACTTTGAACTGTTAAAGTCGGGCTGGCCCCAAGGGTGCCCGCGAGAGAATAATATTAAAAACGGGTCGGCTCCAAGAGCACCCGCGAGCCGTGTGTTATCAAGTCGGAGCGACAGGGACCCTATTCGTCTCTGTGAGTTACTAAACATGCCTAACGGATTTGGGTATTTGATCTGAGTAGGCCGCTGGCCTTATACGCACTACCACCACATGGGATAATGGTTTAATGGGGCCCTCTACGTCGTATGTATCAGCCGAAAGCTCTTCAGACGTCACAGCTCAGAGATGCGGGCTGATTGTTGGGGTGGGCTGGTTACGTCACTTGTGTATACGTGTCGCGCCTGGGCCCTGGCCAGTCACGCAACATGTAGGAGTGCAAAGGGCGATGGCCCAAGACCCCTTCGCACTTAGGATTTAGACTGGCGTGTTGACCTCTCTGCTGAGCCTAGGTAGGACTGCGTCGTGTCGATTACCCGAGGCCGGGCATTACCCAGCAAGTGTGTCTAGCCAGATGTGATCGAGCGTGTTGGGTAACAGTAGTGCACCCCTGCATGGAAGTTATCTATTCGAATAGCCGTGTCCACGGTAACAGGACGCTTGGAGTTGTATCCTGATCTGCTACAACTACAAATGGATACTGATACAATGATAAACTGTTACTACTGCTCTCGGGATCACTTTCTGGCAGGGTAGTCGAGGAAGGATCTCAGGGCATTTATAAAATATAACTGCTATTATGTGTTACTATACTCTACTCTCTTCTGATGCTGCAAGATTGCTTCAAGATGCTAGTCTTCGATACGCTAGGCCTCTCCCCCCTCTGTTCCAACATTTCTGCAGTTTAGTCCAAAGATATAGCCCCATTCCTTTGATACCGATGCATAATTAGTTTAGTTCTGATGTCAGTCTTGCGAGTACTTTGGATGAGTACTCACGGTTGCTTTGCTATCTTTTTCCCCATACCCGGTTGCTGCGATCAGACGACGGAGCCCAGGAGCAGGAGATCCCCGGAGGCTACTACTACTACGTTGAGCCCGTCGACCAGGAGTAGTTCGGAGGCCCTAGGCAGGAGGTCTTCGCCTTTTTTATCAGTGTCGCTGTTTGTGCTAGCCTTCTTAAGGCAGACTTGTCTAACTATGTCTGTACCCAGATATTTTTTGTGTGTATGACTTATGTATTCGGGTCCTCGCGACCCCCTGGTTTGTAATATAAAGATTTATGTTTAAATTTGAGTTTAGAGTTGTGTTGTGATATCTTCCCGTGAGTCTCTGATCTCGAGCGTGCACGTTTGCGTGTATGATTAGTGCACGGTCGAGCAGGGGCGTCACAAGTTGGTATCAGAGCCAACTGCCTGTAAGAAGCCCCCTTCCAATTCCTTGGTCGAAGTCAAGTCTAGTCTTTGAAAAACTATATTTTACTAACATGGCTGTGTGGCTTACGGGCCCACGTCGCCAATGGGTGGTATTAGGATCTTTTATTCCTCTTCCTTACTCTGGGATTCTACTCTCTCTTCTATTCGGGTTAAAATTTTACTAACTCTGACTCTAGGTTCTCGCAATCACGTCCACTCGGAGCTTTGATTATCTGCAAATTACTTTCTTGAATGCACGATGCAAGAATTCACTCACTGTCATTTGAAAATCTTGAATTTCCTCTGTTTCAGATGGACCGCTTGTTTCCGCCGCGTCCTGCAACGCAGCTTGTACTTCGCACTTGGGCTCATGATGCGACTGGTTTTCCAGCTATCCTGATCGCCCTCCTGACCAGACTAGGCTACCGTTGGTACCCCGGGTACATGGTTTACGAGGATTACCGCGAGTTCAACCAGGAGCAGTACCATGCCGATGTTCATATCTTTGATCAGCGGAACGACTCTGTCACTGAGTTGCACACTTTTCACGGTATCGGCGTGACGATTGATATGGCAGTCCATGACGCTGCCCATTCTGCTGTCGCACGTCTTCGTGGCGAGCATAGTTGCTTGGATGACTCCGAGTTCCGATACATCCCGTATGCCCCTGCTGGAGATGATACCGGATACTACACAGCTGTCTGTGCCCCTTACGAGCGACGTCCATACGACTCGCAGGTTTTGATTCAGTGCACTCAGGCTCTAGATCGCACTGCCCTGGCTCTTGCCGTCGAGTTGTTTGCCACTCGAGCACGTCTCTACGATGCTATGACACAGTTGCTGCCAGCTGTTCGTGCAGGGATACATCCAGAATACATCCTTTACCCGCGCAGGACTCAGATGCCTACATGTATTGATTGGCCTGCTGTTGGAGGTCACACACCCGCACGTGGACCTCTTCTTCCAGTTCGAGATCGGGTTCTGCATCAGAGTGCTCACGGAGCACAGGACCTTCCTGCCATGGACACTCATCGTCCGCACCTGCAGTTACCTGGTTTCAGTGGTTTTCCCCGACGTTGATGTAGCCTTTGCTATGTCCCGTTGTTGTATTCCTCACCGCGTGCCTGCGCGCCGCCTAGTATGCCTAGCTGTTTAATTTCCGAACTTATGCTGTCCGCGTGTAACCGACTCTGTGTATGGATCTGAATGTCTTAATTGACTACTGTTATGTATCTATTGCACTACTTATTCATTGTCGTGTTACATCATGTTTCTCTCTAAACCCTTGCAGTTGTTTTTACTAAACTACCCCCCTGTTAAATCTTTAGCAGGATGGTTAGACCAGGTGGTCGTGGTCGTGGCCGTGCTCCCGAGCAGCCACCACCGCCAGACTATATGGCAGCTATGATGCAGCAATTCGAGCTGAACCGCCAGTTCATGGTTGGAATCATGGCTCAGTTCCCCCACCAGAACCAGAATGCTCAGAATCAGCAACCTGCCGCAATAACTTTGCAGGAGTTTGTGCGTCTCAGTCCTACTGTTTTCCGTAACTCGGAGAAGCCACTAGATGTTGATGACTGGCTTCGCGACATCACCTACGAGATGGAGTCTGCCAATGTCGCCCCCGCCAACCTTGTCACCTTCGCGTCCTACTTCTTGAAGGGTGCCGCTGCTCAATGGTGGCACACCCACAGGAGTTCACTACCTGTTGGGACAGTCGTTACTTGGATCGAGTTTCAGACTGCTTTCCGTGCCCGTTACATTCCTCAGGAATCATGGACCGGAAGAAAAGGGAGTTTCGCAACCTCACTCAGTGCAATAGGACTGTCGAAGCTTATCAGTGGGAATTCCTTAACCTGTCCCGCTATGCTGAAGAAGACATTGCCACAGATGCACACAGACAGGAGAAATTCCGCGATGGACTCCACCCAGACCTCAAGCTTGCACTTGCTGTTCATGACTTCGCCGACTTCGCCACTCTGGTGAACAAGGCTATCCAGGTTGAGACCGCTCAGATGGAACATAGGGAATCACTCAAGCGCAATCGTGACATTGGCTCATCTTCGAGCTCAGGACAAAGGCGTAAAATCTGGATTCCCAACAGCATGTATCGTCCAACTGCCCCTACGCTGAGGCCTTCCTATGCTGCACCCCGTTTGCCTCCTCCACTATCGAGGCAACCAAGAGCTCAAGCTGCTCCACCACGTGCTGCTCCTCTTCGTCCTGAAGATGGTCTGTGTTTCAAGTGTCGCCGCCCAGGTCACCTTGCCAAGGACTGCCGCCAGAATCAGACTCAGTTGGCGCTTCCTCCCACTGGCCGTGGAAATGGCCATGGCAACAACCAGACCCGCAACTATAATACTGGGTCTTCTGCTTATGGTCGCGGACAGGCTTACCACTTTGATACCAAAGAAGTTCAGGATCAACCTGAAACTGTGATGGGTACCCTTCTCGTTAACTCAGTACCCGCTTCTGTTTTATTTGATTCAGGAGCATCGCATTCATTCATGACAGAAGCATTTGCATTAGCACATGACATTGCATTTGAAAAGATGAATCTACCAATAGTTATCCGCACCCCTGGAGGTCATTGTCACACCTCCATGATGGCACACAATGTCACTGTTGAAATCGAAGGACTCGAATTCCTTGTTTCACCTATCATCTTGAAATCTTGCACGATAGATCTCATTCTGGGAATGGATTGGTTGAAAGCTCACATTGCTTCGATCAATTGTGCCTCCAAAGTCGTCCAACTCCTTCACCCCTCCGACGAGATAGTGAACTATACCGCTCGAGTTACCCGGAATGCCGAAGCTTAGATATATGCTCTGAATGCTTTGAACGCTTCACCTCTTGAGGGAATTGAGAACGTTCCAGTCGTTCACGATTTTCTGGACGTCTTTCCAGAAGAACTTCCAGGAATACCCCCTGTTAGAGCCGTTGAATTCGTCATCGACTTGAAACCGGGCACCACTCCTATTGCTAAACGCCCATACAAGATGCCGCCGCATGAACTCCTTGAACTTAAGGAGGAAATCGACAAGTCACTTAAAAAGGGTTTCGTACGCCCCAGTTCTTCTGCTTGGGGAGCACCTTCTCTCTATGTTAAGAAGAAGGATGGAACAAACCGATTGGTCCAGGACTATCGGCCTATTAACCAAGCAACAATCCAGAACAAATATCCACTTCCCCGGATCAATGATCTTTATGATCAGCTTGCTGGATCCTCTGTGTTCTCTAAACTCGACTTAAGGTTGGGTTACCATCAGATCCGAGTTCGTAAAGAGGATATTCCGAAGACCGCTTTCGTTACTCGCTATGGATCATACAAGTACATCGTCATGTCCTTCGGATTAACTAATGCTCCAGCAACCTTCTCTCGATTGATGAACTATATCTTCATGGACTACCTCGACAAATTCATCGTGGTTTATTTGGATGATATCCTTATATTTTCCAAGAATGAAGAAGAACACGCCGAACATCTTCGGCTTGTATTGGAGAAACTCCGAGAACACCAGCTTTATGCCAAGTTTTCCAAGTGTGAATTCTGGTTATCTGAGGTGACTTATCTTGGTCATGTGATTTCCAAGGATGGCATTGCTGTTAACCCAGAACGAGTTCAGGCTATTCTTGACTGGACTCCCCTGAAGAATGTCAAGCAAGTCAGAAGTTTTCTCGGTCTTGCTAGCTATTGCCACCGTTTCGTCGAGAACTTCTCCAAAATTGCTAAGCCACTGACTGATTTGCTTCACAAAGGCAAGAAGTTTGAGTGGACGGAAAAGTGCCAAGAAAGTTTTCAGACACTTAAAGATAAGTTGACATCTACCCCAGTGCTAGCTCCCCTGATTCCCGCAAGGACTTTGTGATATATTGCGACGCATCCCGTCAAGGGTTAGGCTGTGTCCTAATGCAAGAGCGTAAAGTGATTGCTTATGGCTCTCGTCAATTGCGTCCTCACGAAGATAAGTATCCAACACATGATCTCGAATTAGCAGCCGTTATCTATGCTCTGAAGCTGTGGCGACATTACCTTCTCGGTAATCGTTGCGAGATATACACGGACCACCAAAGTCTGAAGTATCTGTATACTCAACCAGATTTGAATCTCCGTCAACAAAGGTGGCTCGAGATAATAGCTGGTTATGACATGGATATTTCTTATACCCCTGGCAAGGCTAATGTAATGGCCGATGCTTTGAGTCGCAAGTCTTATTGCAACAACCTCACGGTTCAGCAAGCATAACCCCTTCTTTATGAAGAGCTTCGCAAGTTGAACCTTCATATTGTTCCACAGGGTTATCTCAGTACCCTGGTTGTTTAACCGGACCTCGAGTGCAACATCAAGACAAGGCAGAAATATGACTCTGAAGTCGAGAAGATTAAGAAATACCTCTCCAAGGGAAATTCTTTGTTCTTCCATGTTGATGATGATGGTGTCTTGTTCTTCAAAGGCCGCCTAGTGGTCCCCAGAAAGCATAATCTAGACTCTCGTTCGGATGTCATGAAAGAAGCAGATGATACACCTTTGTCAATTCACCCCGGTAGCACCAAGATGTACCAAGACATTCGTCAATGGTACTGGTGGCCCGATATGAAGCATGACATTGCTGGTTATGTGGATGAGTGTGACGTTTGCCGTCGCATCAAGGCAGAACATCAAAGGCCCGCTGGAACTCTGCAACCACTTACTATTCCTGAATGGAAATGGGACAAAGTCGAAATGGATTTCATTACTGGTTTTCCCAGATCGCAGAAGGGTCATGATGCTATTTTTGTCGTCATTGACCGATTCTCAAAGGTTGCTCACTTTCTGCCAGTCAAGGTGACAATCACTGCTAGTCAGTTAGCAGCCTTGTATGTTTCCAGAATTGTGTCACTCCACGGTGTTCCGTTGGAGATCAGTTCAGACCGTGGCAGTCTCTTTACCTCAAGATTTTGGAACAGTTTCCAAGAAGCTATGGGAACTCATATGTCCTTTAGCACCGCTTTTCACCCCCAGTCCCAGGGACAAATTGAATGAGTCAATCAAGTGCTTGAAGATATGCTTCGAGCTTGTGTCATCTCATTCGGTAAGAAATGGGAGGAATCTCTCCCGTATGCTGAATTCTCATACAACAATGGCTATCAGGCTAGTTTGAAGATGGCACCCTTTGAAGTTCTTTATGGACGTAAGTGCCGAACCCCTCTGAATTGGTCAGAAACTGGGGAACGGTCACTCGTTGGTCCGGACATTATTCAACAAGCTGAAGAACAAGTCCGCATTGTCCGTAAACATTTGAAAGCTGCTCAGTCTCGTCAGAAGAGCAACTATGATCGAAAACACCAGGTAATGGTCTATCAACCTGGCGAGCAAGCATACCTTCGCGGCACTCCGATGAAGGGCACTCACCGTTTTGGGATCAAAGGCAAGTTAGCTCCTCGCTACATTGGCCCGTTCCGTATCCTCGCCCGACGAGGAGAAGTGGCATATCAATTGGAATTGCCGCCGAACCTTTCTCAAGTTCATGATGTCTTCCATGTGTCGCAACTCCGTCGCTGCTTCAAGGATCCTATCCGAGCAGTGGATCATGAAATGCTTGAATTGCAAGAGGATCTTTCTTATCAAGAGTATCCGATCTGCATTCTTGATCAAGCTGAACGTCGAACCCGTCAGAAGGCAATCAAGTTCCTTAAAGTTCAGTGGTCAAATCATTCTGAAGATGAGGCCACTTGGGAACGCGAAGATCGCCTTCGTGATGAGTACCCCGCTCTCTTTCAGCCTACCTCTTAATTCTCGGGACGAGAATTTCTTTTAGAGGAGGAGAATTGTAACACCCCATGTAATTGTGCTACAGTGATCACCTTTTGATAATGCCAAGCCACCATGATTAACAGTGCTTGATCATCATTTGAATCATATCTCATTTCAAAATTCCAATTCAATTGAGAATTCAAATTTAAAGGAAAAATAAAAGTTGTTCAAATTTGAAAACTAAAATGTTCATCATATTGCAAATAAACCAAAGGCAATTATAAAAATAAAATCAACATTAATTGAATTACCTAGATAACTCCAACATCAGGAAACAGTGTTAAAACAGCAATTTAAATTGCCAATTCATTTAATAAAAATTCAAATGAAATCATTTGTTCACCAAACCTTTTTCTGACAGTGCTAAATATTGCAACATATTTATGTGGCATAACTCCCTATTTTACAAAAGTTAATTTGGGGCCACACATTTTGCAAAACAGAAAAGAAAAAGGAGAAAATAGAAAACAGAAAAGAATAAAAGAAAAAGGCCGCGGCACCTGGGCCTAAGTCAAACCAGAAAACGGCCCAGCCCAACTCCCCTTCTCCTTCCTACTGCTCACCCGCGGCCGCCCGCGCACGCCCGCGCCCGTCGCCGGCTCGCCGTTCCCGCCGCGTCCACTCGCCCCGCGTCGCTACAGGGCGTCGGGGGTGGATAAGAGGGCCACCGCGACAACCCTAGCCGCCCAGATCTTCCCCCCTCTCCTCTCGCTCGCTTTCTTCCTCCCCGCCATGGCCGCCTCTGCCGTCGCCGTCCGCCGCGCGCCCGCGTAGCCACCGTGCCTCCCTCGCCTCGCCTTCGTGCCAAGAAGGACCGCCGTCGTCCGCTACCTCTTCCGCGCCAACGAACTGAAGCCGGGAGCCACCGCAGCGTCCTCCCCGAGCTCTTTTTCCTCCTACGGCCGCCGTCGCCTTGCCGTCGATTTCGTCGCCATCGAGCCTTCCCCGCTCCCACTTAGCTCACCTGCAGGCTCCCCGTGAGCGCCACTACCTCTCCCCTCTCCTCTCTCTCTCTCGTTCGACCCATAGACGCCGCCCCCATCGTGCCCGAGTTCTCCGCCGCAGACCTCACCACCGGCGTCTTTCCGGTGACCATTTGGTCATGGGCTCGTGCCCGTTAGCTTCGTCGCACCGCGTAAGCCTCGCCTAGCCCCTTAGTTCGCCCGCGCGCACGCTGCAACGCCGAACCCGAGCTCCACCCGTAGCCGCCGCCGCCTGCCGTTGTCGCCATTGCCGATTCTGGCCGCCCCCGCCCGCGAGACCACCGCCATCGGATGTGGCTCGGAGTGCACGATCCAGAGAGCCCGGCCGCACGCGTTTTGGTGCACCACAGCGCATTTCCGAGCTCGCCGGAGTTCGCTGCCGCGCTCGGGCTCGCCGGAGCAACTCCGGTGGCCGCCGCTGACCTGTCCGCCGACGTGGCTGCCTCTGTGTGGCTGACATGTGGGCCTGTGGACCCAGTTTGACCAAGGCAACTCGGCTGACTGGGCAGCCCAGTCACTGACACGCGGGCCCCACCCCCGTTTAAACATTTTTAAATAAATAAAAATGCTAATTAAAATGTTAATTAATCTGTTAGTTAATTAGTTAAAATAAACAGTCACTGACAGTGGGTCCCACAGGTTAATTAGTTAAATTAGTTAGTTTAATCTACTGTTTAATTAGTCTAGTCTATGACAGATGGGCCCCACCTGTCAGGTTGACCAGTCAACCGGTTGGGTTGACTGCTGACGTCATTATGACATTCTGCTGACGTCACCTAATACTGTTTCAGATAATTCAAATTAAATAATTTCAGAAATTCCAGAAAATGATTAAAACTTTAAAAAATCATATAAAATAAACCGTAACTCGGATGAAAATATTTTATATATGAAAAATGATCAGAAAAATATGAAGAATCCGAATATGTGGTCAAAATGCTTGACCATCACTCCTATCAAGATGAACATGGGACTTTTTGCCCGTATTCGATAGATGAATAGTACATAACCTTAATAAAATAATTTCAAATAAATTCCTAAATTATCTAATAGAATTAGAGAGACATTATATCACCTCTGCATATCATTTAGACATGTCATGCATCGCTGTTGCATTGTTGCCGTGAATTTATTGTTTCTTCCCCCTCCTTCTCTTCTGATAGACACCGCGACCGCCGCCGACGCAGCTGAGTACGACTACGCTCCAGACGAGCAGCCTTCAGACGACCAGCCCCTCTCAGCAGAGCTCCCAGGCAAGAAAAACCCCCTTGATCATCCAGATATCGCCCACTCCTTCTCTCTTATGCTTGCATTAGAATTGCTTCTGTTGATATTCCGATAGCTCCTATTCTGATGCATAGCCTGATTTCGTCGCCTATTATTGATACATTACCTGCTACCCTATGATGCCTAGATAGGTATGCTATGTTTCATCAGCTGGCCCTTCACCCTTGTCCGTTTGCCATGCTTGTTATCGGACCGTGATCACTCCGGGTAATGTTCACGGGAATGTTTCCTTATGGCAATACTTTGAACTGTTAAAGTCGGGCTGGCCCCGAGGGTGCCCGCGAGAGAATAATATTAAAGACGGGTCGGCTCCAAGAGCACCCGCGAGCCGTGTGTTATCAAGTCAGAGCGACAGGGACCCTGTTCATCTCTGCGAGTTACTAAACATGCCTAACGGATTTGGGTATTTGATCTGAGTAGGCCGCTGGCCTTATACGCACTACCACCACGTGGGATAATGGTTTAATGGGGCCCTCTACGTCGTATGTACCAGCCGAAAGCTCTTCAGACGTCACAGCTCAGAGATGCGGGCTGATTGCTGGGGTGGGCTGCTTACGTCACTTGTGTATATAGTGTTGCGCCTGGGCCCCGGCCAGTCACGCAACGTGCAGGAGTGCAAAGGGCGATGGCCCAAGACCCCTTCGCACTTAGGATTTAGACCGGCGTGTTGACCTCTCTGCTAAGCCTAGGTAGGACTGCGTCGTGTCGATTACCCGAGGCCGAGCATTACCCAGCAAGTGTGTCCGGCCAGATGTGATCGAGCGTGTTGGGTAACAGTAGTGCACCCCTGTAGGGAAGTTATCTATTCGAATAGCCGTGTCCACGGTAACAGGACGCTCGGAGTTGTATCTTGATCTGCTACAACTACAAATGGATACTGATACAATGATAAACTATTACTACTGCTCTCGGGATCACTTTCTCGCAAGGTAGTCGAGGAAGGATCTCAGGGCATTTATAAAATATAACTGCTATTATGTGTTACTATACTCTACTCTCTTCTGATGCTGCAAGATTGCTTCAAGATGCTAGTCTTCGATAGGCTAGGCCTCTCCCCCCTCTGTTCTAGCATTTCTGCAGTTTAGTCCAAAGATATAGCCCCATTCCTTTGATACCGATGCATAATTAGTTTAGTTCTGATGTCAGTCTTGCGAGTACTTTGGATGAGTACTCACGGTTGCTTTGCTATCTTTTTCCCCATACCCGGTTGCTGCGATCAGACGACGGAGCCCAGGAGCAGGAGATCCCCGGAGGCTACTACTACTACGTTGAGCCCGCCGACCAGGAGTAGTTCGGAGGCCCTAGGTAGGAGGTCTTCGCCTTTTCGATCAGTGTCGCTGTTTGTGCTAGCCTTCTTAAGGCAGACTTGTCTAACTATGTCTGTACCCAGATATTATTTGTGTGTATGACTTATGTATTCGGGTCCTCGCGACCCCCCCTGTTTGTAATATAAAGATTTATGTTTAAATTTGAGTTTAGAGTTGTGTTGTGATGTCTTCCCGTGAGTCTCTGATCTCGAGCGTGCACGTTTGCGTGTATGATTAGTGCACGGTCGAGCAGGGGCGACACAACCCCGCAATGTTAATCTAGCGACTTGGATTATCATGCTTGATGATGGACGTTGGTAGCTTCGGCTTGTTTCGAAACCTTAGAAGCCACGTAAAATGAAATTTTGCATAAACCGATTAGAGGCGTCTAACTTGGTTTTGCAGGATGACATAAGATGTGCATGTGATGTGGTATAGCAGTGCTCATAATAATTTGATTATGTATGAGATGACTATATGATGTAAAATTAACATGACCTGCGTGTCATGATTCGGCATGATGGCTGGAGCCATATGATTGTCACTTTAATGACCTGCATGTCAACCTTAAGTAATGCACTTATTTTATTAGCTATAGAGATAGCAATATTATCTGGTGCATCGACAAGGTGGTGGCAATCTTTGCGAAGGTGAACACCGACGCAAATGCCGAAGATGAAGAAATAAAAGATTTCTCCGTCAGAAAGGGCTATACCATATCATGGTATTATGAATTGCCTGAGATGTTTATCCCTTATGATGCACCCTTTTTGATTGCGCGGTAGTCGCTTTTTATTAGGGTGATCTCTCACTTAAAATATCAAGTAGTTAGTGTTCTCCCAAGTGTAGCACCGTCACAACATCTTTCCTTTCGGGGTGTGCCATGTCTACATGTGTACGGACGATTGTCCGGGTGTAAGGCGGGTGAGGTCAGACCTCGTAGCGAGATCACTTGGTTGTCTTTATGTTCATGGCATGATTGTCCTGAGCTCGGAACACACGCATCGAAAGATGAACAAGAGTCACATAGAGATGTGATCGGCAAGTTTGCCTACCGATTGAAATTCTCGTCATCGGTGATGTCCACATCAATGGCGTTGAATTGAAATGTGGGTCTTGTATCACTCACAATCAATTATGAGAGATATTGGTTTGAGTGGGAGCGCACTGTAGAATTAACTTGTTTAATTCTCAGTGCAATTAATTATGAACTTTGTCTAAGTGAAAATTGCATAATAGTTGTAGAATAATGGCTCGTGTTTCCACCTTCCCTATTAAAATTGAATAAGCTATTATTTATCTGGTTAAACTTTATGGTTGGTAACGTAATGTGAGGATTGCCCTCTAGAGTGCCGAGAAGGACTTTGTCCTATCGCATGCTTTTGGTATTCTCCCGCTAATGCTATGGATGATGTGACTCTCGTCCTTCGATCCAAAAGCTAGAATTCTGTTACGGTCAAGTGCAATATGTTTGCTTCCATGAGACCCGAACTTCAAAAGTTTGCGATAGCTATGTGATATTCATGAAACTGAAAATTAGTTTCAGATACAAACAAAGGCTAGAAGATATGGGATATCCAAAGCAATGTTTGTTTTGCAAATTATTAGTAAAGCGTTTACTATGCATTTGACTGATAAGAGAGGGATCCAGAAGAACGCCTGTCATATGTTGAGGGTGAATAAAACAACAACTTAAAGAGAAATGAAATGTCCAAAGGCGGTGTTAGTGTGACTTACACGCCTAGGAAGTCCGGGGCTAACGCCACTCTTAAAGTTGGGTGCTTCTTCTGAGAGTAGGAGAAATACTGAAAGTTAAACTGTTAGAAGTAGAAAGGCAAAAAGAGAGAAGACTGGAATGTCCAACTCATGTATGAATGTCATACAAGTTATTGATGTTTGGAAGGCTGGTCAAAAATATAATTCTTGGGAATTATGATTAAACATGTTAATCACTAATTCTTGGGTATTGTGAGTTGATCAAAAAGATACCCGCTCGGTTGCATTCTGTTGCGACTCGATGCAAGAACTACTACGGCCTAAAAGACTTGCCGGAATGAGGTTTAGATACGCGCTGGGAACATAGTAAATGTTACTATACCTTCCATCGGTGTATTACCTATGTATTTATTTTCATAATTCATTTTTGGAGTTTCATACACTCTAGCCCATTGCATAAGGTATCTTGCAAGAAGGTTGTTCATAAGAGAACTTTTAATGTTCAGTGTTATGAATAACATAAGGGCCATACTTTCATTATGAATGAGATGTATGTTATGAATATTGATAATAATACATTACCTCTGTATTTACTTTCATAATTCATTTTAGAGTTTTATACACTCTAGCCCATTTGCATAATGTTCGTTGCAAGAGTGTTGTTCATAAAAGAACAATTGTTGTTCAGTATTATGAATAACATAAGGGCCATACTTCCATCAGGATGGGATGTATGTTATGAATATTGATGGTAATATGATACATAAGGGCCATACTTCCATCAAGAAAGTTAACGTTTGCATAATTCCTTAGACCATGAAAGTATCGAGTTTCTTCATGCTTGCTTCATGAACTTTGGGGTTTGTTAAACGTCATCCGTAAATGGGCGGCTATTACGGCGGCTTACGGGTTCATGGAAAAGTATGTCAAGGGACTTGATAGCTCAAGATTGGGATTTGCTCCTCCGACGATGGAGAGATATTCTTTGGGCCCTCTCGGTGTTACGGTATCCATCATCGTCTGGCCAGACACATCGTGATTTGATCACAGGGATACCGGAACGCGGGAACGAGAAAAGAGAACAAAACCGGTAATGAGGTAACTGGCATAGTGGACAAGTGTTGATCCACGGGGATGCCGATAAATCTCACCTCGGGTATTTGTAACATATCGTGAAGTAACAGGAATAGCACACGACAACTGGAGGTTCACTCGAATATTTATTCGTGTGGATATAGGGGTCAATATGGGTGTCCACGGCTCCGATGTTGATCATTGATCGGAAAGTGTTCCGGTCATGTCTATACTTCACCGAACCTATTGGGTCACACGCTTAAGGGTCATCTATCTGCTGAATACTAGACAAGGAGTCTGAGAGAAAGTCACCGGAAAAGTTTCGGAGACAACGGAAGAGTTCCGGAGAGAGAACACGGGAATAGTTTTGGTAAAACTGAAAAGTTGTTTCGGAGTATAACATTAAGTCAAAATGGTTTTGGCACACGCCTGGAAATTCTTAGAGGGTGCCAGAATTGTTTTGGGAACTTCTGCGATTTTTCCGGAGAAAAAACCCGGAAATGTTCCGGAGCTGCCGGAACCGCTTTGGTTGCTTTTCGCAGATGAAAATCACTAATCTGGAATTGTTTTGGAACGCGTCCAAAATTATTTTAGTGGGTACTGGAATTATTCTAAGACCTACAGAAATATTTTCGGATTTAACGGACGTGGAAAAATGTTTTCGTGAATAGTGAAAAGCACTTTTTGGTGGCTTCTTGGAGAAGCCACCTTTGAGGGCATTTTGGTCCTCTACCCCTTGGGCTTGGCCTATAAATAGGGGTGGAGGGGGCTGCCCAAAATCACTTTTTCTCTCATACATTATGCCATGCAATGATCTGGCTTCTTCTCTCCCTCACACGAAATAGTTTCGTAGAGCCGAAAGGCTGTCTGGGTTCCGGTGGGAACTAGTTCTGGACGACAAAGCCCTGCCGGATAGATGACACCGTATGTGTGCAACCCCATAGAGAGGTCGTAGGTTCAATCTTTTTGCCCGAGGGGCTATTCGAGAGTGCCTCCCGAAGGGCTGTCCGAGTGACCGTCCGAGTTTTGTGGGTCCTCCCGAAGGGCTGTCCGTGACACCGTCCGAGGGACTGTCCGACCACCTCCCGGAGGGCTGTCCGTGGGGCAGAGGTGGGAGTACATCCTCGCGGTTGGGAGGTTGTAAATCCTAGCTGCGGGGATCTGCACCGACGATCTACATCGACTCTACTTCCGCTGCGCTACGAGTCGGTAACGATCGGATCGAAACCTTGTATACAGTCTTCATAGTGGTCCTGGGCTGGTGCGTAGGTCGGAATTTTTTTGTTTTCTGTTGCGTTCCCCTACAGCGAGCGTCTTACAACCGGCCCATTTGACGCGTGCATTAACTCAATGAAATCGACACTTTTCCAAAACAACGTCATGCATTAACTCATTTAGATCAAATCTTAAAAAAATGTCAACTAAATCTAATCTTTCCTTTCCTTCACTACTCATACCCAAATCAAATCAAATCTTACCAAAAAATCAACTATAATCAAATGGGCAGGCCCATTGGACGCGTGCGCGCGTTTTTATTTCTCGTTTTTTTTTCTATGTTTTTTTTTGGTTTTTTTTTTCTATTTCATTTTTTCTACGACCAACCTATTATTCTGTGCTTAGCATACTATCAGAATCGGCACGGACCTGTACGCCATGGTTAGTTGGTAGCGTCGCCTCCATTCCGGTTAAACCTCCCCCATCGATTTTTTATCCCACCAATTTATTTTAACTGGTTTTTATCCCACTGTTCTACTTAATCCGTTTTTTATCTGCCAAATTTAGTAATGTCGTTATGGAAAGGAATCAATCACAGCGATCTCTAATTAATCTTTAAAAACCAAATCTATTGAAAGTAATCAATGTTTGATGACATAGGGCAACATTTATGGAAAGAAATCAGTGTTTGATAACACAACGCAACCGGTTTTCAATATTGGTTTGAACTCCTCCACTCCAGTTAACTACCCACAACAAAGTAGCCAACCAGCTGGTTAAATTTCGCCTCACCGGTTTAATTTCACCTCACCCTTTCAACCCCCCCCCCCTTCACGCTAGTTTTTTCTCTCTCAAACGTAATTCCCCTCCCTCGATCGACCCAACTCATCCCCCTCTCCAAAAAAAATCACCACTCTGTCGATCTCTCCAATCCTCCTGTCGCTCGACCATCTTTTTTTCTAGGGTTCCACAACATCGCCGCCCCTCCGCCACACCTACCACCACCAGCTGGTGTCCGAGATCAACCTCATCAAGCGCGGCCTGGTCGAGGCCCCGACTCATGGGACGATGAAGCCGGCGCCATCGCCTCACCCTAGGGCAGGGTGTGTCTGCGATCGCGGCGCGGGAAGCCAGGAGCTCTGCATCTCACCATCCTCCCACCCCCTACTCGGCCATGGCTACGCATATTGTAGTCAGGACACTGCTCCACCCCTCTACGGTAGTCGCCCCGTCCTCCTCCACCTCCTCGGCGCCCCAAACCCCCCACCCTACAGAGAGACGGGCCAGCTAGGGCGATCCTTCCGTCCACCCCCTCCTCGGCCATGGCCATGCCGCACTGCCTCCGCCGAAACACCCCTTCCGTTCACCTTTGTATTTATCTTCCTTATAGATGCAGTCAACCCAGAATATCTGTTTATTGGAGCCAATAGATTTATTTGTAGTTTCAGTCATTACATTTCTAGAGGGCCTGAAGTGAAGCCAACAAACTCCTATCCCTTTTAAATCATGTAACGGTAAGGAGGTGACACCCTTGGACGGTGAGAAATTATTGACGTTTGGTAATGAAAATAGTATCATATGAAGAATATTATAGAAATATAATTACATGAAAATAAAGTTTAATTATTGATGTCATACCAAAAAAATGGCCATGCCTATATATTTACAACCCTCTTATTTTTATTATTACATTGTTCTTTGCTATTCATGATAGTTCAACTATGAAATTGATTACACCTTACATGCATACCGACCAGACTTTCCTAACAGAAGCACTTCAGACTCAAATGGACACTCTGCAGTTGTGTCGGACACACCACTGCAAACCCTGTTGTGTGATTCATAATTCCTAGCAACAACCGTTATGACTGTGCAATGCCACGATTGCTAGAGACAAGGATTCGAGGAGGACAGATGGTAGCAATCGACAACGATTCAAGAAGGACCAGACACCATAGTAGTGGTTGTAATATTAGCCGAGATGAATCTGAAAAGTAGAGTCGATATGTGGAGGTACGGTGGACTTTGCGAAATAGTTTTTTTGCTAGAGAGAACAAATCGATGTGCTTGTACTGATTGCATTTGCTTCATGACGCAATATGTTTATCCTGCTATTAAAATTTTATTATTTTTTATTCTTTGTTTTGTGTTACAAATCATATTAAACGAAGTATAGACAGTTCTGCGCCATCATGGTGTGTAAGCATTTGTAGTAATATAATATGTTTCATGTGAGAAGATTGGTGAAAGTGCATATTTATGGAATTTGAGTGTTGAGGGATAAATTAGCATTCCTATGTAACTACGCTTGCATCACATAGTGAAATATGAGAGAACATACATCTTTCACATGCACAAGAGTGGATTAATAAAATTAGTGTGAATAAGTTGAAGAACTATCGTACCATGCCAATGGCATACATAAAATTTGATGAAATTTGTTGTAAATAGGAGGGGGGGGGGTCATAGCACTAAGATGGGAAGGCGGTTGCCGCCCTTGTACCTTGCCGCTGGCCTGCCATAGCGGCGTCGATCAATGGCTTACTTAGAACATGAGTTAGTGAATTTTGTGATAAGTGAGGGTTGAGAGTGAGCGGGATGAGGGTTGAGGTTGGTCTGTTCAGTTACGGCTATCCGAGCGGGATAATTTCCCTACTTTGAAAATGTGGCAAATTGCATTCATTAGTGATGGTTTTGCAGCAAATTGCATGAGCGAGTGGTTCATTTTTTTTTCATCAAGTCGTTTAATTTTTGGTTAGGATAGAAGGGTAAATGCATTGGTTGGTTTCTACAAGAGTTAATAATGGACGTTTTTTGGTTAGGATAGAATGGTAAATAGCATTGGCTTCAAGAGTTAAAAACAAACACGGTGGCTTATCAGTTGCATGCCCAACAGCGGGCCTCATATTTTTGTTTCGTCGTAATGCACGACATTCAAATGTATGTTACAAGTGGCAATGGCTCAGGAGACATCAGATCTGGCTTCTTGGCTAGGGGGAATGACACACACCTCCCCCCCTTGATGGCGGTGGTAGATTGGCACGAACATCGGGAGAGGGATCAGGGCGGAGAGCAGGGCGGTTGGTAGGGGACTCCTCCTTGGCGGTATGTGGGAAAGTACGGTGTGAAGGAGAGAGGGCACCATGGCAAAGGTGAGGTGGGCGCCATCCGGTTTTAAAGGAGATGGCTCCAGAGAGAAATGTCCCACTACGGCGGGAAACCGAGCAGGATGTGGAGGGTCCGACAGAAAAAGGGAAGGGTGCATCGTGAGGAGGGGTTTTTGTGTTGTGGTGCGTGTTGGGGATAACAGGGCGGATAGTCTGCACAATCACATTTCTCCCCCACATATGAGCTGGATTTGAGGAAGTCCGGACTGTCCAGACGGTTGCGTTTTGGGGAGCCCACTAGGCGCCCGTTTGATGTGCAAACACGCCCAAACATATGAGGAAGAAATGAGCTTTGACCTTGGAAAAGACCATAATCATTTGTTTGATTCATTTATAGGTATGTGCCCGTGTGTTGTCAAGGGAGCCAAATTTTTTTTAACACAATAATTTGGTAGCCTAGGTCATGCATTGTAAGTAACTTAATGGGATTGCGCCGGTGTACGAGGAGATGCGGTGAAATATGGTGTAAAATTGAGCAATGAAATTTTACGTTATCGCAAAAAGGTAAGTTAATTAAGATGGAGTTGATGTAGTGCTACAAAAGGTAAGTAAATTAATGTGATTGATCGGCGTACTTGAAAGGTGCGACCAAATATGTTGTGGTGGAAGAAAACCGGCTGGATGAAAGAAAATGGTGGAGGAATGTGGTGGAAAAAGGAGAACCGGTTGACGAAGAGCGTTGCTTGACAGGAAAAGGCTACTTAGTTTTTAAGTAAATATAGAGATTGTAGCCCGTAGCAACGCACGGGTGTTCTACTAGTTGAAACAGAAGCCCTCAAGTGATAAGGATATATGAATTGATATGCGCCTTTCCCCAGCATTTCGAACGTACAAAGCGTCCAATAGGGGCTCCTACAATACGTCACTGCAGATCTTTTTGCCGCTTATTGCGGCAAAGTGTCAACTAAACACACGCTCATAGCGACCCGAGCGAGGGCTGCCCCAACCCCCAATTACGTGTGTTTCTGATGTGTGGATGGTCCTCGTCAATTAATTTTGTTTGTATCTGTTGTTTCTCTTTCGGCTTTTATCGGTTTTCTTTTCAATTTTTCATATTTTGATTTTGAGGTTTTTTCTTTTATTTTAAAATTTTTCGTGTTGTTTATTAAAATAATATTCAGAATTTATAAAGACTTTTTCTTTAAAAACTGTTCACATCTTTTAGAGTTTTTGCCATTTTTTTTTTTAAATGTTCGTTTTAGAAAAATGTTCAGAGTTTTCAAAAAAACTATAACAAGATTGGCGTTTTAAATATTATGACTTTTTTTTAAAAATCTACTGCAGCTGGTTTTATTAAGAAAACCGGCTAGAGCAGTGTCATATATGATTTTAAAAAAATCTACCAGAACAGGGGGCCTCCTATATGACGCATAGGGGGGAACGTATCTGGTGCAACGGTGAATTTGGTGCTACCGGTGCAGCGATCTCCGTATCTCACTTTATAAACATTAAAAGATTATGAAATTTTTGTGAGGGTGTAAGTATGACACATATCTACCATAGTATAAAATTTTAGATTCAAATTTAATGGACATAGTTAGAAACAAAAAAGACAAATCATGCTGTAAATAGTACCTAATGCAACCTCGGCCTTGAATTCAGCCCATTTTCTATATCATCGGTGAATTTGTCTTTTTTGTTTCTAATGTTGTGTTTTCAATTTGGATCTCGAATTTTGTAGTATGACAGATTCTTGTTGCTAGTACAACATACGACATTCATAAATTGGATTTTGTTAACTTGGTGCACAGGTAGCACAAGATGGCCGGGGTGCACTAGATATTTCCCACATAGCGGGGTGATGCACACAAGAGCAGCCAACTGGGCCGCTCCATTGGCACACAGGCCGTAGCGTTAATAGCAGTCCGCTAAGGTACTGTAGGGCGCCATTACTGTTCATAGTGATTATAGTAGGTTGCATTACTGTATGTTGTCATTACTGTAGCTCGTGTTTCAAAAATTTGTGAACAAAATTTTCAAAAGGGTGAACATTATTTTTCTGAAAATTTGAAATTTTCTCTAAAAAGAAAATAAATTTTAAAATATTAAAAAAATTCGAACATTTTTTGAATTGTTTTGAACAAATTTTGATTCATTTAAACATGAACAAAATTTAGAAATTCCATTTATTTTTTGAATTTTGAACACCTGTTGAAAATTCTGATTTTTCTTGAAAGTAGAAACTATTTTTTAAAAAATGAATAATTTTTGAAAAACATGATCAAAATATTGAAAATCCAAACATTTTTTAAGAAACACGAGCAAATATTAAAAAATGTGAACACAATTTTGGAATTTTGAACTTTTTCGAAAAAGCAAACATTTCAAAAAATTGAACAAAAAAAGAAATTCTAAAAATTTCTTGAAATTTTTGAATTTATTAAAAAAATGAGGAAAATAGAAAATAAACAGAAAAAATGAAAATAAAATAAGAAATAGAAAGTAAAAAACCCCAGAAAATGGAAAACTAGTAGAAGAAACCAACATGAAAAAATACCATGTTCAAGAGCCTTCTAGAAGGTTCTCAAAACCGATAGAAAAACAATCTATACCTACTCTTTACCTCATAATATTGTAAGGAGTGCTTCTTGCGGTCCGTCATGCAAATTTTATACAAAAACCCCTGTATTTTCTATGAATTAACCCGCAGTACACACTTAAGTCACAGCCGAACCGTTATTTTGCATTTGTTCACAAACCCCCTGACTTTTTAGATAATTCACCCGCGGATCATATTTAAATCAAACAAATGTTTTTCTAAATTATCCATATCTTTTAATCGTAAGTCCGATTTTAACATGTTCTATATGAAATTTGATTAGAAAATGTGTAGAATCTGAATATGATGTTATTTTTACCTGTTAAATATTTTCTAAATATTATTTTGGAAGCAAACTTATAATCTATAGCGCACGGTCCGTCATTCTTTCGTATAGGCGACGATCCGGATTGCAAATAAACACCTACAAAAATCATATAGAGACGAAAGAAAACATCAATAACCACACATATACACCTCTGAAAAAACTCGCAGGGGAAAAACAATAGATTTCTCATCGCGAGAGCGAGTGGGAGTGAGAGAGAGAGGGAGAGGGGGGAGAGGGAGAGAGAGACGCCTTAGAATTAACCGCATTCAAACACGTTTTGGTTTGTGTGAACACTGAGGCCACCGCCAGCGAGGATGAGAAGGAGGATAAGCGGCAACACAAATGTGATGCCCCGCTAAAATAAAGGACGTGGACCTATTGTGGTCTTGCGTGATGGTTATTGGGTTAAGAGCATGTGTTATTTTTTCTCACGTTACAATGCACGGGCTCTTTTGCCAGTAATAATAATAAAGTAAGGAGTGCTTCTGGCGGTCCGTCATGCAATTTTGCAGAAAACCCCCTGTATTTCCTGTGAATTAACCCGCAGTAGACAGTTAAGTCATGGCCGAACCGTTATTTTTCATTTTTTGGAAACCCCCCTGACTTTTTAGGTAATTCACCCGCGGATCATATTTAAGTCAAACAAATGCTTTTCTAAATTATCCATATCTTTTGAACCGTAACTCCGATTTTAACATGTTATATATGAAATTTGATTAGAAAAATGTGTAGAATCTGAATATGATGTTATGTTTACCTATTAAATAAATTTGAAATATTATTTTTGAAACAAACTTATAATCTATGGCGCACGGTCCGTTTTTGTTTCGTGCCGACGGCGGTCCGGATTGCAAATAAACACCCACTAAAACCATATAGAAACGAAAGAAAACATCGATAACCACACACACACGTCTGAAAAATCTCGCATGGGAAAAACAACAGATTTCTCATCGCGAGAGCGCATGGTCCGTTTTTCTTTCGTACCGGCGGCGATCACGATTGCAAATAAACACCCACTAAAATCATATAGAGACGAAAGAAAACATCGATAACCACACATGCGCACCTCTGAAAAACCTTGTGAGGGAAAACGACAAATTTCTCATGCGAGAGCGAGAGATGGGGGGGGGGGGGCAAGAGAGGGAGAGAGAGAGACGCCTTAGGATTAACCATATTCAAACATGTTTTGGTTTGTGTGAACACTGAGGCCACCGCCGGCGAGGGTGAGAAGGAGGATAAGTGGCAACACAAATATGATGCCCCGTTAAAATAAAGGACGTGGACCTATGATGGTCTTGAGTGATGGTTATTGGGTTAAGTGCGTGTGTTATTTTTTCTCCCATTGCAACACATGGACTCTTAAAGCTAAACGTCAGACATTAGATTTTAGAAATTTATAGCGAAAGGTTTCGACACCGTTGGATAGATGTGTAGGGTAACGCAGCAGAAAACAAAAATTTTCCGACCTACGTACCAGCCCAGGATCACTATGGAGACTGCATACAAGGTTTGATCTGTTTCGTTACCGACTCGTAGCGCAGCAGAAGTAGAGTCGATGACGATCGGCGGTGCAGATCCCCGCAGCTAGGATTTACAACCTCCCAACCGCGAGGATGTATACCCTCATCCGCCCCCGGACAGCCCTCCGGGAGGCGGTCGGACAGTCCCTCGGACGGTGTCACGGACAGCCCTTCGGGAGGACCATCGAAACTCGGACAGTCACTCGGACAGCCCTTCGGGAGGACCATTGAAAACTCGGACAGTCACTCGGACAGCCCTTCGGGAGGCACTCTCAAACTAAGACCGAAACTACGATCTCTCTACAGAGTTGCACACATACGATCTCAACTATCCGGCAGGGCTTCGCCGTCCAGAACTAGTTCCTGCCGGAACCCAGACAGCCTTTCGGCTCTACGAAACTATTTCGCTGGGAGGGAGAGAGAAGCCAGACAAGTCTATGGCATGTGTATGAGAGCAAGGATCAGATTTGAGCTGCCCCCTCCACCTCTATTTATAGGAGAAGGAGGGGTGGAGGGGCTGAAATTTCAGCCACATCCATCCATGTCATCTCCAAGATATTTTGGAGCAAAAGCCCAAAAAGGTGGCTTTCCAAAAAGTAATCCAAAAAGCACTTTCACTATTCACGACGACATATTTCAGCGTCCGTTCGAACTGAAAATATTCATGTGGGCTTAGAACATTTCCAGTACCCACTAAAATAATTTTTAACGCGATCCGAAACAATTCCGGTTTAGTGATTTTCATCTGCGAAAAGCATCTGAAGCGGTTCCGGCAGCTCCAGAACATTTCCGGTTTTCACCCCGGAAAATTCCAGAAAGTTTCCAGAACGATTCTGGCACCCTCCAAGAATTATCAGGCATGTGCCGAAACCATTTTGACTTTATGGTGTACTCCGAAACAACTTTTCGGTTTAGCAATTTTCATCTGTGAAAAGCAACTAAAGCGGTTCCGGCAGTCCGGAACATTTCCGGTTTTTGTCTCTGAAAAATCTCAGAAGTTACCGGAACAATTCCGGTACCTTCCAATAATTTCCAGGCATGTGCCGAAACCAATTTGACTTTATGGAATACCCTGAAACAACTTTTCAGTTTCACCGGAACTATTCCGATATCCTCTCCGGAACGTTTCCGTTTCGTCCGAAACTTTTTCGGTGATTTTCTCTCAGACTCCCCGTCTAGTATTCAGCAGATAGATGACCCTTAAGCATGTGACCCTATAGGTTCGGTGAAGTATAGACATGACCCGGAACCCCTTCCGATCAATGATCAACATCGGAGCCGTGGACACCCATATTGACCCCTATACCCACACGAATGAATATTCGAGTGAACCTCCAGTTGCCGTGTGCTATTCCTGTTACTTCGCGATATGTTACAAATACCCGAGGTGAGACATGTTGGCATCCCCGCGGATCAACAACTTGTCCACTATGCCAGTTACCTCGTTACCGGTATTGTTCTCTTTTCTCGTTCCCGTGTTCCGGCATCCCCGTGATCAAATCACAAAATGTCTGGCCAGACGATACCGTAACACCGAGAGGGCCCAGAGATATCTCTCCATCATCGGAGGAGCAAATCCCAATCTTGAGCTATCAAGTTACTTGACATACTTTTCCATGAACCCGTAAGCCGCCGTAATAGCCACCCATTTACGGATGACGTTTAACAAACCCCAAAGTTCATGAAGCAAGCATGAAGTAACTCGATACTCTCATGGTCTAAGGAATTATGCAAATGTTCACCACCTCTGTGTTATTAACCATTAACTTATGACGAATGAATCTCATAGCATAACATCAATTCGGGTCGATTCAACACAACTGTTCTTCTAACATTGTGCCCTCAAAATTGCCGGCATAGCCATGCCCATGATCAGGAAAACAGGATCATCATGCAATACTTGATCCAGTCTTAGAGGCCAGACTAGGAATACATTTTACCGTTTATTATTCCACACGTGCATACGAGTCTTCCTCCGAGCCTTGTGGTTGTTGCAGACTCGAGAACCATAGCAGTTATAGCATGGAACATAAACCTAATTATGAACAGGGAGATAATCAATAACATTTATTATTGCCTCTAGGGCATACCTCCTACAAGATGGACAAATCTCGTCGCTAGAGGAGTGGACACGTCACATGTTGGAAGCATTCGATCCACAGTGTCAACACGAATGCTTTTTCCCCTCGCACCGTTCTAGAGTCTCTCCCCACTCTCTCGTACTCTTTGTGCTAACCCATCCGCTCGTAATCCCCATTAATTCTCTCTGCACCCGGTGGCGGGGTTGTGTTGGCGCTCCGCTCCGGCGACGCCACAGTCTCTTTTCTCTAGCGCATGCCCCTAGCTCGATCCCAATCCCACCACCTCCTCCTTGAGGTCTGTCCCACGCCTTCGCACCAGCCACCACCTTCGGAGTGGTCCGCCGTCGCGACGCCGCTCAAGCCACGGAAGTGGATCCCTCACCCTCCGTGTCAAACATGATCAGTGGCGCGCTGCCTCTGCTCTGACGGACACTGCTCCCACCTTTGCTCCAGTCACCTCTGCTTTCTGTGGATCGTGCGGTGCGGACCGCCGTGTGCAAAGCTCCTGCCGGCCAGGTGCGAGGAGGCGGCCATCGACTTTCTACGATGCGGGTTGAGGAGGCGTCTGATGCGAGGCGAGGAGGTCGCGTTCGAGGTCCCTGAGGCCAGGTGCGAGGAGACGGCCACCACGGCATGGGCGACGGAGCAGGTGGCATCGTCTTTGTCGTGGTGGTGTTGATGGCGGAGGTGGACATGCGGGTGGCGCTGCGGGCGCTGATGGAGCACTGCCTTGCCGTCTACGCTCATGTTGCCAAGCTCGTGGGCATTCGTGGAGGCTTCCCACCACATGCTCGTGGGCTTTTGTGGAGTCCAATACATCAGCCGTCCAACACATCATCAGGCACAAACATTCTTTTTTCCAAATCCCAAAAGGGGTCTTGCAAAGGATGGATTATTTTAGATCCAGTTTTATTTGACAAGGAGACAGTGAAAAGAAAAAGTACAGGCTGGTCAAATGGAGCGTGGTTTGTAGGCCAAAAGACCAAGGTGGCCTTGGCATTCATGACCTATAGGTCAAGAATGATGCATTACTTAGTAAATGGTTGTTTAAACTACTTACTGAGGATGGCGTTTGGCAAACCCTCCTATGCAATAAGTATCTAGACCAAAAGGTTGTGTCTCAGGCCTATTGGAAACCTGGTGATTCGCACTTTTGGGCTGGTCTAATGGCAGTAAAGAAGCATCTTTTCTGTTTTGGATCATTTGCGATAAATGACGGTCAGAGATTCATTTCTGGGAGGACAATTGGCTAGGCAATGCTAGCCTCCGAGAACAATATCCTGCTTTGTACCACATTGTTCGCACTAAGAATGATACTCTTGCACAGGTGCCCGCTGGATATTTCTTTCAGGCGGGATTTGATCGGCCCCCGTCTTATGTCATGGCAAAATATTCTTTCCAGATTGGATTCGATTAACCTTACACAAGGGTGGGATGTGTTCCGCTGGAACCTCACTACATCTGGTCCTTCACAGTCGACTCTATATACCATGCGCTCACGCATTCAGAGGTCCCAGTGGATAATAACAAGAAAATTTGGAAGTTGAAGATGTAGGAGATATGCCCTAGAGGCAATAATAAATGTTATTATTTATCTCCATGTTCATAATTAAGTTTATATTCCGTGCTATAACTGCTATGGTTCTCGAGTCTACAATAACCACGAGGCTCGGATGAAGACTCATATGCACATGTGGAATTATAAACGGTAAAGTGTATTCCTAGTCTGGCCTCTAAGACTAGCTCAAGTGTTGCATGATGGTTCTGTTTTCCTGATCATGGGCATGACTATGCCGGCAACTTTGAGGGCACAATGTTAGGAGAACACTTGTGTTGAATCGACCCGAATTGATGCTATGCTATGAGATACATTCGTCACAAGTTAATGGTTAATAACACAGAGATGGTTTACATTTGCATAATTCTTTAGACCATGAGAGTATCGAGTTTCTTCATGCTTGCTTCATGAACTTTGGGGTTTGTTAAACGTCATCCGTAAATGGGTGGCTATTACGGCGGCTTACGGGTTCATGGAAAAGTATGTCAAGTAACTTGATAGCTCAAGATTGGGATTTGCTCCTCCGACGATGGAGAGATATCTCTGGGCCCTCTCGGTGTTACGGTATCCACCATCGTCTGGCCAGACACATTGTGATTTGATCATAGGGATGCCGGAACACGGAAACGAGAAAAGAGAACAACACCGGTAACGAGGTAACTGGCATTGTGGACAAGTGTTGATCCACGGGGATGCCAATAAATCTCACCTCGGGTATTTGTAACATATCGTGAAGCAACAGGAATAGCACACGGCAACTGGAGGTTCACTCGAATATTCATTCATGTGGGTATAGGGGTCAATATGGGTGTCCACGGCTCCGATGTTGATCATTGATCGGAAAGTGTTCCGGGTCATGTCTATACTTCCACGAACCTATAGGGTCACACGCTTAAGGGTCATCTATCTGCTGAATACTAGACAGGGAGTCTGAGAGAAAATCACTGGAAAAGTTTTGGACGCAACGGAAACGTTCCGGAGAGGACACCGGAATAGTTTCGGTAAAACTGAAAAGTTGTTTCGGGGTATACCATTAAGTCAAATTGGTTTCGGCACACGCATAGAAATTCTTGGAGGGTGCCAGAATTGTTCTGGTAACTTCTGGGATTTTTCCGAGACAAAAACCGGAAATGTTCCGGAGCTGCCGGAACCGGTTTGGTTGCTTTTCGCAGATGAAAATCACTAATCCAAAATTGTTTCGGAATGTGTCCAAAATCATTTGTGTGGGTACTGGAATTATTCTAAGACCCACATAAATATTTTCGGATTTAACGGTCGCGGAAAAATGTTTCCGTGAATAGTGAAAGTGTTTTTTGGTTACTTTATGGAAAGCCACCTTTTAGGGCTTTTTGAAAAGGCTTCTAGAAGGACTTGGGGGCTAAGAAACCCCCCTTGGGGGGGCCCCAAGAGGGTTGTTCGGCCACATGAGGGGCTCCTCCATGGGGCCCCACTTCCTCCATTACTTCCCTTTTATGCCCTTGTGGAGGACTCCATACATGGGCATTTTTGGGTTTTTGGAATGGCATCCCTACCCCTTGGCTTCCCTTGCTCTCATACACATGCCATGCTCGTCTGGCTCTCTCTCTCTCTCCCTCCGACGAAAAGAGTTTCGTAGAACCGAAAGGCTGTCTGGGTTCCGGTGGGAACTAGTTCTGGACGGCGAAGCCCTGCCGGATAGATGACACCGTATGTGTGCAACTCTGTAGAGAGATCGTAGTTTCTGTCTTAGTTCGAGAGTGCCTCCCGAAGGGCTGTCTGAGTGACTGTCCGAGTTTCGAGGGTCCTCCCGAAGGGCTGTCCAAGTGACCGTTCGAGTTTCGAAGGTCCTCCCGAAGGGCTGTCCGCGACACCGTCCGAGGGACTGTCAGACTGCCTCCCGGAGGGCTGTCCGAGGGGCAGTCAGGGGAGTACATCCTCGCGGTTGGGAGGTTGTAAATCCTAGCTGCGGGGATCTGCACCGCCGATCGTCATCGACTCTACTTCCGCTGCGCTACGAGTCGGTAACGAAAAGATCAAACCTTGTATGCAGTCTCCATAATGGTCCTGGGCTGGTGCATAGGTCGGAAATTTTTTGTTTTCTGCTGCGTTCCCCTATAGTGGCATCAAGAGCCGTGCTGTTCGTAGATGCAGGTTACGATCTAGAATACATAGAGATGTATGGGTGTTGCACAATATAATTTGTAGTAGATGAGTTCTACTTCTGATAATTATTTGTGCGGGTAGCAGATGAAATCTGTTACCCGATGTTCTTTTTGCTTCCCTGGAATTTGCATATTTCTGATCTTGATAACAGCATGGTGGAGTTTCAAAGTTCTGGCAATCGGCGATCCTGATTGATCAACGAAGTGCTAACAGTTCATTGAATTCCACCATAGTTAGATAGAAAGATGAAATTTCACAGACAAAAGGGCAATGCAGATATGATCTGCACGGGGGTCATGCGTATGACGAAGTTCAGTATGGGGCTCAAGATTTTATTATCTCATGTTTCATACACCCCGTAAAGTTAATCTAGCGACTTGAATTATCATACTTGATGATGGACGTTGGTAGCCGCGGTTTGTTCGAAACCTTAGAAGCCACGTAAAATGAAATTTTGCATAAACCGATTAGAGGTGTCTAACGTGGTTTTGCAGGATGGTTTGCATGTGCATATGATGTGGTATAGCAGTGCTCATATTAATTTGATTATGTATGAGATGACTATATGATGTAAATTAACATGACCTGCGTGTCATGATTCGGCATGATGGCTGGAGCCATATGATTGTCACTTTAATGACCTGCGTGTCAACCTTAAGTAATGCACTTATTTTATTAGCTATAGAGATAGCAATATTATCTGGTGCATCGACAAGGTGGTGGCAAACTTCGCGAAGGTGAACACCGACGCGAATGCCGAAGACGAAGAAATACAAGAGTTCTCCGTCAGAAAGGGCTATACCATATCATGCTATTATGAATTGCCTGAGATGTTTATCCCTTTGATGCACCCTTCCTGATTGCGCGGTAGTCGCCTTTTATTAGGGTGATCTCTCACTTAAAATATCAAGTAGTTAGTGTTCTCCCAAGTGTAGCACCGTCACGGCACCTATCTTTTCGGGGTGTGCCATGGATGCATGGGTACGAACGATTAGAGAAGTGTGAGACGGGTGAGGTCAGACCTCGCGGCAAGATCACTTGGTTGTCTTGACGTTCATGGCAGGATCGTCCTGAGCTCGGAACACTCGCATTGAAAGATGAACAAGAGTCACATAGAGATGTGACCGGCAAGTTGGCTTACCGATTAAAATTCCTGCCATGAGATGATGATTCTATGGCGATGAATTGAAGTCTGGATCTTGTATCACTCAAAATCAATTATGAGAGATATTGATTTGAGTGGGAGCGCACTTTAGAATTAATTCTTTTAATTCTCAGTGCAATTAATTATGAACTTTGTCTAAGTGAAATTTGCATAATAGTTGTAGAATAATGGCTCGCATTTCCACCTTCGCCTTAAAATTGAATAGCTGTTATATATCTGGTTAAAACTTTACGGTTGGTAACGTAATATGAGGATTGTCCTCAAGAGTGCCGAGAAGGATTTTGTCCTATCGCATGCTTTCGGTATCCTCCCGCTAATGCTATGGATGATGTGACTCTCGTCCTTCGATCCAAAAGCTAGAATTCCGTTACGGTCAAGTGCAATATGTTTGCTTCCGTGAGACCCAAACTTCAAAAGTTTGGGATAGCGGTGTGATATTCATGGAACTGAAAATCATTTTCAGACACAAACAAAGGCTAAAAGATATGTGATATCCAAAGCAATGTTTGTTTTGCAAACTATTAGTAAAAGTGTTTACTATGCATTTGACTAATAACAGAGGGATCCAGTAGAACGCCTGTCATATGATGATGGTGAATAAAACAACAACTTAAGAGAAAGGAAATGTCCGAAGGGTGTTAGTATGACTTACACACCTAGGAAGTCCGGGGCTGACACCACTCTTGAAGTTGGTGCTTCTTCTGAGAGTAGGAGAATTATTGGAAGTAAAATTGTTAGAAGTATAAAGGCAAAAAGAGAGAAGACTGGAATATCTAGCTCATGTATGAAAGTCATACAAGCTATTGATGTATAGAAGGCTGGTCAAAGAAATAGTTCTTGGGAATTATGATTAAACATGTTAATCACTGATTCTTGGGTATTGTGAGTTGATCATAGAGATACCCGCTCGATTGCACTCTGTTGTGACTCGATGCAAGAACTACTACGGCCTAAAAGACTGGCCGGAGTGAGGTTCAGATACACGCTGGGAACATAGTAAATGTTACAATACATTCCATCGGTGTATTACCTATGTATTTACTTTCATAATTCATTTTAGAGTTTTACACACTCTAGCCCATTGCATAAGGTATCTTGCAACAAGGTTGTTCATAAGAGAACTTTTGATGGTTAATGTTATGAATAACTTAAGGGCCATACTTTCATTATGAAAGAGATGTATGTTATGAATATTGATAATAATACATTACCTCTGTATTTACTTTCATAATTCATTTGAGAGTTTTACACACTCTAGCCCATTGCATTAATGTTTGTTGCAAAAGGGTTGTTCATAAAAGAACAATTGTTGTTCAGTGTCATGAATAACATAAGGGCCATGCTTCCATCGTGGATGGGATGTATGTTATGAATATTGATGGTAATATGATACATCCATAACACTGACGCTAAATGTCGCAAGACTAAGAGAATACCACACATGTGTGGCACTGCATTTGGTCACATTGGAGAAACCCGCATGGAGAAATTCCATAATGATGGATTTTGAAGTCGTTTGATTATGAATCATCTGACACTTGCAACTTTCATCCGAAAAGTGAAGTGACTGAAATACCGTTCACAGGCCATAAGGAACGAGCAACGAACTTATTGGTGATCATACATTTTGATGTATGTAGTCCGATAAAGGTTATTGCTAGCAGTGGATTTGTCTATCTTCAAAACTGACTCAAGTAGATATATGGATATTTGCTTGATGAGACATAAGTCTAGATCTTTTGAAATCTTTCGAAAGGTTTTCAACATGAAGTAGAAGTTATTGTAACAAGAAAGATTATGTTTCTGCAAACTAGATTGCAGAAAGGAATATTCGAGTTACAAGTTTAGCGAATGTCTGAGGAGTTGCGAAAAGAGTTTCATAACTTACACCTCCCGGAACACCACTGTGAGTGGAATGTCTGTGAAGATGTATTCAAACCATTTATGACATGGTAAGATCAAAGATGACATAAATCAATTTGCCATTATCCCTTTTAAAGTAATGCTTTAGAGACTGCGGCTTTTACACTGAAAAGAGCGCCATCAGGTCTGTTGAAATGACACCATGGTATGGTACGCCCAACCATGCTTTGTCTTTTCTTAACATTTGGAATATGGGGCTTGTGTAAAATATTTACAAACCTATTCCAAATCAGACAAGTACTACTTTGTAGGTTATCCCAAGTAATTGGAAATTCCTCCACCACTATACCGAGGCAAAAAGGTTTGCCACCAAGAACGGTATGCTTTTAAAGAGAATGGTTCTTGCAGAAAGGTGAGTGGGAGAACAGTGCAACTCGACGAGATAACATTATCTTCGTCATCAGTTCAAAGGAAAGAAACCTTGGAAGTAATTCCAGAGTTTCCTACTGCGACTGATACAGAAGCCTCTTCATGAGATGTATGGACTTCGGTCGAACTTGCAACTGAACCACGTAGGCAAAACTCGTGCAAACCTCTCAGGTGCGCAAGCGAGATATTGTTGTTAGACAACAGTATAGCTACGATACACAAGGAAGCGTTGATGGGCCCTGACTCCGGAATTGGCTAAATGCCGATATAATCCGAGATAGTTTCCATAAATGATTCAAGATTATATCTTGATAAACCCTTCGGAAGACTTAGAGTCTAACGAACATTAATGGAACTATAAACTGATGTGGATAAAATGTTTTATTCATAAAGCTCGACTTGTTGCAATAACAAGTTCAAGGATTTGACTATGATGAGGTTGTCTCACCATAGCGATGCTTAAAGTCAGATCGGGTTATACTAGCAATTAATACATATTTCAATCTTGAGATATGATACATGGATGCCAAAAGGATTTCCATGTGATGGAAATGCAACCTAGGACTTGCATGTGATACAGTCCAAGTTATTTTGTCAATCCAGAGGATGCTAGTAAGTATGCAAACTTCAGAGTTCCAGCAATGGACAGAAGAGAGCAAAATGGAGTTGGAATCTTCGTTTTTGATGAAATAGTCAAAAGAGTTTGTTTTCATAAATGGATAATGAAGATGCTTGTGGTTTCAAGAAAGTAAGTGGGAGTATAATAATATTTCTAAAAAAACCTTGTGTGATTGACACATTGTTGATTGGAAATAATATAAATTTCTTGACACGAATTAGGACTTCATTGAAAATAGTTTTTTTCGATGAAGTGCTTGGGCTAAATAGCCTTGATATTAGGCATATTTATCTACGAGATAGAATTGCCTAATAGGCTAAAGCCAAAAATACATATTGACAAGATGCTAAAACAGTTTAGCATAAAAACGCCAAGGAGTGATTCTTGCCGAAGTCACATGGAAAGAGTTTTGCAAGACTTGGTGTCCTAAAACACTGATGAGCAAAATACATGATGGAGATTCCACACACTCTTGTGTTTGGATTAATCATGTATTCCATGGTATGCAAAACAACCAGATATGTCCGATACTCCCAAAGTTGTTGCGAGTCTAGATACCAAAGTGATCAAAGTACTGATCATGGGACAACAGTGAAAAATGTCATTGAGTACTGAAGTAGCACTGATGACATGTTTTCTTGCAAGCAGAGATTATGAAGTGCTCATTGTAAGTAATTACATCGATACGGTCTTCATCAATGCTCCATGCGATTTTTGATTTAAAGTTAAGGGTTTTGTGTAACACACAATACGGTGGCACGGTAGTTGGAAATTGTTCCAAACAGGATACTGTGGCGAATTCTATAACAAAGGCTAAGTATGTTGACGCTTTGGAAGCGACAAAGAAGATGTTGAAACATATAGTTCATTCATGAACTTAGTATGGTTCCAAGAAGGCTTTGGTCAATGGGACACTATTGCAGATAGTTGCTCCATAGCTCAGTCTGAGGAATCAAGGTTTGACCTGTGATTCACATATATACAAAGCCAAGTCCACAGAAAATATGAATTTTGTGAAAGCATGAAAGCGCGAGGACATGCAAAGATACACACGGAACTGAAGTTGTCAGATCCGTTGGACATCAGGCTATACCACATGCGAAGCATTTTTACACCGGTATGCCATAGGTGTAATGTGCATTAGCATTGACTAGATTATTGACTCTAGTGCAAGTGGGAGTCTGTAGGAGATATGCCCTAGAGGCAATAATAAATGTTATTATTTATCTCCATGTTCATAATTAAGTTTATATTCCGTGGTATAACTGCTATGGTTCTCGAGTCTACAATAACCACGAGGCTCGGAGGAAGACTCATATGCCCGTGTGGAATAATAAATGGTAAAATGTATTCCTAGTCTGGCCTCTAAGACTAGCTCAAGTGTTACATGATGGTTCTGTTTTCCTGATCATGGGCATGACTATGCCGGCAACTTTGAGGGCACAATGTTAGGAGAACACTTGTGTTGAATCGACCCGAATTGATGTTATGCTATGAGATACATTCGTCACAAGTTAATGGTTAATAACACAGAGATGGTTTACGTTTGCATAATTCCTTAGACCATGAGAGTATCGAGTTTCTTCATGCTTGCTTCATGAACTTTGGGGTTTGTTAAACGTCATCCGTAAATGGGTGGCTATTACGGCGGCTTACGGGTTCATGGAAAAGTATGTCAAGTAACTTGATAGCTCAATATTGGGATTTGCTCCTCCGACGATGGAGAGATATCTCTGGGCACACTCGGTGTTACGGTATCCACCATCGTCTGGCCAGACACATTGTGATTTGATCAGAGGGATGCTGGAACACGGAAACGAGAAAAGAGAACAAAACCGGTAACGAGGTAACTGGCATTGTGGACAAGTGTTGATCCACGGGGATGCCAATAAATCTCACCTCAGGTATTTGTAACATATCGTGAAGCAACAGGAGTAACACATGGCAACTGGAGGTTCACTCGAATATTCATTCATGTGGGTATAGGGGTCAATATGGGTGTCCACGGCTCCGATGTTGATCATTGATCGGAAAGTGTTCCGGGTCATGTCTATACTTCACCGAACCTATAGGGTCACACGCTTAAGGGTCATCTATCTGCTGAATACTAGACAGGGAGTGTGAGAGAAAATCACCGGAAAAGTTTCGGACGCAACGGAAACGTTCCGGAGAGGACACCGGAATAGTTCCGGTAAAACTGAAAAGTTGTTTCGGGGTATACCATTAAGTCAAATTGGTTTCGGCACACGCCTAGAAATTCTTGGTCGGTGCCAGAATTGTTTTGGTAAATTCTGGGATTTTTCCGGGACAAAAACCGGAAATGTTCCGGAGCTGCCGGAACCGGTTTGGTTGCTTTTCGCAGATGAAAATCACTAATCCGAAATTGTTTCAGAACGCGTCCAAAATTATTTGTGTGGGTACTAGAATTATTCTAAGACCCACAGAAATATTTTCGGATTTAACGGTCGTGGAAAAATGTTTCTGTGAATAGTGAAAGTGCTTTTTGGTTACTTTATGGAAAGCCACCTTTTAGGGCTTTTTGAAAAGGCTTCTAGAAGGACTTGGGGGCTAAGAAACCCCCCTTGGGGGGGGGCCCCCAAGAGGGTTGGCCGGCCACATGAGGGGCTCCTCCATGGGGGCCCACTTGCTCCATTACTTTCCTTTTATGCCCTTGTGGAGGACTCCAAACATGGGCATTTTTGGGTTTTTGGAATGGTATCCCTACCCCTTGGCTTTCCTATAAATAGAGGTGGAGAGGTGCTCTCCACACTCATCCCTTGCTCTCATACACATGCCATGCTCGTCTGGCTCTCTCTCTCCCTCCCGCGAAAAGAGTTTCGTAGAGCCAAAAGGCTGTCTGGATTCCGGTGGGAACTAGTTCTGGACGGCGAAGCCCTGCCGGATAGATGACACCGTATGTGTGCAACTCTGTAGAGAGATCGTAGTTTCGGTCTTAGTTCGAGAGTGCCTCCCGAAGGGCTGTCCGAGTGACTGTCCGAGTTTCGAGGGTCCTCCCGAAGGGCTGTCCAAGTGACCGTCCGAGTTTCGAAGGTTCTCCCGAAGGGCTGTCCGTGACACCATCCGTGGGACTGTCAGACTGCCCCTCGGAGGGCTGTCCGAGGGGCAGTCAAGGGAGTACATCCTCGTGGTTGGGAGGTTGTAAATCCTAGCTGCGGGGATCTGCACCGCCGATCGTCATCGACTCTACTTCCGCTGCGCTACGAGTCGGTAACGAAAAGATCAAACCTTGTATGCAGTCTCCATAGTGGTCCTGGGCTGGTGCGTAGGTCGGAAGTTTTTTGTTTTCTGCTGCATTCCCCTACTGAAGATTCCACTAAAAGTTAAAATCTTCATGTGGTATCTTCGGAGGGGAGTTGTGCTAACGAAACACAACCTCGCCCGTCGCAACTGGCAAGGAAGTAAGAAGTGTAGCTTTTGTACTCACGATGAGACAATCAAACGCCTCTTTTTCCAGTGCAAGCTTGCGCATTCTACATGGTCAATCATCCAAATAGCGTCCAATTTTTATTCGCCCACAAGTGTTGCCAACATTTTTGGTCATTGGTTGGACGGTATTTCAAATAGGTTCATAACATTAATAAGGGTGGGAGCGTATGCCTTATTGTGGTCACTTTGGCTATGTAGAAATAATTTGGTTTTCAATAACATAAACTCTTCTGCTTTGCAGGTTATTTTCCACTGTACGCAGTCGCTTCGTATGTGGTCTATGCTACAACAAACGGAGTACCAACCGTTGTTCAAGGTGGTGTGTACGCGGTTGGAGCGGGTAGCCAAGGAGGTTTTTACCCAACATGGGTGGCAGCATAATCTCTGAATCGGTCCACCACCTTCTGCGACATAGGCAGAGTGTTGGTCTTATATGACTCTACTATTGCCGATATGTCGGTTTCTCGTTTACTTTCATTTTTTGTTAGACTTTTGATGTTTGGCTGTGTGCATCTTCGTTATGCAGAGGCCGAGTGTTACTCATCATGCTTTGTATCCACTTGATGCTACATTGTTAGTTAATAAAAGTGCCCTTTATTGAAAAAAAGCCACAAACACGCTTTTGAGGTGCGAATCGTGCCTGCTGGCTACTGTTTCCCCGTCTTTTTTTATGATGCATCTATCTGGACTTTTTTGCCATGACCGATTGTCCTCCTGCGAGGAAGTGTTTAATGCGAGGATTATGTTGCCGTGACAAAAACAAATCAGTAAACTTGTCATGATGTTTTCCATATAATTGCCACTAGCTACATATCAACCGTTCTAAACTTTCCTATCTGACCTTTAGACATAATTATCTACATTGCCATGAATTTGTACAATGGTTTTTCTAATATTTTTTTGCCATGATTGACATGTTGTTTGTGTAGGTGCCATGGGGTATTCGTAATTACATTACATAATAAAAACAATTTGGCATGGAATAGCTATGTTTTTTTCCAGAAATGTTACTACAATTTCGCTGTACAATTTTTCTCCGAAGTTGCCATGTGTCACAGTACATTTTTTTCTTAAAATTTATATTTTCATAGTACATTTTTTCATGTACATGGCAAAGCTTAAACTTTTCTTTTCTATACAATTGCCATGGCAAATCTAAGATAGGAATTTTTTTTTTGCCATTTGACTCTTTCACAAATTGTGTATACTTGCCATGTCACCAATAGAATTTTAAAATGGCAATTTACACATGGTAAGTTTTAGGATTTTACCATGGCAATTTAGTTTACGTGCCATGGCAAATTTGCTTGTTGGACGATGTCAAATTTTGTTCATTGATCATGGAAATTTCGTGCAATGTATCATGGCAATTTTATTGCATTTCTTACAACGACAAGTTTGATTTTTGGCTCATGGGTAAATTTAATGTTTTTATTATTTGTATTTTTTTCCTCTAAACATTACAAACATGCTCCTCTTTCTTTTCCATTTTTTGCCATCACAGACAACATTTTTTTCTCAAACTTAGTAATTAGACCATGGAAAATTCATTACCATGACAATTTTCGTATAGGCAAAAAAATTAATTAGACCGTGCAAATTTAGTAATTGGACCATGGCAAAACACATGGGAAATGTTATCATCAAATTTTCATCAAATTTTTTAAATTTGTCACAATGGAAATTTTAAAACATTTGTTCTAATGTACACATGTGTCAAGTTGTTTCTACCCAACTAATAAATATTTTCTAAATTTATCACATGGGAAATTCATAACATTTTGGTGTTTCCAAAACATGGCAAATTGAGGTCTTTTTGCAACACTTCCATTGCAAGCTTTCATAATTGTTTTCTCAATTATTCATGGCAAATTTAGTTTATGAATCATGGTAAACTTGATTTCCCGATAAGGCAAATTTAGTTCATGGAGCATGGAAAATTTTGTTTGTTGGATCATTGCAATTTTTATTGCATTTTTTAACATGGCAATTCTGATTTTGGATTAGGGCAAATTTAGTTTACTTTATTTGACCACGGGACTTTCATTTTTATATACCATGGAAAAATAATCTTATATATTATTTGCCATCTAAACAGTACAAATATGTTTCTTTCTTTTTTTCCCAAAATTTCCCGTAATTTTTTACAAACATTTTTTCCATCAATTTTTAGTAAATTATATCCTGGCAATTACTAATTACGCCATGGCTGTTTTCCAAATATGGCAAATTTAGTAATCGGACCATGGCAAAATACATGGGAAATGTTCATGTGAGAATTTCATTACACTTAGCATGGTAAATTTTTTTTTTCCAAATAGTGTCTTACCATGGCAACTTTTAACTCTGCATGTTTTTTTGTATAGTACCATGTCAACCTTTTTCCATGTATATATTGCATTCATGTGTAGATTTTCTTTGCCCATGGCACCTATGTGCCATGATCAAATTAGTGTATGATTTTTCATTCAACACACAAGTAATTTTCTCATCATGGAAAATAGTTACCGTATATATCATTGTGATTTTCTATTTTTGCATAGTATAAATAGTATTGTACAATTGTTTTTCCATTTTTTCATGCAAAAGAGATTTGTGTTGGGCCAGCAGGCCTATCTTAGCCAGGTGGCGTGGATGACGTGGAGTCTTTAACGTGAAGGTCAAAATTATGAGCTAGGATGTTTGAGTTGTCACATTCATCCAGAGGGGTTTCTTATCGAACGAAATCGTTCGTGACGAGGGATCTCTCGTAGCGAACATTTTGTTCGCTTCTGGGCAGTGGAACATCGAATGTCAGTTCAATATCCCGGTCCAAGAAAAAACTGTAAAGAAAAACACAATACACTAGCTCATGGGATGACCCACTCTGTCGCTTGATATGCAAAGCGTCGACACTATGGGGAGCTCCTATTTAGCGCGCTTCCAAAATGGAAGAAGCTAATGGGATGACCCACCCTGTCGCACGCGTCGACACTATCGACACTATGAAGAGCACGACTATGCTTCCCGAAAGGAAAAATCACCGCTATGCTTCCATGGAAAAATGGAAAAAGCACACATGTGCTTCTGTGAGAAGCACAATTATGCTTGCGAGAGAAGCACGAGTTTGCTTCAACAGAAAACACAACTAGTGCTTTCATCGAAAAAGGGAAAATCACAATTTATGCTTATGTAAGAAGCATAGTTATACTTCCGCGAGAAGCACAAGCTGTGCTTCCCTCCAAAAAAAGAAAAAAAACACAACATGTGTTTCAAAAATAGTGTAAAACGCAATTGTGCTTTTGGGCTCCGGTTTTTTCCTTTTGGTTTCCTGGTTTCGTTATTTTTCCGGTTGCCTTTTTTTTCTTCTTTTGATTATTTTTGGATTTTGTTTTTTCTGGTTTTTTTGTGGAAAAATATTCATAAAAACCTATTAACGTGCGATATAGTTTTGAAGATCTCGACACGAGAAATTCAATGGTGATAACGTTTCGTGATCTGGATGGACGGTTCAAGAGATAAACCATTAAAAAATCTACGAAAAAAGTGAAAACACCCATGTTTCATAAGTGGTGCACATGCAGTGCACCACTTGTCAGCACCAGAGAAGATGGGAAAGTGACCTTTGCAAGGGGTAACTCTTAACTAAGGATTTCAGGTAAATAGAAGACACGGACGTTACGAGGCAATGAGCGGCATATAGTACTTAAAAAGGAAAATTAGTTGGGTCACTATAGCACTAGCGTCGACATGGGCCTAGCCCAGTTGTGCACACACCGTGCATATAGGATCTCTCATACGTCGCACCCCTACCATTTTAGGGCGCCCCTATGTCTTGCATCACGCGAGATAGAGTGAAGCCTCGCCTGAAGGGAGGCACAAGATGGGCCAGCCCAGGCGCACGGGAGGACAAAATCTCATTTTTTTGTTAAAAGTTTTTTTTGTTTTTGCTTTGTTTTTCACTTTTGTTTGTACTTCAAAATATTGTAAATAAATATATTACAAAAAACACTTTAAATATATCATTTGAAAAATATATTAACCAAGCATTTGACAAATGTTAAATGTGTATAGAGAAGTTGTTTCTCATGTATACAAAAATACAACATGTCTGAAAAAATTGATCATGTATCTAAAAAATGTTAATCCAGCATTTGAAAAAAATGTTAAACAAGTATTCGAAAAATACTAATCAAGCATCAAGCATTTGAAAATGTTAAATGTGTATAAAAAATATTGACCATGTATTCAAAAAGTGTTAAACAAGTATTTGAAATTTTTCAATCAAGCATTTGAATTTTTTTAAATGTGTATAGAAAAAAATGGTTGACCATTCAATAAAATAACAATCTTGTATTTAAAAAATGTTAATCAAGCAAAAATGTTAAATGTGCATATTTTTTTTTGACCATGTATTAAAAAAATGTTAATCTCCTATCTGAAAAATGTTAATCAAGCATTTAAAAAATGTTAACAATGTGTATAGAAAAAATGTTGACTAAGTATTAAAAAAATGTTAACCTTGTATTTGAAAAATGTTAAATGTGTATTAAAAGTATTAGATATATACAAAAAATATAAATGTGTATGGAAAAAAGTAGACCTAGAAAAATACAAGTTTTCATAAAATGGTATTAATGTATTTTCAGAATTTTAAACGTCTATATAAAGAAATGTTTCTGATGTGTACGAAAAATGTTGTATATATTGTACTCGAAAACGTTGACATGTGTTGAACAAAAAGAAAACCGAGGAAAATCGACAAAGAAACTAAAAAAAATGAAGAAATCGAATAAAAACGAAAGGAAAAACAAAGCAAAAAAATGAAAAATGGCAAAAACCAATGCAAAAGAATGGAGAGGGGCGACCTCTCTTTTATAGGCACAGGAGAAGGAGGCGAACAGGCTGCGACGGGAGGCGAAGCAAAAGAGGGAGACGAAATGAACAGGCAGCAGCCGAAGGGTGCAGCTCCCGCGTGACCTTTCGTATACCAGTCGTGCGTGGCAAAAATTTAGACAACGGCTCGACTCATTCTTGCAACCCGCGGCGCGTCATGACGAGGCGTGGCGTGGCGAGGCGGGCGGCGGAGGAGGAGCTACATGTGGAGAAACAACCTCCCTTATAAGGAGGTCTAACTCCTACTAGGTGAGCAGTATGGGACTAAACTTTTGTCCCACCTCTTGCCTTGCATGAATGGGCTAAGTGGGCCTCTAGGATTTATTACGAATTCTGAAAATGCTATTGGGCTGGCCCAAAATAGACTAAATTCCAGCACTACCCACCTTGTCCTTGCCTATCCATGTTCCTTAGGTACCATGTTCCTTGTGTTAAAAAAAGGGTACCTTGTTCCCTTGGTATTTGTTATGTCTAGATTTATTCATTCTTTTATATAGGTGTCTGCCAAAAACAATTGAATTTCTAACGCTCCCTCCTCAGTGTTCACAAGAGAAAGAAACGTTTCAAGATAATCAAGATTTGCTTAGATTGGATAGTAAAGGTGTTTGTACCTATAGTCCAACCCACTAGGGATCGAATCTTAAGTTTAAACTTAATTGGAGGACATATCACGTGTGATTTAATATGGACGTTATGGTTGTGTGTACTTGAAATTTCTTTTTTAAGAAAAAAACTACAAGAAGGAAGACAAGATTGGCTATCTGCAACGCTTGTGCAGTTAAGTACCATGCACACGTTTCGGACCCCAATCACACTTAGTTTTTGAAACTGTGTACTATAGGGGTTTCCATCACACACCACATAAAAAACGTGTGTGATATCTGGTAGGTTTCGGGTTCCCAAATTGCCGGTAAAACATAATCGTTTGTGATTAAGCTTGCGATCGCATACGCTTCAGAACATCGCAACATTTGCGATGCATGTGGTATCACAGATGAGCTATTGACCAGAAATTGTGTTCGATAGATTTTCCTATCGCACACGTGTTACCAAAATAATTTTCTGTGTTATACTTGAGAATCACACACACACCTTTTATTGGTCGAACGTGTGCAATGCTTGTCTCTATCACACTTGATTGTGAAATAGGAAGCATGTGACCGTGTCCAATGTTATGTCCAACACATCGGATTTATTTCTCTATAGTTTTACAGAGGGAGTAATTCACTAGAGTTTGCATTTGACTTTGAAAAGGCACTACTGAACATATTTCATATCAATCGAACATACATATCAACATATGTTCAAGAATTATAAGCACCAAATTCATTAAAACAAGCACAACAATAGTTGATCAGTACACTTTGACATAAACATATAGCATCATCAACATCAAAGACGGTAAAGAGAGAGGCGAAAGACATTCAGGTCATTGTCACACGTGAAGAAGCGGAACACCCATATTATGCCCTCCTCCGTGTGGAAGGCTTTAACAACCTTAGTCCAATCCCTTGTGATGACTGCCCGCCCATCCTTCACGGTCTTAAGGAAGACTTCAAGTTCATTATGGCAGTCTAGGTGAAATACTTTAGTTGTCTTGCCTCACTAGAAATTTCATAGTTTGGGAGGTAATACTCAGTGAAATATTTTGGAAACCACTAAGAAAAATATTCAGATATATGTAACCTATATATTCATTGTGAGTGGGAAAAAAGCTCCATAGTTATTGTCATCCTAATATTTACCGTTGACTTTGATAATGCGCTTACAAGGAGTTTGATTTTGATCACCTATCTTTTTATCCTAACAATCTTTCTAAGTTTCTTCACTTGGTGCGGTGTCGGAAATATCTCGTTGCCATGCACAAAAAGGGTCGAAGCGCGAGTCTGTACCCATGCCATATGTACCTACATGCAAGAAGTAATTATTACCGGTACCTACAATCACTATTGCAGGAATGCCTAGCAGTGGCGGGCCAGGCTCCCAGGGCCGCCCGCCACCGACCTCCCGCCACTGCTATAACCGCATCAGTGGCGGGCACCCGCCCACCACTGATCATGTACCAGCTGTGGCGGGCCGCAGCGCGCGCCCGCCGCTATTATGATTCTTACCTGTCGCGGGCGTCACATCGCGCCTGCCACAGCTATTTTATGACAGCGAAAAAAAAAAACTGCCATGGCAACATTTTTATGTGTTGTTGCAACTTTTCCCAGTTTAGCAATAATATGAGTACCCTAAAGACATAAATAGCACGCTTCAAATAACTCTAATATTTAGTACATACACAGTACAATACAATAAGTGCATACAAAATATGTATATTCAATAAAGTGCTAACTAGTATCATAAAGTAGTACATATATACACGACAACCAGATCACCACAGAAAGTATACATATTATGGTGATTGCGGGATATCGTACCACATATAGATTTTGCTCTCGATGTCTGGCTCCTCAGAATCGTCAAGAAATAGTATGAAGGCCTTCCCAGCTTGCATCCCTAACTCCGTGGCAATTTGAACCCAATTTGGACCATGGAAATACGTTCTCCCACCCTCGTTGATGATAGTGAGGGTCACGGGTATGGCATTTTTTAACAACTTCATGTCAAGCTGAACTGTGTCGTCCACATCATCGATGGGCAAGTGGACCACACGCATGAACTCGGCCCTTCCCCAACAAGGGATACGTTGAGCATGATAAAAAGAAAAAAAGATATTAGACAATCGTGGGCGCAACATTACGAAATGACAAGCTATAACACAAATTGAATGAAACATACCGCCCACTTCATAAAGTCGTCGTGAAGATCTACACAGATTTCTTTGCAAGTGACCTCAACCTTGTAACATGCACCTAGCCTCGTGTCGCCATACCAGGGGCATGCTTCGTTCATTGCCTACCATTTTTAGTTAATATATGTTAAACCACATAATCCATTTTTAGTTAATATATGTTAAACCACAAACTTTTTAGCCGCAAACATTCTCACTATAAATAGAAGGAACTAATAGCCGCAAACATTCTCACTATAAATAGCACGTAGCCTACTGTCGCCACACCAGGGGCATGCATGCTTCGTTCATTGCCGAGACTTCCGTATGCTAAATAAATGGTAAACCACACAATTCAACTTTGTTAGAACCACACATAATCCTATATGCCTAACTATAAATAGAGGCAACAAAGCTGCGCATAGTGAGAGGTAAGATTGTATCACACAGATTGGTTGCTTGCCTTCTATCAAGAAAAATTCATGAGTACTCCAAGGTAACATATTTACTTTATATTTTGTATGTACTAAACTAATATTCGATGTGTTCTAACAAAGTTGATGTAACTATTTCAGGTTCAAATGGCTAACGTCTGCGACATTTGTGGTACTGGTGTAATACCGTGCACCTTATATCATGAACAAGTACCACAATTCTGGGCGATAGTTCTAGACAGTCATCGTTATGGGATTGTGAGTCAACATTTTTTGGTTTGTAATGTGATATGTAACTGCATTATATATCAAATTGAGGAGTAACTTACTACGTACACTAATTATGTATAGAATGTACCTTGACGAGACGTTAAGCAATTTAGGTACTACATAGAGCAACGATATTTCACAGCCAAGACTTCTCACAGATCAAGCTACAGGATGTGTGCGAGAGACAATAGAGATAGAATTTGTATAGAGGGATGGGATTGCTTTTGCTACGACTACAATATAAGAAGAGGATACACAATACATTTTCGCCACAACTGTAGAGATTTTGTGATGTATATGTCCCCAATACATCCAAATGGTGAACCAAAGGATATAATTAGTAAGTATATATTGTTTTATATTAGTTGTTTCTTTAGTAATATATTTTTTATAATTAACAATTGTCCAATTTTTTAAATTCATAAAGCTGACGTATTTGATGAAGGAGAAAGACATGTTGCATACAACAATGAGTTTAATCTAACACAAAGGCAAGTCAACAACATGCACACTATTACAGACGTATGAGGACTATCGTGCGCAGGTCCATTGCTTTACAGCTGCGAACATATATGATAATCATTTGGTAAGTAATATACAATATGTAAAATACAATCTCATCACTTCACATTTTAATAAAATTTATTCTTTTTTAATGCAGGTACTACATAGACAAATAGTTGGGAGCCTTGGTCTACAACAATATGGTTCAATTTTACTGCAAATGAGCCGGCAAACACACCAATCAATAGAGGTTGATTATCATATTAGAAGAGATGGCCGTCTCGAAATTAACGGTCATGCATGGAGTAATTTTGTAAGTCAACATGAGATATATGTTGACGTGTGGGTAGTAATACTTGTTATTCCTAGAAACAATAGGCAAGAAGGGACATTGAGATTCAAAGCTATTACACCAGTTGGAAGGCAAGTATTAAGTTCTGATAAAGATTCCGATTCGGAAGATGAAGACTAGGACCATTGTTTTTTAAGATATTTTTTTAGAATAAGTTCTTTTTAACTATGTATTACAATGATTTATATAATTTTTTAGAATAGGTTATTTTTTTAACTAAGTATTACAATGATTTATATAATTTTTTAGAGTGTGTATTACAATGATTCATATTTCTTTTTATAGTATGTGTTCTACATCATCCAATAATACAAAGTATGGATGGACAAAAAATTTGGGCATGACTTCTGCTAAAAAATGAAAACATTGAGTGTCAAAAATGTTACGAAATAGAAATTAATCAACGTTTCGCGATATTTTAGACACTCCTTTGAAGCCTTGTTAATCAATTCATCTACAATCTATATTTTTTTGGCGTGTCATCTACTATCTATATTGACGTGCATATAAACACCAACATTAATCTACAATCTAACATGAATCAAATTTAATTACCTGCACATTGCTTGAGCGCGAGGCGGACGAGGGATCGGTGGCCTCGGCTGAGGAGGAGTTGGCTGGTGTCGGCGGTGTCAACCCCCCGCTGCTGGCAGAGGCCATCGCATTCGGGGAGGATGAAGGAGGGCGGCCGCTGTGGATGAAGGCCTCGACGGACGAGGACCCGGCGGACGAAGACGGCCGCGGCGAGTTGGCCTCGATGGAGGACGGCGGCCGCGGTGGACAAAGGCACCGGCGGACGAGGGCGGCGGGCCGCGGAGGACGAGGACCCTGGCGGATGAGGGCTGCCGCGGCGAGGGGGCCGCGACGGAGGAGGGCGGGCGCGGTGGAGGAAGGGGGCGGGGGCGAGGGGTGATACGTCTCCAACGTATCTATAATTTTTTATTGTTCCATGCTATTATAGTATCAATCTTGGATCTTTATTATGCAATTATATGCAATTATATATCATTTTTTGGGACTAACCTATTAACCTAGTGCCCAGTGCCATTTGCTGTTTTTTGCTTGTTTTTGGCTTTTCAGAAAATCAATATCAAACGGAGTCCAAACGAAGAAAAATCTTTTGATTAATTTTTTCTAGACCAGAAGGGACCCTAGAAGCTTCGGGAGAAGACCAGACGAGTCACGAGGGAGCGACAAGCCCGGAGGGCGCACCCAGGGGGGTAGGCGCGCCCCCAGGCTTGTGGGCCCCTCGTGGCACATCCTGACGTAATTCCAGTGTTATAAATTCCCAAATATTCCCCATATACTAGAGAGCCACCTCGAATAACTTTTCCGCCGCCGCAAGCTTATGTTCTTCTGTGATCCCATCTGGAGGCCTTTTCTGGCAATCTACCGGAGGGGGAATCGATCACGGAGGGCTTCTTCATCAACCTTGCTGCCCTTCCGATGATGTGTGAGTAGTTTACCATAGACCTACAGGTCCATAGCTAGTAACTAGATGGCTTCTTCTCTCTCTTTGATCTTCAATACAATGTTCTTCTCGATCTCTTTGGAGTTCTATCCGATGTAATCTTCTTTTGCGGTGTGTTTGTTGGGATCCGATGAATTGTGGGTTTATGATCAGATTATTCATGAGAAATATTTGAGTCTTCTCTGAACTCTTTTATGCATGATTGTTATAGCTTTGTATTTCTCTCCGATCTAACCGTTTGGTTTGGCCAACTAGATTGATTTATCTTGCAATGGGAGAGGTGCTTTGTGATGGATTCAATTTTGCGGTGTTCTATATCCTAGTGACAGAAAGGGACAAGACACGTATTTGTATTGTTGCCATTAAGGATAAAAAGATGGGGTTTAATCATATTGCTTGAGTTTACTTTGTCTACATCATGTCATCGTGCTTAAGGTGTTACTCTGTTTTCATTAACTTAATACCCTAGATGCATGCTGGATAGCGGTCGATGGGTGGAGCAATAGTAGTAGATGCAGGCAGGAGTCGTTCTACTTGTCTCGGACGTGATGCCTATATACATGATCATTGCCATGAATCCGTCATAACTATGCGCTTTTCTATCAATTGCCCAACAGTAATTTGTTTACCCACCGTATGCTATGCGTTCGAGAGAGAAGCCTCTGGTGAAAACTATGGCCCCCGGGTCTACTTTTATCATATATTAAATCCAAAAATACCTTGGTGCAATTTTATTTACTTTATTTTATTTAGCAATTTGCTTTATCTATCTATCACTATCAGACTTAATCCTTGCAAGTAGCCGCCAAGGGGATTGACAACCCTCTTGTTTGTGTTGGGTGCAAGTATTTGCTTTTGTGTGTGCAGGTGCTGCTAACGAGGTTCTGTGTGGTTCTCCTACTGGATTGATAACCTTGGTTCTTAACTGAGGGAAATACTTATCTCTACTGTACTGCATCATCCTCTCCTCTTTGGGGAAATCCCAACGCAGTTCACAAGTAGCAGGAAGAATTTTTGGCGCCGTTGCCGAGGAGACATCACCAAAACCTATCAAGTACCTTCACATAAACTATCATCTACTTGCTCTTATTTTCATTTGCCTTTTTATTTGCATTCGCCTCTCGTTTTCATCTTCCCCACTTCTAAAATAACACTACCAAAAACACAAAAATATTTTGCTTTGCGTATTTGCTTGCTAGCTATAATTGTGTGACTCAATGAAAATAAAAATATAGACATATGGACCCTCATCCACTTGCTAATATTTTCAAACAATCCAATTATGTTGAACCAATTGCTAGTGAGTTGAGTGCACTTGATTATCTTTATGAAGTTTTGCTTGAAAATCGTGAATCTGAAAATTGTGATAAAGTGCTGAAAGAAGAAGTTTATAAAGTGATACATGATAGCTCCTTGAATGAAAAGCATGATTGCAATGATGTTATTATAAATTCTATTAATGTCAACTGTGCTAATGCTATGCAAAGCTATAAGCTTGGGGATGATAAATTTGTCATGTCCACTACTTATTGCAATGATCATGATTGGGGTGATAATGCTTCTTATGATCTTGAAAATTTATTTAAGCCACATGATGAATATGTTATTGATAATAATGTTGGCAATAATATTGAAAGTGGGTTTGGAAGAGTGTCAACTTTAGGTAAAAAGAACCACACATATTCGGAGAGTGTTCAATCTTATGAAATTTTTGATAAATGTGGATTTGGAGAGGTCATGACTTTAGTTGATGTTAATCCCACTATCTTTGAAGATTATAAAACTTTTATGCATGTGGATCATGAAGAGAATATTTTGTATGATAGCTATATTGTTGAATTTGATTATGATCCTACATGTAATTATTATGAGAGAGGAAAATATGGTTGTAGAAATTTTCATGTTACTCAATTACCTCTCTTGAAGTTCAAATTGTTAATGTTTTGTTCTTCTTCCTTGCATATGCTAGATACTTCTTGCCTTGATAATTTGTTTGCTTATAAAATGCCTATGCATAGGAAGTATGTTAGACTTAAATATGTTTGTTACATGCTATATGATGCTTTCTTTGTGCTTTAATTCTTATCTTTTATGTGAGCATCATTAAAATCTCGAAGCCTATCTTAGTGGTTATAAAGAAAGAGCTTCTTGGGAGACAACCCAATAGTTATCTTTATTTTTGCTTTTTAAATTTTTGTGTGCAAACACAATTTTAGCTTCTGTTACGATTGTGTTTTTATCTTTTAATTAGTGTCTGTGCCAAGTAATGCCTTTGGGTTGATTTGGATGATAGTATGATTGATGTTGTTTGAAAACAGAAAGTTTTGAGTCGAGTGCTGGATTTTTGGTTCTGTACTGGAGCATGATAAAATTCTGATTTTTTACACAGTATTGGTATATGAATTGTTTACGTTGTCCTAGTTGTTCAGAATTTTTAGAGTTACGGAAGTATAGTTTTTAAATAGATCTTTAAAGACTGTTCTGTTTTAGACAGATTCTGTTTTTGTTGCATAGTTTGCTTATTTTGATGAATCTATGGATTGTATCAGGGGGTATAAGCCATGGGGAAGTTGGAGTACAGTAGCATTATGCCAATATTAAATATAAATAAATTTATAACAGTACCTAAAGTTTAAGATTTGTTTGTTATACTTACGGATCTCACGAGGTTTCTGTTGAGTTTTGTGTGCTAAAGTTTTCAAGTTTTGGGTGAGACTACGATGGATGAAGGAATAAGGAGTGGCAAGAGACTAAGCTTGGGGATGCCCAAGGAACCCCAAGGTAATATTCAAGGAAGACTCAAGCGTCTAAGCTTGGGGATGCCCCAGATGGCATCCCCTCTTTCGTCTACAATCTATCGGTATATCACTTGGAGCTATATTTTTATTCATCACATGATTTGTGTTTTACTTGGATCCTCTTGTGCCATAGTTTTATTTTATTTTTTTCCTTTTTAGTTTGCCACAATCATCTTTGCTGAACACACCTTTTTGAGAGGGATACACATTGTTCGTGATTTGTTAGAATACTCTATGTACTTCACTTATATCTTTTGAGCTAGGCAGTTGCTCTAGTGCTTCACTTATATCTTTTAGAGCACGGCAGTGGTTATATTTTAAAGAAATAGTTGCACTCTCATGCTTCACTTATATCTTTTTGAGTGTCTAATAAATAGCAATGGTAATATGCACGGGTTATGAATTTGGTCCTAATATGATAGGTATTCAAGAGGGATATAATAAAAACTTTCATGTAGATCACTGAATATGATAAGTTTGATTCCTTGCAATTGTTTTGCGATATTAAGATGGTAATATGTGGGAGGTACTAGTAGATAATTGTGGTTTAGTAAGAATATTGGTGTTAAGGTTTATGATTCCCGAAGCAGGCACGTATGGTCTGTCGTTATGCTAAGAAGTTGGAGCATGATTTATTCTTGATTGTCTTTCTTTGCGTGGCGGTCGGGGGGGCGCGATGGTTAACTCCTACAAACCTCCCCCCTAGGGGCATGCGTAGTAGTACTTTACTTCGAGGGCTAATAAACTTTCGCAATAAGTATGTGAGTTCTTTATGACTAATGCGAGTCCATGGATTATACGCACTATTCACCCTTTCGCAATTTGCTAGCCTCTTCGGTATCGTGCATTGCCCTTTCTCACTTCGAGTGTTGGTGCAAACTTCGCCGCTGCATCGAAACCCCGTGATATGATACGCTCTATCACACATAAGCCTCTTTATATCTTCCTCAAAACAGCCACCATACCTACCTATTATGGCATTTCCATAGCCATTCCGAGATATATTGCCCTGCAACTTCCACCGTTCTTTTCATATGACACACATCATCATTGTCATATTGCTTTACAAGATCATATAGCTAACATAGTATTTGTGGCTCAGCCACCGTTCATCATTTTCATACAAGTTACGCTAGTATCATTGCACATCCTGGTACACTGCCAGAGGCATTCATATAGTCATATTTCTTCTAGTATCAAGTTGTAAGTAAATAGAAGTGTGATGATCATCATTATTAGAGCATCGTCCCAGTGAGGATAAAAAAAAAGCCCAGCGAAAAAAAATGAGAGAAAAAGAGAGAAGGGGCAGTGTTACTATCTTTTTCCATACTTGTGCTTCAGAGTAGCACCATGTTTTTCATATAGAGAGTCTCCTATGTTGTCACTTTCATACACTAGTGAGAATTTTTCATTATATAACTTGGCTTGTATATTCCGATGATGGGCTTCCTCAAATGCCCGAGGTCTTCATGAGCAAGCAAGTTGGATACTGATACGTCTCCAACGTATCTATAATTTTTGATTGTTCCATGCTATTATAGTATCAATCTTGGATGTTTTATATGCAATTATATGCCATTATATATCATTTTTTGGGACTAATCTATTAACCCAGTGCCCAGTGCCAGTTGCTGTTTTTTGCTTGTTTTTGTCTTTTCAGTAAATCATTATCAAAAAGAGTCCAAACGAAAAAAAACTTTGGATTAATTTTTTCTGGACTAGAAGAGACCCACGAAGCTTCGGGAGAAGACCAGAGGAGCCACGAGGGAGCGACAAGCTCGGGAGGCGCGCCCTGGGAGTAGGGCGCGCCCCCAGGCTTGTGGGCCCTTCGTAGCCCCTCCTGACCTAATTCCAGCGCTATAAATTCCCAAATATTCCCAATATACCAGAGGGACACAAGAGAAAACCTTTCCGCCGCTGCAAGCCTCTGTTCTTCCGCGATCCCATCTGGAGGCCTTTTCCGGTACTCTGCCGGAGGGGGAATCGATCACGGAGGGCTTCTTCATCAACCTTGCTGCAATTCCGATGATGTGTGAGTAGTTTACCATAGACCTACGGGTCCATAGCTAGTAGCTAGATGGCTTCTTCTCTCTCTTTGATCTTCAATACCATGTTCTCCTTGATGTTCTTGGAGTTCTATCCGATGTAATCTTCTTTTGCGGTGTGTTTGTTGGGATCCGATGAATTGTGAGTTTATGATCAGATTATTCATGAGAAATATTTGAGTCTTCTCAGAACTCTTTTATCCATGATTGTTATAGCTTTGTATTTCTCTCTGATGTATCGATTTGGTTTGGCCAACTAGATTGGTTTATCTTGCAATGGGAGAGGCGCTTTGTGACGGGTTCAGTCTTGCGGTGCTCAATCCCAGTGACAGAAAGGGACATGACACGTATTTGTATTGTTTCCATTAAGGATAAAAGGATGGGGTTTAATCATATTGCTTGAGTTTACTTTATCTACATCATGTCATCTTGCTTAAGGCGTTACTCTGTTTCATACTTAATACCCTAGATGCATGGTGGATAGCGGTCGATGGGTGGAGTAATAGTAGTAGATGCAGGAAGGAGTCGGTTTACTTGTCTCGGACGTGATGCCTATATACATGATCATTGCCATGAATCCGTCATAATTATTTGCTTTTGTATCAATTGCCCAACAGTAATTTGTTTAGCCATCGTATGCTATGTGTTCGAGAGAGAAGCCTCTAGTGAAAACTATGGCCCCCGGGTCTACTTTTATCATATATTAAAATCCAAAAATACCTTGCTGCAATTTATTTATTTTTATTTTATTTAGTATTTTACTTTATCTATCTATCAGTATCAGAATTAATCCTTGCAAATAACCACTAAGAGGATTGACAACCCTCTTATTTGCGTTGGGTGCAAGTGTTTGCTTTCGTGTGTGTAGGTGCTGCTAAAGGATTTTGACTGGTTCTCCTACTGGATTGATAACCTTGGTTCTTAACTGAGGAAAATACTTATCTCTACTATACTGCATCATCCTCTCCTCTTCGGGGAAATACAAACGCAGTCTACAAGTAGCAGATACACACCCACTTAGTTTTTATTTTGAGCTTTCAAACACTTATAGCTCTTAGTGCATCCGTTGCATGGAAATCCCTACTCCTCGCATTGACATCAATTGATGGGCATCTCCATAGCCCGTTGATTAGCCGCGTCGATGTGAGACTATCTTCTTCTTTTTGATTTCCCCTTATTAATCCTACCATCATATTCTATTCCATCAATAGTGCTATATCGTCCATGGCTTGCGCTCATGTATTGCGTGGGGTTTAAAAAAGCTGAAGCGCGTTAAAAAGTATGAACCAATTGCTTGATTGTCTCCGGGGTAGTGCATGATAAATACTTTATGGTAAGAAGATGGAGCATGACAGGATTATATGATTTTGAAGGGATAACTTTCTTTAGCATTTTTATTTTGAAAGGCATGATTGTTTGTTAGTATGCCTGAGTATTGATGTCTTTATATCAAATTATAGACTATTAATTTTAATCATTCGGATCTTAATATTCATACCGTAGAAGAGATTACATGATTAAAAATGTAGGTAGCATTCCACATCAAAAATTCTGTTTTTATCATTTACCTACTCGACGACGAGCTGGGATTAAGCTTGGGGATGCTTGATACGTCTCCAACATATCTATAATTTTTTATTGTTCCATGCTATTATAGTATCAATCTTGGATGTTTATTATGCAATTATATATCATTTTTTAGGACTAACCTATTAACCTAGTGCCCAGTGCCATTTGCTGTTTTTTGCTTGTTTTTGGCTTTTCAGAAAATCAATATCAAACGGAGTCCAAACGAAGAAAAAACTTTGGATTAATTTTTTCTGGACCAGAAGGGACCCTAGAAACTTCGGGAGAAGACCAGACGAGTCACAAGGGAGCGACAAGCCAGGAGGGCGCGCCCCCCAGGCATGTGGGCCCCTCGTGGCACATCCTGACCCAATTCCAGCGCTATAAATTCCCAAATATTCCCCATATACCAGAGAACCACCTCGAATAACTTTCCGCCGCCACAAGCTTCTATTCTTCCATGATCCTATCTGGAGGCCTTTTCCGGCAATCTGCCGGAGGGAGAGTCGATCACGGAGGGCTTCTTCATCAACCTTGCTGCCCTTCCGATGATGTGTGAGTAGTTTACCATAGACCCACGAGTCCATAGCTAGTAGCTAGATGGGTTCTTCTCTCTCTTTGATCTTCAATACAATGTTCTCCTCGATCTCTTTGGAGTTCTATCCGATGTAATCTTCTTTTGCGGTGTGTTTGTTGGGATTCGATGAATTGTGGGTTTATGATCAGATTATTCATGAGAAATATTTGAGTCTTCTCTGAACTCTTTTATGCATGATTGTTATAGCTTTGTATTTGTCTCCGATCTATCCGTTTGGTTTGGCCAACTAGATTGATTTATCTTGCAATGGGAGAGGTGCTTTGTGATGGGTTCAATCTTGCGGTGTTCTATATCCCAGTGACAGAAAGGGACAAGACACGTATTTGTATTGTTGCCATTAAGGATAAAAAGATGGGGTTTAATCATATTGCTTGAGTTTACTTTGTCTACATCATGTCGTCTTGCTTAAGGTGTTACTCTGTTTTCATTAACTTAATACCCTAGATGCATGCTGGATAGCGGTCGATGGGTGGAGTAATGTAGTAGATACAGGTAGGAGTCGGTCTACTTGTCTCGGACGTGATGCCTATATACATGATCATTGCCATGAATCCATCATAACTATGCGCTTTTCTATCAATTGCCCAACAGTAATTTGTTTACCCACCGTATGCTATGCGTTTGAGAGAGAAGCCTCTAGTGAAAACTATGGCCCCCGGGTCTACTTTTATCATATATTAAATCCAAAAATACCTTGCTGCAATTTTATTTACTTTATTTTATTTAGCAATTTACTTTATCTATCTATCACTATCAGACTTAATCCTTGCAAGTAACCGCCAAGGGGATTGACAACCCTCTTGTTTGCGTTGGGTGCAACTATTTGCTTTTGTGTGTGTAGGTGCTGCTAACGAGGTTCTGTGTGGTTCTCCTACTGGATTGATAACCGTGGTTCTTAACTGAGGGAAATACTTATCTCTATTGTACTGCATCATCCTCTCCTCTTCGGGGAAATCCCAACGCAGTTCACAAGTAGCAAGGGGGGCGGGCCGCGGTGGAGGACGGCGACGGGGGTGGGCCGGATTCGGAAGAGTGGACAGAGTTTGAGTTTCCAGATGCGGTTTTTTGGGGGAAAGTGAATCGGCGCTGGGGCCGGCATTAAGAGCGACGGGTACTGGCAAATGCCCGCCATGCCAAATAACAACTGCGGGCACTGGAGACTGCCTATTACGAATGACCGAGTTGCAATTTTTGGGGTTAAAGTTCTTGTGGCGGGCAGTACTTACAACCGCCAGGGCTAACTTCTGAATATATAAAATCTAAGTTCTTGTGGCGGGCATCACGGAGAGCCCTCCACTGTTAGGTCAAGTTGCAGTGGCGGGTGCAGGTAAATGCCCGCCACTACTCACTTTCAGCACGCGGGCACACCTGTGGGAGCATACATGTGGCGGGTTATATTTTCCGCCCGCCACTGCTTCAGCATCCCCAGTGGAGAGCGCTGATTGGTACCCGCCACTGCTACTTTTCGAAATTAGCTGTGGCTAGTGCTACGCTGTGCCCTCCACTCATTTGTGTTCACCTATAAGGCTTTTCCCAGTAGTGAATTGCACAATGATATATATACCATAAGCCATAGGAAGATCAAGCTAACCTCTATGGTAAACAACAACATCTCCCATTTTCACACTGCAATAAATATACATGCTTTTGAGGATGTAGCACACTTGTAATAACATCGATTATAAGGCCTCTCCATTCCCAATGATCTATTGCGTCGATGGAACACTTTCTTCCATGTTTTGACTTCTTAGAAACCTCCTTCATCATTCCCTTTTTGACTTCTTAGAAACCTCCACCATCATCATTCTCTTTTTCCACTAACATAGTAATCTAGTACCAAAGTCTAGTTGTTGTTTTCTTGTGTTTTTGGGCTTTTCAGCAAAAGATATTTTCAGGTCCATGAAAAGTCAAAAAAAATCCGTACAATTATTTTTTTACCAGAAGAGACCACCAGCGACAAGATGCAACTTAGGGGGCCACAGGGTGGCCACACGGCCACCTCACTGAGCTACCCCCTTCCCGTGTGGTCCACCCGTGTGGTGGATGTGGTGGTCAGTTGGGGCTTCCCTTCAAATGCAAGAGAACTCCAGAAGTTTTTTAACCACCCTAAAACTTTCATCTTTTTTGACTTATGGATCTCTAGGAATCTATTAAATGGTAAAATGACTCAGATTTCAGCTAGAGAGAATTTCCAGAAAAAATCGTCAAAGGGGAGATGCAATCTTGGAGAGGAATGTTGCCCTCTGGGCGCCATGAATACCATGGACAATAGGGGAAAGCCTCTGCCACCTAGGAGTGAGGCGAAGGGAGAAGTAGAAGGAGGGGGACTCTCTTCCTCTCTCTTCCGGTGGCGCCGGAGTGTCGCCGAGAGAACCATCATTACCGCCATTGTCTCCCCCACCTCCATCAACATCACTACCATATCCATCGCTATATCCACCCTATCTGCGGCGGTCCACTCTCCCATAAACCTCTATAATACCCTACTTGAACATGGTGTTTGGTTTATGATCTATTATCCAATATTTGTTGCATCTCTATTAGTCTGAGTAGATTTTTTTTTCATGTTTTTTATTGGTCATCTATTATGATTGATATGAGTTGTACGTTTATATGTTATAGTCCTTTGGTGCCCAACATATGAGCACACACATATGTGGATCACACTTTAGGGTTAATATTATGTTGATATGAATATGCAAGGATGGTCAGAGTGACAGATATTATCAGACATACGTATAGGGATTGATGCATATGCGATAAAGAGGACCCATTAATTTTAATGGTATGGTTGGGATTTACCTTATTTAATCTTAGTATTTGCGGATGCTTGCTGATGGTTCCAATTATAACAATGTGTTGTCAATGAATTTTGTTGCATGTTAGGCTAGGCCTCTCTTAGATATAAACCTAGAATAGATGATTATATGTTTAGTATCTTAGCCAATTGCCTAGGAACAATTTCACACCTCCTACCACCGCTACTCCACACACGCTACCTTTTTTTTGTACCTTTACATTACAACAACTAAACTTTATTTAGTAGTTCATTGTTATGTTGCAAGATATCTATTTTGTACTCAAAAAGTTATTTATTGTTACTAGGTAAATCAAACGTTTAGTGTGCGTAGAGTTATATCATGGACAGATAAAACTTGAGAGAATACAAATCCTACTTTTAGCTCCCTTTGGTTCGACACTCCATACTTATCACCTCCACTTTGGAAAGTGCTACAATAACTCCCTGCACTTGGGGATTATCAGGTCCCACGGGACACAAGCGCCCAGTGTAGGCGCCCCTATAAGGTGGGCACCTAGGGGGCACATGGCAATGTGGGCCACAAATAACTTCGTGAATCATTTTTATTTTATTATTCTTCGACACTCGTCTACACAGAAAAATGACACCATAGAAACTTTGCTGAAAGCAGCGCCAGTCTGGGTTAGTTATTATTCATTAGAGCAAGTCTTGGGCCCAGAGTTAAACAAAAGTATTTAGAAAAGTTGATACGTTTGACATGTATTAACTAGCAAGATCAACCCGGCTAGAAAGCGCTCCTCCCCTTCCTCGTCGTCTATGGTCGTCTTAGCAGACCGTTTATTCCTTATATAAGTATCTCACTTTCCTTTTGGAAGGACCATATATTCCTCATGATGTACTTTTTCCAACTTATAGAAAGAACTTATTGTAATCTCCATGTGGAACTATTTGTTCCAAATTGATGTACTAATTTGTTGTGATTAATATGAAAAAGTGATCCATAATAATGTGGGGATGTATGTGATATCTTTGTGTTTGCATCTAGTATCTAGTATTTTTCTTAGTACATTGTTCAACAAAGTATCACGCTTTCCACAATAACGTGAAAAATGGTTGAGATGCATGAATGCATTGCTCACACTTTGCGTGAAATCTTCCAAAGTTTTCAAGAGGAAAGGAACTTTGCATAAATATAAACAACTACTCCCTCCGTTCCTTTATATGAGGTGTATTTGTTTTTTGATAAAATTCCAGAATGTAAGGTGCATTTCTTCTAATTCCTCATAATTCCCTTGTTAGCCCTCTAGAAAAAAAAGGAAAGTATCTCTCTCCCGATTGTATGTATGTCTCCTTGTAGCAAAAGAAGGAAAGTATCTCTCTATTGACTGCATGTATCTCTTACTTTCCTGAACTAACTGATTTACTTGCCACAATCAACAAAATTGCCAAGGGTAATTTCGTCCTAACTTGTCTATAGTTATGTGCCTTGGTCACCGTGCCGAAAATAATACACCTTACATAAAGGAACGGAGGGAGTATACAGTTTTTTTGCTACAGACTAATATGGAAACAGACGATGGAGTTGAACTTTGATGAAATTACCTTATATAGATATGCATGGATTGAAAGGAGGGGTAGCAGCTCACTTTATTTTCACACTTTGATAAGATGGAAATTGCCTCATACATCCATGCCTAGATGGAAAGGAAGGGGTTGCACCTTCCCTCTTAAATGTGTGAAATTCATTGCCGCAAGAAAAGTCAACCTTTTCTAGGGAGGGGTGCAGATCTCAAAGCAAACAACGATGCCGACATAGGTGTCTCTAGAGTTACAATCTAGAAATACCAATACACAAACACAAACTTAGATAATATATATCATATCGACCACTAGCGAGGGCAACCTAATCTCCACCACCCACCCAATTCTCAAGTTTTGGGAGATTAATACTAGAAATTCAGGGAAGAGAGAAACACAACATGTGTCATTGTGTTAGGGGGGCCCACCCACCCAACACGCACCCCACTCCTTCGCTCCCTATCCATCCCCACCAAGCTCTCTCTCTCTCTCTCTCTCTCTCTCTCTCTCTCTCTCATACGCTCCCCTCCACCTTACGGATCCAGATCCAACCACCTCACCCAATGGCTACACAGAGCAGGTTCCTCTCCCGGCGGTCACACCTTCCCATTCCTAGACGCTCTCTCCTCCCTGCTTGGCAGATCCCCTCCCCCACGTCCACATCCTCTATCATCAACCTACCTCCGTCAGTGAGTAGGATGAGTAGTGTACTCCCTGGCCAGAGTCACCTCCCATCTGTCATCGAGCAGAGGAGAGCCGATGGCCACCTCACCGGATCCAGAATCATCGACGCCCCCTAGCCCAGTCGACCATAGTTTCCTCCCCAACCCCCCCCACACTCCCCCAACCAGATCCAACACCATCATCATCGTTCCCCGCCTCCACCTCAATGGGATGCGGTCGTCATCGCCTGCATCTATGTGTGGGGTCGACCAAGCCTGCGCGTCCTCTGCTTCGGCTGGATCGTGACCAAGTCATCAACGGGGAGATCAGCGAGATCCTACCGATATGCTCCTCCCCGGGGTAGGATCCCACCACTCCACGGCTCGTTGGGGCTGGATTTATCCATGGGTCCTCCTACGGCAATGACGAGGAAAACCGTGTCACCTTTCGGGGTCCAAGTTGTCGCCGCCGCTCCTCTCCCCTCCCCTATGGTGGTCGTCACGAGTTTACATACCTCGTCTCCTGATAAGTTCTGAGGAGGAGGCGATGCCTCGTCTGTTACAACCGCGATCACTTATTTCAACCACAACCGCTGGGGATCTGCGACATCGAGGGAAGGTGTACCTCTACGCGTGTGCCTTTTCTGTGTACTATGAGCAATTTTGTGATATGAATGTGTATACCGTTTGGTGTATTATGATCCCTTTTCATATTATGGGTAGGCTCTTAACTGGATCATGCATAACACTTACCTTGTGCATGTTACCTTTCCTGATGCTTGTATCTGCAAATTTGTAATGTTTAGAGCTTTGTGTTGATGCATCCTTAGAACTTTGTAGTATGTTCATGGTTTCTTACTGACTTGTTAGTGTTCTTAATTACAAGGAACATTGTTGGCACTTCATTGTTTAGTACTTTGTGCTTTAAGACCTTGTAGATTACTTTGGCACCTTATAACACTTTTTAGCACCTTGTAAATTAATTTGGCACCTTTTGCTTTAGTGATTTTTGTTAATTTTAGCACTGTGTATGTATTCTAGCACCATGTAAGTAATTTGGCATTTTATTGATACTTTCCTAGCTACTAGTTGAAATTTGTTCATTGTGTGTATATATGCACTTCCGTACACACAGTAATTTGGCACTTTGTTGCTAATTGGCACTTTGTATATGTGTCCAAAAGTGTGAACTTTTATTGATCATATAAGCAGTTGGCACTTTGGTAATTAGCACCTTTGTATACGATCCAACACTTTCTTGTAATTCCACGCCTTCTGATTTAGCACCTTTGTATATGTGTTGGCACTTTGTATCATCACAACACTTTATCATGTGTGTACTGGCACTTTGTGTATTGGCACTTTGTATCATCTCAACACTTTATCATGTGTACTAACACTTTGTGTATTGCAACTTTGAATCATCTTTTGTACACAATTCATGTAATTTGGCACTTTGTTTTGTGGAAGCACTTTGGAATTTGGCATATTGTAATATGAAATTGTTGTGATTATAAATGGCACTTTGTGATTGTTGTATAATCAGGCACTTTGTGTATGAGGTGTGTATGAGAAAGTTCCCACACATACTCTTGCACATGTATGAATTGTAATTGGAACTTTTGTAAATGGCACTTTCCTATTTGTTGTGCTCGGAAAATACTCTTTTCATAATTAAATGGGTTCCAATGAGTTTAGTTAACAATGTTTAATTCAGAAACATGTACTAACTTTTGTTATTAAGTGTAATGTTTGTCGGAGGCACCATTTAAATATCAAATGTGCTGGATGACAGTAGTACCAGTCTGGGTGACAATAGTACTAGTGGCAGTCTGACAGTTGTACTAGTGCCAGGAGACAAGAATACTAGTGGTGTGCATGAGATAGATGATTTGATGAATTTATGTTGCAAAATGGGAATGGCCGAATAAACCTAGAGATCTCAAAGAAAAATGTATGGTTTTGATAGGTTCTCCTTGGGTAATGGTTGCTAGCATTATTTTTCCCACAGACATATACATACATGTATTCGCTTACAAGTCTTTGGTCACGCAAATACATGAATGACAAATTCTTTACAACCAATCATAGTTCAATGCATACGCTTATTATCCAAATGGTGACATGGTGCAACCTTGACTCATAGATAAAAATCCGGGATCTTATCTTTTTTCTTCTCACCACTGGATGTACGAGCCCTTTTATTCTTGGATAGGGAGACATCAGTATTGTTGTTAGACAGGAACACATCGGTGAGGACAGTACTGGAATGCATTGAAGCCTTGAGAATATCGAACGCCTGCAAACAGATTAATTCAACATATCAACATAAGAAACAAAGCATAAGTGCTAGAATATACACATTTAGCGAGTCCCACCTCTTTGTTACCAATCTTCACGAACTTCTCCTCGAGCACGAGGTCCTTTTCTTCCCTGTTCAGCTTGTTTATCAGCACCACTGCGGAGATGTTGGACATGGGTGTGATGGTGAGGTCATCCATGATAGTGTAAGTAACCAGGCCTTGCACGTGCCCGCCGCCGGCTACGACAGACCCGTACAGAGAGAAGTCACGTACAACATCTGCCGCCATGCGCGTAGGCGCCAGCGCAGGTGCAGTGACTGATGCATACTGTAGTGGGTACGATGTCGTCCCGTGAACAGACGCCCGCATGGAAGGTGTTGTTGGGAGTGTTGTGGTAGGGCGTTCAAGGAACATGGGCCTACATGAGCTCAAGAGCGCCTCTTGCACGATCCTACTGTGCATGTACATGGTATCCATTTTCTCGACACTAGAGTAGATGTTGGCCACGCCTATCCCATCACTTCCGGTCGGAAGTAGCTTGGCTACGGTGCCTATGGGCATCGCTAGGAGGCTGAAGAGGAAGTCTACAGCATCCTTTCCGGCCTCAGCGTACAAGACACGATTGGCCTTCTTATCGATGAGCAGCTTGAGGGTCGGTGCGGACGGGGCCGCGATGATAGTGGTGGGAGGTGAAGGCATGATTTTATGTTGTAATGATAATTGGGTGCCCACGACCTCATATATATAAGGGGAAATACTATGTAATTAATGCATGTTGATAACTTAAAAAACTAGTAAGATAATTAATGACATTTATTATACGATATTCACCTCATGCAAATAAGGAAAGAATTAATATGCAATTAATGCATGTTAATTGGTAAATAAAAAAAGATAATGAACGTAATTTATTATACAGCCTTGACCTCATACAGATAAGCAAATAATTAATTTGTAATTAATGCATGTTGATACTCCATCCGTTCCTAAATATAAGTCTTTTACGGACTACATACGGAGCTAAATGAGTGAATCTAAACACTAAAATACGTCTATATACATCCGTATGTAGTCTATATTGAAATATCTAAAAAGACATATATTTAGGAACGGAGCGAGTAAGTAAATATACAAATATTATTAAATGTATTTATTACATAATATTCTCCTCATACAAATAAGGAAGGAAACAATACATAATTAATGCAACATTATAAATAAGGAAACGACACAAATAACTAATGATATTTATTATAAATAATTTATTCTAGATTGTTTACATTCTAAAAATATTAGATTGTATACAAAATTAAAGTTAGCGCACTTCATCTTTTGTTTACATTCTAAAAATAAAAATAATACTCCCTTCGTTCACAAATATAAGATGTTCTAACTTTTTTTCTAAATCAAATGCATATAGATGTTCTAACTTGAATCTGTATGTAGTCCATGTTGAAATATCTAAAACATCTTATATTTGTGAACAGTACTAACTGCTGGTCTTCTTCATTTGTCGAGAATTCACGAAGCCGTCGCTGTGGAGCAGATTACTTGACACCTCCTATGTTGTGTGTGGTCTTAACCTTAGGTGTAGTTTGTACAGATTTTGGACACTACTCTAGTGTAGGTAATACTTTTCATGGTTTCTCACCCAGAAATGTTGAGATGGAAAATGTAAAAATATAAATCTTCCGGCAGGTGGATGCGCCTCACAAACTTGCTACTCCTACGCTCCATGTTATGACACTTGTTGTTCTTTTCCTCCTTCTCCTAGCTTCGCTCGCCGCTGGGGATGAGCATGCTGTCGTCCTCCACATCCACCTTGACCTCCTCCTTGTTCACCCCTAGAACATAAAAATAGAAGTTAGTGTTGTTGTTTTCATACCTGCAAAGTAGATTTATTTCTTGTTTATAGATAAAGCAAATGTTTGGTGTGCATAGGATTCTATCAGTGGTTGATAGAACCTTAAAGAATACGAATTCTACCTTTAGCTCTTTGTTGAGTTTGACACTCTTATTATCGAAAAGGCTACAATCGATCCCCTGCACATGTGGGATATCAACGTGCTCCTCGGGCGTCTCCTTCCAGTCGACGCGGGCATTGGTGACGCGGTTATACCGCTGTTGCCTGAGATTGCCAGGATGATGGAGGGGAAGGTGTCAAAGGGGTCAGCCCAAAGGCCAGCAAAGGGGTTGAACATGTTGTTGCGCCTTACGATCTGCATCTCCGGGTGGACTCTGAAACTATGGCACTACAAAAAAAAGCACTTCCATGGTAATACGTGTTTGTCATAGTAGGTCGCATTTTCTGTCACGCATGTACATCCATGACGATTTTGTGACATAATCAAAATAGTCATACCTGTGCTGACGATAAATGGTGCGTCATGGAAGTGATTTCGCCAAGGGTAACTGACACGTGGGAGCCACCGTAACGGGTCACCGTTAAGCTATCATGTGCCGGTTTTGGATCTGAAACCCGTTAACAGCCACGACCAGTGGCAATTTTCCATGTGTCAATTTCTCATTCGACAGCGGAACCACGTGTCAGCTCTGCATTGCGACATATGTCATCCGTCCAATGAACGAGAGGCACATATGATACGTTGACACGTGGCACGGCCCAACAGTGACCCATTTAGTATAAATAGGCTGGCCCAATAACGGCCTGCTTGCACATGGCCCATTTACAGCCACGACCCATAAGGAGGGTATCAATTCGGCCCATCACCGACCCGTTGTCCATCGACATCATTGCGGCCCATAGGCACTTCCGACCCGTTAACAGTCCGCTGTGTATATGGGACAAATTACGGCCTGGTGTGTTTTTGGCATGTTAACTGCCCATGCTGGAATTGGGCCGTTTTCTGTCTGGTCCATCTTTCGGCCTTTGAGCGGCCCGTTAAAGAGTTGGGCCTTTTCCTGGCCTGTGTAACTTTCGGCCCGTTAATGGTTGACAATACACTTGGGCCATTTGTAGTCTGACGTGACATTCAGCCTATTAACGGCCCGTGTTCTCCAGGTCACAATTCCGGCCCGCCCTCACATTTGGCTTGTTAAAAGCCCGTGTAGTATGTCGGCGCATTTATGGTCCGAGCGGGCATTCGGTTGTTAACAGCCCAACATGTAATTGAGTCGGTACTGGTCTAAGGTAGGGTTCGGCTTACTAATGGCCCATGGGCTTCCCAGCACATTTCCGGCCCAAGCTTCCTTTCGGCCTACTAAAATCGCTGAGTATCTTATGGCCCATTAAGGCCTGCTACTTGTAGACTGCGTTGGTATTTCCCCGAAGAGGAGAGGATGATGCAGTATAGTAGAGATAAGTATTTCCCTTAGTTAAGAACCAAGGTTATCAATCCAGTAGGAGAACCAAGCAAAATTCCGTTAAGCGCACTGAGGGTGTTCCGGACTAAGGGGTCCTCGGGCTGTCGGCCTATCTCTCATGGGCCGGACTGGTGGGCCGCACTTGATTCGTCGAAGGAAGGCCGGACTACAGGTGACTCCGTGCTCCAGAAGGAAACCTCCGAAGACTTGGCGTCTCCTCCAAGAAAGGTTCAGCGTAGTCGGCATGTTTATCCCTGATGGCAACCGACCATATGTAACCCTAGGTACCCCTGGTGTCTATATAAACCAGAGGGTTTAGTCCGTAGAGGGCAGAACCATCATCATCATACCACCTAGGGTTTAGTCCATCCGATCTCGAGGTAGATCAACTCTGTAATCATCATACAAACACATCAATACAATCAAGCAGGACGTAGGGTTTTACCTCTTCGAGAGGGCCCGAACCTGGGTAATCGCTATCTCTGTGTTCCCTGTTACCCATTGACTCCAAGATCCACAGTTCGGACCCACTACCCGAGATCTACTGGTTTTGGTACCGACACGCACCTGCACACACAAGAACAAACACTTGCACTCAACGCAAATAAGAGGGTTGTCAATCCTCTTAGCGGTTATTTGCAAGGATTAAATCTTAGAGGTAACTAGATAAACTAAAATACTAATTAAAATAAAAGTAAATAAATTGCAGCAAGGTATTTTTAGGTTTTTTATATATGATAAAGTAGACCCGGGGGCCATAGTTTTCACTAGAGGCTTCTCTCTCGAACATATAGCATACGGTGGGTAAACAAATTACTGTTGGGCAATTGATAGAAAAGCAAATAATTATGACCGATTCATGGCAATGATCATGTATATAGGCATCACGTCCGAGACAAGTAGACCGACTGCTGCCTGCATCTACTACTATTACTCTACCCATTGACCGCTATCCAGCATGCATCTAGGGTATTAAGTATGAAACAGAGTAACGCCTTAAGCAAGATGACATGATGTAGACAAAGTAAACTCAAGCAATATGATTAAACCCCATCTTTTTATCCTTAATGGCAACAATACAAATACGTGTCATGTCCACTTCTGTCACTGGGATTGAGCACCGCAAGATTGAACCCATCACAAAGCACCTCTCCCATTGCAAGACAAATCAATCTAGTAGGCCAAACCAAATCGATAGATCAGAGAGAAATACAAAGCTATAATAATCATGTATAAAAGAGTTCAGAGAAGACTCAAATATTTCTCATGAATAATCTGATCATAAACTCACAATTCATCGGACCCCAACAAACACACCGCAAAAGAAGATTACATCGGATAGAACTCCAAGAACATCGAGGAGAACATGATATTGAAGATCAAAGAGAGAGAAGAAGCCATCTAGCTACTAGCTATGGACCCGTAGGTCTGTGGTAAACTACTCACACATCATTAGAAGGGCAGCAAGGTTGATGAAGAAGCCCTCCGTGATCGATTCCCCCTCCGGCAGAGTACCGGAAAAGGCCTCTAGATGGGATCGCGAAAGAACAGAGGCTTGCGACGGCGGAAAGATTTTCTCTTCTGTCTCTCTGGTATATTGGGAATATTTTAGAATTTATAGCGCTGGAATTTGGTCAGGAGGGGCAACGAGGGGGCCACAAGCCTGGGGGCGTGCCCTACCCCCTGGGCGCGCCCTCCAGGCTTGTTGCCTCCTCGTGGCTCTTCTGGTCTTCTCCCGAAGCTTCGTGGGTCTCTTCTGGTCCAGAAAAAATTAATCCAAAGTTTTTTCTCGTTTGGACACTTTTTGATAATGATTTTCTGAAAAGGCAAAAACAAGCAGAAAACAGCAACTGGCACTGGGCACTGTGTTAATAGGTTAGTCCCAAAAAATGATATATAATGGCATATAATTGCATATAAAACATCCAAGATTGGTACTATAATAGCATGGAACAATCAAAAATTGTAGATACGTTGCAGACGTATCAAGGCCCGAGTTGAGTTTCGGTCTGTTAAGGGCACGTGGCCTGTATGGGCCAAATAAGTCCTGCATCTTACTTTGGGCCTGTTAACGGCCCATTGTTACTATGGGCCCATGTGACGGCCGACGATGTTTATGGCCAGATATTTTGGGGCCTTCATTGATTTTGGCCCAGTTATTTTCAGTGGGATATAGGCTCATTAGGGACCATAATTGTTTGAGCGGCATTCGAAACATCAACAGACAGTTCTGGGGTAGCCCAATTATGACCCGTTATGCCTCTCGGCCAGTTCGCGTGATTTGGCCTGTTGGCCTCCTATGATGCTTTCTGCCTACTGATATCTACTACACAACTTTATACTTGTAGAATCTGCTGGGCCTCCAAGTGCAGAGTTTTGTAGGACAGCAGCAAATTTCCCTCAAGTGGATGACCTAAGGTTTATCAATCCATGAGAGGTATAGGATGAAGATGGTCTCTCTCAAACAACCCTGCAATCAAAATACAAAGAGTTTATTGTGTCCCCAACACACCCAATATAGTTGTCAATTGTATAGGTGCACTAGTTCGGCGAAGAGATGGTGATACAAGTGTAATATGGATGGTAGAAATAGGTTTTTATAATATGAACAATTAAAAACAGCAAGGTAACAAGTAGCAAACAACGAGCAAAATGGTGTATCAATGCTTAGAACCAAGGCCTAGGGTTCATACTTTCACTAGTGCAATCTCTCAACAATGCTAACATAATTGAATCATATAACAATCCCTCAACGTGCGATGAAGAATCACTCCAAAGTTCCTATTGGAGAAAGTAGGATGAAAACGTGTATCAACCTCTATGCCTAGATTACCTCAATGTCACCACGGGAATCCGCAAGTTGATTACCAAAACATATATCAAGTGACTCAATAGAATACATGATACATCTCCAACGTATCGATAATTTATGAAGTATTCATGCCATGTTTATATGGTTTTGGTGCACTTTTATATTATTTTCATGAACTAACTTATTAATCTAGTGCCCAATGCCAGCTCATGTTTTTTGCATACTTTTTGTTTCGCAGAAAAACCATACCAAACAGAGTCCAAACGCGATAAAAATTTACGGAGATTTTTTATGGAATATATGTAATTTTTGGGAGAAAGAATCAATGCAAGACGGTGCCCGAGGGCCCCACAAGGCAACATGGCGCGCCCTACCCCCTGGGCGCGCCCCCTTGCCTTGTGGGCACCTCGTAGGTCGGTTGGAGCCCTTCTTTCTCCACAAGAAAGATAATTTCTGGATAAAAATCCCCTCAAAATTTCAGCCTAGTCGGAGTTACGAATCTCTGGCTATTAAAGAAACGGTGAAGGGCTCCGAAAACAGTAGCGAGAAATAGAAGATAACAGAGAGATCCAATCTAGGGGAGAGCTCCCTCTCTCCCCGAAGGGCCAAGGAAGAAGAAGAAGGAGTGGGCCCCTTCCTCTCTCCTCCGGTGGCGCCGGGACGCCGCCGGGGACATCTCCTCTATCACCATCACCACCAACTTCTCCTCCGTTCTCATGGTGATGTGTGAGTAGTTCATCCTCGAGGCTGGGGGTATGTACTAGTAGCTATGTGTTTGATCTCTCTCTCTTGTTTTATCGATTTGGCACGATCTTGATGTATCATGAGCTTTGTTAATATAGTTGGATCATATGCTGTTCTTCCCTCTCTATCTTGTTGTGATGAATTGAGTCTTGCCCTTTGAGATTTCATTATTATCGTATTGAATATTTGGATTTCAGATCACTTGATCTATGTCTTGCATGTGGATACCCGTGGTGACAATGGGGTATTCTATTGAGTCACTTGATATATGTTTTGGTAATCAACTTGCAGATTCCCGAGGTGACATTGGGGTAATCTAGGCACATAGGTTGATACACGTTTTTGTCCTACTTTCTCTGATAGAAACTTTGGGGTAATCTTTGAAGTTCTTTGTGTTGGATTGAATATTCTGAATCTGAAATTGTTTGATGCATATCGAATAATTAACTCACGGATACTTGTGGTGAAATTGGAGTATCTAGGTGACATTAGAGTTAATTGATGCATATCATATGGTGTTATTTTAGTACGATCTCTAGGGCTGTTGGTGACACTTATAGGGATGGCTCAATAGATTGATCGGAAAGATAACTTTGAGGTGGTTTTGCTACCTACAACAATTTCATCTTATGTTCTCCGCTATTGATAGGAACTTTGGAGTGATTCTTTGTCGCACGTTGAGGGATGGTTATATGATTCAATTATGTTAGCACTGTTGAGAGATTACACTAGTGAAAGTATGAACCCTAGGCCTTGTTTCTAAGCATTGATACAACATTTTGCTCACTTTTTCTTACTTGCTGATAACCCACAAGTATAGGGGATCGCAACAGTTTTCGCGGGTAGTATTTCACCCAGATTTATTGATTCAACACATGGGGAGCCAAAGAATATTTGTGAGTATTAGCAGTTGAGTTGTCAATTCAACCACACCTGGAGAACTAAATATCTGCAGCAAAGTGTTTAGTAGCACAGTAGTATGATAGTTTCAGTAGCAATAGTAATAGTAGTAATAGTAACAGAAGCAGTTTTGTAGTGATTGTAACAGCAGCTGCAACGAAAGCAACTTAGCAAAGATCAATATGAGAAAGTCGTAGCCATTGGATAGGTGATGGATAATTATGTTGGATGAAATTCATCATGTAACAGTCACAACCTAGGGCGATACACAATAGCTCCAATTCATCAATGTAATGTAGGCATGTATTCCGTATATAGTCAAACGTGCTTATAGTAAGAACTTGCATGACATCTTTTTGTTGGGGAACGGAGCATGAATTTCAAAAAATTTCCTACGCTCACGCAAGATCTATCCATGGAGATGCATCGCTACGAGAGGGGAGAGTGTGTCTACGTACCCTCGTAGACCGTTAGCGGAAGCGTCTCACAACACGGTTGATGTAGTCGAACAATCCTTCGAGCTCCACCGATCGAGTACCGAACGTACGGCACCTCTGAGTTCTACACACGTGCAGCTCGGTGACGTTCCTCGCCTTCTTGATCCAGCAAGACGTCGAGGTAGTAGATGAGTTCCGTCAGCACGACGGCGTGGCGACGGTGACGGTGAAGTGATTCCGGCAGGGCTTCGCCTAAGCTCTCCGAAAATATGACCGAGGTGGAAAACGGTGGAGGGGGGCGCCGCACACGGCTTGGAACAATTGTTGTGTCTCCAAGGGGCACCCCCCTCCATATATAAAGGAGGGAGGGAGGAGGAGGCTGGCCCTAGGGGCGCACCAAAGTGGGGAGTCCTACTAGGACTCCTTAGTCCTAGTAGGATTCCACCTCCCATACGGAGTAGGAAAGAGGGAAGGGAGAGGGAAAGGAAAGAGGGGGCTGCGCCCCCTCCCCTAGTCCAATTCGGTTTGGGCAAGGGGGGGCGCGAGCCTCCTCACGTGGCCTGCCTCTCCTTTTCCCGTATGGCCCAAAAAGGCCCATTACTTCTCCCGGTGAATTCCCGTAACTTCCCGGTACTCCGAAAAATACCCGAATCACTCGGAACCTTTCCGACGTCCGAATATAGCCTTCCAATATATGAATCTTTACCTCTCAACCATTTCGAGACTCCTCGTCATGTCCGTTATCTCATCCGGGACTCCGAACAAACTTCGGCCACCAATCACATAACTCATATAATACTAAATCGTCATCGAACCTTAAGTGTGCGGACCCTACGGGTTCGGGAATGATGTAGACATGACCGAGACGACTCTCCGGTCAATAACCAACAGCGGAACCTGGATGCTCATATTGGTTCCTACATATTCCACGAAGATCTTTATCGGTGAACCTCATATTTCAACATACGTTGTTCCCTTTGTCTGGCGGTATGTTACTTGCCCGAGATTCGATCGTCAGTATCCAATACCTAGTTCAATCTCGTTACCGGCAAGTCTCTTTACTCGTTCTGTAATACGTCATCTTGTAACTAACTCTTTAGTCACGGTGCTTGCAAGGCTTCTGTGATGCTGTATTACCGCGAGGGCCCAGAGATACCTCTCCGATAGTCGGAGTGACAAATTCCAATCTCGATCCATGCCAACTCAACAAACACTTTCGGAGATACCTGTAGTGCACCTTTATAATCACCCAGTTACGTTGTGACGTTTGATACACCCAAAGTATTCCTACGGTATCCGGGAGTTGCATGATCTCATGGTCAGAGGAACGTGTATTTGACATAGTGAAAGCAATAGCAATAAACTGAACGATCATTTGCTATGCTAACGGTTGGGTCAAGTCCATCACATCATTCTCCTAATGATGTGATCCCATTATCAAATGACAACTCATGTCCATGGTCAGGAAATCTTGACCATCTTTTGATCAACGAGCTAGTCTAGTAGAGGCTTACTAGGGACACAGTATTTGTTTATCTGTTCACACATGTATTTAGTTTCCAGTCAATACAATTCTAGCATGAATAATAAACTATTATCATGAATGGGGAAATATGATAATAACTAATTTATTATTGCCTCTAGGGCATATTTCCAACAGTCTCCCACTTGCACTAGAGTCAATAATCTAGATTACATCTCCATGTAATTAACACTTAATCAGCTCTAAAGCTGATCATGTTTTGCTTGTGAGAGAGGTTATAGTCAACGGGTCTGCAATATTCAGATCCGTGTGTTCTTGGCAAATCTCTATGTAGATGCTGCTACCACACTCTGTTTGGAGCTACTCCAAAAAATTTCCCCACTATACTTATCCGGTCTGAGACTCATAGTCTTTCGGATCAGTGTTTAAAGCTTGCATCGACGTAACCCCTTACGACGAACTCTTTATCATCTCTATTCCCGAGAAATTCTTCCTTAGTCATCTTAAGGATAATTTGACCGCTGTCCAGTGATCTACTCCTGGATCACTTTGGTACCTCTTTTGCCAGACACATGGCAAGGCACACAGCTTGGCATACTTTATAGAACCTATGGCCGAGGCATAGGGGATAACCTTCATCCATTCTATTTATTTTTCCGTGGTCGAGATTTGAGTCTTACTCAACTTCACTCCTTTCACCACAGTCAAGAACTCCTTCTTTGAGTGATCCATTTTGAACTTCTTCAAAATCTTGTCAAGGTATATGTTTTGTGAAAGTCATATGGGGCGTCTCAATCTATCTCTATAGTTTTTGATGCCTAACATGTAAACAACCTTTACCTAGATCTTCAAGTCTTACTCCACTTCACACCAGCCAAGAACTTATTTCTTTTGACTTGATCCATTTTGAACTTCTTCAAAATCTAATCAAGGTGTGTGAAAATCTTTTATCAGGTGTCTTGATCTATCTCTATAGATCTCGATGCCCAAACCGTGGATAACTCAAAAAACAGGTTTTCATTGAAAAACTCCTTTCAATTAATTCTTTATGCTTTCCAAAAATTCTACATCATTTCCAATCACATATACTTATTAGAAATGTTATAGAGCTCCCACTCACTTTGTTGTAAATACAAGTTTCTCCATAAACTTGCATAAACCCAAACGCTTTGATCACTTCATCAAAGCGAGTATTCCAGCTCCGAGATGCTTGCACCAGTCCATAGATGGATCGCTGGAGCTTGCATACTTTGTTAGCACCTTTAGGATCGACAAAACCTTCCGGTTGTATCATATACAATTCTTCCTTAAGGAATCCATTAAGGAATGCCGTTTTGACGTCCATTTGCCAGATTTCATAATCATAAAACGCGGCAATTGCTAACATAATTCTGACAGACTTTAGCATCGCTACGGGTGAGAAAGTCTCATCGTAGTCAACTCCTTGAACTTGTCGATAACCTTTAGCAACAAGTCGAGATTTATAGACGGTGACATTACCATCAGCGTCCGTCTTCTTCTTAAAGATCCATTTATTTTTAATAGCTCGCCGTTTCATCGGGCAAGTCTACCAAAGTCCACACTTTGTTCTCATACATGGATCTAATCTCGGATTTCATGGCCTCAAGCCATTTGTCGGAATCCGGGCTCGCCATCGCTTCTTCATAGTTCGTAGGTTCACCATTGTCTAACAACATGACCTCCAAGACAGGATTGCCGTACCAATCTGGTGCGGAGCGTGTCCTGGTTGACCTACGAGGTTCTGTAGCAACTTGATCCGAAGCCTCATGATCATCATCATCAACTTCTTCTCTGGTCTGTGTTGGTGTCACAGAAATTTCTTTCTGTGGCGTACTACTATCCAGAGGAGGTACAATTATCTCATCAAGTTCTACTTTCCTCCCACTCACTTCTTTCGAGAGAAACTCCTTCTCTAGAAAGGATCCATTCTTAGCAACGAATAACCAACAGCGGAACCTGGATGCTCATATTGGTTCCTACATATTCCACAAAGATCTTTATCGGTGAACCTCATATTTCAACATACGTTGTTCCCTTTGTCTGGCGGTATGTTACTTGCCCGAGATTCGATCGTCAGTATCCAATACCTAGTTCAATCTCGTTACCGGCAAGTCTCCTTACTCGTTCCGTAATACGTCATCCTGTCACTAACTCTTTAGTCACGGTGCTTGCAAGGCTTCTGTGATGCTGTATTACCGAGAGGGCCCAGAGATACCTCTCCGATAGTCGGAGTGACAAATTCCAATCTTGATCCATGCCAACTCAACAAACACTTTCGGAGATACCTGTAGTGCACCTTTATAATCACCCAGTTACGTTGTGACGTTTGATACACCCAAAGTATTCCTACGGTATCCGGGAGTTGCATGATCTCATGGTCAGAGGAACGTGTATTTGACATAGTGAAAGCATTAGCAATAAACTGAACGATCATTTGCTATGCTAACGGTTGGGTCAAGTCCATCACATCATTCTCCTAATGATGTGATCCCATTATCAAATGACAACTCATGTCCATGGTCAGGAAATCTTGACCATCTTTTGATCAACGAGCTAGTCTAGTAGAGGCTTACTAGGGACACAGTATTTGTTTATCTATTCACACATGTATTTAGTTTCCGGTCAATACAATTCTAGCATGAATAATAAACTATTATCATGAACGGGGAAATATGATAATAACTAATTTATTATTGCCTCTAGGGCATATTTCCAACAGTCTCCCACTTGCACTAGAGTCAATAATCTAGATTACATCTCCATGTAATTAACACTTAATCAGCTCTAAAGCTGATCATGTTTTGCCTGTGAGAGAGGTTATAGTCAACGGGTCTGCAATATTCAGATCCGTGTGTTCTTGGCAAATCTCTATGTAGATGCTGCTACCACACTCTGTTCGGAGCTACTCCAAAAAAATTCCCCACTATACTTATCCGGTCTGAGACTCATAGTCTTTCGGATCAATGTTTAAAGCTTGCATCGACGTAACCCCTTACGACGAACTCTTTATGATCTCTATTCCCGAGAAATTCTTCCTTAGTCATCTTAAGGATAATTTGACCGCTGTCCAGTGATCTACTCCTGGATCACTTTGGTACCTCTTTTGCCAGACACATGGCAAGGCACACAGCTTGGCATACTTTATAGAACCTATGGCCGAGGCATAGGGGATAACCTTCATCCATTCTATTTATTTTGCCGTGGTCGAGATCTGAGTCTTACTCAACTTCACACCTTTCACCACAGTCAAGAACTCCTTCTTTGAGTGATCCATTTTGAACTTCTTCAAAATCTTGTCAAGGTATATGTTTTGTGAAAGTCATATGAGGCGTCTCAATCTATCTCTATAGATTTTGATGCCTAACATGTAAACAACCTTTACCTAGATCTTCAAGTCTTACTCCACTTCACACCAGCCAAGAACTTATTTCTTTTGACTTGATCCATTTTGAACTTCTTCAAAATCTAATCAAGGTGTGTGAAAATCTTTTATCAGGTGTCTTGATCTATCTCTATAGATCTCGATGCCCAAACCGTGGATAACTCAAAAAACAGGTTTTTATTGAAAAACTCCTTTCAATTAATTCTTTATGCTTTCCAAAAATTCTACATCATTTCCAATCACATATACTTATTAGAAATGTTATAGAGCTCCCACTCACTTTGTTGTAAATACAAGTTTCTCCATAAACTTGCATAAACCCAAACGCTTTGATCACTTCATCAAAGCGAGTATTCCAGCTCCGAGATGCTTGCACCAGTCCATAGATGGATCGCTGGAGCTTGCATACTTTGTTAGCACCTTTAGGATCGACAAAACCTTCCGGTTGTATCATATACAATTCTTCCTTAAGGAATCCATTAAGGAATGCCGTTTTGACGTCCATTTGCCAGATTTCATAATCATAAAACGCGGCAATTGCTAACATAATTCTGACAGACTTTAGCATCGCTACGGGTGAGAAAGTCTCATCGTAGTCAACTCCTTGAACTTGTCGATAACCTTTAGCAACAAGTCGAGATTTATAGACGGTGACATTACCATCAGCGTCCGTCTTCTTCTTAAAGATCCATTTATTTTTAATAGCTTGCCGTTTCATCGGGCAAGTCTACCAAAGTCCACACTTTGTTCTCATACATGGATCTAATCTCGGATTTCATGGCCTCAAGCCATTTGTCGGAATCCGGGCTCGCCATCGCTTCTTCATAGTTCGTAGGTTCACCGTTGTCTAACAACATGACCTCCAAGACAGGATTGCCGTACCAATCTGGTGCGGAGCGTGTCCTGGTTGACCTACGAGGTTCTGTAGCAACTTGATCCGAAGCCTCATGATCATCATCATCAACTTCTTCTCTGGTCTGTGTTGGTGTCACAGAAATTTCTTTCTGTGGCGTACTACTATCCAGAGGAGGTACAATTATCTCATCAAGTTCTACTTTCCTCCCACTCACTTCTTTCGAGAGAAACTCCTTCTCTAGAAAGGATCCATTCTTAGCAACGAATACTTTGCCTTCGGAGCTGTGGTAGAAGGTGTACCCAACGGTCTCCTTTGGGTATCCTATGAAGACGCACTTATCCGCTTTGGGTTCGAGCTTATCTGGCTGAAGCCTTTTGACATAAGCATTGCATCCCCAAACTTTCAGAAATGACATCTTAGGTTTCTTGCAAACCACAGTTCATACGGTGTCATCTCAACGGATTTAGATGGTGCCCTTGTTTAAAGTGAATGCAGCTGTCTCTAATGCATAACCCCAAAATGATAGTGGCAAATCGGTAAGAGACATCATAGAACGCACCTTATCCAATAGAGTACGATTACGACGTTCGGACACACCATTACGCTGTGGTGTTCCATGTGGCGTGAGCTGTGAAACAATTCCACATTGTCTTAAGTGATTGCCAAACTCGTAACTCAAATATTCTCCTCCACGATCAGATCGTAAGGACTTTATTTTCTTGTTACGATGGTTCTCTACTTCACTCTGAAATTCTTTGAACTTTTCAAATGTTTCAGATTTATGCTTCATCAAGTAGACATAACCATATCTACTCAAATCATCAGTGAACGTGAGAATATAACGATATCCACCGCGCGCCTCAACACTCATCGGACCGCATACATCGGTATGTATTATTTCCAATAAGTTGGTTGCTCGCTCCATTGTTCCGGAGAACGGAGTTTTAGTCATCTTGCCAATAAGGCACGGTTCACATGTCTCAAATGATTCATAATCAAGAGATTCCAAAAACCCATCTGCATGGAGTTTCTTCATGTGTTTAACACTGATATGACCTAAGCGGCAGTGCCACAAATATGTGGTACTATCATTATCTTTTGGCATTCGTGTTATGAACATATGTATTACTACGATCAGGATTCTATAAACCTTTCATTTTAAGTGCATGATCATCAATGATATTATCCAAATAGAATAACAATTATTCTCTGAAATTGAATAACCGTCTTGCAATAAACACTATCAGATATAATGTTCATGCTTAACGCAAGCACCAAATAACAATTATTTAGGTTCATCACTAATCCTGAAGGTAGAGAGAGCGTGGCGATGGTGATCACATCAACCTTGGAGACACTTCCAATGCACATCGTCACCTCGTTCTTAGCTAGCCCTCGTTTATTCCGAAGCTCCATGTTTCAAGTTGTAAGCAACTGAACAAGTACCAAATACCCAGGTGCTCCTACGAGTATAGTAAGGTACATATCAATAACATGTATATCAAATATCTTTGTTGACATTGCCAGTCTTATTATCTGCCAGTTACTTTGGGGAAGTTCCGCTCCCTGTGACATTTCCCTTTGCAATGGGAGCACTAAGTCTCGGGTTTGGTTCAGCCTTGGGTTTCTTCGCGTGAGCGGAAACTGTTTTACCATTCTTCTTGAAGTTCCCTTTTCTTTCCCTTGCCCTTCTTGAAACTAGTGGTCTTATTAACCATCAACACTTGATGCTCCCTTTTTTTTTATTTCTACATCCGCAGATTGTAGCATCGCGAATAGCTTAAGGATCTTCTATCCCTTGCATATTTATAGTTCATCACGAAGATCCAGTAGCTTAGTGATAGTGACTAGAGAACTCTATCAATCACCACTTTATTCGGAAGTCTAACTCCCACTTGATTCAAGTGTTTGAAGTACTCAGACATTCTGAGTACATGCTCACTAACGGAGCTGTTCTCCTCCATCTTGTAGCTATAGAACTTGTCGAAGGTGTCATCCCTCTCGACCCGGGTGTGAGTCTTGAAAAACAAATTTTCAGCTCTTGGAACATCTCATATGCTCCGTGTTGCTCAAAACATATTTGGAGCTCCGGTTCTAAGCCGTAAAGTATGGCGCACTGAACTATCGAGTAGTCATCTTTTCTTGTCTGCCAGACGTTCATAACGTCCTCAGACGAAGCCGTATGGGTATTTCACTGAGCAGTGCATTAAGGACATAAGCCTTCTGTGCAGCAGTGAGGACAATCCTCAGATCACGGACCTAGTCCGCATAGTTGCTTCCATCAACTTTCAACTTCGTTTTCTCTAGGAACATAATAAAAACAGGGGAACTACAGCGCGGTCTATGGATCTACAACATAAATTTGCTAAAGTAAGACTATGTTCATGACAATTAAAGTTCAATTAATCAAATTACTTAAGAACTCCCACTTAGATTAACATCCCTCAAGTTGTCTAAGTGTAACATGATCCACATCAACTAAACCACGTCCGATCATCACGTGAGGTGGATTAGTTATCAATGGTGAACATCTTTCATGTTGATCATATCTACTATATGACTCATGTTCGACCTTTCGATCTCTTGTGTTCCGAGGCCATGTTTGTACATGCTAGGCTCGTCAAGTTTAACCCAAGTATTCTGCGTGTGTAAAACTGGCTTACACCCGTTGTATGCGAACGAAAGAATCCATCACACCCGATCATCACGTGGTGCTTAGAAGCGTCGAACCTTCACAACGGTGCATACTAGGGGAGAACACTTATCTTGAAATTTAGTGAAGGGATCATCTTATAATGCTACCGTCGTCCTAAGCAAAATAAGATGCATAAAAGGATTAACATCACATGCAATTCAATATATGTGACATGATATGGCCATCATCGTCTTGTGCTTTTGATCTCCATCAGCAAAGCACCGTCATGATCTCCATCGTCACCGGGTTGACACCTTGATCTCCATCGTAGCGTCGTGACACCTTGATTTCCATCGTAGCGTCGTGGTCGTCTCGCCGGCTATTGCTACTACTACTACTGCTAACTAATAGCGGTAAAGTAAAGCAATTACATAGCGTTGGCATTGCATACAATAAAGAGACAACCATAAGGCTCCTGCCGGTTGCCTGATAACTTACAAAACATGATCATCTCATACAACAACTTATATCACATCATGTCTTGGCCATATCACATCACCAGCATACCCTGCAAAAACAAGTTAGACGTCCTCTACTTTGTTGTTGCAAGTTTTACGTGGCTGCTATGGGTTTGCAAGAACCGTTCTTACCTACGCAAAACCACAACGTGGTGTAGTGATTGCTTTTTGATCTTCCAAAAGAACCCTCTTCATTGAAACCGATTCAACTAAAGTGAGAGAGACAGACACCCGCCAGTCACCTTTATGCAACGAGTGCACGTAGCGGTGAAACCTGTCTCGCGTAAGCGTACGCGTAATGTCGGTCCGGGCCGCTTCATCTCACAATACCGCCGAATCAAGTAACAACTAGTAACGGCAAGCAATATGTATACACCCACGCCCACAACTCACTTGTGTTCTACTAGTGCAAATCACATCTACGCATAGACCTGGCTCGGATGCCACTGTTGGGGAACGGAGCATGAATTTCAAAAAAATTCCCACGCTCACGCAAGATCTATCCATGGAGATGCATCGCTACGAGAGGGGAGAGTGTGTCTACGTACCCTCGTAGACCGTTAGCGGAAGCGTCTCACAACGCGGTTGATGTAGTCGAACAATCCTTCGAGCTCCACCGATCGAGTACCGAACGTACGGCACCTCCGAGTTCTACAGACGTGCAGCTCGGTGACGTTCCTCGCCTTCTTGATCCAGCAAGACGTTGAGGTAGTAGATGAGTTCCGTCAGCACGACGGCGTGGCGACGGTGACGGTGAAGTGATTCCGGCAGGGCTTCGCCTAAGCTCTCCGAAAATATGACCGAGGTGGAAAACGGTGGAGGGGGGCGCCGCACACGGCTTGGAACAATTGTTGTGTCTCCAAGGGGCGCCCCCCTCCATATATAAAGGAGGGAGGGAGGAGGAGGCTGGCCCTAGGGGCGCACCAAAGTGGGGAGTCCTACTAGGACTCCTTAGTCCTAGTAGGATTCCACCTCCCATACGGAGTAGGAAAGAGGGAAGGGAGAGGGAAAGGAAAGAGGGGGCTGCGCCCCCTCCCCTAGTCCAATTCGGTTTGGGCAAGGGGGGGCGCGAGCCTCCTCACGTGGCCTACCTCTCCTTTTCCCGTATGGCCCAAAAAGGCCCATTACTTCTCCCGGTGAATTCCCGTAACTTCCCGGTACTCCGAAAAATACCCGAATCACTCGGAACCTTTCCGACATCCGAATATAGCCTTCCAATATATGAATCTTTACCTCTCGACCATTTCGAGACTCCTCGTCATGTCCGTGATCTCATCCGGGACTCTGAACAAACTTCGGCCACCAATCACATAACTCATATAATACTAAATCGTCATCGAACCTTAAGTGTGCGGACCCTACGGGTTCGGGAATGATGTAGACATGACCGAGACGACTCTCCGGTCAATAACCAACAGCGGAACCTGGATGCTCATATTGGTTCCTACATATTCCACGAATATCTTTATCGGTGAACCTCATATTTCAACATACGTTGTTCCCTTTGTCTGGCGGTATGTTACTTGCCCGAGATTCGATCGTCAGTATCCAATACCTAGTTCAATCTCGTTACCGGCAAGTCTCTTTACTCGTTCCGTAATACGTCATCTTGTAACTAACTCTTTAGTCACGGTGCTTGCAAGGCTTCTATGATGCTGTATTACCGAGAGGGCCCAGAGATACCTCTCCGATAGTCGGAGTGACAAATTCCAATCTCGATCCATGCCAACTCAACAAACACTTTCGGAGATACCTGTAGTGCACCTTTATAATCACCCAGTTACGTTGTGACGTTTGATACACCCAAAGTATTCCTACGGTATCCGGGAGTTGCATGATCTCATGGTCAGAGGAACGTGTATTTGACATAGTGAAAGCAATAGCAATAAACTGAACGATCATTTGCTATGCTAACGGTTGGGTCAAGTCCATCACATCATTCTCCTAATGATGTGATCCCATTATCAAATGACAACTCATGTCCATGGTCAGGAAATCTTGACCATCTTTTGATCAACGAGCTAGTCTAGTAGAGGCTTACTAGGGACACAGTATTTGTTTATCTATTCACACATGTATTTAGTTTCCGGTCAATACAATTCTAGCATGAATAATAAACTATTATCATGAACGGGGAAATATGATAATAACTAATTTATTATTGCCTCTAGGGCATATTTCCAACAGTCTCCCACTTGCACTAGAGTCAATAATCTAGATTACATCTCCATGTAATTAACACTTAATCAGTTCTAAAGCTGATCATGTTTTGCTTGTGAGAGAGGTTTTAGTCAACGGGTCTGCAATATTCAGATCCGTGTGTTCTTGGCAAATCTCTATGTAGATGCTGCTACCACACTCTGTTTGGAGCTACTCCAAAAATTTTCCCCACTATACTTATCCGGTCTGAGACTCATAGTCTTTCGGATCAGTGTTTAAAGCTTGCATCGACGTAACCCCTTACGATGAACTCTTTATCATCTCTATTCCCGAGAAATTCTTCCTTAGTCATCTTAAGGATAATTTGACCGCTGTCCAGTGATCTACTCCTGGATCACTTTGGTACCTCTTTTGCCAGACACATGGCAAGGCACACAGCTTGGCATACTTTATAGAACCTATGGCCGAGGCATAGGGGATAACCTTCATCCATTCTATTTATTTTGCCATGGTCGAGATTTGAGTCTTACTCAACTTCACACCTTTCACCACAGTCAAGAACTCCTTCTTTGAGTGATCCATTTTGAACTTCTTCAAAATCTTGTCAAGGTATATGTTTTGTGAAAGTCATATGAGGCGTCTCAATCTATCTCTATAGATTTTGATGCCTAACATGTAAACAACCTTTACCTAGATCTTCAAGTCTTACTCCACTTCACACCAGCCAAGAACTTATTTCTTTTGACTTGATCCATTTTGAACTTCTTCAAAATCTAATCAAGGTGTGTGAAAATCTTTTATCAGGTGTCTTGATCTATCTCTATAGATCTCGATGCCCAAACCGTGGATAACTCAAAAAACAGGTTTTTATTGAAAAACTCCTTTCAATTAATGCTTTATGCTTTCCAAAAATTCTACATCATTTCCAATCACATATACTTATTAGAAATGTTATAGAGCTCCCACTCACTTTGTTGTAAATACAAGTTTCTCCATAAACTTGCATAAACCCAAACGCTTTGATCACTTCATCAAAGCGAGTATTCCAGCTCCGAGATGCTTGCACCAGTCCATAGATGGATCGCTGGAGCTTGCATACTTTGTTAGCACCTTTAGGATCGACAAAACCTTCCGGTTGTATCATATACAATTCTTCCTTAAGGAATCCATTAAGGAATGCCGTTTTGACGTCCATTTGCCAGATTTCATAATCATAAAACGCGGCAATTGCTAACATAATTCTGACAGACTTTAGCATCGCTACGGGTGAGAAAGTCTCATCGTAGTCAACTCCTTGAACTTGTCGATAACCTTTAGCAACAAGTCGAGATTTATAGACGGTGACATTACCATCAGCGTCCGTCTTCTTCTTAAAGATCCATTTATTTTTAATAGCTCGCCGTTTCATCGGGCAAGTCTACCAAAGTCCACACTTTGTTCTCATACATGGATCTAATCTCGGATTTCATGGCCTCAAGCCATTTGTTGGAATCCGGGCTCGCCATCGCTTCTTCATAGTTCGTAGGTTCACCGTTGTCTAACAACATGACCTCCAAGACAGGATTGCCGTACCAATCTGGTGCGGAGCGTGTCCTGGTTGACCTACGAGGTTCTGTAGCAACTTGATCCGAAGCCTCATGATCATCATCATCAACTTCTTCTCTGGTCTGTGTTGGTGTCACAGAAATTTCTTTCTGTGGCATACTACTATCCAGAGGAGGTACAATTATCTCATCAAGTTCTACTTTCCTCCCACTCACTTCTTTCGAGAGAAAGTCCTTCTCTAGAAAGGATCCATTCTTAGCAACGAATAACCAACAGCGGAACCTGGATGCTCATATTGGTTCCTACATATTCCACGAAGATCTTTATCGGTGAACCTCATATTTCAACATACGTTGTTCCCTTTGTCTGGCGGTATGTTACTTGCCCGAGATTCGATCGTCAGTATCCAATACCTAGTTCAATCTCGTTACCGGCAAGTCTCTTTACTCGTTCCGTAATACGTCATCTTGTCACTAACTCTTTAGTCACGGTGCTTGCAAGGCTTCTGTGATGCTGTATTACCGAGAGGGCCCAGAGATACCTCTCCGATAGTCGGAGTAACAAATTCCAATCTCGATCCATGCCAACTCAACAAACACTTTCGGAGATACCTGTAGTGCACCTTTATAATCACCCAGTTATGTTGTGACGTTTGATACACCCAAAGTATTCCTACGGTATCCGGGAGTTGCATGATCTCATGGTCAGAGGAACGTGTATTTGACATAGTGAAAGCATTAGCAATAAACTGAACGATCATTTGCTATGCTAACGGTTGGGTCAAGTCCATCACATCATTCTCCTAATGATGTGATCCCATTATCAAATGACAACTCATGTCCATGGTCAGGAAATCTTGACCATCTTTTGATCAACGAGCTAGTCTAGTAGAGGCTTACTAGGGACACAGTATTTGTTTATCTATTCACACATGTACTTAGTTTCCGGTCAATACAATTCTAGCATGAATAATAAACTATTATCATGAACGGGGAAATATGATAATAACTAATTTATTATTGCCTCTAGGGCATATTTCCAACACTTTTGTCCTACCCTCCCGTGGTAGCGGGGACCATAAGGAAATCTATGGGATATTAAGGCCTCCTTTTAATAGAGAACAGGAACAAAGAATTAACACATAGTGAATACATGAACTCCTCAAACTACGGTAATCACCGGAAAGAATCCCAATTATTGTCACCTTGGGGTATGCGGATCATAACACGTAATAGGTGCATATAACTTGCAAGATAGGATCAAGAACACTAATATATTCATGAAAACCTAAAGGGTTCAGATCTGAAATCATGTCACTCGGGCCCTAGTGACAAGCATTAAGCATAGCAAAGTCATAGCAACATCAATCTCAGAACATAGTGGATACTAGGGATCAAAGCCCTAACAAATTGACTCGATTACATGGTAAATCTCATCCAACCCATCACCGTCCAGCAAGCCTACAAAGAAATTACTCACACATGGCGGTGAGCATCATAAAATTGGTGATGGAGGATGGTTGATGATGACGACTGATACGTCTCCAACGTATCTATAATTTTTGATTGTTCCATGCTATTATAGTATCAATCTTGGATGTTTTATATGCAATTATATGCCATTATATATAATTTTTTGGGACTAACCTATTAACCCAGTGCCCAGTGCCAGTTGCTGTTTTCTGCTTGTTTTTGCCTTCTCAGAAAACCATTATCAAAAAGTGTCCAAACGAGAAAAAAACTATGGATTAATTTTTTCTAGACAAGAAGAGACCCACGAAACTTCTGGAGAAGACCCGAAGAGCCACGAGAAGGCGACAAGCCTGGAGGGCGCGCCTAGGGGGGTAGGGCGCGCCCCCCAGGCTTGTGGGCCCCTCGTTGCCCCTGCTGACCTAATTCCCGCGCTATAAATTCTAAAATATTCACAATATACCAGAGAGAAAGAAGAGAAAACCTTTCCACCACCGCAAGCCTCTGTTCTTCCGTGATCCCATCTGCAGGCCTTTTCCGGTACTCTGCCGGAGGGGGAATCGATCACGGAGGGCTTCTTCATTAACCTTGCTGCCCTTCCGATGATGTGTGAGTAGTTTACCACAGACCTACGGGTCCATAGCTAGTAGCTAGATGGCTTCTTCTCTCTCTTTGATCTTCAATACCATGTTCTCCTCGATGTTCTTGGAGTTCTATCCGATGTAATCTTCTTTTGCGGTGTGTTTGTTGGAATCCGATGAATTATGAGTTTATGATCAGATTATTCATGAGAAATATTTGAGTCTTCTCTGAACTCTTTTATGCATGATTATTATAGCTTTGTATTTCTCTCCGATCTATCGATCTACTTTGGCCTACTAGATTGATTTGTCTTGCAATGGGAGAGGTGCTTTGTGATGGGTTCAATCTTGCGGTGCTCAATCCCAGTGACAGAAGGGGACATGACACATATTTGTATTGTTGCCATTAAGGATAAAAAAATGGGGTTTAATCATATTGCTTGAGTTTACTTTGTCTACATCATGTCATCTTGCTTAAGGCGTTACTCTGTTTCATACTTAATACCCTAGATGCATGCTGGATAACGGTCGATGGGTGGAGTAATAGTAGTAGATGCAGGCAGGAGTCGGTCTACTTCTTTCGGACGTGATGCCTATATACATGATCATTGCCATGAATCCGTCATAATTATTTGCTTTTCTATCAATTGCCCAACAGTAATTTGTCTACCCACCGTATGCTATGTGTTCGAGAGAGAAGCCTCTAGTGAAAACTATGGCCCCCCGAGTCTACTTTATCATATATAAAAAACCTAAAAATACCTTGCTGCAATTTATTTACTTTTATTTTAATTAGTATTTTAGTTTATCTATTTGCCTCTATAAGATTTAATCCTTGCAAATAACCTCTAAGAGGATTGACAACCCTCTTATTTGCGTTGTCTGCAAGTGTTTGCTCTTGTGTGTGTAGGTGCGCTTAACGGAATTCTGCTTGGTTCTCTTACTGGATTGATACCCTTGGTTCTTAACTGAGGGAAATACTTATCTCTACTATACTGCATCATCCTCTCCTCTTCGAGGAAATACCAACGCAGTCTACATGTAGCAACGACGGCGTCGAATCCCCCTCATCGTATCGTAAAAAGCGATGATTCTTTCTCTCTGATTTTTTTCTGGACGAATAGGTTCTTATAGCGTTGGAACTAGGGTAAATGGAGCTGCCAGGGCCCTACAAGCCTGGGGGGCGCACCCTGGGGGGGGGGGGGGTGGGCGCGCCCCCTGAGCTTGTGGCTCCTAGGTGGCCCCCCTCCAGTAGATCTTTTCGCCAGTATTTTTTATATATTCTGAAATAATTCTCCATAAATTTTCAGGTCCATCCGAGAACTTTTATTTCTATACAAAAATAACACCATGGCAATTCTGCTGAAATCAGCGTCAGTCCGGGTTAGTTCCATTCAAATCATGCAAATTAGAGTCCAAAACCAGAGCAAAAGTGTTTGGAAAAGTAGATACGTTTGGGACGTATCAACTCCCCCAAGCTTAACTCATTGCTTGTCCTTGAGCAATTCAGTTGACAAACTGAAAGTGACAAAGAAAAACTTTTACAAACTCTTTTGTTCTTGTTGTCTGTATATATACTTAACTAGCATCCAAGTTTTCAGCAAAAATTATGAACTAACCATATGAATGATAACACTTAGGTCTCACATTTACTCATGGCAATAACATAACCAACTGTCGTGAGCACAACCATCTATGGGGCCATCCAGCCCCTTGTGGTTCAGCTAGGGGGAGGCACGTGCACGAAGAGCAGAATCACCAGAGAGCGCAAGGGATTTTACCCAGGTTCGGGCCGCTGTGAAGCGTAATACCCCACTCCTGCTTTGGTATATTGGGTGTGTATGAGCACAGAGTACAAAGAGCTCTCTCTCCGGCAAGGTGCAGAAGAAGCAGCTACGCATGCGAGGTGTGCTAGGGTTTGATCGAGCGATCCGCGATCCGCCATCCCCCATAACAGTTGCCCTGGCCCTCCTTTTATAGCTCAAGGGGTTACCACAATGGCAAAATAGTCATTACAGGTTGATTAGATAGCAAACAGTGCTATCATACCTAACTCTGCCAGTTTAGGACAAAAGTAATAAATGCTCCGTTAGGTGTCATGTGGAGGAGGGGCTCCGGCAAGGTTCCTGCACCGCTCGCCCAGCTACCTCCTATTAGCTTGACACGCCTTCTGGACGGGTGTCATTAAAGGCAAATCTCCTCCCCGCGTGCTGACACGTGCATGACAAATTTCACCAACCAGCCTGCGCGGTCAACACCTCACCGATTAGCGACTAGCTGCCCGGTGAGGTGGAGCGCTGACGTGTTGGCGAAAGCTTGCCGGCATAGAGCTTGTCGGGTCTTCGCCTTGCCGGCCCTGCCTTGCCAGCAAGGAATGCCTTCACGTTCAACAATAGTTGAGTGCTTGTTGATGCTTTGTCTTGAACTTCTCTGCAGTAGCCTCTGTAACTGAATCTTGAATCTTGTTATTTTGCAAGTTCCGGCAAGCCTTGGCCAGCAAGGAAGCTGCTACCGTCTGTGCATAAGTCAGGGTATAAAATACCCATGTTTTATACACCGACAGGAGCCCCCGGGCCTGGGCCATACGCACGTCCGAAGCGTCGTTGGGCTAGGCCTAAACAATGCACAGACACGCAGTGGGAAAACTGCCGTTGTAATTTTTGCCATGATGGTTGTCCATCTTCGGAGATCTTCTTTGCTTCTTCATTAATCTGGACTTGCGTCTGTTCTTGGCTATCTTCCGGCAAACCTCACCGTCGGGTGGACAGCCGCTAACCGTGTTCAGACTAGGAATACACACGCGTCCGAGGCGTCGTTGGTTCAAACTGAACTAGTGCATGGCCACGCGTGGCAAAGGATAACTGCCACATATATCTTTACTTCTCCTTTTTCCGCGCCCTTCCATCACACGCATTTGCATGCAAGGTAACGGATTGGCGAAGAAGGGCGGTTGTTGGAGTGACGCGCCTGGCCAGGGACGTAGGACGCGGGATTGGTGAACTTGGACGGTCGCTGGAGTAATGTGCCCGGCCAGGAGTGCAGGGCACAGGATTGGGGAAGCTGGGCGGTTATCCAAAAACAATGAGGAGCCAGCCCCCGCGCCCTCCCTATAAAGAGGGGGCCGCGGAAGGCGATGCTCATCCATCTCTTCCCATTCCAATCTCACAGCCCCCTCCATCTTCTTCTTCTTCCTTCCCCCTGCATCTGCTGCCATTATGGCGAGGGGAAAGGGTCGAGCTCGTGCATCCGCTATCACCACGAGAGCTTCTCCTCGGTGCCACGCCCATGCCTTGGGCACGGATGCGGATGTTGGATCCAGGGCCCGAGGAAGGGCCGTGGGTCGCGGTCATGGGCGCGGCGCCCGGGGTCGGGGCGGCCATGGCGGAGCGCTCGTTGCTTCATCTTCGGCCATTCCACCTCCGGCAAAAGGCCATACGGAGAACACGGAGCAGAAGTCCGTTGTGGAACTGTGCGATCGGCCACGGAGCTGGCTGCGGCTTCCCCGTCCTTTCGCTAGGGAGATGGAAGGCCGCCATCTGCACGGCTTGTGGGTGCGTGTGGACGGCTGCTGCAACGGCCCAGTCTGGGTGGCCGTCGAGACCTCCAACAACGGCATCATGTACCTCACGCGCGGATGGAAATCCTTCGTCCGTGCTCGCTGCTTGGGGAAGGGACATCTTCAACACTTCAAGCTTGTCGGATCTGACACGCTTGTCGTGAAGTTCTTCGGGGCTTCAGGCGCTCGTCTGGAGTGCTGCGCGGAATACTCGAGCGACAGCGATACCGCTTCCTCCAGCGAGACCGAGGACGACGACGACGAGGATGACGATGATGACGACGGTGCTCCAGGCGTGAAGATCGAGGATGATGGCTCCGACTCTAGCTGAACGCCGTCAGCACCATCATCTGGTCTTCCGGGAGCGAGTCGGGCTTCGCCTAGGTGCTCCTGTTGCCCCCTTGCACTCGATGTAAACCCTGCGGGGAAGGGCCAATAAAATGTAATCGAGTACTCTTTTAATGAATATCTATTGTTTGCCGGGCTCAGATGAATGCGTGTTGTTCCCCTTGTTTTATTTTGCCTTTGTACGATCGTGTTCCCTACGCTGTTCGGAAACTTGCCGGTGCGCACGCTTGCCGCGAGCGCATTGAGGAACAGGTCCTTAGCAGCCTACTGGAAACACCGCCGCCGGCAAGCTTGCCGGAGCGCACACTTGCCGCGAGCGCTTTGAGGAACAGGTCCTTAGGAGCCTGCTGGAGGTGCCGCCACCGGCAAGGTAACTTGCCGGGCCAGAACGCAGCTGCTAAGCTTTGCTGAGCGGACTCGAAGCAAAAACTAGAGTGCGAACTGACCGCGACAAGGTTCCTTCGCGTGCAGGTTTTTCATACAAACACAGAATCGTTCAAGGGGAATTGCAAATGCGACAAGAAATTTGTTTCAAAATTTTTTAACTTAGCTTTTCCTTGCACCGCCTCTCTTGTCGTATGAAATGATCACTTGAACGTCATTAAATGGTAACCCACGTCACTCCCCCCGGGAAACATGCACGCGAGGGATCCTTCTGTCTTTTAAGAAAAAGAAAGAAGAGAAAAGAGTGGTTTGGGAACCTTGATGGTTCATCAGTCATTCCATAAAAACCAAAGCGTAATCACAACGTCACATGCATCAATATACAAATGAATATGTGCGAAGAGTTGCGAAACACTTAGCTTATTTCACTTTTGCACAGGATCTGCGCCTGGCTTTGTACAAAGGGTTACAAGTCTTGCCGACAAAGCTTGTACAAAAGGGGTTGCCGAGAGACCCGGCAACCGCGCCTTATGGGTAGAACTTGCGAAGATGCTCAATATTCCATGAGTTTTGCATCGGAATGGCATCTTCGGTCTCCAGACGGACTGCGCCAGGTCTGGTGACTCGTGCTACCTGATAAGGGCCTTCCCACTTCGGCGTCAACTTGTTTGATTTCTTGGCTGACTGAATGCGCCGAAGAACAAGGTCGCCTTCCTCAAGGCTTCGGGCATGCACTTTGCGGGTATGATAGCGGCGCAAGGCTTGCTGGTAGCGTGCAGCTCGCACATCCGCCCGAAGACGATCTTCCTCAAGGAGCGTTGTGTCATCTTGCCGCAACTGCTCTTGCTCAGCTTCATCGTAAGCGAGCACTCGAGGTGACCCGTATATGAGTTCTGTGGGGAGCATAGCTTCTGCACCATAGACTAGGGAGAAGGGTGTTTGGCCGGTAGCTCGATTTGGTGTCATCCTGAGTGACCAAAGAACTGCTGGCAACTCATCAATCCAGCGTCTTCCACATTTGCGCAGTCTGTCAAAGGTTCTTGTCTTGAGGCCACGCAGCACTGCAGCGTTCATCCTTTCCGCTTGGCCGTTGCTTCTCGGGTGAGAAACAGATGCAAAACAGATTTTGCCACCAAGGTCCTGGATATACTGCATGAAGGTGCTACTCATGAATTGTGTGCCGTTGTCGGTGATGATCCTGTTAGGGACCCTGAAACGGCAAACTAATCCTTTGAACAACTTGACGACTGATTGTGCTGTCACCTTCCTCACTGGCTCCACTTCTGGCCACTTTGTGAACTTGTCGATGGCGACGTACAAGAACTCAAAGCCCCCGGTAGCACGAGGAAAGGGGCCCAAGATATCGAGCCCCCAGACCGAAAAAGGCCAGGAGAGAGGGATTGTTTGAAGAGCTTGAGCTGGTTGATGTATATTCTTTGAATGGAACTGGCATGCTTCACACTTGGTTACTAGCTCAGTTGCATCCTGGAGGGCAGTGGGCCAATAGAAGCCTTGCTAGAAAGCCTTGCGGGCAAGCGCTCTTGATCCTATGTGAGAGCCACATATGCCTCCATGTATCTCCGCCAACAGCTTTAGTCCATCTTCCCGGCAAATACATTTCAATTTCACACCGTTTGGTCTCTTTCTGTATAGCGTCTTATCCACAAACTGATACATACTTGACTAACGGGCTACTTTCTCAGCTTCTTGTTGCTTATCGGGAAGTTCCCCTGTCTGAAGGAAATGAACTATCTGCTGCGCCCATGCCGGAGCCTGCGGCTCGACGACAAGAACTAAAGGCATTTCTTTGGCCGCGGAAGCGCTTGCCTCAGAGGCAAGAACCTGAGGTTCTGCGCGAAGCGGCTGCTCACCGACAACCGTGTCGTTGTCCCTGGCAACCTTCTTGTCGGCGGCTTCTGGGAGATCTGCCGGAAAGTACTTGCCGGTGTTCAACTTTCTTCTCTTACTGGCCTGCGTCGATGGAGTAACAGATGGTTGATTCAAATGGAGTACAAAAGTTCCTGGTTCCACAGGTAGCTTTTGAGCGGCACACTTTGACAGATGATCACCAATGCTGTTTCCCGCATGAGGGATGTGCTCTATTTGTAATCCGTCAAAGTGTTCTTCCAATTTCCTCACTTCTTCCACATATGCTTCCATCAACGGGCTCTGGTAATCTTTGTTCACTTGCTTCACAACGAGCTGCGAGTCACCACGGATGATCAATTTTCTGATTCCAAAGTCCACTACGATCCTAAGACCGGCAAGGAGCCCTTCGTACTCAGTAGTGTTGTTTGTAGCTTGCTCCCTGGGAAAGTGCATTTGGATTACATACTTGAGGTGTTCTCCAGTGGGTGTGATAAGCAGCACTCCGGCACGGGCGCCTTGCAGCGAAAAGGCACCATCAAAGTACATGATCCATTCTTTGGCTGTCTCTTTGCCGGGGAGAGCTATTTCTGGAATTACTTCATCTTGTGTTGGCGTCCATTCTGCAATGAACTCCGCCAAGGCTCTGCTCTGAATGGTTGAAGTTCTTTCAAACTTAAGTGCAAAGCTCGACAGTTCCAACGCCCACTCCACTATTCTGCCAGTTGCATCTGGATTCCTCAAAATGCGTTGCAATGGGAAGTGAGTGACGACGGTAATCTCGTGTGCTTGGAAGTAGTGACGCAGCTTTCTCGAGGCCATAAGAAGGCCGAAAAGCAACTTCTACACCCCAGAGTATCTTGATCTAGCCCCTTGCAGGAGGGAACTAACAAAATACACGGGCCGCTGCACCATCTTCTTCTTCGATACTATTTGCTGATTAGCCTTATTTGCATGTGCTGTTTCTGACTTGTCGGCACCAGATCTTGCCGGAGGAGATTCCGGTTTGTCGCTGGACGGGCCTGCCGCGGCTGCTTCCTCGTCATCGACTTCTCTCTATGCCACTAATGCAGCACTGGCCACTTGATTTGTTGCTGCTATATATAGCAGCAACGGCTCTTGTGGTTTAGGCGCAACTAGTGTTGGCACGGAGGAGAGGTATCTTTTCAAATCCAGCAGCGCGGCCTCCACTTCCGGAGTCCATTTCATTGGACCTGTCTTTTTCAAAATCTTGAAAAACGACAGGGCGCGCTCAGTAGACTTTGAAATGAACCTACTTAGGGCAGCAACACAGCCGGCAAGACGCCATACATCCTTGACGCTTTTTGGTGCTTGAATCTGCTCAATTGCTTTGATCTTATCGGGATTTGCTTCTATTCCACGTTGAGATACAAAGAATCCGAGAAGCTTGCCGGATGGAATGTCAAACACACACTTCTCGGGATTGAGCTTCAAATTGATCTTGCGCAAGTTTGCAAATGTTTCTTCTAAATCTCGAATGAGGGTTGATTTGTCCTTGGTTTTTACCACTATATCATCCATATAAGCTTCCACATTCCTGTGCAGCTGGGGCTCAAAACCAATCTGGACTGCTCTTGTGAATGTTGAACCGGCACTTTTTAACCCGAAAGGCATACGTACAAAGCAGTACGTGCCACATGGAGTAATAAATGCGGTTTTCTCCTCATCTTCCTTGGCCATGAATATCTGATGGTACCCAGAATATGCATCAAGGAAGGAAAGTAAATCACAGCCGAAAGTAGAGTCCACGATTTGATCAATGCGCGGCAAAGGGAAAGGATCCTTTGGACATGCTTTGTTAATATCAGTGTAGTCAATACAAAGCCTCCATTTCCCATTTGCCTTCCGCATTACAACCGGATTTGCCAACCAAGTTGGATGTAGTACACCTCTGACCAAGCCTGGTGCTTCAAGTTTCTTGATTTCTTCGGCAATGAACTGTTGCCGCTCCAAAGCTTGCTTCCTGACCTTCTGCTTGACGGGCCAAGCGTGGGGACAGACAGCAAGGTGGTGCTCAATTACCTCCCTGGGAACACCAGGGATGTCAGATGGTCGCCATGCGAACACATCAACATTCGCCCGCAGGAAGGCAATGAGCGCGCTTTCCTATTTGCTGTCAATGGTGGCACTGATGGTGAAGGTACCGTCAGTGTCGTCTTCCCTCGCCGGCACCTTTTGGGTTGTTGGTGAAGTAGCATTGGATTTCTTGCCGGTAGAGCACTCCGGCAAGTCTTCAACAGGTGCGCAGCACTCTGAAGAGGTGCGCTTCCCGGAGTTCTCGCCAGAGGTCTTGCCGGACTTCTTGCTTCACTTCACTTTGGCGGGAGCTGGTGCCTTGGCGGCCTTTGCTGCAACCGCTTCTCTGTATAGCTTATCGACGCATATGACTGCATCCTTCTTGTCTGAGTTGATGGAGATGACACCCATCGGCCCTGGCATCTTTAATGTGTTGTAAGAATAATGGGATGCTGCCATGAATTTTGCCAAGGCTGGGCGGCCAAGAATTCCATTGTACGGCAAGGGGATCTTGACAACGTCAAACACAATCTTTTCTGTTATGTAGTTCAATTCCCCGCCAAACGTCACCGGCAGTGTGATCTTTCCCTTGGGCTGGCTCCTTCCCGGATTCACTCCTTGAAACGTGCCCATTTTCTCGAGTTCCTCATCAGGAATCTGCAGCCTCTTGATAACCTCTGATGAAATCAGATTCAGACCAGCCCACGGTCAACTAACATTTTTGTTACTTGGAGGTTGCGTATTGTTGGTGAGACCAACAACGCAAACACCCGATCGTAGTTATGCGATCAGGGTGGTCCTCAGCATAAAAAATGATAGGCGTGTGTGACCATTTGAGTGGTTTTTGAGAGCCCATTGCCGGTTCTGCCACATTAACCTCACGCGCCCACTTCTTAAGTTGGCGGTGAGAGGAGTGCAAAGATGCGCCTCCGTCAATGCACATGGCCTCGGTTGCCTTCTGGAATTCTTGTTCGCTGGTCTCCTCGTCATCCTCTTCGTCACTTCCATCATCTTCCTCTTTCTTTTCGCGGCCTCTAGCAGGCTTCTGTTTCTGCTGCTTGGCCTTGCCGCGACGGCCTCCTCGACCACCACGGCCCTTTTTGCCGGATCCGCCAGCACCATCTTGACCCTTCTCTTTATCACGTTTTTCATATTCAGCCTTCTGCTTCTCAACAAGGTGCTCGACTTGTTGGCACTCTTGGAGATCATGGCCCTTGGTGCGGTGAATCTTGTAGTACGGCCCATCAGACATGCTGGCTTTTTCGTTTGCCACCGCCTCCTGGCAAGCGGCGCATACAGCAGCCTCCTTACCGGAGTTCTTAGTTTTAGCTTTCTTGGCAGACTCAGAGTTGCCGGAGCCCTCAACGGCCATAACAGTCTTGCCTTTGCGCTTCCTGTTAGGCTTTCGGCCTTTGTTCTTTGGGGTGGCGGCATCATCGTCCTCGGAATCTACCTCGGCACCAGCGTCCTCCCTGGGAAGCCTCCTTCCTTCCTCAGCACGTGCGCACTTATCCGCCAACGTATAGAGCTCGTTGACGGTCTTTGGCAACATGACGTTCATCTTATCCCGCATCCTCCGATTACGCACAATCATGTGGAAGGCGGCAATCATGGCTGCGGGGTGCACATCCGGTATATTGCGGTGCACGCGGCTGATTCTCTGAATGTACTTCCACAAAGTCTCACCATCTATTTGTGGGATCACTTGTAGGTCGCTGGGTTGTCTTGGAGCCTTATGGCCTCCGGTAAAGGCGCCAACAAACTCATTGCAGAGATCTGCCCATGAAGAAATGGAATTCTCCGGCAAGTTCATCAGCCAAGATCTCACGTTGGGCTTCAGCACCAATGGAAAATAGTTGGCTAGAATCTTCTCATCTCTTCCTCCGGCAGCTTACACGGCAATCGTATAGATGCCCAGAAACTCTGTCGGGTTCAGCTTGCCGTCGTACTTTTCTGGTACTTCCAGCTTGAAGGCCCGGATGGACGGCCAGCGGACTTGCCGCAGCTCGCGAGTGAAGGCTGGACATCCGACCTCGTAAGGCAGATATCCGCCAACCTCTGGCGCAGGCTCATCTACGACTAGGCCTTTGCGCGCATCAGATTGACGTCGCGCCTCCCGGCGCCATTCAATGGTAGTGCGAGCATCCTCTACTCGCCTGTCTTGCAGCACTCGCCACTGATCTTGCCGCGCTCGTGGATCCTAAGAGGCCATCGACATCTCATCGGGCTCAAAGGATCGTTGTGCTTGCCGCGGTTGCTGTCGTTGCTGCTGTTGAAGTTGTTGCCGCGGAGGCGATTGCACTGTTGGCACAGCACCTTCAACGTGGCCACCAGTTGGAGCTACTAGTGCTATTTGCGGACGCCGTGAGGGCTCCGCTAGCTGTGATTTGCTTGTCTCGGCAAACCCAATCAGGCTCTAGATGGTGGCTCTCCATTCATCCATTTTATCTGCTGCCGGAGGAAAGTTCAGCAGCATCTGGGCTCGCGCCATCGCCTCTGCTGCCGTGGCTGGCATGGCCGGAAGCGAAGAACGCGACGTCGCTCTACTCCTAGCAGAGCCAGTAGGAACGCCATCACGATCTTGCTGCCGCGGTGCATGATCAGCAGCGGGCTGTCATGGCGGAGGAGACATCTGGGGATCTGGAACTTGATCGACAGGGGTCTTGCCGTGCGGTCGCCGTCGTTCGGAGTCGTCGATGCCGCGTGGAGTCATGCCACGGCCATCATGCGACGGGCGCGACGTGTGTCTTGACGCGGCATCTCTAGACGTCGCCATGGCAGGATCTTGGTTCACGCCGGCCCGGGCATTGCTGCTCAGGTGGCTGCATTCGTCGACGCGGCGAGGAGGAGGAGGAAGACGTCCATCTGCTCCGTCCGCGCCATCATGATTTTGTTCGCCAGGGGGTCAAGGAAGTTGACCACCCCTAGCGTCTCCGCCACCTGCACCGACCACGGTGGGCATGGCGACCGCGCCTCCTGCGCTGGTCGTGCCAACCGCGGCGTCCGCACCGCCCGCGCCAGCCGCGCCGCCTGCGCCGCTTGCGGATACGTGCGAGGGGACATTGGAGATGGAAGGAGCCGTCATCGTGATGCCCTTCTTCTTGGGAGCCATCGATGACGAAGTAGATGATGAAGCTGACACGCAATCCACTGATTCAGGTTCGCGCAAGTGATCCCCCTACCTGGCGCGCCAAAGATGTCGTGAGCATGACCTACTATGGGGCCATCCAGCCCCTTGTGGTTCAACTAGGGGGAGGCACGTGCACAAAGAGCAGAATCACCAGAGAGCGCAAGGGATTTTACCCGGGTTCGGGGCGCTGTGAAGCGTAATACCCTACTCCTGCTTTGGTATATTGGTTGTGTATGAGCACAGAGTACAAAGAGCGCTCTCTCCGGCAAGGTGCGGGAGAAGCAGCTACGCATGTGAGGTGTGCTAGGGTTTGATCGAGCGATCCGCCATCCGCCATCCCCCGTAACGGTTGCCCTGGCCCTCCTTTTATAGCTCAAGGGGTTACCACAATGGCAAAATAGTCATTACAGGTTGATTAGATAGCAAACAGTGCTATCATACCTAACTCTGCCAGTTTAGGACAAAAGTAATAAATGCTCCGTTAGGTGTCATGTGGAGGAGGGGCTCCGGCAAGGTTCCTGCACCGCTCGCCCAGCTACCTCCTATTAGCTTGACACGCCTTCTGGACGGGTGTCATTAAAGGCAAATCTCCTCCCCGCGTGCTGACACGCGCATAACAAATTTCACCAACCAGCCTGCGCGGTCGACACCTCACCGATTAGCGACTAGCTGCCCGGTGAGGTGGAGCGCTGACGTGCTGGCGAAAGCTTGCCGGCACGGAGCTTGCCGGGTCTTCGCCTTGCCGGCAAGGAATGCCTTCACCTTCAACACTAGTTGAGTGCTTGTTGATGCTTTGTCTTGAACTTCTCTCCAGTAGCCTCTGTAACTGGATCTTGAATCTTGTTATTTGGCAAGTTCCGGCATGCCTTGGCCGGCAAGGAAGCTGCTACCGTCTGTGCATAAGTCAGGGTATAAAATACCCATGTTTTATACACTGACACCAACTAGCGAGCAATAATAAGATATCTCGAATGCCAACACTTTGTCAAAACAATCATGATATAATATGACAACATGGTATCTCGCTAGCCCTTTCAGAGACCGCAAAACATAAATGCAGAGCATCTCTGAGATTCAAGCAGCGACTAAACATTGTAATTCAGGGTAAAAGATATCCAGTAATGGTCACACCCAACATTAACTATACTCAATGCATAAAAATGACAATAGTGCTCTCCAACTGGTGCTTGAATGAGAGGGTGATGACTCAAATAAAAGTAAAATGACATAAAAGTAAAATGCATAAAAATGAGGGGAGCATGGATTTGCAGCAGTGCCAGAGCTCGAAGCTTAAATCAGAGATTAAAATAATTTTGAGAGGTATGCTTTTCCTGTCAACGTCACGACCAAGAGTTTTCAATATCTTCCATGGTAAACATATTATAGGCGGTTCCCAAGCAGAAAGGTAAAGTTTACTCCCCCTCCACCATACCAACACAAGCCATGGCTAGCCGAATTCACGGGTGCCCTCCATACCAACAACTTTCCGGGGGAGTTTGTTTGCATTATATAATTTCGATTTGAGCATAGGACTGGGCATCCCGATTACCAGCCTCTCTTGTGCAATGACAAGTGAATAAACACTCATCTGAGAATAACCCACTTAGCATGGAAGATACTGACCGCCCCCTGTCGCTCCATGAGCGGTACGGGCACACAAAACAGGTGTTTGTTTGAATGTTTAGAGGTGGCACATGCAAATTTACTTGGAACGGCAGAGTAATACCGCATATAGGTAGATATAGTGGACTCATCTGGAACAACTTTGGTTTAAGGATTTGGATGCACAAGCAGTATTCCCGCTTAGTACAGGCGAAGGCTAGCAAATAGATTGAGAATTGACCTGCTAGAGAGCGAAAACGGTCATAGACATGCATGCATTGCGAATAATTAACATTGAACACGAGCATGAGTAGGATATCAACACCCTGAACACAAATATCATGGAGGCTATGTTGGTTTTGATTCAACTACATGTATGAACATGTGCCAAGTCAAGCCACTCGAATTACTCAAAGGAGGATACCGTGCTAACATACTACATCCCAACCATTTTAATGTATGTTGACACTCAAGATAAATCATTATCCACTCCTATAAGCATGGCATGAGCAACTGTAATCCTTGATTGTCATCACAAACATGTTTACTCATAATAATGCTGAATCATGAATACTGAGCTAAACATATTTACAAAGACAAAAACAAGAAGAGTTCATACCAGCTTTTCTTCACCGCAATCACTTCATCAAATATCATCATTATTGCCTTTCACTTGCATGACCTAATGATGTGATAATAATAATGGTGCAAGGGTGCCGTGGACTAAGCTGGAATCTGCAAACATTTATTCAAAGGAGAATACAAAGTAATAGTGGCTCGTTGTTAGTTCAACAATAAAGCATATGAGAGCCACTCAACATTTTCATCGTGGTCTTCTCCTTGCGACGACTCAACGAAAAGAAAAGAAATTCAGAGAAACACAGTGAAATATTTTTAGAGTTTTTGGTTTTTTCTGAAGAAAGCAAATTAACAAAGGAAAACAAAAAATGAGAAAAACTATTTACACGGGAAAGCTCCCAACAAGTAAAAGAAGAAAAGAGAAATCTTTTTGGGTTTTCTTTCACTACTACAAATTAACTAAACAAGAAAGAAGCTACAACTATTTTTTTTGGATTTTTGAAAGTTTTTCAAACACAAAGAAGAAAGCAAAAATAAAACTAACATGGATATACAATGAAAAAGGATGAACACCGACAACTGAAATGATTGTGTGAACATGAATGTAATGTCGGTGAGAGATACGTACTCCCCCAAGCTTAAGCTTTTGGCCTAAGTTGGTCTAGGGGCACTCCTGGCCTGGATAATGCCCGTGATGGTAGTTCGGGTTGTACCGAAGTGCAGCTGCCACAGCTTGGCGAGCTGTCTCATTGAGGCGCTCGGTCTCTGCCGCCCTCTCGTACTCCTCAGCCTCCACCTCAAGTAAGAAATGTCAATGTTTTTCTTGGAAATCAAAGAAGGCAGGAGACGGCAAAATAATATGGAAAACATGACGCCTGTTAAAGATTAGCCTGTATCTGAATAGGGGGGCACCCCTCTCAAGGAACTGGTGACGTTCCACAGCATCATAATCAAGAAAACTCGGTGGCAACAGGGTATCATTATGTTTTATGGGCACACCAAGATAAGTGGCTAAGCGAGTAGCATAAATTACACCAAAGAAATCACCAACTAAGGCATTGTTATGTCAATGACGTGCAATAATAGCTCCCATGTTAAATTGTCTATCTCTCAACACCGCACTCTTAAGAATGCTCAGATCAGGAGCACATAAATGACTAGTGTCCTGTTTACCATTAATGCATCTACCGATGAACAAAGCAAAATAATGTATAGCAGGAAAATGAATGCTCCCCATAGTAGCTTGTGTAATGCCTCTAGTTTCACCCCTAGTAATATTCATGAGAAATTCATTGCAATTAGATTTACGAGGTTCAATGCAAGACCCCCAAAATGGAATTTTACAAACACTACTAAATTCTTCAACGGACATGCGAAAAGGCTTTTCATATAAGTTGAAAATAACATCATGTGCAGTGCACTGATATACATACTTGAATCTTCGCACAAAGGAGTCAGTGAGATCATAGTATTGCAGGCACTTGTTGATACGTCTCCAACGTATCTATAATTTTTGATTGTTCCATGCTATTATAGTATCAATCTTGGATGTTTTTATATGCAATTATATATCATTTTTGGGACTAACCTATTAACCTAGTGCCCAGTGCCAGTTGTTGTTTTCTGCTGGTTTTTGGTTTTTCAGGAAATCAGTACCAAACGAAGTCCAAATGCCACGAAACTTTTTGGAGATTTTTTTCTGGACAAAAGAGACCCTGGAGACTTGGAGAGGAGGCCATAAGGATCACGAAGCCTCCACAAGGCACCTGGGGCCGCGCCCTGATGCCTTGTGGGGCCCTCGTGGCTCCGTTTGACCTAATTCCACCTCTATAAATTCTCAAATATTGGGAAACCAACAGAGAGCCACCCCGAATAACTTTTACGCCGCCGCAAGCCTCTGTTCTTCCGCGATCCCATCTGGAGGCCTTTTCAGGTACTCTGCCGGAGGGGGAATCGATCACGGAGGGTTTCTACATCAACCTTGCTGCCCTTCCGATGATGTGTGAGTAGTTTACCACTGACCTACGAGTCCATAGCTAGTAGCTAGATGGCTTCTTCTCTCTCTTTGATCTTCAACACCATGTTCTCCTCGATGTTCTTGGAGTTCTATCTGATGTAATCTTCTTTTGAGGTGCGTTTGTTGGGATCCGATGAATTGTGAGTTTATGATCAGATTATTCATGAGAAATATTTGAGTCTTCTCTGAACTCTTTTCTGCATGATTATTATAGCTTTGTATTTCTCTCCGATCTATCGATATGGTTTGCCTACTAGATTGATTTATCTTGCAATGGGAGAGGTGCTTTGTGATGGGTTCAATCTTGCGGTGCTCAATCCCAGTGACAGAAAGGGACATGACACGTATTTGTATTGTTGCCATTAAAGGATAAAAAGATGGGGTTTAATCATATTGCTTGAGTTTACTTTGTCTACATCATGTCATCTTGCTTAAGGCGTTACTCTGTTTCATACTTAATACCCTAGATGCATGCTGGATAGCGGTCGATGGGTGGAGTAATAGTAGTAGATGCAGGCTGGAGTCGGTCTACTTGTCTCAGACGTGATGCCTATATACATGATCATTGCCATGAATCCGTCATAATTATTTGCTTTTCTATCAATTGCCCAACAGTAATTTGTTTACCCACCGTATGCTATGTGTTCGAGAGAGAAGCCACTAGTGAAAACTATGGCCCCCGGGTCTACTTTATCATATATAAAAAATCTAAAAATACCTTGCTGCAATTTATTTACTTTTATTTTATTTAGTATTTTAGTTTATCTATCTACCACTATCAGAATTAATCCTTGCAAATAACTGCTAAGAGGATTGACAACCCTCTTATTTGCGTTGGGTGCAAGTGTTTGCTTTTGTGTGTGCAGGTGCGCTTAACGGTATTTTGGTTGGTTCTCCTACTGGATTGATAACCTTGGTTCTTAACTAAGGGAAATACTTATCTCTACTATACTGCATCATCCTCTCCTCTTTGGGGAAATACCAACGCAGACTACATGTAGCAGGAATAATTTCTAGCGCTGTTGCCGGGGAGACATCATCAAAATTACCAAGTACCTTCGCACAAACTATCATCCACTTGCATTTATTTTATTTTCTTTTTATTTTCATTTGCCTCTCTTTTTTATCTCCCCCACTTCTAATTTTTTTTTTACAAAAACATAAAAATATTTTATTTGCTTGCTTGCTTGCTTTTATTTCCTTCATGTCAAACACACAAGAACAGAAAATAAAACAAAAATTTAAGACACTATGGATCACCTTAAAGTTTTCTACTTGGATCATCTTCGATCCATTTGTGCTCGTGCTGAAACCCCAACTAGTTTAGTTGAGGGAAAATCATTAGATGACCATGCTCATTTTGTGCGTCACCATTTGTCTCAAAAAGGGAGACTCTTATGGAATCAAAAACATTGTTTGCTATGCTATGCTTGGAATCTATGTGAAATTCATGATTTTACTTGTTGCTCTGAGAACCCTAAAAAACACCTTACCTACCTATGTGAGTTTAATGATAATGAAATCTTATCTTCTTATGCCAAGGGTGTTTATAGCTACTATGATATCAAACAAATTGAAGAATTTGTTGCTTTTAAGGGTGCCCATGAAGTTGCTTCTTTGATTGAAAAGTATGATATTAGTCTCTACAAATCTGAAAATTTTGCCATACTTAAATATTGTGATGAAAACTATGCTTCCAACACCTATGTTAGTGAATTCATTGGGAGAATGACTGCTGCTTTGGAAGAGAATAATGATATGCATGAATCTATAGATAATTGTGATTCTGTTGATCCGCTTGAAATATCCCTTTTTGATGAATTTGATGCTTGCTATGCTTGTGGCCAGGATGCCAATATTAATTATGCTTATGAAGATGAACTTGCTATTGTTCCTTATGTTAAAAATGAAATCATTGCTATTGCACCCACACTTGATAGCTCCTTGAATGAAAAGCATGGTTGCAATAATGTTACTATAAATTCTCTTAGTGTTAATTGTGCTAACGATATGCAAAGCTACAAGCTTGGGGATGATAATTTTGTCATGTCCACTACTTATTGCAATGATCATGATTGGGGTGATAATGCTTCTTATGATCTTGAAAATTTATTTAAGCCTCATGATGAATATGTTATTGATAATAATATTTACAATAAATTTGAAAGTGGGTTTGGAAGAGTGTCAACTTTAGGTAAAAAGAATCCCACGTGTTCCGAGAGTGTTCAATCTTATGAAATTTTTGATAAAAGTGGGTTTGGAGAGGTCCTGACTTTAGTTGATGTTAATCCCACTATCTTGAAAGATTATAAAACTTTTATGCATGTGGATCATGAAGATAAAATTTTATATGATAGCTGTATTGTTGAATTTGATTATGATCCAACATGTAATGATTATGAGAGAGGAAAAGATGGTTGTAGAAATTTTCATGTCACTCAATTACCTCTCTTGAAGTTCAAATTGTAAATGCCTCGTTCTTCTTCCTTGCATATGCTAGATACTTCTTGTCTTGATAATTTGTTTTCCTATAAAATGCCTATGCATAGGAAGTATGTTAGACTTAAATGTGTTTGTCACATGTTTTATGATGTTCTCTTTGTGTTTCAACTCTTATCTTTTATGTGAGCATCATTAATATTTCAAGCCTATCTTAATGGCTATAAAGAAAGACCTTGTTGGGAGACAACCCAACCCTTTCTGTTCTTGTGTGTTTACACAATTATAGCCTTTGTTATGATGGTGTTTTTATCTTTTAATTAGTGTTTGTTCCAAGTAATGCCTTTGGGATGATTTGGATGACAGTATAATTGATGCTGTTTGGAAAACAGAAAGTTTTGCGTCCAGTGCTGGAATTTAATTCTGTACTGGAGCGTCAGAACAATCTGAAATTTTTACAAAGTATTGGTATATGAATTTCCCACGTTATCCTAAATTTTCAGAATTTTTGGAGTTACAGAAGTATGGCTTTTAAATAGATCTTTGCAGACTGTTCTGTTTTAGACAGATTCTGTTTTTGTTGCATAGTTTGCTTATTTTGATGAATCTATGGATCGTATCGGGGGGTATGAGTCATGGAGAAGTTGGAGTACAGTAGCATTATTCCAATATTAAATATGAATCAATTTACAACAGTACCTAAATTTTAAGGTTTGTTTGTTATACTAACGGATCTCACGAGGTTTCTGTTGAGTTTTGTGTGCTGAAGTTTTCAAGTTTTGGGTGAGACTACGATGGATAAAGGAATAAGGAGCGGCAAGAGCCTAAGCTTGGGGATGCCAAAGGCACCCCAAGGAAATATTCAAGGAAGACTCAAGCGTCTAAGCTTGGGGATGCCCCGGAAGGCATCCCCTCTTTCGTCTACAATCTATCGGTAACTCACTTGATTCTTCCTGCTTCTTGTAGTCTGCGTTGGTATTTCCCCGAAGAGGAGAGGACGATGCAGTATAGTAGAGATAAGTATTTCCCTCAGTTAAGAACCAAGGTTATCAATCCAGTAGGAGAACCAAGCTAAATTCTGTTAAGCGCACCTGCACACATAAGAGCAAACTCTTGCACCCAACGCAAATAAGAGGGTTGTCAATCCTCTTAGCGGTTATTTGCAAGGATTAAATCTTATATAGATAAATAGATAAACTAAAATACTAATTAAAATAAAAGTAAATAAATTGCAGCCAGGTATTTTTAGGTTATATATATATGATAAAGTAGACCCGGGGGCCATAGTTTTCACTAGAGGCTTCTCTCTCGAACACATAGCATACGGTGGGTAGACAAATTACTGTTGGGCAATTGATAGAAAAGCAAATAATTATGACGGATTCTTGGCAATGATCATGTATATAGGCATCACGTCCGAGATAAGTAGACCGACTCTTGCCTGCATCTACTACTATTACTCCACCCATCGACCACTATCAAGCATGCATCTAGGGTATTAAGTATGAAACAGAGTAACGCCTTAAGCAAGATGACATGATGTAGACAAAGTAAACTCAAGCAATATGATTAAACCCCATCTTTTTATCCTTAATGGCAACAATACAAATACGTGTCATGTCCCCTTCTGTCACTGGGATTGAGCAGCGCAAGATTGAACCCATCACAAAGCACCTCTCCCATTGCAAGACAAATCAATCTAGTGGGCCAAACCAAATTGATAGATCGGAGAGAAATACAAAGCTATAATAATCATGCATAAAAGAGTTTAGAGAAGACTCAAATATTTCTCATGAATAATCTGATCATAAACTCACAATTTGTCGGATCCCAACAAATGCACCGCAAAAGAAGATTACATCGGATAGAACTCCAAGAACATCGAGGAGAACATGGTATTGAAGATCAAAGAGAGAGAAGAAGCCATCTAGCTACTAGCTATGGACCCGTAGGTCTGTGGTAAACTACTCACACATCATCGGAAGGGCAGCAAGGTTGATGAAGAAGCCCTCTGTGATCGATTCCCCCACCGGCAGAGTACCGGAAAAGGCCTCCAGATGGGATCGCGGAAGAACAGAGGCTTGTGGCGGCGGAAAGGTTTTCCCTTCTGTCTCTATGGTATATTGGGAATATTTTAGAATTTATAGCGCTGGAATTAGGTCAGGAGGGGCAACGAGGGTCCCACAGGCCTGGGGGGCGTGCCCTACCCCCCTGGGCGCGCCCTCCAGGCTTGTCGCCTCCTCGTGGCCCTTCTGGTCTTCTCCCGAAGCTTCGTGGGTCTCTTCTGGTCCAGAAAAAATTAATCCAAAGTTTTTTTCTTGTTTGGACACTTCTTGATAATGATTTTCTGAAAAGGCAAAAACAAGCAGAAAATAGCAGCTGGCACTGGGCACTAGGTTAACAGGTTAGTCCCAAAAAATGATATATAATGGCTTATAATTGCATATAAAACATCCAAGATTGATACTATAATAGCATGGAACAATAAAAAATTATAGATACGTTGGAGACGTATCAAGCATCCCCAAGCTTAATTCCTGCTCGTCCTCGTGTACGTAAATGATAAAAACAGAATTTTTAATGTGGAATGCTACCTATCATGTTTCATCATGTAATCTCTCTCTTACGGTATGAATAATAAGATCCGAATGATTCAAAGCAATAGTATATAGTTTCATATAAAGACATCAATACTCAGGCATACAAATAAACAATCATGTCTTTCAAAATAAAAATGCTAAAGAATGTTATCCCTACAAAATCATATAATCTTGTCATGCTCCATCTTCTTAACACAAAATATTTATCATGAACGACCCCGGTTTTAGCCAAGCAAAGTGTTCATACTTTTTAACGCGCTTCAGCTTTTTCAACCCCCACACAATACATGAGCGCAAGCCATGGATATAGCACTATAGGTGGAATAGAGTGTGGTGGTAGAGATCAATAAGGGGAAGTCAAAAATAAGAAGATAGTCTCACATCAACGAGGCTAATCAACGGGCTATGGAGATGACCATCAATTGATGTCAATGCGAGGAGTAGGGATTGCCATGCAACGGATGCACTAAGAGTTATAAGTGTATGAAAGCTCAACATGAAAACTAAGTGGGTGTGCATCCAACTTGCTTGCTCATGAAGACCTCGGGCATTTGAGGAAGCCCATCTTCGGAATATACAAGCCAAGTTCTATAATGAAAAATTCCCACTAGTATATGAAAGTGACAACATAGGAGACTCTCTATATGAAAAACATGGTGCTACTCTGAAGCACAAGTGTGGAAAAAGATAGTAACACTGCCCCTTCTCTCTTTTTCTCTCATTTTTTTTCGCTGGGCTTTTTTTGATCCTCACTAGGAAGATGCTCTAATAATGATGATCATCACTCTTCTATTTACTTACAACTTGATACTAGAAGAAATATGACTCTATATGAATGCCTCTGGCAGTGTACCAGGATGTGCAATGATACTAGCGTAACTTGTATGAAAATGATGAACGGTGGTTGAGCCACAAATACTATGTCAGCTATATGATCATGCAAAGCAATATGACAATCATGATGTGTGTCATATGAAAAGAACGGTGGAAGTTGCAGGGCAATATATCTCGGAATGGCTATGGAAATGCCATAATAGGTAGGTATGGTGGCTCTTTTGAGGAAGATATAAAGAGGCTTATGTCTGATAGAGCGTATCATATCACGGGGTTTGGATGCATCGGCGAAGTTTGCACCAACTCTCGAGGTGAGAAAGGGCAATGCACGGTACCGAAGAGGCTAACAAATTGTGAAAGGGTGAATAGTGCGTTTAATCCATGGACTCACATTAGTCATAAAGAACTCACATATTTATTGCGAAAGCTTATTAGCCCTCGAAGTAAAGTACTACTACGCATGCCCCTAGGGGGGAGGTGGTAGGAGTTATCCATCGCGTGCCCCCGACCGCCACGCAAAGGAAGACAATCAAGAATAAATCATGCTCCAACTTCTTAGCATAATGACAGACCATACGTGCCTGCTTCGGGAATCACAAACCTTAACACCAATATTCTTACTAAACCACCATTATCTACTAGTACCTCCCACATATTACCATCTTAATATCGCAAAACAATTGCAAGGAATCAAACTTATCATATTCAGTGATCTACATGAAAGTTTTTATTATATCCCTCTTGAATACCTATCATATTAGGACCAAATTCACAACCCGTGCATATTACCATTGCTATTTATTAGACTCTCAAAAAGATATAAGTGAAGCATGAGAGTGCAACTATTTCTTTAAAATATAACCACCGCCGTGCTCTAAAAGATATAAGTGAAGCACTAGAGCAACTGCCTAGCTCAAAAGATATAAGTGAAGCACATAGAGTATTCTAACAAATCACGAATAATGTGTGTCCCTCTCAAAAAGGTGTGTTCAGCAAAGATGATTGTGGAAAACTAAAAAGCAAAAAAATAAAATAAAACTATGGCACAAGACGATCCAAGTAAAACACAAATCATGTGATGAATTAAAATATAGCTCCAAGTGATATACCGATAGATTGTAGACAAAAGAGGGGATGCCATCCGGGGCATCCCCAAGCTTAGACGCTTGAATCTTCCAGGAATATTACCTTGGGGTGCCTTGGGCATCCCCAAGCTTAGGCTCTTGCCGCTCCTTATTCCTTCATCCATCGTAGTCTCACCCAAAACTTGAAAACTTCAGCACACAAAACTCAACAGAAACCTCGTGGATCCGTTAGTATAACAAACAAATCTTAAACTTTAGGTACTGTTGTAAATTGATTCATATTTAATATTGTCATAATGCTACTGTACTTCAACTTCTCCATGACTCATGCCCCCCGATACAATCCATAGATTCATCAAAATAAGCAAACTATGCAACAAAAACAGAATATGTCTAAAACAGAACTGTCTGTAAAGATCTATTTAAAAGCCATACTTCTGTAACTCTAAAAATTCTGAAAAATTAGGACAACGTAAAAAAATTCATATACCAATACTGTATAAAAATTCCAGAGTTTTCTAACGCTCCAGTATAGAATTAAAATTCCAGCACTTGACGCAAAACTTTATGTTTTCCAAACAGCATCAATTATACTATCATCAACATCATCCCAAAGGCATTACTTGGCACAAACACTAATTAAAACATAAAAATACAATCATAACAGAGGCTATAATTGTGTAAACACTCAAGAACAGAATAAAAATTTATTGGGTTGTCTCCCAACAAGCTCTTTCTTTATAGCCATTAGGATAGGCTTGAGATTTCAATGATGCTCACATGAAAGATAGTAATTGAAACACGAAGAGAGCATCATGAAACATGTGAAAAACACATTTAAGTCTAACATAATTCCTATGCATAGGCATTTTATAAGCAAACAAATTATCAAGAAAAGAAGTATCTAGCATATGCAAGGAAGAAGAACGAAGCATTAACAATTTGAACTTCAAGAGAGGTAATTGAGTAACATGAAAATTTCTACAACCATATTTTCCTCTCTCATAATAATTACCTGTAGGATCATAATCAAATCCAACAATATAGCTATCATATACAATTTTATCTTCATGATCCACATGCATAAAAGTTTTATAATCTTCCAAGATAGTGGGATTAACATCAACTAAAGTCATGACCTCTCCAAACCCACTTTTATCAAAAATTTCATAAGATTGATAATTCTCCAAAGTAGTGGGATCAATATTACCTAAAGTTGACGCTCTTCCAAACCCACTTTTAATAGTATTGCAAACATTATTATCAATAACATATTCATCATGAGGCTTAAGATCATAAGAAGCACTATCACCCCAATCGTGATCATTGCAATAAGTAGTGGACATGACAAAATTATAATCCCCAAGCTTGTAGCTTTGCATATTAGTAGCACAATTCACATTAATAGAATTTATACTAACATCATTGCAATCATGCTTTTCAATCAAGGAGCTACCATGAATCACTTTATAAATTTCTTCTTCTAACACTTCATCGCAATTTTCAGATTCATGATTTTCAAGCAAAACTTCATAGAGAAAATTAAGAGCACTCAAATCACTAGCAATTGGTTCATTATAATTGGATCTTTTGAAAAGATTAGCAAGTGGATGAAGATCCATAGTGATCTTAATTTTTTTTTACTTTCTGTTTTTGTGTGTTGACATGGCAATAAAAGCAAGCAAGCAAATAAAATATTTTTTTGTTCTTGTAAAAAAAAATTAGAAGTGGGGGAGATGAAAACAAGAGGCAAATGCAAATAAAAAGGAAAATAAAATAAATGCAAGTGGATGATAGTTTGTGTGAAGGTACATGGTAATTTTGATGATGTCTCCCCAGCAATGGCGCCAGAAATTCTTCCTGCTACTTGTAGTCTGCGTTGGTATTTCCCCGAAGAGGAGAGGATGATGCAGTACAATAGAGATAAGTATTTCCCTCAGTTAAGAACCAAGGTTATCAATCCAGTAGGAGCACCAAGCAAAATTCCGTTAAGCGCACCTGCACACACAAGAGCAAACACTTGCACCCAACGCAAATAAGAGGGTTGTCCATCCTCTTAGCGGTTATTTGCAAGGATTAAATCCTATAGAGATAAATAGATAAACTAAAATACTAATTAAAATAAAAGTAAATAAATTGTAGCAAGGTATTTTTAGGTTTTTTATATATGATAAAGTAGACCCGGGGGCCATAGTTTTCACTAGAGGCTTCTCTATCGAACACATAGCATACGGTGGGTAGACAAATTACTGTTGGGCAATTGATAGAAAAGCAAATAATTATGATGGATTCATGGAAATGATCATGTATATAGGCATCACGCCGAGACAAGTAGACCGACTCCTGCCTGCATCTACTACTATTACTCCACACATCGACCGCTATCCAGCATGCATCTAGTGTAACATCCCCAGATCCTAACCCTGTCACTAAGCTAATTGAATTGACTTGTCATCATGATCATCTTCATTAAGTTGCATTAGGAAATAATTCAACTTCAATTCAAAATTCAAAATGCAAGTCAAATAATTATTTCTTCAAACAGCAAAACAAAAATGTTCATAATATTGCAAAAATTCCCAAAACAATTATAAAAATAAAACCAACATTATTTGAGTGCCAAAATTGACTCTAACAACCAAAAACAGTGACAAAGCAACACTATTAAATCCATTTCTATTTATGTAAATTTCAAATGAATTCAAATATACCCCAAACTTTTTGCGGTAGCCCAAAATATTACTTTGTATTTTTGTGATAATTTTCACTATTTACAAAAATCATTTGGTGGCTCTACTTAATGCAATACAGTGGCAGAAAATACAAAACAGAAAAATAAAAAGAAAAAGGTTGAAACCTACTGTGCCACAGGGCCTAAGTGCCACAATGCACTGTGGCCCAGCCCACCCCAGCCTCCCCTAACCTCCTGCGCTCTCTCTCCTCTCTGTCGTCGCGCGCGCACTCGCCGAGCACTGGCCCCCCCTCTCGCGCGCTCGACAGCGCGGCTGCAGCGCCGCGGGCGCCTACAAGTCATCACCCGCAGCCCCTGGGACAACCCTAATCTCCCTTTCTCCCTCTCCGTGCATCGCCCCTTCCTCACCAAACACAGCCGTCGCCGCCGCTGCTCGCCCGCGTGGCCACTGGCTTCCCTGCGTCACCCCTCCATGTCCAGGAGCACCGCGAGGCTCTTCTTCATCGACTACTTCATCGGATCGGGGCAGAGGAACCTATTCGGCGTCGCCTTCACCCATCGTCTCCGTCGGGATCCGCCACGACTCGCCGACGTTCTGCTCATCCTCCACCACTTCCGGCTGCACCGAGTCGTCCATTAGACCCGCTGTGAGCCGCGCCTCCTCTCTGCCTCCCCTTCGAGCTCGAATTCGAGCTCTAGCATGTGCCACCGTAGCCGCCGCCCCGCCGTCCGCCATTGCCGTCCGAGCACCCGCATCCGAGCTCCTCCGCTTGAACCAGTGGCACAGCCGAGCTCCTAGTGCTCCCTAGATGCCGCCTAGGTGCTTAGATGGGTCGCTGCAGCCCCGCATTGTCGTCCCCGTGAAGCTCCCGAAACCACCGCCGCCTGCCGTCGCCGTAGGGCTCGTCTCCAGCAACCCCACCCCGCACCCGTGGCATAGATCGACGCGGCTCGCGCTCCGCATTCGAACGGTGCCTCTCGCGCGTCATTTGGCCGCCGGACGGCGATTTCTGACGCCCTCCCGTGCGCGCCGCCGTCGTTCTGGCTGCCGGCGGCTAAACGTCGGCGCGCCACCGTGTCAAAACCAGCAGGGCCCACTCGCCAGGGCGTTTAACCACTAAACCTGCATTAATCACCCACTGACACATGGGCCCAGTTACTGTAGCAATTAACTAAAATAATTAACCCTATTAGTTAGTACAGACACTGACTACTGGGCCCCACTCTGACTAATTAATTTATTAGATTAATTAAAACCCTGTTAATTAACCCAGTTACTGACCACTGGGTCCCACTGGGCCCAGTTGACCAGTCAACTGCTGACTGGGCTGGCCCCAGTCAATGATAGGTGGGTCCCACTGGACCCACTGTCAAGTCAACGTTGACCCAGTCAACTGCTGACTGTGCAGTTGACTGGGCCCGCTGTCAGCCTCTGGGTGCATTCCTGTGTGCACTCAGCTGGGTACCCGTAGCAATTTAATCATTTATTTTCGGATTAAAAATAAATACAGAAAATCTAGAAAATACTTAAAACTTTAAAAAATCATATAAAATAAACCGTAACTCGGATGAAAATAATTTATATATGAAAAATGATGAGAAAAATATAACGAATCCGAATATGTCATTCACATACCTGCCACACCTCTCTAACATGATGAACATGGAACTTTCCCTCCCGTTTCAATATACCGATAACTGCCTGGAGCTGGGAAAATATTCCTGGATATTTTCCCGCTCCGTTGAAAATACTTAGTACTACGTTAGGGCACCCCCTAGCACAGCCTATTGCCATGCCAAGCATCTGTGTGCATTTGTTTGCTTTATATTTATTGTTTCTTCCCCCTCTTCTCTCCGATAGCCCCGAGACCGACGCTGCCCCCTGTGATCGACTACGTCACCGACGACCCTGCTTCCTTTCCTGCATAGCAACCAGGCAAGCAAACCCCTTTGATCATTCCTATATCACCTATTCCCTCTCCCCCGTGCTTGCATTAGAATTTGCTACCGTATTTGATTGCTCCTATTCTGATGCATAGCCTGATTTTGTAACTGCTATTGATATCTTACCTGTTGTCCTAAATACTTAGTATAGACTGGTTAGTGATCCATCAGTGGCCCCACACCCTTGTCCGTGTTGCCCTGCTTTGCTACCGGATGCTTCGATCAACGGGATCGATGTGCAGAGACCGAACACCGCACTGCACACCCCTTAGGTTGTACGACTCTACAGAGCTACTATCGAGTGCCGAGGGTGATACCTCCTACCTCACTCCTGATGATAGCTCTGTAGCATAGCTAGTCGGTTGTGGGTTACCGAGGGTGATTCCTCTTCCACCATCTCCGATGATGCTTCTGTCGTGCAACCCCTCAAGTGTGAACCATCGAGGGTGATTCCTCCGAGTTCACCTTGACGGATACATTGAGTGGGAATCCATCGAGGGTGATTCCTCAGATTTCCCCCTTGATGTTACGGACACACGGTTACCTTACACTGTTGCCCCTTTTTATTGTTAATGCGGGACTGAAGGGACAGGCGGTAACACTCCGGTAGAGGTGGACTTGAGTTCCCGACAGTCTCTTGAGAGTCGGGTTGACCTGGAGGGTACCCGCGAGATAATTATGAGGCGCGGCCGGGCAGGTAGAGACCGCCCTAGAGAGGGATGGGCCTGACCCTTGTTGCACTTCCTCGAGACGGGGCGACAGGAGTACTGATCGTCACCACGACACTACTAGAAAAAAGGCTATTAGTGGCGCACCACATATTGCTATTAATGGCGCACTATGGGTGCGCCACTATTAACACGCCATTAGTAATTGTTAGTAATGGCGCACCTTTGATGCGCCATTGGTAATCCAAATACCAGTGGCGCACCACATGGTGCGCCACTACTAACCCTTAGGTGCTCCACTGGTATTCCCTCCAGGTGCGCCACTAATAGCCTTATAGGTGCGCCACTAGTAATAAAGGAAGGTGCGCCACTAATAAGGGCTGAAATGCGCCACTAGTAATGTATTTGGAAAACAAAAAAAAATCCAAATTTACAGAAAACAACCTATAAGGAAAAATAATTTAAAAACAAAAAATGAAATAGAATCATAATTTTTATTATAGTAAGAATATTACAATGTCTTTACAAGTATCCAATAAAAGGAAAATTGCAAGGAAATAAAAGAAAATCCTAAAACTAATCTTCTAGTAATCGTTTCTTCTTTTTCTTCACTTTATCCCTGCAAAATGTAACAAAATAAACAGAAAGACAAACAAACTATTTATAACATGTCAATACTGTCATTTTTTATGCAGAACTAGATATGAGCATATATTTCCAGAATTACATGGTGTGAATATTGTATGAGTAAGATTATAATGGAAATGAATTTTGATAGGAGCCCACTTTCGACGAGTATTTATCTGACAGAGCTAAATAATCAGGGCATTTACCTTTTGATAATATTATTATACTATACTACCAGTATACTACTCCACTTGGATTTTTTAGATGAGCAGATCTGAGATAGACATCTGTTCAAGTGGCTATAGGTAGGCTTGAAGAATTCTCATCGGTTCAAGTGGCTACAGGTAGTCGCACAGCTGGAATATAGACTACTAGTACTATTTGAAAAGAAAACAAGAGCAAATCTGAACGTACTAGTCAGATCCGATCACATTGAGCTAGAAAGAAAATTCATCAGGAAACAGATGGCCGGCGACTTACTTCCAGACGTTGAGGATTTCGTTGTGCCCGGCGAAGACGCTGCGGAGCGCGTCGCGGACGGACTGCTCACAGCGATAGCTGCCGCAGATGAACTCGTTGTCCTGCAGGTAGTCCAGCAGCCAGGAATTAAAGATAGGAGGGCTAGAACTGAAAGAACTAACATCTTAGAAAGCAACAGGAGATAATTCATATATGCAAAATACATATGAAGTGGTCTTCACCAAATTTGTTGAAACATGAACGAAATGTTTTAGCAGTACCAATGATACATGTCAAATTAATTGTTCCTGTCATGACAATGTAAAAGTAGTACTTGCATGCCAATGAAGACTTGCTAGTGTCAGATTCTATGAGGTTCAGGACATGTGTAATTATGCCAAGTTCACTTGTAATGGTATGCTAGAGTGTAAGCTCTTTTATTTCTAAACTTAGAAATCTTGTATGTTTCCTGCACTCTTCCCATCTGCTCCATGAGCTGGTTGCAGCCTAAGATATGAATTCATCTACGAGCCTTCATGTGAGTGATTTTTGCCCATTACCACCCATATCCCCTTTGTGATGCCATTATTCATGATCTGAACTTTATCCTCCACAAAATAAAATAACAGTTGATCCATGCGAATGATACTTAATTTTGAAGCTACTGTTAATTTATAAACTGAATATAAAGTGAGTTTATAAATTCAGAAATAGAAAATTCAGTTAGGCTACTGTTAACTGAATTTTGGAGTGTATACTTAACAAAGGCTTCATTTGAATGTACAGTCAAATTAAAAAAAATGTGTTCATGGGGCAGCAGCACTAAGAACTGAAAGAAAAAGGTGCAGAAAAAAGCTACTGAAAAACAATATCAGAAGTAGTGCAGACGCTGTTGAGGCGCTGACTGAACCATTGATAGTACTACCACTCTTCTTTTTTGCGTCCATTAGCGTGGCAGTGAGGTTACAACCTTTAATTAACAGTGCAGTATGTGTATAAACTATAAAAAATAACTACACTGCCTGGTTTTCATCCAAATAAGAAAACAGAGCACAGACGATTTTTTTCACATATTCACATCATTGATACATGATGACATTTGATCGAGTGATGCAGTGGTAGAAGAATAGAGTAATTGTTGTCCATCAGCTCATAAATGATTAATTATTACCTGCTTGAGGATAGGGGTGGCACACTTTTCTCTTAGAGCGAAAGCATCAGAGTAGGTTATTACCTGCTTGAAATACGCCCCAAATCCATACCTGAGATAACAAAAATACATGAGAAAAGCATTCTGGATCTCTCTGATTTGCACAACATACAGGATGTGCGACATCTGAACTTATGACAGGAGGGAGCCACCTATCAATCTTGGGGCTTCCTTGCTCGCCATGGCCGGGCACCATCATCCTCTGCTGCTTCACCATCATCCTCTCCTCCAACGATGACCTGCGCAGGACTCGTACAGAGATATTTTTTAACGCATCATACACAGATATAAATCATATGAATCAAAAGCAAGCTGCATCTAGTTCATCAAATGTTAGATGTACAGAATTTGATCGTACACTGCAATGCAAACCATTCAACCACGAAGTAGCTAGAGCTAGTGATTTCAATTCTCTACCATGATGCATGCATGTATGCGTGCAACAAACCGCCAGACTAATTAAGCATTGAGGTAGGCTACATAATCCAATCCGGCTAGCTCGTAATCCGGTAGCCGCTACATAGTTAAGTCTGGACAGAGAGTCAGATACTGGGATGAACACGTACATGGGAAGGAGCAGGAGACGCAGGGCCTTATCTGCCCAACCTCCGACCAGATCGGTGGTGTTTAAGGCTGCCTTAGAGCTCCAGCGGTACCTCCCCTGCAGGCAAACAGAGCAATAGGCAAAAATCAGCTGTGCAGATCGATCCAGAAGCAGGATTAATGCGGGAGAGGCGCAGTACCTTCCGGGATGAGCACCATGGATGCAGAGGAGGAGGAGGACGGCCGCGCGTCCCCCGTTGCCGAACTTGGTGCAGAACAACGCGGAGGCTGCTTCCTCTCCCGGCGCGTGGACGTGGAGAAGAAACCACCCTCCACCGGTGCCATCGCCTGCGGCACCTTGGCCTTGCCGCCGGATCCGCCGCCGTTCATCGATCATGGGCCAGCTCAATGACGACGAGGATCTGGAAGCCCGGCTATGGCCGTGGCGGCTGGATCTGGGGCCTTGGGGTGGCGGGGAGCTCCTCCTCCTGCAGCTCGGCGGCCTCCACACCCCGGAGCAACGCCCTCGCCGGAGGACGTGGTCACCAGCTCTCCTCTGGATCCGGTGAGGAGGGTTGGGGAAGGAGCTCACCACGGCTCCATGACCTGGATCTGGTGTGAGGGAGGGGGAAGGGGGCTCGCCGTGGTCGGGAGGGAGAGGAAGAGGCGGGCGGCCGGGGCTTCCCGATCTAGATCGAAGTCGAGGGAAGTGGGTGGGTGTGTCAGGAGGAAGGGGAGGGGAGAGAACGTGACGAGAGGGAGGGGATAAGGGGTGATAGCAATGGCGCACTGGTAGGGGGTGCGCCATACGTATAGATAGCAATGGCGCACCTCTTACTGGTGCGCCATTACTAGTTAAAACTAGTAATGGCGCACTTTCCCCTGGTGCGCCACTGCTAAGTCTGGGGAGGGGTGTGGGGCCAGGACAAACTTAGTAGTGGCGCACCGTGGGTGTGGTGCGCCATTACTAGTTAAAACTAGTAATGGCGCACTTTCCCCTGGTGCGCCACTGCTAAGTCTGGGGAGGGGTGTGGGGCCAGGACAAAACTAGTAATGGCGCACCACACACCAGGTGCGCCATTAGTAATATGGCCATTAATGGCGCACCCATATCTGGTGCGCCACTGCTATAGCAGTGGCGCACCACATACATGGTGCGCCATTAATGTCCATATTAGCTATAGTCGTTTTTGTAGTAGTGAGAGCTCCTAATAACACACTAACGGATTTGGGTATCTGATCTGAGTTGGCCGCTGGCCTATACGCACTACCACCACGTGGGATAATGGTTTAATGGGGCCCTCGGCGCCGTATGTATCAGCCGAAAGCTCTGTCAGACGTCCAGATCAGCCTTGTGGCCGGGCCGAATCGCCCCATCCAGGCAGAGGTGGTGCTGGTATCCCCCTGCGCACAACGACCTGGAGTGCAAAGGGCGATGGGCCCAAGACCCCTGAGTACTTAGGATGTAGACCGGCGGGGACCTCTCTGCTGAGCCTAGGTAGGACTACGTCGTGTCGATCAGCCGAGGCTGGGCATGACCGAGAAAAGTGTGCCCGGCCAGAGTTAATCGAGCGTGTTGGGTAACAGTAGTGCACCCCTGCAGGGAAGTTATCTATTCGAATAGCCGTGTCCACGGTAACAGGACACTCAGTGTTGTATCCCGATCTACTACAACTTGAATTGGATACATGTTAATTAATATGTAAGCTCCGGGATCGCTTTCTTGTAGGGAGTCGAGGAAGGATCTCTGGGCTTTGCTACTACATGCTTGTTACTTTATGTTATGCTCCTAATCTGCACTCTTCTAATGCTGCAAGATGTTGCAAGATGCTAGTCTTCGATAGGCTAGGCCTTCCCCTCTATTCTGGCATTTCTGCAGTATAGTCCACAGATAGAGCCCCTTCCTTTGAAAATGATGCATACATAGAATAGTTCTGATGTAAGTCCTGCGAATACTTTGGATGAGTACTCACGGTTGCTTTGCTACCTCTTTTGCCGATACCCGATTGCTGCGATCAGATGGCGGAGCCCCGGAGCCAGATGATCCCGTCGACAACTACTACTACACCATTGGTGCCTACTTCTACGTGGAGACCGACGACCAGGAGTAGTTTAGGAGGCTCCCAGGCAGGAGGCCTTGCCTCTTTCGATTAGAGCCGTTATTTGTTTTCGCCTTCTTAAGGCATCCTTGTCTGTTTATATCTGTACTCAGATACTAATGCTTCCGCTGACTCTTGTGTAATTCGAGCTTATGTATTCGAGCCCTCGAGGCCCCTGGCTTGTAATATAAAGCTTGTATTATTTTATTTTGTGTCTAGAGTTGTGTTGTGATATCTTCCCGTGAGTCCCTGGGCTTGATCGTGTGCATTTGCGTGTATGATTAGTGCACGGTCAGGCCGGGGGCGTCACATCTAGGGTATTAAGTATGAAACAGAGTAACGCCTTAAGCAAGATGACATGATGTAGACAAAGTAAACTCAAGCAATATGATTAAACCCCATCTTTTTATCCTTAATGGCAACAATACAAATACGTGGCATGTCCCCTTCTGTCACTGGGATTGAGCACCGCAAGATTGAACCCATCACAAAGCACCTCTCCCATTGCAAGACAAATCAATCTAGTAGGCCAAACCAAATCGATATATCAGAGAGAAATACAAAGCTATAATAATCATGCATAAAAGAGTTCACAGAAGACTCAAATATTTCTCGTGAATAATTTGGTCATAAACTCACAATTCATCGGATCCCAACAAACACACCGCGAAAGAAGATTACATCGGATAGAACTCCAAGAATATCGAGCAGAACATGGTATTGAAGATCAAAGAGAGAGAAGAAGCCATCTAGCTACTAGCTATGGACCCGTAGGTCTGTGGTAAACTACTCACACATCATCGGAAGGGCAGCAAGGTTGATGAAGAAGCCCTCCGTGATCGATTCCCCCACCGGTAGAGTACCGGAAAAGGCCTCCAGATGGGATCACAGAAGAACAGAGGCTTGCGCGGCGGGAAGGTCTTCTCTTCTGTCTCTATGGTATTTTGGGAATATTTTAGAATTTATAGCGCTGGAATTAGGTCAGGAGGGGCAACGAGGGGCCCACAAGCCTGGGGGGCATGCCCTCCAGGCTTGTCGCCTCCTCGTGGCTCTTCTGGTCTTCTCCCGAAGCTTCGTGGGTCTCTTCTGGTCCTGAAAAATATTAATACAAAGTTTTTTTCTCGTTTGGACACTTTTTGATAATGATTTTCTGAAAAGGCAAAAACAAGCAGAAAACAGCAACTGGCACTGGGCACTGGGTTAATAGGTTAGTCCCAAAAAATGATATATAATGGCATATAAATGCATATAAAACATCCAAGATTGATACTATAATAGCATGTAACAATAAAAAATTATAGATACGTTGGAGACGTATCAGAGCTATATTTTTATTCATCACATGATATCTATTTTACTTGGAGCGTCTTGTGATATAGTTTGTTTGCTTTTTAGTTTGTCACAATCATCTTTACTGAACACACCTTTTTGAGAGCGACACACATTATTCGTGATTTGTTAGAATACTCTATGTGCTTCACTTATATCTTTTGAGCTAGGCAGTTGCTCTAGTGCTTCACTTATATCTTTTAGAGCAAGGTGGTGGTTATATTTTAAAGAAATAGTTGTACTCTCATGCTTCACTTATATCTTTTTGAGAGTTTAATTAATAGCAATGGTAATATGCACGGGTTAGGAATTTGGTCCTGATATGATAGGTATTCAAGAGGGATATAATAGAAACTTTATGTAGATCACTGAATATGATAAGTTTGATTCCTTGCAATAGTTTTGCGATATTAAGATGGTAATATGTGGGAGGTGCTAGTAGATAATTATGGTTTAGTAAGAATATTGGTGTTAAGGTTTGTGATTCCCGAAGCATGCACGTATGATCTGTCGTTATGCTAAGAAGTTGGAGCATGATTTATTCATGATTGTCTACCTTATGAGTGGTGGTCGGGGACGAGCGATGGATTTTTCCTACCAATCTATCCACCTAGGGGCATGCGTAGTAGTACTTTGCTTCGAGGGCTAATAAACTTTTGCAATAAGTATGTGAGTTCTTTATGACTAATGTGAGTCCATGGATTATACGCACTCTCACCTTTCCGCAATTTGCTAGCCTCTTCGGTACCGTGCTTTGCCCTTTCTCACATCGAGAGTCGGTGCAAACTTCGCCAGTGCATCCAAACCCCGTGATATGATACACTCTATCACACATAAGCCTCCTTATATCTTTCTCAAAACAGCCACCATACCTACCTATCATCGCATTTCGATAGCCATTCCAAGATATATTGCCATGCAACTTCCACCGTTCCGTTTTTATGACACACATCATCATTGTCATATTGCTTTGCATGATCATATAGCTGACATAGTATTTGTGGCTCAGCCACCATTCATCATTTTTTATACATGTTACACTAGTATCATTGCACATCCTGGTACACTGCCAGAGGCATTCATATAGAGTCATATTGTTCTAGTATGGAGTTGTAATATTGAGTTGTAAGTAAATAAAAGTGTGATGAATCATTATTAGAGCATTGTCCCAGTGAGGAAAGAATGGTGGAGACTAATGAGTCCTCGAAAAAGTGGGAATGAGTTCCATGAGACCGTTCTAAAAAAGAGAGGCCAAAAAGCGCCCACAAAAAATGAGAGAAAAAGAGAGAAGGGGCAATGTTACTATCCTTTTTCCACACTTGTGCTTCAGAGTAGCACCATGTTTTTCATATAGAGAGTCTCCTATTTTGTCACTTTCATATACTAGTGGGAATTTTTCATTATAGAACTTGGCTTGTATATTCCGATGATGGGCTTCCTCAAATGCCCGAGGTCTTCATGAGCAAGTAAGTTGGATGCACACCCACTTAGTTTTTCATGTTGAGCTTTCATACACTTATAGCTCTTAGTGCATCCATTGCATGGCAATCCCTACTCCTCGCATTGACATCAATTGATGGGCATCTCCATAGCCCGTTGATTAGCCTCGTTGAGGTGAGACTATCTTCTTATTTTTGACTTCCCCTTATTGATCTTTACCACCACACTCTATTCCACCCGTAGTGCTATATCCATGGCTTGCGCTCATGTATTGCGTGGGGGTTGAGAAAGCCGAAGCGCGTTAAAAAGTATGAATCAATTGCTCGGCTTGTCATCGAGGTAGTGCATGATAAGTATTTGTGTTAAGAAGATGGAGAAACACAGGATTATATGATTTTGCAGGGATAACGTTCTTTAGCATTTTTATTTTGAAAGACATGATTTATTATTAGTATGCCTGAGTATTGATGTCTTAATGTCAAACTATAGACTATTGCCTTGAATCATTCGGATCTTATTATTCATACCATAAGAGAAATATTACATGATGAAACATGTTAGGTAGCATTCCACATCTAAAATTATGTTTTTATCATTTACCTACTCGAGGACGAGCAGGAATTAAGCTTGGGGATGCTTGATATGTCTCCAACGTATCTATAATTTTTGATTGTTCCATGCTATTATAGTATCAATCTTGGATGTTTTTATATGCAATTATATACAATTATATATCATTTTTTGGGACTGGCCTATTAAACTAGTGCCAAGTGCCAGTTGCTGTTTTCTGCTTGTTTTTGGTTTTTCAGGAAATCAGTACCAAACGAAGTCCAAATGCCACGAAACTTTTTGGAGATTTTTTTTGGACCAAAGAGACCCTGGAGACTTGGAGAGGAGGCCAGAAGGTTCACGAAGCCTCCACAAGGCAAGAGGGCGCGGCCCCAGGGGGTGCGCCCTGATGCCTTATGGGGCCCTCGCGGCTCCGTTTGACCTAATTCCACTTCTATAAATTCTCAAATATTGGGAAACCAACAGAGAGCCACCCTGAATAACTTTTACGCCACCGCAAGCCTCTGTTCTTTCGCGATCCCATCTGGAGGCCTTTTCCGGTACTCTGCCGGAGGGGGAATCGATCACGAAGGGCTTCTACATCAACCTTGCTGCCCTTCCGATGATGTGTGAGTAGTTTACCACAGACCTACGGGTCCATAGCTAGTAGCTAGATGGCTTCTTCTCTCTCTCTGATCTTCAATACCATGTTCTCCTCGATGTTCTTGGAGTTCTATCCGATGTAAACTTCTTTTGCGGTGTGTTTGTTGGGATCCGATGAATTGTGAGTTTATGACCAGATTATTCATGAGAAATATTTGAGTCTTCTCTGAACTCTTTTATGCATGATTATTATAGCTTTGTATTTCTCTCCGATCTATCGATTTGGTTTGGCCTACTAGATTGATTTATCTTGCAATGGGAGAGGTGCTTCGTGATGGGTTCAATCTTGCGGTGCTCAATCCCAGTGACAGAAAGGGACATGACACGTATTTGTATTGTTGTCATTAAGGATAAAAAGATGGGGTTTAATCATATTGCTTGAGTTTACTTTGTCTACATCATGTCATCTTGCTTAAGGTGTTACATTGTTTCATACTTAATACCCTAGATGCATGCTGGATAGCGGTCGATGGGTGGAGTAATAGTAGTAGATGCAGGCAGGAGTCGGTCTACTTGTCTCGGACGTGATGCCTATATACATGATCACTGCCATGAATCCGTCATGATTATTTGCTTTTCTATCAATTGCCCAACAGTAATTTGTTTACCACCGTATGCTATGTGTTCGAGAGAGAAGCCTCTAGTGAAAACTATGGCCCCCGGGTCTACTTTATCATATATAAAAAACCTAAATATACCTTGCTGCAATTTATTTACTTTTATTTTATTTAGTATTTTAGTTTATCTATCTACAACTATCAGAATTAATCCTTGCAAATAACCGCTAAGAGGATTGACAACCCTCTTATTTGCGTTGGGTGCAAGTGTTTGCTTTTGTGTGTGCAGGTGCGCTTAACGGGATTTTGCTTGGTTCTCCTACTGGATTGATAACCTAGGTTCTTAACTAAGGGAAATACTTATCTCTACTATACTGCATCATCCTCTCCTCTTCGGGGAAATACCAACGCAGTCTACAAGTAGCACTTGTCTGTCAAGAACTCCATGAGCTCGTCATTGGGCACGTACATATCAAACTCTTCCTTGATGCCGGCTCGAATCATGAAGGCATCCGACGGCCACTCGCATGGCAAAACCGAAGCCTCCCGCGGCGGTTCGGTATCCGGCTCGCGTATCGCGGGCCTAGGAGCACTCTTGCCCGAGGAACCACCATGGAACATCTTCCTAAACATTTTCTTTCCTCTGAAAAATTTCTGAAATTTTTAGTAACTCAAAATAAAAGTGAACGAAACTCAACAAAATTGATACCAACTACTCCCACATGTATCTAGAAGCTATATCATGCATCAAAACTACTTTGGACCATACAAATTCAACATGCAAGCTCATAAACATGGTCACCACAGCAGCCAAAATTTGCAAAGTATAAAGCACTAGAACCAAAACTAATTGGAGCATTGGATGAGTCACATACCAAGGAGTAATTCCTCAAAACATGGAAACGGAGTTCCGAGCAAGGAGATCGAAAATCACAGCAATATGAGCAAGAACACGTGCTTGGGAGCAAGTTTGATTTTTTTCTGGACGAAGAAGAAGGAGATGGGTGGCTGGCATAAGTGAGTGGGTCCCTGTGGGACCCACAAGCCTGCTGGGCGCGCCCAGGGGGGTGGGCGCGCCCTGTGAGCTTGTGGCTCATAGGTGCACCCCCCTGGGGTGTGTTCAGTGCCAAAAATTCTTAAATATTGCATAAAAATCATACTAAATTTTCATGGCATTCTGAGAACTTTTATTTTTGGGTCATTTTTTATTGCACGGAAAATTCAGAAAACAGGATAATCATGGCATTTTATTTTATTCAACTACAAATAACAGAGAGCAAAAGGTGGGTATAGAAGGTTGTGCTTACTAAATTCATCGACCACATGCCCCTCAAAAAGAATACATCAATAAGGTTGATCAAGTTTTATTAAAAAACTATTTCCGAATGGCATGAAACCGAATAATCTTTGTATAGCACTAAGTTACCTCAACGGCGATGTGCATCTCCCCAACAATAAGAATTTCATATTTCTTTTTGACAACAGGGAGAGGAAATTTGAAACCTCCAATAGTAATTGTCGAAACTTTTTCAATACAATTGATACCATTCACCGAACTTTGTTTCTTCGGGAAATAAACCGTATGCTCATTACCATTGACATGGAAAGTAACCTTGCTTTTGTTGCAATTAATTACAGCCACTGCAGTATTCAAAAAGGGTCTTCCAAGGATAATCGACATGTTGTCATCCTCGGGCATATCAAGTATAACAAAGTCTGCCAAGATAGTAACATTTGCAACTACAACGGGAACATCCTCACAAATTCCAATAGGTATAGCAGTTGATTTATCAGCCATTTGCAAAGATATTTCAGTAGGTGTAAGCTTATTCAAATCAAGTCTTCTAAATAAAGAGAAAGGCATAACACTAACACCGGCTCCCAAATCACATAGAGCAATTTTAACATAACCTTTTTTAATGGAGCATGGTATAGTAGGTATTCCTGGGTCTCCTAACTTTTTAGGTACTCCAACCTTAAAAGAATAATTTGCAAGCATGGTGGAAATTTCAGCTTCAGGTATCTTTCTTTTATTAGTGACAATATCTTTCATGTATTTAGCATAGGGAGACAATTTCAACATATCAATCAAGCGAGTGCGCAAAAAGACATGTCTAAGCATTTCAACAAGCGTTTAAAATCATTATCTGGTTGAGCATCAACATGAACATTATCATTATCATTATTGTTATCACTAGGTGTATGTTCATTACCAGATTGTGTCTCAGCATCAGAAATAGAAACATCATTTTGGTTCTCAGGAGGTTTTTCTATCTCAGGTTCACTAGAAGCATGCAAAGTCCTATCATTTTTCTTTTTCTTTTTCTTTTTCTTTTTCTTCTTAGATGGACTAGGTGCATCAATATTATTTCTTTGAGAATCTTGTTCAATTCTTTTAGGATGACCTTCAGGATATAGAGGATCCTGAGTCATTCTACCTCCTCTAGTAACAACTCTAACAGCATGCTCATTCATTTTATTATTCATCTCATCAAGCAAATCATTTTGTGACTTAGCTATTTGTTCTAACTGAGTCTGGACCATAGAAGCATGTTTACTCAAGCATTTAACATCATTAGCAGTTCTAAACATTAGATCACTCAAGCGTTCAATCATGATGGCATTTCGTTTTAGTTGATTGCCAACATATAAATTGAAGTGTTCTTGCTTAATGATGTAATTGTCAAATTCATACAAACATTGGCTAGCAGACTTATTGTAGGGAATATCATTTTCATCGAATCTAGTGAGAGAATTTACCTCTACTACCTGTGTCGGGATGTCGAGCCCATGTATTTCTTCAATAGGTGGTAGATTCTTAACATCTTCAGCTTTAATACCTTTTTCTTTCATAGATTTCTTAGCTTCTTGCATATCTTCTGGACTGAGGAATAGAATACCTCTCTTCTTCGGAGTTGACTTAGGTGGTGATTCGGGAAGTGTCCAATCATCGGCATTTCTCAATATATTATTCAATAGTTCTTCAGCCTGTCCAACAGTTCGTTCCCTGAAACCACAACCAGCACAACTATCTAGGTAGTCCCTAGAAGCATCGGTTAGTCCATTATAAAAGATATCAAGTATTTCATTTTTCTTAAGAGGATGATCAGGCAAAGCATTAAGTAGTTGGAGAAGCCTCCCCAAGCTTGAGGGAGATTCTCTTCTTCAATTTGCACAAAGTTAAATATTTCCTGTAAGGCAGCTTGTTTCTTATGAGTAGGAAAATATTTTACAGAGAAGTAATATATCATATCCCGGGGACTACGCACACAACCAGGAGCAAGAGTATTGAACCATTTCTTAGCATCACCCTTTAATGAGAAAGGAAACAACTTGAGAATATAGTAGTAACGATTTTTTTCCTCATCAGAAAATAGGGTGGCAATATCATTCAACTTAGTAAGGTGTGCCACAACAGTTTCAGTTTCATAACCATGAAAAGGATCGGATTCAACCAAAGTAATTAACTCAGGATCGACAGAGAATTCATAATCCTTATCGGTAACAAATATGGGAGAGGTAGCAAACTTAGGATCATATTTCATTCTCCCTCATAGATTTTTCTTTCAACTCAGCAAGCAATTTTCTAACCTCATCTCTATCATTACAAGCAAGAATTGCTCTAGTTGTCTCCCTATCAAAAACATAACCATCAGATGTCTCAGGCATTTCAACTCTAGTAGGAGAGCTAGGCATAATAGGTGAATCAAAATTTTCAAGAGTTTCAACATTTTCAATTCCTTTAGCTTTAGCAATTTGTTCATCAAGAAATTCACCAAGTGGCACAGTATTATCAAGCATAGTACTAGCATCATCAATAGTTTCATTCATAGCAGAAGTAGTATCATCAATAACTTGCAACATATCAGAATGGATAGCAGGTGGTGGTGTCGCAAGCCTACTCAAAACAGAAGGTGAATCAAGTGCAGAGTGTGATGGCAGTTCCTTACCTCCTCTAGTCATAGAGGGAATGATCTTGGTCTTAGCGTCTTTCTGATTCTTCATAGTGATCAACAAATATAAATCCCAAGTGACTCAACAGATAGAGCTATGCTCTCCAGCAACGGCGCCATAAAAAGGTCTTGATAACCCACAAGTATAGGGGATCGCAACAGTTTTCGCGGGTAGTATTTCACCCAGATTTATTGATTCGACACAAGGGGAGCCAAAGAATATTTGCGAGTGTTAGCAGTTGAGTTGTCAATTCAACCACACCTGGAGAACTAAATATCAGCAGCAAAGTGTTTAGTAGCACAGTAGTATGATAGTTTCAGTAGCAATAGTAACAGTAGTAATAGTAACAGAAGCAATTTTGTAGTGATTGTAACAGCAGCAGCAACGAAAGTAACTTAGCAAAGATCAATATGAGAAAGTCGTAGGCATTGGATTGGTGAAGGATAATTATGTTGGATGACATTCATCATGTAACAGTCACAACCTAGGGCGATACACAATAGCTCCAATTCATCAATGTAATGTAGGCATGTACTCCGTATATAGTCATACGTGCTTATAGTAAGAACTTGCATGACATCTTTTGTCCTACCCTCCCGTGGCAGCGGGGTCCATAAGGAAATCTAAGGGATATTAAGGCATCCTTTTAATAGAGAACCGGAACAAAGCATTAACACATAGTGAATACATGAACTCCTCAAACTACGGTAATCACCGGAAAGAATCCCAATTATTGTCACCTTGGAGTATGCGGATCATAACACGTAATAGGTGCATATAACTTGCAAGATAGGATCAAGAACACAAATATATTCACGAAAACATAAAGGGTTCAGATCTGAAATCATGGCACTCGGGCCCTAGTGACAAGCATTAAACATAGTAAAGTCATAGCAACATCAATCTCAGAACATAGTGGATACTAGGGATCAAAGCCCTAACAAATTGACTCGATTACATGGTAAATCTCATCCAACCCATCACCGTCCACCAAGCCTAAGAAGAAATTACTCACGCACGGCGATGAGCATCATGAAATTGGTGATGGAGGATGGTTGATGATGACGACGGCGTCGAATTCCCCTCTCCGGAGCCCCGAACGGACTCCAGATCAGCCCTCCCGATGAAGAACAGGAGGTGGCGGCGGCTCCGTATCGTAAAACATGATGATTTTTTCTCTCTGATTTTTTTCTGGACGAATAGGTACTTATAGCGTTGAAATTAGGGTAAACGGAGCTGCCAGGGCCCCACAAGCCTAGGGGGCGCCCTAGGGGGTGGGCGCGCCCCCTGAGCTTGTGGCTTCTGGGTGGCCCCCCTCCAGTAGATCTTTTCGCCAGTATTTTTTATATACTCTGAAATAATTCTCCGTGAATTTTCAGGTCCATCCAAGAACTTTTATTTCTGCACAAAAATAACACCATGGCAATTCTGCTGAAAACAGCGTCAGTCCGGGTTAGTTCCATTCAAATCATGCAAATTAAAGTCCAAAACCAGAGCAAAAGTGTTTGGAAAAGTAGATACGTTTGGGACGTATCACTTGCTACCTTGCTATTTTTAATTGTTCAAATTATAACATCCTACATCTACTATTCATATTACCTTGTAACACCATCTCTTCGCCGAACTAGTGCACCTATACAATTTGACAACTGTATTGGGTGTGTTGGGGACACAAGAGATTTCTTGTTTGAGAGAGGCCATCTTCATCCTACACCTTCCACGGATTGATAAACCTTAGGTCATCCACTTGAGGGAAATTTGATGTTGTCCTACAAAACTCTGCACTTAGAGGTACAACAGAGCTTAATAGAATAAAGTTGTGTAGTAGACATCAAGCTATTTCTGGCGCCGTTGTAGGGGAGGTGAGTGCTTGAAGGTATATCTTTAGATCTTGCAATTGAATCTATTAGTTTCTTGTTTTTCACTAGTTTGGTTTATAAAAGAAAAATACAAAAAAATGGAAGTGAAGTTGCATCAAATTCTTTATCTTTATGAAGTATTTCTTGAAAATGATGGATCGGAAAATTGTGCTAAGATTGTAGAAGAAGAATTTAACAAAATGTTTAATGTGAGTTGCTTGAATGATAAGCATGATTGCAATGTTGCTAGTATGAATTCTTTGAATATCCATGATGCTAATGATATGCAAAGCCATAAGCTTGTGGATGCTATGTTTGATGAATTTGATTTTTTTAGTGCCCCTACTTTTGATGAGCAAATTTATTATGATGATCGCATGCTCCCATTTATGATGATTACAATGATGAAAGCGGGTTTGGAAGAGTGTCAACTCTAGGTAACAATGATCCCACTAATTTGGAGGGTGTTGAATCTTACTACAATAACGATAAAAGTGGATTTGGAGAGGTCATGACTTTATTTAATGATGATTCCACTATTTTGCAAGAGGTTTCAATTGATTAAGTCAATAAAGTTGCTATCTATGATGATTATTGTGATGACATGTATTCTATAAAGAGTAATGAAAACCATGAAAATTGTCATTATAATTTTAATGTTCAATTGGGTTATGTCAATCAAGTATCACATGATAGTTATTTTGTTGAGTTTACTCCCACTATTATGAATGAGAAATTTGCTTATGTGAAGAGTAATAAAAGTTCAATGCTTGTGGGTCATGAAAAGAATGATTTATGTGATAGTTATATTGTTGAATTTGTTCATGATGCTACTGAGAATTATTATGAGAGAGGAAGATACACTTATATATAATTCAACAACATCAAGTTTCCTCTCTTTGTGTTGAAAGTTTTAAAGTCATGCTTGTTTTACCTTCCAATGCTAGTTGATTCTTGCTACAATAAATTTTTTGCCTACAAAATCCCTATGCATGGGAAGTGGTTGAGGCTTAAATATGCTTGTCATATGCTTCATGATGCTCTCTTGTGTGTTTGAATTTCTATTCTTATGTGAGCATCATTAAAATATCAATACTAGCTAAAAGGCTTTAAAGAAAAGAGCGTGTTGGGAGACAACCCAAGATTTATACCTACTGTTTTTGTGTGTTCACATGATTAAGCTACTGTAGTAATCAAGTTTTTTTAATATTTTCTTACAATAAAGTACCAAGTAAAGCCTTTAGGTTGATGTAGATGTTTGTTTATTTGGTTCTGTGCAAAAACATGAAGTTTAGTGCCGAGTGCGTGAATTTAAATTCTGTACTGGAGCGTGAGAAAATTCTGAAATATTTACAAAGTACTTCTATGCAAAAAAATTACTATGTACTAATTTTCAGAATTTTTGGAGTAACAGAAGTATATTGTTTGATTCGCTCACTACATGTTGTTCTGTTTTTGCTAGATTCTATTTTTATTGCATAGTTTGCTTGTTTTACTGTTTCCATAGCTTATATTCTGGGATATAAATTGTGGAAATGATAGATTATAGTAGGAATTATGTGAGAAAAATTATGAATCTTGTCTTGATAGTACCCAAGTGGATGATTTATTTTTATTGTACTAATCTATGTCACAAAGTCCCGTTAAGTTTTATATGATTGAAGTTTTCAAGTTTTGGGTGAGAAGACGATATGAGGAGACTAAGGAGCGGCAAGACCCTAAGCTTGGGGATGCCAAAGGCACCCCAAGGTAATATTCAAGGAAGACTCAAGCGTCCAAACTTGGGGATGCCCCGGATGGCATCCCCTCTTTCGGCTTCAACACTATCGGTATATTTCACTCGGAACTATATTTTTATTCGTCATATAATATGTGTTTTGCTTGGAGCATCATTTTCTTTTATTTGGCTTTTCTTGATGTTATTAATAATCATGTTTGTATCGATAAAATGCCAAGTATAGCCTTTACCATGCTCAGTTTGCAAGTTTATGAGTTGTTGTTTGAAAACAGAAAGTTTTCTGTTATGTCTTCAATATTCCTGAATAGTCAGAACATGATAAAAATCTAAAAAATTTACACGGTAAGCATGAATGAGTTCTCTGTCACGTGGTAAGTTTTCAGAATTTTTGGAGTTGGTGAAGTATACATTTTTATTCCTCCTTTACAGACTGTTCTGTTAATATAGATCGCGGTTATAGTTGCATTGTTTGCATATGTTTGCTTGTTTAATGTTTCTATTAGTGGATAGGAATATTAAATATGTAGAGAAATTTAGTATGCAATGTTTGATTATAATTTTAGTAATTTTCTACAGTAGATAATGTTAAGGTTTGGAATTGATTTATACTAACTTATCTCACGAGTTGTTGTTGAGTTTTGTGTGGATGGAGTTTTTAAGACTTAGAAGAAGCCGTGATATGAGAGGAACTAAAGAGACACAAGAGCACAAGCTTGGGGATGCCCAAGGCATCCCAATTTAATATTCCAAGAAGTCTCAAGCATCTAAGCTTGGGGATGCCCTGGTAGGCATCCCACCTTTCTTCATCAACAACTATCGGTTAGTCTCGGTTGAGCCTAAGTTTTTATTTGTTCACATGATATGTACTATTCTTGGAGTGTCCTTTTGTTTTGTTTGTTGTTTGATGTAATCTTTTGATATGAAAATCTTTATTTGAAGAGAGTTTTTACATAGCTACCTATTTACTTAACTACTCTTTGTTCTTCACTTATATCCTCTTGGAGTAGTTTCATGTTTACTCTTGTGCTTCACTTATATCCTAAGAGTGAATTGTTGAATGAATTGAATATCATAAATCTGAAACTATACATGTCCTATGTGCTTAGTAATAGTTTCACATTGGGTTTAGAAAGTAAAATCTATTGAAATTTGACAATCACAATATTGGTCATACAAGCAATTCATGAAAGATTAGTATAAATAAGAGAAACTTCAAATACAAATATATTATCTTGGACATCTTTTATGATTGTGAATACCCATTAATTATTTTCAAACTTGATCAAATAAGTTGAAATTGGACAAGGAAGACAACGTAATGAGTTATGATTGGGTATATTTGCATAGAAGTTATATTGTTATGGATCCTCCAACATGTGCTGCTTGTTTATAATCTTTTGCTAGCAAAAAAATTCTGTACTAAGCGGGAATACTGCTTGTGCATCCAAAATCCTTGAGCCAAGTTTCTTCCATGAGTGTCCACCATACCTACCTATATACGATATTACCCTGCCGTTCCAAGTAAATTTACATGCGCCATCTCTAAAATCTTCAAATGAACATCTGTTTTGTGTACCCATACCGCTCATGGAGCGATGGGGTAGTCAGTATCTTCCATGCTAAGTGTGTTTTACTCACCGACGAGAGTTCATTCACTCGTCTTCCACGAGAGAGGCTGGTAATTGGGATGCCCAGTCTCGTTAAACAAAAACAAAGAAAAATATAATAAAACAAACTCCCCCTGGAAAGTTGATTGTTTGGAGGGCACCTAATAACATGCTCCACCTGAACAGTGTGGTCCTGAACAGTAGACTGCTGCTCACTCTCAAGAGGAACATTAGTAGATGGAACATCATGTAACATAGCAGATTCATTAAAGATAACATTTCCACTAATAACAACCTTCTGTGTTTCAAGATTCCATAATTTAAAACCTTTATCACCAGATTTATAACCAAGAAAGATGCACTTAACAGTCCTAGGCTCCAACTTTCCATTATCAACATGAGCATAAGTAGTGCAACCAAAAACTCTCAACTGTGAATAATCAGCAGGTGAACCAGACCATACCTCAATTGGAGTTTTCTTATTAAGACCTATAGATGGTGACCGATTAATAAGATAACAAGTAGTGGAGGCGGCCTCAGCCCAAAAACGCCTATGCAAACCTGCATTAGCCAACATGCAACGGGCTCTGGAAATAATGGTCTTGTTCATACTCTCAGCAACACCATTTTGTTGAGGAATATAAGGAACGGTGTAGTGTCTGACAATGCCTTCACACTTGCAGTAATTCTCAAATAGCTTAGAACAGAATTCCATACCATTATCAGTGCGATGTATTTTTACCTTCTTTTCATTTTGTCTCTCAATCATAATCTTCAACTCCTTAAATGCTGAGAATACTTGAGATTTATGCTTCAAGAAATAAGGCCATACTTTTCTCGAGTAATCATCAATAACAGTCAACATGTAACTACCACCACCTAATGACTTTCTGCGATACGGTCCCCATAAATCAGAATGAACATAATCAAGAATACGTTCAGCTGCATGAACCAAAGTGTTGAACTTCACCCAATTGTCCTTGCCTAAGATACAATGCTCACAAAATTCCAATTTACTAGATTCGTATCCATCAAGAATACCTCTCTTATTTAACTCTATCAAACCAAGTTCACTCATATGTTCAAGACGCATATGCCAAAGGTTAGCAGCATCACAATCAGAAATCTTTAAAATAACTGGAGTAGCGTTACCTGAAACGGTAGAACCTCGAAGGTAATAAAGACCATTGGTCGAACTTAAGTCACCTTTCATTACAATAAGAGAACCTTTGGTACTTTCGAAACACTATCTTCACCTGAATACTTCTACCCCTTTGCATCAAGGGCACTCACAGAGATAAGATTTCTCTTCATCTTCAGAATATACCGAACATCTCTCAAAGTACTGATTGTGCCATCAAACATCTTGATTTGAACGGAACCTATGCCTTCAATCTTGCATGGTGAATTATCAAAACCCAAAACAGAACCAGCAGCAGTAGTAGAATCAAAAGTAGTAAACCAATCTCTATGCGGGCACATATGAAAAGTACATGTAGTGTTAAGTACCCACTCATCATTGGTCTCAGCACATCTAGCAATAACAACAAGAGCATCATCGGAACTATCATTACGAGCAGGGCCGGTTGTGAGATTTCAGGGGTCGGGGCAAAACTATAACTGGGGCCCCTTCGGGGCCCTTAGTATAAATGTCTTGTTACGAATCATTATATGTAGATATATAATTTGTATCAAAGAAAACAATTAAGTGCATATCAAATAATGTATTACATATTCCTTCAAAAATTTCTCCTAACATTCCGAGATGGAAAATCGCTAATGATAGTATCAATATCAATTTCATCAAGCAATTTTTTCTCAATGCATAATGTTGCCAAGCTGTTATAAATCTTTGTCAATTTGTTTCATGCTGTCTCAGTCTAGTTCTCAGTTCATTCCAAGAGTTCATGTTGGTAATATGGTCAACACTAGCTTCATGTTCTTTCGGTCTCTCTAATATGCTTCCAATCACAAAACCCATCATGCCCCAATGCACTCTTGCATTTGTCAAAATTGAAAAGCTTACAATACAAATAAAACACTTTTTTTGCGTGTTTTGAAATAGCTAACCATTTCCTATCACGCACCTCTCCATTGCACATTTCTCTTGAGTAATGGCTATATGAAAACTTTCTTGAATTTTCATCCAAAGAATATTTATTGTTTTCTTCTTCCCTCCCCTTTTCCACTAATATATCCCTCGCTTTGTTATCAAGATTACCCAAATTGCTTGGATCATAAATATCCACAGTAATAACCGGTTCCTCATCAACACTAGGAAATTCTGCCGTAGATGAATTAAATATGGGCGCCTGATCACTCACATTGGTATCACCCATGTTTATGTCAACATCGTCTTTTGTAGGAGGATGACCATAATTTTCCTGATTGACATTAGTTTGGTCATCCGCAAGAACTATCGCCAACTCGTCTGGATTTCTGGAAGTGCTCGTATGGCTCTTATAATATTTATGAAGAAGAGATCCTCTCATCTCATCTATGCCTCCTTCTTCCTTTTTTCTTTTATCACATCCGGATGGATACTTTGTACCCGAACCTGACATGACGGTGCTGAAATTGAAAAGAACAATTAGCGCAAAGCTAATTAAAATATTAGATTAATTACAAAAGATCTTCATCTAATATCATGACAAAATCTGCTAGGGCATAGTATAGTACCTTCTCTCTATAGTCTAATCTGGCTATGTGTGCGCAATGATTTGATCACCCTGACAACAATTCCCTATTGACATGTTCGATCGATCGAGATCGGGATTACAAAAAGAAAGAAACAGGAAGAAAAACAGGCAAGAGCAGAAGGCACGCGCGAGGAGACGTACCTGCCGCAGTCGTCGCGTCGTTCGTCAGGAGGTAGAGTTGAAGTCTTGATGACGATTAGACGAACAACGGTCAGCGAAACATGCAAAAGGCCAGGGAACGAGACGACCGAACGATCCGAAGGAAAAGGAAATCGTGCGTGAATCGAGTGATTCCTTTCCTCTGCACGTCCTCTGCCTGTACGTGCAAAACATGGGCCAGGCCCATCATCTCTTTTTTTCTTTCCTAGGCCTAGCACGCGAGTCGCGAGACGGAGGCTGAGGCATCGCTGGCTTGAATTTTTTTTCCGCTCGAAGTATATACTTGTACTATACCCTATGTACACATACCTGGGAGGGGGGCCCGCCCCGTTTGCCCCCCCCCCCCCAGGGCCAGCCCTGATCACGAGTAATATTAGCAAAAAATTCACCTCCTTTGTTGCCTTTCGGTTTGTAAGTGTCGTTTCTCTTTTCTTTGTTCTCCAACTTCAAACATTCAGAGATGTCATGCATGTCTCTCTTGCAATATCCAATATCTGTAAGACTATTTCTTGCCTCTGGATTGCGATCAGCCCCTATAGTCGTACTTACTTTTGCCTATGTTTTCATTATGTGAGTTTTTCTCCTTTGTCCTGCCACAAACAGATAATCCGTTGGCTTGGGATGAACTTGAACCATCATGAGGGATCATTAGTTTCATCTTCTCCTTAGAGTTCAAAGCTTCCTAAACTTCATATCAAGCGTGAGAGTATCACGACTGTATAATATGGTGTCTCTAAAATTTGGTATAAGAACTTGGCAGTGAACATAGTAACATTAAAGTCGTATATTCCTCTTCATACTTAACATCCATTGCAGCTAGATCGGATATAATCTCTTTAAATTCTGAAATAAGATTTAAAACATTAACTCTCTTTGGTAACCTATGCAAAAATAATTTTTGTTTCAGATGCATCTTGCTGGTAAGATCTTTTGTCATGCAAATCCCTTCTAGGTTTAACCATAGAGAGGCGACAATTTTCTCGCTCAAAACTTCCTGCAAAATATTATTGTGCAAATGGAGTTGAATTTGTGACAAAGCCTTACGATCCTTTCTTTTCTCCTCATCAGTCCAGTCCTGAATTCTATTCTTCCCAAAACTAGTCAGTGCATCATCATAGTCGGCGTGTGCCAACAATGCCCGCATCCTGATTTGCCATAGGGCAAACCTTGTGTCATGGTCCAGCATGGAAGGTCATACTTCATGGATGCCATGAGTCAAACAAATCTGTGCACAAAGTAGTACAAGCCGGTAGAAAAATTCTTGGTAGAATTTAAATTACGCAGAGAAAAGAACTAAGTTAGATAGCACCTGTGAACTCTCGGGTGGCTGTAGCAATTGAAGAAGGAAAGGTAGCCTTGTAGCCTCGACATGAGTAGGGCAAAATGGACAAAACTGACCTCGAGACGCAACTATTTCACAAACTAAACCGTAGACGAAACATATTCACCCACCTAACCCTTTTGTGTAGCGCCCGACAGGTCGGCGCTGCACTACACTGTGTAGCGCCTGACTGACAGGCGCTACAGTCCTGGCCAGCGTGGCACCCCGGGCCCCACTCCTGGTTGTGCAACGCCTTGGTGAAAGGAGCTACACTACATTGTGCAGCGCCTAGCTGAAAGGCTCTGCACTACCTTATATTAAAACCGTTGTAACTTCTAATCCGTGCATCCGATGAAAACATGCCTTATATGAATGTTGTGCATTTTTATGTGTTCTACGCAATGATGGCATTTTCATCTACGTTAGGATCAATTTGCTTGATGAAAACTCTATTGCAGAAGTGCATCATAATATAACTGACAGAATCTGTTAAAACTTACAAACTTGGCATGATGATAGACATTGACCTATAGCTCTTATGCATTTGCATCCTACATGAGTTTTGCACTACATAATGTGTACTTTCACTCCATGCCTATGCTTGCCATGTTAATCATCTTTAACATGTTCATTTCTTGCATCTAAGTGACTAACATGATATAAATGAACTTCGGTTACAGAAAGTTGCATTTTGTAAGATCCATAGTAATTAATCCCGACATCATATGAATATGATCTAATTATGAAATTTTGAAAAAAAATTATGTCTACTTTAAGTCCATGTCATTTTTATACCCACTAAATATTTGCATCATTATGTTTTGAGACACTAAAGTACCTAAGACAATGTTCTGCCAGATTGACACTTTAATTTCACCAAGTCACTTGATGTCAACAGAACTTTGTATTTTGTAAAATGCATAGTAAATCAAACATGCTTCATATGGAATAACTTTATATATTAATTTTGAGCATCTCCATGTCCACTTTATAGTAAATCAACCATCAAAACGAGAAGTTTTCTGATGACTAAACTCTATTTTTTATTAGGCTAGTAAGATAAGCCTGCTGACTTCCAGCTAGTAGCACTGACAGCTAGTTTTCCTATCAACTATGTTTTGTCATCCTGGTTAGCACGAGGCCGTCCTGGGCTATCAAGTTCAAACCGACTCACTCTGTACCGACCTTATACCCTATATATATAGCAGTACGCAATACAAGCAGCTGCAGCTTTTTTCAGTAGCCTAAAAACAGAGTCCAAATCAGAGAACATGTGCTCTTGCTACTGACAGCAAACATTATAGGTGCTAAATTTTAAGATTATATAAGTATATATCTTTGACATTCCTCTCACTTATCTATGTAGATAGTGAAAACTTCTCGTTGCAATCGTTGATTTACTATAAAGTAGACATGGAAATGCTCAAAATTCATATATAAAGTTATTCCATATGAAGCATGGTTGATTTACTACGCATTTTACAAAATGCAAAGTTCTGTTGACATCCAGGGACTTGGTGAAATTAACAAGTGTCAATCTGGCAGAACATTGCCTTAGATACTTTAGTGTCTCAAAACATAGTGATGCAAATATTTAGTGGGTATGAAAATGACATGGACTTAAAGTAGACATAATTTTTTTCAAAATTTCATAATTAGATCATATTCATATGATGTCGGGATTAATTACTATGGATCTTACAAAATGCAACTTTCTATAACCGAAGTTCATTTATATCATGTTAGTCACTTAGATAAAAGAAATGAACATGTTAAAGATGATTAACATGGCAAGCATAGGCATGGAGTGAAAGTACACATTATGTAGTGCAAAACTCATGTAGGATGCAAATGCATAATAGCTATAGGTCAATGGCTATCATCATGCCAAGTTTGTAACTTTAACAGATTCTGTCAGTTATATTATGATGCACTTCTGCAACAAAGTTTTCATCAAGCAAATTGATCCTAACATAGATGAAAATGCCATCATTGCAAAGAACACATAAAAATGCACAACATTCATATAAGACACGTTTTCATCGGATGCACGGATTAGAAGTTACAACGGTTTTAATATAAGATAGTGCAGAGCCTTTCAGCTAGGCGCTGCACAATGTAGTGCAGCTTCTTTCACCTAGGCGCTGCACAACCAGGAGTGGGGCCCGGGGTGCCACGTTGGCCGGGAGTGTAGCGCCTGTCTGTCAGGCGCTACACAGTGTAGTGCAGCGCCGACCTGTCGGGCGCTACACAAAACGGTTAGGTGGGTGAAGTTGTTTTGTCTACGGTTTAGTTTGTAAAATAGTTGCGCCTCGAGGTCAGTTTTGTCCATTTCGCCCGTGAATAGTAGTGGCAGCAACTTCAGTTGGCTTGACGTGAAGCAGCAGAAAACAAATCGATCTTGTACCTCGGGACTTTAGTGGCGGTAGTACGCAGCGGCTAGCAGATCGCCTCCTCGCCAATTAATCCACAACAGATTCTAGTCAGTCTCGGACATGACCAGGGAGCGAAAAATCTGGTCCATCTCGAGGCAAAAATGACAAATCTGACCTATGGACGAAACTATTTTACAAACTGAACTGTGTATGAAATTTTTTCACCCAGCTGACCCTTTTGTGTAGCGCCCGACAGTTAGGCGCCACAGTACATTGTGCAGCGTCTGGCTCTACACGCCTAGCCAGCGTCGCACCCCAGGCTGCCTGAAAAATGCTAAGTCGACGCTACACTGTATAGTGTAGCGCCTAGCTCTCAGGCGTTACACACTAACTTAGCATTTTTCAGGCAGCCTGGGGTGCGACGCTGGCTAGGCGTGTAGCGCCTGAGAGCCAGGCGCTGCACAGTGTAGTGTGACGCCTAGCTGTCGGGCGCTACACAAAAGGGTCAGCTGGGTGAAATTTTTTCAAACACAGTTCAGTTTGTAAAATAGTTTCATCCATAAGTCAGATTTGTCATTTCTGCCCCATCTCGACGGCTTCCCAGGGCGGCGCAGCAGCGGAAATCGTTGTCGGGTTCAACGGATCACCAAGAGACGCGTGCAGCGGCGCACACAACCATAATCTCTCTCTCGATGTAATCTCGTATCAACTTGGCTCTGTATACCATTGTTAGATAAAACGAGAATAAACAAGACATGAGAGACACGGATTTAACATGAAAAAAAGACGCATTTCATTATGATGGAGTATTACAAGCACAAGAAGATAGACCGTCTTTAGGTGCGACTACATGAGTATATATGAGGGGTAATACATTAGAGTCCTTGTCTAAACGAGTTGTAGTCGTACGCATCGACGTCAACGCAACACCCCATACCGTTTGTGTTATGTCTAGTCTAACAAGGTAGAATTTGGATCACAATTTAACAAATGAAATGAACGCTTTATTATCCGAAAGGTGGGAATGCCCCATTCTATGTAAACGAAGAATGCCATTATGTTTCCATCCGAACTACAAGCAGAGCAAGGTCCAATTTTATGTATGCAAAACATGTTATGCACTCGAAATCAGACCGATTTATTTCTTATTAATTCTTTGCCAAAACTGTTGGCTATCACACAAGTACATAAACCACCGAGGAAAGAAACGTGCTACATAGCACTGTCGCTATACTTGCCAAGAACAGCAGACACATCTGTAAGAGTGTAACATAATCAGAAGTCGCAGAACCTGAACACACATCAACCAAACTGGCTCTGACCCGATCCATCACACGTCGTTAACACGATCAAGACGCATGCACTCAGCCAGAGATCTCGATGGCCTTCACCTCGGGCTTCTTGACCTCTACCATGGGCACAGTAAAAGTGAGCACGCCATTCTCCAACCCGGCCTTCACCTCATCCACCTTGGCATTCGCCGGCAGGCGGAATCGCCTCACGAACTTGCCGCTGCTGCGCTCCACGCGATGCCATTTGTCATTCATGTCCCTTCTCCCTGCTACGCTCGCCGCTAACGACGAGCACGTTGCCGTCCTCCACCTCCACTTCGACCTCCTCCTTCACGCCGGGGAGGTCGGCCTTGAAGATGTGCGCCTCTGGGGTCTCCTTCCAGTCCACCCGGTCATTGGCGAACGCAGTCGTCTCGTTGTTTCTACCTGAGATCGCTGGGACGATGGAGCGGAAGGTGTCGAAGGGGTCCACCCAGAGGTCAGCGAAGGGGTCGAACACGTTGCTCCGCCTCACGATCCACATCGTCGGTGTTGCTTCGGTTTGGAGCACGGGAAAAATTCTGTATCTAGTCGTAGGTAGGAATAGGATGTTGTCTGCTTTTGCTTGACGCTGGCTTGAGTTGGGATGGAGGGCGATGGGACTGAGGCCAGGTACTTATAATGTCGTCGGCTGCTGGTCTTGAAGCATCTCGAGGCATCTCCGGTCTTCTGCTTTCCGCGTAATGTATATAATTGTAATATTCCAACGCAAGCCCTGTATGACGCTCACTGCCTGAAAATGCCGCTGAAACCCTCAAGCTAGGCTGGCCATTGATCACTTCCTATATGCGACGCTGCCTACCATCTTGGAACTTTATGGAAGGTTCCATCCCGGGATTTTACAGGTTTGGAGAACATTCTAGAAGGTTTTTTAACCAGTTTTCTCTAATTCGGTTTGTTTTGTTTATTGGTTTTTTAAGTTTTCTTCTTATTTTTAATTTTCATTTTCTTATTTATTTTAAAAAATTCACAAAATTTAAAAAATGTTCAATATATTAAAATATTTTTCAGGTTTTTCAAAAATTGTTCAGGATTTCAAAATTTTCGGAAAAATGTTCGCAAGATTCGAAAAAGTTCACAAATTTCAATTTTTTGTTTGGAATTTCAAAACAATTTTGTTTTCCAGAAAATGTTTGGAGTTTCGAAATAAAATAAAAATATTCACTTTTTTAAAAAGGTTCACATTTTTTGAAAAATGTTCGAAATTTTACAATTTGTTGCTTTTGATAAAAATATTCACAAACTTGACAAATCTTCGCTTATTTAAAAAATGTTCATTCTTTCTAAAAAAAAAGTGTTCAGATTTTTTTAACTTCGCTACACGGAATCGGGATGCTATATCAAAACGCTGCACTGACCCGAGGTGCTACAGCGAACCGGGTTCTACATCGACACAGTACAGTGCGAAACAAGGTGCTGCAGTGAACTGGCGCTACCGTATAGCGCGCTAGCGGCTGCTCGCTACTTTGCGTGCGAATGGGCCAACCCATTTGGACTCCCGTGTGCGTCGCCCTCCTATTGGAGTGACATAGTGAGCGTCCAATTGGAGGTCTCCTACTCCAAAACCAAGTCGACGCATGGAATGTGTTCCTTTAGAGAACATTAGCATTTTGTTGACTAAGCAAAAATATTACAACGAGTCTACCGGCTAACAAATGAGCCGCTACGTTGAGATGCCAACACACATGCTTGAACATCACAGATCTGAAGTCGCTTGTCGCATGAGAAATGTCAGCCACCACGGTACCAACAGTAGATCAGTCACAAATGAAACTGAGGAATTAAGTTGCTGCATAAGCGATAGACAATCTGATGAAAAAAAGAACACCACCAAAGCCTTCATAGCAAGCCAGATAAACAAACATGGGAAGAGCCAGGGCATCTGCAAGTTCCGGAGCAAGCGCCCTGGAAGGGTTCGCTAAAAGCCGCAATGCATTATCAAGAATGGTCCAACGCCACAATCTCAGCATGTGGTTGATCAAGTTCCTCGAAGATTGCTGCATCAGAAACATCAAAATCGTACATGCCCGCGGCGGAGACAAAGTCGAGCTGGAAGCAGGAATCTCACACCTATGAGCAGACACCGCTTTGAACAAATGAGTCACAATTCAGTCAACATATGCCTTGATTTTTGCAGTTGTACATCGTGGATGAGGTGCCTCGTTAATGTTCCGAGCATCATTTCAGACGTCCCACAAATGCCAAATAGTCACAGTCATCACCGTTGAATGGAGTTTAGACGACCGGGCGGGGAATTAGAATAGTCATTGTTTCAGTGACCTGAAATTAGAATGGGCGGCCGGTGGTTAGGCCAGTGGTACGAGGGGCTGTTGAGGGGAAGAAGATGAACAGGAGGATGGCTGGTGGTTGAAGAAGTTGATCTGACCATCCATCTCGCATCCGACGGCTTAAAACAATCGATTGACACACAAAAAAATCTGGCCACTATCATCTAGCCAGTCCCAAAAGATACACACAGTTCCATAGAGATGCAACCATATACCGTATGGCAATGCATTACTCAAAAACATCACGCATCACTGAGTCCCATGGATTCCTTCCCGAGTGCAAGTCCGATCCTGTTGGCTGGCCACGTCGGCCAAAAACTGGGCAAACGCCACGCGCGACGACCCGCCGTCGTTCCAAGCTGCCGCGGCGTCTTCCTTGTTCGCCGCGACCCGTTCCCTGAGCTCTCTGCCCTGCTCGGACTCCATGACAAGCCTTACCTTGACCTCCACCTCGCCGGCCTTGACCAGCCCCTGCTGCCACCCGACCATCTCTACGGCGATCCCCATGTCCCCCACCATGAACAGCTTGTTCATCTTCTGCTCCGCGTACAGCGGCCAGCACAGCATCGGCACGCCCGCCGTGACGCCCTCCAGCACCGAGTTCCATCCGCAGTGCGTCACGAAAGCCCCGGTGGCCTTGTGGCGGAGGACGTCTGCCTGCGGTGCCCACAGCTTGACGACGAGGCCACGGCCATTGGTTCGCTCCAAGAACCCCTCCGGCAGAAGCGCGTCGAGGTTCGGGTCGGCACGGGGGTCGAACGGCTTCTCCGGGTCGTCGCTTACTGGGGCTCGTACAACCCACAGGAAGCGGTGGCCGGACTTGTCAAGGCCGACGGCAATCTCCCTGAGCTGCTCCTCGGAGTGGTTTCCTATGCCGATGCTCCCGAAGCAGAGGAACACGACGCTGCGGTCCGGTTGGCCGTCTAGCCAGGCAAGGCACTCGTGCCGCTCTCTTGCCTCGGTGACGCCGATGCTGCCGACAAATGGCCCGATGCAGTACACCGGAGGCAATACCCGGCCGGGGACACACCGAGGGTCCCTGAGAGCAGCCACTCCCCGAGCCTCCAACGGCTCGAGCGTGTTCACCAGCGTGCCGTCGGCGTCAAGAATCCGGGGCAGCGAGGCCATCATCGCCTTGTACTTGTTGCTCTCCGGGTCCTCGAGCAGTTCGGCCATTAGGTGTGAAGCCGGCATGGGTGGAAGGCCAAAGAGCTCGAGAGGGGTGTCTCCTAGCTCCTTGAAGCTCGTCCCGCCCTCTGCGAGGACTGTCGGAAGCTGGGCAAAGGCGGTGAGGACGGAAGCGCTGGAAGTGAACAAGTTGTAGCCGGGGATCCCGAGCCTCTTTACCACGCCGAGCGCCTCACTCGACAGCGAGTCGACGACCACGGCCTGGACGCTCCGGGGGCGCATGGAGCAGAGGAAGTCATGGAGGCGCTGGTTGTAGCGGCGTATGAGCTCGAGGTAGCCGACGGGGAACTGCGTGTCCTGGGTTAGATTGGGCAGGTCCTCGAGAATCGGGAGCGTGTGGAAGCGCACAGACGGCATGGAGGCGGCGACGCGGGACATGACGGCGCCGAAGGCGATGTCTTCCTTGACGGCGGGGTCGATGAGCGCGACGGAGACGGCGTAGCCCTGCTCGAGGAGCGGGGCGGCGAGCTGCATCATCGGGACGAAGTGGCTCACGGCGAGGCCGGGGTACAGAACGACCGTCTTCTCCATGGGTACAAGGCTTGAAGCTTCAATCGATGGTTGTTTGTGGTTTCTATGGTGGAGCATCTGCATCTGCAATAACGTTATGATTGAGAAGCATCAACTGGACTGGCCCTGGCGGTCGGCCACATCCTAAATCTCTCACTGTCCACTACCTTTATTGGATCCACAACCTTCGGAGCATCTCTAGCAGCAGACCCCTTATATCGCGCCGACCCGCAAAATAACCGCCAGTTTATGGTTTTACGCGAAAAAAGTGGCCCGAACAGACACCGTAAACGCGTCCGACCCTTAAAATTTTTTAAGGGGCGGGTAAATTGCCCCCTCCGACCCGCGAATAAACAGTTTCCTCACCGCCCCGTCGGTGCCCTGTATCTCGCGAAAGCGGTTGGCGGGAGGGACATTTCAGCCCGCGCGCGTTCCCCACCCCCATCCCGCAGCCGCCCGCCCGCCGCCTTCGATTCATGTCATATCCGCCGACAGAATCACGCCGCCGGGCCGCTCCAGACCCCGGTCCACCACGCCGCTTCGCCGGCGCCCCGGATCCGCCGAGCCTAGCCGCCCCCGGGTCGCCGCCGCCCCGGATCGACCGCCGCCGAGTCGCCGTCCGCCCCTTGATTCGCCGAGCCGAGCCGCCCCCGGGTCGCCGCCGCCGGTGAGTCCTTTTTCCCCCTTGTAGTTCAACTTAGCGAATGTTTCTTAGATGAATTTTCGTTCATGCGAGCTCGGGTGCGATTTGTAGATGGATTTGAGCCCTTGCGAGGAATTTTTGCTCGAGGATTCGTCCTCGTCTGACGACTCGGACGTAGAGTCGCTGCTCGAGAGCCATCGGCAGCAGATGGTGGTGGCGGTCCTCGCCGTGAACGAGCTCGAGGATCAGAACCGAAAGAGATGGCGAGGATCGACCGTCGGCTGTCTTTGTATCCCTCGCAACCGCCATATCGGGAACGAGATGCTCATGCAAGACTACTTCGCGGCGTCACCTACGTATCCGCCACACCTCTTCCGGAGAAGGTATCGAATGCGCCGATCCCTCTTCGTAAAAATAGTACAAGCTTGCCAGGCCAATTCTCGGTATTTTACCCAAAGGAGAAACGCCGCGGGGTTGAAGGGTTTTAGCGCATATCAAAAAATCTCGGCTTCTATGCGGGTGATTGCATATGGCATTCCGGCTAACTATGCCGACGAATATCTTCGCATTGGCAAAGATACTACAATTGAGTCAGTGCGTAGGTTCGCCAAAGTGATCATCCGCGTCTTTGGTCCTGTGTATCTTCGTGCACCCAACGAGGAAGACACCAAAATGTTGATGGCAGCAAATGGGAGGCGAGGTTGGCCCGGCATGTTAGGAAGCGTTGATTGCATGCATTGGACTTCGAAAAACTGCCCGAAGGCATGGCACGGGCAGTATTGTGGCAACTCTCGGGATGCAACAATTGTGCTAGAGGCCGTAGCATCCGAGGATTTATGGATTTGGCATTGCTTTTTTGGTATGCCGGGTACTCTCAATGATATCAATGTGTTGCAACAGTCTCATTTGTTTGCTAGACTTGCTAGTGGTGATGCTCCTGCTTGCAACTACACGGGTGAATGGGCATGAGTACACAAAGGGGTACTATCTTGCAAATGGTATTTACCCTTCTTGGTGTACATTTTTCAAGTCCATCAAGAAATCCAAAACTAGGAAGGAAGTTGAATTTGCAAAGGTACAAGAGGCTACACGGGTTTTGCAATCTAGGTTTGCCATTGTCTGTGGTCCTGCTCGTTTTTGGGACAAGCGAACCCTGAGCAATATCATGACATGTTGTGTGATTCTTCACAACATGATCATCGAAGATGAGAGGGACATGAACTTGGAGTTCTTCTACGACAATGTCGGTAACCGTGTGAAGCCAGCTAGAGACCCTGACCGCATATAAGCATTCCTTCAGACATACCGGCAGATTGAAGACGCAAACACCCACTATCAGCTTCAGGAGGATCTCATTGAGCACCATTGGCAAAGGCATGGGCAATAAAACCTGCCATTTTTACATTCATTTCATTTAATTCATGTGTGATTTGTATCATTGTATCATTGTTGTATTCGGGACAATTATTGTATTGAATTATTAGTTTAATTCGGTGATTTGAATAATTATTGTAATTTGGATGATTGTTGTATTCATTTTACATTCATTTTACCTTATGTGTGTCAAATTCAGAAAAACACGTGTTTTGCGGACTGGCGCGGGCTGCAGCCGAACAGACCCCGTAAAGCGGAACTGTAAAACAGAACACGTTTTTCGCGAACTGTAAACGCGCTATAAGGGTCCGCGATATAAGGGGTCTGCTAGAGATGCTCTTATTGGAGAGACGAGAGAGGCGACCAGATCCAAATCCTTCACCGTACACAGCACTAGCACAGTTTGATTGGTTGTGTGATTGCTAGATTGCACCAGTGTTTAATTGGTGAAAATTGACCTTTGAATGGTCTGGTAAAAATTGCACCGGTTTAAAACTTTCGTCAAATATGAATCTTAAGCTCAGCATCAAGCCGCCAGCCATTCCGGCCTAGAAATCTCTGGCCCTAGTGCACGGCGCATGCTGGGGCATTTGGTGTTACCGGCCAGTGCGCCTAATTTAAATTAGCCATTTTTATGGTTTTGGAAAGAAAAAAATCGACAAACAATTATATTACAGTAGTAACAAGAATCCGCCACACTATTTTTGTAAACTTAGAATCCGTCACACTATAAATTTCATATCTAAATTCGAAACATAGTGGGAGAAACAAAATTGACAAAATGCATTGATGAGAAAATGATAAATTTCATTGATGATAAAGAAAATGGGCCGAATTCAAGGCCCAGTTCGCATTAGGTACTATTCGCTCATTGATTTGTCTTTTATGTTTCTAAATATATATTTGAATTTGGATCTGAAATTTATACCATGCTAGATGCATGCCTAGCCAAATTCAATACCGGAATGACCGGCACCGAACAATTTGAACTAAGGTTGGTGATACGTCTCCAACGTATCTATAATTTTTTATTGTTCCACGCTATTATAGTATGAATTTTGGATGTTTTTATATGCAATTATATATCATTTTTTGGGACTAACCTATTAACTTAGCGCCCAGTGCCAGTTGCTGTTTTCTGCTTGTTTTTTGTTTTTCAGGAAATCAGTACCAAACGAAGTCCAAATGCCACGAAACTTTTTTGAGATTTTTCTCCGAACAAAAGAGACCCTGGAAACTTGGAGAGGAGGCCAGAAGGTTCATGAAGCCTCCACAAGGCAACAGGGCGCGGCCCAGAGGGGGCGCGCCCTGATGCCTTGTGGGGCCCTCATGGCTCCGTTTGACCTAATTCCACTTCTATAAATTCTCAAATATTGGGAAACCAACAGGGAGCCACCCCGAATAACTTTTACGCCACCGCAAGCCTCTGCTCTTCCGTGATCCCATCTAGAGGCCTTTTCCGATACTCTGCCGGAGGGGGAATCGATCACGGGGGGATTCTACATCAACCTTGTTGCCCTTCCGATGATGTGTGAGTAGTTTACCATAGACCTACAGGTCCATAGCTAGTAGCTAGATGGCTTCTTCTCTCTCTTTGATCGTCAATACCATGTTCTCCTCGATGTTCTTGGAGTTCTATCCGATGTAATCTTCTTTTGCGGTGTGTTTGTTGGGATCCGATGAATTGTGAGTTTATGATCAGATTATTCATGAGAAATATTTGAGTCTTCTCTAAACTCTTTTATGCATGATTATTATAGCTTTGTATTTCTCTCCGATCTATCGATTTGGTTTGGCCTACTAGATTGATTTATCTTGCAATGGGAGAGGTGCTTTGTGATGGGTTCAATCTTGCGGTACTCAATCCCAGTGACAGAAAGGGACATGACACGTATTTGTATTGTTGTCATTAAGAATAAAAAGATGGGGTTTAATCATATTGGTTGAGTTTACTTTGTCTACATCATGTCATCTTGCTTAAGGCGTTACTCTGTTTCATACTTAATACCCTAAATGCATGCTGGATAGCGGTCGATGGGTGGAGTAATAGTAGTAGATGCAGGCAGGAGTCGGTCTACTTGTCTCGGACGTGATGCCTATATACATGATCATTGCCATGAATCCGTCATAATTATTTGTTTTTCTATCAATTGACCAATAGTAATGTGTTTACCCACCGTATGCTATGTGTTTGAGAGAGAAGCCTCTAGTCAAAACTATGGCCCCCGAGTCTACTTTATCATATATAAAAAACCTAAAAATACCTTGCTGCAATTTATTTACTTTTATTTTATTTAGTATTTTAGTTTATCTATCTACCACTATCAGAATTAATCCTTGCAAATAACCGCTAAGAGGATTGGCAACGCTCTTATTTGCGTTGGGTGCAAGTATTTGCTTTTGTGTGTGCAGGTGCGCTTAACGGGATTTTGCTTGGTTCTCCTACTGGATTGATAACCTTGGTTCTTAACTGAGGGAAATAATTATCTCTACTATACTGCATCATCCTCTCCTCTTCGGGGAAATACCAACACAGTCTACAAGTAGCTGGAAGAATTTCTAGCGCCGTTGCCGGGGAGACATCATCAAAATTAAAAAGTACCTTCGCACAAACTATCATCCACTTACATTTATTTTCATTTTCCTTTTATTTGCAATTACCTCTCGTTTTCATCTCCCCCACTTCTAAAACAATTTTACAAAAACACAAAAATATTTTTATTTGTTTGTTTGCTTGCTTGCTTGTGCTGCCATGTGTCTTCTATTTGCTTCCATCTTCGCTTGCTAAAAAACTATTGATATGGATCCTCATCCACTTGCTAATATTTTCAAAAAAATCAATTATGATGAACCAATTGCTAGTAAGTTGAGTGCTCTAGATTATCTTTATGAAGTGTTGCTTGAAAATCATGAATCTGAAAACTGTGATGAAGTGCTAAAAGAAGAAGTTTGTAAAGTGATTCATGAAAACTCCTTGAATGAAAAGCATGATTGCAATGATGTTATTATAAATTCTATTAATGTCAATTGTGCTAATGATATACAAAACTACAAGCTTGGGGATGATAATTTTGTCATGTCCACTACTTATTGCAATGATCATGATTGGGGTGATAATGCTTCTTATGATCTTGAAAATTTATTTAAGCCTCAGGATGAATATGTCATTGACAATAATGTTTGCAATAATATTAAAAGTGGGTTTGGAAGAGTGTCAACTTTATGTAAAAAGAATCCCACATATTCGGAGAGTGTTCAATCTTATGAAATTTTTGATAAATGTGGGTTTGGAGAGGTCATGACTTTAGTTGATGTTAATCCCACTATTTTGGAAGATTATAAAACTTTTATGCATGTGGATTGTGAAGAGAGTATTTTATATGGTAGCTATATTGTTGAATTTGATATGATCCTACATGTAATTATTATGAGAGAGGAAAATATGGTTATAGGAATTTTTATGTTACTAAATTACCTCTCGTTATGTTGAGATTGTCAATGTTTTATTCTTCTTCCTTGCATATGCTAGATATTGCTTGTCTTGATAATTTGTTTTCCTATAAAATGCCTATGCATAGGACGTATGTTAGACTTAAATATGTTTGTCACATGTTTTATGATGCTCTCTTTGTGTTTTTCAATTCATATCTTTCATGTGAGCATCATTGAAATGTTAAGCCTATCTTAATGGCTATAAAGAAATAGCTTGTTGGGAGGCAACCCAATAAATAAAATAAATTTTTGTTTTACTTTCTGTTCTTGTGTGTTTACACAATTTTAGCCCCTGCTATGATTGTGTTTTTATCTTATAATTAGTGTTTGTGCCAAGTAATGCCTTTGGGATGATTTGGATGATAGTATAATTGATGCTGTTTGAAAACAGAAAGCTTTGTGTCCAGTGCTAGAAGTTTAATTCTGTACTGGAGCGTCAGAAAAATCTGAAATTTTTACACAGTATTGGTATATACATTTTTTTACATTGTCCTAATTTTTCAGAATTTTTGGAGTTACAGAAGTATGGATTTTAAATAGATTTTTACAGACTGTTCTGTTTTAGACAGATTCTGTTTTTGTTGCATAGTTTGCTTATTTTGATGAATCTATGGATCGTATCGGGGGGGTATGAGTCATGGAGCAGTTGGAGTACAGTAGCATTATGCCAATATTAAATATGAATCAATTTACAATAGTACCTAAAGTTTAAGGTTTGTTTGTTATACTAACAGATCTCACGAGGTTTCTGTTGAGTTTTGTGTGCTGAAGTTTTCAAGTTTTGGGTGAGACTACGATGGATAAAGGAATAAGGAGTGGCAAGAGCCTAAGCTTGGGGATGCCCAAGGCACACCAAGGTAATATTCAAGGAAGACTCAAGCGTCTAAGCTTGGGGATGCCCCGGAAGGCATCCCCTCTTTCGTCTACAATCTATCGGTAACTCACTTGGAGCTATATTTTTATTCATCACATGATATGTGTTTTACTTGGAGCATCTTGTGATATAGTTTGTTTGCTTTTGTTTGCTTTTTAGTTTGTCACAATCATCTTTGCTGAACACACCTTTTTGAGAGGAACACACATTATTTGTGATTTGTTAGAATACTCTATGTGCTTCACTTATATCTTTTGAGCTAGGCAGTTGCTCTAGTGCTTCACTTATATCTTTTAGAGCATGGCGGTGGTTATATTTTAAAGAAATAGTTGCACTTTCATGCTTCACTTATATCTTTTTGAGAGTCTAATGAATAGCAATGGTAATATGCACGGGTTATGAATTTGGTCCTGATATGATAGGTATTCAAGAGGGATAGAATAAAAACTTTCATGTAGATCACTGAATATGATAAGTTTGATTCCTTGCAATAGTTTAGTAAGAATATTGGTGTTAAGGTTTGTGATTCCCGAAGCATGCACGTATGATCTGTCGTTATGCTAAGAAGTTGAAGCATGATTTATTCTTGATTGTCTACCTTATGAGTGGCGATCGGGGATGAGCGATGGATTTTTCCTACCAATCTATCCCCATAGGGGCATGCGTAGTAGTACTTTGCTTCGAGGGCTAATAAACTTTCGCAATAAGTATGTGAGTTCTTTATGACTAATGTGAGTCCATGGATTATACGCACTCTCACCCTTCCGCAATTTGCTAGCCTCTTCGATAACGTGCATTGTCCTTTCTCACATCGAGAGTCGGTGCAAACTTTGCCGGTGCATCCAAACCCCGTGATATGATACGCTCTATCACACATAAGCCTCCTTATATCTTTCTCAAATCAGCCACCATACCTACCTATCATGGCATTTCCATAGTCATTCCGAAATATATTGCCATGCAACTTCCACCGTTCCGTTTTTATGACACACACCATCATTGTCATATTGCTTTGCATGATCATATAGCTGACATAGTATTTGTGGCTCAGTCACCGTTCATCCTTTTTTATACATGTTACGCTAGTATCATTGCACATCCTGGTACACTACCAGAGGCATTCATATAGAGTCATATTGTTCTAGTATCGAGTTGTAATATTGAGTTGTAAGTAAATAAAAGTGTGATGATCATCATTATTAGAGCATTGTCCTAGTGAGGAAAGAATGGTGGAGACTAATGAGTCATCGAAAAAGTGGGGATGAGGTCCATGAGACCGTTCTAAAAAAAAGAGGCCAAAAGGGGCCCACAAAAAAATGAGAGAAAAAGAGAGAAGGGCAATGTTACTATCATTTTTCCACACTTGTGCTTCAGAGTAGCACCATGTTTTTCATATAGAGAGTCTCCTATTTTATCAATTTCATATACTAGTGGGAATTTTTCATTATAGAACTTGGCTTGTATATTCTGATGATGGGCTTCCTCAAATGCCCGAGGTCTTCATGAGCAAGCAAGTTGGATGCACACCCACTTAGTTTTTCATGTTGAGCTTTCATACACTTAGAGCTCTTAGTGCATCCGTTGCATGGCAATCCCTACTCCACGCATTGACATCAATTGATGGGCATCTCCATAGCCCGTTGATTAGCCTCGTTGATGTGAGACTATATTCTTATTTTTGACTTCCCCTTATTGATCTCTACCACCACACTCTATTCCACCCATAGTGCTATATCCATGGCTTGCGCTCATGTATTGCGTGGGGGTTGAAAAAGCTGAAGCGCGTTAAAAAGTATGAACCAATTGCTCGGCTTGTCATCGGGGTAGTGCATGATAAGTATTTTGTGTTAAGAAGATGGAGCATGACAGGATTATATGATTTTGTAGGGATAACGTTCTTTAGCATTTTGATTTTGAAAGACATGATTGTTTATTAGTATGCCTGAGTATTGATGTCCTTATGTCAAACTATAGACTATTGCCTTGAATCATTCGGATCTTATTATTCATACCGTAAGAGAAAGATTACATGATGAAACATGTTAGGTAGCATTCCACATCAAAAATTCTGTTTTTATCATTTACCTACTCGAGGACGAGCAGGAATTAAGCTTGGGGATGCTTGATACGTCTCCAACGTATCTATAATTTTTAATTGTTCCATGCTATTATAGTATCAATCTTGGATGTTTTTATATGCAATTATATATCATTTTTTGGGACTAACCTACTAACCTAGTGCCCAGTGCCAGTTGCTGTTTTCTGCTTATTTTTGGTTTTTCAGGAAATCAGTACCAAACGAAATCCAAATGCCACGAAACTTTTTGGAGATTTTTTTCTGGACAAAAGAGACCCTGGAGACTTGGAGAGGAGGCCAGAAGGTTCATGAAGCCTCCACAAGACAACAGGGTGTGGCCCCGGGGGGGCGCCCTGATGCCTTGTGGGGCCCTCGTGGCTCCGTTTGACCTAATTCCACTTCTATAAATTCTCAAATATTGGGAAACCAACAGGGAGCCACCCTGAATAACTTTTACGCTGCCGCAAGCCTCTGTTCTTCCGCGATCCCATCTGGAGGCCTTTTCCGGTACTCTGCCGGAGGGGGAATCAATCACGGAGGGCTTCTACATCAACCTTGCCGCCCTTCCGATGATGTGTGAGTAGTTTACCACAGACCTACGGGTCAATAGCTAGTAGCTAGATGGCTTCTTCTCTCTCTTTGATCTTCAATACCATGTTCTTCTCGATGTTCTTGGAGTTCTATCCGATGTAATCTTCTTTTGCAGTGTGTTTGTTGGAATCCGATGAATTGTGAGTTTATGATCAGATTATTCATGAGAAATATTGGAGTCTTCTCTTAACTCTTTTATGCATGATTATTACAGATTTGTATTTCTCTCTGATCTATCGATTTGGTTTGGCCTACTAGATTGATTTATCTTGCAATGGGAGAGGTGCTTTGTGATGGGTTCAATCTTGCGGTGCTCAATCCCAGTGACAGAAAGGGACATGACACGTATTTTTATTGTTGCTATTAAGGATAGAAAGATGGGGTTTAATCATATTGCTTGAGTTTACTTTGTCTACATCATGTCATCTTGCTCAAGGCGTTATTCTGTTTCATACTTAATACCCTAGATGCATGCTAGATAGCGGTCGATGGGTGAAGTAATAGTAGTAGATGCGGGCAGGAGTCGGTCTACTTGTCTCGGACGTGATGCCTATATACATGATCATTGCCATGAATCCGTCATAATTATTTGCTTTTCTATCAATTGCCCAACAATAATTTGTTTACCCACCGTATGCTATGTGTGCAAGTGCTTGCTTTTGCCCAACAATAATTTGGGTGCAAGTGCTTGCTTTTGTGTGTGCAGGTGCGCTTAACGGGATTTTGCTTGGTTCTCCTACTGGATTGATAACCTTGGTTCTTAACTGAGAGAAATACTTATCTCTACTATACGGCATCATCCTCTCCTCTTCGGGGAAATACCAACGCAGTCTACAAGTAGCAGTTGGCTTTGACTGAACATATAAAAACGGCCATTTTTGTCAATTTTGCCTAAATTTGGGAAGGGAATTTTGTCTTAAAAATTTAACCAAATGCTATGAATTTAGAGTCTTATCATAACACACAACACAACATAGGGGGGGAAATCCTACATCAAAAGATGATTTTTTTAACCAAATGCTTTGCCTTGGAGATGCCCTAATGGCGATAGGGTCGTGCTTTTCGGTCTCCCAACAATGTGTTTTTTCATAGAAGAGGAGACACCCCCTCCGATTTCGTATATAGAAACAATGAGTTTTTCGTTCTCCCAACAATGAGTTTTTTCTTATAGAAGAGGCCGGCCTAGCAACCTTATTTACCGGAGGTCAGGTACCCCCAGTATATTGTACCGTCACTCACTTCCGCCTCTCGTGTCCCTGGAGAAGTCAGCAGTACGGGAAAGCCGAGCGTGTGTTGCGCACACTCAACGATGGCGTCCGTGCGCTCTTGTTTCATGCCAGCATGTTGCCTCGTTTCTGGGCCGAGGTGCCCAACACTGCTACCTACCTCCTCAACCGCCGGTCGTGCCGCACCAGCACGCCGCGCTGAGTTCATGCACTCCTGCTTGGCGACGAGCCTGACTATTTACTGTTGTGTCTTCGGGAGAGGAGAACCATGGAGACGTCCTCAAGAGGAGAGCGGCACCCGCGGGCGTCACCGTCATTGGTGCCAGGGCGCAGAGCTTTCGCTCGGCGGCTCACTCATGTCACCACGAAGCACCTAAGAAAATCATGTCAAGCACATGCCGCCAGACCCAGATCTGAGCAATGCTGCGAATGCAGCGAACGAGCCCGAGCTACCCACCGCTATATTGGGGAACGCAGCAGAAAACAAAATCGCACTACCAACATACCCAGGATCACTATGGAGATGCATACAAGGTTTTGATCTGATCATTACCGACTCGTAGCGCAGTGGAAGTAGAGTCATTGTAGATCATCAGTGTAGATCCCCGCAGCTAGGATTTACAACCTCCCAACCGTGATTATGTACTCCCTCGCCTGCCCCATGGACAGTCCCTCGGACAGCCCTCTGGGAGGCGGTCGGACAGTCCCCCGGACGATGTCATGGGACAGCCCTCCGGGAGGACCCTCGAAACTCGGACGGTAACTCAGACAAAAGATCGAACCTACGACCTCTCTACGAGGTTGCACACATACGGTGTCAGCTATCCGGCAGGGCTTCGCCATCCAGAACTAGTTCCCATCAGAACCCAGACAGCCTTTCGGCTCTACGAAACTATTTCGCTGGGAGGGAGAGAGAAAGCCAGATCATGCATGGCATTTGTATGTGATAAAGAGTGTCTGTGGAGAGCCCCTCTCCACCTCCTTTTATAGGAAATCCAAGGGGTAGGGTGGCACTTGAAAACCCCAAAATGCCCATGAATGGAGTCCTTCACAAGGGCATAAAGGGGAAGCCAAGTGGGCAAGTGGGGCTCCATGGAGGAGCCACACCTTGGCCGGCCACCCCCTTGTGGGTCCCCCCCAAAAGGGTTTCCCATCCATCCATGTCATCCCCTAGATCTTTTGAGCAAACCCAAAAAAGTAGCTTTCCAAAAAGGAAACCATAAAGTGCTTTTCACTATTCAGGAAAACATTTTTCCGCGACCGTTAAATTCGAAAATATTTATGTGGGCCTAGAACATTTCCAGTACCTCCTAAAATAATTTTGGACGCGTTCTGAAACAATTCCGGATCAGTGATTTTCATCAGCGAAAAGCAACCAAAGCGGTTCCGGTAGCTCCGGAACATTTCCGGTTTTTTTCTCCGGAAAAATCCCAGAAGTTCCCAGAACAATTCTGGCACCCTCCAAGAATTTCCAGGCGTGTGCCGAAACCAATTTGACTTAATGGTATACTCCGAAACAACTTTTCAGTTTTACCGAAACTCTTCCGGTGTTCTCTCTCCGGAACTCTTCCGTTGTCTCCGAAATTTTTCCGGTGACTTTCTCTCAGACTCCCTGTCTAGTATTCAGTAGATAGATGACCCTTAAGCGTGTGACCCTATAGGTTCGGTGAAGTATAGAGATGACCGGAACACTTTCCGATCAATGATCAATAGCGGAACCGTGGACACCCATATTGATCCCTATACCCACACGAATGAATATTCGAGTGAACCTGTTTGTTGTCATGTGCTATTCATGTTGCTTCACGATATGTTACAAACACCCGAGGTGAGATTTATTGGCATCCCCGTGAATCAACACTTGTCCACAATGCCAGTTGCCTCGTTACCGGTTTTGTTATCTTATCTCGTTTCCGCATTCCGGCATCCCCGTGATCAAATCACATTGTGTCTGGCCAGACGATGATGGATACCGTAACACCGAGAGAGCCCTAAGAATATCTCTCCATCGTCGGAGGAGCAAATCCCAATCTTGAGCTATCTCGTTCCTTGTCATACTTTTCCGTGAAGCCGTAAGCCGCCGTAATAGCCACCCAGTAACGGATGACGTTTAACAAACCCCAAAGTTCACGAAGCAAGTGCGAAGGAACTCGATACTCTCATGGTATAAGGAATTATGCAAACGTAACCTTCCTTTGTGTTATTAACCATTTACTTGTGACGAATGTATCTCATAGCATAACACCAATTCGGGTCGATTCTACACAAATGTTCTTCTAACATTGTGCCCTCAAAATTGGCGGCATAGACATGCCCATGATCAGGAAAACATGATCATCATGCAACACTTGAGCCAGTATTAGAGGCTTGACTAGGAATACTCTTTACCGTTTATTATTCCACACGTGCACATGGGTTTTCCTCAAAGCCTTTATGGATATACGGGCTCGGGAACCATGGCAGTTATAGCATGGAACATAAACTTAATCAGGAACATGGGGATAAATAATAACATTTATTATTGCCTCTAGGGCATATCTCCTACAGACTCCCACTTGCACTAGAGTCAATAATCTAGTCAATGCTAATGCACTTTACACCTATGGCATACCGGTGTAAAATATTCTTCGCTTGTGGTATAGTCTACGTCTAACGGACCGGACAACTTCAGGGCCGTGTGTATCTTTGCATATCCTCGCATTTTCACGCTTTCACAAAAATACATATTTTGTGTGGACTTGGCTTTGTATATATGTGAATCACTGGTCGTACCTAGATTCCTCGGACTGAGTTATGGAGCAACTATCTACAATAGTGTCCCATTGACCAAAGCCATCTTGGTACCATACTAAGTTCATGAATGAACTATATGATTCAACATCTTCTTTGTCGCTTCCAAAGCGTCAACATACTTAGCCTTTGTTATAGAATTCGCCACAGTAACCTGTTTGGAACAATTTTCAACTACCGTGCCACCATATCGTGTATTACATAAAACCCTTATATTAAATCGAAAATCGCTTGGAGCATTGATGAAGACTGTATCGATGTAACTACTTATAACGAGCACTTCATAGTCTCTGCTTGCGAGAAAACATGTCATCAGTGCTACTTTAGTGCTTAACAACATTTTTCACTGTTGTCCCATGATCAGTACTTTGATCACTTTGGTATCTATACTCGCAACAGCTTGGGAGTATCGGACATATCTGGTTGTTTTACATACCATGGAATACATGATTAATCCAAACACAAAAAGTGTGTGGAATCTCCATCATGTATTTTACTCATCAGTGTTTTAGGACACCGAGTCTTGCAAAACTCTTTCCATGTGACTTCGGCAAGAAACACTTCTTGGTGTTCTCATACTAAACCATTTTAGCATCTTGTCAACATGTATTCTTGGCTTAGCCTATTAGGCAATTTTATCTCCATAGATAATTACGCTTAATATCGAGGCTACCTAGCCCAAGCACTTCATCAAAAAACTATTTCTCGATGAAGTCCTAATTCGTGTCAAGAAATTTATATTATTTTCAATCAACAATGTGTCAAGCACACAAGGTTTTTAGAAATATTATTATGCTCCCACTTACTTTCTTGTAACCACAAGCATCTTCGTTATCCATTGATGAAATCAAACTCTTTTAACTATTTCATCAAAAACGAAGATTACAACTCCATTTTGCTCTCTTCTGTCCATCGCTGGAACTCTGAAGTTTGCATACTCACTAGCATCCTCTGGATACACCTTGGACTGTATCACATGCAAGTCCTAGGTAGCATTTCCATCTCATGGAAATATTTTTGGCATCCATGTATCATATCTCATGATTAAAATATGTATCAATTGCTAGTTTAACCCGAACCGACTTTAAGCATCGCTACGGAGAGACAATCTCGCCGTAGTTAATTCCTTGAATTTGTTATAAGCAACAAGTCGAGCTTTATGGATAAAACATTTTTATCTGTATCAGTTTATAGTTCCATTAATATTCATTAGACTTTAAGTCTTCCGAAAGGGGTATCAAGATCTAATCTTGAATCATTTATATGGATACTATCTTGGATTATATTGGCATTTAGCCAATTCCGGAGTCAGGGCCCATCAACGCTTCCTTGTGTATCATAGGTATACTGTTGTCTAACAACAATATCTCGTTTGCACACCTGAGAGGTTTGCACGAGTTTTGCCTACGTGGTTCAGCCGCAAGTTCGACCGAAGTCCATATATCTCATGTAGAGGCTTCCGTATCAGTCGCGGTAGGAAACTTTGGAATCACTTCCAAGGTTTCTTTCCTTTGACCTGATAACGAAGATACTATTATCTCGTCGAGTTGCACTGTCCTCCCACTCACCTTTTTGCAAGAACCATTTTCTTCAAAATCATACCGCTTTTTGTGGCAAACATTTTTGCCTCGGTATAGTGATGGAGGAATACCCAATAACTTGGGATAACCTACAAAGTAGCACTTGTATGATTTAGAATAGGTTTGTAAATATTTTACACAAGCCCCATATTCCAAATGTTAAGAAAAGATATAACATGGTTGGGGTTACCATACCATGGTGTCATTTCAACAGATCTGATGGCGCTCTTTTCAGTGTAAAAGCCGCAGTCTCTAAAACATTACTTTAAAAGGGATAATGGCAAATCGATTTATGTCATCTTTGATCTTACCATGTCATAAATGGTTTGATTACATCTTCACGGACATTCCACTCACAGTGGTGTTCCGGGAGGTGTAAGTTATGAAAACTCTTTTCATAACTCATCAGACATTCGCTAAACTTGTAACTCAAAATATTCCTTTCCGCAATCTAATTGTAGAAACATAATTTTTTTTGTTTACAATAATTTCTACTTCATTTTGAAAACCTTTCGAACGATTTCAAAAGATCCAGACTTACGTCTCATCAACTAAATATCCATATATCTACTTGAATCATTTCTGAAGATAGATAAATCCACTACTAGCAACAACATTTATTGGACTACACACATCATAATGTATGATCACCAATAAGTTTGTTGCTCGTTCCTTATGGCCTGTGAATGGTATTTCAGTCATTTTACTTTTCGGATGAAAGTTGCAAGTGTCAGATGATTCATAATCAAATGACTTCAAAATCCATCATAATGGAATTTTTTCCATGCGGGTTTCTCCAATGTGACCAAATGCAGTGCCACACATATGTGGTATTCTTTTAGTCTTGCGACATTTAGCGTCAGTGTTATGGATGTATCATATTACCATCAATATTCATAACATACATTCCATCCATGATGGAAGCATGGCCCTTATGTTATTCATGATACTGAACAACAATTGTTCTTTTATGAACAACCCTCTTGCAACAAACATTATGCAATGGGCTTGAGTGTATAAAACTCTAAAATGAATTATGAAAGTAAACACAGAGGTAATATATTATTATCAATATTCATAACATACATCTCATTCATAATGAAAGTATGACCCTTATGTTATTCATAACACCGAACATCAAAAGTTCTCTTATGAACAACCTTCTTGCAACATACTTTATGCAATGGGCTAGAGTGTATAAAACTCTAAATGAATTATGAAAATAAATACAGACGGTAATACACCGATGGAAGGTATAGTAACATTTACTATGTTCCCAGTGCGTATCTAAACCTCACTCCCGGTAAGTCTTTTAGGCCATAGTAGTTCCTGCATTGAGTCACAACAGAATGCAATCGAGCGGGTATCTTTGTGATTAACTCACAATACCCAAGAATTATGGACTAACAGTTTAATCACAATTCCCAAGAACTATTTCTTTTGACCAGCCATCCAAACATCAATAACTTGTATGACTTTCATACATGAGCTGGACATTCCAGTCTTCTTTCCTTTTTGCCTTTATACTTCTAACAGTTTAACTTTCAATATTTCTCCTACTCTCAGAAGAAGCACCCAATTTTAAGAGTGGCGTTAGCCCCGGACTTTCTAGGCGTGTAAGTCACACTAACACCCTTTGGACATTTCCTTTCTCTTTAAGTTGTTGTTTTATTCACCTTCATCATATGACAGGCGTTCTTCTGGATCCCTCTCTTATGAGTCAAATTCATAGTAAATACTCTACTAATAATTTGCAAACAAACATTGCTTTGGATATCTCATATCTTTTAGCCTTTGTCTGCATCTGAAAACAATTTTCAGTTCCATGAATATCACATAACTATCCCAAACTTTTGAAGTTTGGGTCTCATGGAAGCAAACATATTGCACTTGACCGTAACGGAATTCTAGCTTTTGGATCGAAGGACGAGAGTCACATCATCCATAGCATTAGTGGGAGGATACCGAAAGCATGCGATAGGACAAAGTCCTTCCCGGCACTATTGAGGACAATCCTCACATTACGTTACCAATCGTAAAGTTTTAACCAGATAAATAACAGCTTGTTCAATTTTTATAGGGAAGGTGGAAACGCGAGCCATTATTCTACAACTATTATGCAAATTTCACATAGACTATGTTCATAATTAATTTGCGCTAAGAATTAATTCTAAAGTGCGCTCCCACTCAAATCAATATCTCTCATAATTGATTGTGAGTGATACAAGACCATATTGAAATTCAACGCCAAGGATGTATCCATGTCAAGTGACGAGAATTGCAATCGGTAGGCCAGCTTGCCAATCACATCTCTATGTGACTCTTGTTCATCATTCGATCGGCGTGTTCCGAGCTCAGGAAAATCCTCCGGAACGTTAAGACAACCAAGTGATCTCGCTGCGAGGTCTCAACTCACCCGCCTCACACTTCTCTAATCGTTCGTACCCATGTATCCATGTGATACCCCGAAGAGATACGTGCCGTGACGGTGCTACACTTGGGAGAACACTAACTACTTGATATTTTTGTGAGAGATCACCCTAATAAAAAGCGACTACCGTGAAATCAAAAGGGTGCATCAAGAAGGATAAACATCTCAGGCAATTCATAATAGCATGATATGGTATAGCCCTTTCTGACGGAGAAGTCTTTAATTTCTTCGTCTTCGGCATTTGCGTCGGTGTTCACCTTCGCGAAGATTGCCACCACCTTGTCGATGCACCAGATAATATTGCTATCTCTATAGCTAATAAAATAAGTGCATTACATAAGGTTGACACACAGGTCATTAAAGTGACAATCATATGGCTCCAGCCATCATGCCGAATCATGACACGCAGGTCATGTTAATTAATTTACATCATATAGTCATCTCATACATAATCAAATTAATATGAGAACTGTTATACCACATCACATGCACATCTCATGTCATCCTGCAAAACCAAGTTAGACGCCTCTAATCGGTTTATGCAAAATTTTATTTTACGTGGCTTCTAAGGTTTCGAAACAAACCGAAGCTACCAACGTCCATCATCAAGTATGATTATTCAAGTTGCTAGATTAACTTTGCGGGGCATATGAAACACGAGATAATAAAATCTTGAGCCTCATACTGAACTTCGTCATACGCAAGAACCCCGTGCAGATCATATTTGCATTGCCCTTTAGTCTGCGAAACATCCATCTTTCCTTAACTATGGTGGAACCCAAAGACACCGAAGCACTTCGTTGATCTGTCAATCAGCATACTCAGGAGCAGCATGAAAGGATCGCGGATTGCCAGAACTTTTTCAGATTCCACCATGTTGTCAAGATCAGGACTACGCAAATTCAAGGGAAGCAACAGGAACATCGGGTAACAGATTTCATCTGCTACCGGCACAAATAATTTTCAGTAATAGAACTCATCTACTATAAATTATATTGTGCAACACCCATACATCTCTATGTATTCTAGATCGTAACCTGCATCTACGCATAGCACGGCTCATGATGCCACTGTTGGGGAACGCAGCAGAAAACAAAAAAATTCCGCACTACGAACATGCCCAGGATCACTATGGAGATGCATACAAGGTTTTGATCTGATCATTACCGACTCGTAGCGCAGTGGAAGTAGAGTCGTTCTAGATCATCATTGCAGATCCCCGCAGCTAGGATTTACAACCTCCCAACCGCGAGGATGTACTCCCTCGCCGGCCCCATGGACAGTCCCTCGGACAGACCTCTGGGAGGCGGTCGGACAGTCCCCCAGACGATGTCACGGACATCCCTCCGGGAGGACCCTCGAAACTCAGACGGTAACTCGTACAAAAGATCGAACCTACGACCTCTCTACGGGGTTGCACACGTACGGTGTCAGCTATCCGGCAGGGCTTCGCCGTCCAGAACTAGTTCCCACCGGAACCCAAACAGCCTTTCGGCTCTACGAAACTATTTCGCTGGGAGGGAGAGAGAAAGCCAGATCATGCATGGCATTTGTATGTGAGAAAGAGTGTCTGTGGAGAGCCCCTCTCCACCTCCTTTTATAGGAAATCCCAAGGGATAGGGTGGCACTTGAAAACCCCAAAATGCCCATAAATGGAGTCCTTCACAAGGGCATAAAGGGGAAGCCAAGTGGGCAAGTGGGGCTCCATGGAGGAGCCACACCTTGGCCGGCCACCTCCTTGTGGGTCCCCCCCAAAAGGGGTTCCCATCCATCCATGTCATCCCGTAGATCTTTTGAGCAAAGCCAAAAAAAGTGGCTTTCAAAAAAAGTAACCATAAAGTGCTTTTCACTATTCATGAAAAAAAAAAATCCGCGACCGTTAAATCAAAAACATTTATGTGGGCCTAGAACATTTCCAATACCCCCTAAAATAATTTTGGACGTGTTCCAAAACAATTCCGGATCAGTGATTTTCATCAGCGAAAAGCAACCAAAGCGGTTTCGGCAGCTCCGGAACATTTTCAGTTTTTTTCTCCGAAAAAATCCCAGAAGTTCCCAGAACAATTATGGCACCCTCCAAGAATTTCCAGGCGTGTGCCAAAACCAATTTGACTTAATGGTATACTCCAAAACAACTTTTCAGTTTTACCGAAACTCTTCCGGTGTTCTCTCTCCGGAACTCTTCCGTTGTCTCCGAAATTTTTCCGGTGACTTTCTCTCAGATTCCCTATCTAGTATTCAGTAGATAGATGACCCTTAAGCGTGTGACCCTGTAGGTTCGGTGAAGTATAGACATGACCGGAACACTTTCCGATCAATGATCAATAGCGGAACCGTGGACACCCATATTGATCCATATACCCACACGAATGAATATTCGAGTGAACCTGTTTGTTGCCATGTGCTATTCATGTTGCTTCACGATATGTTACAAACACCCGAGGTGAGATTTATCGGCATCCCCGTGAATCAACACTTGTCCACTATGCCAGTTGCCTCGTTACCGGTTTTGTTATCTTATCTCGTTTCCGCATTTCGGCATCCCTGTGATCGAATCACATTCTGTCTGGCCAGACGATGATGGATACCATAACACCGAGAGGGCCCTAAGAATATCTCTCCATCGTCGGAGGAGAAAATACCAATCTTGAGCTATCTCGTTCCTTGTCATACTTTTCCGTAAACCCGTAAGCCGCCGTAATAGCCACCCAGTAACGGATGACGTTTAACAAACCCCAAAGTTCACGAAGCAAGTGCGAAGGAACTCGATACTCTCATGGTCTAAGGAATTATGCAAACGTAAACTTCCTCTGTGTTATTAACCATTTTCTTGTGACGAATGTATCTCATAGCATAATACCAATTCGGGTCGATTCAACACAAATGTTCTTCTAACATTGTACCCTCAAAATTGCCGGTATAGACATGCTCATGATCAGGAAAACGTGATCATCATGCAACACTTGAGCCAGTCTTAGAGGCTTGATTAGGAATACTTTTTACCGTTTATTATTCCACACGTTCACATGGGTTTTTCTCAGAGCCTTTATGGATATACGGGCTCGAGAACCATGACAGTTATAGCACGGAACATCATATATTTACTAATTGGAGGCACCATATGGGTCATCACAGTAGTCCACATCATTAAAAATATTTTAACCGTTGATCTATTTAACTGATCTATCTTGACCCCATGATTTACGTTACTTTTGTGGAGAAAAAAAGAGCCAACATACACGTATCAATCAGATGTGAAGTAATTAGAAAACCTTACGTTACTTTTGTGGAAAAAAAGAGAGCAAACCTACACGTGAAAAAAAGAGCATCACATCTAATCAGCTATTAGCCGTTGGATTGTTAGATGAGGAGATGAAACCTTTGACCGTAATATTCCCGTAGGGACGTAATGATGTCAAATATCAATCTCTTTCCTCAAAAAAAAAAATCTTTCCGATCTCTCTCTTAATCGTGTCTCCATCTCACGCTGCCGCTGACTTCTACCAAATAGTTAGGTCAATCGAGGTTGCCTTCTACGTGCTTATCTGGCCGGCCAAGCTTCATGCACGATTGCACCGGGAACGAATCACGCTAGCTTGCTTCATCACCGTTCACAAGTCAACGCCGCAGGCCAGTATGTCCATGTTCCTTTTGCCATCAACCATATCTCTGATGTGTGTGTCTTAGCAGATGAAAGAAATCGATCTGGATTACCTGTACGTACATACGTGCATATGTACAAGCGAATCAATCTAGATTACCTGCTGCTTAGGAATTTAGCATGGCTGTGTGAACATGTCTTCTTCGTAGATGAAAATGAAGCTCCTAGGACCCGTGCGACATGATTCAGGACATGTGCCAACAGTCCTCTCTTTCTCTCTCTGGACAACGACCGTCCCGCTCCTTCTCTTTTTGCTATTGTCGCTAGACCCAATGATCTTCTATAGCTTTTCCAGGTGGGCACCCAGGTTGAACCACCGCGCAAAGACCTGCTGCAGGAGCTAATTCCTACGTATTGGGACGTACAAGAGGACAGCAAATACATCTGGCCGGCAGAGACAAGCCGTACTTTGTTCGTGGCTACTGCTAGGACTGATGCCCTATGGCGGTAGAAACAACAGCAACGACAATGTTTTGTCCAGCGATGACATCATCCATGTCTGTTGATATGGTTGTCACTCACCACAGGTACTCAGTTCCTAATTATATGTATTTTTTTTAATCTCTGTAGCTGTTTATGAATGCAACGTGTTACGTAGTACATCCATGCCTCATGGCTATGTGTTTCTCTGTACGGATGCTGTGCTCGACTGTTTTTTCCAAAAAGATGTTAACATTGTCCATTAGATCTTTCTCTTTCCATTTGTTTCTTATAAAAATCAAACAGTATTTCCTTATAATTTATATTACATATAAATTATTTAGGCTTGAAGGGAAGTTATCATTTTTACAAGTTAATTGGGCATAAATAAAATAAAAGTGTGGTGTTATTAATGGAGGAGAAACACGTGCTGACATGTTTTTGATGGAAAAAACTTTTTACATGTACTTTTTATTTTATTTTCCTCATTATCTTTCATAACAAAATTCTAACCATATAGAGTGCAAATGTATTGCTCCCCGACTTCAAATAGCCAAAAAAATCTTTTTTTAAGCGGGAAAATAGCCAAAGAAATCAAAAACGAATGACATCCCTTTGTTAAATCGGACAAATATCTGGATTTTTCCAGCATGCAAATGTCCACACATATGTAACATTCGACTAAAAATATTTAGTGGGTTATGAAACAAAATTACTTATAGTGCATCTGAAATAGCAAATAGTCGATAAAAATGTGCATGCATTGGTCTTCTAGCGTAACATACAAATAAAAATATTATATGATGTAGTGTAAAGTTGGGTAGTGCACATATACATGTACATTTTTCTGATATTTTAAAATACTGAGATCAAAAGAGCAATTTGGGTTTTCTGCACGATATCATAAATTTGGAGTTTTCGCAATTGATAAGAAAGCACACAAGACTTCAAATCACACTTAATAAAAGGAAAAATATAGTAATTGTTTTGTCTTAAAAAAATATCCTTTTCAAAGTAAGACATGTTACCTAATATTCAGGGCTTGAAGACACTCAGTTATTAAATATGCAAATGAAGATATTGGTGAATATTTCCATGTTGTCGTGTAGTATATTTTTCATTGATACGTAGTGTTTTTTTTCTAAACATGCATTCATGTGTAGTGTGGGTACAGATCTATGAACCACTCCCGAAAAAATATAACATGGCAATAAAACATTACTCCAACATATTTATGTGAACAATAGATATGTGTAGATTACATGATCATGAATTCATTGAAAAGAATATATATCCTTTTTCCACATGATAGAGAATATGCACTGTTGTATGTTCGCAAGGATTTAAAACTGTATTATATTATTATTTTTCAATTCTTATAAATATTGCATTCAACAAAAGTTAACAAAACTACAAATCAGAAACATCTATTTATAAATAGACTAGCCCGTGCGAACGCACGGGTTGACGACTAATAAACTTAATCAGGAACATGGGGATAAATAATAACATTTATTATTACCTCTAGGGCATATCTCCTACACGCTACACCTCTCGCCACCCCCGCAACCAAGAGGCGTAGCCACCGCCGCCACTATGGCACCCACAGGAGAGCCAACCATGCGGACTGCCTTCCAGGGCCGCCGCCCCAGCGTCGATGGTCTGAGACCTCGCCACCCTCCCACTTCACAGTATCCCAACCACGGTAGGAAGAGTAGTGGCCTCGCCAACTACTCCTAGCCCGACATCAGTCACCGAGTCTGGGTTAGCGCCACAATGGTAGGAGGCGCACACGCCTGCATCCCCAGTCAATCCCGATGGACCGGGGAGGACACGACTCTGTGACTACCGACGGCCGACACCAGGCAAGCCCCGGGCGCCCTATGGCCTTGGCCAAGGCAAGCTTGCACGATGCCACACTCACAGCCAAAGACGCTGATATGTCTATAGGCATAGCGATGTCCCAACCTCCACCATCGACCATGGTGCCCGTGAGGAGAGGACCCTCACCACCCGCGGACATCACCCGGACCACGCCCAATCACTTCTACCCGGAGCGACAGCCCTGACATGCCTCGGGCTCAGATCTGGTTCGCCCGAGCGCGAGCTCAAGCCCGAGGTCCAAGCCACCTCCTGCCGATGCCCGTACCTGGAGAGGAAGGATTGCCACCACCTCCCTGCGTCGCCTGCCGAAGCATGACAACCAGATCCACGCCGTTGAACCACGACGCCAACCTCTTTCCGCACTTCCAGAGGTGCCGGGTGGCCGACGCGGAGCTCGTCGTCATGGAGCGCGTGGAGGCGGATGGAGAAGAAGGTGCCGCCGACCTTCTCGACGCCGCCAAGGAGGAGCACGCCCTCGCCCATGCGCTCTGCAAGTCTGCCACCAAGTTATACCTTGGCGTCGACGAGTGAGACAGTCGATTTAGGTTTAATTTGTAGCATGAAGTTTGTATTTCCTATGTATACACTATGGTTGTGATGAACCATTTTCTAGCGCGAAGATGTTTTTAAATTTACAGTACGAGATTTACGGGATCCGTTTCACCAGTGCCTTCGCGTTCTCACAAAATCGTTTTCACTTGAGCGGATCTGCTACATGCTCTTACAGAGACAAAGAGTGTTGCGCATGCCCTTAGCAGCGCTTTTTTGGGGGGGGGGGGGGGGGGGGGGGGGGGATCCGTTCAAGCTGTTGGCACGTTTTGGGGGGGATCCGTTCAAGCTGTTGGCACGTTTTGCACGATTTCAGTACCTTTCTTCACACTTCAATATTTTCAGCCGGGCGTTTGAGGCCCGTTTGATGCGCCTGTCTCAGTCGCATTTTTATAACTGGTTAGTGACCAGGCCGTCCGCCCATGTGTTTGAGGCGGGTTTAGGACATCCGGTTGTAAATGCTCTAACAATGGTATTGCGCATTCCCTTAGCATTTTTTGCATATATGCTTCGGTGAAGCTGTTGACACGTCAGGAGAATTATACGCAGTCCAATCTAGTGTCAAAAAACGTTTTATATTAGGGCATTTCTAACCGATCCCCAATACGGCCATAAGGGAGTAAAATTTTCGGTTTACTCCCTTACGGCGGACCTAGCCGATCACCTAAAACCGTTAACGGAGTATAATTTTTACTCCAACTCCCTATTCCCCCCAAGATTTACCTAAATATACTCCATCGTGCGGCGGCTGAGTAAAACTCCCTCTCGCCCTCCCGCGCCGCACTGCCTCCCGCCCCCGTCGCCGCCACCGATGACCTCCGAGCCGGTCGGAATGGATAGCCAACCCCCCCCCCCCCCCCCCCCGCTCTCACCCCGCCGGCCACCGGCGCCGGCTTTTCGCCGCCGGAAACCACCCACGCGCCGCCGCCGGTGCCCAAAAAAAGCTTAGGGGTGACAAAGAACCATCGGGTCCAAGCTCCGCCTCCAACCACGCCAATGGTATCCGGGGTGGCCACCGCGTCTCCGGCAACGGCACGCCGCCCTCCCGCCGCACCTACCGGAGGCAAACGGGCTCGAAAGCCGACGGCGGCGGCGCTCGCCGAGGCGGCCGCCAAGAAGAAGATGAAGAAGACCGCGGCGGCGCCTCGTCCAAAGCCTACGCCTCGTGCGGCAACTCCGGCTGCCCCTACGGCGTCTGCTCCGGTGCGAGCAGTGGCCGCAGCCGGCAACAAAAAACGCGGCCGCCAAGTTCTCGATGAAATGCCAACAAGGTAAAAACAAGGATGTCGAGGTTGATTTCTTTGCCGAGGACGTCGTTTGAGTGGTGGTGGCCGAGAGGGTGGTGGTGCATGCCAAAGATTGGCTCGATTCACAACATATACATGCTATGTTTGTGGTGATTTTGAATCAAACATTGTGTTTGAAGTGATGTCTTTTGGGTGAACTTCGCATGTTTAAATTTGAAAAACACGGTGATGAAACTTTATGTTATGACGATTATTGCTATCCATGCTTTAATTTGAATGATTTTAAGATATGTATTGTGTAGAGATTGTGTTTGAGCGGCTAGTATACAAAACGGCCACAAATTTGATTTTACTCCGCTAAACTATAGGGGATCAGCTAGGTGCGGCCACCGTTAGTGGAGTAAAATTTTAATCCACTAACTTTACTTCAACTTTTACTTCACTAATTTTTAGGGGATCGGTTAGAAATGACGGGGGGAGTATTATCGAATTTGTACCTTCGCTGGATTTCAGCAAATATCTTCACACATCTATCTTCAGTTGGTCACACATCTTGGATGAACCGTACATCCTGGATACAAGGAGTTACCCGCGCGAAATTGTAACAATCAATTACGCATGATCTCACGCCCGGCCGGTTCAATCAACAATTGATGGAATCTCCTCGTCTCGCAAAGGCAAAGCCATCCGTGAGTGGAGTGCAACAATTAATGGCGATGGCGACGCTCCCAATTACTTGTCAGCTCCACTTTTTCCTCTTCCTCTCTACCATCGTCGTCGTCGCCGGCGTCGCGGCCACGGAGAGAGTCCCAAATCCAAACAACACCACCGGCACCACGTCCGCCTGCCCGTCGTACCGGTGCGGCCACGCCGTGGACATCCGGTACCCGTTTTGGATCGACGGCGGCGTCGCCGGGGCGAACGGCACTTTGAACGCCTCCCACTGCGGGTACCCGAGCCTCCGGCTCGAGTGCCGGCGCGACACGCCGGTCCTGCAGCTCCCGTCGGGCGACTACGCGGTGACGCACATCCTGTACGGCGACCGCACGGTCTCCCTGTTCGACCTCGGCGTCTTCTCCCGGTCCAACATGTGCCCGCTCGTCGGCCGCAACCTCACCCTCCCGGACGGCTCGCCGCTGGCGCTCACGGCGAGGGACGCCAACCTCACCTTCTTCATCCACTGCTCCTTCATGGGCATCCCGGCGCACCAGGTGGCGTGCCTCGAGGGCGACGGCCGGCACCACTCCTACGTCTTCCGGGACGGCGACGATCTCACGCCGTACAGCTACGCGGGGCTGTGCAAGGACGTCGTGGGGATGCCGGTGCTCAGGAGGTCCTTGCTCGGCAGGACGGGGACAGCAGCCAGTGGCCCACTGGACGCCGTCATACCGGCGCTGAACATGGGGTTCGAGCTTAGCTGGCGGCCGGAGGCGAGCGGGGAGTGTGGCGGCTGTGAGAAATCCGGCGGCCTGTGCGGTCACCGTCGGCAGGCGGCGCTAGATGCATGGACGTTCACGTGCTTTAGGACGGCAACGACTTCTGCTGCTTGGGGCACACCCAAATCTTCAGGTACGTACGCAACATTCTTCTCTGCAACTTTTTGTTAAACTAGCACATATGCCCGTGTTGCAGAGAAGAATGCTTGTTAAACATTAAGAAGCATGCTACACATATAATACGTTTGGTACGGTTTTTGTACGCCGATTTTGATCTTAAAGAGCCTAATTTTCAAATCTTTCATACCAAGGCATCATTTTTAAGTTGAAGCAATGTTTGAAATTTGTACCAAGTCGTGAAAAAATCTCAATATAAGGGTTCTGTTAAATGCATTTTAGGCCATCTCTTCATACACTTGAAGATCAATAAAAAAATGCCTGCGTCTGAGCGAAACGACCCAAGTACGTTGCATAGAAGGACAATTTTTTTCTTTTCTGTTTTTGTTTATATACAAAGGGACGAACCAAATGACGGACGAAAATCTGCTAATAAGCGACGTACGAAAAAATGGGAGTAAGAAAAGTACGTTATATATATAGGTTTATAGAAAAGAAAAGTAATAATTAAGAGTGCAACATAAATATAATTTTAAAAATGATTAACATGCAAGATAATATCATATTTAGAATCTACACATTTTTCTGAGCGATTTCCATATACAACATGCTAAATTTGAAGCTAGTGTTTAAAAGATAAGAATATTTTAAAAAGTACTTGAATCCAAGAAAAAGAAAGTTAAAAAAACGTAGCTGGTCCGAAATTGAACTGTGCAGTGAGGCAGCTCTATTTTAGAGCCAATTGAAATTCGGGCAGAAAAAAGGAAGAAGCAAGGATCGAACCCACCTTGGTCTCCCGATGGGGAAGTGACGCCCTAGCCACTCAGGCACTGGTGTGCTTGTGACAATGTGAGGGCATAGCTGTAGATGAACCAAACGGAACCGGCGGCCATTTAATAAAAAACGAATCGTTTTTGCCATTTACGGATGGCATTGGTGGGTAATTCTCGTCAACTTCAAGGGTAATTTGGATGACGGTGAACGGGCAGAAGCACTCCGTGCTTTATTATTAAATTAGAATTAGATTAGATAAAGATTATATATTCCGGTCACGTATCTATCTGTTTGGCACAGCCATTTCCGTACTAAAACTTTTTATACAATTTTCAAAGTCTGCTACTTTAGTTCAAACTAGCAGATAACCTGCAAGCTGACATAAAAAGGAACCTATTAATTGGATACATCTTTCTCAAAAAAAACATGGATAATAAAAAGCTTGGAAACTAGTTCAAATTGAATTGGATACATTGCTCCTTATGATCAATATTCTTTTCTTTTAGCTGCTTGTGATCAATATTCAAAAATATATTTTTTGTATGCTATCAAAAACTCTTCGAACCAAATTCCTATAGTTATCTGCTACAATCATGTGTTTTTTTTCTAGTCATGCATTTTGAAAATCCTGCAAATTAAAAAGACCCTAGCAAAGCTGAGAGTAAAATTATACTAAGTACTAGTGATGGTGCCTGGAGCCAATCGACACAGACATAAGCCTAAATTCAAGGAAACATGTTTCTGCGATTGTATTCTAGCCTTGCCCCGATCCTCGATATCAGAAGGAGTGACTGTTGTGCCCAAATGCTCTCTTTCACTTCTGTGGCGGAGATCCAATTAGACAGCTTTCCTCAAATTCTCTCTTTTTTTTTGACATGTAGTTCCAAAGCTGAACTTTTTTCCCGAGAAATAAGGAAGCATTAGCCAAAGAAGGACATACGAAAAGAAAAACAAATTTGAACTGTTCTTTTTTTATGCCGGGCGGCGGGGGGGGGGGGGGGGGGGGGGGGGATTTGAACTGTTCTAAATGAGATTTCAGTCCAACTCCAACAATCCGATAAGCACAACTATTTATATATTATAGGAATTTTAAGGAACAAATAACCAAGATTCCAATTGGTATTTTGTGAGTTCTCTACAAGAACTCTACATCTTTAGATTATCTATACCAGCCTTTTGAACAAATTTTATTCAGCTTTCATGAACAAATAAAGAATTGCGAAAACACTAGATCTCTATCAATCTGCACCTCCTTTAGTGATGGTGGTGGTCATAGTGGGGCTCAGATTGGCTGACTTAACGTCATGTGACTTTGGGTCAGTAACGTGTGGGCCATCGAGTTTGTGGCCCCACATGTAAATGACCCAAAGTCCCCCAACACCAGGTCAACGAATCCGGGGCGGTCATAGTGACACACGCCTTGATCCTTTGGACGGGGTGAGTGGTGATGTGGCACCCAGTAGAAGATGTGGTGTTTTTTAATACAGTACAGACGTATATGCTCGTACATACGCACATATAATTATCTCTATGTACGCACGCACGCACACACAATCCCTATGAGCACATTCAAGAGACTGGGCCGGCACAACATTTTGAGATTGATGAAGTCGTCATAGACGCCTTTATAGTCGATGGGACCGAGTAGGAGACGTAGGGATCAAGTCCGGGGAAAAAATTATTTAGATTAATTGGATAGAGAAAAAATATTTAAAAGGGTGGAAATGTGTCACATATCAGTCACACGTATAGTTGGTACTCCCTCGGGCTGGGTTTACTGCTCCGGAAGTTAAATCCGCGAGAGCAAAGCGCAACCTTTACTTAACTGCATGTACTACACGTTTAGGCTTAATCCATTCGACCGATTTAAGTGTGTGTTTTCTTAGAAAAGCGATTTAAGTGGTTGCATGCATGCTATTCGCCACAATTTCTTGCATGTACATATTTTTCATCGTATTGACCGGCTATCTGATCCTTTAACCCAAAACGGAGGAGGTAAAATGCATGATTGGATGGTCGTAAATAAAAGAACAAAGGTGAGGAGCTTTTCCGGATGGTTGGCGAAGAAAAGGCTTTCATCCTTGTGTTCTCATCTTTATTTACTCGGCGGTCAACCTTGCCGTGCCAGTGGTGGCGCCGCCGCGTGTCGTGCGCTCTAGCCCACATAAAACCATCTGCCGGATTCGGTTGGCTGGATAGGAATAGGATAGGGCCCTCGTGCATGCATGCAGTCATGCAGGCGTAGTGCAACTCTTGTCTCATACGGATTCTTCTTGGGCCAGTGGCTTAACATGCAAGGTTCAGTCCGCTCGTCTACAGCGAGCGCGTATGAGAAACAATCCACGCGTCTGATGCATACTACTTCCATGGACGGACCCGGATGGTTCACTTCCCACTGTATTGTTCGCCCACACGACAACGATATATAGAGACACGATAAGATTGTTGTAAGAGACTCGTCGGTCGTCGGTAACGAGTGACGACCAAAGAACAGAACGGCTATTTTTACTCCGGTCGCAGAAAAAGAAAGGCTGTTTTTCCTGTGCAGACGTGCAGTAGGTAAGGATGCGTTCAAACCCAAACCCGGACCGACGACCTTCCACTGTCGCAGACAGGCGGGCCCGAGCCGCCGTGAGGACCCACGTGGCGGGTGAGCTCCCACTCCCACTTGCCGGTGAGACGGTGATGTCCACTTCAGTCAGTCAAACTCCGTGACGACGAACCGTCAACACACCCGGCATCGATGTCCCGGTGCTTCTTTTCCTTCTCATCATCAACTGCCGCTCTTCACGGCCATGCGCCTCCCTCCCTGCGCCTTCTAGACTCTGCAGCACCACGTAGCCGGTAGCCTCTCTTCTCCCTTCCGTCGCAGCAAGACCAATGAGTCCGCTTCGTGTCCCGGCGGCCACCGCCGTGCTCTGCTCAGCCACGCTGATGCTAACTACCGTCCTCGCCACGCACTCACTAAACACCACCAAACCGACGTTGTTGCCGTCGTCCTCCTCCTCCTGCGACCCGGCGATGTGCGGGGGCCTGCACATCGAGTACCCGTTCTGGCTCGGCGGCACCCACCCGCCGGAGTGCGGCTACCGAGCCTTCCAGGTCAGGTGCGACCCCAACGGCAAGGCCTCCCTCAGGAACTCCATCTGGACGTACCAGATCCTGGAGATCAATTACGGAGACGACAACGGCACCTTCCAGGTCGCCAACCTCGATCTCTCCGACGGCACCTGCGAAATCGAGTTCCGGTTCAACGCCTCCTCCGACCTCGGCCTCGCGCCCTTCGGCATCAGCGCCGCCAACCAGGAGCTCTTGTTCCTCTACAACTGCACCGACCTCCCGGCGCGGCGGCCGCCGCCTACGTGGGCGCCCGTGAACTGCACGAAGGGGTCCAACGTGTCCACTTTCAACTCGTTCGCGTTGCTCGCCAGCGGATACATGCCCGACGACAAATGGGCGCCGGTGCCGGGGAACTGCACGGTGTCGATGATGCCCGTGCTGGGGGCACCCGGGGGCGACCGGGGCGGATTACCGCCAGCTGATGAAGGGCGGGTTTCGTCTTGAGTACACGGCAGGCGACTGTACAGCGTGCAGGGAGACCGGCGGGCTTTGCCGTATCAACACCACCTATGATATCTTCGAGTGCCACTGCCCCAACGGCGTGACCGAACTCATCTTCTGCGGTGATCAATTCAGCTCACCCGCAGAGAAAGGTAATCAATTCATCCCGTTTTTAAATTACCTCATATGCCAGTATTACCTGAAACGAGTAATGTTAAGCAGCTGCGAGCCAATGGGCAACGGCTATATATACTCCATCCGTCTCAAAATAAGTGGCTCAACTTTGTATTTTGAGACGGAGCGAAGGGAGTATATGTTATAGCAACAACCATGCCATGTACTAGTTCAAACCCACATCTAAAAAATAGGACTCGGTCCACAATTTTGTCAGAAAATGATGGACTTTATCCTGAAAAAGTACAGAATAATTTTGGGATTCCAAATTTCAAGTCATTTCAGGGAGGAGCAAATTAAATATGTCTCCGTTTCAAATTGTAAACCCTGTTTTGGCCCTTGTAAATATGGGGCTGGCTAGAGACCAGTCTGACTGAAAATTTAATTTGGGTCAATCGATTGGTTTCCAGCCGTCCGATGGAAAATAAACGCCAGATGCATGTCTTCAATCTTGAGACCGTCGTCTTCTACCTTGAACCGTCGAGCCACCGCCGGCCTCCCACGCCAGTCTCGCCGCCCCGCCCTGCCCCCAACCGTCGCCTACCACCGTGTTGCTGCCGCCCCATCTCTAACCCCGGCCATGAACCATTTTTCGGCGAACATGTACCCCCCCACCCACCCCTATGATAGATAATGGGGTCGCCTGTCACCCTAAGATAGACCCAGAGAGATTCTCCGGCGAACCGGCGACTGCTTCTTCCTTCCTTCCGACGGCTGCTTCCTTTCTTCCAAAATGGACTGACCCAAAAACTATTTTCAGATGACTTACAAGTAGCTATTGTGTGTAAATATATGGGTTGACATGGTAACTTTTAGCCATGCTTTTTTTTTTCTTCTTCCTCCCTATGTGATTATATAGTCGTATAAAATCGTATCAAAGGTGACCAAAATATTGGTTGCACTAGCACATCATGTGGTGACTCAATTTGGATGGACTATTGATGAGTTGGTATGTGTGCATCTTCTTCGATGCAAAGTCCCGGGAGCTTCTCTTCCCTATTATCTAAAAAAGGCTTACAGTTAGGGTACAAGTGACATATCCACTTTCTGAGAAAGTAACATGTGCACTTAGCTCAAGTATTAGTATTTCGTTGCATTACGGATTTGGTGGTCGTTTCCCAATTTGGCAGCAGTTTAGTCTTGTTGCCAATAGTACTCCCCTCCCCTCTTTTTGTCTGGTATAATTGTCTGACTGACGTTGGAGAAACACTAATATTATGGGAATGCATACGGCAGAAAAATTACGCCAAACCAGTGAGATACGATATGCGATACGTGTGAAGATTTGAAGAAAGAAATGAATTTAAATTTTCGGATACGCCCACCCCAATCCCTGGGTACTAGTAGCAAATTCAGTCCAGTCCTGCACTCCATGTCCTAGTGTCAAATCTATAATACCTAAATAGTTGATCCTCACTACTTCTAATTCTCTCAACATGCAAGCCATCCACCTCACCAAGTGTGCCACGTCAGCATCCACTAACAATATTTTTCAGCCCATGCAAACCTTATTCCATTATCACTAATTCTCTCAACATGCAAGCATCCCACTTCACCATACACTAACATTTTTTCCAGCCCATGCAAACCATACCAATATGTTTATTTTTGTCACTGGACATATGTAGTAGATTAGATAATTATTTAATTTATTTTACTTCCTATTTCTTCTTTTTTGGCTTAATAAATTGTCCAACTGAAGTACAGTATTAAACTTAAATTGGGAAACCTTTTCTCCCCGCTGGCGCTGCATCCTTCAAAAAATCTTTGCAGTTAGTATATGAGACACGTTCCTCCACTCCCGATTTTCGCACGCATGCACGAAAGTCATCCGAAAATATAGCTAAATAACGCCGTGAGGATCGATCAAGACCATCTTCCCAAGTTCTAACATTGACCGTACTCTGTAGCCTCCGTAATCAAGCGCCCAAAATGTCACACAAATCGGCTCCTCTCTTCACCCGCCATGGACGACCATCCCCCGGCCGGCCGCATACAAGTTACTACTTACTACTACTACTTAGTACGATCCAGTCCCATTCCCCATCTTAAAAGACCACAGAAAAATCCTTCCCATTTGCCATTTGATCCGACATGCTCTTCGTGCTACTACTCTGCATGCCTCTGCTTCGCGCCAGCGCGCAGCCGCTGGACGCGAGCTGCGCGCCGGCGGCGTGCGGCGACCTGACCATCACGTACCCGTTCTGGCTGCGCGGTCACCACGAACCGAACTGCGGCTACCCTACCTTCGGCGTGACGTGCGACGACCCCACCGGCGCGACGGCGCCCACCCTCAGCGAGTCCTACCTCCGCCTCCTCCGCATCAGCTACGGCAACCGCTCCGTGGTGGCCTTCCACAGCAACCTCGTGTCCGGCAGCGGCGACCCCTGCCGCTCCACGCGGTACAACGTGTCCAGCAGCCTGGCGCTCTCGCCGCTGGCCGTCAGCGGCGCCAACTGGGAGCTCTTCTTCTGCAACAACTGCTCGCGCGCGCCGCCGCCGCCCGCGGGGTCGCTCTGGCTTAACAACTGCTCCGACACAGTCACCGGCGCGTGGTCCGCGCACATCGGGCGGAGGTACGAGGCTCGGCCGGCGGGGCCGGCAGAGTGCAAGTACTCGGTCGTCCCGGTGCTGCCCGGATCGGAGCTGCGGGCGTGGGGCGACTACGTGGGGATCGTCAGGCGCGGGTTCCTGCTGGAGTGGACGGTGCCCGGGGACTGCGCGGCGTGCACCGCGACCGGCGGCCGGTGCCGGTACGAGGCCGGCGCCAACGCGTTCGGGTGCCTCTGCCCCGGCGGCACCATGTACCCGGCGACTTGCGGTGAGTTGCTCGACACCTCCCCTGCATCTCGACTGTTATAGCTTCTTCTGCAGATGATTCTTCTCTGGTTCTTCACTGCCTTGCGTGCTTAGCAGCCTAGCACGAAGACTTGGTGATAAATAGGATTAGCTTGAATGGACCAGTGTTAGCGATTGACTGGGTAATCTGTTTACTCGACTAGTACTCCATAGCAGCCGAATGGGTATAAAAAAATTCTGGAAGTGTAGGATAACATACCCAGGTCATCCATAATTTTGACCAGCAAAGTCAGCGTCGTGATTTCCAACACAGAGACATTTTGTTTTTAAGGAATGTCCATCGGTTAATCATCTCTAGCCGGTCCCTTAAACCGGTTAGAGTGAAATTTTTGTTTCAAGAGATTAAACCGAACCTAAACAATTCCATATCGCCTAAACCCCTCAAAAATTTACTCATCGCCTTGGCTGCCGCTTATATTTACTCGAGCGGCGTTGTTTCTTCGGAAAAAAAAAACTTCCTCCCGTGCCAGACCGTCTCCCTTAGTCGGGCCGCATCGATGCCGACGGTGCCCAAATCCACCCCGCGCCGCATCGTCTCCATTGCAATGTGGTTTGAACCGAGTTAAGTTATCTATATTTATATCGGTGTTATGCAATGTGGTTTTAATCAAATTATTAGGCTATAAATGTTTAAAGTTGTCTGAAAAATATTTAGAAATTAAATTTTAAGAGTTCGGCTGCGAACCACATTTTTTTAACTAATCAAATATCAGGAGTTAAAGTTTAAGGAGGCATGCGATGGGCTAAAATTATAAGGCTTCGCCCTAAGAGCATCTCCAGCATTTTCCCTATTCCCAAAAAAATGCACGTATAGGAAAAGTCGAGGCAAAAAAACATGCTCCCACAGTTTCCCTAAACCCTAAAATTTATAGGATTTACTTAAAAACACCTCATCTCCCCTCATATAGAGGGAGGGATGCAACTTTCCCCGCCTGAATTTTCATGCCTCGGCGTTGCCCTGCCTCGCCACCGGCTGCCTCCCGACTCGCCGCCGCCCGTACGCCTTTGACCCCTAATAAATTTGTATGAAGAATCCCTAAACACGCTTATTGCGGGAGGTTTTTGAGAGACTACTGAAGATGCTCTTAGTCCCCTTCACAAGGAACAGAAAAATATATGCATTAGTGACGGCATCATACATATATGAAGGAAGATTCTATCTTGATCGTATATAAACCCCAATCAAATGGATTGCCAAAAAAAGAACCAATCAAATTCCCAAACAGACTGAAACGTGGCATTTGAAAACCGAGTCAAATCGAAAGAAGGCCAAAGGGGCTGGTTAGCAGCCTCCGGTCCTTGTAGCCTACCTGTGTCATTTTATCAGACATTTAAAATTTCACGTTGATTTTCGCCAGAATAAAGAACACAATTTCAAAAAGGAAGTCAAACATGCATGAAAGATTAGTCAAACAAACCACACAACTTCGTCGTCCTGGCACCTCCTCCCTGACTTCTACATCTTCCCTCTCATGACTTCATTGTTTTCGCATTCGCAACCAGACAGCCCACATCTGCCATTGACAAGGTAGCTAGATGCGCGCTTGCATGATGCCTCCGGCCGTGCTCATCCTCCCGCTACTATTGTCCTCCTTCCTGCTCCTTCACCATGTGGTGGTGGACGCCGAGTGCGAGCCGGCGGCGTGCGGGAACCTCACCGTCGAGTACCCCTTCTGGCTGGGCGCCCCCAACCGCCCCACGCCGGAGCCCTCCTGCGGCCACCCAGCTTTCCAGCTCTGGTGCAGCGGCCACGGCAGCACATTCACGGCCTCCATGAGGAGCTCCGCCATCCAAGTCCTCAGCATCGACTACGGCAGCAACAGCTTCGTGGCCTCCCACACCAGGCTGGCCGCCGCGGGCGCCGGCGCCGGCGACGACGCCGTGTGCCGCGCCGACTTCAACGTTTCCTCCAGCCCAGCCCTCAGCCCGTTCAGGATCAGCCCAAGCAGCCGTGCCATGTACTTCCTGCACGACTGCGACGGGACGGAGCCGATCGGGCGCGGCTTCCTGAACGCCACCGCTGGCTGCGGTAGACCCACCTATGCGTGCCTCGGCGGGGTCTACGACCGGGACACGCTGCCGCCGATCCCGGCGAGTTGCACGTACTCGTACCTGCCGGCGCTCGCGACGGAGGCCGCGGCGCGGCCGGCCACGACGGCTGCCGACTTCAGCCGGCTTCTGAAGTCCGGATTCCAACTGCAGTGGGCGGGAGTCGGCTTCGGCGACTGCGCGGCCTGCGGCGCGAGCGGCGGGCAGTGCCGGTACAGCAACGCGACCGCGGCGTTCGGGTGCCTCTGCCCCGGCGACGGGGAGCTGCGCGGCTCCACATGCGGCGGTAAGTACTACTACGTGCAACCCTGCCACTTTGCCTAGATCAATCGGCACATGCGCAGTTTGGTTTTCCTCGGCTCAGCACTGCATTTTCGCGCCATGTTTTTTTTGTTGAGATTTTGCATTTTCGCCCGCAAATCGCCCAGGGCTATATGGGCCGCAGCCCAATTACGGTAGCTCAGTCCAGTTGCTTTTTTCGCTCGGGATTTCGGAAACTACTAGATTCGGCTTATAGATAGACCTAAAAAAACTAGCTTCGGCTTAGATAAAACAAACCGCTATAGGTTCTAGCTAGACACCCCTAAAAAAAGGTTCTGGCTAGACCAGAAAAAAATCATGAATTTTTAAAAAGCATGGATTTGAAAAAATGTTCATCAATTTTTGAAAAATATCCATAGATTATTAGAAAAATGTTCAAGAATTTTAAAAAAATCCCATATTAAAAATTACGCATCAATTTTCAAAACATGTTAATAAATTTAAAACTGTTCATGTATTTTAGAAATGACAACAAATTTTTTAAATAATGTATATAAATTTAAAATATCTTCATGGATTAAAAATGTTCATGAATTAAAAATATATTCTATTTTTAAAAGTAAGGATTCAAAAAAATCATGAATTAAAAAAGGAAAGGAAGAAAATAATAACACAAAAAGGTAAAAAGGGCAAAATAAATATAGAAAAAGGGGAAAGGGAAAATAAAAAACAATGAGAACCAGTAAGAAAAACCAATGGATAAAAAAAGATCACATCAGGAATACCTAGAGCAGTTATGTGTAGGCTCCCTCTTGTAGAAAACCGGTGTCGTGGATATAATCCTAACAATAATAAGGAGGTATGAAAGTAGAGGCGTCGTGTCTACCGAACATGTAAATGGGAGTACGCATAAGGGTTTATGCACATCGGACTCTCGTCAGAGGAGGTAACACCCTACTCCTGTGTGGTGTTCTTGTTCTTGATGTAGGTTACAAAGTGCGAGAGTTCAACCCTAAGCCAGTGCCCTCCCCCGGCTTATATAGAGTGCGCTAGGAGGTATCATAACGGGATGGTATTAATGCTATTGAGGTCTTATGCACAACCGACTGTTCGTGGCCATTACTACTGATAACTGTCGTATTTAACTAGATATACCACTGTTGGGTACCGGTAATATTCAATACATCGTGGAGATCGTGGGTGTCCCCTAGCGCAGCCGACTACAAGGCATCCAACTGCTACCTGTCTTGGTGGTGTCCGACTGCCGGTACTTGTTAAGGTTTATAATTTTGTTTTGGGAAATTTTTTGCAGCCCAACGGATGTTCCAAAATTCCGCATATTTTGAAAACTATTTCAAAATTTGGCTTCAAGCCTCAAGGTTGAAATTCCATCGAAAATTTTACCATGATCTTACTGAAATTTGTGACACAAGCCGGAGGTGAAACAAAATAGAGGTCGGCAATCGCAAGTTATAAATTGTGCAACGCATAACCAAAATCCTAAACCTACGAGCTTTACTCACGGGCGGCTGTCTATGGAAGTGCCCCCCACCCCTCCCCGTCGCACCCCGATTTTCACGGTGCAGGGCCCACCGTAATTTCCCATCATCCAATGCCACATCAACCTGTAGGTTAAGGTCAATAAAATTGGTGTGTAGTTCTAGGAAAGCTCAACGCACAACCTCAAGGTTATGGAATGCAAGCTAAAGAATTGAATGGTTTGTCATTTGGTAGATCAGAAAACACACACACACACACACACTTTCATCTTGAGAGTATCTAGTTTGTGACAACCCAAATTTCTACTGGTGTGATGCTTTTGGGATAAGGTATACATCACCAACCTCTTACTAGTAACTCACATAGTCACATGATCGATAGTTGTCCACATATGCGGCTTGCCGGCGCATATGACATGACCCCAGAATTTAATTATAGGCAACATAAACATCTCAATCACAAAATCAGAACCACATATATGCAGCTCACAATAAATATGTAGAAGTAGTTCAAAAAATAATAATTAGAACCACAAACTGGAGCTTTCCTTTCCCCTCTCAGCCCTCAAAAGTCAGAGGCGGCACCGGTTTCCCACTCCTGCTGATAAAAGAAAGTCCAAGGTATAGAAAAAGAACAGTCAAACAAAGCCACACCATTCGCATTTGCCCTTTCGTCCACCTAGCTAGCTTCTACATCCTCCCACCAAAGACTCCATTGTTTCGCATTCCAGCCCACATGCAGCAGTACACATCATCCACTCTAGAAATCTAGATGGCTTCCATGCCTCCGGCCGTGGTCAGCCTGCCGTTCCTGGCATCGTTCCTCATCCTCTTCCTTCATCATGGGGTGGGCGCCGAGTGCGAGCCGGTGGCGTGCGGGAACTTCACCATCAAGTACCCGTTTTGGCTCGGCGCGCCCAGCCAGCCCCGGCCGGAGACCTCGTGCGGGCACCCGGCCTTCGAGCTCTGGTGTATCAACAGCAACACCACGGCTTCCATGAGCGGCTCTTCCATCCACGTCCTCAGCATCGACTACGCCGCCAGCACCTTCGTCGCCTCCCACAGCAGATTCACCGGGCGCGTGAACGGCGTGTGCCGCGCCGACTTCAACATGTCGTCCAGCCTAGCCCTCAGCCCGTTCAACATCAGCCCCACCAACATGGCCTTTTGCCTCCTCTTCCACTGCAACGGGACGGAGCCGCGCGGGCCCGAGTATGTGAACGCCACCGCCAGCTGCGGTGAGCCCATCTTCGCGTACCTCGGCGGGAGGTACGACCGGGACACGCCGCTGTCGATCCCCACTGGCAACTGCACGTACACGTACCTCCCGGTGCTCGGGACGGAGGCGGCGGTGTCGACGGCGGCCAACTACAGCAGTCTCCTCAAGGCCGGGTTCCTGCTGGACTGGGCGGGCACCGGCGGCATCGGCGACTGCCCCGCCTGCGTCACGAGCAGGGGCCAGTGTCGCTACAGGAACTCTATCGGGGCGTTCGCCTGCCTCTGCCCCGACGGGAAGCTTCGCGGCCCGACATGCGCCGGTGAGTTCGCCCACGCCGCCACTTGCTTGCCTCTACTCTACTCTACTGTACACCAGTCAGAGCGTGCCGACGCGGACAGCCATATCAGCACATGCGCGTTTGATTATTAGTCCGATCTTCCTCCCTGGTTCGTTGCATTTCCGCCGCATGGTGGCGTATTGTCGTCGCGCTAGCCAGCCAGCCAGCCAGTGCCGTCCCGATCTTCCGTAGGATTTCACCTTTGGCTTTTCTGGTGTTCTCGGGTAGATATTCAGGCGGCTGACCGGCTAACGCGCTGAGTACATCGTTGGTGGTGGCATTGACGGTTGACTGGCGGATTGCTGTGCTTGATTGATCTCGGCGCCGGCACGAGAGATCGTCCGGTAAAAAACGCGCGCGGTCGTCTCCTTTCTCCGTTCCAAGGTTTTACTTTTTTGCAATTAGTGTACTTTGTCCATTGAAATTTGAAGACAGACTAGAGTACATTAGGTGTAGTACTTGCCAGAAGATTCGGTTTGTGGTGGGCATGTAAACAAGTGCGGTCAGTAGGTACGTGTATATTTCCAAAAAAAAAGTAGGTACGTGTATACTTATCTAAAAAAAAATAGGTACGTAGACGCGTGTATCATTGGACAAGTTTTTTTTTTAGAAACGCATCCTTGGACGAAATCACTAATTAAGGAGTACTCCTTCCAAAGATCACTCTCACCTCCCAAGTGCGCCACTTGTCGCAACCTGTGAGTTTTCCCTTTTTTCGTAGATCCGTTTATTCAAAACGTTTTATCTCTCAAACCGTCTGTCCAAATCTCGAACCGTTTTCACCGTTGGATTCCTCGCGTCGAGATCTTCAAAACTAGATCCCATGTTAATAGGTTTTGACGAATTTTTTTTCATGAAAAAAACCGGTTGAAAACCGGAAGCATGTTTTTTTCCTTTCCGAAAAAGGCATGGCCGTGTCTCTCGCGGAAGCAAAACCGTGCCTCTCGCGAAAGAAAAAAAGACAGAAAACGCATTTTTTTCCCTTTCCGAAAGAGGCATGGCCGTGCCTCTCGCGAAAGCAAAACCGTGCCTCTCACGGAAGAAAAAAAACAGAAACCGCATTTTTTTCCCTTTCCGAAAGAGGCATGGCCGTGCCTCTCGTGAAAGCAAAAAACGTGCCTCTCGTGGAGCAAAACCGTGCCTCTCGCGGGAGGGAAAAAAACAGTGTTTTTTCGTGCAAAAATATTTTTTTTCGAAATTTTTTTTTTGTCCAAAAGTTAAGGAAGACCGATGAAAAACCAAAAGGCCAAAAAAAAGGGAAAAACCGTTTAAAAAGCCGAAAACGCGTGCGAAAAAATAAAAAAAATCCGGAGGGAGCGCCCAGAGCGCGACACGTGGAGGCGGCTGAGCGTGCCAAATGGCGCTCTCAGCCCACCCCCAAGTGATCGTGGGGGAGAGCGCTCCTTAATTAGTTGCTCTCGTCCTTGGACAAGTGGAACTGGGTATACAACAAGTGGCTTTCTGAACGGAGTAAAAAAAAACATTGAATCTTGTAAGGTCGGCACTGCGGCCGAAATTGGCATCTTGCACTTGTTCAGCCCAGTGTTTTTTTAGGGGTACTTGTTCAGCCCAGTCGTCGATAGACTTTCAGACGTACGGCCTATTGGGCCTATATTAATAACATGTTCCGTTGGCCCGCAATGATAGGTCAATTACTAATTTTAGACCAGAGAGGTGTGCGCCCCAGCATATTTTTATAGAAGAAGCGAGAAACCGGCTGAAATATTCGTTCCTCGTGGGGATTAAACCCGGCTGGCCTGGAACACAAGACTATGCCCCTACCACTGAGCTATGCTCAGTTCTCTAAATGATAGGTCAATGGACACCAGATGAGAATATTTCCTTTGAGATTAGCTCAAATTTTTATTGAACAAAATATATTAAAGATTGAGATTGTACCCATTTTTTTTGTAACCCGTTTGAATAAAAATATTTAAGCTCTAAAATACCGTAACCATTGTACAGTTTTTGGTTGGTACGTTTCTAAGTTCTTGGAGAATTCTTTATCTCTAACTTAGCCATGTAACGGTTCAAAAAAAAAAACTCAGCCAAGTAACACGTTACAAAAGCTAAAAATGCAGAATAAATGTGCGAACTCTAGGTATCAACTGGACTTCTCCCCTGCAAAGAAAGAAATTTGCGCAGCGTTTTTAAAATGCGCAACCCAATAACCCGACAAATGTTCATCTTTTTCATCGGATACTGACATAGTATTGCCTGTCAAGTCTGAATGTTGTACAAATATTATAATAATCTGGTATCTAAAAGTTTCTCCATGAAGGAATCTTGTATGTAGATATAGCTGACAAAAGGATGAAGCAGCCGGTACGAAACCAGCCAGCCTATAAGCCTCCAGGTTCATGTCACATCACGGGCACACAGAGGTCATGTTGATGGCTTACCCGTCAATGGTGTTAGGATTAGAAATTCAGAAACCATGGCCTACAAGTCCAAGCGGTGGTTGAGGGAATTCGTGGATGACGATAGCTTAGCCCCGATTTTCCAGTCATTTGTTCGTACCACCATAGGATTCGTCCACATATATCCTTCTTCAACCACGATATCCTCTCATACACATTTCTCCACCGCCCCATGGCCAAATCTTCTTCTGTTCCTATGGCTACTACAAGCTGCTGGTTCTTGGTGTTCGTCTGGGTAGTATGGTGGCTGCCACTGACGGTCGCCGGGGCTGAGGATCAGCAAGGAGAAGGCTGCTCGAGCTCGGCCAAGACGTGCGGCATCCTCACCATCTCCCACCCGTTCTGGCTGTCCCAATTGGAGACGGGAAGATCGTGTGGTCCTTTGGATTTTGAGGTCGGTTGCTTCAACGGCACCCCAGTTCTCCGGAGCTCTGGATCCAGTGGCTTTGCAATCATGGACATCTCCTACGAGGAACGCAGTTTGCGCGTGGTTGATGCACATAAAGAGAAAGACTTCAACGTCTCCAACAGCAGCTGCCATTTCCCAAAGTGGAACACCTCCAGCAAGCTGGCACTGCCGTTTAAGGTCGACCCCGCCAACCTGAACCTCATCTTCTACAACTGCACCAAAACGCTGGAGGATCGGGACAGGGCGCTGGCGGATCGGGATAGGGCGCTGGCGGAGGTGAGATGCGGGAACGGGAGGAACACTTATGTCCGCGCGGGAGTGCGCTACGATGTCACCGGGAACTATGGAGGCTACGCCTTGGAGGGCTGTGATGCTCTCCTCGTGCCGATGATGGGCTCGTCGGGCGGGGCCAACGCGAGTGACTACGAGCAGCTCATCAGCGATGGTTTCCTCCTGACATGGGATCCACCCCCTGCACGTAAGTTCACCGGCCAAATCATCTTTTAATCAAGTTTGTAGCTAAGTTAGGACGTGGAGTGCCTAAGTAACTTTCATGGATTCCCATAATCGATCAAACAATCAAACATGTTACTACTCACTAACCGAGGATTAGGATGAAGTTGATAGTTTTTTTTTCTTCTTATTCCTAAATTTTAGAAATTCAGTGAATCAAACAGGCCCTAGTTAGTCTAAACTGAACTCCTGAAGTCGGCCATATATACAGCCTAAATTGGCATCACGCACTTGTTCAGTAATCCTGTCAGAGACCAGTCACACTTTCAGTAGCGGAGTCCTTAGGCGTCAAATAGGTGGACAAACGACCACGTGCAGCTATTTGGGCCAGCTGTTGACACAACCCACCGTGTTTTTTTTTTTTTTGCCAAAAATGTATTTTGCTTAATAAGATTTTAAAATGTTGTCAAAATATCAGTTTTAAAAAGTGCACAAGAGATTGCAGGAAATGAAAGATATGTTCATTCATACAAAAAATTATATTCATGTATAAAATATCCATGGACTTTTTAAAATCTTATATGTGAAATAAAATGTTCATCACATATTTTATTTTTTCCATATACAGAAAATTATATTCAGATGTTTAAAGAGTTTACATAATTTTTAATGAACCGAAGAAAAATAAAAAAAAGGAAAGTTAAAAAAATAAAAAAAACACCTAAAAAACACGGGAAACAAAAAAACAGAAAACTAGAGAAAATTCCAAAAAAATAAAAGAAAAGAACAAAACATAAAACTGACCGAACCAGGAGATGTGCTAGACCCACACTTATGCGTCCTCTTTTGTGTTATGCCGACATTTTAATGAGCGTCAAATAGGGGTTGTCAGCGTAGCCAGCAAACCTTGTTTTGGGTCTTAGCCCCTTAGTTGTGGGCCACCTAGGCAAATACATAAACCCACATCCTCGCTCGTATTTTTATCCCAGTGTCATCTTTGAGTCTTATTTGAGGCTCGTTGCACTGGATAGTTGGTTTCTTAACGGGTTTAAGAAGTTGTGGCGGTTTCTATAATGAAAATCGATGACAAGGCTCGTTGCTTAGAAAAAACAATATTAAAAAGACGTTGTAAAGAATCCGTTTGGAAATGGATTTGATGCTTTCAAGTCCTTGGAGAAACCAGTATTTAGAACTTTGCCAATTTGCACGTTACAAAAGCTAAAATGACGCAAAGTAAAATGTGTGAACTCTAGGTTTGAACGGACGTCTACCCTGCAAAGACCGGAAAATTGCACTCGATTTCTAAAATGCGCAACCCCAATAGCCAATTAGTGTAAGGATCTTCATTCCTACGGATAGTTACCTGTCAAGTGTGCATGCCGTAGAACAAGAGCATGAAGTACCCGG